>OX438640.1:7500000-8750000 GCA_949316285.1 Eupithecia subumbrata | reverse complement strand
ATGTGGGTTAGGGATCGCAGTTCGGTGGTAGAATTGTTCTGCAGGGGGCGCTGCTGCCCGCCCCCGGTGGATATCCCTTAGTCGCCTCTTATGACACCCGCGGGAAGAGTTGGGGTGGTGCAAATTCTAGGCCGGCACCACACAGCTATTCCTTTACAAATCGTAATGTTTTTGCCAGGAATAGTTTAACACTAGGCAAAATTATAGTTCATCTAATAGCTAACGCTGTTTTGTCTGTATGACGATCTCAGTGGCGCAGCGGGTGAGAGTCCGCCTGCGACGCAAGAGGTTGCGGGTTCGTTTCTCGCCTCAGAACAAATTGGTGTACGATCTGCAGAAATTTGTTCCGTTGGTCTCGGTGTTTTCTATGTATAGTAAAAAAATCTATCTATGTATATAATGTATAAAATATATCAGTTATCTAGTATCCATAACACAAGCTTTGAGTAGCTTACTTTGGGGCTAGATCGTGCTGTGTGAATTGTCCAGCATTATTTATTTATTTATTTGTATCAATATCAATTAGCTGTACTATAACACAGGCTGGATATAATATCACAAGTAGACCGTATCACTTACAACACGTAATGCAACCAGGCAACCTATCGGTCTCTATTACCCACCACGTTTGAGAAAGGTTATCCTTATTTATTAACCCTAGATCACTAAACATATTTTTGAGTCAAACAGTCACTAAACAGTAGTCATTTTGACTAACAAAATGACAGGACAATATTTTAGTACCCTTATATTGCAACCAGCCAACATTATCTGTATCTCTTAACCACCAGGTTTGAAAAGGGTTATCCTAATTTAAAATTACACAGTCCAATAAATCTATTGTCATCGATACGGCATTAGTTTGATGTAGGTATAATTTTATTATGATTGATTCTGTGAACCGAATCTGTTATTGTTTTTTATTTGGCTTGGGCAAACAAGCACGTCAGATAGCTCTGTAGGTAATTATGAATCCGTTATAGTGATTTGATTAGATAGGTATAATAAATAATAGTTATTACTAACATCTATGTAATTCAAACAGTCAAAAGACAGTTCAAACAGTCTAGAGGTAGCCCAACTGATCCCAATCAATAGAAAACATCAGATACGCCAGATACTCATCAGATCTAGGGTCACACTTTGCTTCGACCAGAAGCATAGATAACAAGATTTCAACTCCATGTAAATTGCGTAGGCTCAGTTGGGACCTGTATTATTTGCGCCTCTTGAGATCCTCAGCCAAATCTGCCTCCGCACCAGCCCTCACAGATGTCGTCGGAAGAGGTGTAGCCTATGTTTTTCAGTTTCAACGGTAGCTTTTCTAGTTAATCTTTATAATTGTAACCGTTTCTAAAAAAACTGAAATCACACCTAAAAATTATCGCAAAATCGATTATTATTTTCTGATTATTAACTTCAAAGCATCCTAATAAACGAAAAAATCTCTCATTATCACGTTCACATGAACAAAACTAAAAGCTCACACAGTTATCACCCTATCCATTCCACACCATTTACACCCAAGAACAAGACGTTTATTACAATGGATAACAAGAATACAAGAAGCAATATTACAAACCCTCACAAAACCTATAAGTACCTATTATAAGTAGATACGTACAATGAATAAACTTTACAAGTATGAGTGACGAATCACCGATTGTGCTATCTACTTCATTTTAGGTGTGAATGTGATTCAAAGCGTGCAGCGCCACCAACTTCACTTTTCATGTGGACAAAATTAGAACTAAAGCCGTTCCTTTGATATATAACTTTGATTCTAACAAAATGATCTTCACTAGCGCCTCTTTCAAGCGAATGTGATAAGTTTGTACTTTAGCTATTTTATGTCAAAGTGTGACGAATTGTAGCTATTGTTAATTGTGGGCTTTCTGTATCGATAGGAAGCTAGTTTTAGTCGATCAATAATAGTTATTTGTTGCTAAGTTATTGTCATTTATTGTATTTGGCATTTAATAGGTTTGAGGGGATGGGTAGTAATATTTTTTTGCTTGATTTAGCGTTGAATTTTTGAGTTGGTGCTCTTGGAGATAATTCCAATTGAAACCAATTGCAAGAAAAAAGCTTTTTAATGTAAGTAGGTACCTACTTATAGCTACCCAGTACAGAAATTATTGGATGCAACTTAAATTGTAGGTCCAGACTATATTTATTATTATTGTTTTTATTATTTTTTATTTCAACGATAGCATGTAGCGATTTCTTCCAGGCAACCAAAGGTTAAACTGATTGATTGGTCAATCGCTCGATTGATCAATGTCAACATAACAATCATTTGTCAATCAGATAATAAAAATAACGCATTTATTACACACTTCCATAAAATTTAATAGCAGATCTTCAATTACTTTCGAACCAATTTACAACATCACCTGTGACTATCGACCAGCTGTGGGCAAATTGATCGATGTCTAATGTCGCGTAACATAACCCCAAATAATATGTTGTTGGTCAATAAACCACACGAATTCATTAAAAACAAATGGGTTCATTCGAAGTGAGCTTAGAGATATCTATCAATATAATGAAAATAGTGAGAATGGTTTTTAACCCCCGACGCAAAAAGAAAGGGGTGTTATAAGTTTAACGTGTCTGTCTGTGTATCTGTCTGTGGTATCGTAGCTCTCAAACGGATGTACCGATTTTCGTTTAGTTTTTTTTGTGTCATAGATAACTTTATCCCGAGTGTTCTGAGCTATGTTTCATGAAAATCTGTCGGTGGGTTTTTTAAAATTTTTAGTTTGAACATGCCAACCATTTTCATCGATTTAATAGACGTTATTACGTCAAAAGCTGTTACAAAATATAATGACAGAAAAAACTCTGTTTGCTTATTAATCCTCTGTATGCTCGGTACTTATTGGTAGTAGAATACAATGCATGTTTGTTTAAACACTATCTCACGTGATGGTACTTACCAAAGTGATAATGTGGCCAAAAGCTCCAAGGTACTAACAGTGAAGAAGATAGACTTTGCTCTTAAGTTGAAGATTTGTAATTGGCATGAAAAACATGCTACAGGCGCGTCTTCGATTTGAATCATTTATTAAGTTATTTCCAACATGTTGTTAGATAGGTCTTAGGTATTAGGAATCCAATGAAATCCCAAAAAAATTACTTCGACGGGATGAACCCGCAACCGGGAGGCGGGAGGAGGTACGGGAATGTGTTAACCAATTGCGCCCGTCAATAATTCTTGGAATTTTATTTGATTTTTTAGAAATTACTCCGAGTGGCGAGAGGGTTACACACTATAATAACAAAAAACACGGACAAAAATCTTGATCTTAGGTATGTTTTCCAACCTTTCATCATCATCATCAGCCTATATAAGTCCACAGCTGGACATAAACCTCCCCTAATGAGCGCCATAGCGTCCTGTCTTCAGCTAACCGCATCCAGCATCTGCCTGCAGTCTTTCGCAGGTCGTCATCCCACCTGGCTGGATGGCGTCCTACACTACGTTTGCCGAGTCGTGGTCTCCACTCAAGAACACGTTTATCCCAGCAGTTGTCGGTTCTTCTCGAGATATGGCCGGCCCACTGGCACTTCAGCCTCTAATTCTTTGAGCTATGTCGATAACTTAACTTCCAAACTTTACATAAAGATAATGGTGGTTGCGTACTGTGTGCGAAGCGGTTAATAATGCAAATGTATGTTTAGATAAAATATTTTGGAACCTAATACCGTTTACAGAACTCTGAAGTTTAACGCAATTTCTCATCAAAAATCTGAAGTTTAACGCAATTTTAAAAGGCGCGTGGTGCGGGGGGTTTGTAATTAGATCCGCCCACATTTTCGACCTCTGATTTGCCGTTAGCTGAAGGAATAATTAGTAATCGGGTTGGGTATGGGTACATAACCTGGATTATCTATCAACAGTGTGACCAGACTGAGAGAGAGGCATTCAAAAATGTTTTTAAAATGGTAGGTAGTTGTACATCTACATGGTCTAGGTGAAATTTTTCACTATGTTCATCATCATCATCAGCCCATATACGTCCACTGGTGAACATAGGCCTCCCTCAGACGACGAAGCCTCGAATATCGCTCCTGAGCGACCATCCATCCACTCCCTGAGACCGCTACAATGTCAGCGGTCCAACGAGTAGGAGGTGTTCCCCGAAGAATCTTCTTTTGTATGTCCGTTTCGCATTGCATCGCGGTCGCCTCTCGAAAACCTTTACTAATGGTTAGCGGCTCTGCGAGCTATATGGCCTGCCCACCGCCACTTTAATGAGAATTTAGGTTATATATGTTCATACAGGAAAGTTATTATTTTGGAGACATGAGGCTTTAATCTCAGTTTTCTTCTTCAAAATAATGCCTTATTGTGATTATTTTATATAATAACTAGTTTATGCCCGCGGCTTCGCACGCGTTGATCCTATGGAAACGTTTAAAGTTGATTTCTATCCCATGGGAACTGATTTATGGGATAAAAAATATCCTATGTTTGATTCCAGGATTAGAATTACCTGTGTGCAAAACTTCAGCCCGATCCGTTCAGTAATTTTGGCGTGAAGAAGTAACAAACATCCATCCATCCATCCAAGCTTTCGAATTTATAATATTTATTTATTTATTTATTTATTTATTATAGACGAGCAGCCTGTGGCTGATGTGTCTATATCACACAGTGTTGAATTGAGTCATTGCGTCACTTTTTTTAGTTTGTTTTTGTCGTCTCGTAACCAGTTGTGAAGTTTATTCTTGAAGGTGTTTGTTGATGTGGCTGATATAATGTCTTCTGGTAGTAGGTTCCAATTGTGAACCACTCTATTGCTTATAAAATGGTGCGCTGGAAGGGCTTGAGTAGAGTCTCGGGCCAATCTAAGGTGGTGTCCACGGGTTGAACGTCCTTCTTTCTTTATGTAGATGTCTTGTAGGGATGGCAGGTTGTATTGGTGAGTGAGTATCTTGTAGGTTTCAATGAGGTCACCTCGAAGACGTCGTTCTTCTAGAGTAGTGAGGCGTAGTGCGCGTAACCTATCTTCATAGGATTTCCGTCGTAAAGACCATGGGATCTTTGTAGCCTTTCTCTGAACACTTTCAAGCAGGTTTATGTCTTTATGAAAGTAGGGGCACCAAGCTTGGAATCCATATTCGAGCAGTGGTCTGATGTATGTCTTGTATATCTTCCGGAAGACTTCCACTGTCATTGATTGAAAGGATCTACGTATCACATAAATAAACGAATTTGCTTTCTTGGCTATGGCGCAGATGTGTTGTTCCCACTTTAAATTGCTAGTTATTGTGACTCCGAGATCCTTTTGACTGTCAACTGTAGCAATAGCTTAAATATTAGTGTGATTAGCACTCTTGTCGCCTGAAACACAGGATTATCTAGTTCAGGCTAATTTGTTATACTTAGCTGTTTTAATTATTCGCTTATTGCACTAATGTTTTGTCTATTTACGAGTCTCTTTGAAATAATTTTATTTATTTATTTATAAGCTCTGCGTCTAATAAATTGTTCTTTTTCACTTACCCCACACACTGTTCACAAAGGCCGCAACAATTGCAATCTCAAAACACTATTTCTATTGTGTTTCAATCAAATGCTGGAATTGTTTTGTCCCTTTGTTGTCCTTACTTATTCCACCTCTGCGGCTTTTTTAATAAAACTCAAATTGTTATCGAAATTATAGGAAATTGTAGTCGTTTTTAACTGACTTCAAAAAGAAGGAGGATATACCTATGTTTTTTTCTTTAATGTATGTTCGTCGATTTTTAGGGTTCCGTACCTCAAAAGGAAAAAAGGAACCCTTATAGGATCACTTTGTTGTCTGTCTGTCTGTCCGTCTGTAAACCCTCTTTTCTCAGGAACGCGTGGACGTATCGAGTTAAAATTAACATCAAATATTCAAGTCTGTAACCTCTTGAAGCCGCAATATAAATAAAACTTCTAAGTCAACGCAATCAAAAGTTACAGCCGTTTATGTCCGAAATTTTTGAAATTTCCAAGGAAATTACGTGGACACAAAACCTATATGGTACTTCCCGTAGACGTAGAAACATAAAATTTGGTAAGAAGCAAGGTCATATAGCAAAAATAACGAGAATAATCAGAAAACCGTAAATATGTAGTTTAGTAACAAATAAAAATTTTTTGATTCTCTCCTCGACCAAAATATACAGGGTACCTATACCTACTTCATGTTGACCTAGAGTCATGATATCTGGCAAGAAACAAGGTCTTACAACTAAACGGAACCCTTGGTGTGCGAGTCTGACTCGCACTTGACGTTTTATTTCGTTAACTATGGACTGATTTGGGCATGTTCTTCGTTATTGTATGGAGAATTTCCCAGGTGCTCCCATAAAAAATTATTCCCGAGGGATCAGTACTTGTCCCGATAAACTTAAAAACAGTGTAGTTAGTAAAAACTAAGAAATTCAAAAGTTTTTACTCTTTTCAATACAATCAAATTATATCAATCGATTTTCATCAATTCAGTAGCAGTGTTAAGTGATTAGAACTTTTTACTTTTTTCAATATAATCAAATTTTATCAATCGATTTTACTTTAGGGTGCAGAAAGTAAGAAAAAAGTCGAGTGTTTCTAAGCTATTGTATCACAATCCTTTTCTTTTGTCCGTTTGTTCTCATTATTGATCGAGGAGCGATTGTTTACGATCGCATTATTTCATTGAACTTTGAGAGTGATTGAAATGGAAACCCTTGGATTGAAATTAAAATTTACAAAGTGTTTAACAAATTGAATTTGATTGAAGTGCTGATCTTAACAACTGAGCTTGACTTTGTTCTTAATGTTTTAAAAGGGTGCAGGAAAATCTTAAAGAACCTTTTGTACGTGCCTTTGTTTATACCTACTTCGGTCATTATAATCTATAGAGAAAAGGAAATAAATCGCAATAATTGAATCTTAAAAGATACTGCCCAATCTGGAGGGCGATTACGGTGTAGTAAGGCTTGAAATAACGGCTCAAACGTTAGCAGTTGAAACGTTAGGGTGCGCGTTCACAGGCCGACATCGGACAATCCGCTGACAAGTGTGTCCACTGATCGGCAACCCGAATGACTTCATTCGCATTAAACCCAAAAGTTGCCTTCAAGAATATTCGTCGGCATTGCCGACAGTCCGCTCCGTGCGGTACGGATTTTTTATGTCAATCCATTGATGGGGCGAGTGCGGATTGTCCGATGCCGGCCTATGAACGCGCACTCTATCATTTCAACTGCTAACATTTGAGCCGTAATGCCGTGCCTTACTACACTGTAATCGCCCTACAGGTCTTTTAACCAACTTCAAAAATTCACTAAATGGGGATGTTCGGCTGTGAAAGTTTTTTTTAGTTTTTTTAGTAATTTTCAACCTGTAAATCTTATGTAACTATAATTTTACCGTGTTATTATTTTTCTGCTAACCGTCCAAGCTCTTTATCCTTTGGATAACCTGATACTTTATTAGCAGACAATTTCTATTTAAAAAAAATATCTGAACGTGTCTGGTCCAAACGACGCGTGACCCGATAGCTGGTCAGTATCTGGCGCAGCGCATCAGCATTGCCATACAGCGGGGCAATGCAGCCAGCGTCTTGGGGACGCGACGACTGGTATTGATATGGATCAGTTGAGCTACCAGTAGATTGTTTGCAACATTCTGCAGTAAGCTCAACTGTTTCAATTGAAAATACTAGTTCTAATTTATTTCTATTATTTTATATTAATTTTCTTTGTGAATTAAGATATATTTTACACTGCTTATTTATTATCTACTACGTAATAGTAAGGAGTATTTTAAAATGTGTGTTTATGTTAACCCAATAGTTTTACGCAAGTTATTTTTCCATCGCCTCCATGTTCCATTCGCCTCACCTACCATTACCATGCATTTCCCTTCCCTCCCCTCGCATGCACTACATCTGGTGCACGTGCACTAAATCAATTTGCCAGTCGCTTAAAAGCATTTCTAACGTGCTTTATTAACTTTACAACCCTGTTACGAGAGCAAAGGGTAACTCACCCTTTTACTTTTTGTCTTCGCGTTTCTGAAGCGCAAAATGATAGTAAAACTATCATTTTTCGTCATCCTGTTAGTGAAATTTTTTGTTTAGGTCAGCCATTGTAGGAATTACTACATCGGCTAATGTAAGTATGATACAAATGTAGAAAGTACTACGTAATAAATTCAAAGAAATGAACATAATGACAGTACCATGTCAATATACACTTGCGAGCTTTAAACTGGAATCGCTTCAAGGGTTGTTCAAGACTAATTTTTACAATTACTTTGCAGTGAACTATGAGTTAAGTTATGTTTTCCCTTACGCAGGATTTATTGGCGACGATAAATTTTGATTTAATGGACGATAATGTCCGCTGCCACACCGCAGCAGTGACTAGACAGTACCGACAGACGTCGTCCATGTCGGCATTCCCACACTAGACTGGCCAGCCCTTATTCCTGACTTGAACCCAATCTGGCATATGTGGGACGAGCTAAAACAGCGGATACGAGGGAGAAATCCAGCTCATCCAGCTCCGGCGCCGATAAAAGCCGATAGATGTTACTTCGACCTATTGCAATAATTCCCAAAATTTAGGTTGCCAATTTTATTAATTTTAAATCTTCTTGATATCACTTGAAAGGTAACAAAATTACCTTTCAAATGATATACCACAATATATAGTTCATTGTACATAAATTGTAAAAAAATTGTTTTGATCAACTCGCGATGAAAGCGATTCCATTTAAAGCTCGCAAGTGTATTTATGAAAACTTGTTGTACACTCATAGAAATATAAATCGGTTCCCTAAAAATAGTGATAAACATAATTTTATTACGAGAAATAAACATAAACTCGCTGTACCCACAACTAGGCTACACAAAATTAATGTATCTTTTAAAGGGCAGTGTATACGCTTCTACAACAAAACTCCTAGTGAGTTGCAAAAATTATCGGTAAATAAATTTATACAAATTGTTAAAACCTTGCTGTGCAAAAAGGCTTACTATAAAATATCAGATTATTTAGAAGATAAAAAAGCTTGGGACGAGTTTTGCTTCAACTCGAACAGTAACAACTAACAGGTTAAGGTTTCTTCGTCGCTTCTTTACTTTAGTCTACATACCTACCGAAGCGACAGAAATCAAAAATATCACTTTATTTCCGTGTCAGTGTTTATTTTTACAATTTGACCTTTTCTAAGTGTACATTTATTGTATTTACGGAAATAGTGAGTTTTTGATTTCGATTTTGAAAGAAAAGAAAGAAAGAAATTTTTTTTTCTATTAAACACTACACTACTAAAACAATAAAATAAAAAAAAACAAAAAAACCAAGTGAACTTTAATATTAACATAATACGAATATTAAAAAAGTACCTGAGCATTGGGTTGGTACTAAGTACGCCACTCAGCAAGCCGACAAGCGCTTGTGTGTAGCTCTAACAGGTCGTGACTCAGCTTGTTACTCAAACACAAAAAAATAGGATAATGTGATAAAAATGTGGTCGGAAATTCCAAAAATTCTAAGTTATAGTCTACATACCAAAGTCGGCGACACAGCCCGGCGGTTTGGTGTGATATTTCAGTGTTAGAATATTATAGGCTGCCTTTAATATTCACTGAAATATCACAACGACAGTGTTTAATGCATATTTTTGTGCCGTGTGGTAGCTGTATTGGAATTATACAGAACTTTACCTACTACAAACTAACGACATTTTTATCAAAAACACTGATCTCATTGCATTGTACCTTTCTAGTTAGAGTAGAATCTGATCATGTATTAAACCAATACAGGGTGCCACGAAACATCATATGTACTAGGCCTAGAAGAGGTGATTTTAGACCCCGAGAGGATCCAACTACGTATATGACGATTTTACGAACTCCGGTTTTTTATAGGTTTTTTCTTCATAATCCAGAATCACTCTCTTATGGCTTAGTATACATGTTACGTAGCACGCTATACAGGGTGTTTGGTGGAGGGTTAGACAAACTCGGTGGGTGTGTAGGTGGACCTATTTGTGAAATACAAATTGAAGGAAAAGATAAAATTCTGATTTCGAATTTCGAATCGTCGAATTAGTCGGATACCTAGGTATGATAAAAAAAGGGTTTTTTAAAATTAATTTAGCGTTCCTACCTTTGTATCAGAAATAGGGAAGTGATATTTGAACCAAAATTGTTTTAATACAATGTTTTATTCTTAGCGTTTTTACTCCCATTTCACCTATAAGTGCTAATTTTTGACAAGTTTATAGACTCTTCGGCTACATGTGGTATATCGTTGTAATAAGCAATGTTTAGAGAAGTTTTTAAAAGTATTTGAACTTCTCGATCGCTATTAATTTTTTTTAAAACGATGCAAAGTTGTCCTTCTTGATTATTTTTTTTAACTTTTTTTAACTTTGAGAGCTTATAACTAATTATTTACACGTTCTTTCAAATAAATAATGCCTTCAAAAGACGAAGGATACATCTGAGACTAAAAGCAATTAAAAAATTTACTCAAAAACACGTTCCAAAAAAAAGTTCTAGGGGTAGAGAGGTAAAATTTCGGAAAATCTTAAAAAAATACAAAAAACAGGATTAAAAAAAATTTAAAACAGTGAGGGTCTTTTCCTTCAATTTTTATTTCACAAATAGGTCCACCTACACACCCACCGAGTTTGTCTAACCCTCCACCAAACACCCTGTATAACTTAGAACGTTACATCTTATTCATGTCAGCGTAGTGCGTAGTCTGTACGTATTGATTGTGACGGTAACTAATCCAGCACTTGGGTACGTAAATAGATAACTCGGTGCTACTATACCTAACGAGACGCCTCTGACGTTCCCGAAGTATGATCCAAAGAGGCTAATCCAGCGCGTTCATGTGTTATTCATGCAATACAAGCGCGGTTAGCGTCGGCCAGGTGTGATGGATTACAGTTTGAGCCGCTTTATCTAAACCTTGCACTCCGAACTGTAATAAGGCGGGTTAAGGCAAAGACTCATCAATTCAGGACAATGAATAACTATATGTTAAGAGCTCCGCATCTAAGCCATGGAGATCCCAAAACAAAACCGAACACACTTATACGATTTACCGTGGTCGACGCGGCTCAAACAATTTTTGTGCAAACTTTCTTACGATTTCAATCGAAAATTTGTTCAGCTCTTTGGCTTCCTGGTATGATCAGCTTGGATAGATGTACGTTCAGCTTCAAAATCTATATGTACTAAAATAATGTAGATTATACTAAAGTTCGAAAAATTTCTACGAAAATGATTTGGAGATAAAAAACAACTCACGCGGATCGCTAGATTCAGAGCAAATGAACTGTGACAGACTTTCAGACAGATATTAAAGTGATTTTGGGTTTAATTTTTATTCGTAAGTACTTATGGAACTCAAAAAATTCATATTACCATGTCTATTGACTGCCTCTTTCACATTCCGGTGCCAGTAAAATTGATTCCTCAAACCTCAAAATCAAAATCAGATCAATTCCGAGCCATAGTATTCCTAACACACTTTCGCCATTCAAAAAAGATCAGCATTGTCACCATAATAAGCTTAACATTCACAAAAGCGCAAACACTATACACATTCTTACACATTTTACCTGTAAAACCGTAAAGGTTTTAGGCTCTATTGCTTTGCCGTAAGGTTTAATATCGCTGCGTAATAAAATGCATTAGATTTAATACCTGTCTCACAAATAAATCGAATTATTGACAATCACACAACAGCAAAACTTCATTCATTACGTTGCTAGAAACATGAATGAACGTAGTTATGAATGGACGTCCCAGAGCGTGTCGTCCAGACAGAGAGGCGACACCATTGTTGACCGGAGAGTGCTTCTCGGAATATAATTCACTTGACTTTACACAGGTGGTCATTAAATAACTTTTCTGGGCTCATTTCCGTTCTTTAGATTGGTCATTTGAATGGTATTTGAAATTGATATGCTATGGTATGAGCTTTTAGATTACAAACGGTACAATGTTGAAAGTCGCTCAGCAATTTGTGTACAAAATTACCCATATAATGTATCATGATGTGTTTTAGATTAAGCATCTGTTCTTATTTATATTGTTTGCTGCAATAATTTTTTTTTTTACAGGTAATAAGTTTATATAAAAACTTAGCCCAGTACGTATCCTGTTGTACTGGGCTAAGTTTTTATATAAACTTATTGCTGAGCGACTTTCAACATTAATTTTCGTCGACTTCTTCACTAGGCTGGACCTGTATCAAGGAAGCCAGACTACATCATTCATAATTTACAGAGGTTTTGCGCTCGGTTTACTTACGCAGTAGAGTTAACAAAAAAATTGTTTTTTAATAATACTATAACGGGATATTTACCATGATTTGAAATATTGGAAAACTCAAAATTCAAATCATGGTAAATATCCCGTTATTTATGACTTTAAAATAAAGACTAATTTAAAATGTAACCCTATTAAGTATAAAAACCGATTATGGATTTTAATGGTCTGAATTTTTTTTTTCAGTCGTTTCATCCATCAAATTTGTAAAATATAATGTTTTCTCAAATAAAATTAGACTACATAGGTACTTACTTAATTTACTATTATAGAAAAAGACATGGTTTTATAGTTTATTAATTTATTTCATGGTAAAAATGCCTTAAGTAGTATTACTAAAATCCTAGACAAAAGAGAAACTTTTCATAGGTAAATAAATTAAACAACTTTTTTACTTATATCAACATTATTATCATGGTATTGGTTGGCTTTGAGAACATCAAAAATAAACAATTCCATATAACGAATAAATATGGCTTTCAATCAGTATTGTAAGTAATTCCAGCCGCGATCCGAATAAAAATTTATTGTTTATGACAGAAAAATCTTCAAAAGATTATATAATTTTCTAAAAGTAGGTAGTGTTATTAACCTCTATTATTACCCTATCTATTGTAAAAGCATGATATTCCCCAATTAACGTCAAATAATGATCACCTCCATGTCAATATAATACCCTATCAGTTCATCAACTGGAAATGATTCCCAGCTGAGTTTCTCGTCCCATATGTTCAACCCTTTTCACCTTATACCGGTGGGTATCAAACAAAACTATACTTTAAGTGTGAGAGATAGGACCAAAATTCATGTACAGATTTTTATTCTACGATTCGCAACCAGAAATCATCTATGGATATATGAATAGAAAAATGCAGAGTTGCTTGGGTTGTTAGTTTGTGAGGGTGGTTGCCTATCAAGGGAAAATAGGCTTTATTCTTATGGTTTAGAGCAGCATTTGGGTGTTAGTTTGCTTTATTATTTCGATTTGTCTGCGAATCGTGGTTCTGTCAGATTTGATAACAACGGAACATTGGTGATTTTGCAAAAAAAAATAGAAATGTGTTATCCGTATGTGTATTTGTTTTAATTCAAATTGCTTATTTTCAAATGTTATCAAATCAAATAGCACAGCCCCACAATGCAATGATTTAAATTGCTGTTAATTTTAATTTATTTATTTGAAAACTAGTTTCTGCACGCCGCTTCGCACGCGTATTTTCTGTATAATAAGTAGCCTATTATCTAAGTTAGGCTTTGCTCTAAACTTACGCCAAATTTCATCTTGATCTGTTCAGTAGTTTTGGTGATCCTGTGTAACAAAAGTTCAGTTTTCACAAACTTTCGGCTTTATCTATACTAATATTTGCGAATAAGAGGAAAGATTTGCTTGTTTGTTTGTTTGTATTGAATAGGCTCCGAAACTATTGGACCGATTTGAAAAATTCTTTTAATATTAGAAGATTATTCCTGATGAACATAGGCTACTTTTTACCGCGGGAAAATGCTGCATTCCTACGGGAAAACGGGTAATAGGACAACTGGTAGTAAGAATGCAGCTAGTAATATTATAAAGTCGAAAGTTTGTGAAAACTGAAATACCTATACTAATATTAGTAAGATATACAACCAGCGTCTACTTAAATCACACAGGGTTGAGTTTATACTCATTACGTCTCTTTTTGAGTTATTTCTTGTGGTGTTGGTTTATTCTTATGTTTTTACAGATTTTATTGATACTCCGTTGCGGGTAAAAGTGTCACTTAGCAAAAGATACATAAACAGAAATTCTAAATCAAAGCACTGACTGATGAACATGAAAAATAATAAATAAAATAATAAATAATGCTGGACAATTCACACAGCATTATCTAGCCCCAAGCTAAGCAGAGCTTGTGTTAAGCAGAGCTTGTGTTATGGGTACTAGATAACTGATATATTTAATACAATACACTACATAGATAGATATTTTTTTTATACATAGAAAACACCCAGACCAACGGAACAAATTTCTGCAAATCGTACACAAATTTGTTCCGAGGCGGGAATCGAACCCGCAACCTCCTGCGTCGCAGGCGGACCTTCGCCCGCTGCGCCACGAAGGTCGTCATCTACAACGACAAAAACGCTTTGATGTATCTACAAATTACTCTCAGCATGTCAGCCTCACAAAAACTATATTCTTTCCACAATTTGAGAGCTACTTGCAACAAAATTAAATAAAATCTATAACAAACTACAAATCCTGAGCACGTACAGAGTTAATAAAGTTATTTCCAACAAAGGTCTTGTAAAAGCCCAATTTGGCTTGTAATACCTTCAAATTATAGCTGACATGATAATAACACCAATTCACAGTGTATATATATACTAGCAAACAGAGGGAATGTTTGTTTGTCTGTAAATTAATGTTTACCCGACCAGGTAACGGAATTGAATACTCGACTAACAATGGGTTATGAGGTTGGTTCCCTCCCAATTGACCGAGTAACAGCGGTTTTCCTGGAACCTGTTATTTCCACACATTATCTTTGGCTAACTATTAATAGAAACTTGTTTATTTATCATTTAGCAACCGTTTATTTATATTTGTTAAATCCAACTGCAGGACAAAAGCCTTCCTAATTTTTTTTCTACTTCGCGATTTAACACATGCTCAGGTGACATTCCAGCTGGTCGATTCAGAGGTATTCGTGAGTGTTCTACTCCTACTATTTTCACTTCTCACTTCACTTTCTTCTTTTTATTGTTATCAAAATGCAGCCAATGAGTGGCGTATATAGGTTTATGAGTGAGATACTCACTATTACATCAGAATCCACCAGCTGGTCGCTGTCCTGCAGCTCATTCTAACATCTCATCCGAGGCCTGGAACGACGCCTTACCCGTGGGGTCTATTCTCTACTCTACTCTGTGGTGGTGAAATTATCTAGCACCAGTTTTTTTTGAATTCATTTGAGCGAGACATTTTTAAAACCCATATGAAAACGTAGGTAGATTATCTTTTGAATTTTAAATTTACCATAAAGCAGCCAAAGCTAGACGCAGCAGCTAGTAAAAGAAGCCCTTTAATATTGAAACTAGTTTTAAAGGGCTGAGATTTAAGGGCGTGGCCACAGTGCGCCGGCCCTACAGCGCCAGGGCTTCTGGTGCCATACGGCCTGTATTATGGGGTTTTCATACTTAATTAATATGGTTTGGTGTACGCGGAGATAAGGGGTTTGATACTTGATGGATACTTGATGAAAGATCAAGATTGTTTTTTGATGAAGAAACTAGGTTCCACTTGCGGATTCACACGAGCTTTTTTTAATATATGTATGAAGCACGTCTCCTTCGGGATACCACTATATCTGTGCCAAGATCCCAAAAGATGTTTAGCTTTAAGTAAAGTAGTACTTACTTGATTTGATTATCACAAAGATAACGCTAAGTAAACGCTAAGTAATGTTAGGTCTCTCTGAATTGTATTTGCACAATAATGTAGAGTCAATAAACAACTATAACGAATTCATAAAGTAGGTAATTAATTTCATGATTTGCTACTGTTTCTAAGTATTTGTAGGTTCGTCAGACAATAAGCAAAATTCAAAATATTAATTGTTACTATTCTTGCAAAATAACAATGAACTTAATGAAACTAAAAATGCGACAACATATTTATTAGCTACTGCCAGCAACAACAAAATAACTGGATCCAACAAAAAATCGTTTGATCAATGATGCAAAAACCTCCCAACCCTAATGCGCTTATAAAATCAAGATGGTTATAATTCATGAATGCATCGAAAACAGTAACCAAATTGGATTTAATGAGACAGATACAAGGGATGTTAGCGTCCCATACAAAATTATTCATAGCGACTAAAACGCTCCATTCAAAATAATAGTTTTTTTTTACATCCAAACCTGGGGTTGACGGCTCTCCGACAAAAGGGTGGGCCGGCCCAAATAATTGCCAAAACGCTTCAAGTGAGACCCATTGTGTTTATTTACAATGGGGTCGTAAGTGGGGGTAGTTTTTGTAATTGTTACTTTAACGGAGTTCACCCTGGTGGATCAGTTGTGAACCGAGCGGTGAGCGAGTAACATGTCAAACATGTCCCGATCATTTCTGGTGGACGCTTTGATCAGTGATACGAAGGAGTGCAAGCCTCAGACCAGTGACGCTATGAACCCTTACACGATGCTGGGGCACCTTGACCCCCGGCCGAAGTTCCTACCCTACCCTTATCCGGGAAACCTGAACAATCTGTTGAGCCTCGGACTGCACCCGCAAAGAACGGAGCTGTTCCGTCCTTTTCTAGAACAGCTCAGCTTTAGATACCCAATACTCCATCAGATGCCTCGTCAGGAGTTCTTCGAGCCGCAGCCTGAGCCAAGACCTTTCGACTACTTGAAGACAGAGCCGGAGCTAGTGAGCAGAAGGAAGAAGTCAGTGTCACCGTACATGCACCACCCTTACAAGACCGCTGTATCACCATCAAAAAGCCAAGGTCAACGCTCTCCATCTCTATCCAGCGAAAGCCGAAATGGAACTCCAAGCCCGCCACTGGCACACCCTGAAGAACTACTCCCCGGCTACTCAAAGAACCTCAAAAACCTACCCATCAAAGAAGACTCCAGCAAGAGAATCAGAACAGCCTTCACAGGCACCCAGCTCCTAGAGTTAGAGAGAGAGTTTTCCATGAACATGTACTTGTCAAGGCTGAGGAGAATCGAGATAGCTTCCCGGCTGAAGTTGTCGGAGAAACAAGTGAAGATCTGGTTCCAAAACCGCCGTGTAAAGCTGAAGAAGGAAGAGTCTCCGTCTGGCAGTGAGGGAAAGAAAAACTGCTGCTGTGCCAAATCCACTTGCTCTAAATCTGAGAACCATTGTGAGAATGAGCAAATTGACGTTGTCAGCGACCATGACACCAGTTATGAAGCTCAGAATCTGTCTTACAAATGAAACAAAATCTTAAATAATTGGTTGAAGTACTTAACATTTTTGGTTCGATTGCGAAGACTGAATTGAAAATGAACTGATGTGATTGTGAAAATTGTAAAAGTAAGGCTATTTACTTGGGCTTTTCAAAAAAGTGTAGTTTAGTGCATTTTGATTTAAAGAAAAAATCTTTGCCTGTACAAAATTGTCGTATAAGTCAAGGCTAAAACAAGTCTCGGGTTAAAATTATTTATTTGTAAGGCTTTTTGCGAAGGCACCAATTTTGTAAATTGTTGAAAGTGTAAAATAATTTATGACGAGGCTGATGATATCTCGATAGCTATATTTTCGGATAGTTTTACTAAATTGTTAGTGGTAATAAAACTTTTATGAAATAATTTATCGGCTCTTTACTATTTCCCCTTTATTAGCACATTAAAACTCTTAATAATAGAATAGGTTTCTAGATCTTCATGGCTTGTTTACGCCTGTACAATAGAAATACAATAGAGTGCATGTCATAAACAATATCAAAAACCAAACACTTGTTTCTTACTCTAATCGCTAAAAGACTCCATAAACTTTAGGATTTGTTTTGCCGATAGAAAATATGTATGTAAAGGCAAATAAAGGAAAATTTTATTAATAACTTAGGAAGCTATCTGATTAAAAAAAAAGCATAGTTCCTATTGCTCAAGAATATAACTGAGATTTTTAGTTGTTGATAGAAGATGAATAAAACATTTTATATCTCTAGGAATTCATTCATTAAATAACTACCAATAAACCAATTACACTTGTAGGAATTTAATTATCCCGAATGTTTTCACAGGGGTCCAATGTCACTGGTGATTTTATACAGGGAATGCAAGTCAGGAATGCGGGGGACAGTCCCAGTGGAACCCCGTCCGTGACGTCATGTAATGAGCACTTATACACCCCATAACGGCCAGATATGGCCGGAATTTAGTATGTGTTGAGACCCTTCGCTTGCTAAGGGTTAATAAAGTTTACGAGGATTTGAAAAGGGTTAATTTTATTGATAGTGAAAATTAATCTCAAGTGAAATAATATGAGCTTTTGATAATGCTGATGAAAATTCGACGACCTCAGTGGCGCAGCGGGCGAGAGTCTGCCTGCGACGCAAGAGGTTGCGGGTTCGATTCCGGAACAACAAGTAACATGTAGTCACGAAATTTGTTAAATATTAATTATATCTGTGTATATAATGTATTAAATATATCAGTTATCTAGTACCCATAACACAAGCTTTGAGTAGCTTACTTTGGGACTAGGTGCTGTGTGGATTGTCCAGCATTATTTATTATTTATTTTATTAAATTGCTTTAACGTTTTTCACTTTTGTCGTAAATAAAACTTGAACAAAGTCGGCGAAACAACTCAATATACCTACGGTTATTTGGGTACCTAATAAGTAACATAGAATACTAAATAACTAAATTACAAGTTCAAGTTGCTCAAAAGTTTTAAGAAAGCATATAAATCGCTGTAAATGTTTTTATGATGTATTGTTTGTAGGTATTAAAACTCGCACTGGAATTGTACTGTCTACTATTTTTATTTTACTAAAGAACTTTTAACATTGAAAAATAAAATAAACATGGAATACTGAAATAAAGTTAAAGTCACATAAACATCTGTGTGTAACTTTTAAAACATTTCAACCTCCAAGATAGCCTACGTTTTTATCAAATCAAATCATTTATTTGCCGAATACAATAACACTACCTGTGTTATTGTATTCGGCAAATAAATGATTTGTCATGTCAGATCTTATGACTAGAGTGATGTCAAATGTATTCAACCCGCAAGCAGAAGTGCAAATATTAAATCACAGTGATTCAAATCTTTAAAATAATCAATATTCAAAATAATCAAGGATAATACAATTATTATTGAAGATAAAAAGTTAACAATCAGAAAATTAACTAACAATCAAAAAACATAGTGGTCAAAACATAATAAATATTATGTTTAAAATTAATATATTCATTTACACTGTAGAAACATTTGTCAAGCAACCACTTATATAAATTTTGTTTAAATAAATTATTATTTATTTATTATTGAGTTCTTTAATAGGTTCTGGTAACTTATTAAAGATAATGATGCATATACTTCCTAGGACTTGTTATTTACACTGGAAACGTACTGTTACCACTTTAATATGAATAAAGATCTTTTAAAATCGAATTGAACCATCAAGGTAATTTTAAACGAATATGAGACGTATTTAAATTTTCGAAAATTATCAACGTCGAGAATTTTTATCGTTCCCTATAATTCTAAGATTGAATTATTCATCAGCCAGACATATTAATTAATCTGATTTCAATCAATTTCGTCGACCACGTAATTAAAACAGTTGTAACCACGAAATTGAAGTGTAATTAGCTGCTACTCGATTATAGGAATCCATTAGGTTGTACCATTGTGGCTGGATAAGTTTGAACCGTTGTTGGGATGTAATTTAGGTCAGGGCCCGTACTCTTAAAAACTATATCCACATTTCTGATTCATTTTCGTGCAAACGCTAATCTTATGCAAGCGACATATAAGATAGATAGATATAATGGGTACTTAATTGCATAGGTACTTGACTTTGAAATTATTTACAAAAGAATAATTATGGATTATGTGACAATTGGCGGTTATATCGCTCATGAGTGCGCATCCAGCATCTATTTGCAGTCTTTCGCAAGTCGTCATCTCACCTGGCTAGAGGGCGTCGTACACTACGTTTGCCGAGTCATGGGCTCTACTCAAGAACATGTTTACCCCAGCGGTTGTAGGTTCTTCGCGAGATAAGGCCGGCCCACTGCCACTTCAGCTTGCTAAATTAGCAAGCTGAAGTGGCAGTGGATTTAGAATTAGCAATGCTAATTCTATGGGCTATAACTTAACTTTTAGAAATTGGTGGTTCAAGAAATTTATTTCTCTAAAACATATTAATCAACTTACAGAGAAGTTTTTAAATTCATCAGTTTTATAGCAGTAAGTTTTTAAAATGTAACATGGTAATTAATATCTTTATTGACAAAGAAAATTACAATCTTATTAGAACTATTATTTACAATTTAAACAATTAAGCTAACTGCAGACTGTTGCAAACAGTCTACAGGTAGCTGCACTAATCCATATCAATACCAGTCGTCGCGTCTCCGCTACGCTGGCTGCATTGCCCCACTGTATGGTAATGCTGATGCGCTGCGCCAGATACTCAACAGCTCTCGGCTCACGCGTCGCTTCGACCAGACGCACCGATAATTTTTTAAAACCCGAAGAACCTCTGTACCAAACGGACGGTAATTAATTAATTTAACATTTCTCAGAAGGTTCTAGAGGGAAGTTAGTAACAATATATAACTTTTTTTTGTGAACAAGAATACTTGTCGATTCTTTAATATCATTTTGAATTATTTTTATGTAATTGTGCTCCCTAGAGCTTTATATTTATAGGAACATCCGCAGTTGGATCTTTGTTGATGCAAAGAAAGATGATGAAACCTTCTGTTGTACATATTTATTTGTATGGAGAAAGATGAGTTTGCTGGCTTTAACATTATTTTTTCGTTTTAAACGATAAGTCTGTAGTGTGATGTCTGTGTGTCAATTTGAAAATGTTCATGCTTACCCCGCACAGCGGAATCTCACCGCGTGGTTTTTTACGCGCGATTCTGCAAGGCGCGATTTTTTTTCTCGCTAATTATAATCCGCGTACTGAATCGTAACCTACGCGGATTTTTTCACAAGTGCGAGCTTCATACAATTTTCTTTTGTTGCAGAATCCTGCGGAAAAAACGCGCGATGAGAATCCGCTGTGCTGGGTAA
This sequence comes from Eupithecia subumbrata, assembly GCA_949316285.1. Lineage (NCBI taxonomy): Eukaryota > Metazoa > Arthropoda > Insecta > Lepidoptera > Geometridae > Eupithecia > Eupithecia subumbrata. Next base: position 8,728,901 of record OX438640.1, on the reverse strand, counting down.
GCCTTAAGTACAATATTTATTTTATTTATTTTCTTTATAAGGTTTACCAATGGTTTCGTACATAGAGTTCATCTCTAAATCTTATAAAAATACCAACATGCAAGAAATAGTAGAAATACAGAATAAGGACATTTTATGTAGATAGCTATGAATTATTGATATGTGCACAAACCGCTTAGAGGTTAACCCCACTTGCACAGTATATATGGTAGGTAGTAGTCCAAATTGATATAAGTCTAGCGATTGAGCTATTGTGCTGGGCAATAACATTAAGTTCCTAAGTTCCTTTGTGATTACTTACATTTTACACTAAGGAAAAAATATATCTGTATCATGCATTTGATTGACGAGCAGCACAGAAAATATAAAGCAAAAAATATATTGGTAAATATATTGGTGCAATTAATATTGTCCGGGATAGTTAATATCACATAACAATTATTATACTCAAATAAATAATTAATGAATCTGTACACCCATTAAACAATACTAGAACTAATGTAGTTCGGATCCGTAACTGCTGTCGAAACCCGCGGAGTTTAATCACAGAAGCAATCGCAAGTTCGGAGACGTTGAGCTTCTGTGTAACGGAACTTCTGGATATCTTCGTTAGAGAAATGTCGCTAAGATTTAGAGCTTAGGGGGCATCCATAAATTACGACATTTTCTATGGCAAATTTGAAACTCGCGCCAACACGAAACGAATAATTAAGTAGAAACGGGTGAAAAAAAAGTACGTGATATTTGGCTAGACCCCCATCTCCCCTACGTGAGATCGGGTGAGATTTGGCTCGACCCCTCTCCCCCTAAAAGCTTCACGTAATGAATGGACTCCCTAATTTCGTCTCATTGTTTTCCAGTAACCTCATCGACGAAAACTGACAACACCCGGTCTCACCACAAAGAAGAGAGGAGTGTAATAATATACCTACTCTCATATCTACAGGATGGTACAGACGAACGTTACCTAGAGAGAAGCTACCCGAAATATTCAAGATTTCAAATTCTACTGAACGAAGAAAATTGCATTCACAGAATTATAACTAAGCCTTATGACGACGTCCGTGGCGCAGCGGGCCAAGGTCCGCCTGCGACGCAGGAGGTTGCGGGTTCGATTCCCGCCTCGGAACAAATTTGTGTACGATCTGCAGAAATTTGTCCCTCCCACCCAATACCCAGACCAACGGGTCTGGGTGTTTTTCTATCTATAATAAAAAATATCTATCTATGTAGAGTATTGTATTAAGTATATCAGTTATCTAGCACCCATAACACAAGCTCTGCTTAGCTTGGGGCTAAATAATGCTGTGTGAATTGTCCAGCATTATTTATTTATTTATTTGTTTATCGAACACACTAAAATCTTACTGTATTTTTAAAAAAAACACTGTACTTTTTTGTCACCGACCGACCGGTAGAGTCAATCATAAGAATTAAATTTGCGAACTAAAAATTGCAATTAAATTAAATGAACACTATGAAATCCGCCAAAAACTGACTTACGGCTGGACGAGACGGCAGTCTGCATGATTCCTGTAGACTGCCGCCTGCAGGCAAGTAAAACCAAGGCGATTACTGTCTTGTCGAATTGTCAAAAATTAACTACAGACCGCCAAAACTGTTAGAAGAGAGAAGAGTTTCGTTAACAGAATTTCCATTTACTTCACGAAACTATCTAATGGGCAATGATAACCATTATAGAGGTATAACTATCTATCGTTAAAAATCATTAACAATTATGGACGTTGAGAATTTCACGTCAGAAAGCTAAACGCGTGAAGTTAAAAACCGCTAAAAAACAAGTTAATTTCGAGCATGGCTTTGTGATAAAACTTCTCTTCATACTTTTTCGTCGCTCAATCGCTGCTTCACTTTATTATAACGGAATTCCATAAACCGTATCTAACTATCTAATGAAATAACGCCACACTACTAGCCAAAACCAGTCATAGGTTTAAAATTAGTTGCCTCCACTCCATCAGTGGACTGCAGCAGATTGGAGTACCTACCTAACTGGTTTAAAAAAGCCATCCAAAATGCTCCGTCTTGTCCCAGTTTATGAGATTTCATTGTATTCCTTCAATTTAAAATGCAATATTTATGTGACAGATTTGATTGTTATGATTAACTCTATCGATCTTAAAAATAAAAGGGGATTTTATATATTTTAATGTGTTCGATTATTTACCAGATAAGGCTAGTATCTTTCATAATTCCGCAATTGTAGTTTTACTTATTGTAGATAAGAGACCATAGACAAAACTAATAGAGAATTCGACCTATTTGCATGTAAATGGGAATCCAGAGCTGAGTTCAAAATAGTTTGTGCAGTTCATAAAATAATCCTTGGATTGTGTAGGTTTGTTCGTGGAAATATGGTGGAAATTCTGTTTGAATTGTGTTCACAGTTTTAGTTCAGAATGTTCTAGGCAGAGCTACCAATAACATTAAAAGTTTGATTAAAATAATAATCGATAGGAGATTCGGTGGGCTTATTCAGGAGGGATTGCTATTGTAGCAGATGTGATGAAATGAGTGAAAGCAATCACAATTTGGAATCAACTTCAACTTCTTTCATAACAGCGCCGTGGCAGTAAGGAGTGTCGTCGTTAAGCTTCAAAAATAATACGATCGGTTCATTAATTATATGATCGGTTTTATGAAAGCCGTTTTTTAGGGTTTTGAAGATCGAAGATCGGTTTCAAAACCCTTATGGTCTCGCTTTGTCTGTCCTTTTTTCCCTCCTTAATAACTCAAAAACTACTGCAGCTATCAACTTGAAATTTAAAATAATAATACATTTCGTGCGCCTGTACAGATTTAGAGAAAAATAAATGAAAATAAATGAAAAATGAAAATGAATATTTTCCATACAAATTGTGATGCCGAAATTTTAAAAGATACCTACAGAGTCATATGAGGTATCAAATGAAAGGTATCACTTTGTACATTTCAAAATATTTTTGAAATTTTTGTAGGTTTCATACTTTTTAAAATATTTCAAAAAAAGTCGAAAAAATACCCATTCCCCCCCTATCTCCGAAGTTTGCAGAGCGATGGTTTAAAATGTATGGAGCGTTTGTAGATATGGATCTATATTTTGCACGAAAAATATAGAGAAGTTTGAAAAAAGAACACGTTTTGAAAAATGGTCAAAAAGGGGGTGAATAATTTTCAAAAGGGGGAGCTACCTCACCGAGTGGGGTATCAAATAAAAGGTATTGGTTTGGACATTTCAAAACAGTTTTTTAAATTTCTGTAGGTTTCATAGTTTTTGAAATATTTTGAAAAAAGTCGAAAAAAAAACCATTCCCCCCCCCCCCCCCCTATCTCCGAAGTTTGCCGAGCGATCCATTTAAAATGTATGAAGCGTTTGTAGACATGAATCTATATTTTACAGGAAAAATATAGAGAAGTCTGTAAAAAGAACACTTTTTGAAAAATGGTCAAAAAGGAATAATTTTCAAAAGGGGGGCTACCCCGCCGAATGGGGTATCAAATGAAAGGTATCGGTTTGGACATTTCAAACCAGTTATTAAAATTTCTGTAGCTTTCATACTTTTTGAAATATTTCGAAAAAAGTCGAAAATTTTACCATTACTTACCTTAACCGAACCACCAATATAACCGAAGCATGCAGAGAGATCCATCTGAAATGTAGGTTGGTACCTACTATTTCTAGCTATTCGTTAAATTGCGAAGTCTCTAACCATTACTTTTGGTACATATTTGTTGACAAACGTTCAAAACCCTCGGCGCGCGAGTTACACTCGCACTTGACGAATCTTGTTTTTTGTTTCGTATTGATTTATCTAATTTTAATTAGGCAACACAATAGGCAACAGGACAACACAACATGAAAAGCATAACGCACAATGATAAAGCAGAATAGATAATAACCTTTAGTGAATAAGTAAGTACCTAGGTATAACCTGCAACTTAAAGAATGGGATTTAGAATGCCGTCATCTCTCAATCTGACCCACTCAGATCGGATTCGAACTAAGCCGGGAGATGACGTTGTTTTCAATCCCTTTCTTTAACTACGCAGGTGCGTATATGTGGTCTTAGAAAAAATTGGCGCAGAAAATAGACACTATTTTCCTATAGGGATGCGGTACCTACTGCTATCTTAGGTTAGTACCGACATAGTGTACGAAGACTACTGACGATGCTACTGGGCCGCGATCACGGTGTCATTGGGCACGGCACTACGGCTCAAATGTTAGCGGTTGAAACGTTAGGGTGTGCGTTCACAGGCCGGCATCGGACAACCTGCACTAGCCCCAAGCACTGGTTTGACATAAAAGATCAGGACTGCACGGAGCGGACTGTCGGCAATGCCGGCGAGGATTCTTGAAGGCAACTTTTCATTTAATGCGAATGACGTCATTCAGATTGCAGATAAATAAATAATAAATAAATAAATAATGCTGGACAAACCACACAGCACCATCTAGCCCCAAAGTAAGCTACTCAAAGCTTGTGTTATGGGTACTAGATAACTAATATATTTAACCCATTATATACATAGATAGATATATTTTTTATGATACATAGAAAACACCCAGACCAACGGAACAAATTTCTGCAGATCGTACACCTATTTGTTCCGAGGCAGGAATCGAACCCGAAACCTCTTGTGTCGCAGGCGGACTCTCGCCCACTGCACCACTGAGGTCGACGCACTTTTCAGCGGATTGTCCGTTGCCGGCCTGTGAACGCGCACCCTACGTTACAACTACTAACGTTTGAGCCGTATTGCCAATAGATTCTATACCGTAATCGCGGCCCTATTCTAAGATTTACAGAAACAAATCAGAGATCTGATACTCAAGTATAATTTAAATAAGTTGTATATAAGTATTATTACAAGGTAAGCATTAAAATACTATTTCTATGGTATCATCACCACTAATACTTTGAAAGTATCTCCCACGGCTTCTGTTTGCCGCCAACCATCATCCATCGAAAATCAAACACTGTGATTATTTGCGAAACGCATTTATTGTCTATGGAGGGACGCTTGCCGCGTGCGCACTTATTTCCTCCACACTTGCCACCGCCACCCTCCAAATATTCATCACCCTTATTTTACAGAGCTTAGAGCTCATTTTTGTTGAATAGTAATTGCCAATGGGTTGGTAAGCATGGAGTCCGCCACGCGTTCTCTTTTCAACGGTATCTGTTTGAATTCGGAACCCATTTAAATGTGGAATTTGTTTTTCATCAGCCGGTTCTTCTTTACGATTGAACTGTCATTAAGTGTGTTCTCTACTGATTTATTTGTTGATGTGATTATTCGGTCAACAATTAGTGGGGGCAGTGGGAATTCGGGTATTTGCTTATGGTTTTACGTTTGGTTCACTTGAAATTAGGATAGTGTGATTCATTTTTACAATTAATTAATCACAATAATTTAAATATATGTCTTACGTATAAAAAGGAGAAAGCTAATGTCATGTCGTATAAAGAAGTAAAAGAGACCACATTGGAAAGAGAAAATTGGAGGAAAATGCAGCTTTGCACCGACAAGAGCTAGGCTCTTTAATTTATATAGGTATCCTATATTTTATAATAATAAAATTCTCTAGAATCATACCTATAATACAAAGATCTGCTTAATTTGGGGCTAGCTAGTCGATGCTAACTTTAAAATAACAAGCATTACCTATGTGTATAGGTAATGCTTTCCACAAATATTTTAAAAAGCCACCCTGTGGCCACCAATGTGTATACAGGTGGCTTTTTGAAATTTATATGATTTATTTTTTATTTATTCGGAGAACAAAGTTTTACACACTTTATAAGTAAATATGTACATAATAACTTATACCTAACTATTTATTTGTCCTCGCATGTAGAAATGGGTGGAAATGGATGGCCAAATCCAAAACCATGAGAGATAGAGAAAAGTCTTGAAAAGAGTCATGGGCAGTCAATTTATGAGAAAATAAAGACTAAATACCTTTTTATTTTTTAATAACTGTTTTCACGGATGTTTTCATCAGTATTTGATCGTACGTTACCTATCTAAAGGAATATTTTATAAGCATGATTAATAAATACCGAATCCATCTAAATATCTTAAAAATCATACAAAGGGGAACTAAAGTCACATGTTTTGGTTTGAATTGAACGTAGCAAAATACCTAATGGGTAGAAAAATCTTGGGTCGAACGGGGAAGCACTTCTTTTGTAATCTCTATGTTAGATTGAATCTACCTATTCAACTTATCGATCGATTGTATTTAGATTCATCCGAGGGCCCGACTAATTTGCAAATAAAATCCCACCCTACAGTAGGTATCTGCCATTCAATATTGCCAAGTGGCTTGTTACGCTACTTCTAATTATTTTATTCAATAAAAATACCGTTCCAAAATGACCCTTATTTACTTACCAATACGGAATATAGTTTCACGCTAGTTTGTAGCAATAAATCCCGTATCACGGTGACAACCGTGTTTTGTCATTGCTAATAAGATACGGTTTTCAAAACTTATGTCACCCATTACGTTATTACATTCATTTAATAACAGACCTTCTCCTCTAATCTTAAAGCTTATTCTTCAATGACATCCTTTTTGTAACTTCGTAACATTATGGCAACCCTGATTTTATTAAATACAAACGTCAGGGTGATCTTTACTGTGTAGCTTATAAAATAAGGTTGAATTTAGATTAAAGTTGATAAGTCCTGTTAGTTTTCCTTTGATGCAGATGTGAACAATACAATATAATTTTGTTGGTGTATCAAATTGAACGTTGATAAATGAAAATTTAAATTTGCTTTTTGATTTGTATTCGAAACAAAGTGTAGATCGATTCGATAAGGCGCTGACAACAGATAGGGCTGTAATGGACTCTCTGATATTTCATAATAATGATTTTTATTTAGACTAGACCGTCGTGAAACTAATTCAGAACATAATAAATATAGATGTTTAAAATATTGTCCAAATTATAAAAAAAATAGTTTTACTTGTGTTTTTCAGTATGATTTGAATGTCAGATGTTACAAACATATTAATCGAACATAGGAGAATTATCAGGGGCCACGGTAGTAGCCCTGCAAAATCGTTGTTATTTTCTCAAACTGTCAAAACAATAAATGTAATAATAATAACAAAGAAAAAACATATATAAACTAATAACAAGCCCAATGTCAGTCTATTACTAGACGAAAAGTCCTCTCAGAAACTATATCCACATTTTCTTTAGCCTTTATCTGAACAGAGCCCCTAGTCCACTTGACGATAGTATCGACACGTGATCGTGACGTCTCCTTTTTCCATAGAATAAGGTACAGCGCCTCTATCGTGTGGACAGGGAACTACGCAAATCACATAAAAAATGAGACGCCACGATCACGTCTCATACTACCGTCAAACGGACTCGGGGCTCTTGTCTGTGGAAATCCCTCATTGTTAATTCCATAATGCAACAGGTAGGTACTAGAAAACATTTGACAGCAAGACTTGAAGCACAAAATGCCATCAAGCGTATTTTCCTTACGGGTTCCGTATTGTCCTGAAGTGGCGGGGTTCGTACAAAGTTCCCATGTCATTTAATTCAAGTATCGCTTATACTTCTGTCGTATTGATTGCGGTGGTACTGTGAATGGTACTTGAAGTTGCGTATTACTTAGGTAAGACGTGGTTGCACTAGGGCGCGATAACCGCTCATGAGTTGCACTCTGCGAGTCATGAGCGGTTATGAAACAACCGCAAGTGTGTGTGGTGTGTCCAGCAGGGGTATTTTAATTCATCCGATTCGTTTCCGAATCGAATCCGACGGATTTATAAAACGCTATTTTGATTTCGCCTCGGGTTGATGATCGAAATAAGGAGCTCTTCCTCATTGACATGGCCATTAGTCAACAGATTCGTTTCGATATTTCGATAACTGTATAGATGAATCACCCAATATTTCTTTTCCCCAATCATTATATTCCTATTCGCCTTTTTCCCCATATTGTTTAATTTCCAGACGTCATTATCACCAGCTTATAATTTCTCACGCTTTTTTATTTCCTATCATATTTTTCGCTGTAGGCAATGTTTTACCAATCCGTATCGTTCACATACATTCAAATGACCTGCACAATATATGATAGGAAATAATAAAAATATTACTAAAAAAATATATATATAAAATACAATAAAATACAAATAAAAAAAATACAATAAAATAATATAATAATATAATATAATATAAATATAATGGCGAAATAAAATACAGTATCAGACATGCAAACCGATGAAAATGTTAATGTTTCTACATTCGCGTTGTAAGATATATTTTGAAAATACCTACCTAAGTACTTACTAAATATTAAATCATACCATAGGTTAATCAAACTATAATAAAATTAAAAATAATAATAATGCTTGACAATTAGGACAGCATCAACTAGCCCCAAGCTAAGCAGAGCTTGTGTTATGGGTACTAGATAACTGATATACAAATACACTACATAGATTTATTTTGTATTATACATAGAAAATATGAAGAGCACCCGAAACAAATACATATTTGCAGATCGTACAAAACATTTGAACAAAAGAATCGAACCCGCAACCTCCTGCCTCGCAGGCGAACCTTCTCCCGCCTCGCCACAGAGGAGAAACGAATCATACTTACAAAAACTATTCCTGGCATTGAGCTTATTTTCAAAGGAAGGGTCTGTTAAACAGTAGTTAAAAAAAATTGCCAAATCAATCCCAAAATTCAATACACAGACATTATCAGCTCTGGCTACACTACCCTTTCAAAAAATCAGCAACACGCAAAAGCCCCGGGGCCTCCGCTCCTAACAATGATGTCAGGAGGGTAAAGGGGTCTGACATCCTTCCGGCTTGGCTTTGACTCCCCGATGAAGTTGGATTATGTAAACTGAGCGTATTGGCATAACCTGGGCTTAACGCAGTTTAGAACAGGAAGCGGTTAGAAGTATAGGTAGTAGGTACATAATTTGTCAACCTCCGTGGCGCAACGGGTGAAAGTCTGAATGTAACGCAGAGGGTTGCGGGTTTGATTCCTGCCTCGGGATAAATTTGTGTTGGTACGATGTGCAGATTTTTGTTCCGGGTGTTTTCTATGTATAAAAATGTATATCTATGTAATATAACCATATAAGTTATCTTATACCCATAACCAATGCTCTTCTTACCCTTGTGCTAGATGGGTAGGTAATGTGAATTGTCCAGCAATATTTATTAATAATAAATGCAATGGTAGCATTTTCTGTCAGATAATCTCTTTTTCACGACTAAAGCGTGCGAAGCCACGGCCTAACGCTAGTTCTTGATAAACTAAAAAGAGCGTCAAATTACCACTCGAAACAGCAATATCACAGCCGGGTAATTACTTCCAGCGTGACGCGGCGAGTGCGCGGAACTAATGGTGTTTCCAGCTCCAACAGGCATTTATTACGAGTAGCGATTGGTTTTACTCATCTATTTGTCATTGTGTTATACTAGTATTATTGTACAAAACATGTTAAATCTGTATCGTCTAATAAAGACTTCAGTTTTGTGCTTGTAAGAAACCCGGATAATATTTTTGAGGGTTAAATCTGGAAAACGGTTTTGATTTATTCTTAGATAGCTACTGAAAGTCGTACCGTCTCACTGCTGAGTAAAGGGCTCACTTATCTCTTCCACTCCATGCGATTTAACGCAGTAACAGGTTACGATGGTAGGTTTGCGTCATCACATATCCTGGGCTTCCACGGCACCTTCGAGCGTTGGGTGGCTTATAAGTACAGACCTACTACTGCTGTCGTATTAATTGGTCACAGCGTGTCGTATCGCATCAATGTGTCTATTCTCTAGTGCATAAATTATATCATTTAGCTTGTTGCAAAGCGTTTTTTATTTAGCAGGTGACCATTTACCGAGGTGACGCAGAGTTGGCTTGGCAGTGTTTTGTAATTGTTAACAGCTTTCGGAGTCAAAATTATATCAGCATTGTGATTTTTATTTAAAAAACATAAGACGATCTCGCTAGCCTTAAATAACCTGTAGATCCAATTTTGAAAATTTTGTCAAACGCGTCAACAATTTGTTGTCTTCTATCTTTATTAGAGATTCATTTAGTCCGGGCCGTGATGGTGGAACGAATTAATCATTAACCATGTCACTTCTCTTATTTAACCCTTTACACGTGTGGATTTACTGGACCCTGTAATACCCGACACAGTTGATCAAATACATCACAGTCATCGGATTCCCTTCGAATCATTAAGTTTATCCAAAAAGTACCACTGCTGCTACTGTGCTGCTTTAAAACAAATGAAACAAAAATAATACGAATTCCATTTTTAAACCAACAAGGTGGCAAACTGGCATGCGGCATGATGGAAAAAACGAATTGAACATTTTTATAAACTTATCTATGAAACTAAAAACTAAAAAACATTGTATTTCAAATATTATTTTTTTATAAAAATGCGTATTCCAGGAAAACCTCATTAAGAATAAAATACTTACTGCTAACAATTTTTTAAGGTCAAGGTTTATACTAAATAAGGTTTAAGCTACAGCTTAATATTTCGATTCTTGAAATATTGAAATAAAGCCAATAAAACGTTAAATAACCTAATTCCGAGCGTGGCGCCAAATTGAAGTGAGGGTAGTTCCGGCGCGTGCCCGCGTGACGTCATTTCCGGCTATTTGGAACCGGAAGCCGTATTAAATGGGATTATTCGATGACGATGCCGGTATTTTGATGGGAATTTTGGAATCGTTTGATTTACATGAAAAGCATTGATCTTTCTCTGCTACGGGTTTGAAGGTTTGATTATAGTGACATTTTATAGACTAAAAAAGTAAATCAAATCCCCATCTTCTATACTAAACATTAAACCCTGAAACTAATTCTCTTTCTCTCTCTCACCTTCCTGTCTGTCTAAAGACAGTCTTTGGTTGATTGTCTTTTATTTATATTTGTAATGCAAATGCAATGCAGTGTGAGCGATACACACACGAATACATCTGAATTGACCAGCTGCTTAGGGAAGTTTAATAAATAATAAAATAATGATGGACAATTCAAAAAACATCATCTAGCCCTAAGCTAAGCAGTGCTTGTGTTATGGAAACTAGACGTCTAGATAACTGATATTCCTACTTATTACAATATACTACGTAAATACATATTTTTTATTATACATAGAAAACACCCTTAACAAATATCTGCAGATCGTACAAACATTTTTCCCGAGGCGGGAATCGATCCCGCAACCTCCTACTTCGCAGGCGGACCTTCGCCCGCTACGTCATTTAATTATATTGATATTGTTTACGATTTAACATGACTTTACCTTCATAATTCGATTTAATATGTGGAAGTTGTAGGTCCGTACTTGACACTTAAAAGTTACTTTCAAGCCATTACTTTCAATACCATTCATACTCCTCCATCATTGACGCTCATTGACAAAACTTGCATCCAGTTCATTCATGAACTAAACTACAAAATACAAATCCATGACCATTAGCGAACAAAACTGGATTCGCTTCGGGCTCTTCAATCCATTCATATAGTTTTGAAGTAAGGAAGGTATGAATGAACACCTACACAATGGATGTATGTATGTAGGTATGTATTTGTAGAATGTCTATTATTGGAAGTAGAATGGTGTGATATGTCATTGTGTAGTTAGGTAGCGGTATCTTAGATTTGTATGCGATTTGAAAAATAGATTAGGTTATGTTATGAAGAAAAGCGTTACAATAAAGTCACTGGCCAGAAAACTTGCAGAAAGAGGTCTAAAGGTACAATTATCTCGTAGGTCTTGTCGTGAAAATTACATTATATATTATAAAGTTTCCAACTTATTTGATTTCGCAAATTTTTTGTAGGTAATAAGTTTCATATACAAAATATATTTAAGGAGTAGGTACTTAGATCCGCTTATAATACTTAAATAATAACAAATATAAAAAATAATATGTCTACTCAAATTAGGAAAATTTTAAGTATTTGTATGGTTTGACTATTCACTAATGAAGTTTCAGCTTAAAATAATATTAAACTAATATTAATATCAGCATAAAGACATTTAGACAAAAACGTGTCATTGCAACATAAACTAACCAAAATGTAAGCATTGAAAATAAAGGTACAACATTCAAGAAATACCCAATCAAAAATAGACAAATTTTTGCACAACAATACCTCACATTTTACATTCACAAAAGATCAAAAATTCAAAATTGTCTCCGTTTTCAAAGAGAATCGGCACCGCCCCCTCTAATTGATTGCATAACTGCTTCTTTTCATTCATTTCATTCATTCACGTCGTTTGACATGCGGCGACAAATCGGCTCCCAAGATTCTTTTGTTATCTTACTACTGGTAACACTAAATATCCAATACCATCTTTGAATTCGGAATTCTAATGTTCAAAATCAAATGGATGGCGGTTTTCTTTGCCAAAATGATATAAGAAGCGTTTAGAGGCATTTTCGGTAAGAAATTGATACGGAGTTATCGTTTCGTTATAATGCTTTGAAGAATTTCATGCGTGCCTTCGGTTTGAATGAGTTTTTTTTGGTATTTCTATGCGAAGTCAGACGTATTGTCGCCGGTAGAGTGCTACTTGAGTGTGAATGAATGAATGGTTGAATTTGTTATGGTGAGCGATTTATCTGTCATTTTTACAAGCGCCTAACGTAAAGGTTGATTTTGGCAGTTATGATTTTAGTCACTATTATTATTTTTCTGTATTTTTACGTTAGGTAAACTTAGAACTGTCATGATTACAAATATAGCTTGTGACATAGGGAAACAGTAGATCATTAATGTACTTACCATTCCTGGTTGGGTATATTAGTTCATAAATTAACATCAACACTGTATGAGGTACTAAATTGATAATTGAGAATTATATTACATTATAGTACCTACATTGTACAACCTAGGCGAGAAAGTGCCTGCAATGACGTACTTTCTACCTATACGTTTGAAAAAGGAATAGGTAAGCAACTTTCTGAGCAGGTGTAGTATGAAAGTATATTCTACAACTTTTATTCAACTTGCTCTGTTAGTATGTGTGGGACAAATCTTGAAACTGAATTTTAGACCGGTTATCCTCAACCGATTGAGCTGAGTTTTGGCATACTTCCGTCAGTTGGGTGACAATGCACTGTTATGGTAGCATCGAACTGGTCTGATGATGGAGACAGAAGGAGCCCATAGGAGCTCCTAAACGTGAGTTTGGGTTCGTTAGATTTGTCTTCCCAAGCATTTTAGTCCTAGATGATTATAAAAGCTTCGTTTTGATTAAAAGTTTTTTAAATACATATTAAAAATTTATAATAATTATCTTGTACATGCATGCTTAAAAATTTAGGTAGGTCAGTGGTCACTTAATTAGCAAAAATATTTAAAACTTAGGTCAAAGTACCTACTGACGAAAAAATCATAGGTACCCACTAACTAACAACAGAAAATATTTCTAACTATGAATCCACACAATGAGCCCCATAAAATTACAAAGCATCTCGTAATTCACGAATTATCAATAATAAATAGCATATCAAAGTACAATGCACCCTCCATCATTGATTTCTTCCATAAAGGGTCCATAGCGACTACTCCGTATACTGCGGCGGGCTCGTGCAAAACATCTGTTAGTTTTTATCTCATCTCATATTTGACGCATCATTTGCTTCTCAAACGTCACGCTTTCCACTTATTATCCATTTTTATATCATTTCTACAATAAATTTAATGCCAAATAAAATTCCTTGCCCCGCCTTTACGTAATAAATAACTTATAGAGACAAATTTTTGAAAGGAACGCATTCCGTAAAATTGGTATAAAATCTATTGTTGTAGAGATTTTAGTGACAAAATTGTGCTAAATGTAGGGTTTTATTTGGATTTGCGGTCGTGAGGGGTGGGTATAGTTTTAATGTATTTTTGTGAGTGGTACTTAGCGGGTTTTTGATGTGCACTCCAGTTAATTGATAGTTTTGTTGGTTTGTTTGATGACACTCCGGATTTGATGAAATAAGATGGTTTACTTTTAGCTCCCCATTTACTAAAGAAATAGACAGTGCATTTTTTTAAGAATTTCATTAATCTTTTTAGCATAGCTCTTTCACAAAGGTTACTATTTTTTTCGTAATTAAATTTTCCCAATATTTTTGCTACATTTTCGCGACTTGTTTTTTTTGATAAAGTACTATCGTATTCTGTACCATTCAATTTAAATTGAATAGCTTATAAAATTGTTGATTTTTTTTACATATCTTGACACAGAATACATGCTATACCTAAACACACTACCTACACTACTACCTAGGTCTCTGAAATTGCTTGCACTCTTACCATATTTTACTAAACTTACACAGAATACATGATTTACCTAAATACACTACCTACACTACTACTATCTACTACCTAGGTCTCTGAAATTGCTTGCACTCTTACCATATTTTGCATCAACTTTAACTCGCTGATTCTACAACCCCAATCCCCTCAGGGCCAAGCGAACTATATAATCCATTCCGTGGGCTAACGAAGCAGCCACGTCCGGCACGTGGCCTGAGACGGCTAATTACAATGTTTGTTTATGAGTAAACAAGTAAATATTTAGGATTGTATGGGATTAAATGAGATGATGAAATAAGAGACTTTAAGCAATTTGTTTTAGGAGGAAAAAATAAAAATTATGAATAAAAATATACGATGCCGAAATAATTAGCTAGCCTTCATATTTTTTTTTAAATTTTTACCTACCTGGTCAGATTATTTAGAACTTTCACCTACCCATCAGTAAAGACCTGAGATAGGTATCTAATGTACTTCCTAGTTATTAACGTTGTCAGATTCCTCACTCATATACCCCAAAATTCACAAAGCCAGTTGACATAGTAGGAACCACATTAAACAAAAAACTAAACGATTATTTCTTCAATCAATAACCAGAATAGGCTAAGGACTCATTATAAAATCCACTTTGAAATACAATAAGTACAATTAACAATGTCACTCGACATAATGAAACAATCTATCGCATCCGACCACAAAGTAAACTTATAAAGCACTACAATTCCTAACAATCCTGTATAATCTAAACACCCTTTATAATGACAACTGTGCATTATGTTTCGATGAATTCTGTTTCTGAATAAAAATAGTAGGAATTCAAACTTTATTTCATTTACCGTAAGGTTCTAGGAAATCATTTCATACTGTCATGCATTTGAAATCGAGAAACAGTATTCTATTAGGGTTACTGAGGTCCTTGGAACATAGTAAAGCGTTTTTGATTTAAAACCTTCAATTTATCTGATATAAGGTTCACTTTAGAATAAAACTGGCTTCCGTTGTTACAAAATATTTTGCCCAGATAAAACTCAATGTTATTTTAATGTTTTGCAGAAATAATCGAGTCCTTATTGGTAACCAAATAAGGGTGGGTTTGAATTTCACAATTCGCGTCATACATTCAAATTGAAGAAGTGTGACGAATCAAACCAGTTGGTTTTTGAATTAAACATTTTAATTTGTTTCCTTTCTTCGCTTTGAATTTATTAACGGTGACAAAGACGGAATTCGATATGCCTACGTCATTATTTTATTAAAATCTATTGTAATAGTATAAAATAATTATTGCCATAGCTAAATATTTAGATTGTGATTTTGAAAGACGGTTGATTATGTCAAAATAATTTATCGCAAAGTGTGATTAAAGTCCTTTTGTATGGGCATTGTGGTTAAATCGATTTAGACCTTTTTACGAACTGTTTCTGAACCTAAAGATATGAATATGACCGATGCCGTTTAAAATTAAATAAAACAGACATTCAGATGGCACAAAACTAAATAGAACTAATTTTAATTTAGTTTAGTGCATTTATGTCAGCTTATTGAAATAAGTAGGTACATATTTCAGTCATAGATAAGTCAATTAAGTAATTGATAATGACTATAGCAAAAGCTTAGCAGTTATAAAATAATTACCTAGGTAAAGTAACCGCAAACCCTGTGATGCCTATTTAATATTTATTTAGAATTAATTATGTTATGATGACAGACTGCCATTTTACAGCAGCACTATCATTTTTTTTTTAATTAGTATTTAGAAATAGGTACCTACTTGTGCCAGGATGTTTTGCTCTTCCATACAAATTCAAGGATTTAACAAGGAAACTTAATCAATGATTTATTATTAGGTATTTCAATGCAAATAAAAAATAAAATAAATTAGTTGTGAATGAAAATCTTAGTAGGTCATAACGTCCACTGCTAAGCCATACCTCCCCCAAACGACCCCCTCGTTTTGCTATTGGCATTTGGTGATTATGATTAGCTATCGATAATCTTCAAACAAATCATTTACAGGGTTCCATACCTCAAAAGAAAAAAAGGAAGCCTGATAGGATCACTTTATTTTCCGTCTGTCTGTCCGTTTGTCAACCCCCTTTTCTCTGGAACGCGTGGAGGTATCGAGTTGAAATTAACATCAAATACTCAAGTCCGTAACCTATTAACCTCTAAAATTTGGCGAGAAGCAAGGTCTTATAGCCCAAATAAAGGGAAAAATCCATTTGCATTAACAAAATCTTTTGATTCTCTCTCTGTACCAAAATATACAGGGTACCTACTTCCCGTTGACCTGGGACCATATTTGGCTAGAAACAAGGTCTTACAAATATACGGAACCCTTAGCACGCTAGTCCGACTCGCACTTGACGTTTTATTTTTATTGGTAGGTCCTTATTTACAAGAAAGTAGCAATCAAATAATAAAAATAAATTAGAACTAGTATTTACAATTCAAACAATTGAGCTAACTGCAGACTGTTACAAGCAATATACAGACAGGTAGCTCAACTAATCCATATCAATACCAGTCGGAAGCGTCCCCAAGACTGCGTCTAAATAAATCATCGATGATCTGAATCTAGACCAAAAATTAGTTCAAGTATATCCCTACACCAATAAAATGTACTCATTACCCGTACACCACTTTCAGTTTTATGCCTTGCGGCCCAAGGTTTATTGTTGCATGTTAATAAGTTTTATTAGTACAGTCGGGCATTTATTCGCCCGCTGATAGTATTTCTGCGAGAGTCGTATTCAGTCGTGTTGGTGCTGAGACTCGGATGTGGGAAAGGAACTCTGCTGCAATATTGATGAGAGTTGTTGCTGGAAGTGAATTGAGAAATTTTCGTTTCTTTTTAGTGTAGTGTAGATTTAGACCTGGGCCGCGATCACGGTGTGGTAAGGCACGGCATTACGGCTCAAACGTTAGCAGTTGAAACGTTAGAGTGCGCGTTCACAGGCCGGCATCGGACAATTCGCTAACAAGTGCGTCCACTGATCGGCAATCCGAATGACGTCATTCGCATTACAAGAAAAGTTGTATTCAAGAATCCTCGCCGGCATTGCCGACAGTCCGCTCCGTGCGATACGGATCTTTTATGTCAAACCATTGATTGGGCCAGTGCGGATTGTCCGATGCAACCGCTAAGTCCCTGCATTTTAAATCTGTGATATCTTCGAAAATATTCATTTAAATTACACGCTGTATGTAACTCTTACTCGCTGTATACATTATTACCAGTACATTATTTTGATCTATCTTGTAGGGTTCAGCCAGCATTTGCAATGTAAGCGCAAAAAATGTGTATATTTACGACATCGCATTAGAAACCTCTAAAATGATCAGTGTTTCTCTACTATGCATGTTTTCTACTTATAAACCTTCCTCTTGAATCACTCTATCTATTAAAAAAAAACTGCATCAAAGTCTGTTGCGTAGTTTTAAAGATCTAAGCATACATAGGGAGAGACCACAGAAATCTAAATAACAAGGCACTAGAAGCAATGAGATTTTACCAATAGAGACGTCATACTCATTAGAAAGAAATAAATACATGGCGATATTTTACTATAGCTACCTGCATAGGACTATGGAACTTTATTTGTATCACTGAGTACGTTAAAAGATCACAGAGATATATAGGACCCCGTTGTCAGAAAGAGATGAACATACTGTTCACACTTTACACGAGCGGCCAGCGGGCTGACGGCCAATGACAGCCTATGACGTCATCGGCTAGCAGCTAAGGAACGAACTGGGGGAAACGGGGGTAACGAGGCACCACTAAGAAAATAAACAGTAAATTTTAAATATAAATATTTTTTTTACGAATTATAGTATTACATTCCTAGTATAGGTACATTTATGTGAGCACACTAGAAAAAATACTTTTACTTAACTTAAGTGCCTTCTAATCGCTACATAGTATAAAACAAAGTCGCTTCCTGTCTGTGTCTGTCTGTCTGTCTGTGTCTATGTATGCTTAGATCTTTAAAACTATGCAACGGATTTTGATGCGGTTTTTTTTTTAAATAGATAGAGTGATTCAAGAAGAAGGTTTATATGTATAATACATGCATAATATAGTAGAGAAACACTGATAATTTTAGAGGTTTCTTATGTGATGTCGTAAATAAATACTTTTTTTGCGCTTACATTGCAAAAGCTGGCTGAACCCTACGAGATAGATCAAAATAATGTACTACAGTATTGTACACCTTAAAAAGGTCTATAAAAATTCCGGGTGGTATATATCTATCTCTTAGGGATAACCCATAATAACCAGTTTATATCCTTTACTTTTTACGAGAAATAATTGCTTATTTACGAAGCTATTTTAACATTGTGCATTTAATATAGATTCATTTGGCCCTTTACAGCATGTAATTAAAGTAAATGAATATTTTCGAAGATATCATAGAATTAAAATGCAGGGACATGGCGGTTGCAGAGGTACCGGCAGAGAGGCCGATTCTGTAGTATATTTAGTATCAACTTTGCACCCGTGCAAAGCCGGGGCGGGTCGCTAGTTACTATGATAATAATTTAATAAAGTTTGATAGATGGATGGATGTATGTTACTTCTTCACGTCAAAATTACTGAACGGATCGGGCTGAAATTTTACCTGTCTAATCAAACATAGGAACACACAACCGAATATTAAAAGTAGTTTTTTTTTTTCTATTTTACCGGCACTGCATTCTTTATCAGTTTGTGATTTTTTTTTGTGACGTACTTGTCTCAGGTATCTACAAAGTGTTTGGAGCATATTGTGGAGTATGCCGTTGGCATCCATTCATCGTCTCGTCTTTGGGTTCTAACGACTCGTACCCATTTCTCCCTAATAAATTCGTCTTTAGGAAATCGAAAACAAAATGGAAGCAAATGTTGAAAGTCAAATCCATCTCTTTATTATCCTACTACGAAAAATAATTGGAAAGTACTGGTGAAAAATATTATTGTTGCATTGCTTGATCATATTACCCATATCACCCTAACCTCCCTTAGCGTCGGTCGAACCGACAACACCGCACGCCATTATCTCGTTCTCTCTGTCACTCATGAATGCAACGCACTACGTCTTGTCTCGTTCGTGTAAATGGCAAAGCGGCAACGCCGCGGCAGTGATTTTTTAATATAAAATTAATGATTTTCCATTTTTAATAGACTAAACAGTACTTACAAATGGAAAGATACATCCTGCCTGTTTTTTACAGCTCTCCCAGTATAATTTTTGCACTTTCGAAACACAAAATGTGGCATTTTCGTTTGTTTTACTTTTCTCTACAATCCCGCAACGTGCGTTCGTATCGCGGCGCGACGCAGGGCGGACTGAGTTCAGTCAAGTGAATTCACCTGGTTTTGTCTTGCCGCGCAGACCTCGGTAAAACGCATCTACCTCAGTTTATATATAATATCATTGACTAGAAGTCGTAAGCGCGCGTGACCTTGTCGCCGCTCAGGTGACTCTCACGCCACCAGTGCGTTCGTTGCTCTTCAGTTGCTCTCGAGACGTGCGTGTGTAAAAATGGTGTGTTTGCAGCATTTCCCATTGCGGAAATTCTTCCACAAGTTGTAATTATACAAATAAAGGAATAACATTTCATCGGTAAGTAATTTTTTTTTAGAAATAATGCCGTTTTTCCTTAAAATTATAGAATCTTTACAAGTAATACGAATGTCACAGTCGACCGTTCGTATTATCACGTTTAATTGTACATTGCCTCTTATTTTTGTCTACATCTGGCAGGTACCGCATTACAAAAAGCAATGTACTGCATAGTAAACGATAACATTGCGCGCTCGATTTCCTAGTGGTACGGCCGCAGAACCCGGTCGCGAGCTAGTGTTGTGACATGTAAAACGACTTTGCCTAATTTAACATAGTATTTTAGGAATACGATGTTAAATTATAATTATTCATTTATTTTAAATAAGTCTTATGACGACTGATCGAATAATTGTATTATATTTTGATTTGAAAACAAAAATCTTCGATGCACTTTTATGGTAGATGTTCTATTGTATGACTTCTTTGCTGATTTTAGTCAAATGTCCGAGTTTGCGTCACAGGTAGTAACTTATATTGCAGGCTCCGTTGTACATTATTTAATTAAAACAATTAAGTGTGAAACATGTGTATCAGCATTACTGGGACCTGATAATAGTAATGAAGATATCGAATTCATTAAGTTGAGAGACAATGGAGGTCTACTTATACCCAGTACAGATGTGATCACAATTTGTAATAAAACAGAATCATTGCTGAAAAATACTGTCTTTGACAAGTCAGTTATTGCAAGTAAAACATTTAAATGTCAATTTATTACAAAAACTATGCGACATTTTCTCGGACTTAAATTATTTGATGATATAAACTTCCATCAATATGATCAGTCTCCAATGGATAACCACGTAGTTCAATTAATCAAATGCGTATTGAAAAGTACATGGATATCCGCATTAATCATTACGCAAAAAACTCTATCAAAATAGTCCCAAAGAGACAGTTTTTAAATAAGTTTCTTAATTTTACCGGACAGTAAATAAAAAGTTATATATCATTTATTTTGTTATTAATAAATTAATATTGAAGTACACACTATATTTTTATTTTATTGGTCAAATGCCCTAGTCATAGAATAACAATAGGTGACCTGTTATTTTGTGCCCAGCACTAGTGTAGATAACATTAAGATGACGTCATACCGACAACAAATGCAAACTTGTCACTAATGTGTGAGTAAGCGAACGTATGGTACTAGGCTTACGGCTTAATTTGGTTTGCACAGCATTTTTGGATGTTTGTAGGCGTAACCCCGTAGTTATTGTCTGTGTATGTAGTAGTAAGGTAGTAGAAGGGGCGAGCCGGCGACATGCGTTCCCGATAGTTCGGGTGGTACTCAGCACTTCTAGTGCCTTGTTATTTAGATTTCTGTGGGAGAGACAGACAGACAGACAGAGGGAAGCGACTTTGTTTTATACTATGTAAACATTAGTCACGAGACGAGATCGTGACGATTTCTTTTAGTATGGGATTTCCGTAGTTCTCTATCCGCACGACAGAGGCAGATGTACCACATTGTATGGAAAAGGAGATGTCACGATTACGTCTTATTACTAATGTCAAATAGACTCTCCCCTCTGATCTCTGCAAATATTTTACCACATCCAAACACCACAGTAACGTAAAGTAAACGCCATTTGTTTCAGTTTTAGTGCCCCGCCATTAGGGCTCAGGACCTACCCTATAGATCTGTATGCAAGGAGCGCTCAATTTATACTATCCAGTCCCTGTCTAATGAATAACACTTAATTAAACGGGGATAAGGTGCAGTTTGCGGTTTAGGACTCGATAGAAAACTATTTGAATTTAATTTTATTGTTGTTGGTTTTGGATGGGCAAGCTAAAGATTCATTTACATTGTGAAGTGAATTAGTAGTTGCGCTTTTCTATTTATTTATTGTATAATAAATGTCGTAGAGAAGGTCAAATTATAAAACGAAACACTGACACGGAAATAAAGTGATTCTTTTGATGTCTGTCTATTTTTTTGTTGACAGTAGATATTCGTTTGAACGCAATCTCACCATAGAAAGTGACAACGATGTATCACAAAGTTCTAGTAGGGATCAATTTAAAGTTGTGTGTCATAGACAGACAAAAATAAACAAAATAAAGGTTTGGCTTTTGTGTCGATATAATAGAGTCGATGACACATGTGCCTGAATCGGTCCTTATGCGATTCGCCGGGATTCATCTTTAATTTTATATTAATTATACTAGCTGTTGCCCGCGGCTTTGAACGCGCCTTTAAAGTAGCCTATATTCGTTTCCGGGCTACCAGTTACCTTTCTGCCAAGTTTCATTGAGATCCGTTCAGCCGTTGGGGTGTGAATAGGAATAATAACAGACTAACTAATTAATAAAATTCAACCTACTATAAACCAACAGCCAACAACTATTCAACCTATATCAGGTTCAATTCTGCACGTTCAAGATATTTTGTTTTTTTGTAGGATATCTATTATTGATACAAAAGCCAAAACAGTATTTTGTTGATTTTTGTCTGTCTGTCTGTCTGTATCTTGGCCGCGCGTCACGCCGAAACTACTAAATGTATTCAAATGAAACTGAGCATGACTTGGGTTCATACTACGAGGAATATTGTATTTATACATATCCATAAATACAATAAATGTTAGTACACTTAGAATAAGTCAAATTCTTAAAATTAAACTCTGGCACTGACTGATATCACTTTGTTTCCGTGTAAGTGTATAATTTTCTAAGTGTATAGATACCAGTACATTTATTGTATTTAAAGAAATAAAAAGTTTTTCATTTTTGATTTGATCTGACATGGAAATAAAGTACCTAATATTTTTGTTTTTTGTCGCTTCGCTATATATACTAAAGGGCAGAAGCCTTTATTTACAAAGAAAATTGCAATAAGATAATAGAAACAAATAAATTCATAATACCTACTAAAGTAAAGAAGCGACGAAGAAACCTTTAGCCTGTTAGTTGTTATTTTTCTAGTTGTAGCAAAGTTATCTATCCAACTAAAGAATTAGACTACCTGTAGATTGTTTGCAACAGTCTGCAGTATCAATTGTTTTAATTGTAGGTAGATACTAGTTCTAATTTGATTGTAATTTTATTCTACACTATAATATTATAAAGAAAAAAGATTTGTATTTTTTTGTAACGAATAAACTCAAAAATTAATGGACTGATTTAAAAAATTATTTCACTCTTAGAATGCTACATATATTATCCCCGAGTAACATAGGTTATAAAAATGTTTTAAAATACGTCCACCCGTGCGAAGCCTACTAAGTACTTGCTTATAAAGATTTACTAAAGAGATATCTATTTATCCATAGATTCTATAAACATCAAATAAAATCCACATGCGATACAGAATCGACATATTGCGTGTGATCGAGTAATAAAGTGGGCATTCAATTTCTCATGTAATGGAGGTGTGAACTAGATTGATGGATGGATAACATCATTTGAGTTTTTAAACGTTTTCTAGATGTACCTAATGGTGATGAACATGCAAGGTGATAAGGTAACCCATTTATACCCGCCATGTCCATTTGGCACCAATCAATGTGGCGTTTTCTGTTCACGATTATGCAACAAAACATATTGAAATAAAATTAAATAATGCTGTACAGTCCACACTTTATCATTTGGCCTCAAAGTAAGTAAAAAACTGTTTCTAAAAATGTATTCCAGGTACTACCGCTGTTCATTATTCAGTCTTCGCCAGCAAAAACAACACCTAGATCATAAATAAAACGTCAAGTGCGAGTCGGACTCGCGTACTAAGGGTTCCGTAAGACCTTCTGTCTTGCCAAATTATCATGATTCCAGGTCATTGGGAAGTAGATTTTAGTCCAAAGAGAGAATCGATTTTTTTTGTGAATTAACTATAAATTTACTGTTTTTGGATTTTTGTGCTTTACTAGTGCTATAAGGCCTTGCTTCTTGCCAAATTTTATAATTCTAGGTCTACGGGAAGTACCCTTTAGGTTTTGATGGACCAAAATTGCAGCTTTTGGCGAATTGGCGAGCACTAAAAGTAATTATTTTAGTTTAATTACAAATTTATGGTTTTCGGATTTTTCCCTTTACTTGTGCTATAAGACCTTGCTGCTCACCAAATTTCATGATTCTAGGTTTACGGGAAGTATCGCTTAAGTTTTGTGTGCATGTGATTCTCTTGGAAATTTCAAAATATTCTGACATACACGGTTGTAACTTTTGAGTGCGTTGACTTAGAAGTTTTATTTATATTACGGCTTCAAGAGGTTACGGATTTGGGTATTTGACGTTAATTTCAACTCGATGAGTTTACACGTTCCTGAGAAAAGGGGTAGACGGACAACAAAGTGATCCTATAACCCTAAATATGAGACCATAATGGTGATAAATTATTCATTAATTTATTTCGAGACAGGAATCGATCCTACACCTCCCTCGTAAAAGCTTTATAAACAAAAACAAAGCTTGCTTGTTCATCGCGGCGCTAAAATAACAGTTTTCAAATCAACTTCAAATTACAAGGATATTTCGTAAATTAACCTCTCCCACGCCCTTTGTATCTTGGCAACGTTATTGAAATTGCTTATCAACTTCGCGGCTTTGTCTGTAAAAATAATATCAGATAGATTGAAAACCTTATTGGAACGGTGAATTAACTTTTTGAACAAATTTTCTTTCAGCGGTTTTGTGTTGCTAGCATCAAAGTTCAGATAAAGAAAGTGCTAATGGTTTCAATACTTACTTACATAAGTAAATAGAACTTATAAGTAGGTAGGTAAATACAATCATCATCCTCTAACAACAATTAATATATTGAGTATCTTTAACCTTTGGAGTTCACAGCTGAAAATGGCCCTCCCACAATCAACGCCTTTGCGCCCTTTTTTGAATTTCCCGCATCCAGGATCTAAAATACACTTACAATCACAGTACTAACCTTAATGAAAATATTGTATATACCTAATGGCCAATAGAAAAACCAATAAGGCACTTATCAGGGGGAGGCCTGCGTACCTACGCAGGCTGTTTTTTTAACTTTCAAGGTATTAAAATTCTAACGAACACCAAAATACATAGTGCCATCTGCACGTGTGTCCTTTTTACAGCTTTCATACAAATCGCCAGAGGGCGTGGCAGTTTAAGGTTAATTTAGTTTTATTAATGGCGACGACGCCGGTGACGTTCCGTTGGACGCATCTGAAGCCAGGTGCGAGACACGAGTCTTACAAAAAACGTGACAATATGAATACTATTTCTATGTGCTTTATGATTGATTGTTGAAAATAATATCTAAGAGTTACCGATACGCATTTTATCACGATTTTCCTAGCCTCTTTTAGATGGATTGAACAAGCACTCATTTTATTATTATTTTTTGTAAATTTTCTTTAGTTGTTTTGTTTTGATGTACAAATAAATATTTTTTTTCTTTCTGGTTCACAAAAACTTTGGTAGATACGTATGGTAAAACAGTGACTATATTTTGTTTCTTAGAATTATTTTATTTATTTACTAAAAGCTTCACAGAAGTAAATCTCCGTACAACTAGGTTTCCAGCATTAAAAGATGATTGCTCTTGCCTCAAAGAAACTGCGATATTGCCCCGGGGAGGCCTAGGCGGGACAAGATAGCCTGCGATGGACCACGACCTTTGAATGGTTAGCAGTTAGGTAGGGACAGCAAAACAATAATTGGCAGATAAATTTTACTACAGTTTTGTACAAACTTAACAAAGTTTTATGTAATTTATTATTTTGCCCCAGTGTTTAAATTTTTACCTTATTTTACTATCAAGACGAAAAGTTTCACATTATTGATTGTGAGACCATTATAAGTCCATTACTGTGCATAGGTTGGTTTGTTCCTAACGTAACATTTTGCTAGCATTATAAAATTAGGTATACATACCTTATGTTATACGTAGGTATACGTACGTAGTTATCTACGCCATCGTCGAAAAAAGTATTTATCAAAATCAAAAACTCTTTATTTCCTCAGGAACAACAAATTATGTATTCTAAGAAAAGGTCATCACATGAAAATAAAGCGATATTTTAGATTTCTGTCGCCTCGGTATGTAGACTAAAGTAAAGAAGCGATAAAGAAACCTTTAGCCTGTGAGTTGTTATTTTTAGAGTTGGAGCCAAAGCCGTTGCAAGCTTTTTTATCCTCTAGATATTCTGATATTTCATAGTACTTATAATTTCTAATACAAAATAATAAATTTACATATAATTTCTAATTTCATTAACACTTTTTTGCACAGGAAGGTTTTGACAATTTGTTTGAAATTATTAACTTACATTTTTTGAACTCACTAGGAGTTTTATTGTAGAAGCGTATACGCTTTAAAATATTTTAATTTTGTGTATACGATGAACTGAATCTGAAAAACGTGAATGTGCATTTGTTATTGTGACCACCTCCGTGACGCAGCGGGCGAAGGTCCGCCTACGACGCAGGAGGTTGCGGGTTCGATTCCGGCCTCGGAACAAATTAGTGTACGATCTGCAGAAATTTGTTACGTTGGTCTGTGTGTTTTCTATGTATAATAAAAAAATATCTATCTATGTAGTGTATTTTTATACACTACATGGATAGATTAAGTATATCAGTTATCTAGTACCCATAACACAAGCCCTGCTTAGCTTGGGGCTAGATGATGCTGTGTGAATTGTCCAGCATTATTCATTTATAATCATCAGCATTGCCATACAGCGGGGCAATGCAGCCAGCGTCTTGGGGACGCTTCCGACTGGTATTGATATGGATCAGTTGAGCTACCTATAGATTGTTTGCAACAGTCTGCAGTTAGCTCAATTGTGTCAATTGTAAATACTAATTATATTATAATTTTCTTTGTGAATAAAGGCTTCTGCCATTTTATTTATTGCTGGAAGTTATTGCGTGCCGGTGAGTTATGTTTTTGAGTGTTGTAATATAGTCATCTCATACTATTTATTACTTCGAAGCAATTAAAAGGATATTTTCATAAATGAGATTTTTATGGTTCTTAGCTCAGTTGTAAGTCCTCTATTTTTTCCAAAAAATCGGGGAAGCTTGATTTAACTATAAAGCCACACAAAATTCAAACTGCTTTTTTCTCCAACGCTACCCGTTATCTAACCTCTCTACTACTACACACGTCTATGCAGCAGGGCAGATTGCTGCGGGCCTCAGCGGCCGACACTTAATAAACGCAATCATCCCGCGATGTGCACTAAACTTCATTAGACTGTACTGGACTAGACCAACTCATTGCCTATAAACTCTCAGGGTTCACACACGCACTTAGGCATCGCGGTATATCTCATAATAAGAAACATGGGTCTGTTTAACAGACCCATGTTTCTTATTATGAGATATACCTATAGTATACTACCTTTGGTCCATTTTCATAACTGTTTTTCATAACTAGTTACGAACTGTTTCATGACTAGTTATTTAGATTACCAGTTAAATTGAATGTTGCTTAACCTCATTACCGGACCGGACTAGACGGACCAACTTATTGCTTATAGCCTAACAGACCAACTTATTGCTTATAGCCTGTTTGGTTTGTCTTTGTTTGTACCTATCTTTATACCACGAAACGGCTCAGCCGGAAGAGCAGCGTTGGTTGTACGTAAATAATAAATAAATAAATAATGCTGGACGATTCACAAAGCATTATCTAGCCCCAAGCTAAGCAGAGCTTGTGCTATGGGTACTAGATAACTAATATACTTAATACAATACACTACATAGATAGAGTTTTTTTTATACATAGAAAACACCCAGACCAACGGAACAAATTTCTGCAGATCGTACACAAATTTGTTTCGAAGCGGGAATCGAACCCGCAACCTCCTGCGTCGCAGGCGGACCTTCGCCCGCTGCGCCACGGAGGTCGTCAACAAAATACAACCAACTCCTGCTAAGACAGGGACCGTTTTGTAACTCTAACAAACTGTCTGTGTTCTTTTGTTTTAAATTGCATGTATGTGTTTGAGTTAAAAATAAACGTATTCTATTTCTATAACAAAATTTAGTTTCTGGCAATGGACGCAGGTTTGCTAGGTACCTACTCCATGACCTTTCTTGTCACAATTTCTGGCAAAGGAGTATTTTTCCTTCTCCACTATAATCTTTGTCTAAACTTAAAGCATTAAATTGGCCAATATCAAAGACTAGTTTCTGCCCGCGGCTTCGCACGTGTTGTTTCGATGGAAATTTTTAAAGGTTATTTATATCCCATGAGAACTGTTTTATGCGACAAAAAGCAGCCTATGTTTGAACAGGCTTAAAACTACCTGTATTCAGAATTTCCGCTCGACCCTTTCAGCAATTTTGGCGTGAAGAGGTACCTAACAAACATCCATCCATACATCCAAACTTTCGCATTTATTTAGTAGTGTGATGTGATGTGATGAATTGTATTATAATATAATAGCAAGCTATTAACTTAATTAACTGCCTTATATTCATAAACGATGTAAATTATTTTAGAATAAATAAACAAAACTAAACTCTCAAAAATACAATTTCTTAATTAAATAACACGAAGGTAGGTACAGAACCGATAAACCAATCACTTTGTTGGCTTGTTTGTCTGTTTGCAGCTCTCTTTACCTTTCCAATAACATAGAGTTCATCGGTTAATCTATAAGATAACATACTGAGTCAATTCTGATAAGTTTTGTAAACAGCCATCGGGGCATCGATCAAAGATAATAGAGATGTGATACTCCTCATAAGCTGAATCTTTGCACACAAAAACACAGTCGTACGAATCGATGACTAGTTCCTCTTTTTTTGAAAATTAAAATAAAGCGTGGTATAATTTTATATTAGTTCCTTGTGACATTTTTTGTTCTTTTGACAAAAAAAATCTGTGTACAAATAAAATTACGTCTATTTAATGATGAAACAAGCTAATTTTTTGCTCTCAAGGGTTATGTTTGTAGAATATTTCCATGTGTCATACTTATTATTACCTCGAAATATCCAAACAGCTGATGAGATTTTGACAATTGATTGCGATTTGACATCAAAATACTTGTCTGTACTGCTCTAGGCCCTAGCGTAAAAATAGTTAAAAAGCAGGGACCGAGTCCGGTTTTCATAGTTTTCAATCATAATAATCGGCCACCATATCAAATCAACTTCCAGGCTGCATCATACAACCAGTGAAGGAATTGCGTTTCTATGCGTTCCCGTTATTTATATACTTCCAGACTTTGCTAAGTTTATTGTTCGTTGTGCGATGGGCCCATTGGGCCATAAGTGTTGATTTTAGCCTACAAACTCTTATATTCCCAAATGCTCAAAATATACCAGTGAATCGAAGCAATTTTTTTCACAAGTTGATAGTAAATGGTTTACGATTTGCGGCAAAAAACTATTTTTAGTCTTATTAATTGCAAAAAAATCATCATCATCAGTTCATCTATGTTAGTCCACTGCTGGACATAGGCCTCCCCTAATGAGCTCCATAGCGCCCTGTCTTAAGCTTGCCGCATCCAGCATCGACTTGCAGTCTTTCGTTGGTCGTCACCCCACCTTGACGGAGGGCGTCCTACACTACGTTTGCCGAGTCGTAGTCTCTACTAAAGAACACGTTTCCCCCAGCGGTTATCGGTTCTTCGCGAGATATGGCCGGCCCACTGCCACTTTAGCTGGCTAATTTTAGGATAGGATTCGTAACGAATACATCCGACAGAGAACCAAAGTTATCGACACAGCTCTAAGAATAATAATTAGAAGAAAATTAAAAACCACAAAATAATTCGAAACTCGAAAGAATGAGAATGATAATATTTTATTTGTAACTCTATCAACAAAATGATTTAAAAATAAAATAAAGACGCACAGCTTCTGTCGATTAGAGTCACAAAACGGTCTCTGTCTCAGCATGAGCTAGTTGTAACACGAAAAAGTTGTTGAAAGATTAACCTTAGCTAACGAAACATCAAAAGCTTTATAAATATTCTAGAACCGCCTCGTATATTTAAGCCTAGGTTCAAACAACGTCCGATTCAACCTCTCATTTCCTATTCAAGACAGCCTCTGACGATCTGGACCAAACCAACCTCGAGCTGGTCAACAAGCGAAGCACGGGGGCGGATTCAGGATCCAAGTCTAATTATTTCGACGTACAAAATCCGTAATAGAACCAGAGCAACCGACATAGCTCTCAACTAGCAGGCTGAAGTGGCGATGGGCCGGCTATATAGCTCGCAGAACCGATAATCGTTGGAGAGTAAAGGTTGTCGAGTGGCGACTGCGAAGCAATGCGAAACGGAGTGTGGCAAGACCTCCCACTCGATGGACCAACGACATAGTAGCGGTCCCAGGAAGTTGATGGATGAAGGCGGTTCAGGAGCGATATTCGTGGCGTCGTCTGGGGGAGATGTTCAGCAGTGGACGTATGATGATGATAAAAAAAGCTTTGAACTTCCAATAATAATAAAGCTGGAGAATCCACACAGCATTATCTATCCCCAAGCTAAGCAGAGCTTGTGTTATAGGTACCTACTAGATATCTGATATATGTACTTAATACAATACACTACATAGCTATCTATGAAAAAATATCTAGGTATATATTTTGTATTATACATGGAAATAACAAAGTAAAGTCCAATAAAAAAACAACTGTTTACTAACAAACAATGAGTCCAACTCCAAGTAACTAATTTTTTTTATAAGGGAACTAATCTACTACCGTAGGTATATACCGGTCCACTGATGGTCGCAGGCGTCCTGATAAGAGTCTTATCGGCTTTCGTCATATAAGGGGTAAAGCCCATAACCCCCACGCTGGGCATGCGGGTCGGTCTCAGTTCAGTAGTAGAATTCTTCTGCATAAGGCGCTGCTACCCGCTCCCGGGGGATATTCCTTAGTCGCCTCTTACGACACACGCGGGAAGAGTTGGCGTATAGAAAATTCTAAGCTGGCACCATATGGCCAATAGCCAAAGGGAACTAATGATACAAGGAAACGAAAAAAATAATGACGCTAAACAAATAGGTATGTTAATTGACCTCCTGAGTCCTGAGTCCGGCCCTGCAGGGGCAGCGCAGGCTTTGATTGCTGTCCACTCTGCGGGGATCACGTATTGGCAGAAACGTCGGAAATGTCTCCATTCTCTGGGGGCGGATTTAATGGATTGGACAAACATGGATCCCTGTTTAATATTTGAAGGCTATTTGTCACAGTTAAAATATGCATCAGTTTATTAAATAATGATGTTTTTTTATTAGTTTTATACTACACCTGCTCAGAAAGTTACTTATTCTTTTTCCAAACATAAGGTAGAAAGTACGTCATTGCAGCTGCACTGAAATGCAGGACGGAAAACTCTATGAAATTTCATTCAATAGAAAAGTGTATGGAAAGTGCATTATTTTAAATTATTTTCAAGGGCAACAACGATATCTTAGTTTCTATATTATTTTGCTTACAGGTAGTTTTAGGTCTGGAATAATGGGGCTACTTTTTTCCCATAAATCAGGTCCCATGGGATAGAACACAAAAACGTTTCTATAGAAACAACGCGTGCGAGTAGGTTTGGCCTTGTCTTCGGGCAAACATCTACACAAACGGCACAAACATTCGCCCTTATAATATAAGTAGAATTGTCTAGTCTAGACTTCATCATTTGTTTTGAAATAAGTAACTGAATTATTTTATCATTTCTATGCAAAAATTGTCGCTAAAAACTTCGTTCAATCTACATTTGATTTTATTAGTACTGACGTCACGTCCTTGTCTAGAAAAGTAGCGCCAAATCAATTTTTGCAATATCAATTTTGAAAAAAATACTCAGATTTGTTTATATTAAGTAAATTTTGAAGTATGGTGCCGACTTAGAATTTGCACCACCCCAATTCTTCCCGCGGGTGTCGTAGGAGACGACTAAGGAATATCTACTGGGGCGGGCATGAGTGCCTCCTTCCAAAAATTTACCAAGAAACTGTGATCCACAACCCGCATGCCCAGCGTGGGGGTTATGAGCATTAAGCCCCATGAGATAACAGCCAATAGGGCGCTTATCAGGGGGAGGCCTGCGTCCAGCAGTGGACCAATATAAGCTGTTGAGATTGAGGAAGGGAGTTATTTGTGTAACTCTCTGTTTCAACATTCTATTTGGGACTGTGCCGTAATGGTATCAAACACTTAACGATACATTATAGTGATACAGTAATCGTTTTCAAAAATAAAAGGTTTTCAGTCAAGGAAAGCGCTACCGCACTGTCAAGAGACAGTCCCCTAATTGAATGACTTTTTTAGCCCAAGTTCATCCTTCGTGATTTTCCGTCTGTCTAGACTCAAGACCAATCTGAATTGCAAAAACCTTGAGGCCAGCTTTTACCACAGCCGACTTATTCTAAGATTTAGTAAAAAAATCAGCTTGGTGATAAATAAATAAAATAAAATAAATAAATAATACTGGACAATTCACACAGCATTATCTAGCCCCAAGCTAAAGCAGAGCTTGTGTTATGGGTACTAGATAACTGATATATTTAATACAACACACTTCATAGATAGACATTTTTTTTATTTAACATAAAATACATCTAGAACACCCTGAACAAATATCTGCAGATCGTACAAACATTTGTCCCGAGGCGGGAATCGAACCCGCAACCTCCTGCGTTGCAGGCGGACCTTCGCCCGCTGCGCCACAGAGACCATCGATTAGTCTATAAAAATAAATGTTTATACAGGGTCACTATATAATAACTCGTACTCAACTCAAAAAATCTTTAGGCCGACGGACTTTTCATGATGCGCATCAGTGTAACGTCACGCCGCGCGATCATCAAATATAATATTAAAGTGTTTTATTTCCCTTAGGCCTTACAAGACTCTTGGATACGACACAAAATTCTAATAACATAAGTAAACCTAGGAAATAAAGTGATCACTTAGATTTTTGTTTACTTCAATCTTTTAAGGTAAAGTAAAGAAGCGAACCTTTACCTTGTTAGGGGTGTTAGTTTTCGAGCTGGAGCAAAACTCGTCCTAAGCTTTTTATCCTCTAGATAATCTTTTTTTTTTTAATAAGCTTTTTTACAAAGGATGATTAGTCACAGACACTACACATGCGCAACGTGTAAAGGTGTAGAAGGTACCAGCTCTTAGTAATCCTCTCAAATACGAAACTGTAGAGAAGAGAAGGAAAAGACTCAGGACACGAAGAAAAGACAGAGCTCGAGGTATATGCGAGGCTTAATGTAGCAATGCATGGCAGTAGGTATCAGCCAGTCAAATTATTTAATGTTCTTCCTAGGTACTGAAATGAAAGCAATTGACAATCCAAATATTTTCAGAAAACTTTTGCTGAGTTGCGGAGTTTGCGGGGTGTTTTTACTCAGTTGACGAGTTTATCATACGAATGTAATTATTTTGTTAGCAACAAAGATGAATTAGTATTAAGTATATCAGTTATCTACTATCGATAACACAAGCTCTGCTTAGCGTTGGGCTAGATAATGCTGTGTGAATTGTCCAGCATTATTTATTTATTTAATTCTGATAGCCAATCGCTTTATGACAATGGTATCGGCACAGAATCGTCCTTAGATGAAAGCAACTCTCTAGACAGAGCGTGAGGTACTATTTGCTCAGAGACATTGACAGAATAGTTTTAACCTTTGATACTTTTGACGCGCGTCCCTCCATCTGTGGTTCATTTAATCTAAAATAAAATGTCAAAATACATATGTCATTCCGAGTCGATACCATTGTCATAGTGAAGCGATTTATTTACCAGAATTTGGCTCCTGGACACGTATAAAAACCTCACGTATAAATGGTATAAACGCCTTGTTCGCTTTATGATAGACTAGTTTATGCCCGCGGCTTCGCACTCGTTGTTCCTATGGAAACGTTTAAATGTGGTTTCTATCCCAAGGGAACTAATTTATGGGATAAAAAGTTATGTTTGATTCCAGGATTAGAATTACCTGTGTGCAAAATTTCAGCCCGATCCGTTCAGTAGTTTTAGAGTGAAGAGGTGTCAAACATCCATCCATCCATCTATCCATCCATCCATCCAAACTTTCGCATATATAATATAAGTGTGATTATCTTTATGGCAGATTAGCATTAGGCCAGATTAGTTTTAGGACAGATTCGCTCTAAGGCAGAAATTGTACAGCCAATGGCAGATTCGATAAGAGTTTTCACTTGCTAAATAATAATAAATTACCCGGCTTTAAATTGCTGTACTTACTTATTTTCTTCATTTATCTGAATAATATGGTTATACAGTCAGTTATACAGTCTGCAGTTACCTCAATAGTTTAATTTAGAAATACTAGTTCTAATTTATTTCTATTATTTGATTGTAATTTTCTCTTTGAATAAAGGTACTTACTTAATCCTTACATCAGTAGGAGGTCACCTTCACAATACCAGTAATCATAAACCTCTGATAAAATCTCATCCGATCGCTAAACGGTTATAAAGTGACGATTAACTACTAACAATAGCTTGATAACTATAATACAAATTCTATAGCTACTGGTTATACAGGGTGTTTGTAATACGAAGTCGAATTTTGGGGAAAGATTACGGGAAAGCACTCGGGGATTCAGACTTTGGTTGAATAAATAATGAAAGTGCGTAAGCCAGTGGAAGACATTGGAGTAATAATAATAAAATCGAAGAGGAGCAACGCTGTGTCTCTTTAAAAACTGATAAACTAAATTTTGCTGGTGATTTTATTCGCGTAAGTAGGTAGGGACTATTATTCAGATGAATACAATTCTAAAATTTTTCTGTGAATAATAAACTTTTTGTGCAAAGCTTCTCTCTTTGATGGCAAGAGTATTAAGTTTCTTTTTGTTGGTTTTAAATTTCTGAATTTCAGTGCATATTGACCCAAACAGGATCTCGGCCACTTTTTTTAATTGTCTAAAACATAAAGTACCTACACATTTTGAAATAAGACTCTTCCAATTGGCAATTAGTAGGTTTGTAAGTAAATCATTTACTTGTCACACAAAATACACACACCCAGGTAAGTACTTCATACAAAATGGAAAAATTAAAACTTTTTTATAAAATTTAAACGATTAGACTTTGCGCTGCCTCGCACCAGCACCGCAGGCAACTTGTTCATAAAACCTGTAGACAAATAATAATTTTAGACACCCTGTATAACGAAAACAGTAAAACGCTCCGAACAGTAATTTGAATCCCATTGATGTAGTGTGAATTGGCTTGTAACCTGAGAACACCGCATTATAGTAAAGTGCTGTGTTGACTGGTATAATCGAGTTGAAATTCACTTTAGAAATTGCCATCAAATTACCACTTTTAAGCCCCCTGGTTATTTGACCATGCGATGATTTAATCTGATAAGGTATCCGATTTTTTCAAAAAAGTTAGTGCTCAAGCAAACCATAAATAAATAAATAATGCTGGCCAATTCACACGGCATCTAACCCCAAGCTAAGCAGAGGGCTTGTGTTATTATTAAGTAACTTAATAAAATACCTATGGATACCTATAGCTAAATAGTCTACGGATCGTCGAAAATCTAATCTACGTTTCGTACGTGAATAAAAACTTTTAGCAAAAAAGTTAAACCACCGAAAAAACTATAGCAAAAAATAATAAACTTTTGATATAACTTAATTCTTAAACTAATGTAAGTATACCTAAGAAATTTTGAGTCGTTTTTTGTCAGTTAGAAATGAGCATCGTTTACTCTCTAACACCTTATCTGCTTATCTTGTCTTTTCTTTCCACTTTTCTATCCAAATCGAACCATTACAGACTATTAATATTCATTTGTTCAACAAGTGGCCAAACATATTTTTGTTGAACGTGCCGATATTAAATCCCAAGCTAGCGAAGCAGTCTAAAATGCGAAACGAGTAGTTCTAAAGTAGACTGCTGAGGTAGCAATGTATTTAAAAGACGCGAAACGAACGAAAAGCTATTTAACCCCAACGCGATATAGTCATATCGCTATTTAGTCTTAAAGCTATCTAGTCATATCTGCTGCCTAGTCAAATAGAGATGTAGTCGTAAAGCTCCTAACCCAATATATTTGCCCTCGAGTCAAATATACAACTTTTCACTACGACTAGTGAGAAAATATTTAGTACTTATTAAATGTAAAAAGTAGTAGTAATAAAAGAGGTCGAATGTCAGAAATTCATCTGGGTCGACAACCTTGGAGGGTAAAAATGCTACAAACCTTTCAAACCATGAACGGACGAAAATTGGTTTCTTATGAAATTAAGTACTTTTTTCAACAAGTTAAATAATAATATTCTTTATTCCACATTTTACAATGTGCAACTAATGTTATTAACCTATGTCTTTTGATGTAATAAATACATTTTACTTTAATTTTACTTAACATGTGAGCAAAACCCGATTTCGCTCACTATTTTTGAGCAACAAAGTCACAGTTTTCGAGCGAGAGTGGTGAAAAAAATATATCTAATTTTTAATCGATATACGTTTGCAGGTGCTAATCAAGCTAAAAAAGCCCGTTATCATCTGACTCATCAGAGCTTTTGTCATACTTTCGTCACAAAACACAGAATAGGTAGCAGTAACACATAGCTCGCTTCTGTCGACTCACGCGCATCTGCCGACCCAAGGGGCGTGGACGGGGGAGGGGCTTGCATATTAATTGGGTGGTGGTTTGTCGTTGGTAATGGTTAAAGGGTGATGATGAGCTTTAAGTAGTTGGAGTGACCGTAGATTTGTAGTGAAAGAGTTGAGTAGTTTAATTTTGAATTTACTACTAACCCGGCTTTTTTTATTTCAGGATACCTAACTAAAATCTGTTCGAATCTGGAACTTTATCTCCTACCTACAATACGAGTAAACATATCTAACAATCACTCAGTCTTTATGACGAGAGAAAGATACGACTTATGTGGCGCAGCGGGCAAAGGTCTGTTACGGGTTCGATTCCCGCCTTGGGACAAATGTTTGTACGATCTATTAATATTTGTTGCGGATGTTCTAGGTATTTTTTATGTACGAGTATAATCAAAAATATCTATCTATGTAATGTTTTGTATAAAGTATAATTATCAGTTATCTAGTACTCATAACGCAAGCTCTGCTTAGCTTGGGGCTAGACAATGCGGTGGGGATTGTCCAGCATTATTTATATTTACCCAAGGTATATGCCTTCAATTTATAACAATTTATAACCATTCGTCTAGGCCAGCCTCAACATCCAATTCCAGCAAAAGATAGTCAACTGTCCGGGCGAGTAGACAATTTTTTGATCTAAGCTTTTTTTCCTACTGTACCTACTCTTCATTTACTTCGGGATTTTCAGCCGAAACGTGGTTAGGTTACTACCCTATGTATTGTTTTGCACCTAGATCCTGCAAGGCACCTGCACCTAGCTCGCGCCAGCACAATAAATATCTGACCCAATTGTGTTGCAGCATTCAGCCTCATCAATATTCTGCTCACACTCGATCGAACGTGACTTAAGAGTGATTAAAAAGTTTTGTCGTGCCCTACTTTTGAGGGAATTTCTTGTTTATTGGAACATTTAAAAGCAAAATGTGGCTTAGAGTGGGGAGGCACGAGTTGTGATGGAGTTAATTACATTTTTGGGTTGATTTTATGTCAAAATAAGCTTTACGTTAGGTAGAGCGTGCGTAAAAGTAAGTTTATGAAAGCTGTTTTTTATCGACAATAGACCTTGGTTTGACCGCAATCTATGTAATTAATTTTCTCATTGCAACCGTAGGCTACACCTGACCCAGATTAGCACAAGACAGAGGTGAATGGCATAAACATAGAAAGGCCTATGCCCAGCAGTGGGTCGACAAGGGCTGATGATGATGATGAATCAAATTTGAATGCCTGTGTAAAAGTATAATTTTGTATAGTTTACGCAGACATACGTAGTTCCTGGGGCCACAAAACTCTGTTTTCGCATCTCTGCCTAAATTGTCTATAATACAACTATCACAGAGGCATAAAAAAAAGGATTTTTAAAAATTCCTTTCTTTAACCTTATCGCACTAATATTATAAATGCGAAAGTTTGGATTGATGGATGGATGACCTCTTCACGCCAAAAGTACTGAACTTTTTATCCCATAAATCAGTTCCCATGGGATAGAAATCATCTATAAACGTTTCCATAGAAACAACGCGTGCAAAGCCGCTGGCATAAACTAGTACCTAACAAGATAAAATAGGTCGCACGCTACTGTTGGCCTAAAATATAGAAGTGCTCTGCTTAGGCCTCTCACTGAATATTTGACAGGTAATCAGAGTTTGTGATGTGTTTTGTGGCCAGGCCGTGTTTTACTCGCTGGTTTATGTGGCGTAAAAATTACCTACTACCTAATACCAAAGATGACTACTACCTAATACCTATGACTACGTTCTTTGCCTAACACTTGTAGGTGACGACCTCCGTGGCGCAGCGGGCGACGGTCCGCCTGCGACGCAGTAGGTTGCGGGTTCGATTCCCGCCTCTCCAATTGTCCAGCATTATTTATTTATTTATTTATTTAGGCAAAGAACGTAGTCATAGAATCTCTAGACCACTAGAACTCTCTTCAGATACTCTTGCAGATAGACCTACATAATTAATTCCCTCTACTTTTGATTCACGCCAAAGTAACTACACAAAGATCTATATTTTTTTAAATTAAATGATTAGATTACGGATGCCCTCGTTGCTTAATAACCTATCTTGCAAACGTAAAAGTGCTATAACAAAAAGGGTTTTTACGACTCAAAATTTACAGGACGCAAAATATCCCTGAAAAAAAATGCCTACTTGATAAGAGCCTGTTACAGCCTTGTCTGAAATGTCCAGCAATATAGTTTTCACATTAATAATTTCTTTAACCCCACCGGACTCCCTTTAAACTTTCTCAAATGAAGTTACTCTACAATTCCCACCACTAACCATCTCATAGTTTCTTTAGTAACCCGATTATACTCTGTCTTGGCAGATTTCCCCATGGAGTGCCCCGTTTATTATGTGCGCTGCGAATGGTTAATGTTATTGCATCGTGGTGGTAATGAATAATACCTAAGCTCAAAGGACAACGCAACAAGGAATACCAAAAATTTATTTATCTAAGTATAAACATTTTGGGTAAAAGCACGATATAATATTTTTTGATTGATGACGGTAATAATTTAATTTATTGTGTACCACAAATGTATTGTACTAATGTTATACGATAAGATTTCCTTGGAGCTTTTTAATAACTAGAACATAATCAACGCTTCGATTGATATCTAAATATTATTATGTGTCAAACACGAAACGTGACAGAAAAGAGGAACAAATATATTATGTTTTGCAATAATTTTTCCTTTTCAAAGAATCGCAAAAGAACCCTTCCACCAATTGCCCGTGACGTCACGTCGTAACGAGCGAAATCGCCCGAAAGCCTGAAACGACAAAAATAGAATTACAATCAGACTCAATAAACAATTCGTTTGATTGTTCGTATCCGTCACAATGTACGTCTGATCACGTCCGTTTGGTGTACAGCGTGAGGTGTGGGCTACAGCGATTGTTGCTTGTCTTGGCATCTTGGCATCGAGCCATGATTCAATACCTATGTATTTTCCTTCCTTCCACTCGACACCACCAAAACGACACCATCGGTGGTGTCGTATGGAATCACTAGTCCATACGACACCACCGACTAATAGTGAGGTTACCTACATACAAAGTTGTTTATATGAAAACTCCAATTAAGTTCAAGCAGTTTCAATAATGAGGTATGTCATTTGATAAAGTTTATATTTATCTGTCACTCAAATGGTCATCTTGACATTGTTCATTGCAATTTGCATATTATTGTCTTTCCGTCCGAATATTTTAATTTTTCACAATGGACATGGATACTAATACTGACGACATAAAATACATAAAAACTAATGGCGGAACAGGTTTGCTCTGGCAAACGTATAAATTTCACCGTCACAAGGGATATAAAAACGGCTCAGTGTTATGGAGATGCACTAGCTTCAAAAGGACAAAGTGTCCAGGTACGATAACTATAATGGTAAGTATCCTTTTCATTTGTCATTTTTTCGAGTATTCCATAGCCTTTACTTATTTTACTAGAATAAATTTTAATATTACTTTTTAGAATGACATAATTACAAAGACCAAAGATCACACTTACGGAAGAGACGCCTTTGCAAATGACCGTTTGCTGGTAACACACGCATTACGAAAAAAGGTAATAACATCTGACCAACCAATACCATGAAATAATAACTTTGGGGTCGGATCAATGTATGTGATTTTGTCTGATATTTATTTATTTATTTTAATGAACTGGGAGCTGTTAGTCAAAAACACGCGTTTCTGGACATCACTAGGGTGGTGTCGTATGGACTAGAGATTCCATACGACACCACGGATGGTGTCGTTTTGGTGGTGTCGAGTGGAAGGAAGGTGTATTTTGACCTCCGACACTAGAAATCGTCAGGTTGTTCCGGCTTTTCAAGTCTAGACGACGGCACGGCATGCAATTCCTTGAAATCTTTCTCTACTAAGCAACTCCCTCAAACAACGACACACTCAAACGATGACGTCATTTGGCAAAACTTCTATGAAAAGCCGTGGCTTACTGATAGAATTAATTAGATTTAATTCAGGACAAACAACTTTCTGAGGTGAAATATTTCTAAACTCTTAACGTCATTTCGTCATACATTTCGAAGATACAGAGCAATCCTATCACTTAAACGAAAATGTCAAGTGCGAGTCGGACTTACGCACTAAGGGTTCCGTTTAATTCTAAGACCTTGCTGCTTGCCAAATTTCATGATTCTAGGTCTATGGGAAGTACTTACCTTACGGTTTTGTGTGCATGTGATTCCCTTGGAAATTTAAAAATGTTCGGACATAAACGGCTTTTGATGGCGTTGACCTAAAAGTTTTATTTATATTGAGGAACTTACGCTACGCACTAGAGTATTTGATGTTAATTTCAACTCGATACGTCCACACATTCCTGAGAAAAGGGGTTGACAAACGGACAGACAGACGGACAAAAAAGTAATCCTCTATAAGGGTTCTTTCCTTTTGAGGTACGGAACTAAAAAAACGCTTAAAGCTCATAACTAAACCCCACCCTTCCCTAATTTGAATAATTTGTCGTCAGCTGGAACGGATAATTGCCGACCTACCTGCAGTGATTGCGATTTATTGCTTGTTTGTTCGAAACGACCATAAAAATGACCATAAATTGTGTTCATTGTTCGTCATAATGCCATTAATGGCCCTTTAGCGCCTGTCGTAATTACGCGTGTGTTGAAAGGGTTAAAAAGAAAAAGCTGCTAATTCTGGTTGTGTTTTTTGGCAAATTCTAATGAGATTATCATAATTATCATTTATACTGGTGGTAGTAGCTTTAGATGTATTCATGAGTGTATCACTCATATTATTTTCGCCGTTTTATTGTTCATTTTCTTTTGTTTTTTATTCGGTATCAGTTGTAATTGTTTTATTCTGATATTGTAATTTTACATCTGAATTGACCTGTTGATTGCACTCTATCATTTAATAGATATAAACACTATCACTAAAATCACACTATAATTTAATACCTACATAGAAACAACGCGTGCGAAGCCGCGGGCAGAAGCTAGTATTATTATAATTATATTAGTCATTTAAGATACAATTCAAATTTCCAACTATTCGTTCACCCTATTAAAACTTTTTTCAAGTACCTAAGTTTATGGTAAGTACGAGCGCACATTGGGCTAGTTACTGATAATATATAAAAATTCAATTATCTTGTCACGTAAATTGAAGAAGAGATATAATAATTAACAACAAACTATTTGAAAAGAGATTTGGTCATGCTTTAGTTAATCATAAACAGTGTACGAACAGCCGGCTATTAAAAAAGGATGCATAAAGTTTTCTTCTTTCCTTTCACTTTAAAACAAAATGATACAGTACGGCTACATTTCATCTAAGTACATAAAATATTATTTAATTCCACAGTGCGAAGGAAATAATTTTAATTTGTCCTCGGTTGCGAGTGAGTTTTCCAGTCTGCTTTGTTTTATTTAACCCTGCTCCACTGAGGATTTCCTGAGAGCGGTAATTTTTTTTACAAAAGTTTAGTTCTATTTTCAAACCTAGCCTAGACTTTTAATTTATATTTTTTTTGTTTGGAATGGATTCTCCTATATATTCTACTTAAAATTGACTTATCTCGTGCGCATGGTTTCTGTTAGAGCCTGGCTAAAATGCTTTGTTTTTTGGACATGTTAAATGTTTCTTTGAATTAAATGTAGATTTTTTTTGTTAGGAATAGATAATAATTGATATATGCTACTTACAAAATTTAACTTGTGTGCATGGTTTTTGGAATTATAGCCTGGCTAAAATGCTTTGTTTTTTGTATAATGAAAATGTTTCTTTGAAAGTTGTGTTTACACGAAGGGGTTGGATTACCTCTACTTAATGCCTACCTTTATAACGTGACAAGATTTATTTAATGCATTCACTGCCCAGCTTCGACAGTGCAACCCGCAGAGGAGCGCATCGCCGCTACACAGGGTTTGAAGCGGACATGCATGTCGTGCGTGTCCCACGTGTTAAATTGTAAGTTATTAGTTGACACATAT
The DNA here is from genome assembly GCA_949316285.1 of Eupithecia subumbrata. Classification (NCBI taxonomy): domain Eukaryota; kingdom Metazoa; phylum Arthropoda; class Insecta; order Lepidoptera; family Geometridae; genus Eupithecia; species Eupithecia subumbrata. The sequence goes on along the minus strand of OX438640.1, from coordinate 8,686,375 downwards.
TTTAATGATTGCATGTCACGGACCAATATCTGTGCCGATGCAAGCAATACAAGCAAAAAGAATATACAAAGAATCTCTTGAACTTATAAACACAAAAGACTGCAAAACCTCGAGAGCCTATCCGTTTAATCTCCGGTGATCAATTACGATCGATATAGATAAATCATCCAAAATAGATGTATCGGCCAAGGATTGAAGTCGGTGCTTTTCAAATAGCGATTGCCGAATTCAAAAGCATACGTGAATTTGTCAAAGGGTGAAAACGTTCAAGTGCCGCCAATGATTGACGACGGATTTTTTTGGCCTCGAGTTTTTAGGCATCACCTGATTCAAATTGATTCAAAAGTTACCTACGATGTTTTCATTAAAATCTTATTCGCACACCCCTTTTCATCATGAATCTAGAATAATGGAGTTTAGATACACACACAGACACACCATAATCGGCTAGCCCACGACTAATTATTAATATTTTATAATCATCATATACCGAAGAAATGTCAAGGCTGAGTGGTGCTTAGATTAGCTTAAAATTTGCACCACCTCAACTCTTCCCGCGGGTGTGTAAGAAGGGACTAAGGGATATCCACCAGGGGCGGGCAGCAACGCCCGCTGTAGAATAATTCTACCACCGGACTGCGGACCCCAACCTGCATGCCAAGCGTAGAGATTATGGGCATTACCCCCATGAGATAAAAGCCAATAACGCATTTATCAGGGGGAGGCCTGCGTCCAGCAGTGGACAAATAAAGTCGGCTGAAGTAAGGTAAGGAGGTGAAGAAATGTAGCAGGAACCCGCATACCTGGGTTGCCGACTTTGGTGTGTAGATTCTGTTAGAATTCGTAGACCTCTCGTAATTATAGCCAAATGGAAGGCTTTTCCATAAATATTTTCAAATTAAAAATTGTTAAATCATCATCCACGGTATATAAATTGAACATACATCACAAGGTACTCTGGGTTCCTGTCTGAATTGTTACCAAGGATTCTGCAGATCAAAACATGCGTAAAAAATTAATTGGACGCATTGTTTTTACATTCAAACCATATTTGGGCTCCGATATAACCAACACACAAAACAAATCCAACCCGCATCGTTTATAACAATGTTTATTCAATCGATGTGGATATTTGCAGGGCAGGGAATGTTCCCGAATTTCGTTAGTGTGGCCTCGAACTGTTTTTCGTCCCCATGGGCGTACTTTCTAAGTAAAAAGAAAACTATAGGAATCAGAACAAACGTATTGTTTGGTGTTATTCGGAGATTGTTGTTATTTTCTCTGTAGGTAAGTTATCGTACGTGGGTGTGCATTTAATTTTATATTCCAACTTCAAAGGTCGAGCCAAAGTTCGCGAGGAAATTAATCTCTACGACTTTTTAAAACACTTTTTTCTGGATTAAGACTTTTTGTTAGCTATTTAAAGGCCCCTTGAACAATGCGTAATCAATGAACAAGGAGTGTGCTTCTTATGCAAAAATCTTTCGGCTGATTCGACTTGGCCCAAATAGGTAGATAATTATTTCGATTTAATAAAAAACTTAAGTATTTTCCAATGGTTGTCTCTATATGATAACTCTACTATACTATACATTAAAATTAACAGTATAACATTGAGTTAAAAAAATCGCATCAGAAACTTCACAAAATAATCGTATCAGACGCTGTAAGAGCTCTCATAAATGTAGAATTCAAAGGATGCGATAAATATTTGGAGCAGGATCCCGCCCCGGGCAAATTGAACGGGGCTGGGAGCGAGAGGTGTCAGGAATTATGAATTTTGCACGTAGCTAGCTAGTGTTTACGCTTCACAGGTTACCTTATGTGAAAATGTTGAACTGAGGTAGGTTATTTTGAATTAAATTAGGAATCCTTTTCTTTGGTAAGCGTGCTCTATGTAACATAATGTTGAATGAAATCAATCAATATGTGTGTTCAGTGGATTAGAGTGGAACAGGGCTGTTTCTTTTTATTTTCTAGTAGGGGGATGATCAGGGTTAATATTAAGGTCAGGTATTCCTGCAGCAGTAGACGTAAGGACTAACGAGCGCCTGCGAAGCCCGTGTGCATTCCAAAGCGCGCTCGTGTTTTATGTAGTTATTGAAACATAGTGATTAAAAAAATCATGTTATCAAGTCAAAAAACTGCGAATTTGTTTAGAAATATTAAGCGTCTTTAGTTAAGTACAAAGAAAAGTATAATATCAGTACTTCGCTAGTCATAATATTGAAAAAAAAAAACAGATGAAAAATGGGGTTACTCATGATCATGTAACTGAATGCGAATTTGACTAGACTAGGTCCTTAATTTATGTTTCTTTTTTTTCAAAATTTTAAACACTATTTTCTAAGTCTCAGATGATTTTACAACTCACAAAAGTGCGGCCTCTGCTAAACTACCAAGCCTATTAAGGCTTGGTTTGGCTTGGCTTGGACACTATTATTAAATAATGTCGGGTAACTCTCTCAAAGGGCTACGTTACTGTTGGTAACGGTGACCCTATGCTCGTTTATTTAAAACTGGGTCTTTTAATAACAAAATAAGATCAAGGAAATGAAAATCGCATAAATTAGAAAATGATATGCTGCAATAACAAAATCCAACCTTGAGCCGTATAGTGGATCAATATTTCATCCTCCTCTTTTGACAAGAAAGGACAACTTTCGGCTAATCAAACAACAGGCAGGTAGACGTAATAACACAAAAACAGCCTTCGAATAGCAGAATAGCCGACGCCAGCGTGTCTGACACTTGTTCATTCATTCCTTACGTTCATTCATACGGTCCCATTGATACCATTCATTCAAGAAACGGACAATGCACGATCTTTTGTCAATTTTATGGTCAAAAAGACCCTTGTTTGTGGTAAATCGGTGTTGATAATTTATTGCAGCTTTTAATGGGTATTTTGGACCTTTTATTGGTGTGAAAGACCTTTTGCGACAATTTTGCTCAAGTGCGTGAATTCGGAAGATATTTTAATGGACTTGGCGGAATTTTTGTTAAGTGTTTTTGTGTCTGAAGTAGTTGAAGTATCTGGGAATAGTTTTTTGTCTGAATATACTGCGCGGTAGGTGACGGGGGCTTATTTTCCCTTGAAAACAAATGTATTTGGATCAGTGTAATAATAATAATGGCAATAAATAATAAAAGTTTTACAGTTTTCCAGATGGGAGTAGATGTAGATATCCAGGAATAATAATAAATAATGTTGTTAGGTATTTTTTATAAGTATTTCGCTAAGATTACGATCAAAAAATGGAGATGCCTAATAAAACATCCCAATTCCAATTCATCACTATCACCCGCAATCCGATTTCACCCACTGCGAATCCGAGAAAAATATTGTACCAATGATGATCATTTGACGACCTCTGTGGCGCAGCGGGCGAAGGTCCGTGTGCGACGCAGGAGGTTGCGGGTTCGATTCCCGCCTCGGGACAAATGTTTGTACGATCTGCAGATCAGTTCAGGGTGTTCTGGATGTTTTTCTATGTATAATAATAATATATATCTATGTAGTGTAGTATTATATTATTATATATATCAGTTATCTATGACCCATAAAACAAGCTCTGCTTAGCTTGGGGCTAGATAATACTGTGTGAATGGTCCAGCATTATTTATTATTATTTATTTATTTATTATTTGCCATGATTGTGGTCCACTTGAAAGTTGGACTTGACTTGAAGACTCTACAGCTAGAGTACGGGGGGGGGAAAGCTAGAGTACGGTCGGGGAAGGTGCCTGTCCACAGATGATGAGGACAGGCATCCTCCCCCTCTTTTCAAAGACCTATCTGCGGTGTCACATGGCGGGACACATTTTTCACTCAGCAGACTCTAGCCAGTCCTTGGATCCACGTCCACCGTCGTCCCCCCTGGGAACTTCTGCAGCCACATTTTTGTGACCGCCAACTGTACCTCGCCCGCGTCGGGAGCCTGCGTCGCGGTCTGGCGACCTCCCTCGCTCCTGCTTTACTAGGAGTCGGGAAGGCGCAAGACCGGGCGGTGGCACGACTCGGGGGACGTACAGCGCTGCAGATGCCGAGCGATCCGGGGCGCAAGGGGTGAATGTTTCTGGGCCTTACATTTGTAGGGCGCAAAAACATCCACCTCATCATCATCACTGGGAGAGGGGGGAGGGAGGGAGTGCGATTTGCTTCGTGCACCCTCTTCCCCCCCCTCTGTCGCCGCTGAGGGGCAACCCGCAGCCACTGACAGCTAAGTTTACAGCTTTAAAGAAACACAAAAAACAAATGAAAATGCAAAACAAAGAGGTAACCGAGACGCCATGCGACCCGGCCAGCACCCGGCGCCCGCTGGGTTCCAGGCCCACGGGTGTTAAGTTGGCTACCGAAGGCGGAGGCGGGGTGGGACCCCAGGCCCCGCTTGCTGCAGCTGCTACTGGGGCCAACAACAACACGAATGTGGCCATCCCAGGCACCTCCTCATCCCAGACTGCCTCAGATGGACCAGTGCAGGCCAAGCCATCTAAATGGAAGAGGAAGAGAATGGCGGCGAAGGTAGCGAAGGCGAAGGCGGCAGCGGAAGGCACGGCGACGAGCACTGGCGACGCTGTGTTGGATAGTGGTAGAGTAGGTAACGGTCGCGGGGCCACAAGACCGCCTTCAGCACCCACCGGCACCGCGACAGCAGGTAAGCAGTCTGTTGGGCCTTTAAACCACAGAGAAAGAAAAGAGCGGAGGCTGAAAGCCTCCGCGTTAATGCATAAGGTGTTGACCGAAAGAGTAGAGGGGTACGTATACCCTGCTGATCTGTCGACCATAGCGCCGGCGGTAAGCACGGTAATGGACCTCTTGGTCACACCTGATCCACCACACTCGGGGACGGAGGGGGTCCCGACCGCGGGCGCCGGTAGCGGACAGAGCCAACACAGGGCCTCGGCCCCGTTAGTAGCTACTGGACCGGACCGTGACACCCCGCGGGACGGGACTCACCCGCCCCCCGAGAACACAATAAACACGGACGGCGGAAGGCAGCCCAAACGGCAGAGGAGCTCTGACATAGTGTCGCCCTCCTCCGCAGCGGCAGAGAAGAGGCTGTGCCTAGAGAGTGACGATGCCGTTGGGGCTCCGGGCGCCGTCAAAGAGAGAGCCGAGGGGACTTCGTCGTATGCTGAGTCTGTCAAATCCCACCTAAAGGTGGTGATTATGGAAAAGAGCGGTGTGCATATCGACGAGGAGCGCGCGACTCTACTCCGTCGACACCTGGACGTGAGATTCACAGCTCTATGCCAGGAAGATATGTACAAATTCGACCAAGAAGCCCCGGGGTTCGAAGCCATGCCAAAACCGGCGCACGGTGGTTTGAGCGTGATAGCGGCCGACGACCACAGTCTGGAGTGGCTCACCACTACGGTCACTAGCCTGCCACCCCTGTGGCCCGGAACTAGTGGACTGGTAGTGGTGCCTCACCATAAGCTACCCAGATACCACAAAGGAGTGGTATTCGTGCCGGACTGCGACCAACCCCCAGAGGACATCCGTCAAATACTTGCGTGGTGCAACAACCGGAGATTCCCCCCCCTGCGTATCGACCGATGGCCGATCTTCGCCCACAGGCGATCCATGAACGGAACCATGACCGACAACGTCATGGTGTTCGGGATCCCGGTGGAGGAGCTCTCGGCGTTGGCGGCCAGGAGGAACAGGTTGAAATACCGACTGGCCAACTTGCATCTGACCATAAGAGCCCCCAAAGCATCCGACGTCAAGAACCCCATTGTGGCGCCGACGGCCCAGGAAACCCCCTGCGCTAGCGGAGGCGTGTCTGGAGCCGTGTGTGGCGCCACCATGCAGGTCGACGTCGATCCTGGTACAGGTGAGAGGGAACTCTCCGAGGAGGCCATAGATAAGCTCCTAGGTGATGTAGGTGACGAATTAGGCCTTGCGGGCCTAAACCTACTCTCACCGGCGCCAGAGGTGGACATGGAGCTCTCTGTGGCATCCCCGACGGGTTCCCTCCCACCTCAACATATGTAGATCTGCCTAGGCACCCATCTACTTCCCCCTATACCCCCTCATTTTTCTTTTCAATTATAATGTCTGTTAAAAATAAGGTAACTAAAAAAACTCACCACAATCCCACACCAGGGATAACCAATTTAACCAATAACCATAATCCCATCTCGCGACATAAAAACGATGATCGGAACAGTTTCAATAACTTAAATCTGAACAGCTTAGACAGAATAAACAAAATCTCAGTAGTTCAAGCTAATATCCAACACAGCGTCACAGGGTTCGCCTCGCTGAGAAGAACCCTAGAAGAGCAACCACATACCATTGCACTGGTCCAGGAGCCCTACATCGTCCGGAAAAGGGTATGTTTTACTTCCCTACCGGGTACTGTATTCACTCCACCAATTAACAACAAGACAAGAACGTTAATTTACGTACCTAAAAACATGAAGGCCTCACTAGTTACACACCTGTGCACGGATGATCTCACCGTGGTGCAGCTGACAACTGGACTCGAAGGTAAGCTCAAAACCATTTTAATTGCCTCGGCATATCTAGATAGCACCATGGAGGCACCACCTGAAGAACTAGAGGCACTACTCCAATACTGCAACACTCAAGGTATGGAATGCATTCTGGGCTGTGATGCCAACGCACACAGCACTGTATGGGGTTCCCCGGACACAAATGAGAGAGGTAAAGACATCCTAGACTTCGTACTTCGACACAACCTCAACATCATAAATAGGGGTTCTGAGCCGACGTTCGTAACTTCCTGGGCTCAGACCATTATAGATCTAACTATGGCTACTAATGCCATTGCAGAGCACATACAAAACTGGCATGTAGCGACACAGGAAGCATCATGCGCAGACCACAGGCGGATAAGATTCCAACTCATGACGGGAGAAATCCTTCCCCGGACATATAGGAATCCAAAGAAAACAGACACCGTTTTATTCGCGGAAACTTTAAACAGAAGACTGGATGCTATGCAGGGACCAACAATGGGTCCTCTACTAACTCCAGAGGATATTGAACACACGCTGACTGAACTGACGGCACATATAACCACCAGTTATGAACTAGCAAGTCCCCTGATAACCGAAAGCAACAAGATTGCTCATCGCAAAGACAAATGGTGGAACAAAGAGTTAACCAAACTCAGAAAGAAGGTACGTCATCACTTTAACAGAGCGATGAACACAAAAAGTGAAGAAGACTGGTCTAACTATAAAATAGTCAGACAAGAATACAAAAAACAGATTCAAAGTAGCCGTAAGAACTCATGGAAACGCTATAGCAACTCAATAGCCACCCAGAGTGAAACAGCTCGCCTAAACAAAATTCTATCCAAGGATTCGACAACAAAAATGGGCTCACTAAAAAAGCCAGATGGTTCATACACAAAAACCGAGCGCGAACAGCTCGAGTTACTGCTGAAAACACATTTTCCGGACTGCAACCTGGAGGAGAACACTGACTGGGAAACCAGAAATCATCAGAAACCCCAAAATAACGACTGGGAACTTGCAAACCTTATAGTAACAGAAGAAGCACTAGTCTGGGCGGTTAGAAGTTTTAAACCGTACAAAGCCGCTGGCACTGACGGCATCTTCCCAGCACTCCTTCAGTGGAACCTCACAAGAATCACACCAGCGTTAGCCTCTATATTCAGAAGCTGTATCGCTTGGAAATACATCCCTCGGACTTGGAGGGAGGTCAAAGTAATCTTCTTACCGAAACCCGGCAAAACAGACTACACCCAGCCAAAGTCATTCAGACCAATTAGCTTAAGCTCGTTCCTACTGAAGACACTAGAAAGACTATGCGACAAGTACATCAGAAGTGGGCCGCTACTTACAAACCCAGTGAATAGAAATCAGCACGCCTATCAATCAGGTAAATCTACTGAAACAGCTCTGCACCAGGTAGTCCTCAAGATTGAAGGTGCGCTCGAAAGTAAGCAATCATGCTTGGTCACCTTCATAGATATAGAAGGTGCCTTCGACAAAACAACCTTTCCATCAATAGAAAACGCCTTGCGGAAGCAAGGAGTTGATGATAACCTGAATCAATGGATAACTGAAATGCTATCCAGCAGAGCAACCAAAATTGAGAATTCAGAATCCCTGGGGCAGGCAGCCCAATGCAGGGTGACACGGGGGTGTCCGCAGGGCGGGGTTCTTTCACCGCTCCTGTGGATACTGGTTGCGAACGAACTCCTCGACTCGCTGAACAAAGAAGGTATTCTTACGATCGCATATGCTGACGACCTGGCAATCATGATATCAGGGCTTTTCGAAGCAACCTTGTGCGAAAAGATGCAGAAGGCACTGCGGATTGTGGAGACATGGTGCACCAAACACAGTCTGTCAGTGAACCCGAGTAAAACAGAACTTGTACTCTTTACTCGTAAAACCAAACTACCCAGACTTGAACTACCGACATTGCTAGGTACAACACTGACGCTGAGCAAGGAGGTCAAATATCTTGGCATATGGCTAGACAGTAAGCTACTGTGGGGCAAACAACTAGATCATGTTATGACAAAGGCAACTAACGTCTTATGGCAATGCACGCGAGCGGTAGGCAAGGACTGGGGCCTAAAGCCTAAGCTGTGCTTATGGCTGTACACAGTCATGGTCCGCCCAGTGCTAACCTACGGTGCCATAGTATGGTGGCCTAGAACAAACTTAATCACCACCATAAACAAACTACAGCAAGTCCAAAGACTGGCGTGCACACTTATCTGCGGATGCAGGAAATCAACTCCATCAGCAGCACTGGACATAATACTAGGACTAACGCCTTTGCACGTTCACATACAGCATGAAGCAATGGCAGCGTCCCTAAGAATAAAATCAACAAACCAGTGGAAAGGTGAGTCAGGCCTCACAAACCATTGTAGAATTTTAAGCAAAGCAATTGCTGCAATTCCGGAGGCAGCGAATGGCACTGACCGAATAGCGTCTACCTACTTAACAGGTAAGACCTACGAAATAGCGCATGAAGAGAACGCAGTGGCCATCACCACACATGACGTTATCACACACCACATCTACACTGATGGGGCCAAGAACAAAACAGGAGCTGGCTGCAGCTATTCCTGTCCCGAAAGCGGACTCTCAAGAGCCCAACCACTAAACTCAGCCACCACGGCCTTTCAGGCGGAAACACTGGGACTCCAACTAGCGGCAAATGATATGCTTCTAGAAACAACCATCAAAGAGCCAACCACACGGATGCAGCTGGTCTTCAAAACAGACAGTGCTGCACTTATAAACGCACTCAAAAGGACAGACACAAGATCAAAAGCAATTGCAGAATGCCACAATGCTCTACAAGATCTTTCTCAACATAGCAAAGTCTGCATAGAATGGACAGAGAGTCGATCCTGCCCAGGCAACATAAATGCTGACAGACTAGCAAAGGAAGCGGCGAAACAAACTCCAACACAAAAAGATATAGGTCTTTCTAACCCGCCCACAGCAGAAGTCAAAAACAGACTAAAACTCAACTCAGAAAAAGAACACCAAAAACTATGGGAGCGTCGTACAGACTGCAAGCATACTAAATCAATATTCCCCTCAATAGACAGGAAAACCACAAACACGATGCTCAAGATGAGCCGCGAGGACCTAAGAACGATGGTGGGTATCATCACAGGCCACTGTGAGCTGAACCACCATCTTTTTAAGACTGGAGCCACAGACAGCAGCTTGTGTCGTGGCTGCTTCCAAGAAGAAGAGACTGTGGAACACGTTGTATTACACTGCACGGCCACAGAGGAAGTCAGACACAAGACGGGGCTGAAGAGTCTCATTGAGGAATCAACCCCGTCCACACCCGCGGAAAAACTGAAACGTAGCTGTCAGTCACCAAAAGTCCTGCTCCGGTACTTCAAGGAGCTGGGCTGGTTAGGGCCTGTTTAGGCAGGGGGATAATGCACAATACACTCCCATGCGAGATGTCCGTGCAGATCTCAGTTCCCCCAATCAGAATTAGAATTAGAATTAGAAGACTCTACAGAGATGTTATGAAAATAGCTCAACCAGTTATACCTACTCCAGTAGTTTCCCAAATGATGTTGCCATCGATAAGCAATGTCTGTAACAATGTAGTAAGTTTTGCGTAACCCATCAAGCACAGACTTGTCAATAAAACTGCACAAACCAGTGACGTGTTAATCGTACCCTTTGCTCCCTCCGCTGACAACAGGGGACAAAGCAAAGAGCAATGTAGCAACCATGCCGGTGCATGCCATGCAGGTCGAGGGAACAAGGCTTGCAGCCATTCTTCTTTTACTATCTTTCAAAATCGTTGTCTCAGATTTACAAAATAATTTGCCTGGCATAAAATGCTCTTTAAATGATAGACTCTGTAAGCCAGAGAGTTGCTTGCTGCATCTAAAGGGTGACTAACAATTGAACATGTAATTTTTTAACCCGGTTAATCGCTTAAGGGTCCGGCGACGGATGAATTTCCCATACAAACGTAATACCAAAATGATTTTTAATTTGAGCATATTTTCACTATGGTCTGCTATTATTTGTATTAAAATAGTATTTATCTAGGTTCCTGCTACAATTTTTTTTCAAAATACCTTTCTTTAATGAAATTAAACCTGATCGCATTTTTACATGAAAGAATGAATGTTGTCTTAGTAATTGTGTAAATAAGTATTTTGAAAAAATCTTATGGCAGGAACCTGTATAAATACTATTCTTACACAAATAATAGCAAACCAATATGAAAACATTCTCAAATTACAAATTATTTTGGTACTACGTTTGTATGGGAAATTCATCCGTCGCCGAACCCTTAACATGATGATGATGATGATCGCTTAGGTAACGCGTACACTAGATCAGTATCGGAGCGCACGGATTTTTTGCCGTATTTTGATTTATATAGTACAGCGTGCATTGGATCGGCAATGATCGGCATATCTGCCGATACCGATGCCAGAGACCGGTATTTCTGCCGATGACTTCATTGGAAAACTCAAGCGCTTTCAAAATGCCTATATTGCCGGTGCAAACTGTGCAAAGTCCACAAGCAGCAGAAAGACCCTATCGGCATAATTATTATAATCCTGTCACCGCGTACGCTAAGCACGTTCCGATTCCAAACCAGTGGACGCTATCATTATAAATGTTTGACCGCTTTTGTTTCAGTACAAACGAAATCGCAGACTATAGTCGTTTGTTATGAAAATGTGCTCTCATTTGAAATACCTACGTATCTTCGCCAAGTCCGTCGAAAACTCTCAAACTTTTATCTCAAACAGATTTGCAGGAAGTTTATTTAAATTAATTTGCTTTGTGGAGCCGAGTGAGATCATCCATATTAATAACATTCTGCATAACGATGCCTCACTCATCGTTGCGTTGTTCCAAATTTTGACTTCTGATGATTTGAGGTTGTAGCTACACAGGCTTAAATTTCCCTCAATAGAAATCCAGAAAATGTGTCATATTAACTAGCAGGATATAATTTCGGACCCCGCACAGCAGCGTGATTACGGAGAAACCACCCGTCCTATGACATTTGAAAGCCCTTTGAATGGCCTTCATAATTTGCAATTGGCGTAGGCCGTCGAAATGGCTTTCAAATATCAATTATAAGACGACTAGTTTTTGCGTAATGATGACACAGCAAGTTATGTTATTAAACGTCTAGGTTGGTTGTTATTAAAAATCTAGGCAAATCGTGAGTATACCTTTGACAAAATATGCTTTGTGCCGGTACTAGTAACAAAGCCTTTGAAAGCTAGGTCCGCCGCATACAACCACCAATTCCACGTTAAACCCCTCAGCTGCGCACTCTCCCAATTTGCAGGAGTACTCGACACCATGGCTAACCGCTGACTGTCCAATTATGCAGTTGAGTATACTTGGGACATAATGGCAGGGTTCGTTTGAAGCGGTGAGAGTGATTGAAATTTTTGCTATACAATGAGCCTGTTAACATAAGCTATGTTAACAGGCTCATTGTATAGCAAAAATTTTTATCCGTACTTTTTGTCGTCTAAAATTTCTTGCTGAGCCGTTTTGCTGGTCAGAGAAGCCAGAGGAGGCTAGAGAATCTGGTGGATTTTGGACAGGTTTCCCGCTGCACATTTTTAAAAGCGATCAGAATTTCCTTTTGCTTTTACTAGGGTTGTCCATTGACAATTCTGACTTCGTTATTTTTACCTGCGAGGCGTGGGTTATTATGCAAGTGTTTCTATGTATTTCGCGGACACACTTTATTATCTCCAAGCATCAAAAAGGCTAAAGCGATTTTGAAAAATAAGGCACCTATTAGATTGCTCGTCTGGTCTCCCTAGGGTTCTAAACTACATTTTGTAAGCTTATGCCTGCTCATTTAACGAAAAGGTGAAAGAGCGAGGAACTATTGGGGATTTTTATACCTAAATAGTTTTCAAACTTCTTACACAGATAGAGTTTTCAACTTAAATAATAAGTTGAATAATAAAATGTTTCCTCTAATTTTTTTTATAGTTTCATTGATGAAAAAATAAAATTGTTTATTTGCTTATTTGAATAAGCAAATATACAATTTAAATAGTGCCACTACCATAACATATTATGTTTTTAAAAATTAGTTGCCGTTTTGGGTTTTACTTAGTGTGTGTTCACGGTTTTATTTAACGTCGTGGGAAATAAGAAACTCTCTTACATTTAAAGGTTTTGAAAATAACAGATCCTAACGTGTGAAAAGCTGGCAGTCATGTTATTAGTGGCTGAACCAGACGTGATAAACTAAAGGCTTCTACAGTGTCGAGTTGTAAAAACCCACTGAAATATGACCCAGTACAAAAAGACACAAACGGGTTTGGGGAGAGAGGGCCTAGCTGGTGCAAGTTACGATAACAGGCAAAAACAGTTAGGTCTAGCTCCTGTAATATTTGTTTTTTGGTCATTAGAGCGCTTAAGGGTAAGAACGCAAACGGCCACGTATATCAATTTTTTTTAGGGTCACGGGATTTTTAAGTAACTTTATTGACCTCCGTTTGTGCAGCCGTGGGCAAAGTGTCCAGCTTAAGGGTACTGTACCTACCTACATTATTCGTCAGTAAAAAATATTTCGGTTGTATCCTAACGAGCGCTTCTTCAGTTTGCCATATTGCGAATTTAGGAAAATAAGACCACGATACTTATAGCTTTATTCTTTTAACGTAATTATAGCTTCTCATTTCTATCGAATACCATGAAACAATTTAGAATATTGAGCAATTAAAATATTGCCTTACCCCTGTAACCAATTAGACCAAGCTCCTCTTGTTTCACCTTGTTTTATGTTGTTTTTTTTCGTTGTTGTAGAAAGCTTTTAAATTCACAAAAGCTTTTTCTTGAAAAAGGTAGTTGCAAAAACCTGGGGTAGATTGAATACACCTGAGGCACAAACCAGTGAACTTGAGTAAAGTTTGAACACAATTGTGCTTACTACTACAGCGAGCTTTAAAATGGAATCGCTTTCATCGCGAGTTGATCAAAACAATTTTTTTACAATTTATGTACAATGAACTATAGATTGTGGTATATCATTTAAAAGGTAATTTTGTTACCTTTCAAGTGATATCAAGAAGATTTAAAATTAATTAAATTGGCTACCTAAATTTTGGGAATTATTGCAATAGGTCGAAGTTGCATCTATCGGCTTCTATCGGCGCCGGAGCTGGATGAGCAGGATTTCTCCCTCGTATCCGCTGTTTTAGCTCGTCCCACATATGCCAGATTGGGTTCAAGTCTGGAATGGTCAGGGCTGGCCAGTCTAGTGTGGGAATGCCGACATGGAAGACGTCTGTCGGTACTGTCTAGTCACTGCTGCGGTGTGGCAGCGGACATTATCGTCCATTAAATCAAAATTTATCGTCGCCAATAAATCCTGCGTAAGGGAAAACATTACTTAACTCTTAGTTCACTGCAAAGAAATTGTAAAAATTAGTCTTGAACAACCCTTGAAGCGATTCCAGTTTAAAGCTCGCAAGTGTAGTTGTACAAATCTAATTTTTTTTTAATTTATATCATAGTAAAGGGACTTTATCGCTTAGCGACCACATCGCCCTAAAATCTAAAGTTATAACATAACTTTGTATTGTAGCTACAAGTATTAGCCCATCACCAGTTCTGTTCTATCTATACTATAATCTATACTAATATTATAAAGAGGAAAGGTTTGATTGTTTGTTTGTATTGAATAGGCTCCGAAACTACTGGACCGATTTGAAAAATTCTTTTACCATTAGAAGCCCACATTATTCCTGATGAACAGAGGCTATTTTTTACCGACCGAAAATGCTTCATTCCTACGGGAAAACGGGTAATAGGACAACGGGTGGTAATAATGCAGCTAGTAATATTATAAAGAGGAAATATTTGTATTTTTGTATGTTTGTAACGAGTTAACTTAAAAACTACTGGACCGATTTCAAAAATTCTTTCACCATTAGAATGATACATAATTTTTGAGTAACATAGGTTATATGTATTACTTGAAAAATTGGGGATCCCTACCAAAACTTCAATAATGTAACCCAAGGTGTAAAAAAATTTGTTATAACATGTCTTTCATCGCATGCGCTGCGGAAACTATTGATGATAGATCAAGAAATGTTCAACAATATTAAAGATCAAATCAAAAATTATTGTATTTATGTCACTATAACTACTTTTATACATTTTAAAAGTTGATAGAAATGCCGATCAAAATCTGACCATGTTATCCATACCTTTGTATTAATCCTTTTCCAAATAAATCATTTCGTATTTGAGACTATTTCAAAACATGTAGATTATTTTTTTAATTATTAAAATCGGACATTCCGTTCAGAAGATATTACAAATTTAAAAATGTCAGTCTAAACAAAATACCTACTAGGTAATAGAAAAATAAACGCCGCGCCCCGCGCCGCCCCGCCGCCGCCGCGTCGTGGCCAGTGCGCGTTGTGGCCCCGTGCGTGCAGCGCAGCGGGCAACGCAGTGTGGGAGGTGGATAAAATTATACAAATTTATAATGTCCTGCTAGCCGAATTTCGACCACGGCGGCCAGTCTCATCGGTGACTAGCCAGATGCACAGAACATAGTTTAAAATGCATAGATGTATGTTTAACGTTAGATATGCCCCGACCTCAAAAACTGTGGCATTGTTTTTGAATGTGTGCGCTAACAAAAGTGTGCGTGCGCAGACGCACACTAATAAGTAGTTAAAAATCGTGTTTCTGCCAATAAAACGTACTGTTATTATTACTACCATTTTATGTGTAATTACATTGCACACACTTTTCTGAAAAAAACAATGTCCTGTAAGCCCAAAAATCGAAAATGTCTGAATGTGTGAGTCAAAATGCCGACGCACGCACACTACCTAATGAGTAGTTAAAAGTAGTGTTTTTGCCAATAAAACGAACTGTTTTTATTACCATTTAATGTGCAATCATATTGCACTGAATTTTGTGAAAAAATAAGGTTCCTATTTTGCCCTGAAATCGAAAACGTTTCTGTCTAAAACATGTGTAATCTATGCACAATCATCTATGAACAAGCGTAACGAGAAAATAGTGTCATCTTTTTTTCTCCCTCATTAGTTGCAAACACTACTATCTCTTTCGTGCACTCGCCATTTAAATTTGTTATTTTTACAGCGCTGAAGGAAAAATAAAAGTTATTGAATTAAATCGCAATACTTCACTGAAATGTTACACCTTTAATAATAATAATAATAATAATAATTTGGCATTTTGTAACACATATCTCGCAAAAATCGGCAGTTACAAGTTACAACACATCCGGCTAACACTATGTATAAATGTAGGTACACTGATTCCAAATGAGCGAGCTTATCTCATTACAACAAGGCAACAACACGGCGCGGTCTCACTGCGGTAAGGGCCTATCTAACGATCCATATCTATGATAAAATGTCCTGCCACAGAAATATTAGAAATACCATGAAGAAAAAATGGCAGAAGCCTTTATTCACAAAGAAAATTATAATAAAATTAGTATTTACAATTGAAACAATTGAGCTAACTGCAGACTGTTGCAAACAATCTACAGGTAGCTCAACTGATCCATATCAATACCAGTCGGAAGCGTCCCCAAGACGCTGGCTGCATTGCCCCGCTGTATGGCAATGCTGATGCGCTGTAGAAATACCTACGTTTACTCTACATTTATCCCAAAATGTTTAAAATAAATGTCCACCCGTGCGAAGCCGGGACGGGCCGCTAGTGCTAATTATATAATTGCGGGGATCGATGGTGCAGGTAATTATGTGATATCTCGGGAACTTCTCAGATTTGTTAAATTCTGTCACTATCGGCGTAGTGGGTAAAGGTATGCCAGTGACGCGTTTGCGGTTCGCTTCACGTTCCGGGATAAAATGTTTGCAAAGCCTGGCTGCTGAGAGTTGATAGTAGAAAATCGCTTAGTCCAGTTCTTTTATCGTACGCACGCACTTCTCCAATTTCGCTGACCTCACTTTCAATTCGAGGTGCTAGAAATTGTTATCGATTTGAGATAAAAAGGTGTCAATTTCGATAGACGAAAGCAAAAAAAATATTATTGATTAGATAATAAATCATTGATTAGATAATAATCAGCGAACAAACTAGTGGCTGTTAGATTAAAAGATTCAAAGGTTTCAACTAATTTGGTGTGACAAAATAAATAGTAATGAGGAAGATAATAAATATATTTTATCAATTCTAAACAAAATGTCGCAAGATTATTCTTATGTCATCCTTTTACATTGATGATCATCACTGTACAGTCCAACTAGGTAGGTACTGGCTCAAGACATCATCGAAAGCAATAACGTCTTCTCCCTCAGGGTTCGTCTTCAGCTGGAGCTGGTTTCCAATTTCCAGGTAGGTTTGCTGTTCTACTGTGAAGGGCGTCCACTTCACACCCAGGCTGTTGTCAGGAGTAGGATTGCTGGAACGAAAAATATATGTTTAGTTAAGGATCACTGAGACTGCAGCAAATATGTACGTATGATGAAATAAGCCATGGTTTCACAAACGTAACACATAGATCAACCTACACTTATCACATCTATGTATATACAAAACTCGGAGATAATGTAGCAATGAATTATTAATGTACAGAATAGACTAAGTAAGTAAAAATTGTTTTTTCTACCATGCTGTTAATGTATAGAATAGACTAAGTAAGTAAAAATTGTTTTTTCTACCATGCTGGTATATCACCAACACAGGTACAATACAATTGTACACATAATTGATTTTATTCACAATTGATTTTTATTAGATCCAACTCGTATGTTATTGTATGTAATCCGTGGTGTCTTAGAGACTTGCAGTTACAGGTTTTTCTAAAACCTATAGCAGGCTCCAGCCTCTCCCAATACAGGTATAACATAAAGTTTTTGTTTTTATAG
Source organism: Eupithecia subumbrata (assembly GCA_949316285.1). Lineage (NCBI taxonomy): Eukaryota > Metazoa > Arthropoda > Insecta > Lepidoptera > Geometridae > Eupithecia > Eupithecia subumbrata. The sequence continues at coordinate 8,668,979 of OX438640.1, read as the reverse complement.
TGCGTAAGCCACACACTCTGGCAAATTTCTAAGAAACGGAAGGATGCGGGTTCAAGTCGTAAATTTTTGCGATGTTATTTAATTTCTTAGGTTTAACATAGTTCTACGAGCTTATAATAACTTAATTGTAAGTAAACCTATTGTAAAGAAGAAAAAAAAGTATTAAACGAAAGAATGTTCAGTATAAGGCGAATAATTTCAAAGATTACCATTGCCAATAAACTTACAAACATACCATGTATAAGAAATTTTTCTCTACGCATACAAACAAACTTAAGAATGTTAACTCCTAATAAATTAAGTTGTATCAAAAGCGATGCATTTTTCTGATTTAATTTTTAATCCCTACAAGTTTTTGTAACTTACCCAAACTTAGCAAAGTTAGTCCACAACGTCGTAAAATTATCAATAAGTTTTTCAGCTTCCGATCCTTTTTCCACTTTTAACTGCGCAATCTTTAACGGGAAGATATACGCCAAATCATCAGCATGGCAGACCACTTGTTTGTCCCCCACTACATCTCGAAGCTTCAGTAGATAACTAAAGATATTCCTCTCAGAATTGCAGGTCACTTTATACACATAAACTTGGCGCTTCTTTGATAAAAACTTGCTGAACAGCACGATGCCATGCACGAACATATTTAAGTTTAAAAACTGCATGAACTGGTCATAATCTTCTATTGTTATGACGTTCCTCTTCATGAAATGCTTTTTTAACTTCCTCCCTACTTCTAACTGGTGTTTGATGTTACAATTTCTTTGAATTGGCGTAGGGACGAAGAATTCTTTGAAATCGTTCGAGTCAGTAAGTATTTGATCTATTGTCAAGGCTTGAGCGAGAGCCATGAGTCCCTCATCTTTCGTGTAGCCTGTCATTACATCCACGTCTTCGTGGATACCGTTTCGTAAAGCATCACACTCATCGCCGTAGAAAAATCTTTCATTGTCACCAAATTTCTTCTCACTTACTATACCGAATTGCAGGTTAATACCGGAAGAAGCATATTTGACTACCGGTATTTTGATGTCCACAAGTTTGTCTAATGGAACATTTTTAAAGAACTCAAACAATTCTTTGTCATCTTCAGAGACACAACCCAGTTGTTTTGCAAGTTTCAACGCTCTCTCTCGAGCTTCGAAACCTTGAGCCCAAGTGTTTAAGAGACAGCCGCTCATAGGAATGGCTCTTCTGAAAAGACCTTTGCTCATAGGAGATACTAGATGGTAGGCGACACTGGCGCCGCCGGCGCTTTCTCCGAAAATTGTTATATTTTCCGGATCTCCGCCAAAATTGCTGATATTTTTCTTGATCCATCTAAGCGCGGTGACTTGGTCCTTCATACCAGCATTGCCAGGGATGTCTTCTGTGTCAAGACTGAGGAATCCAAGGGCTTCAAGTCTGTAGTTGATCGTGACGAGGATCACTCCTTTCCTGACGAGGAACTCTGGGCCGTAGATATCGTCGTTGCCGTTGCCCCAGAGGAAGGCTCCGCCGTGTATGAACACCATGACTGGGTAACGCGCGGTTGGCTTGGCTTCTGGCGTGTAGACGTTGAGGTAGAGGCAGTCTTCGGAGCCGATGGGCTGGCCAGGCGACATTATGATATCGTTTTGGTAGCATATAGAGCCGAACGTTTTGGCGCTGCGCACTCCACTCCATGGCACTGCAGGCTGAGGCGCCTAGAATATTAGAATTAATAATTAGATTAGTAACAGTAACTAGATTAGACTAGTAACTAGTTTCATAATGAAAAAAAGCAATTATGTATACATATATGTACTGTTACTGGATATGGATCAGTTGATTTTCTTTGTAAATAAAGTATATCTTAAGTATGTTTATAAGTATGTAAAAATCTCCCTGTCTACATTACTCTTGATGGTAAAAATCAGGTTTATAATTACCACCATCATCGGCAACAAAGCCCAGGATTCGTCGTCTAACCTAATCCATGAATTTGAAAAATAGCTTGTCCCCAAAGTTGATTTTGTGAGGATTAGGTAGGTACGCACCGGTAATCGGTGGCTTCAAACTACAAGTTGGAAAACGAATGTCACCGGGCAAGTAGCTGACATGATTATCTATAATATCGTCAACACCAAGACTCCGAGCTGAGCTGTGTCGGCATGTTGGTGTATAGACCCTTGCCCTTGGCAGCTCATGCTAAGGACAAGATTTTATAAGCGAGGTTGCGATAAGCAGTGACAATTAGACAATATTTTATTGGTTATGTTTACGTACCTTGAACCTCAAATTCCCCACCGGCGGTGCAGCATAAGGTATTCCCTTGAATGCCATGAACTCTGCGAGTTCATTTTGTACATATTGCCCTTCCAGGGTACCTTCACTCACGGTTACCAGCACCATTGCTAACACACAACTGGCTACAGTAATCTTTACGTTTTATCGGATGAACAAATTGATGCCTGATTAGATATATACACAAACACGTGTATGTAATTTACGTTATACATTACGAAACAACTCTACATCTTCTAACCACAATACTAAAATAAATAATTTAAAATGACCTTTATAGCGTCTATAATGATTACAATATTCTATCTTCTATATTTATAAAAGAGAACAGAAAACTGACTCATCAAGAGATCTCTGAAACTACAAAAGCTACGAAGCTGAAATTTTGCATGGAGGTTCGTTTTATACTACAAGTGTTTCAGGGTTTTTTGAAATTCGCACCCTAAAGGTTAATGGTGTGGAGTCAAAGTTAGGCGACTCACTGACAAATAACGAAATCTCAGGAACTAGAAGAGCTACGAAGCTGAAATTTTGCATGGAGGTTTCTATTAAGACTTAAGCACCCGTTAAAAACATTCACAACAACAACAAAATTCTTAATTTAAGGGGGTCAAAGGTAATTTTCATAATAAGTTCGGAACCGTAACTTTTAGCCCGTCAAAATTTTTAGCATAGGAAGATGACTTAAAATAAACAGAAAAATATTTCAGAGTTTTTTGAAATCAACACCCTAAGGGTCAATGGTGTGTAGTCAAAGTTAGGCAACTCGTCACGAAATCTCAGGACCTGAATTTTTGCATGGATGTTTCTTTTAAGACGTAGACAAAAAACGGATTTTAGATAATTATTATTTTAAGGTTTCATCAGGTCAAGGGTAATTTTTATAATAAATTCAGAACAGTAACTGTTGGCACGTAAAATTCGTAGCGTATGAATGACTCAATATTAACAGGCACGCAATTCAGGGTTTTAGGAATTCGCACCATAAAGGTCAATGGTGTGGAATCAAAGTTAGGCCACTCACTAACTTATCAAGAAATCTCAGGAACCAGCTATGAATCTGAAATTTTGGATAAAAATTTAGTTTAAGGCATTACCCCGACCCAAATCAGCGCCACCACCTATCGCGAAATTGCTCTTTTTGGCCACCATGGTGGCATAAAAGAGCAACTTCGCATCTCTGCCTACACTATACAAACTAAAACATTTATAGAGGCATTAAAAAAAAAGCTTATGATAAGTATCACAAACTTGCCAATCGATTTTTGAGAATTCCTTGGTTTAATAGAATAATAAAATAAAATAGGTGGTGTGCTGATTTGGGTCGGGGTAGCGCCTTAAACTTTATTTTGTAGTTCAAATAACTAGAGTCGAACTATTAAAATTTGACGAAGATCCATTGAAGTAACTGCTCTATAATTCTAGTGTATAACTGCAAGATAATTCTAGTGTATATCTGCTAGATAATTCTAGTGTATAAGTATCTGCTAGATAATTCTCTGCTGGATTATTTCGAGTTTCAATGCAAAAGTCTTGGTAACGTTGACAAAGACACAATTCATCGAGCTCGACCGTAATACAACGGCGACAGTTTTTTCGGTATCAGTTTTATTTTAAAAGCTGGCGCGATTCTCTTTTGTTTTTCATACAATTATCCCTGCTGATGACGTCACAAATCCCGGCCTTCAATAAACGAAAAACAAAAAGGGACCACGCGCTTTTAAAAAAATATCTATAGAAGCACAGATTACCTGTAACTTCGAGTAGAACCTCAAAGTTGTAACCAAAGTTTGCAATCTTGCCAGTGGCTGGGTGGCGGATTGTATCTTAGATAATTAAGTTTACGTCAGTACCAGTTGTGTGCCGAAGATCAGAAAGTTTGTCAGTCGATATTATTAATTATTATAAAGAGGTAAACCCTGTAAGTACCTGTGTTTGACTTTTATGAGTAGGTATTAAATCTCCGGAACTAATGGCCAAGTCTAATAATTATTTAATTACTTGCTTCTGCCCGCGGCTTCGCACACGTATTTTTGGTATAATAATCCTATAATGATAAAAGTCAATAAGGCGCCTATCAGGGGGATGCCTGCGTCCAGCAGTGAACCAATCGGTTGAGGTTGAAGTAGCCTATTATCCAAATCAGGCTTTGCTCCAAACGTACGCCAAATTTCATCTTAATCAGTTCAGTACTTTTGGAGATCCTAGGTAACAAAAATTCAGATTTCACTTTCGGATTTAATATTAGTAGGATTCGGTTAGAAATTATCCTTGCGTGCTATGTAACAGGTACCTATCACTGTAGGTAGATACGCGTACGGGCAAAGCCGAAAAAATTCTATAATGATCAGGTAGGTACTGTATTAACAGTTTCACAATCCACAGCCCATATATGGGCTGCAGGCCGATAGCGTCATGTGGCCACAGCCCGCATATGGGCTGTCCGCCTAGTGAATTTTAACGGGTCGTATGTTATTGGACTCAGAGGGATGTCTTAAATTAAACGTGGACTTGGTAGAATAGATAGGTACCTACTAAGCTTAATTTTTTTTGTATTTTTTATATTTGTTATATTAGGTACTTTATTATATCAAAATGTACCGGAGTTGGGAGGAACTTTATACTCTCGATGCTGGACTGTGAACCTGTGAATTATAAAAGATAAAAAACAATATAACTTACAACACAAATACAGAAAACAATACAGGCCTAATCGCTGAGAGCGATCTCGTCTAGGCTTCTTCCATTATACTAACCTCTTAGGAAACAAAACACATTTTACAAAATGAAAATCAGTTCCAGGGGACACTTGATTCTTCAGGGTATTAATCTATTTCAATTTCTAGAAGAAACTAAAACACGACATTGAAAGAAACAAACATAACGCAAAATAACTTTCTTAATTATGATGAATCGAAAAGACCTTTAAATAATCAAACTGAAGCTGTTGGTCCTGCGCCTAACCTCTCCTCAGTCGTGTCGGTCTGCCGTCCCATCGGATTATGAGAGTAAGGGAATAGAGAAGAGAGTGCATCTGTGTTTACGCACACACTTGTGCACTATGTCCACGCACTTGGCTAGTCTTCGTTGAGAGTGGCCGCCGTGGTGGGAGGAGGAATTCGGCTAGGAGCGCATCATCAGTAATAAAACGTAAAGTGCGAGTCGCACTCGCGCACTAAGGGTTCCGTATAATTGTAAGACCTTGTGTCTTGTCAAATATCATGATTGTCAACGGGAAGTAGGTACCCTGTGGTAATTAGTTAAGTAAATCAGATAACTGGTAGAAATAACATAAGTTCTGCTAATTTTGGGGCTAGATGATGCTGTGTGGATGGTCCAGCATTATTTATTTTTTAATGTAAGAGTAAACTAGTAAGTGCATGCTAGATGCACAATTAGTTCAAACCTTCTACCAAAATTAGGTACATTACAAGCAGAAGATAAGACATATTCCTATCTTGATGTGTAAGAATGTACGGACCACAAAAAAAGCATTGTCCTTTACAAATCGCTCCGAGACACGGCCATTGTTGACCGTACTTCTAATTGTACACGTAAAGGATTGCTCCTTTTTGCGAACCCTCCCCGACGTGATATGAATCTACTTTTCAGGGTTCCTTGGGCCATGTAAGGAAACCTATTTTATACTCGGTCTATTCATACTGATGAGCCGTCTATTCTACATTAAAATTGCAGCCTTTTACAAATTACCTATTTATCATCATCATCATCAGCTTCTGATAGTCCATACATTTGATGATTAATTTAATTTGACCTAGGCTTCTCGTATCATTTGTGAGGCTAAAGACATGGTGCTTTGGCGCATGGGTGATGTGCCGTGCAGTCTTTCGCAGGTTATCTTCCACCTGGGCGGAGGGCATCCCACTCTACGTTTGCCGAGTCGCGGTCTCCACGCACGTCTATGCGTAGTTATACTCAAAAAAACCAACATTGAAAAAAATTCTTTTTAATTTCGTTATTTGAAATAAATTTGTGTTAGACGTACGGAATACTTTCGATTCGTGAGTGTATCCCACACTTGGCCGGTTCTTATTTGCTCGTTTTTGCTAACCATACGCTCAAAAGGTCTGTTTACATACGGTCGGCTGCGCAGTTCGCGATTTAATTTTTTAGCTTTGATAGTTTTGTTTTCTGATGCGGATAAAAAATGGCAAAGTGAACCCGACGTACGTTTATTTTTTGAAAAGGTTACATACCTTTGTTAGATTTTATTGACATTGGTGTCGACAGAATGTAAGTCACGACCTTTACCTTCTTTCCAAAGGTATCTTGGTTACAATGCACAATGGCTATGTACAAAGCCGTACAGCTTCACAAGTATGCTAGCTAATTCTTTTTTCTAGTACTCCCATTTCTTTTAATCCCCTTTATAAGAAGCGACTCTAACGGGATTGGTAGTCAAACTAGGCTTAGATCTCAGTAATCACGGGATCCCCGTGGCAAAAAACTTAATAACATAAAATACAACATTACTTCTTTAGTTCCGCTAATGTGAAAACACGATTAAGAAAAACGATTTCAAAATAAAAAATCACAAAAAAACACGGTTTCGCATATAATTTGGTCAAAAACTACTCAACTAATTGAGAAACTGGCTTAGAGGAACCAGATAATCAATATACCTATAAATCAATACTTGTTAATTTCAATAGAGATCTTCCCAACCCAATGATATAAGAAACAGTGCTCTTTCGTAACTTAAAGTATGCTCTGTCCTGCTCCTTTGAACGCGAAATCCTATCTCTATCCTCTTCACAAAATACGCACATTGCAATCACTTAAGTAGATACATAATTATGTCTTGTGACATATATCTAAAGAACCACCTGGACGTCTGAATGAGTAGGTATTCAACCGAGTGAGCGTTGTTTTACCTACCTAGTGACCAGCACGGCCGAGATCACGGTGTGGAAAGTGTTGGCATTACGGCTCAAACGATAGCAGTTGAAACGTTTCAACTGCTAACGTTTGAGCCGTAATGCCGTGCCTTACCACACCGTAATCGCCCTCCAGAACATAGCTTAGCAAGGCAGCGATCCGTTTATGGTATACCTACCTTATCACCCTGCTTAAGAGACGGGTTGTTGATCACAATCATAGTGAATGTATTATCAGCTACGTGATTCTTGAAGATCTCTGGTACTGCCCATTATCAGGTGACGTCCATAAGCTGACAACTTCTGTGGCGCAGCGGGCAAAGATCCAGCGACGCAGGATGTTGCGGGTTCGATTACGGGACAAATTTTTGTACGATCTGCAGATATTTGTTCTGGATGTTCTGGGTGTTTTTCTATGTAATATCTATCTATTTAATGTATTGTATTACGTATATCAGTTATCTATTACCCTTAACACAAGCTCTGCTTCGCTCGAGGCTAGATGACGCTATGTGGATTATCCAGAATTATTTATTTATTTTAGCTTCGAACAAAAAGCAAGAGCAAAGTTTTACAGCGGCGGGCGAACTTTCCTTCTAGAACTTGTCTCGCTTCCGCTCTGCTATGCACCGAAAACACACCCCTAATTGGATACAGGAGACCAACCATGCCCAGCGACGTGTTAAATCATCCGCCTACGATTTAATCAAGTTAGTTAGTACTAGCTCATTAGCTATCTACGTCATTATAGGTTATCTACATTAGTTAACCGAGTTACGGGCACTTTCCACTATGCCGGGTTTTCAAAGTTCTGCGGAGGTCAATCTTAATTGAGTGTTCTAAGTGGAAGCTAATGGCTAAAAGTCGTGGCTTGCGGACATTTATGGTGTTCATCTTTTAAATAGGTTATCAATTTAAATTAAAATTTAAATAAGGGTCAAAGGTTGACTGGTTGCAGGACAAAGCAAATTTTTTCAACGTGTTGCACTATGCGACTGTTTGATATACGGTTTACATATTTTTTTTAAGTTAGACATTAATGTTATTAATTTATTATGTATTGGTAGGTCACATTTATCATCACGTTCTTACACGACGAATGAAGACCACGACTGCAAAAGACTGCAGGCAGATTCTGGATGCGGCAAGCTGAAGACAGGGTGCCATGGCACTCATTAGGGGACGCCTATGTCCAGCAGTGAATTAACATAGGCTGATGATGATAATGATGACGCTGATTCATCACAGGTCAGATGTCATCACTGGATTTACGGCTTCTTCAATTACATCTATAGGGCGAAGATTATTATTATACCATGCAGTTTACTTTGTGAACCCTCTCTATAATTTTCGCAAACAAAGTCCTCTACCCAACGCGCTTTCGACGACGTTTTTCCATGATTTTCGGATTTTGGTGACTCATTTTTTATTTTTCTGTGGTGGTTCCATCAGAATTGGCCCAACGTCAGTATTGACGTTGGTTTGGGGTGCTCATTGGTAGGTAAGTCGACTCATACGACATACACGGGCTGAGTTTTATGGGTCAATTCAAACACCGCGGCAGGCTAGTACCGTAGATATGGTGGGCCATGCCGTCTACCATAATCTAGCACAATTTGGCTGCTGTCGAGGCCCCCTGCCGGTAGCTGCCCCATAAGCCCAGGTATCAAGTAAGTCTCGTTATGCCGTTATTGGCTATTAACGTGAAATATGGGACTTACTTGCCTATTTAGTAGTGCCTTGTTTAAACTGTAAAATCTAGGGCATTCCAAAACTTGTAATGCCATAGATGCTAAATTTTAAATGCTAGGTGCTACAGATTTAAAGGTAGCAACTTCTTCCTCCCTGAAATAACTTTTATTATCAGTTAATTTTTCGACCACATTTACCAGTTCACTGCTGGACATAGGCCTGTCCTGATAAGCGTCTTATTAGCGTTCATCGAAGCGCCTTCCTTTATGGAGGCCTATTTCTATTGTTCCAGAACTATTTACCTAATAGTCTACATCTTGTTACTATTAAAGAATGCAAAGAATTTCATTTTTAATCGTTAAAAACAAAACTGAATTTACTAAACACTGCCAAAGTACTTTGTGCTTAGGTAAAATACCATGGATCAACATCCATGCCTCCGCCATTTTATATCACTTTAGGCATAACTTCTTCCTCGTCGTTATAACTACCTGTTACAAATAATAAAACCTATCCACATCCGTTCAAGCTTTAAACTAAGCCAAAGGGCATTTGGTGAATTAATAAAAAATCGCAACAGACAGACAAACATCCGTTTATTTATGATCCTATCAGTTCATAACTGTTTGTTCTTCTCACAGAGCGATGTATGGCACATGTAGTTCGAAGGGTAGAGCTAGGAGATTAGCGGGCTTAAAAGCGAAAGCGAAAGCAACTGGTACCATTGGTATCATATTATACGTACAAAGATCTACCTCCGAATACTCAAACGCAACAATTTTTGAGAGATTTTCATAGAAAATTGACAAAAATTCGTCACAGACGTGCTTATATTTTTAACCCCCGATGCAAAAAGAGAGGGGTCTGTGTATCTGTATGTGGCTCCCAAACGGATGAAATGCACCGATTTTCGTTTAGTTTTTTTTGTGTCATAGATAATTTTATCACGAGTGTTCTTAGCCATGTTTCATGAAGAGTTGCGTTTGCTTATTTGGCGGGTAGTCACTAAAGTCATTCTGATTTCTAATCTAATCAACTCACTGGAACTTTAAATTGTCTGAATCATTGATAAATAGGTTTGATTATATTAATGACTGCATTGCAAAGTCAGAGACTTCACGTCAACTTGATTTATTCTGCAATAAACAATTCAATCAGTCTTTTACTCAACTTATTCCATAGATTTAAGATCCGATTGAATCATCTCCCCTAGCGTATTAAAAAAAAAACTGGCTGCTGCTCTTTAGAATTTGCGGTACATTCACACAATTCCATCACTCGCTTAGTTCATGGCTCCCCCTAAATAATAGCAGCCATATTTTAACCTTACAACTCAATTGTAAGAACAAGTTTGCACAGCGATGTAAACTGTAATATCCCTTGAATTATTACAAGCATTTTTAAAATGGTAATGTATTTTACAACCATAATACACTGAGTTATTGCAACGCAAACAAGATTTAAAAAGATTTAACAGGAGCTCATTGTACGTTAATGTTAAACGTTGGCTTAAATTAAATTAAATTTTAAGTTAAGTATTAAAACATGTATCTTTCGATTTACACAAATTTTATGCATGCGAGAGTTTCGTGGATGTTTGTTTTCTATTCACTAGCAATATCATCAATAACAAATCAATAATTATTAGTAACAACTGACGGACAAATCATCGGTCTGAAATTTTGGGCGCATGAAGTTCTTTATCTGTAATACTGTAGTACACGTGTTACTAGAACTGTAGTGTTTTTGTTTACTTTATTTGGAGGTGCTCGTTTAGACATATTCTGTCATTTTAAACATAATCTGCCATTTTTCGAAAAATCCATCATGGATGTGTCGAGATTCGACAGACGTCGAGGTAACGTTTGTCGAGATTCCGTGCATCGAGATAACGTACGTCGAGATCCCGTAGTTCACCCTCTTTTCGGGCTGCTTGTTTTTTGCACATCTTAAAAACCCCCAGCCCATACCGGGCCGCACTATTGACGCCATTTTGCATAATTCAGCCACACTGTTGACTGGCTAAGGTTGAAATTAATGAAATGAACTGAAACTTATTCAGGGGATTACTTTTTGTCCCGAAAAACATATGCCAGGTTGGGGCCTGAAGCTAGTTTTTTTTTTTATAAAATGTAATTTTTGAATGCCAATATTCACTCCTATTTATTCGATCTGTAAACAGTATCACAATAATTCCGTCAAAGCCCTTCAATACAATTCCATCGGATCCGATTATCCGATGATTGACAATTCCTATTATCTTGCGTTAACTCGTAATCATCGAATCATTATGAGATTATGTTGACGGATACACAATGTAGGTCATGCATGGGTTCCCCATTTTGGGAAACTTTACCCAATTATAGTGATTTTTTGACAAAATTATGGGGAATCAATAGCTCAGCGCACTATGGGCCTATAGAAAGTATTCATTTTATATTTAGTTTTTTCTTAATAAAAGGTTTTTTGTAAAACGTGTCGGATAAACTGTTTAGTCCTTTGTATAGGACATTTGATCGGATTATGACAGATTTGTCATTAGTCGCGTGCCATTTTGGGGACAATTATTTGAGTTTTAGGGAAAGGAAGATTAGGTGGGTTTTTGACGCTGTTTAGAAGGCAATAATTTTATTTCTTTTCTAATTATAAAATTATTTATTTGTCAAAACGATTTAGAAAAACATAAGCTCATTCATCATCATCCTCTATCAGTCCAAGTCCATTCATAATAGATAGATAGATAGACATTTTATTGGGTTCACACACAAACAGCACAGGCACAGGTAAGGTAACAAAAGAACAGTAACATATTATTATTTAAGTTACACATAATTAGGTTACACATAATGTGAAGGTAGTATTATGGCATGTTAGGTATATTGGTAAGTATGTACTAGGTATAATTATATTTTATTGATTTCCTTAAGTTTTTCAAACGTATATATTTTTCTCTTATGTCCAGTCCATCCCAAGGTTGCCTGGAAGAGATTAAAGCGATAAAATCGCCCGTTGCACTTCCTCATTCTCAGCATTTCCTTCTGTATTGTTTTTTTTGTTTGTGTGGTACAATAAAGAGATATCTATCTATCTATCCACTTCTGGACATAAGTCTCCCTAAGGAGCGCCTCACAGCGCCCTGTCTTCAGCTTTCCGCATCCAGCATCTGCCTGCAGTCTTTCGCAGATCATCATCCCAAATGGCCAAAGAAACTCATTCCTAGTTTCATATATTATTATGATAAACATTCCCTAAATGGTCACTTTTATAACCTATTTCTTGGAGATGCGAAACGGATAAATTATGCAGAAAATGTCTAGAAAACGCAGCAATTTCAACCTTAGGAACGCTAACGACGTTATCAACGGTAAGGAATTCCGTTTCTCGTTAACTTGGCCGTGTGTCTTTTCAAATATTTAAACATAGGCCTCATTAGGAACATTCTGAGCAAGCTGAGGAATGTTAAGTGGAAAATTTAGTAAGTACCTGCATACCTGAGGTGAAGCTGTATTAACTAATTATGAAGTTTCTGATGAAAGCAACTGAAAATTCCAATATTTCGTAATTATTCTTTGTAAAGGACTCTACATTTTACAATCAAAATTGGAAAAAAGAACAATGTATTAATTAATAAGCCTATACTATACAATCAACCTATACTATACTAAAGTCAAATATATTATGTAGGTAGAGGATTTTTGTTAAACTAAGCTTTTATATTTCTTTGAGTACTACTTACGTAATGTATTTGGTAGAAACATGATTACCATATTTTGAAAGACCTGTGAGGGTTTTTTAAATTGTATGAGATTTATTTGTAAAGATATAAAAGTATAAGTGTTGGTCTTTAAATAAATAAATAATAGTATATGTACCTATAATTTAATTGTTTTGATAAAACTATAAACCGAATTCGAATCCCTTAATTTTACATTATTTTTAAGTTTTGCGGGATAAATACTAAGCTATCGAGAATATTTTTTACAGGATCACCTCAGGATCATTACAATAGCAAAAGAATTTGGAGAAACGGTCACTAACTACAGCGAAATCGAGAAACACACATATAAAACTAAGCAGCCGGGAGGAATTTACTAGCTGAAGTGGCAGTGGGTCGGCCATATCTTGCGAAGAACCGACAACCGCTGGGGTAAACGTGTTCTTGAGTGGAGACCACTACTCAGCAAACGTAGTGTATGACGCCCTCCGGCCAGGTAGGATGACGATCTGCGAAAGACTTCTGGTAGATGCTGGATGCGGCAAACGGGCGCTATGGCGCTCATTAGGTCGCCTAGGTCCAGTAATATTATTAGTAATATTATTTATTTATTTAAGTATATTTCGTTGTAAATCAAAAAATCTGTTTCCAGTTATTCTTCCAAATGAAGTTGGTAAGTCACTTTTAGGAACTACGTAGGTATTGGTTATGCAAAAATTTTACGAATCATAAATAATGGAAAAAGATCAAAGTTTGCCTTTCCAAAACTGTTTATATTTTAGATCATTAGACTTTAGTAAGTTCTATGATACTTTTTAGGATTTGACATGTTTTTTACATCCATATTTATAAAGGCTTTTGAGGCGTAAAATAAAATAAAATACGAGAAAATAATGATGTTTGGACACTGGCCGTCTCTTCAAGAGCTTTATCTCGGCACCATTCTATCACAAAACATAACTGACACTTTTTAGTTTTTAGAGGAAAATTATCATGTGCACTTTTACACTGGGAAATAAAGCAGGTATTTTATTTAAATCTGATGTAAGTTACAGAAAAATCGAAGCATATCTGTGTTTAGGCACCTACCTTAATTTAGTTGAAATAAATGCAAGAGACCTTAATGTTTATCCAGTAATTACAAGCATTATTTTCGTGCAAAAACAGGAATGACCATACCGAAACAGGTTGGTACAATCTTAGTTATCTTTAAGCTGTAAAGTGAACTACTAATACTTATTTTACAAAAAAAAAACAGAGGTGGACGCAAAATATACACAACGGTTAGAACATTGCTGAAAACCCAACTTAAAATCAAGAATTTCGACTTTATACACTTTCCCCTTTTCACGCCAAAAACTTCAATGGTATTTTATTTTGCGTTATATTTTGTGAAAGCCTCATATTTTACGAAAATGGCTTTTAGATTACGTGGATGACAGCTCGTTATCAGTTTCAAAGTATGATATTATTTAAGGACAACCAAACGGCAACAGACGATGGCTCTGGGACAATCTTCTTGTTTCTCTTGACAAACAATAGAACCGAAAGTGAAAACCTAACTTATTCTACGATTTGTTATAAATTTTGTAGGTATATTTTTATCATACATTTAATTTTCTTCTAACATTTGTGTTGTATACCACAAAAATCCAAGACACAGGGGTGTGACACCGCCAACATTAAGCCGTTGGTCCTGCGCCTGACCTCTCCTCAGTCCTGTTGCTCAGCCGTCCCATCGGATTATGAGAGTGAGGGAATAGAGAGTGCACCTGTGTTTGCGCACACACTTAGGCACAATATATATGTCCAGCGCACCTGGCTAGTGGCTAGTCTCGACTGTCTGCCATGATTTGGAAGGACATCATCATCATACAAAAAAAAATGATCTGTGCATCATGTTATAAAATATTAATATTAATAAATTGAATGGTCCGTGGGGTACCGAGGCTCATCGGGTTTTTAAAAAAATCTCTATCTGAGCGTCTGGTCGAAGCGACGCGTGACCCGAGAGCTGGTCAGTATGTGGCTCAGCGGATCTGCATTGCCATACAGCGGGGCAATGCAGCCAGCGTCTTGGGGACGCTTCCGACTGGTATTGTTATGGATCAGTTGAGCAACCTGTAGATTGTTTGCAACAGTCTGCGGTTAGCTCAATTGTTTCAATTCTAAATTCAAGTATTTCTAAATTTTGTTTCGGCCCGTACCCAACAGCCGTAATAAATTTGTAACTGTCCTCTGCCTCTACCCGTCTGGATAATCCGTGATATGTCTGTGTCCCAAAACACATGAGACCTTAGTTTGAAATATTAATATTTTCTAGATAAACTTTTGATCTAGTTACAATATGAAATCTGACCAAATACCTAAATCTACAAGAGTCAAAAGCTTTCATGTGTTATTTACACAAAAATAGTCGTTTTACCTACCCGTTTTATTTATCGTTTTTAGTTAGTATTTTATATTATAATATAATTCAAACTTCTATCTGGCCTGAAACTTTATATCGTCAACCAAATCCAAAGATTAATACTTAGCAACAAAATTAATTTAGTCTCTGATCTATTTCTTCTAATAAACGTTGTAAAAACCGAGTTTCGGATTTCTATTTTATTTTGTACCCGGGCCAAAGACCCCGGAAACAACCCGGATAAGGAGTTGTTAAGAGATTTATTTGAACGGAATTCATCAAATAATTGCAAAATCAAACAACTGTACCCGAAGCTCACCTTTCGTTGTGGCCATAAGAGACGCGAGATTGAGCACCTACCGTTAGCTTGTGTCCGCGGTAACCCGAAAAATTTGCGCAACCGCCTCGATGCCAACCTGCGCTGCAAGGAGTTTTGTGTTCATATAATTTAGTTTACAGTATTCAAGTATTTACATTAGAGTATTTTACTTCAAATGGTCTGCTATTGGGTAATGAATGGAATTGTATTTTCGAAAGTTTTCGACAGAACGTGAGTCCCGCGCGAGCGATATTTTCTTTAATGGTCGTCATAAATGACGACTCCGTGGCGCGGCGGTTGAAGGTCCGCCTGCGACGCAAGAGGGTGCGGGTTCGATTCCCGCCTCGGAACAAATTTGTGTACGATCTGCAGAAATTTGTTCCGTTGGTCTGGGTGTTTTCTATGTATAATAAAAAATATCTAGCTATGTATACAATGTATTAAATATATCAGTTATCTAGTACCCATAACACAAGCTTTGAGTAGCTTACTTTGGGGCTAGATGGTGCTGTGTGGATTGTCCAGCATTATTTATTTATTTATTTATTTATTATAAATGACCTTTGGGGGAGGCCTGTGTCCATCAGTGTTTGTGTTTTGGCTGAGATATATATGTATTTAGATAGGTATAAAATTTATAATTAATATTAATTAATAAATTAATTAATTAATAAATTAATTAATTTATTAATTAATTTATATTTTTTGGACAAGGTACGAAGTAAAAATTTTACATTTAATGTAAAATTTTTACTTCGTACCTTGTCCACCGAAAAACACCCTAAGTGGGCCTGGTGCTATTTAAAGTTATTAGTTATTGGTGTTATTTCAAGTTTTTGGTTTTTGGATTAATGAATGAACAGCCTGTTCGTACACTAATCATCTCTACAGGGTGCCACTATGTGTACCTAACAAGCCGAAAGGAGGTGATTCTGGACCCCGACGGGATCAACTTTTCTTGTTCTAAAATTTTTTGAATTCTGCATATTTTTTTGTAGATATGTAAAAAAAAATCTTCATATTCGTGTATAATTATTGATCAAATATCTTGTCTATTGGCAGGAGAAAGAACTATTCGACATTAGACTTATCGTTGATTATTAGCGTACAGCGTCTTTATCAGCGCATGATGCTGCCAATCAGTAATTTTAACTTGTGTGACGAATTTACTACACTCCATGTGTACAAAAATGTAACGAATTTATTTCATCCCCTCAGCTGGTAGAGCATATGCGCTGATACACCCCTTCGAGTGGCAGGGTTTCCGCCAGCATGCTGCCCGCCAGCGCGGAAATGGGATGTGGTGCATAATTTCGCTGATTTCTTGATTATTATCTAGCCTCTTAACATCAACATAATATATTTGGATTCTCCTTAAAATTTACTACAAAATAGCATGTAAATATTCTGATGTTGTGTAACGTAACTAATAAGGTTGAATTAGAATTTAATTATGATTGCGTAAAAAGGTGAAATTTTAGAAATTTAAAAAAAAATGAAAAGAACTGATTTCCTAACCATTTTATTATAATTAATTTTAATTCCGAAAAAAACGATAAAAAATGCCTCTTGCCAGCGGAGCAGCGGTTATGGGGAAATAAAAGTAATAATGAATGTACAACAACCCGTATTTTGGAGCCAACTCCTTTCATAGCCCAAGTCGTTGCTAGCATTGCCAGTGGAAAGACAAACGATGTTGGAGCCGGCTCAGCGCTCAGCGCTCAGCGCGCCATCTCTAGAATATTGTACACGGCGGAGACCGAATTCGAGAGTTTTCACACTTCTCGGAATTTATGTGCTGGAAAGGTCTGTAAATAAATTGAGGCTTTTGTGCTCTCCAAGAAATGTTAATGTTCTATTTATTGAGAAAAACTGCGTTACTAATTTTGTGTATCATACTAATAATAATAAATACGAAAGATTGGATGGATGTTTAGATGTCTGGATATTTGTTACCTCTTCACGCCAAAACTACTGAACGGATCGGGTAGACATGAATACAGGTGGCTCTAGACCTGGAATAAGACATAGGCTACTTATTATCCCATTAATCAGTTCCCGTTGGATAAAAATAGGTAAACTTAAACCGTTTCCGTAGAAACAACGCCTGCGAAGCCGCGGGCAGAAACTAGTATTTAATAAAACTTATTAGTATGGAATTCCGTTACACCAAATTTTTTGTAATACCGTACACAGTTACCATATACAGTTTTTTTTTGTTTTATTTAACTTGTCTTTGTCTTGTCAAACTTTATCAACACATTTATCCTCCAAAATGTGGGAAATAAATTTTAATTAAGGCCTATTCAGACTTGAGCGGTATTTGTTACTCAGATATTGTGGTTAATGGTTATGCGGTAGTCCTACAAAGGTTTTTAGCAAAATCTTAGTAGGATTACCGTACTTTTCCCCTATATTGGTCCACTACTGGACGCAGGCCTCCCCCTGATAAGCGCCTTATTGGCTGTTATCTCATGGGGGGTTATGCCCATAATCCCCACGCTGGGCATGCGGGTTGGAGATCACAGTTCGGTGTTAGAATTGTTCTGCAGGGGGCGCTGTTACCCGCTCCCGGTGGATATCCCTTTGTCGCCTCTTACGACACCCGCGGGAAGAGTTCGGGAGGTGCAAATTCTTAGCCGGCACCACACAGCACTGATTCATTACCAATTACCGTACATTATATCTTCGGGGCAACATTGTTCCATAAAATATTATTGAGATTTGTATCGACATCCAATAATTAAATGGATGGATGCTGAAAGAATTATGAAGTGGAAATCATTAAAATGACCGACGACGTCCGGCGTGGCGGCCTTGGGACGCCTTGGGACAAGTGTTTGCACGATATCCAATTTTTTTTTATTTGTTTCCAGTGTTCTGGGTATTTTCTATGTTTAATATATCTATGTATGGAGTGTATTGTAGGTATAAAGTTTATCAGTCATCTAGTACCCATAACACAAGCTCTGCTTAGTTTGGGACAAGATGATGCTGTGTGTCCAGCATTATTTATTATTATTATTTATTTATTTATGAATATAAAATTTTGGGGATAAAGGTAGATTTTCCCAAATAGGAACAAAAGGAGATCTTCTCTGAACCGGGCCCGACCCATCTGCAGGGGTATTTTGATTCGTCGGAAAGGCCGTCGGATTTGATATCGGAAACGTTTTTCTTCGTAAAAAGCTTCCGATAGCGAATCCGACGGCCTTTCCGACGAATCTAAATACCCCTGCTGGTCCACTGAGCCCGGTGGTCTATCGACCGACAGTTGATGTCGGATACTCATCTGTGGTCAGTTGTAACTGAATCAAGCTTTTGCGCGATCTTGGATTGCATTCTCTTTTTGCTTTTCCGATAATTTTTAACGACATCTAGCGGATGTTCATTGAAGCGCTAAGGTAGGTTTTTACTAGCTTCAGTTTTTCGGTGTTAGCGCCTTTATTGACACGTTAGCCTTGTAGTTCGTCGACTAGAGGTCGCCTACAAAAACAAATTCCGCAACGATGTTATGATTAAATGGAACTAATAGTGAAAAGAATTAGTATCTACAATTTTTTTATAAAAAGAAATAAAATAATGCCGGACCATTCACACAGCATTATCTAGCCCCTAGCTAAGCAGAGCTTGTGTTAGGTGCCAGATAACTGATTTATACTTCATACAATGCATTACATAGATATATTTATTTTATTATACGACCTCAGTGGCGCAGCGGGCGAGAATTCGCCTGCGACGCAAGAGGTTGCGGGTTCGATTCCCGCCTCAGAACAAATTTAAAAAAAAATATATCAGTTATCTAGTACCCATAACACAAGCTTTGAGTAGCTTACTTTGGGGCTAGATGGTGCTGTGTGGATTGTCCAGCATTATTAGTATATTTATTTATTATACATAGAAAACGACCAGAACATAATATATATATTATACCAGAATATCTACCATGATTTGTGATAGTGATATAAGTAGTATGGAAAAACCACGTTCCATAAAGTTTTTAGTCGTACAATATACCTCGAACTATAAAATCGATATCGCAAAATCAAATGGAAAAATAACGAAATAGAAACTACGCTAATGCATAAACGTAAATGCTTTTTGTGGGTAAAAATAACCCATCTACATTAAATCAGATTATCTACCTACGCCCGTCACGGATCCGTGATGGATGCGAGTGTTACTGAAAGGAGTAATTACATTCAGGGATCGACAGATGGAGATCATCTAATGACGCGTGTGATCGCCGAGGGAATGGCATCGAGTGATATGTATCAACATCAACGAAGCTGTCAGACCTGTCTGATCAAGATCTTTGATCACTTATAACGGGATACCTAAGTACTTGTTTGTGATCTTCATAGTATAACCTAACAATAGATAGGTTAGGATAGGTAGATATCTAAGGTTAGGGGACATATTGCCCGCTCAAAAACCTGCTGGCCTACGGGCAAGAAGTCTCTTTTCTAAAATGCTTAGTGGTCAACTCGCGAGAATCAAAACTTAAGAACGGTCCAGTTGTGTCCTACTCCAAAACGAAGGGGACAACTCGCCTACGAGTAGATCGTCACATACAGGGTGGAACAAAAAAATGAATACACTAATGTATTTCAACCTCTCACCCCTACAATTTTTTTTTGGTGAAGCCCCTTTGAAGTCAGTTTGAAACAAAACAGTGTTATGAATTATTTAACGTAAAATTTGCCGTTGCAGTCGCTGTGCATGTAGAATTTTAAGTTTTCTTTAAAGTTTTGATACTGTTGGAGCAGTGTACTCAACAGTACTAAGCTATGTAAGCTGATATTAACTAGAAGTAGCTCTTTAAGGATGAGCGGCGTAGAAGCTAAGGGTTACTTCCCTATAGCTTCGAGCTGACAAGGGTTGATCTCCGGAGAGAATAATACAAACAAACTTATTAACTTCTTTTATGAAAGTATTTAATCGGTGTTTGAGCTAGAACCAAGTAACACATAAGATCACGTAGAAACGTGCTATTAACATTTTCTGCATTCTAGCTAGCTAAATCTGTACGGCTCGTATAGATACTACTATTACGGTTATATCGATGACACAAATATTACACATAAAATAAAATGTATGTAAAAAAACCACGACACAAAAAACTAAAACTCACTTGCTTGGCGTACCTGCCTACTACACTAAGATAAGAGGTAAATTGTTTTCGTGAGCTATAAGTCTGTTTGTGTGTAGGGCTCGGGGTGATCTTTGGAAGTTCTGGTCTTGCGGACAGCGAAGCTACGATAAGAGAAGACATTGACACTGGTTATATATAAATAAACGATTATTTGTGCTTCAAAGTGATTCTTGCATCAATATAAACACGATGGTTTTAAAAGTTTTAAGAAAACCCAAAATTCGGCATGAACATCGACTGAAACAGCATATTTCAAGTTATAAAAATTAATAACAACTGCTTTGTTTCAAATTGACTTCAAAGGACTTGATCAAACCTTCACCTATTATTACAGAACCACATAACTATTATATCAGAGTATAACAGCCTTACCTTTTAGCTTTCCCGTCGTCGGCTGAAAAGGAAAACAAGCCGATTTATAATATGATGGCAACCTGTCAAGTGTGCCCATTGACCCACTTGCTGGGACGACGACCGCGCGACCCACTGGCCGGAAGACTAAGTACTACCCTTCGCTCTCAAGCCTCGATTTACACTGCGATTATTTATTTGTAAAGCCTCCACCACATAGCCGCGATTTTTAAGCGCGTCTTGCGCGCCCCCCGCTAAATCCCCAAAACGCAAGACGCAGCTTCAAAATATCTGCTGTGTGGTGGAGGCTTAAAGTAGGTGGTTACGTATAACCGTACGTTAAATGTGGTATACCAGGGAGTCGATGGATGGAGGCAGCTCTAGTGGCCTACCCGGAAAAGGAAAATCGGAGTTTTGTTTTCGTTGTCGTGCAATACCAACTCTTATGTCGCTTGCATAAGATTAGCGTTTGCAGAAAAAACGAACCAGAAACTTCGATTTGAGTACGGGCCCAGGATCGCTATGTGTGGCGTCGTATGGGGATGTCCTATGTCCAAAAGTGGACGTGAGTGGGTGATATGATAAACTAAAGTGGCTTTTGTGGCTTTTGATGATGTTCCTGATGAATCTACCATCTCGTAGATACGTAAATTTTCTACTGCACACCTCAACTCAACATCCTATATTGGTCCACTGCTGGACGCAGACCTCCCCCTGATAAGCGCCTTATTGACTTTTATTTCATGGGGGGGTGGGGGAAATATCCATAATCCCCACGCTGGGCATGCGGGTTGTTGATCGCAGTTCGGTGGTACAATTTTTCTGCATCTAATATCTTTTCTATTATTCATCCGTGTTAATCGGTCATTCCAAATAGGTACCCTACTTGTTAATGACCTAAATCAGCGCTAAAACAACATTACCTATTACCCAATCTGTAACAAGGTACCAGACCACAGTATCCTGGTACCCATCAGAATATCACAGACAAAGCAAAATTTTTGTCAGAAAATCCAAACCTGCCACTCTCGTAAGTCAGTAAATCCGCATCCGGGTTTATATTTCGACGAAGTGGAAGAATTAGCATTTCAAACGAGCGACACTGGCTCGGCTTTAAACTTTAATACGAGAGCTGGATGTGTGACGGAGGCGCTGCGGTCACACTCGAGGTGTGAGGACTGTTGCAGACGAGAAACTTGACGACAGACTAACAGTCTCTCACAATTGTACGAACACTTGAATAATACTTGTTTAGAATAATGGTCAAAACTTTTTTATGGTCTATCTAAGTGCGTGGTAAATATAACCAGGTCACGTCAACATTTAGCGCCATGTTTTTCTCCAAGAAACTATAACTCTTCGGGAAATATGTTTACAGTTTTTTACTTTGTTAGTTTAGTAGGATCGGTTTTAATTTTCCAGTTCTATTCAGTACAGTACAGAATAGCTAGGTAACTTAGTTTCTTTTATCAAAAATATCTGTTATCCGCTATTATGTGTGAATCACTCGTCTGGTGGTCTCAATGCACTCGGTGTGGAGTTAGTAATGAAATTGTGTAAGTTCTCTGTATTTGAAGTGCTTCTATGAGTTTTGTTGGGAACATTGTTTCTCAAAAGTAGGTACTGTATCTACTTGTACCTAGTTACTTATCTAGTTTGATTCTGGCGCAGTCGATTGAAGTGATAAAAACGGAGAGTAACACAGGAGAGAACGAACAAACAGCTAGGGGTGCAACGGAGGGCACAGATTGCAAGCAGCCCTTACTTTTAAATGAGAGCAATCAGAGAAGCACTTTTTGGTGCATTGCGTTTTACTCAGGCGTCAGTTTTGCTACCGTTGTTGTTCTTACCAAAACCAATAAAGTAGGTAAGTTACTGTTCTAGTTAAGTTTTCAGCTATTACGTATGCTAATTTAGCAAGTAAAGTCAGAAGTTACCTGTTAAGTGCAATCAAGAGACCCAAACTTTCCTGCTTAGTTTCCCGAAGAAGTTCATAAAGTTACAGCTCTGACAATGTGACCCACTTGATTGTAGGTGAGGTGACGTTCATGTACTCTGATGTGATGACGGACTGATGATGTACCTACTCTAACTTATTTAACAGTGTTGTTGACTTCCGAGTTCTAGAATACTATGAGCTAACTATGAGCTTAAGTGCAAGTTGATGGCATTGGAAGCTATATTTTTCAAATTGTAGTACCTATGTATACCTTTTACCTAGATTGATGATTAGGTACTGAATGCCTTTACAAAATATTTTTAAACTCATCTACACGTTCCTATCCTACGTACTTATCTAATTGAAAGAGTGATTGTCTCACTAAATATAATTTTAGGTAGCTGGAAATGTTTATCAAAACTATGTGCTTCCGGATGTAGAGCGTAAAACTCTTTAGAATCTAAAGAGTTTGCAACCAAGATTGATCTAAAGTTTAGATCAATCTTGGTTGCAATGCAAATTAAAAATTTTGATTGCTTTTGATTTTGATTTGAGCCATTTAGACTTGACGTAATATTTTGAAACCATAGGTATGATCCTCGGTTTTCATCCCATAAACGCATTTGGACCCTTCTCTTGACTCCGCATGGACTCTTCTCAAGTTAGTTTATCCGTTTTCTCCCTAAATCTACATGAACACGGTTTTAGTGACTCGTGACAAGCCAGTTCGTGCGGAACCCTAATAAAATTTACGCTTACACGATCAGTCGGTCGTTGTTATGTTTCTATTTCCGGCGCGAAATATGGATTATGGCAGTCTTCATGGGACGTAATAACGGTGGTAATAGGAACTTCCTTGGAATCAAATTGGTGAGGGTTTCACTCTATCTCAACAAATTTTATCTTGTTTGAATTTAAGGACTTTGATTCCACAAGCATTTCCGTCATTGTAGGCGAAGTAAACAGGAGGAGTTTTTATATATCCTACCTACCTGAGTAGGCAGTAATTGGTATTTAATCTAAATGTTTCTTGTTCGCTTGTTTATTGAACAAAAAATCAAAGTGCCTGTGGTGATGTACTTCCTAGTTTTGCTTTGGTATATAATTTGAATTTAGTGAATTGCTCAAGAGTCCTGTAAGTACTTTGATATTTGATTGTCATTATTATTCCCTACAAAGAAAATTCATTAGGTATGCAATTTTTAAGTTTCAATTGTAACGTTTAAAAAAATTTAGAGTACAAACTTAGTTTAAGTAGTTTGATAGCCTAAATTGCGTAACTACATAAAAATCGCTTTGTCCACTTGTTGAACAAATAACTATTATTCCACATCAGTGGATCAGGTGAAGGACTTCACCAATTAAAAGAAACCGGTGATTTGCTGCTCAAAAAGTGAGCAAAATCGGTATGCTGATGTGGAATAATAGTTATTTGTTCAACAAGTGGACAAAGCGATTTTTATGTAGTTACGCAATTTAGGACGGAAAAATTTTAGTGTACACACTTAAGTAGTTTATTAAAATTCTATTAGCGAATGCCTATTATTAGCTTTCTGTATCTATTTTAATTTCTTTTGTATTTAGTTAAGCTGATGGCAATCCGAATTAAATAAATAAATAAATAAAAATGTTTGTTGAGTGTGCCGATATTTAAACCCCGAGCTAGCGAAGCAGTCTAAAAAGAGTCACGAGCGTAGCGAGTGGCTTCAAAGTAGACTACTGAGGTAGCGAGGGATTTAAAAGGAATGAAACGAAAAATATTTACCCTCGAGTTAAACATGCAACTTTTCATCACGACTAGCGAGAAAATATTTTGTAATTTATCAAAGAAAATGTCAGAAACTCATTTTGGTCAAAAACCTTGGAGGGTAAAAATGCTAAAACCTCTTTCATGGCATGTCAAGAAAAGTTAGGAATCTCGGTAAATGTTCAATGTATATTTTAGATTTCTGTAAAATTTACTATTTATTTTTCCTTTGTACCATCAATTTGGTGATCCATATGTTAAAATTACCATTATACCAAGAGTGAGACCTACCAACATATCCATCAAAATGAAATAATGAGAGCTCAAATTATACAGAGTTTCCATTTCTTTGTACCTACCTAAATGAAATGCGGACGAGGGAGAAACTTCACGCAAATTATGTCTGTATGCCAATTAACTTTATCAAAGCTAATTGGCATACAGAGATAATTTGCACCAGAGCTTTTTATTTTTAAATCAAATTGATCCATATTTAAAACAGCAATTATTTTTAGAAATAGCCTTTTCGCTTGAAATTCAGTTGAGAATGGTGGCCGAGGTAACAAAAATAATCCAATTAGAGATTTGTTTGTTGAAATCTGGTTTCAAATTATCGAAGCCATTGAATGTCGACGCAGATGAGTCATTTTGTGGCTCGGCTATTGGCCACTAAAAATTATTCTTCTATTATTAAAATAAAAAAGATTCAAATTATTTTGTAGTCTTAAATTTATTCTACGTTCTACAAAACTAACGGAAAAGTAATTAGCCGCAAATCGTAAACTGTTTTTTTATGAACTCATAACAAAACCAATTTCAATTCACTTGTAATTTGGGAGCATTTGAGAATATGTTGATTTTACCCCATAATCTCTTATTTTCCCAAATGCTCCAAAAATAACAGTGAATCGAAGTTAGTTTTTTCATAAGAACGTAGAAAAAATTTAATCTCGCACCAAAACGAAACGATCCACCGCAAGGATGAGAATTTGCTACTGGGGTGGTCAATAAAATTTCCGCGTTACTGCAAACTTCAGCAGATTCATGGAACACTTTTAATACCAAAAGTGTTTTCGTGACACGTTCTAAAAATGCCAGCTGCTTTTGGAATTCAAAAGGAGATAATTCTTATTATAATTTTAGTGCTTTTGTGAACAAAAAATTACAAAATAGCTTAATATTTGTTGCACTAAGATTTCATATTTTTATTTCTTTAAGTAATGTATTTTGGTAGGAGCATAATTAAGTCATCACCATATTTTGAAAGACCTGTAAGGGCTTTTTAAACGTAATAGACTATTTGTAAACATACATTATTATAACAGTTGGTTTTTAAGTAAATAAATAAATATTAAAATGGACTATACTCTAGCCAAACCAAATATTCGATGTTTGTAATCATTACCCCCATACTTAAAACTTAAAATCACTGTCTTGTTGTCAATTATGAGTCAGCATTTGCACGATTAGTCAATTTGAGCTCTTCCCAAAGATCGCTGACAATGTCTTAACGAACACCACGCTGAGAGAATTTTGGATTTTTGTGTTGATAGTTGTTTAAAAACATTGTACTTTAAGAATGACTGGATAAAACCAATACGTGCTTAGCCACGATAAAAATAAAGAAATCTTCCCACAGGTGGATGATTCGGCAACAATTCTGATGAGGATGGGACCTGCTGTAATCCTACATTACAGTAGGCCCCGCGCGAGTGTGCGGTTAATAAATGCCATTTCCGTTTGTGTGAATTTTCAGGGAATTGACCACAGAGACGAAATAATAGGAAATGGGGAAATGATGGTTTTGATTTTGACTGACATACGTTTATACTGTTATTCCGCCAATTGATTAAGAGCGCTCATTGCGCCCCTTTTTGTAAAAGGATTGTCATAGGATTTTGGGTTAATACGAGCAGGACCAGAGCATACGTTTTTGAAAAAGCGTAAACACAAAAATCAAGTTATTTTTTTGAAAACTATATAGTTGCTTTGAGAAACTGGCTTAGAGGAACCAAATAATTAGTAAAAACCTACAAATCAAAACATAATTCATTTCTATAGACCGCAGGGTTTCTGAGATCTACACCCAATGGTGTGTGAAATAGTGCACTTTCATGATTTTAGGGTTCCGTAACTCAAAAGAAAAAAGGAACACTTATAGGATCACTTTGTTGTCCGTCTGTCTGTCCGTCTGTCAACCCCTTTTTCTCAGGAACGCGTGAAGGGTATCGAGTTGAAATTAAATTCAAATACTTGAGTATTACAGTCTGTAACCCCTTGGAGCTGCAAAATAAATAAAAACTCGAAGTCACTGCCAAAAGTTACAGCCGTTTATATCCGAATATTTAAAATTTCCAAGGGAATCACATGCACACAAAACCGTACTTCCCGTAGATCTAGAATCATGAAATTTAGAAAGAAGCAAGGTCTAACAATTAAACGGAACCTTTAGTCAGCGAGTCCGACTTGCAGTTGACGTTTTATTTTTATCGTATTTTATTCTCAATCGTGTTTTCACATTAGAGGAACCAAAGAAATAATAAAGAATTTTATGTAAATAAAGTCTTTTACCATGGGGATCTCGTGAGTATCTACTGAGATCGAGGCCTAGGTAACGTATGTACGACAACATATCCACAGGCGAAACCAATATTCCTCCATTCTCGCTAAAATTAAGCAAACAACAATATGAGAAATGACGACCTCCGTGGCGCAGCGGGCGAAGGTCCGCCTGCGACGCAGGAGGTCGCGGGATCGATTCCCGCCTCGGAATAAATTTGTGTACGAACGATCGGAAATTTGTTCCGTTGGTCTGGGTGTTTTCTATGTATAACAAAAATATCTATCTATGCAGTGTATTGTATTAAGTATATGAGTTATCTAGTACCCATAACACAAGCTTTGAGTAGCTTACTTTGGGGCTAGATGGTGCTGTATGGATTGTCCAGCATTATTTATTATTTATTTATTATTAACCTAGGCACCCATTGTAACTTCCTCGATTTTTAGTATGTCTTTCTGTATTGTATTTTGTCTTTCTTATATTTTATTTTATTTACTTATTTTGTCTTTGTTGTCGTAGGTACAATGAAAAGTTATCTATTTATGTATCTACTTTAGTTAATTATAGGTACCTACCTATTGGTACGTGAAAGATTCATGTTATGTAGGTAACGTATGTACGTACGGCAAGATAAACAATACAATTCGAAATCAAATGGCCTAAGCAAAGCTAATCCACAGGCGAAACCAAATTTTCCTCCATTCTCGCTAAAATTAAGCTAACAACAATATAAGAATAATCTACAATATTCCCAGGTCAACGTCCGTCTTTCTCAAGTCATAACAAAAGCTGAAGCTAACTGAGTTTTAATGAAAAACATTGTTACATCCAGATTGGACTCGGCGATGACGTGCATGCGCCCATTTTGTCCGCCAGTGTCACTCAGTTTTACTTACTTATTAAAAGTTGCTACCGAGATTCTCTAATTAAATTATGGGACGAGGAAAGAGTTCATACAAACCTTCTGCAGTTGGGTAACTTTAATGAGTTAGTATAGAAAGTTAGTACGTTTTAATAATCCATATCTAAGCCAACGCAAGCTTGCTTATTCATAGATTTATTTGAGACCTTTTTATTGATTCCGTGAGGAAATTCGTTTACGAATAAACTGGTCGGGGGGGGGGGGGGACCAGAATTATGTGGGAGTCGACGCCCTGAAAAGGACGTAATACCCACTTAAACCGCCAGTGTCCTTCTCTCGCCATTTTCGCCGAACCACAGGAACATTTTAAGCCTACCGCGGCCCGACTGGCGTCCCCTCTTCCTCCTATACATGGCCGGCGAGCTCAACGATCCACACACTCGCCGATCCTATTCTTCCGTCACGTTTCCTTCCCCGATTGAACATAGACAGGACAGACACAGTTTAAACCACCATATATTTGAGAACTGCTTTTCTATGACATAAATGAATGAATGATACAAAGTATTTATTTGCAAAACTGTAGGATAACAATGATGTTCTTAGTATAGAGTATGACTTGATAGTCGTGCAAATGTTCAGTAGTAATTTAGATACATTGTAGCTTAGGTGTAGCTCATGAACAAATCGATGACTGAGTAAGCTTTCGTCATACATTTCGTCTAAGTAAAGTAGGTACTCCTGCCTTTTTTACCGAAACAGCCATTGATTGATGTGTTCTGGTAAATACTTACTTAGTCTTATATGGTTGCAGGTGAAATTATGTCTAGGCTATTGAAGCTGGATGCGGCACCTGACGCTACCTTCCCATATCATCATTCGCCCACTGGATTTTTTTGCCTGTACTTCGTGGATGTCGAAATTGAATAAAATACAGTCATATAATGACTCAACCTAGTCGGTAAAATACGATGAACTTTACAGCCGCACTCACTAATTTAAAATTATTATTTTGATTATTTAAACTTATTATTGTCCATGGCCGTTTTACAGCCATTCATTTACTCCATTGTTTTCTTATTATTATTACTTTATTATGTTCTGTAGCAATTGTCTTGACCAAATGTTCCTTGTGAATTTACGGTACATATATTATTTGAATTTGAAGGCCAGGCGTTTAATAGGTAACCACAATAGCAGACCCATATGTTGAAAACCATCCAATAACATTAAACAATATTAAAACGGGCTTATAAGACAATCGTTCCCCGGCAGCGATTCATCTAAGGCATTTTAACGTATCCTGTAGCCATAAATATTTATGGGAGCGATAAATAAAGTCGTAAAGCCTGGTTACAATGTAAAGGTTGCGTGACAATACTTTAACATACAAAGTTACTTTTTGATGGATGTGGTTGGTTTTGTAATTTATGTTGTGTCAGGCCGTCACTTATACGGATTAAATTTTGAATAACTTAAGTATAAGTATTGCAATTAAGAATTATGTAAATAACGCATACAATATAAGTATAACTGATAATAGAAGTTAGTATCAAAATATTTTGAATAATAACTATTTTGAAATTATTTGTTATAATATAACTAGATTTTACACAGCACGGCGTGTTTTTTTGGGATGGGAGTGGATTTCCAAATCCGAAACCATAAGAGTTAGAGAAAATTCGTGCAAGGAGTCTTGACCTCGATTTATGAGAAAAGAAAAACTGCATATTATAGACTTTTTTATTCTCTTAATTTTGCAGTATATCGAACCGAGTAATTTTACAAAAGATCTCTGTATTTCTCTCTGTATTTTTGCACCAGCGGATTTGGTTGCTAATAAGGATCAATCTTTGCGAAGAAATACATTACTGAAAATAAATAAAAATGGTTATATTTCAATTTTAGTTTATACGTCCCATAATAAGCATCAACGCGATATTTTTTTAAATAATTATTTTAACTGTACCCGCCCAAAGTAATATTTAACATCGTAAAACCGAAAACGCAGTAACTTAATTTTCCCGTCACACTATCATGCACGTCAAAGGCCAAAGGAGACCGAAATAAACCCCGGCCCGGGTCTGAACCTGCACTTAGCATTACCACTGCACGTAATTGCATTTACAGCGACACGCTTCGCTTGCTTTATATATTCCTGCAGCTATGAACCAAAGGGATTTCATAATTCAAATATGGAGTAGTCATACGAGACGAGCTCCGTGGCGCAGCGGGCGAAGGTCCGCCTGCGACGCAGGAGGTTGCGGGTTCGATTCCCGCCTCGGTACAAATTTGTGTACGATCTGCAGAAATTTATTCCGTTGGTCTGGGTGTTTTCTATGTATAATAAAAATATCTATCTATTATATTGAATTAAGTATATCAGTTATCTAGTACCCATAACACAAGCTCTGCTTAGCTTGGGGCTAGATAATGCTGTGTGAATTGTCCAGCATTATTTATTTATTTATTTTATTTATTAAAACGTAACTGAAAAAGTTTATTGTAAGCTGAGTGACTTCGCATCGCGTATGAGTAAACTACATAAACAAGTTAAGCACATACCTTTCTTTTGATTAAGAAAAATATAAGAAAGTTTAAACGGACTCGCAAACACCAACTGTTCTTGTATACACTTCGCAGTTCGCGTCCGCAATACGTCGTTACTCAGGCAGGGGCCGAATTCATAAATGAGTAGCTTCACCAAAACAATGGTATGTATCGACTTAGAATTACACATTTTGACGTTTTACTTTCACGAAACTAGTGAAAATGATTCAAAATGATTCACGGAAGACTCTGCGACGATACTATTGTTATAGTAAAGCGATTGGCAGAATAATTTGGCCCCAGAACGCGCACATTTAGTAGTTTCACTACCTTCACTAGTCACTACTTTTCACGTACTGTGGACAGCAGAAGTGGAAAAAAGAGCAGACTTTGACAGCTTTCAAAAGAAATAAGCTACTTGCAATTTAGTCACGCGGTGCGGGTAAACGTTCCTATCTAAAATCTGTTTCCGTTCGTCACAAAAACATTCTTTTATTCGTTCACTCTTGGAAAAGTGATCGAGGTTATGATGGGGCCCTGTATGGTATAATAATAATACTTTGCCAGGTATAGCAGTCCGAGACATCATGGTCACGTGGGTGACACAAATTTTACGTTACTGGCGCACATACACACTATCTGTCGAGATACAGTACTTAACCAGTTCGGCAGGTAGGGTAACCCTATTCAACCACAGTCGGTCCATAGCATACCACATGAAATTGTATTGATATCCCAAAATAATTTACTTCTTTCATATCTTGTTTCTTCTGCCCTTTCTTCTAAGGTAAATTATTTATACCCTAATATATTGTATTAGTACAGATTTTAATTTTAGTTTTAAGTTAAATTGAGTTAGATATATATAGACTTAAGTGGTTTGTCCTGTAAAGTTGTTTGAATAAATAAATTGAAATTGAAATTGAAATTGAAATTGAAATTGAAATTGAAATTGAAATATGGCCCTTCTCAAACTTGGGAAGACGTAGTAGCTCAATTCATGTGCCAAACTCGATGTAGAATGTTGGTCAACAAACCAGGACACAAATAAAAACTTACTTGATTGGCGTCGAGTTCCAGACATAAATGTAAGCAATGTTTATTGCTGGAAGAACGAATAAATAATATAAATAGCTTAGATAAAGACGCTGCAAAAGAGTGAATTTTTGAAATTAAAAAGTTTGACAACCACCAAATCCACCAATGACGTACAATTTGTGTCACTGTCAGAGTATCAGATCTTGTTTTCTTGGAGCATGGGGCCCTGATGAATGGCTGCTCGTGCAATGCGCCGCCATCTTTCCTGTTGATTGCGTTGTGGGAGCAGTCGGTCGTAGTAAACTGCGCGGTTTGGACATAATGGCATTGTCGTAAGACCAACTAGTCGTACGGCAATGCGAGCGAACAGTTTTGTCGTCGAACGACTTTGCAATTAGGATATAGCGTTAGAGAGATGATGAGTTCCGACCATCTAGTTGGAGAGCTGCAACGAGGTCTCTTGCCTTTAATACTCAATACTCAATATTTTTATTGCAAACATGTTAATTCTGCCCTGGAACTGAAATACATCAAAGCGTAAATATCTTACCCAGTTTTCAAAACCTTTGCCAAGCGAACCGATTAAAGTGGTTTATTGACAGAAAATATCAGGATTGGAAAATAAACTGCAAAAACCTGTGTCGTATTCGAACTGCATTCTATCATGTTCCCAATATAGGTGCTTTCGTGCAGAGGAACGCCATTAGCAGTAATTGCGCGGTACTTGATACTGCCAACTATTTTCTTCGGTTTGTCGTAGCAGCCATTTTGAATCGAGTTCTATTTGCTTTGCACTGAAATGTTGGTTATTTGATTGGCTGACTTTGATAGAATTAAAAATTGAAAAAATAACAAAATATGAATACGGACCGGATCACAAGGATTGGGAAGGTAAAATTAATTGAATTTCCTATCAAAACATTTCAAACAAAAACCCTATCCTATTCTTACACAAAACAGTATTATTTGAAGTGATTAGCGTTCACCGATAAGCCTAGCTGGAGGGCAGATTGGAAATAATCCACGTGCAATCAAAATGGGATAGAACCATTTCGAATTGAAACAAAAACGGTACTTCATTAACTTTGACTAGGTTCCGTTTTGACAGCACGTGGATTGTATGATAGATAGATAAATATTTTATTTAATACAAACACGTTACATACGACGACCGATGTGGCGCGGGGGGTGTAGGTACGCCTGCGACGCAGTTTCGATTCTCGCCTTGAGACACATGTTTGTACGATCTGCAATTATCTGTTCCGGGTGTTCTGGGTATTTTGTATTTCTAATAAAAAAATATATCTGTTTTTATGTATTGTATTGTAATTGTAATTGTATTGTAACTGACTGACTGACTGACTCATTGACACAATTGTTCTCCCTGATGGTGGATGGGAAGGTATGTTTTTTTTTTGCGGAATCGTGTAGAGGGGTCGGGGGTGACTTGGGGAAAATCCCGACTTTTTGAGATTTGCCCCCCCAGAGCCCACCCCTCCCTGTGACAGCCACCGCCGCGAGCTGCTTGCAGCTCGCGCACTTATAAAATACTAGTTTTGAGTATATGAGTCATCTAGTACCCATAACACAAGCTCAGCTTGGGGCTGGATGATGCTGTGTATTGTCCTGAATTATTTATTAGTATACACTTAATTTATAAAAACTCTCATTATAAATTCATTTTTTCACTTTAGAAAATACAACAAGATTTTATGAAACTATTCTACGGTATAAAATATAATAATATATTAAAACGGCAGGTGATCGTTTGGATATATTTTTTTTTTACTTTTATTATTATCTATATATATAAAAGAAAGTCGTGTTAGTTACACTATTTATAACTCAAGAACGGCTGAACCGATTTGGCTGAAAATTGGTGGGGAGGCAGCTTAGAACCAGGAGACGGACATAGGCTATGTTTTATCCCGGAATTACCACGGGAACGGGAACTACGCAGGCGAAGCCGCGGGCAGCAGCTAGTTTATCATAAGCACATAAGAAGTGTTCTTATCTTGGTCTGGGTGTTTTCTATGTATAATAAAAATATCTATCTATGTAGTATATTGAATTAAGTATATCAGTTATCTAGTACCCATAACACAAGCTCTGCTTAGCTTGGGGCTAGATAATGCTGTGTGAATTGTCCAGCATTATTTATTTATTTATTTATGCCTATGTTACGTTTTATGAGAAAAGCGACGTAAAATATTAACTTTGACAAGGTTCCATCCCATTCTCATAGCTATCTATCTAACTATCCAATATCCAGTAGATTCACCGGCCAATTGTTTCAAAACATTTTCCCTGGATATCTGAGTAGGTAGGTACCAACTGGTTTCTGATTGGAAATTAAACTCTCTAATTTATTCCATTAATTGTAACTGGATCATGGTTTTGTTTAATTCCAACCTGAAATTGTTTAATTGTAATGTCCGACCTAAATTGTAAGGTCTATTTATTTTCATCACAGCTTTATTGAGTTTGGTTCTTAACAGATTTAAATTAAAATGGCCGTCAAAATCCTATCTCAATCCTAATCCTACGAATATTAAAAAGCCGATCAAGATAAAATTTGGCATACATTTAGAACGTAGCTTAACATAAAGAATAGGCTACTTTTATGGCTTCGCTCCTGATGTTTTTGATACAAAAGACACACAAACCATCGAAAAAGTAAGGCAATTTACTAAATTAATTTTTAAATTTACTTCAGAATGGACAGGTTTTTGTGTCTGTCTATCCGTAGCTTCCGTCTAGCATCCGCTTTGCGGATTTTTTGTCAACTGTTTCTGTAGTTTATTCGTAAATTGAACCTGTATACGATACCTATTGCTATAAACAAGTCCCTATGTTCGTACTTGTGATTAGACGGTAACCACAGCGGCGCTGCCGTGATTGGAACGGCACGCACCACCACGTTAGAACAGAGTAGTAAATAGGATGGTAGTGTATAAGGACACTTTTAAATTGGTATCCTTCTATTATATGGAAATAATTAAATACCAATAATTGAGTCAAAAAAAACTGGTGAGTATCTGGCGCAGAGCATCAGCCTGGCCATGTAATTTTTTTTATTGACATGTAACTAGGAGTAATGAATAAAGTCTATAATTCTGTATTTCTGCCATACAGCGGGGCAATGCAGCCAGATATCGATCAGTTGCTTTACCTGTAGATAGTTTGCAACAGTCTGCAGTTAGCTCAAAAGTTTCAATTATAAATACTAGTTCTAATTTGTTTCTATTACTTGATTGTAATTTTCTTTGTCTTATTGAAATTCATCCTCGTCATAAATGTTAAAAAGTTTCGCTTGGCCATCAACGTCGTAGGTCGGTAAGTGAAATCAATATGAATAAATGCTTGATAGTTTTTAGTACATTTTCATGTTACATTTTTCAGCTACAAATAAAGTTTATCTTATATTTATCTTTTGATAATTAATGTAAAGTAAAGCTCCATATCTAAGTAGGTACAACTCTATGTATCAATATAATCAAATACGGCAGTATCCAATTAACCGGATAGGGTCTACGAATTGCCGTAGCGCTACGAACGACTACGCGATTGCTACGCGATTGCTACGAGGGTGCTACGAAGTGCTACGAGCTACTACGGTGCTACGAAGTTTACAGTTACGGTTTGAAAATTATAATTTTGATGTGGTTCTCTATTTGATGTGGTTCTCTATTTGGATTTGAATATTTATATGTTGTAGATTTTGTTGATAGTTGAGAATTTAATATTTTGATAAATGATTAAATAAATAGTAAACACTCTTACTAGCGAAAACCATAAATTACAGTGAATATCTCAATAAGGCTTCTCTTTTTTTGAAGTATACAGTATCTTTCACAAAACCTACCAACTAAGAAACTCTAAAACTAAAGATATAATAGTCGGGTCGGTCGGATAATAGAAGATAATAGTAGTAGGTAGGGTGGTTGTACCCACGAGTAACAGAGGGAAAATAGGAAATATTTCACTTGGCCACAAAACTTTATTAAATAAAATAAATTCGTACCGAGAAATATTACTGGCTTTTATGTGTCTTGTTACCAAAATTTGATTGTTTAGAAAAAAATAAGAACCGACTTCGAATCCCTTAGTTTTCAACTGTTTTGAAGTTTTTCGGGTTAAATGGTAATCCATCGGGTTAAAATGTATATGGGACCACTTCAAAATCATTTTATAATCAACTGCAAATGAATCATCTAAATCGGTCCATAAATGACGGAGAAACGCGTACGAAGCCGCGGGCGGAAACTAGTACAAAATAAAACTATAACAGACGCATTAAAAAAAGCTGATTAATACATACTAAACATAATAAACAGAGGCATTAAAAAAAGCTTATTATTAATATGTATCACAAACAGGCTAACATAATTTTTGGAATTTCCTTTCTTAAACGTAATAATTAGATAAAATAGGTGGCGGCGCTAGACAGAGGACAGGCAGTGCCTTAATACACTACATAGATAGATAAATTTTTATTATACATAGAAAACATCCAGAATACCCTGAACAAATATCTGCAGATCGTACAAACATCGAGACGGGAATCGAACCCGCAACATCCTCCGTCGCAGGAAGACCTTCGCCCGCTGCACCACAGAGGTCGTCAAGAAATCGACGAACATACAGCCAAACTTAAAAACGTTTTTTCGAAGTAGGTTAAAAAAGGACATGCTTCTGCATAATAATTACTCTACAAAACAGGTTTACACCACAAAAAAGCAAAAAAGAAACTCAATGAAACCAAAAAGCTGACAGCGCATAATATTTTAATTCATCACTTTTAAAAAGGCTCCCACGCACTCTTCGTCCAAAAGTGAAGGACCCTCAGATTTAGGCGTGAAGCACTCTCTCAATTAACGGATCGAGAATGTCAGAGCTCTTGATGTTAACCTCCTTGCGTTAGGTCGGGTAAAAAGGTTTTTGAAACCTTAATGCATTATTTTTCTCATCGTTTAACAATTTTTGGAAACTATGAACTCTGAATGGACGACCCAGACAACCTCAGTGGTGCAGCGGGCGAAGGTCCGCCGGCGACGCAGGAGGTTGCGGGTTCGATTCCCGCCTCGGAACAAATTTGTGTACGATCTGCAGAAATTTGTTCCGTTGGTCTGGGTGTTTTCTATGTATCATAAAAAAAACTATCTATCTATATAATGTATTAAATATATCAGTTATCTAGTACCCATAACACAAGCTTTGAGTAGCTTACTTTGGAGCTAGATGGTGCTGTGTGGATTGTCCAGCATTATTATTATTATTAATGGCATGGGTCATTATTGGTGGCATTAGTTAGAGGTTTAAAACGGTTTAACTGATTTTTGTTTGTCATTTTCTTCAAAGAAGTTGGGTTGAGAGCTGATATGATCTTGCTAGCTTATAAAATTAGCTACTAACCTATTTTCGAAAACCTTATCTAGTAGAATGGAAGTTCAGCAGAATGTTAGACAAAGCCCGTGGTGTGCATTTCTCGATGATCTTAGTTGGAAGCTTCACAGCTCGCTGGATGCTGTAAAGAAACGATATCTTTAGTTGGAGGGTAGATGTGAAACAAAACCTAAATTTGCCAAATTATGTCGCCACTAGATGGTTGATGTAGTTCATTATGTAATTACATATGTGTTTTAAAAATTAATGGACAGCTTTGATATTAAAACATTAGATAATTAAACCTTGCTGTGCCAAAAGGCTTATTATAAAATATCAGATTATCTAGAGGATAAAAAAGCTTGGGACGGGTTTGTTCCAACTCGAATAATAACAACTAACAGGCTGAAGGTTTCTTCGTCGCTTCTTTACTTTAGTCTACATACCGAAGCGACATAAATCAAAAATATCACTTTATTTCCGTGTCAGTGTTTAATTTTATAATTTGACCTTTTCTAAGTGTACATTTATTGTATTTATGGAAATAAATGAGAGTTTTAGATTTGATTGATTTGATTTGATTGGACTAGCATTGTCGTCCGATGTTTGAAAGCTTCTGTAAAAATGTATTCTCCGATTATCTTTTTAATTATCTATTTTTCGCTTAAGGCTCGACCCGAAATATCTTAGCCTCCGATAAAAGAACCCTTATCCAAGAACTTTATCGAAGGACCCCGAAACCTAAAATATCCAGACCAACCAGAAAACTATGTTAAACTTTCTGGTTCTCTCAGTCATGTTTATTATACCATGGATTCTCTCAGTTTCACATCTCCCACTTCCGTATGAAGTCACACTTCCCGCTCCCATTTCAAAGCGCGGTGGGCGGCCAGCCGGAACGTCCAATCTCGATGCGCCCACGACGATAATACTATTTTATTCAGACATTATTTTACGGAAATATTAGCTACACTATGTTCTACCGTTGATGAAAAAATGGGCACATTTTTTGCTGTAAACCTAGCTCAAACAAGCGCTGGGCACGCCCAACAGCTCTAATCTAAGACCATCTGTGTTAACCTATTTTTTTTTTTTTTTTTTTTGTATTTAGTTTATTCCATCGTAGGTACTTGATGTTACACTTGATTTCGTTACATTCTATACTAGCTGCATTCTTACTACCCGTTGTCCTATTACCCGTTTTCCCGTAGGAATGAAGCATTTTCCCGCGGTAAAAAATAGCATATGTTCATCAGGAATAATGTAGGCTTCTAATGGTAAAAGAATTTTTCTTATCGGGTCAGTAGTTTCGGAGCCTATTCAATACAAACAAACAATCAAATCTTTCCTCTTTATAATATTAGAATTAGATTTTTTATGCAAATAAATACTATAAATTACTTTCGTTTCAGCTTAACATATGCTATGCTCTAATAAACCATTCTGTCAGTTTCTGTAACACCCTCATTGCATCATGGCTGACGGTGTTACCCGTGTTACCCAATGGTCAGCGGTCGACCGTCAGCCTATACGTCATCTTTTGATGATGTAGGCTCATGGTTGCTGCTCTCGGCAACAAAGAAGCACTTTCTCGGTTACCATTTTAAATGTAATTAATTTACTAAATGGTGTTTTTTTTTTACCCTACCGTCAACTGTCCTCCTAGTAGGTACTCAAGACTGCAGCTTTCAGGGGAAGTTTCAGGTATTCGGCAACGAAGTGCTGGAATAATATTCTTCCCCCTATTCGCAATGATAACACTAAGTACACATTTAAATTAAAGTTTAAAAAGTTTTTATTGCAAACGCAAATAGAAGGTATTCCCAAGCATTTCGTATGCCAAAAATAGAGCTGTCGTCAGTTCATTTTATTAATTATTATTTTTTGCACTATTGTCATGTTCCACTTATATATATAATATTTCTGTATTCTTTAAAAAATCATGAATACTTTGCTACACAAAACAAAAATTTTTGCTATTGCTACACAACCACAATAATATACACCATTAATTAATTAATAGCACGCATTGTCCGTTTGTACTCGTTCTGCTCGCTCTCGATCAGGTTTTGGCTGAAAATCAGTGTTTTTGCATTTAAGCAAAAAATTTCACTGAGCCATGGCCTATTTGCCGTGCTACAGCACACACAAACTTGCCTCACATTATGTTAATCCTAAGTACCTACTTATTTTTTAAAGTGCTCGTTTGATGAATTAAACAAATTATTGTACTTGTGTTTAAAATTCGTATATTTTTGTTAATTGTATGTGTGTCTGTAGTACCAAATAATTTTTTTATCTATCTATCTATCTAGGTATTTAATGGCACATAAGATCCTTAACTAGAGAGCTTAACTGTGAATTTTCAGGGTAGGTTAGATTATCTGATCCGCGAAACAACTCGTCTGCGTTGTGCCTAAAAGGCATAGTGGATAACTCGTCTGAATCACAAGTCTCTTGGTTTTTTTATTCGGACGACCGACCAGTTCAGTTTAGTTGTTAAAGAGAGATAGCAACCGTTTGCTAAACAATCTAATAAGCCCATAAACAGACAGCCATCGGCTGGACCATTAGCCGAGATACCGTCCTAGCGTCGTGTCGGCAATATCTACTAACTGCCTCTACCTAGTAAATAGATTAGCTAGTAGCGCAACTTTGATTGTTTCATAGTCTCTTCTTGTATATCTTGAACATGGTATTAATAAATAAATGATATTAAAAATGAATTGAATTGAATTGAGGTAGACTACCTGCCAAATAGACATATGACGTTTGTCGATGTAGCCGAAAGACTACGGTGAGGCTCGCATACGACCCATTTAGCCGATTTGGCCTCTAAAAGCGTAGGCCTATAGGCCTTTGCTTAGGCCTCCGCAAGACACCCACTGCAAATAATGAGCAGAAATGCAAGTCTCCTGCAAGCTCATATTTCTTGCTGTTTTATTTCTACTATGCGCGTAGTGTCCCTTTTATTCGTACGATAAATTTTTATACATCAACGTCTTCTCGGAACGTTTGCACTATCCAGTTTGGAAGAAAATTTATCTTTATTTTAAAGGAATTTGTGGCAATAAAGACTTATCTCTCTTGACTTGTCCTAGATTTGAAAATGTTTTAGGCGCAAATAAAGAGCAAATCGTTGTTCAATTTGGACTAAAAATATTTGGCTGTAGATTCGTGATAGCAAGCGTAACGTAAGAAAATCGTCTCCAACGATCTTTGATGCCAAATTGATTATTGCTTAGTAGCAAAGATTTTAATAGCCTAGTAGTGGTGGTTCCCTAGTGGTGGTTCCGTAGTGATTTCATGATTTTATGCCAAAGTTTGACGATTTTGATGCTTAGATCTAGAACTCGGGTAGGTTGGTACCAAAATTATAATTTTGTAAAAAGGAACTTTCGATGGACGAAGGAATCTCCATGTCACCGTCAATAAGCCCGTTTAAAGAATGGATAGGCCACATCCCTTCGTGTACTTATTGAAACAGACACCTAAGTAAACCTCCTTCCTGCTTAAGTAATTACGGCTACTAAAAGCTGTTTCAATTCTGCCTACTGAGTGTTTCAATTTATTCAGACTACTGATGTGTGTGTTTCATCTTCAAATGGTAAAACAATCAAGGTTTACCTACAAAGCTAATAAAGCAAGCCATTCTCAATTAAACAGAGTCGATTTTAAAACTTTTTGATCACTCACTCTTTCCCGCAACTCAATAACCCTCAGCCATACAAATTGGTTGCATTGCAATAAAACCAGAAAAATAATGAAAACCTGTCGCGACCAGACGGTTCGAGTTAGGAACTGAGCCAACCCAATCACGAAGCGATTTTAAATGCAAAACTGAAATTCAACTCTCGACCGAGTTTAATAATTTGAATCAGTTTTGCTGTTCTATACAAGTTTGTTAGTGGTTGTTATTGTTTTTGTTTTTGTTGCGGTTGTGAGAAGTTGCATTGCAGAGAAATAGAACGTGTTATACTCCTATATAGACAAGTTATGCATATACGGAGGATAATTCACCCAAGATGTAGGCTTATAGCCCATTTCACAAAGGAACCGTAGGCTTCAAGGGTTGGCACTTTTCTTGGTTTGACATGCAATGAATTATGATAAAACTAAGTTTATTTTGTTTACTTAACACAACAACATTTTCAAATTCATTTAAGACTTATTTTTTTGAACAATTAATAATAAAAAATATATTAGGTATATGTGATATCCTTCTTAGCCCGATTTTTAATAATAATAATAACTTTTACTGAAAAAGATTTAAGACTTAAATTTATTACATCATTGATCCCCAAACTAGGATAAACCTGTATCTTGGGGACCACCTTCCATGGGTTCTTTATATAAAACTATATCAAGCTAACGTTAAATTTTAAGGGTTAATTTTTATTTTTATTTTTGTTATTTTTGATTACTCGGTAATGTTTTGGTACGACATCAGCGCGTTGCGCTCGTGTTCATGTGAACGAGTTTATGTACAAAATACACATTTTTTTTTTTCATTTATTTATGTTACATAATTATTAACTTATTTTGTCTACAGCTAACATAAACCGTAATTCGGTTTGTCCGTCAGCCTTAGTCTCTAAGGTACATACAATACATAGTAAATGATACATGTATCTTCCTACGTAAGTTGGTAGTTTGATACAGTAAATTCGTACACGAATAAAAACAAAATAAACACACACCAAAGTTTCATATCAGAAACGAAGCAAGCCAAGCAAGCAAATACAAGCGGGGTATTTTGATTGGCTGTCCGGTGTGCGAGCGACAGTATAACAGCGCATAGAGTGAGCTGATAACATTATACAGGGTTATTTCTAAAATGAAGTTACGATCGATATTTTAGAATAATTTTTTTGTATTTGTTTTTATTTTATGTTATAGTTTAGTTAGTTATAAAAAAGTTAGCAAGTATTATACATTTTTAGTAATTTGAGTTTATAATTTTTTTATAGATCATAGTAGTATTTTTAAATTTTTAATTTAAAGTTTTCGTCTTTAATATTAGATGAGATTTCAAAGGGCATATTGTTAATTAAGTTAGGTATTAGATATCTATTTGTACGTTTCCCGTAGTAGTTATAAACTCTGGGTATTACAAGTTTATCTTGGGTTATTTTTCTTGTCGTAATCTTATGCCTAACTTTTATTTGCAAGTCTTTGTTTGGAAATTGTTCTATCAGAATGTTCATATTAAATTTTGTATGAATTGGTAATATTTTACAGTATTTGTATATTCCAGTAATGTTGTCATCTCTATATAGATTCATTTTAATTTTATTTGGTATTATTATTTTAAGTATTCTCAGCTGAATATTATAGATTTTGTCTAGGTAGGATTTGAATGTTTTACCGTAGCTTGTTAGCCCGTATGATATTAGTGACTCGGCTAGCGTATTATATAAATTAACTAGTATTTTATAAGGGCGCGAGCTGCAAGCAGCTCGCGGCGGAGGGGTGGGCTCTGGGGGGGCAAATCTCAAAAAGTCGGGATTTTCCCCAAGTCACCCCCGACCCCTCTACACGATTTCGCAAAAAAAAACATACCTTCCCATCCACCATCAGGGAGAACAATCGTGTCAATGAGTCAGTCAGTCAGTGAGCCAGTGGTAATCGAGCTTTATATATTATCATTAGGACGTGAAAAGGTGCTTTATATTTTAGTATTGCAAATTTAGCTAGCATTGCCATCAGCTTGTTACATACATGGTCAATATGTTGACTCCAATTGAATCTATCGTCGACAATAAGACCTAGGTATTTGTATTGACTGACTTGTTCTAGATTTCTGCACCTGCATCTATGTAGTATAGACTTATGCAGGCATTCGTGGTTGTGCGCAATTATTGCCAGTGGTCAATCTACATTTAGTAAGTGATTGGAGCGAACATGAACAATTTTGGTTTTGTCAGAATTCAGTACGAGTCCCGCGTCGTGAGACCACTTGCAGAAGTTTGTGAAGTCACGCTGTAATAGGGATTCCGCTCTTCGAATTGTAAAGACGGTTGTCGCATCGAAACTCTCTCATATGCCGTATGTACATTTGAAAAGGGCTGAAGACGACATAATTTCACTACGTCATAAGCGGCTCTGCATATTTTTTTGCGGACAAGTGTGAAAGTGCAGGCGGTGCAGTAAGCTTTCGACATCCAAACGTTGTACCTAAAACTTACCGAGTAATCAGAAAACGGCCATAGTCAATTTATTGTTCGTAAAATTAAGCAAAGGCGAACTTTTCTGGAACGATCCTACGTGAAATGGACTATAATCCAATTCCATTTTTGTTTAAACTAATCATTTTCAAAGGTTTTCTAAGATTAAGATCTTAGAAAACCTTTGAAAATGATGACATGGAGGCGCTGGACACAGGATTGTTCATGAAACTATAAATACCATCGCTCAACCCTAAAAAGTATTATCAACCCAGTTAATTATTGTTATCAGTTTTTGTTTTAATTTTAATACATGCCATTAGTTTACAGACAAATATTTTGGATTTTAAATCAGAGTATGGGTACCTAGACCTACACTCGATTAAGCGGGTAGGTATCGGATTCATCGAGTGCCGAAGACTCGCCCGATGGCGTGGAAGGGGTAATGCCCCGTGAAATGAACAAAATGTGCCCGACCAAAGTTTAGTCTGGTATATGCCACAAATTGCATTGGAAATCTATCGTACTTTGCCCCAGTGGTGTTAAAATAAACTCAGGGCTTTAGGCGAGATCAGAGGGTTGCATCCTAGACACTTTTCATCGTCATCAACCTATATTTGTCCACTGCTGGATATAGGCCGACCCTAGTGAGCGCCATAGCGTCCTGTTGTCAACTTGCCGCATCCAACATTTGCCTGCAGTCTTTTACAGGTCGTCATCCCATCTGGCCGGAGAGCATCCTACTGTGGTTAAACTAATTATGTTATAATGTCAACGATTTTAATGAACAACTTTGTATGTAATCGGTAGGTACTTAATAAATGTTCAATAAGTTTGTACAAATAAATATTCTTATTCTTAAGAGATACTTGTCTGCTAGGGTCATGATTATGCAGACAATTTTTTATGTAATTTTTGAAAGTGAATAGTATCAAGTAATAATTTATTTAGAATGAGTTTACATTGAAGAATAAAGTATAACTTACTGTGTGGCATTACAACCACAAACCAAAAAAATATAACGTCAAGATTTTAAGTGATTAAAAAAAAACGTATCTCAGCTCTGCTGCAGCAACTGTAACACTAAGCACATTGATTCTACCGCAGAAAGGAAGCCCATACCCATGGTTCAAACAGCGATTACACTCGTCAAAATCCAAAACCAGTCTGTAAAACCACCAACCACGTACAGGTTGCTGTACATGTATTTACTTACTATTACAAATCTGTCTCTCTCTCCCAATAAGGTTGGCTGGAAGAGAATTATTTTTAGGGTAAAGCTCGCCTTTGCCATAACCTTGTTTAAAATTTTACACGTAGGTATTTGT
Organism: Eupithecia subumbrata; assembly: GCA_949316285.1. Classification (NCBI taxonomy): domain Eukaryota; kingdom Metazoa; phylum Arthropoda; class Insecta; order Lepidoptera; family Geometridae; genus Eupithecia; species Eupithecia subumbrata. The sequence continues at coordinate 8,624,598 of OX438640.1, read as the reverse complement.
TTTATAATAGTTATAATATTTAATTCTTAAAAATTAAAAAAAAATTCAGAGCCTAGAACACGACTATACATAAATCCTTTGAATATGTAGCTCCAACTCCTTAGGACACTATAGAACGTCTTTTCCCCCACTATCGGCAGACAAACGAGTTAGGATAACGTTTCAAAGACATCACTCAAAGCCACGGGCTATAAAATATAGGGACTTAAATTCTAAAGCTGTAATATATTGGGTGCGATAGTTATAACTCCATTTTTGAACGGATTTTGTCAGCTTCCTATTATATATATAGGAAATATTTCTTGGCAGCCGGGCAAACGTAAAACAGAATTAAATAAAAAAAACGCACGATAAATTCTTCAGTTGAAGACTGTCAATATTGTAATTGTGATTTTTTCACAGTCTAATATGAGTCTGCAAGGTACCTATCATAACGGTCAAAAACAAAAACGTGGCTGTTTTCTACCGCTTACTTGTCAAAGAGTTAACTATACGAAAAAGTTATGAGAAAGTTATGGATCGCTATCATTCCTACAATAACAAGAACAAAATTAAAAATTTGACAGAGTTTCATGAAACATGGCTAAGAACAATGATATTATATATAAACTGAGGTAAGAATACTCGGGTTAAAATTATCAATGACACAAAAAAACACTAAACGAAAATCGTTTAGGAGCTACCACAGACAGATACAGCTGACACGTTAAACATCCATTATAACAACCCTTTCTTTTTGCGTCGGGTTTTAAAAAGTAGGCAGGGGTGCTGCAAGGTGCTAAATGTATGGAAAGAAATGTACGAAAACTTTTATAATTCGTAAACTATGAAAAACTAACTACTTCGTCTTCATTGTGTCTGATATTTTCAGGACAAATAACTTATATAATTTAATTATCAAAAATGACTTAACTTTTAACTCTTTTAAGTCATTAAATGATTAAATTAACACTTATTTGTAACAATATTGACGACCTCTGTAAAGCAAAGGGCGAAGGTCTGCTTGCGACGCAGGTGGTTGATTCCCGCCTCAGGACAAACGTTTGTACGATCTGCAGACATTTGTCCAGGGCGTTCTGGATGTTTTCTATGTATACTAAAAATATTTATCTATGTAGTGTTTTGAATTATTCATATCAGTTATCTAGTACCCATAACACAAGCTCTGCTTAGCTTGGGGCTAGATAATGCTGTGTGAATTTTCCAGCATTATTTATTTAATACCAACACCATAAAACCCTTAGAATAACCAGTACAATGGGCGGCCTTATGGCTGAGAGCGAGCGCCATTGTTCGTTTCCAAAAACTATATCTACATGGATATAATCCAGCTGTGAAACAGCCCTAGCACAATACCCTATCGGTATCGATTCCTAAAATAACACACAAGAGGGTTTCCATCCAAAGCTCTTTGATTTCCTTTGCTTCTTTGAAGAGAAGTACAAGTAGGTACGTAGCTTGTAAAATGTATTGCTGATACACCATCGTACGTTCTCGAGGGAAACTTTGAACTTTTACATGAAATAGTTTTGTGAAATATATAACCTACTAGTTTCTACCCGCGGCTTCGTAACGTTTTCTATCCCATCTGAACTGATTTATGGGATAAAAAGTAGCCTATGTTTGATTTCAGGATTAGGATTACCTGCACGCAAAATTTCAGCCTTATCCGTTCAGTAGTTGGCGTCAAGAGGTAACAAGCATCCATCTATCTATACATCCGACTAAGGCCTGTGACGCAAGAGGTTGCGGGTTCGATTCCCGCCTCGGAACAAATTTGTGTACGATCTGCAGAAATTTGTTTAGTTGGTCTGGGTGTTTTCTATGATCATAAAAAAATATCTATCTATGTATATAATGTATTAAATATATCAGTTATCAAGTACCCATAACACAAGCTTTGAGTAGCTTACTTTGGGGCTAGATGGTGCTGTGTGGATTGTCCAGCATTATTTATTTATTATTATTATTATTTATAATATTATAATAAATAAATATTAAATTATACACATCTAACCATCCAAACTTTCGTATTTATAAAACTAGTTTATGCCCGCGGCTTTGCACGCGTTTTTTGTATGGAAACGTTTAAATGTGATTTCTATCCCATGGGAACTGATTTATGGGATAAAAAGTAGCCTATGTTTGATTCCAGGATTAGAATTACCTGTATACAAAATTTCAGCCCGATCCGTTCAGTAGTGTGAAGATGTAACAAACATCCATCCATCTATCCATCTATCCATCTATCCATCCATCTATCCAATCTTTCGCATTTATGATGTGAGTGTGATATTAGTGTGATACAGAATATGTATGTTAGTTTTCTACACAATAGGTAGCAGTTAACTTGCTGCTGCCCCCGGCTTCGCACACTCTATTCCGAGATAGAAAGTAGCCTATGTCCGTTCCCGGGATACCGTCTACCTCCCTGCCGAATTTTATTAAGATCCGTTCAGCCATATAGCTGTAAAAGGTAACAGTTAGACGGACAGAATTACTTTCGCCTTTATAATATTTGTAAGCATGAATTTACTATAAATAGGATAAGCTGTGTGATTTATGTTAGGCTAGCTTTCGCTTCCGAATTCAGGCGTCACGAAAAATTCACTATTTTGCCATTGTCAGATTTTTTATCGTCGATTTATTTTACTGCATACTTCAAAAAGTGTTTAAAAATTGTTACACAATCATTTCAGGTATTGTATAACTAGCTGTTGCCTGTAACTTCGTTAGCGTGGTAGGTAGGGTACCTACCTTACTAAAGGAAACATCAGTAAACGGAAAAAAAACATTTGCATAGAAAGAGCGTACTTTTAGCAATTAATTGAATGATTTCGTTTCTTTGCTGGAGAAAAAAAATCTGTTTTCATCATGTTTTCATATTTTACAAAGCAGATATGACAACCATGACAACATCACAAATTCAATTACTATTTTGACAAAAGAGTAATTGAAACATTGCATAGACGGACTTTTTATCTATGTTTTGGTTTCTCGTTGGACGTGATGTGTCAATTATCAAATTTTAATTCACTATATTTTTTAATCAATTATCCAAAAAATATGAAATAATGCGTAGAAATATATTTTGAACACCTTGGGTGCTTACAATAATATGATGATTCGAACGGCGTATGTATTTCAAATTACTTTTATGTTTTACAGATCATTTTGACTACTCTAGACGCTCATATCAATTTGACGCTGACTGTACCTACGATAAACACAAAATACCTACCTACTAACCTGATTTGATTACGAACAATGTTCTCTGAATTCACAACATAAAGTTTCACCAACAAACTGCATGGGCATCATCATAAAAAGATTCTTGTAAACTCTTATCACATCAGACCGTCCCTGAGGTGAAGGTCAAGGTCGCAGATAAGAGGGGCTCACATGTGACAGATATCTGTCGGGTGACGTTGCGGTCTGCGAGGGATGAAGGTTGTGTCATACTTAGATGCAAGAAACGAGTGAGTACTCTAATATGCGTAGGCAATTAAAATAACAAACTCCTTAAAATAAGTTACCCTGCAAAATGGCAAGTTTCTAAATGATAATATTCAGAACACAAATATTAGCAACTTCCAATGAAGTATGAAAACATAAATATTGCCTTCTGACTACATCACCTACTAACAACAGAGTTCTTATACATATAATATAGGCCTCCTCATCGATTTCGATGACGGCGACCCTAGTGATTACGATTCCTATCATAAGCCCTTAAATGGCTCAGCATACCTACCGAACTTGATCTTATACAACAAACTGCATCAGCATCATCATAAAAGATTCGTGTAAACTCTTATCACGTCGGACCGTCCCTGAGGTGAAGGTCAGGGGCGCAGATAAGGAAGGCTCACATGTGACAGATATCTGTCATTTGATGTATAGGGCTGCGAGGGATGAAGGTTGTGTCATACTTAGATGCCAGAAACGAGTGAGTAGTCTAATATGCGTAGGCAATTAATTAAGAAAACAATCGTGTTTATGGCTAGCATGAAGTTCATAAAAATAAGATTAAATGCCAAGTTTCTTGTAAATCATATTCAGAACACAAACATTACGGTATTATTTATTTTTGGTGAGAATCTGGCGCAACGCATGAGCAATTGAGCATTGCCATACAATGGGCAATGCAGTCAGAGTGTCGGGGACGCGACGACTGGTATTGATCTGGATCAGTTGAACTACCTGTAGATTGTTTGCAACACTCTGCAGTTAGCTTAATTGTTTCATTGTAAATACTAGTTATAATTTATTTATATTATTTAATTGTAAATTTCTTTGTCAATAAAGAGTTAAACATTTACATCTTCCAATAAGGTATAAAAACACAAATATTGCTTTCCGACTTCATCAACTACATACTAACGACAGAGTTCTTATACAACAAACTGCATCAGCATCATCATAAAAGATTCGTGTAAACTCTTATCACGTCGGACCGTCCATGGTAAAAGTCAGGGGCGCAGATAAGAAAGGCTCACATGTGACAGATATCTGTCATTTGATGTGTAGGGCTGCGAGGGATGAAGGTTGTGTCATACTTAGAACCTTATCACACTGTTGATTTGCGTGCAAGGCGAGTGCGCAGCGAGCCCGTTCCAAGGTGAGGCGACTGCGTAGCGAGCACGCCGCGAGCTCGCCGCGGGAAAGCAACGAGCTCGCTGTGCACTCGCCTTTAAATCGTTCGCAAATTGCCAGTGTGATGGAATTTCTTGAATTATTGAAGCTCATTATTATCTAGGCCCATGTCCAGCAGTGTACTAACATAGGCTGATGATGACGATGATACATTACACCTTCCTTGTTTAAAAAACACTTTTTTATAAAATTAAATAAACCATAAGACGTCCGACCAAATACGTACTTAAATACGAGGGAGGTACTTTACTTACACAACCAATTTCCAAAAATTTCAAATCACCTTTCTATGTTAGAGTGAAACTCGATCTCTAAGTTTTCACCGACAATTAATTCCGATCTCAGATAGAAAACGTTATCTTTTACCACGCAAATAAAAACTGCTACAGGATCCTATAACACCTCTTCAGAGGTTACACATCCTTACAACGTTAAACGCGTTATCTGGAACCCTCCAAATACCGATTTAACGTTAATACAAGGACGTGCTCCCGTACCCGTGGAAAACGATTGTGGCCCACAGTGTAGTGGTGTTTATTTCCAGCTTAGATACTTTCTAATTCTGATTGGGGGAACTGAGATCTGCACGGACATCTTGCATGGGAGTTTATTGTGCAATATTCCCCTGCCTAATCAGGCCCTGATCAGCCCGGCTCCTTGAAAGCAACGCTACACGCGTTGTTTCGCACCACAGATTCTCACCACAAATTCATATTTGCCGTTCCATACCAAAAAATGTCAGCGTTTCAAACCGCATCAAAAAAATTTTTTGACGGCGTTTTTACTCAAAATTCGTTTCCGTTTCTCACCACAAAGAGATCAAGAGATTTTGTACAGTCAGATAACATTAGTAAACAACAGATTAATTTAAAGCGTAGTAGGTTTATTAGAAAGAAAACAAATTAAGCAAATTCACCGCGCTACCAGGAGAGCATAGCGTAAAGGAGTTACGCGCAACATCGCACTCACACCAACACAAATAAACGATTTAAGCTTTTTAGTTTTTAGTAACGGAGCAGGATAATGGTGACTAACTGCTTCGTTTCAACTTTTCTGTGGGTGTGGATGAGGTTAATGCCTCAATGAAACTCTTCAGCCACGTCTTTTGTCTGGCCCCCTCTGACCGTGCATTGTAGGACTTGTTCCACATACTTTTTTGGACTAATAAATAAGGTCCAACCTTGTCTCATTTTCTCCCCTCCCAAACGAGTATGAGTTTCGTAAAGTATACAATAAAGAACCTTACTTTCGGTTCATCTTACACACGTAAACGATCGGCTGTAGATACGCGCCATAGTGAGACGTTTGTTGTGCATAAAATGTTTACTATCATAGTGTCCCCGTTTGGATGGGTATGAAAGTTTTTATTAGGTAAGCGTTTTATTCATACCGAACTTTTTCGTGAAATAAACCTACCCCTTTATGACGGTTCAGGGTATTAAGATGAAAATTGTCGTTGGCCTTACTAAAACTTTATGTATAGGTTTTTACAAATAAAGATATATTTTCTACTAGTTATGTACCTAAAACTGACTTTTAATCAGCGCACATTCCCCATACGACTGGCTAGTTGGTCTAGCGGTCAGCTCGTTAAACCGCTGACTATGAGGTCCTGGGTTCAAATCCCGGGTCGGGCCATTAGTTTTTATTAAGGGTTTTTCTAGCAAAAAAATTCACAGTAACAGCCTGCAAGATGGCGGTGTTACACTCCCGTGCCTCGGAAAGCAAGTTAAGCCTTTGGTCCTGCGCTTAACCTCTCCCCGGTCGAGTCGTTCTGCCGTCCTATCGGATTAAGAGAGTGAAGGAACAGAGAGAACACACTTGTGCACTATAATATGTCCTGCGCATCTGGCTAGTCTCCGATGAGACTGGCCGCCGTGGTCGAAATTCGTCTAGGAGGGCATTATATGTCCACTACGGAACATGCCTCCAACAAGTAAGGGGGTTTTGTCATAATCTCTCTTACGACTCTCTTACTAAAACTCTTACGACATTCACAGACGAACTTTGAGGGGTCTATTCCAACGCTGCGACCACTATGATCAATACACTGATAACGGTAGGTATAATTACATACATGATTTTGGCGTAGGTATTGACAACCACTACTGTGGCGCAGCGGACGAAGGTCCGTCTGCGACGCAGGAGGTCGCGGGTTCGATTCCTGCCTCGGGACAAATGTTTGTACGATCTGCAGATATTTTTTCAGGGTGTTCTGGATGTTTTCTATGTATAGTAAAAAATATCTATCTACGTAGTGTGTTGTATTAAGTACCTATATCAGTTATCTAGCACCCATAACACAAGCTCTGCTTAGCTTGGGGCTGTGTCCAGCATTATTTATTTATTCTGGCTTCATGAGATCAGAATACTCGAACCACACAAGGTATCCCGTTAAATTATGAAATGCTTCAATGTTCATATACCATGGTAGTTTCAAAATACCACTCAAATTGGGCGTAACATAACACAAGCATCGATGTTTGGATGGATGGCCGTTTGTTACTTTTTCACGCCAAAACTACTGAACGGATCAGACTGTGATTTTGCATAGATGTAGTTCTAGGCCTGGAATAAAACTTGGGCGTTTTATGTGATTGTCATGACCTACGGAGCTGAGACGTGGACACTCACGGTAGGGCTGGCCCACCAGTTCCAAGTCGTTGAGCCAGCTATGGAAAGAGCCATGCTCGGAGTCTCTCTGAAGGATAGAATTCGTAATAAATACATCCGACAAACCAAAGTTATCGAGATAGCTCAAAGAATTAGCAAGCAGAAGTGGCAGTGGGCCGGCCATGTCTCGCGAAGAACCAACAATCACTGGGGCAAACGTGTTCTTGAGTGGAGACCACGAAGAAGATCTGCGAAAGACTGCAGGCAGATGCTGGATGCGTCAAGCTGAAGACAGGGCGCTATGGCGCTCAGACCTATGTCCAGAAGTGGAATAATATAGGCAAGATAATGATGATGATGTTTTATATGGCATGGGAAATAAATAATTTTCCCATGCTTTTTAACGTTTCTTTAAAAACAACGCGTGCGAAGCCGCGGGCAGAAACTAGAATTCACTATAAAGGAGAAATATAGCGAGTCCCTAACAATTTCCCTTCGTAACGTCGGAAGGGCAAAGTCACGACTACTCGTAAATTGACAAGTGGCAGGCATCCGTTATGCTGTCACGTGACGTGATTCATTAACGTCTACGTTTTACGTTACTGAAGTTAATCACGATTCATTCACGTAATGGGTTTTTGAAGGGGGCGTCTGGGTAATCTTATAATGCGACAGTATTTCATTTAAATTCACTGGTACTATGTGTGTATATTCCTACTTCTTAAGCAAATTCACCAAAAGCATGTTAAGCATGCTAATTCGAGTTTTTACAAGCTTTTATTCAACTTGCCCTCTTATTATCTTGTATCCACAACACAAGCTCTGCTTAGCTTGGGGCTAGATAATGCTGTGTGAATTGTCCAGCATTATTATTTATTTATTATTTATTTATTTATTTATTATGTGTGGGACAAATATTGTTACAGATTTTTTTTTTTGATCATGTTTATCCTCAACCGATTGAGCTGAAATTTGGCATACTTATGTAAGTTCGGTGACAATGTCATGGTACCATCGAGCTGGTCTGGTGATGGAGACAGAAAGTGCCCATAGGAACTCCTGAATGAAACGACTTGACCCCGTCGAGTTTGGATTCCTTGGATTTGTCTTCCCAAGCACTATGTTTCTAGATGATATATCCTATATAATAAGTATTTTTAAAATATTAACAATTATTTATTCATCACATACCTACTCACAATACCTTTACTACAAATTTTGGATATTTGTTAGGTACGCTTTATTCACTTGGTAAAACCGCAGAATCTGAAATTTTACATAAACTTAAATGAATAGACGCAATAAAATGCCTATGAGAATGATGTTATAATGAAAAGTTTTTACTTAGAGACTTTTAATAAATCTATGTGAGAATTCAGTCTAATTCAGTTTATTAAAACTTTTAACAACATCTCAGATTACTACATCTTAATTAATTAATAAAGTACAAGTTGTTTTTGGTAAGGTTATTATTAAAAACATTAGATACCTCATTATGAATGCAAGCGGGTAAACTACGAACCTAGTTCGTGTTGGAAGAATACCCAACGACCGTCTTAGCTTACATTCATAATGAATTCGTCAAACTACGAAAGTGTTTACAGTAAACAAGATCCGTCAAGTGCGCGTGTAACTCGCGCGCCGAGGGTTTCGAACTTTTGTCAATTATACAAATATGTAGTAAAGGTACCGATGAGACTTCGCTATTTAATGAATACCTAAAACTAGTAGGTACCAACCTATATTTCAGATGGATCGTCTGCAATCTTCGGAGATGGGTAATTTTTGGACGTTTTTCAAAATATTTCGAAAAGTATGCAACATGGTTTTTTTTTAATTTTCTTTAAATCTGTACAGGCGCACAAAATGTATTATTATATTAAATTTCAAGTAGATATCGGTATTTGCTAGGTTATCAAAGAGGGAAAAAAGAGAGACCAAGCGAGACCATAAAGGTATGGAAACCGATATCGAAACCCTGAAAAGCAACTATTCTAAATCTAAAGCGTTACTTATTTAATTTTAAGGCTCTTATAATCACACTAATACCTCTTCATTCCTTAACGACTGAACCGAGCTGAAACTTTGCAAGATGTAGCTCTAAGCCCAAAACAGTTCCCTATGGATATAAGTAGCCTTTAAACGTTTCCATAGAAACAACGCGTGCGAAGCTGCGCGCAGAAACTAGTAATAAATGCGTAATTTTTGATGTCTAGATGTATGTATGTTTGTTACCTCTTCACGCTAAAACTACTGATATATCTACAAAATTTAATTTAAGTTCAACATAAACAAAAGTACTTATTTGTTGGTCTAAAACTACTGAAACTCACAGGGATACATTGTTAGAGAAGCCAAGGGCTGAAGTTAGTCCAAATCGGTTCCCAATATAATAACACTTTAGCCGCGTTGTATGACGGAGTGACGTCACCGACGTTGATGGATGGTGGCCACGCTTCAAGTCAATTACTAAACCGCGGGGCGATACTTCGACGTTTTCCCACTCTGTAATACTGAGAGAGTGAATATCGAAGATAGATGTGAAAAATTGTCTTAAGGACAGGTAGTCCTGCAGCAGTTGGCGTAAGGGAAATCGCGCGCCTACCAAGCCGCCGCGTTCGTGTTTTTCGTAGTTATTTAAACATAGTGATTAAGAAAATCATTTTATCAAGTCAAACTCTGCGAATTTGTTTTGAAATATTAAGTGTCCTTAGTTGAGTACAAAAAAAATGTCATGTCAGTAGTTCGCTAGTCATAGTATTGAAAAAACGTTAGAAAAAGGGGTAACTTTGGGATTTTTTTCTATCGAGTGTAGTTCATTAGATCTTGTAACTGAATGCAATATTGACTAGACTAAGTATTTAAGTATTTCTAAGTTAGTAATATATCTTTTTTTAAGAATTTTAAACACTATTTTCTAAGTCTCAGATGATTTTAAAAATCACAAAAAAACGGCCTCTGCTGGCCTACCAAGCCTTAAGTAGACCACTTACTTTTTCCGCGTCCTTCTGTGTATATTAATACCTCTACTGCGATATTCAACCCATCTGCCAAGCGTGGTTATCATGGTGAAACTCCCTTGGTTTGAGCAGCAGCTGATATATGTGGTGGTGGAGCTGGGTTAGAATTAACACCACCCCAACTCTTCCCGCGGGTGTCATAAGAGGCGACTAAGGGATATCCACCGGGGGCGGGCAGTAGCGCCTCCTGCAGAACAATTCTACCGCCGAACTGCGATTCCCAGAATGCATGAACTTGAAGTTACAACTGATTAATTACACTAAGTTTATAATTCAGTATTAGGAATCAACGTGGAAACAGATACATACAGAATCCTAATAAGAGCGCTCAGGACCTTAACTATTATTATTTTCATCCGTAACTGCCCCACTGCTGGGCAAATGCCTCTTTTTTCACCTTTCCCTCCTCGCGATTTAATAGAACCTGTATAAAGTCAATTACAACTAAAAATTAGGTACTAAAAAGTTATCGTTTTAATTCCTTCTATATTTAGGCTAGAGTGTAGGTAAAAAGTTATTCGGTAGATTGCTATTACTACAGTATTTGCTTACCCCTATTTTCCCAATTTCCCCGTCACCATTAAATTCCAAGTTCATTTCCCTGCATCGAAATCGAACCCCCTACTTATCAGCAGGTTTATGCGCCACTCCACGGCACCCGCCCCGCAAGCCAGAGGTGAATGCACTAGACACGTACTACTCTATGACAAAGAGTAATTTACCTACATGAAGGAAACTTACCAATAAGATTTGCTGTAAGAGAACTCTTTTTAGGGTAAAGCTCGCTTTTGCCATTCTTTCTCTAGTTTTATATTTTTTATGTGTGTTTTATTTTGTACAATAAATAATTAAATTAAGTTTCCTGAAACTAGTGGTGTGATGTATGTCTCGCCGCCGTACTGTAGAATCAGGCTGTTTGTAAATGGCTAGGCCGATTGCAAAACGGCGCAATTCAATAAATTGCCTATGCTGATTGTTGAACAGCCATCTCGTTGAATGAAATTAATTAGGTATTTCCATGATCAGTGTTCGTTTTGCAATCGGTCTAGCCCTTCTACAGATGCTGATTCTACGATCCGGCGGTGGCGAGACATGGCTCACTTCGCACGCGTTGTTGCTGTGGAAATGTTTAGGGGTTATTTCTATCCCAGGGGAACTGATTTATGGGATAAATAACCCATGTAGTATTTACACTCGGCTTTATCTATCTATGGTTGTCTGGTAGAGATCGTTCTTGATAAGACCGCCAATTGTCACAAATTATGTATTTTTTTATTCTTTGTTAAGAATTTTCTATCAATCTATTTGATGTCTAGACCTACTTTTATAAAATTTCTCGATCCGTTCAGTAGTTTTGACTTGAAGAAGTACCAACATTGTATCAATTCAAACTTTTCCATTAGAAATATTACTGAGAGTGACTAATAGAAAATGAATGAAAAGCATCCATTAAACACTATTGCTTTTAAACTATAATGACGCCTATTGTGAGTCATTTATAAATACTTTTAACCCGTAGTGATTACCGTGTTTTAAATGGCAATTTCAATTTGTACGTCGGGTGCGCAACTTTGTAAGCAAATGGCTTACAGTGTGCTCAAAACTCTTTATCTACCTTCTAAATTATTTAAAGAACTTAGAAAATAGAAACGACCTGTTTTTTTCGAGCATCACTAGCCTTCAGTGTGTTTTTTTACAAATTCGTTACTCACATAATTGGCTGAAATGAATCATATTTAATTTTATTTTTGCTGGGCGAATAATATTTCATTTCATTTTAAGCCGTGTTCCTAACCTTGAATGTGATGTAATACAAAAACCAAAAAAGCAAAGGAGAAATCATGAAAAAAATCTAATTCAAAAGTTGTTTTAACAGTTCTGTTCGGTTCTCCAACTCTCACTTCTGTGCTCTGTGGCTTTAAACTTCGAACGATCGCGATGGAAGCGCTTCCGGTCCGTGCACGCCACTTCCGCTTTTATCGCAGTCGGCTGAAAAACGTGCCCACGTTTGTTGTAAAACAAATTACAGGCAGTTTTACAGCACACGTTTGTGTGTTAAGCTCTAGGAATTATTTTATACTAGCTGCTGCCCGCGGCTTCGCCTGCGTAGTTCCCGTTCCCGTGGTAATTCCGGGATAAAACATAGCCTATGTCCGTCTCCTGGTTCTAAGCTGCCTCCCCACCAATTTTCAGCCAAATCGGTTCAGCCGTTCTTGAGTTATAAATAGTGTAACTAACACGACTTTCTTTTATATAATATATAGATTACTGTTTGTGCTCTTCCTTGTTTAGATTTCGCTATATTGTTGAAATATCCCTACGTTGTCAGAGTAAAGTTGAGAACCTCTCCTATTTTATTCAGTTGTTTATAAAACAAATTTTACATGACTTGGAATCTTAGTAGAACATAATTGAAACTAAAATATTATTAACATCTATGTAACCTACATTGTGTTCAAGCAAATAAACTATTTTTAGCTTTATCTTTATCTTGATTTTCTATAGACTTTGGTTTGAATAGCTACTTCAATAACGCAAGTACTTTTTACTTTAAAATTTCCGGCAGGTAGGTACTAAAATATCTTTTTACACAAAGAAAATTACAATCAAATAATAGAAATAAATATGAACTAGTATTCACAATTTAAACAATTTTGCTAACTGCAGACTGTTGCAAACAATTTACTAGGTAGGTAGGTAGGTACTTAACATTTTTATTTTGTGTTTTTTTATACTAAAAAATAACCAACAATCACCATCATCCGCAGCCGGATTTTACCCTCTGCTGGGTATACATAGGCCTAATTAAGTTTATGTCATCCACAACGGTTCGAAGCTACTCGCATCTATTGAATCTTCGTGGCGTGTTATTATGGTATTACTACGTGTTTGACCTACCTCACAAAGCTTCCAACAAACCTGAAATCGTATTAAAACTGTACCCCGTTAGCTTCATGCTTCAACTCCAGTGTTTCCATATAAGCTGCACAAACACTTGAATCAAATTAACGTGAGCTAATTTTCGTAATGGCTGCCAATCTACATGAATAATATAAAAGATAACAGCAGCTGTAAAGCGCTCCAATTGAAAGCTATAACCGAGGAGTTCGTGCTTGAATGTAGGTGAAACAGCTGCTCTATATTTTACCAGCATGGAAGTTGAGCTAAGAATGAAAAAACCAAGTCTTTATATCTCTATGGCACTTGGTATTAATTATTAATATTATTATTCCGATTCTGAAGGAGCAAATTAATACTATACCATATTTTTGTATACCTACCTAATAATGTCATGTCATGGTCATAATTTCAATAGCGACTTTCTCAAAAGCTGAAAAGTCTAAGGATGGTGTTTACCAAAACATAATCGGAAAATGAGGACCGGAGACCACCAAAGCGGAGACGACAGGAGAGGAGATGTCTTTGGCCTGCACTGAAAACCAGCGCTAGGTAGACACACCAGGTCTACCCAGCACTATGCTGAGTGTAGGCCATATTTGCCCTAAGCCTGCTACGCACAAAAATTGGGGAAGTAAGTCTAAAATTTAGTGTCCTTTGTTAGTTAATATGTAGTGTAGTAAATTTAAGGCTAATAAAATTATTTGTTACTTTTCTTTTCTTTCCTTATAGATATGTCTTGAACAACCATAGAAAGTCGTTATTCACATATTTGGTCTTCCTTTGGCTTCAGTCGATACAACCGAGCTGAGATGATATTTGTATGGCGCAATCGAAGCGGAGATTTGAGTTTTGCCTCGCTGAGATCGAGCTGGGTCAACCATGACCCACCACCAGCGAAGCGGTGATTTGAACTGTGCCTCGCAAGCTGGCGACGGCAAGCAGCGATGTCTATCATCTCAAGAAACATCCAACGTTAAACACACGCAGCTAAGTTCCGCTTTAGCCAGCACACATCTCCGCTCGACACTTGCGCGAAGGACACTTTCACGAAGGACATTAATGCGAGAAGACATTTGCGCGAGTGGAAATTTGCGAGAGTGGACACTTGCGCGAATGGATATTTTCGCGAAAAGACATACTCCGCTTTGGTGGTGTCCAGGCTTTAGCAACTTTGTCTGTTAACGTTGACATTTTATTTATGAAAATTTGTTCCGGAAGCTTCAGTAAAAATGTAGCAGCTTCTTGAAAAATATAATAACAATAATAATAATAAGCCTTTTATTACCAAATCTTAAATAACAATTGTGAGATTAAATTAAAATTATAAATAAATTATATAGCATTGAATTTGTGAATAATTTAGGTAAATAATATTTCTAAAAATAATTTCATTTATCAGTCATATCATGCATTTTCATTTTCTACTGATTTGGGCACCCATCTTCGGGTGAAGGCCTCCTCCATCCTCCATCCCGCTTCTTGAAGAAAGTTTGCCTTAAATCCTACTTACAGGTCTACAGAACAACAATCTGACATAGATTTTCAGTTGGCAGCAGAAACGTTTTATTTTTAGTTTTCATTAATAACGTAAGCTTTTATACATTGCGCTTTAAAAATCGCGAACCGATAATTAAGCCAAAAGTACTTTAATAAAAATTAATGGGTGGTTCATAAAAATGTTTTAATATTTTCATACCAAAACAACTAAATTACGTGCTAATCGCATAGTATTTAACCTTTTTGTTGGTCACGAAACTTTTCCAGCGCGATAAGAAATGGGAGAATTAGAGCATTGGGGTTGCCAAGCCAGCCAACTTAAATTGTATTATTTTATTAGGTACGGATTTATAAGATTACGGGTTCCGATTTCTTTAAATTTAGAAAATTGGAAGTTTTGTTGTGAGGTTTTATTCCCTTTCCCTATTAGGACCGTTTCCGTAAATCAACCATAATTTCGTCCCATCGGATTATTTATTAGATTGAGGAAATAAAGAGTGCACCTGAGTGTTTACGCGAACACTTGTGGACAATAATGTGTCATGCGCATGTGCGCAGGACACGCCATGTGCATAGCCATGTGGATAGGCTCCGTTGAAACGGGACGCCGTGGTCGAAATTCGGCTAGTTCCAAATAAATTTCGACCACCACCACCATCATTCTCAAAAGTCAAAAAGAAAAGATAAAAAACAATTATAAACAAAATTAATTATTCAACCTTTCACCACAACCACACAACAATTGCTAATACCATTAACCAGAATTAAAAAGGAAACCCATTCATTTTGATTGAACCTACTTGATAATGTTCTCTACCTAACCTTGACTCCCACGCATCATTCATTGTGGCGGCTAATGTGTGACTTGATATTAACCCCTATTCCACCCCTGTGTCGGAAGCGGACACACAAGGGATGACCATGATGCTAATATAAAAGACACGGATAACATTCGTTACGTTCATCTTAATTCAAGGCCAAATTGGTTGTTCTGTCAATGGTTCATTTGGCACTATTAACCCAAAACTACTGTTGTTAATGATTATTGATTCATCATCATCATCATCAGCCTATATAAGTCCACTGCTGGACATAGGCCTCACCTAATGAGCGCCATCATTATTGATTACTTTTGATTATTTATAAGTTTAAATGATTACGTTAGTTTAGCAAAGGTAACTTCTAAGATGGTTTGATCTAACATTAACATTCTACTATGTAAATAAGTCATAACTAATTTTAGCATTAAGGATGTTTTCCGTTCAATCCATGTTTTTGTGGAAAATTACCCATGTATAAATAATCTTAAAACGATATAAGTAGAGCAAGCCACAGATTAATATCAAGATTTCATCCTAAATTCTGCGAACATAAAACTCATAAACCCACGTCGTGAACCAAAAGGCACTTCCGAGCATTTCCGCAAAAAGAACGCAATTTTATTTAATATCTGGCGGGTCCGTCCGGTAACTTGCTGACCACTCGCGCAGGGAAATCAGGATATCTACCTCAGTATAAGTAGGTGAAAGCAGTTAAATAATAATCGGAATCCCATCAATGCAAAGTTGGTTGCAACCTTTGCAAGACTCATAAGATAGTAGACAATACTTTATTCCACACTGAACTTAGAAATATTATTGTAGAATAAGCGACAATCGGCGGTCCTATCGCTCAAGAACGATTTCTCCCTTCAATTTTTTTGCCAATTTAGAGGAAAGAGTTTCAAAATGTAGGTAAGAACCATAATAGGATACCAGAAAAATATTTTAACACCTCATTTATAAAAATCGCTTTAGCCGTTTTGATGTTTGGAAGTAATAAAGTATGACCCACCAACCACATAAAAAACACTCAGAAAACATAATCCGCGGTGCGCGGGTCAAAAGAAGTGTAGGTACTTACATACCTACTTCGTGAGGTTAGCAAACTTGTGACTCACAATAGTTCGAAACTGAACTGTAAGCTCTCATGAGGACCCAAGTTTTTCTCTTCACAAGTTCTTTCTAACCAGGCCCACTTATTTAGTCTACAAGTATGGCTTGGTTGATCTTGCATGATACAAAATTAAAAGTTAGAGTCCTAAGGACCACTTGTACCATTAATAATTAATGTTACAAGTGGTCCGACTTTTTATTTTATATGTTATTATGAATCTCAACCACTATCGACTCTCAAGAGTCTGCCTGGCAACGATGTTTGTTTCATTAGTTGGACATCAGAAAAATCCATAATCTATCCGAGTCAACTTTTTTACACGTTTCCTGCAAAGTGCAGTAAATTTTTGAGATTCTCGCGGTACGTGCATGACCCACATATGGGGCATGACCACTTACAATTTTAAAGGCTTGGAAACATGTAGGTACACCCCTGAGCTTATCTACTTATAATGCCATATACGTGTAGCCAATGAACCAAAAAGTAAATTGACAAGAAAACCGGAGGACTTTCATTTAGGATCGCCATAATTTGCGTTTGCACATAGGGAGTCAATTCCATAATCTCTTGAACAGGGAACGTGTTAAGTCATAGGCTTCTCAAAACTTTTATGCAATTACCAGGTCATTTATCAATTATGCCATACATTTTATAGTATAGTGCTATCTTACTTTTCAGCTTACGTATTGCATTTATTTTCAGAATCAGGTAAATGATTTTCCCCCATAACCCCTTAAGGGGGAAACTGGAAAAACAGGGGATAAATTTTCAAGGAACCAACTGGACAAAAAATATAATTCCTGTTTTCCCCCTTAAGGATAATCTTCAAGGGGGATAACAGGAATATTTTTTTTTTGAAGTCCAGTTTTCCCCGCGCAGGGGAGAGTTCAAGGAGGAAAACTTGAATAACCCCATACATTCAAAGGGACAATAATCAGCAAAGTGAATAATATGAAGTAATGTTCCGTGAGTGATTCCATCCTGCCCGTGGATGATGCGTCCTGACCCAGCTATTTCAATAACACTGTGCCTAAAGCCAGGTCAGGTGCCCCTAAGAATTAATTTGCATATTTTTCAAACGAATACGTTTTAATTACGCAGTTAATTAGGGAAAGCATTAAATTAGTCTATCTCAGGCTGTTTACGAGATTGATAGGGGTTCTAAATTTGGTGTTGAAAGCATTTTTTTTGTAAAAGAGAAAAAAAATTGATTCGTCTGTTTAATGAGGGTATGCTTTGAAATGTGGACTCAATTCTTGGAAACCTGTTCGAGTGAAGCCTCGTTTAGTCTGCGATTATTCAAAATCAAAAGTCATATTTTGTTTGGTTCTCCTTCATCATATCACACATTAAGGAGGCTGTAGGTGCCTACATAGCTAACCCATGCTTGAATAAATAAATTATTTATTTGAAAGAACTACATTTATTTAGGCACGTATAGATAAATATCATTTCAATGTCGTTTGTGAGTGTAACACTGACTAAGGTCTACTTTGAAATACGAATTATTAAGTGGACGGATGACAAGTTGCATGAAACGACGAACAACGGCCGGAGCGTTCGTTCGACTCTACCATGAAAAATATGTTGACATTTATTTCTAAGAGAACTGAAAGGAGCGGTGTCAGTTGGTAACATGTCCGAAGAAACCTGGTGGTTAGGTTGTTCGTTTCGTGCGATCCGTCACTCGAAACTTCGTATTTCGTATTTCAAGTAGGTAAGCCTTCGATGACGTTTAATGTATTCTTCGAATACTTCGAACCCGAATGCCACACGCTTGATAAAAATAAATATAGGCGCACTTCTACCGCACACCACAAAAATGTGCATTCGAATATGGGTCTTAACTCGTAACATTTTATGCTACGGCTCCACCTGCGTTAGCGTTGACATTAGTGTTAATGTCCATTAACGCGTTAATGAAGGCGCTAAAAATGCACCTTGGCTACATCTGCGTAACAACGCCGTCAAGAGGTAATTCCTTGTGAAGTAACGCGTTAACTGCACAAAAATGATTTTTTTGTATTTGTTTGGTATATTTTTGTACCTATTTGTTTAGATGGATAGGGTAGGTAGTATGACATTAGGGAATACATAAGGATTTTTTTTTCTTCCCTTTCTTATGTCACAGGAAATTATAAAGACTGGATGATACGCCGTCATGGACCTAGCTCTAACTGCCGAGCGATTCTTGTGTGATTGAAGTTTTTGATTCCACAGGGAAAAATTTCAAAAAAAAAAAAAAAAATTCATTCGATTGCCAACATAATGCAGTCCGCAAAACAACACGCACGACGCATCCTTTCCCTACGCATGCGGCCCGCGGAATGAGACGGCGTTGATGTAGCCAACATCGCCTAGATATGTGGAAAAAACCAACACCTGAGCGTCTAATGCCATTAGTAATGCCGTTAATAAAAGAACACGCCAACACCTTGGCCACATTAGCGTGACGCCCAAATTAGCGCGTTAATGAACGCGTTAGGACGCAGGTGGAGCCGTAGCATTAGGTTTATTTCGTATTGATGGCATCAGATGACAGACAGCTTGCAGACCACTATTTTGAAACTAGTGGGAAGCCATTTTGTCACTGTAAAGTGTATCTAAAGAGTTTAAGCCTTAAAAGTGATTTAGGATAATGAGCGCAGAGCTTTGAGCTTTAAATATAATGCCTATTATTGTGGTATATAAACATACTTTCTGACAACCAACCAACATTATATACACACCATTATTGACCGAACCATTTCTTACACTCAACCGATTATTATCACCTAATGTTGAATCCAACAACAAATAGATGTTCCAACACCCCATAGGGTGGCGGAGGCGTATCGTGTCGGCGGGTGTCGGCGGGTGTCCGCCATCCGTCGAAAGGTCACGGTCAGGAGAAACCGACGGCTTTGTCCGAATATCCTGTATTGTATATCTACCACGAGCATTCGGTCCCTTTTGAATATTTGATTCTTGATTGTGAAAGGATCAGTTGCGGTTCAGAATTTTTAACAGTTATTTTCTTTGTACAAGAATTAAAAATATAAATGAAAAAGAATATACCTAGTATAATTTACTATAACATATATACAAGTTACAAGTTATATACAAGTTATACAACTTATATATATATATAATTAATAACTTGTTTTATTCACTGGTTTTTTACAATTTTAGAGGCCATAGTGTACGAGCACGTACATTGTGCATTGCCCTAATTAATGCCAATCGCGCATTTACGCCAGTCATCAATTTTAGCACTACTTTGAATTATATTCAGTTCGCGATCACCTGTCAATCGACACACGCGTCTCACTATCATTTCATTAGTAACTACAGTTTATCGTTAAATATATCAGTTAAAATTTATCTCTTGGTTTTTCTGATATATCCAGCTTAGTTACTTTACGTGGTGTACGACCGTACATCATTTTTTTTTTTTAATTTTAAAACTGGTATATCACCCTCGCGTGTGCGTAAATCAGTGCTACCGTGAGGATTTCCGCTAACAAGTGGAAATATCAGTGTGAGCTAGCAGCTCACTGGATCACAGCAGCGGGTATCATCAGATACCTAAGGACGTAAGCCAGGCCGGCTTGCGACCGCATCCGCAGCAACTGCAGGCGTCAACAGACACCGCAGGAAAGACACAGCATCAGCAGGGCGTCAACAGACACCACAGGACGGACGTAGGAGTAGCAGCACCGCGTCATCGTTCATCCAGTCCAGAAGATTTCAAGTAAGATCTTTCCATTTTATCTTCTTTTACTCTCATAACTTACGAGTAATAAGATGTCGACTATGGAAGAATTACTATCGGCTCAAGAGCAAATCGCTTCCGCGATTGAGCAAATTTATTCGAATTTCAAGAAAGACGGTTCGGATAGGAAAACTCCTGACTATATCCAGCGAAGGCTAGACACTCTAGGTAGCTACTGGAACGAATATCAATCGAATCATAACAAGCTGTGCGGATTAGGTACTAAGTCTAATCCATACTTTACTACAAATCAATTTGAAAGCAGTGGAGAAAGATACACCTACATCAGGACAGCTATTCAAAGCTCAGGAGCGAGGGAAGGGACTCCCTCCTCACTCATCAAGCCAGCAACCCTAAGGCCAGGGACTCCGTCGCAGGAATTCTCGTATCAGGCTCGGGGTAGCAATAGCAAGACCGATGAGATGCTGCGGAAACAAAGCAGTAATTTCAAGGCATTCGAGCATACTATTTCTAACATCGACTTAGATTCTATATCGGAGAAATGGGAATTTGATCACTTGTTGCGTACCATTCAATCACGTTGGTCAACCATCGACACCCTTCATTGGGAGCTAGATAGCGAATCGGCTAGTCAGAAAAGCCCGGAGTACGAATCGCATTTTTTCCAAGCTGAGAGAAAATTTAATGAGATCATAAAAGCAATCAATAGGAAATTCTCCTCTGTCTCTCATCGTGAAAACACTACTCCAAAAATGGAAATTCCAACCTTTTCTGGAAACTATCATCAATGGTCTAGTTTTAAAGATCTTTTTACTGAAACTATTCATGCCAATCCAACTCTATCCCCCGCTCAGAAAATGCAATTTCTAAAAACTAAAGTAAAGGGTGAAGCGGAAAGACTTATCCAGCATCTTTCCATCTCGGCTGATAATTATCAAATCAGCTGGGAGCTTCTGAATAATCGCTACAATAATAAGCGTTTAATATTAAGTTCTCTCTTCGATTTAATGCTCAATATCCCAGCGGCGCAGCAATCGTCGCTAAATCATATCAAAAAAATCCATGACGTAACTCGCGAAAGTCTCAACGCCATCAAAAACTTGGGAATTAACGTAAAGTCATGGGATCCTCTTATCATTCATCTCATGTGTCAAAAGCTCGACACAGAGACCCTTAGCGAATATCTCTCTTGTGTGAAAGAACCTAAAGAGATTCCTAATCTTGAAGAATTTTTATCATTTTTGGAGAAGACGTTCACAACAATGGAAACCTCACGAAGGAAGTCTGATCCTAAATCTGCTCAACAAAATCATAAAAATCAAAAATCCTTTCATAACTCGAATACGAAACCGTCATCGACCGGACGTATTGAGCAATCCGCGAACGGCAAAAATGTTTATGCCGCAAAATATTATAAGTGTGCAATTTGCAAAAAGAATAATCATTCTATTTTTATTTGTAATAAATTCCGTGAAATGTCACCTTCGTCAAAAATTCGAACAGCCGAGAATCTAAAATTATGCAAAAATTGTCTTTATTGCCACAATGGAAGCGAATGTATTTCAGAAAAACGCTGTCGCGAGTGCAACCTTGCACATAACACGCTTCTACACGACGCGTTTTCGCTAAACTCTAATGAGGCCGGGCCATCGACTTCTAGTAGTGCGAATGTCAGCGAAACCAAACAGGGTCATAAGCCAACTGCTAGGAGCTCACATGTGTCTCAAACTGAAATACCTGAAATCCTTTTAGCAACAGCTGTGGTAAAAGTTGAGGCATCCAATGGTTCCTTTATCAAAATGCGCGCTCTTTTAGATCAGGGTTCTCAGACTTCTCTCATATCTGAGAATGCTGCCCAACAGCTAGGGCTGCCTCGTCAAAAATGTCAGGGTGTGATCACAGGAATAGGCGCGAAGCAGTCGAACTGCAAAGGAGCGATCAATATCAAATGCGTTTCAGCCAATAGCAACTTTGAGTTTCACACGGATGCACTTATCATGAAAAATCTTATAAAAAAATTACCAAGCTTTTCTTTTGCCAAACCTACATGGTCTTACTTAGACCATATCACTCTAGCCGATCCTGAATTCAATCACAGCCGTCCCGTGGACATCTTGTTCGGAGCAGATATTTATTCGTTGATCTTATTAGAAGGTATCTGCCGAGGCGAGCAAAATCATTCACCTATTGCGCAAAACACGCGTTTAGGGTGGATTTTGAGTGGTAGCGCAAGGACTCTTCAATGCAATGTCATTATTAACGATTTAGAGGAAATCCAGAGATTCTGGGAAATCGAAGACATTGCCGAAGAGTCCAATCTATCATTAGAAGATCAGGAGTGCGTACAGTACTACAAAAACACCACCACTCGACGAGAAGACGGTCGGTATGAAGTACGGCTACCTATGAAAACAGATTTTCAAAATAACTTAGGGTTTTCAAAAAATAAAGCAGTTGCTCAGTTCAAATCATTGGAAAGGAAGTTTATTAAAAATCATGAAATGGAAAATCATTACAAATCATTTATGAAAGAGTACCTATCAATGGGCCATATGGCACCCGCTGTTAGTAGCACCAAACCCGATTTTTATTTCACTCATCACGGAGTGGAACGAGCGGAATCTACAACTACTAAGTTTAGAGTGGTGTTTAACGGCTCAGCCAAAACTTCGTCAGGCTATAGCCTTAATGACGTCATGAAGCGTGGACCTAATCTTCAGCAAGACCTTCAGTCGCTTATTATCAAATGGCGGCAATTCAAATTTGCCTTTACTGCAGACATTGAGATGATGTTTAGACAAATTTGGATAAACAAAGAAGATCAAAAGCTGCAAAAGCTCATCTATCGAAATTCCGAGCAGGAAAATATCAAAGAATGGGAGCTTTTAACGGTCACTTATGGTACCAAGGCCGCGCCCTTCTTAGCAATGATGACCCTTCGACAGTTGGCATCAGATGCAAAATATCAGCAACAATACAGCGCAGCAGCTGCAGTCCTCGAAAGCTCCTTCTACATGGACGATCTCGTTCACGGGGCTCATCAGTTAAAAAACGCAAAACAATTGCGCGAGGACCTCATCAATCTACTTAAAACCGCCGGATTCAATTTAAGAAAATGGAAGTCGAACGTTGCTGAACTGTCAGATGCAAACATGCACAATAATCAAGACAGCTTCGACTTCAAGCAACCAGAATCTTCCAAAACTTTGGGACTTAGCTGGAATCACCAGCAAGACATGTTTATGTTTCAGTCTAAAATTGAATCGACGGCCGAGATGGAAACTAAAAGATCACTCCTCTCGGATATATCAAAGCTATTTGATCCCCTAGGCTGGCTAGCGCCAATATCGACTAAGTTTAAAATAATTTTTCAGAAGGTATGGTTGTCCGCAATCAAATGGGATGACCCCCTGCCCGAAGAAATTTTATCTGAATGGATCTTAATCAAAAACGATATCATTAACATCAATAAAATAAAAGTACCTAGGTGGTTATCAACTAACGAAAATGACGCAATCGAATTGCACGGCTTTTGTGACGCATCGACTAAAGCCTACGCATGCGTTATTTATTGCAAAATAAAACGAGGTAATCATCCTATTATCACACTATTGGTTGCTAAGACGAGGATAGTACCATGTGGAAAAAATATCTCTCTCGCCAGGTTGGAGTTGTTGGCGGCTCATCTCCTCTCGAAGTTAGTACTTAAAGTGCAACAGTGCTTAAGTACCTACCAGCTTGAGGTCTATGGATGGTCTGATTCCATGATTGTCCTAGGATGGCTTAGCGGAGACCCAACCAGATGGAAGACCTTTGTGGCCAACAGGGTCACAGATATCAAAAAGACGATGCCATCAACATGTTGGCGTTACGTCAAATCCGAAGAAAACCCGGCGGACTGTGCCAGCCGTGGATTAACAGCATCACAGCTGATAAAATATGACTTGTGGTGGCAGGGACCATCATGGCTATCAGACTTCGATGGACAAGGCAAGCAGCCAGCATTTACCACTGACCTGGAGATGAAGAAAGTCCGTCAAGTCAATGCTGTCACTGAACAAGATTTAGAAAGCAATATCATTTATCAGTTACTTTCAAAACATAGCTCTATCAGTAAAGTTATAAGAATTTTATCATGGGTGTTCCGATTTAAAGAAAGAAAAAACAGCAAACAAACATACCTTTCACTATCTGAACTTCATAGAGCTGAAATCCTTATCATCAAACAAGTACAGCAAATTGAGTTTTCAAGTGAAATTAAAAACATTACTGAGAACTGCAAAGTACATTCTAAAAGCAAATTATTACAGCTTAATCCATTTTTGGATGAAAACGGAATCCTACGAGTCGGAGGACGACTAAGAAATTCCAATCTTCCGACGGACATGAAGCATCCGATCATTGTGCCTGGCAACAGCCGCTTAGCCGAGCTTCTGATTGAGCAAGCTCACAATGCTTCTTATCATGGCGGAGCTCGCCTGACATCAGCTTTCTTAAGAAAGAAGTATTGGCTCGTAGGAGGAAATAAAATAGTTAAAAAGCAGTTACGTGGATGTGTTAAATGTCGCCGCCACGATCCCATCAAGCACGAGCAAATTATGGGAGACTATCCAGCAGCTCGTACGAGGCCATCCCGACCGTTCCAGCACACTGGTGTTGACTTTACTGGATTTGTCGATGTCAAATCTAGCAAGGGTCGCGGCATAAAATCAACTAAAGGCTATATCGCAGTTTTCGTGTGTATGGTGACCAAAGCCGTACACTTGGAACTAGTCTCCGACTTAAGCTCATCGGCCTTCCTAGCAGCCTTACGAAGAATGGCAGCGCGAAGGGGCGCACCCAGTCACATATACAGTGACAATGGCACCAACTTCGTAGGCGCTAACAAAGTTCTCAACAGAGAATACTTAGATCTTCAAGCCACTTTAGATCCAAGCTTCTATTCGGCTATCACCGATATGAAGATCCGATGGCACTTCAATGCTCCAGGCTGGCCTAGCGCAGGAGGTCTATGGGAGGCAGCGGTGAAAAGCCTCAAATATCATTTAAAAAGAGTCATCGGCGAACAAAAGTTGACTTTCGAGGAATATTCAACGTTGCTTTCTCAATTAGAAGCATGCTTAAATGCGAGGCCTCTCTGCCCTCTAACTGAGGATCCTGAAGACATGGAGTATTTAACACCAGCACACTTCTTAGCTAGCGGTCCCACACTTACTATCAATGAGGCCGAGAGAGACTTGCGTACTAGATGGCAACTCACTCAAAAAATCTTTGAAGATGTCTGGAAGAAGTGGCAATCGGAATATCTAAGCCAACTATCGACGCGAAGCAAGTGGCGTCAACCACAAGACAATCTAAAAATCAATGACGTCGTCATCGTTCACGACGCCAACCTGCCATCTGGGAAGTGGGCCCTAGGCAGAATAACAGCTCTACATCCAGGGAAAGATGATTACGTACGTGTAGTCACCCTGAAAACCAAAAATGGTGAATTAAAGCGACCTATCTCTAAAATTTCTAGGTTACCTGTACAGGGTACCGATACAGTTCAACAAGACTGTACGTTTCAACAGAAACAAGATAGAGTTTGCTCTGCTACAGTCACCAATCGAACAAAGAAATCGTACTTAACACACTTTATATATATGTTGTTTATGCTATTTTTTACAATGATGGCAACTCCCGTCCACGGTAAATATCAAGTTACCAACTTAAATTCAAGTCAAGGAATTTACTTCGATCATATTAGTAATATTCGACTTGAACGAGATCAATGGAATCTAGTCATCTATTACGACATGGAGCCCTATTGGCAAAGCCATGACCTTCTTATCAAATATATAAATCATTTAGACGGGGTTTGCAACGATCAAACACATAAAAAGATAGCACAATGCGACATAGTACTTCTTCAATTACATCATGGGCTCAATGAACTCGCGCACTACAACAACATTTTGCTCGGTAAGCAGTTCGCACGGAGTGCGCGCACGCGACTACCGCGCGGCCTTGTCAACGGGATCGGGTTTCTAGCTAACAAACTGTTTGGCGTACTTGATCAGGATTTTGCAGAGCAATACGAGCGTGACATTGAAACTATTAGAGATAATGAAAAACATTTAGCAGTACTTTGGAAAAATCAGACTTCTATCGTCGAGGGAGAATTTAATCTTTTGAAGAGAGTAGAATCTTCTATTGATAAGCAAAGTAAAATCTTTAACCAACATCTAAATAATCTTGAAATAACGTTTAACAAGCAGAGAGACGATTTACAAGTAGTATCAAGTTCCTGTGACTTCACCTTATCATCAGCTATCGCACAAGGTATCCTAGTGAGTCTACAGAATATACAAGAAACCGTCATCGATGCCTTAACGAATGTCTATGCTGGAAGATTCAACTTTCACCTTGTTACCCCAGAGCAGCTACGCGACGAGATGAACACCATCACTGGAATGTTAACCAAGGACGTATCATTGCCCTGGAACCTTCAATCAGATATATCGAAAATGTATCATCTACTCTCAGTCAGAGCTAGAGCTTCGAATAAGTTTATAATATTTGAAATCAAAATTCCATTAGTCGCCAGAGACAACTTCGAACTATATAAGCTTATACCTATCCCACAGCAATTTGGAAATAAAATGACAAGCCTAGTTCCGATATCAGAATATGTAGCAATAAATATGCAGAAGGACTCTTATGTACCTCTCGCAGAAATAGACGTACATAGTTGTGTAGAGTTGGATAAGGACTCGCATCTATGTCCTTTACACCAACCTATTTATCGGATGAAATTAGATGAGAATCTTTGTGTCAAAAGCCTATCCGACCAGTGTCAATCATCATCATCACCCTGCAAGAGTACCTGGACTGGATTGAACAGCATAAACACCTACTTATATTCCTGCTGCGGTCAATGCTCTGTACGAATCATATGCGAGCATCAGATTACCGCTGACCAACTACATAAGTCAGGGATAATAAGAATCGATGAAGGGTGTATCATCAAGACCGAAGCTATCACGATCTTCGCTCACAAAACTCTAGCAAATACTCTTCGAGAAGAAGCGGACGTGTTGAAGATTGAGATCCCTCCAATCAACAGAATATTCAACATATCAACTCCTTTGTCTACCGGCCTAAATCAAACTGATTACTCCAATCACCAAGAGTATATCGAGGAGATAGACAGGCAGCTCAAACAGCTTAAAGCTAGTACAGCGGAAGGAGTACTGACTGACAGAGTCAGTTATCACGACGTTCATCACTACGTCGCCATCTATCTGGTATTGTTCGCGGTCGTCGTCGGAGTCGCAGTCTTACTGTGGCGCCGCTGGCGGGCGCGAGCGCAGCCCGCCGCTGCGCCGCCCGCCCTGGCAGCGCCGCCTGCGCCCCAGAGCGCAGAGGGAGCACCGATTGAACTACGAGCTACAAGCTTCGAGCTTCCTACGAAATGCGTCAGTGAAAGTGCAGTGCATGAGTGCTGTGTTCGTAGTGAGCCTAAGTTAGAAAAGTCATTTAGTGCGCGTGTGATCTCAGATTAATCTAGTTCTCCCGTATTTTTCGATCAAAAGTTCAATCGTACCGCATGAACTATCAATCAATGAAGCAATTTATGACTACAAGACTGGACAATTAGTTATTCTAAGCAATTATTATTTCATCATTTTGTAAACTAAATTGTACCATCACCATCACCTTGTATCACGTCATTCACCTATCATTTTCTCCAGCATCTTATCCTCAATTTCTGGCCCGGGAATATGTACGAGCACGTACATTGTGCATTGCCCTAATTAATGCCAATCGCGCATTTACGCCAGTCATCAATTTTAGCACTACTTTGAATTATATTCAGTTCGCGATCACCTGTCAATCGACACACGCGTCTCACTATCATTTCATTAGTAACTACAGTTTATCGTTAAATATATCAGTTAAAATTTATCTCTTGGTTTTTCTGATATATCCAGCTTAGTTACTTTACGTGGTGTACGACCGTACACATAGTGACCAACGACAAGATGGATGATGTAATCTCCGACATCATAGACAATCAACTAGATTTTTAGTGTTGTGCCACACTTTTATTAGGGATGCACCTACTAACAGTAAGTACCAATCGACGATAAATTAGGTGATCACCCATTTATCGCGTAAACTTAAACCATAAAAATCTTTTAGAAATGTTATCTAGATAATTACCTACCCACTTTAGTTTAACGTTAGAGCAGGGGTAGATATGTATATTGGCATATATATTTCAAAATCGATATTCACATTGGGGCGACTCAACAGTGTGAACAGCGACTACTTTCAACTATTAAAATACCTACCAATATGCATCCGACATTTTGTCGTACGGTAAAACTGTCGGTCCGACCTAATATGAACTTGTGCAAAATGTCAGTTTTACAAACAAATGTGAAATGTCATGAATCCATTATGAATGGATTGGTTATTTCAGGAATTTCATTTTACTGGAAATGCCTGACTGCGAAATTTTCATTTTACATTACATTTTTTATTTTAACTTTGCTTCATACTTTGATTATATGAATGACTAGTTTCTGCCCGCGGCTTCGCACGCGTTATTACCTTTTATTATGTAGCTTATATGCTATTTCAGACACACAACTTCTTCAGAACAAGATTTCCGCCCTATCCATCTATACCACATAAATCTCAGGAGTAAATCTCCTCATTGAGGAGCAAGTATGTACCTACCTAGATAGAACAAAACAAATGTTTTCTTATCCTTAGATATAGAATAGGCAGACGGAAGTAACGTCACCCTGAGGAAATAAATATTTATCTCGTTTTCTGACCCTCCCGCCCCCGAAGGCTGGTTGACGCGAGGTTCACGGTCGCAGAAGTATTTCGCACTACTATTTACAAACTCAGGGTTTACTCGAGTTGAGCAACGGCATCGTAGGATAAAGTGTGCAAAATAATTTTTGATTAAATCAGAAAACAAATATTTTAACTTTTTTAAAGTATTTTTATTTATACTCAAGTGTCAATTGATTTTGACTTAAATTTTTGTCCACAAGTGAAGAAGTGAAAAAGAAACCATTAGCACATTTTTATGTACATATATCACATCATCACATGACTGTGTCTAATACATGTT
This sequence comes from Eupithecia subumbrata, assembly GCA_949316285.1. NCBI lineage: Eukaryota > Metazoa > Arthropoda > Insecta > Lepidoptera > Geometridae > Eupithecia > Eupithecia subumbrata. The sequence continues at coordinate 8,595,125 of OX438640.1, read as the reverse complement.
TGATTTGTCTATCTACATCTAAAAATAGTGCGATTAGATCCATGTCCATATTTATGTAGCACAACATTTAATTTCTTACCAAATAATACTAACGATAAGTTTCCGATTCCGGTCGGTGATTCCGGGTCTGTATTCGATGTAAGTCAAATAATATCCCAAAAAAAAACATTGACTTTAAAACCAATATCTACCAACAGATAACATTTATGTTTCTAGGTGCTAACTCAAAAAAAAACTGTGTGACGCCAGCTTAGAATTTACATCACCCGAATTCTTCCCGCGGATGTCGTAGGAGGCGATTAAAGGATATCAACCGGGAGCGGGCAGCAAGCAGCGCCCCCTGCAGAACAATTCTACCACCGCGATACCCAACCCGCATGCCCAGCGTGTGGATTATGGGCCTCTCTGGCCCTCCATGAGATAAAAGTCAATAAGGCGCTTATTATTGGGACGCCTGCGTGCAGCAGTGGACCAATTTAGGCTGTTGGGGTGAGGAGGTGAGGTGCAAACCTTTTTGTCCCGGAACTATTTTGCATTTCAGGCGCTCAGAAGGTAGGAGGTATTTTATTGAATCTATACTACTGCAAAAAGGCCTTCTTCTTTCTCCCGATTTCCATTCAACACGAAGTTATATAAACTAGTTAAAAATCATGAAATCTTTCTCTGTACGGTTTTTAAATGAAATAAACGCACCACAATCTCTGCTTGCACGTCAAACCATTCTCCATTGTTCGGAAGTTCAAGTTGCTTACGTGACATAAGCGTAAGCAACTTGAACTTCCGAACAATGGTTTGATGTAAAAGTAGTTTGAATTAAGTTGCATCGACGGTGTGACGTAAGCACCGTTGATGCAACTTATTTCAAACTACCGGCAATCTATCATTTTTAATCTATCACTTACTACTTTAGGACGATAAGCACAAAAAATTTTGAATACATAATGTAATGTTTCTCTGTAAGTGAATTAACCTAATTCTTAAGAGAAATAAATAATCTTAAACCAGACAAACGGATACGTTTGATTTCTTAATTTTCTCTTCGTTGAATCCCATAAAGTAATATTTTGACAAACACGCAAACCGTATAGCAGAGACATCAGTAGGAAGGGATTGGAATCGATACCTTTTCACAGTTCGTGTGGAAAATAACTGAGTGACTCCAAGTCTGATATGTTAGGCCCAACTCAAGTGTCTTTGCGTTCCAAGATTGATACAGAAATAGACGATCGACACATCTTGGTACTACTACCAGTACCAAGATGTGCGACGCAGGAGGTTGCGGATTTGATTTTCACTTTGGGACAAATGTTTTTACGATCTACAGATATCTGTTCCGGGTGTTCTGGGGGTTTTCTTGTACCTATAATAAAAAATATCTATCTTTAAAAAAATATCTATCTATATACCTATATAAGTCTAAGTATATATAAGTCTAAGTATCTACATATCTACCTACGCTTTTGATGCTGAGCGTAGGGGACCCGTAAGGGGGGATGCAACTGGCCTGGTGGCTGAGCGGACAGATGTCTCTTCCGCAACACTCCTCTTTGGCGTGAATTTCCTCCGAAAACGGGAGGCCACGGTCTAACCAACCGTGGCAATTCAGCATGGCGGGCGGTCTTCAACCACCGCTGGTGAGAGGGGGGGGTCGATGGGGTCTGCAGCCGGCGGTGCACGCCTTAGCTCGGTGAAGGTGGTCAACGCCGAGTATAGTGGTGCCGTTGAGGCTCGTAGGCAACGCGATCACCCGTTCTATATCGGACCGGCAACCCTGGTGTATAGTGCTATCATAATACACCCCCCTGGTTGGACTCCGTGGTGGGTGGGGCCCGGAAAGATGAACAAAACAAACAGTAACATGCAAACCACCAAAAAAATTGACCACTTTGCGCCCTCAGCAGGGGAGGCGGTAGAAGCCTATGCGGCCATTAAGGTCGACAAGGATCCTACTGCTGGCTGGTCGATCGTAGGATCGAAAGCCAAAAAATTAAGCAAGGCAGGTGGGAAAGAGGCAAGGCCAGTGGCTGGTACCTCGAATACCAAAGTTCGAACCTCCGAGGTGGCCAACGCCCCCTTAGGCAAGAACGCCCGCAGGAAACTACGGAGGCTACGACAGAAGCGGGAACAACAGGAGGCAACGAGTACCGAAGCCACTGTTAAGAACGCTGAAGGTCCTAGCTTCTTCTACAAGCAGCGGCAAAATGCTAATAGCATGTCTGAACCCAAACCGCACGCCCCGCCGGCGAAATCTACGAGCTTGCTCGTGGAGGCCGCTGGGTCTGGTGTTGGCCGAGGTAAGGAGAAGAAGACTGTGAACAGCAAACGCTTCAATCGCCAGAAGCGTGCAGCCACAGCGATCACCCGATCAGCTCAGGCCCCTGCCGCGGCTCCGATCCAAGCTCCGGCCTCGATCCAAGTGGAGCCAGGCAAGAGGACGCGTCTGGATGACACTGTGTCCCCGAGAGGGGAACACAAGAAGCAAAAGCTTGACTGCACACGTCGTGCCCCCGCCGCCAGCTATGCTGAAATCGCGCAAAGCAACCTTGGCATAGCGGTGGTGAAGACCGACAACCAACAACTGACGGAGGAGCAGGCCACTGTACTGAAGAAGTACCTCAACTGCCGGCTTCATGACGAGGCCAAGGATTCGAGCATCAGCTTCACCCCCCGCTTCCTGGGCAAACCTATCTACACCGATGGGGCCCTAAAGCTGTGGTGTGCCGATGAGCCGTCTTCCGAGTGGGTGATCGACGCCATCGAACAGCTACCGAGCTCAGCTTGCCCGAATCTTGCAGTAGTGAAGCAGAGTGAGCTGACGAAGAAGGTGCGCGCAGCCATTTTCTTCCCAGAATGCATGTTCTCCCTGGAAGACACAAGTCTCTTACTGGGGAAACAGAACAAATGGGCGCAGGTTCACCAGTGGGTCGTCTACACCCACCAAAGGCAAGCAGACGACATGCTTTTCGTGACGATAGGGATCCCGGAAACCCTTGTCCCTACCGTCATGGAGAAGGGCCGCCGGCTGTCGTATGGACTGGGGAGCGTCTACATACGCTTCTACGGTGCGGATGGAAAGCTCCAAGACGACCCCCCAAGCAAACAAGAAAAAACACAGCCAGAAGGACCGGAGAATAAGCCTGGTCCCAGTGAAACAGCTGTGTCCGAAAACCCCGATCCACCGGTGCCCCCCCCTCCCACGCACTCATCGCCCAAACCGTCGTGCTCAGGAACGATGGAAGCGATGTGTGAGGAGATGAGCGAGGAACTGGTGCTGGCCTCGGACGAGGATGACGCAGAGGCAGAGAAGGAGGAGATGGGAAACCAGAATGATGGCGACCCAAAACCCCTCCTCTTATAACGTCGTCCAAACAAACCTCCAGCACAGCCTCACTGCTACGGCTAACCTGCGCAGAGTGCTGGGGGACCCAAGCAACGAGACCATAGCCCTGATCCAGGAGCCGTGGATTAGGGCAGGGCGTGTGTGTGGTCTCAACAATCTAAATGGTAAGCTCATTTATGACAACACTTGCAATAACCCGCGTGCGTGCATTTTTGTACCACGCAACATTACTGTTGTACCCATAACCGAGTTCTGTTCCAGAGACCTGACGACTGTCAGGCTCCAGGGCGCTTTCGATGGGGAGACTGAAGACGTAGTGCTCGCGTCAGCCTACATGCCCGGTGACGAGGTCGTGCCCACGACGAACACTACGGATCTGGTAAGACAATGCGAACTCAATAATTCAAAACTAATAATTTCAGCAGACACGAACGCGCACCACCCCATATGGGGCATGCCCGTTGCAAACAGAAGGGGAGAAGATCTGGTAAATTTTCTCTTCACTACCAAACTGACCATAGCAAACAGGGGCGCGGAACCAACCTTCGTGACGAAACGATGCCGCACAATAATTGATCTCACCCTTGTAACAGAAAACTACTCTGACTGTGTGCGCAACTGGAGGGTATCAGACGAGGTCTCCTCCTCCGACCACAGGTGGATCAGGTACGAACTAACGCTGAACAAAACGATTCCAGCACCCACGCGCAACCCGCGCAAAACAAATAAGGTACTGTTCATAAACTCTCTGCAGCAGCACCTAGGTGAGGGTGGCCCGGAATCAAATATTAACAACACTGCAGAGATCGAAACAGCAGTACAACACATCACGCAGAGCCTTACCAAGAGCTTTGAGGAATCTTGCCCTCTCACCGTCGTCAGTGAAACCGATCCTGGTAGGAAAGGCTGGTCCCGGCGACTAGAGGAGCTCAAGTGTAGAGTACGTAAGTCTTTCAACAGAGCCATGAACACGTACGACGACTCCGACTGGAACACATACAAGAAGGCCCAGGCCGATTACAAAAAACAGCTACGTCGTAGGAGTCGTCTCAAATGGAAAAACTTTTGCAATAACATAGAATCAAACTCTGAAGCGAACAGAATCAGAAAAATTTTAGCTGCGGAACCTAACCGCGAGATTGGTTCGCTTAAGAAGTCTGATAACACCTACACCAAAACGACAGCAGAAACACATGAACTTCTTTTACAAACACACTTCCCAGGCTGCCTCATAAACGGTGAAACAGAGTGGCACACTACCAGTCTAGTCACACCTTCGGCGACAGACTGGGCAGTGGCAAGCTCAGTGGTAACCGGAGATAAGGTAAACTGGGCCATCAACACATTCAAACCATACAAGTCGCCAGGTATGGATGGGATATTTCCTGGCCTCCTACGCTGGGGTGTGGCACACATAAGCGGAGCGCTGACGTCTATCTTCAAGGCCTGCCTGGCCTTACGCTACGTGCCGCTTATGTGGAGAGAGGTTAGAGTTCTTTTCATACCCAAACCTGGAAAAAGCGACTACACTGAAGCAAAGTCCTATAGGCCGATCAGTCTCACCTCATTCTTACTCAAGACCCTAGAGAGGCTATGCGATCGATACATAAGGGACAACATACTCACAATAAAACCACTACACCCACAACAACACGCCTACAGCTCAGGCAAATCAACAGAATCTGCGCTGCACACAGTAGTTAGTAGATTAGAACAAGATATTTCAAACAAAACGCTCTGTCTCGCAGCCTTCATAGACATCGAAGGGGCTTTTGACAAGACAAACTTTGACAGTATCAGTACATCTCTTCAAAAGCACGGAGTGGAGCCAACGCTGGTAAATTGGATCATTAGCATGCTCAAGCTGAGGGCAGTACGAATCGACACACACGGGGGGACCAGGGGAGTTGTGGCAAGGGGATGTCCACAGGGCGGCGTCTTGTCACCGCTTCTGTGGAACCTAGTAGCTAATGATCTAATTACTAAGCTAAATGACCAACGCTTCTTCACGGTAGGCTATGCAGACGACCTTGCGATACTCATATCGGGACATTTTGCCAGCGTGGCGTGTAACATAATGAATAACGCACTAAAAGTCGTCGAAAACTGGTGCATAGACTATGGACTTACCGTGAATCCAACCAAAACAGAACTAGTAATGTTCACCAACAAGCGTAAACTAGGAACCTACCAGCTCCCGTTCCTGTTTGATACGCAGCTAACACTATCCGACACGGTCAAGTACCTAGGTATAACTCTAGACAGTAAACTAAACTGGGCAACACATTTAGAAAACAAGATAAAGAAGGCCACCATCTCATTCTGGCAGTGCCGACGAATGCTAGGAAGAACATGGGGTCCCAGCCCAAAGATTACCCTATGGCTCTACAACACTGTAATCAGGCCCTCGCTGACTTACGGTGCCCTAGCCTGGTGGCCGAGAACAAACCAAAGCACTACCATAAACAAACTACAGAAGTTCCAGAGACTAGCCTGCGTAGCGACTACAGGGTGTATGAGAACTGCCCCCACTGCAGCACTCGAAGCCCTGATAGGCCTAACACCACTGCACCTACACGTGCAACAAGAGGCAGCCGCAGCAGCTTACAGACTCTGGGCGCTAAGTTTATGGGACAACAACACTAACGCACAACATACCACTATTATAGACGAGTACGCAAGGAGTAATCCCATGCTACTCTCGATTCACGATAGGGTACCCAAAAAACACATACACTCAAAAAGCTTCACTATACAAATGCACGAAGAGCCAAGTGATAGCTCAAACATATACGAAGTAAGAATATACACAGATGGCTCTAAAATGAAAACAGGTACCGGGGCGGGAACGTTCTCGGAAGAACTCAACATACACAAGACAACAGCACTGGGTGCCCACAACTCCATCTTCCAGGCGGAATGTGTAGGTATAATCCAAGCTGCGACCGCAGTGCTACGAAGAAAGGTAACTGACCAAAATATCAGGATCCTCTCGGATAGCGCGGCTGTACTACAGGCCCTGAACAGGAGAGAACACAACTCGGGACTCACCCTACAGTGCCACCACCTGCTAGAACAAGTAAGTGAGTCCAATAGAGTCACTCTACAGTGGATAAAAGGACACAGCGGATCGAGAGGAAATGACGAAGCTGACGCACTGGCAAGGAGAGGTTCGGAGCGGCAACCGGCAGGGCCCGAACCAATAATCCCCCTACCACACAGTCAAATCCGCTCATGGATCCGTCAACGCACAGCCAAACAACACCAAGACTACTGGTCAGGTATTCCAGATTGCAGACAGTCGAAGGAGGCCTTCCCGGTTCTTAACCCGAGATTCTCCCGAAAACTCCTCAATCTGAAGCGTGACAAACTCCGGCAAATCGTCGGCATTGTCACAGGTCACTGCATGCTAAACAAACACCTATTTAATCTGGGTATCACGGACAGCCCCCTATGCAGAGGGTGCATGAACGCAGAGGAGACGGCCGCGCATGTGCTTGTAGAGTGCGATAGCGTTGCTTCTCAACGACTACAACACCTTGGGACACCGAGGACGCCTAGGGAGGCATGCACCGGCGTCAGCGAGCTGCTGGCCTTCCTGGAGGACATCGGGTGGTTAGTTTAGCAGCCCCCCACCCGACACGCAAAAAGGGCCCACCTGTGGCCTAGTTGCGGAAAACAGTCCAGAAACAAGTAACAAGTAAGTATCTACATATCTAACATTTTATTATGTATAAAAGTTATCATAAAACAAGCTTTGCTTAGCTAGGGGCTAGATAATGATTCTAATATACATAGAGTAAATTTAAATCGAGTTAGGGTTTACCCTAACTCCAAAAGGTTTACCTTTAGACACAAAAACTCCTTCACTGTGTAGAAGGCACTCTCGACAAGCCACTTTTTTAACCTTGATTTGATTTAGTTCAAGTTGGGAGCCGCAGTAATGGAACTTGGTATCCGGTTGTAGAGGTCCGGCCTCATGAAATAAGTGAGCTTTTTTGATATAAAGCAACCCATAACATATTGGTTCACCAGTACAGGCCATGTGCCAGTAATTTCACCGGCAACCATACCTCTCATGATACACGCCGACTATTAAATTCCAAATAGTAATAACCGTGTTCCAGGAGACCCCGGCCCGCCATTAGTTCCCTCTCGATTACGTTGCTCCGTCTAAACGCTGCCATTTACATCCCGGAGCACTCTGGCAGATTGCGAGGAAATGTCCCGCAAACCGATGGCACCGGCACTTCAGACAGAGATTCTACGACTTTTGGAAAGTTTTTTAGTGATCTGTATTGTTAGATAACTCTTTAGCGATAAAGAATTTAACAATAGAGAATCTTCGGGTGCAGATTTGGCCGAGGATCTCAAGAGGCGCAATTATGCAAGTCTTGACAGAGTGTACACATTTGCTCCCCTCGGAGTTGAGACCCTAGGTCCGTGGGGAACTGAGGCTCTTCGAGTTTTAAGAAAAAAAACGAGAGCTGGTGAGTATTTGGCGCAGCGCATCTCAGCATTGCCATTCAGCGGGGCAATACAGCCAGCGTCTTGGGGACACTTCCAATTGGTATTGATATCAGTTGAGCTACCTGTAGATTGTTTGCAACAGTCTGCGGTTAGCTCAATTGTTTCAATTGAAAATACTGGTTCTAATTTATTTCTATTATTTTATTGTAATTTTCTTTGACAATAAAGAATGATAATTTGGCGTGTTTAAAAACTCTAAATCGACTTCAAATACTTCTAGTGGTGACATCTAGTTGAAATTCGAGTCTAATTTAGTTTTATGACACATTGATGAAACGACGACTGAAAGAAGGCCTACTTCGAAACACGAAATACGAAGTTTGGGTTGACGGATCGCACGAAACGAACAACCACGTTCAGCAGTATGGACTTGCGACGCGGGACTTGTTTCGGACACTAAATGACACCTTTGGTTTCGTATCTTTAAGAAATAAATATCAAAGTACAAACATTTCACCACGGCACAAAGTTTCGCCTTTACAATGATCATCATTAGCCTGTATTAGTCCACAGCTGGACATAGGCCTTCCCTAATGAGCGCCATAGCGCCCTGTCTTCAGCTTGCCGCATCCAGCATATTCTGCCTGCAGTCTTTCGCAGATCATCTCCCAACCTGGCTGAAGGGCGTCATACACTTTATAGATTATATATATATATATATATATTATTTATACATACGTTTGTAGAGTCGCGTTTTATTTTATTAGTAGGTCTCTCTTTTTTGTAAATGCACCTGCATATTCTGCCTGCAGTCTTTCGCAGATCATCACCCAACCTGGCTGAAGGGCGTCATACACTTTATAGATTATATATATATATATATATATATTATTTATACATACGTTTGTAGAGTCGCGTTTTATTTTATTAGTAGGTCTCTCTTTTTTGTAAATGCACCTGTGCCTATGTTTATGCTAATAAATTATTTATTGCTCCAGTCATACCAAAATATAAAAAAATATATAAATGACTATGAGTACTTTTCGAGAATCGAACTCCTGTCAACTCCACTACGTCATGGAAGTCGTCTGTACCTATACCAAACTAAGTCAAAACTGAACCCAGTTATTATGATAATTGCCGTCAGAAGTTGGCAGATCCTAAACCAATAAACTCTTTAATCTGCGATAAGGCGTAAAATTCAATTTGAAAAACGTTTTCCCGTTTTCCTTTTCAAATATCATTTAATTTGGAATCTGAAAATGTCAAATGTAAACAGGTAATTTCATTTCGTGTGCTGAATGAAAATTTAGGAATAATTTCTCCTACTTAAAAGGCGTAAATGGGAAACCTAAATTGGTTGTGAAAATGTTTATTTAAAGAGGTCAAAAGCTAGAATATTATACAGGTTTTTGAAGTATCTAGAGTTGGAATTCTCGAGCGTAGAAATATGCTAAATATTAAACCAACTAGTTTCTGCCCGTGACTTCACACGTGTTTTTTCTATGGGCAAACTCTAAGGTACTACATATTGGATGTAAATAGCTAATACCTATTATACCTTAGAATTTGCCATGGGAGCTGATTTATGGAATAAAAAGACACTACATGTATTGTGTTTTATTCCAGGTCTAGAGCCTCTACTATGCTTAAAATTTCAGCCTAATCTATTGAGTTGTTTTGGCGTGAAGAAATAAATCCATCGAGTCATTCATCCAAACTTTCGCATTTATATAAGTGTGATAGTTCGATAGGTATTGGTCCCACTTGATTTCATTTTCCAAAATTAGTTTTTTACATTGGGTCACACATCACCACTTCGGTGACTATTCCTTAAGCTAATTCCACACTACAAAGAGCCTCGCTTATTGTAAAAGCCAAGCGAGTCGCTGTGACTGAGCCTAGCGAACAGACGTATTGCATAGAATCGCAGCTGGCCACACTGCGAGTTTACAAAAGTAGTAAACTCGCAGTGTGGCCAGCTAAACGTTCGAATTCTCTGTGTCGAGGTCTTGAAGGGTTATTTCATGTATCCAACCTTCGATTTTGAATTGTATTAAATTTAGGCACTGAGTTATGAATCAACATTATTATTTTAGTTTAGAGAGTGACATATTTGTTGTTCTCATCAACAGACGACAGAAAAGTGAATCGTGACACAAAATTTACACATAAGTCACACAAATATTGTTTATGACTATTGTGTATTATACACAAGCGTAGCTTCTAGTTTAGCCCCAAGCTTGGCAGTATAGTGTGGCATTAGCCTTACCTTACAACTGGCTAGACCACGAGTGAGTACATACCTGTGGTCTAACTCAGTGTACAATAGAGTATTGTATGTAGTTACTAAAGTAACTCATTGACTAAGGGTCAGTTTTACTGCGAGTTGGTCATCGTCGTCACTGACAAGGGTTGGTTTAAATTGATTTATAATCCCTGTAATAATATCTCAGGGCAGAAAAGTTCATTAGTCTTTGTTTACAGTAATCAGGACTGAAACTATTTAAACACTGGACACGAATTTAGCATTCAGTTGCAATCTTTTGCATACCTTGCTACGAACTGTAACTAGGAGAATTTCTTTATGTGACGTCTTGGGTTTTGTCTATCGCCCGGATTCCACCAAAGCGGAGATGTGCCGCCCTTCATTACTAGTTTTTTACTACGAAACTAGTATCATGATTCTAGGTCAATGGGAAGTAGGTGCCCTGTAGGTTTTGGTCCATGACGAGACTCAAGATTTTTTCTTTCGTGAATCAAATACAAATTTACAGTTTCTGGATTTTTCCCTTTATTTGTGCTAAAATAATAATAATAAATTTTAAATAAAATTCTATGTCAACGGGAACTACCCTATAGGTTTTGGTACAAGGCGATCATACAATTTTTTTTTTTGTGAATTACTTAAAAATTTTTGGATTTCAGATAATTCCCTTTATTTGTGCTATAAGACCTTGCTGCTTACCAACTTTCATGATTCTAGGTCTACGGAAAATACCCTATAGGTTTTGTAGGTGTGCATATGATTTCCTTGGAAATTTCAAAATATACGGACATATACGGCTGTAACATTTGAGTGCGTTGACTTAGAAGTTTTATTTATATCGCGGCTTCAAGAGGTTACGGGCAATAGTATTTTACGTTAATTTCAACTCGATACGTCCACGCGTTCCTGAGAAAAGGTGGTTAACAAATGGACAAACAGACAGACAGACAGACAGACATACGGACAACAAAATTATCTTATAAGGGTTCCTTTTTTGCTTTTGAGGTACGGAACCCTAAAAATATATTCCTTAGTACCTAACTAATATCGTTAATATAATGTTTTTTCTTCTAACATAAGTGGTTACGAAGCTCCGGTTTCGTAAGCAGCCGAAACAATATAATTGCTATTCCTTAGATAGCAATTATATTGTTTCAAGTTTGAACGCAAAGGAAAGTCCAGTGCCGACCCCTCCTAGCGTACATCCCACGCGGCTTCCATTCGTAGAAGCAAATGAAGTGTAACGCGAGCTCGAGCCATTAGCATTTAATATAAAAACAACAACTTTGTTGATATTGCCCTATTTCAGATCGCCTGAAAGGGTGGAAATATTCAAAATGGCTTCTTTTCAGACAACGGGGCCGTGAATTTACTTTTAATATAATTTATTTTGATTGTTTTGAAAAAACTGAAAAGCGACTTCGAATCCCCTAACTTTACATTGTTTTTAAGTTTTCGTGATTGATACTAATCCCTTGGGAATCATTTTTTTATGGGAGCACCGTCGTCGCAGCTCCGGATCATTCTCTATACATACATTATTGTAAGAAGTGTATCGAAAGATATTTTTATATCGGTCCATAATTGACTTAAAAAATAAGATAAAATGTACCATTGCAATACCGCATCACACTCACATTAAAAATTTGAAAGTTTATATGTTTGTTACCTCTTCACGCCATAAATACCGAGCTGAAATTTGGCATAGAGGTAGTTATAGGCTCGGACATAACATAATTATAGGTTACGTTTATTCAGAAAAAATGCGCGTAAAGCCGCGGGCAGACGTTCGTATTTTTGATAAACTACAAGAACGCCTTTTTTCGAAGACGAGAGTCTCATTTGGTCTCAGTTGTGTTACCCTATTATTTTTATCACACAAAAGTTACAACAAAAACACCACTACTGCAATACTGAAACTTTTAAAAACCATGTTGATTACCTTAGACATTAAGATAAGTTATTTAAATACTTTATGGTATTTTGCATATTCACAGCTGAGTCGATTTGCTCTCGAGTCATTGGTTACTCGGCGGTTCGGTAAGTTAGTAATTTGATGTTACTATGCCATGTCCCGGGACTTTTTACCGACGATATTTTTATTTTATACTTGGAATAGTAGACTAAAAGAGCCATATATGGACCACCATAAGGATTTTCGTATATAAAACTCCGTAATTTGAAAAGTAGTCATCCATCCAATTTTTATACATTATTAATGACGACCTCCGTGGCGCAGCGGGCGAAGGTCCGCCTGCGACGCAGGAGGTTGCGGGTTCGATTCCCACCTTGGAAAAAAATTGTGTACGATCTGCAGAAATTTGTTCTGTTGGTCTGGGTGTTTTCTATGTACGTATAATAAAAATATCTATCTATGTAGTGTATTGTATTAAGTATATCAATTATCTAGTACCCATAACACAAGCTCTGCTTAGCTTGGGGCTAGATAATGCTGTGTGAATTTTCCAGCATTATTTATTTATTTTTATTTATAATATTAGTGTGATGTTTGTAGTTCGTGATTAGGTAAGGTACCTAGATAATCATACAAGTAAAATTATCCAATCTTATCCGATACAAACAATGTTCCCAGGGCTAAAATGTTTAGTCCTGTTTATATAGGATGGTTTTTTGAGAAGGGCGGTGATGGCTAAGTCCGAAACCACGAGAGTTAGAGAAAAGTCATGAAAGAAGTCATGCCTTCGATTTGTAAGAAAACGATAATGCATTTTTCGTTTTTTTTAATCTTTTACTTTTGAAGGAAATCGAGATAAGTATTAAAAGTAATTTGTAAAAATATGCTTTTTCCTTTTATTTTTAGTAAAACATTTCTTTTCAAAGATCCTTATCAGCAACAAAATTCATTGGTTAAATAAATATGTAATTTTTTTTTTATTTGAATGATCATTTGATCATCAAATCTCGAAGTTATGTGTGCGCTGTGGATTCCAACAAATAAATACACTCTGCTAAATGCCTGCGACTATTTCCTAAAGAAACGCTACTTCCCCCTCAACAACAACAAGAAAAAACGGGGAAATTGAGTTGTTTATTCGTGTCAACGGCGGAGGACTTAGTATGAATTTTGCACAGTTTACGGAAACTGTAAATGTTAACGTTACCCTTCCATACATTTTAGCTCCTTGCAACAATCTTTTCCCGATTGCCACCACCATCTCCGGCCCCACTAGTGGTAATCGGGGAAAAAAATGCCAGTCGCCACCACTGTGGCAACGCACCCACTGGAAACTGAGAAGCTTTTTCGATAGTTTTATACAAACTTGCATTTTCGATTGCAGCTTTCAAATATTTTAACTGACTTTGAAAAATGGCCTATTTTCGTCAATTTCTCTGTCAATATATGGACTGATTTTGAAAATTATTTCGCTATTGTTTACTGAATGATTTCGAGCTGGTCCCATAGCAAAATTATTCCTAAGGTTTTTTTCCCGCAAAGTAAAAAAAAGTAATATTAAGGGATTCACAGTCGGTTTTTTTTTTTTTCAAAACAATCAAATAATTTAATAAATTTATTGCATTTTGGCAGGATGACGTCCAACTTTGTTAATGGTAGTAAGCCGTCACGTTCTCGAAAACTTTTATCGTTAGGTATCAATCAAACTTGTACTAGACATACAATTATAAATAGACCAATTCAATTGCCCCAGGACGCACCGGAAGTAAGTGGATCACCACTGATCACCACAGCGCTGAAAGGAAAACTACTGAACTAATCATAGCTCAGTAGTTTTCCTTTCAGTGCTTGAAGCAAGGTGGCCTCGCTCATTAATTTAATTTATTGGACATTCTTAAATTCACTTAAATTATGAATACAAAAAGCAATTTAATATTGAATTATTATTGTTAGGTATTATAGAAAATTAAATACGAAAATAAAATTTAGTATTGTAAATTTGCACAGCACGTCTATGATATTGCTATGCCAGATGAGTTTTTAGACCTTAAAAAAGAAAAGATTCCACCAATGACAACGAAGTATAAAGCAAGGTACTAACCGGTGTTACGCGGCGTACTGTACCATTCGCAGCGAGCATGATACGTTGCGCCGTGTGCTGAAATCCGTCCGATTACATTACATCGCAGAGATTTTCGATTCCTACGTCAATTGATCACGTGGTGTACTACTTCATTTCAAACTATTTTATTTCATTTTATTTCATTTCATTTCATTTCATTTGTGTAGTTGTTTAGCATATTCCCGTACTGAGGGAAGGATGCAGGTTCAAGTCCCATCGAAGTCGATTTTTTTTGGGATATTGTTTGATTTCTTAGAAATTACCCTGAGTGAGGGCTTACGCACTAAAATAACAAAACATTACATTACGTGTCGCCGGTCAGTACACAGCTTTACAGTTACTAAAAACCGATGCAATAACGGCTCGACGAGAGTAATATAGTAGCCTCTTCCTACTGGCTTTGCACACTTTTAAGGATAATTGCTACTAACGCAGCCTGAGAAGTTACGGGCAGAATACCCCCACCGGCGTTACCTTTCCCATAATACAGCGGGATACAATGCCCTTGATGAATTGAATTGCTTTCTTAAATTCTTTCCATCCAAAGGTTGCCTGGAAGAGATCGCTTCTAAGCGATAAGGCCGCCCATTGTACTTGTGTCTTATGTAATATCTCTTGTATTTTTGTTGGTATACAATAAACTATTTTTGTATTTGTAATTGCATCACGATCCGTTAGGCCGTTTAAGACGTGAAATTAGCAGGCAGCCGGAGTTTCTTTCGCATATACTGAGAAAAAAGGTATAGTTATCAGGTTCTCGAAAAGTGATTGCGTTGCAATGTGAAACGGTTGCAGGGAGTGGATGGATGAAGGTGGCTCAGGAGCGTTGTGGCGTGTCGTATCGGGAAGGCCTATGTCCAGCTGCGGACATTTGTGGGCTGATATGTTGAGGAATTAGTTACTCAGTGGTGAGCAGTAATAAGCTGGGTACTGACCGATACTACGGCGCGTAATGTAACGTGTCACACAGCGAACGTTCGTGCTATCAGTACGGGGAAAGAAGGCGTTCGCAACGACACGGATTTTAGCAAGCGGCGTAACGTATTATGTTCGCTGCGAATGTTACGCTACACTTTTTAAATAGATCATTAATTTGACACTTTTGGTATAAGTAAATCAAAATTTAATAAACTCAAATGATTGCCAGCAGGCGGCTCTCGTAATAAAATATGAACGTTTATTCCAAACTAAATTGTCGTTAGATTATCTGCAATATTCCCTCGAAGTCGACAACGTAAATAATTATTCGGCACTTCAATTTAACGTTTCGGCTTTCACACCCACGCTATAGGTTGTCAACTGAAATTGTTTGAATAATTATGCCTACGCTAGCTTACAGGTATATAATAACAGAATACTGACGCAAACGTCAAAGGGCATCTATTTTGGTCGGAAACAGGACCAAAAGTTGATAAAAGATAAAACCTATTTACGAAAGAATTTGACCTTTTCAGCTTCATTTAAGCTTTTTCTACCATTCCTATCTGTCAAATAACCACACGCAGGCAAATTTTTAGAGATTTTTGTATGTTCATAATGTAAAAGGTTTTTGAAGAACGACCCTTTCTCTTTTTATAAAGCCATCATTCAAATGACCTATCTACCTAAACATGGTTAAGAAAAAATATACTTACCTACCGAGCAAGGTAGCTACAGTGGCGTTCATCAATAAATACCTTGCCCCTCTGATAGGTTCCGAGTCTCTTAATTAGGTACATAAGTTTTCGTTTTAAGATAAGATAGACTTTTTATTGGGTACACACACAAACAGCACAGGAAAGGTAACAAAAGAACAGTAATATAACATTATTTAAGGTACACATGATTAATAATAATAATGTCCTCCTAGCCGAATTTCGACCACGGCGGCCAGTCTCACCGGAGACTAGCCAGATAATAACAATAATAAACACATAATTAGGTAGGTAGGTAAGCAGGTAGACAATTATAAATTGATAACACATGTCATGATTATTATGTAGCTAGGTAGGTACAATATATTTTTATTTATGTCTTGCCGTTTTTACCGTAAGATTTTAGTTTTATAATATTTATGTATGAATTGTAATTGACTTCAGTGTTTAAGAGAGGGGTTTTCTATCGACAAAGGTACATAATTTTTTTTTCTGATCCAGCGAATATACTTGAGATACTGTTTCAAAGTTCTCTGCGCCCATAAATAACGAATACTTTTGCCGAGATCTTATATTCTCTGCTTTGGCTTCTAACTTTTCTTGTGGACTCTGGGACTTCTTTCGGAGTTTTATTTTAATTTGGCATTCGGAAAAAGATTTGGGTAATCGTAGTACTTGTGAGGTTTCAGCTGGCAAAAATATTTCCGCTCTAATGAGGGAAGTTTCTTAATTATTATTATTATAACAGTGTCTGACAATGGCTTCCCTGAAGTGGAATAAGGATAAACGTATAGCAGAATATTAGCATGGAGGGAAAATGATACCTATCAGTGACAGAATTTTAGAAAGCGAATTCGCCTATAAGCGCAATCTAATCGATTTTACCGAGGCGGAAATGAATTATTCCCATCTGTCTCCCTGCTCTGTCCCTTTAGGGTGGTCTTTTCAACTCAGCCCGTGGATTCTATCCACTCTAGAGAGTGGATAGAATCCACGGGCTGAGTGAGTGAGTGAATTATGAGAGTGAGGGAATAGATTCCCTCACTCTCATAATGAGGGAATAGATTCCCTCACTCTCATAATACGATGAGACGACGAGGACGACGATTAATCTTTCGAATTCATAATATTATTGTGATAATCTTCTATGTTTTTTTTATTAACATTCTTTTGACAGTCCACCGGTGCCCATATTTTTAAGTTCCATTACAATTACAAAGCTGCTAACTTAGTTCCAAGGCAAATAATCGAGTTTAGTCTACGTGACCTTTCACTCGAAGGTTGTTCGGAGTGTAAATATTTACTTGAAGATTCTACTACCTATGATAATAACTGAGGAACAAAATAATATTAACGACGGCGGAGATATTAATATAGAGTTAAATACAGTTAATAAAACTATTTATTGTATAAATCAAAACACATTTAATACTCATTTCATCACAATTAAGACACGCAATAAATAATTTTACATTTAAATAATATAATATGCTTCGAGCCTTAAAACTATCTGATAATGTACCTATATAAGTATGATATTTATTATAGTCTTTAGTTTATGTTGATTTAATCTAAGGATAATACATTTTCTACAAAAAAATATTTATATTTTATCAAGCTAAGATAAGTATTATTCGCATCTAAGATGATAATGGATCGCTAATCCTAAATTTTCTTTCATCTAGAAAGTTACGAGTATGTTAGTAAAAATATTCTACAAAATCTTATTATTAATAAATATATTCTTTAAATTTTAAAATCTAAATAGTAAAAGTTTTTAATAATTTTGCCCTGTCTAATAAATCAATAGGTATACAATTTCTAATATATTTTTTTAATAGATTGGTCACAAATACATATTTTGCTCATTCTGAATTAAAGCATTTTGAAATTTTTTTGTGATTTTCAGTGCGAATTTTTCAAAATAATTTACTACTTTCCTAGAAGCAAATGTTTCAGATAATTTTGTATGAAACTAGTCTCCTACTTTGTTTATGTTCCCAACAACCAAATTATCTAAGTTCATAAGATTTTTAAGTCAAATTAATTAGTAATTGGTTCTTATTTTACGGGGTAATTCGGTCTCGCTTAAATGCATAATTTGAAAAAAGTGCATACCTTAAATGCATAAATTACATTAAAGTAGCTTTTTACATGGTACTAAAGATACATTTTAAAGAGCATTAGAATATACCTATACATCTTGGATGGAAGTGTTTGCTGCTACTGACGGTGTGAACGTGATAGATATGCGTTTTCATTTCCTATTCCTAAAGAAAGTACAGATGGATTAGATACATTATCTTTTGAAATACCTATTCTTAGTAAAAAGGTCATTATGTACATAAAACAGAAGTGTATTAATATTCCAGGCATGTTTTTTTTTGAGCCAGAGTGGCATTACGTAACTTTCATAAATATTGAAACGTTATACGAAGATATGAATAAGCTTATGTAAGAACATCAAATTTTATACAGACGTACTTCAATAAAAATATATGACAATTCTGTTCATTTTCAGGGATATGTTTTTGGTTTAAATAGAATAGCTTGTTCCTGCTGGATGAGCTTGCTAATGGAGAGTTTTGTGATGGTGGTTGTGCTCTATTTCTTTTGTATAAACTTATTTAAAAGAAAAGACATTCAAATATTTACTTGAACAAAAATATACCACTTTTGTGTTCATCGTTAAAATCATTGTAAATGCAGATTTTTCCAAGTTTAATTCCAATTCAATACATTATAATCTCTATGATTTATCTATCTGTTATTAGATAATAACTACGTGTAAATATGTTTATTTCTACCATTATTTTAGTTGATAGTTACAATGTTATATCAAAGGGTTCAATTCGATACGCATTGCAAAGATAAATACAAAGATTAAAATACGAAATATCTAATACATAATAGAGCTCGTGTACAAAAGCTTCAGCTAAATATTTTGGTCAAAGGAAGGGGTTACATTCATATGGATTCAGTAGCTGCTTAGCATATTAATGCTAAAAATAGATGTCTAGAGAGAAGATATATTAATGTCTTCTCTCTAGACATCTATTTTGTTCTTATCTACAATACTATGAAGTTTTTTTCTATTTCTATGCATTATGATGCCATACAATATAATTTTTTTATTAATTTGAATGAAGTTGAAGTTTTATAATAATGGGTAACATTTAAATGAAAATAAATTTAGGCTTTCTCATTTTGTGTTTTACAATCTTAAAGTAATTATTTAAAAACATCAAAATACATTTCTAATAGTTATATTACAAAAATATTTGCAATATGATACACAAAATATTTTTATTTAAAGCCTGTTCCACGCAGTTTTCAATCAATCCTGATATTATTTAAGGCACTGCTCACACTAGCGCCGCCACCTATTTTATCTACGTTTAAGAAAGGAATTTCTAAAAATTACGTTAGCCAGTTTGTGATACCTATTATAATTTTTTTTAATGCCTCTGTAATAGTTTTATTTTTTATTGTTTAGGCAGAGATACGAATTGCCATTGGTGGCCACCAAACTCTATTTTCGCATCTCGTAATAATCGTAATAATTAGATAAAATAGGTGGCGGCGCTAGTGTGAGGGGGGCAGCGCCTTAAATAGAGATTATACATTCCCAAAATTTAAATAGTTCCTAGTTTGTTATTTACCTTAATTTATTTTGTGCAAATAATTCACATTGCATTAATTAGGAATATAAAAGTTTATTACAATTATATTTCAATTTCTAGTTCTACATCTAATATTTTCATAATTTTTATGTTTCTAATTTTTAAAATTTATTTTGTAAGTTTTTCTTTTTGGATAATATTCGTTGTATTTTTCAAAACACTGTTTTCTGGTGAATCTACCGGCCTTTTTGAAAAGACTATCTTCCAGACACTAACGAAAAAATGGCTATCCATTAATAACTTTACATGAACTATTTAAAAACACAAATCACTTCGCAAACACTAAATTCATAAGCACAATCACCATTTAAATATAATGTATCTTTTCTTTCATTTCGAAAGTCACTTTTTTCTTGTCGCGCGCGGGCACCACAGTCAACCATCAGGCGGGGCTTTTGGTTCTCACCTCTGTACTGACCTTAACTACATCGGGGTTATTGACCCTGACCTTTTCTTCTTCAGGTTCTTTGATGACGGGTATACGTTTTTCAACGTTATCTGCATGAGTGAGGACCTCTTGTACGTGGATTGTGAGCTCGGGGCGGACGACCTATTCGAAAGAGAAAGTATGTATTGGACAATAAACACAAAGCAAAAATAAGTACAGACAAAAGTTCAGAGGTATACAGGAATACTATCATCAACCTATATAAGTCCACTGCTGGACATAGGCCTCCCCTAATAAGCGCCATAGCGCCCTGTCTTCAGCTTGCCGCATCCAGCATCTGCCTGCAGTCTTTCACAGGTCGTCGTCATACGGCTTATGTAGTATGTAAATAACAATAGAAACTGATTATTCCGACGACCAGACACTAATAGATGCCAAACGCCGCAGACTTCCCATCCGATGGACATGTAGCGGTCGCGGGGAGTCAATGGATGGTGACATAGACATAGACAATCATTTATTTGCTACTTACACAGTACATAAAAGACCCAAAAAATATTACATAGCTAACTTATATTAAATATACAAAAAAAACAATTACACAAAAAAAAATACCAAACACAATAGAGACTGTACTGTGTTTTACAGCAGCAAAAAGGTCTCGGCTCAGCATAAATGCCTAAAACCTTACCACTCAGGAGTAGAAAGGCGCTGACATTCTGCCGAAACTATTATAGTCAAAAGACCCTGTGAGGCTTACGGTTTAGAGTAAGCGGCCCAGGATCGCTATTTGCAGCGTCGTTTAGATGAGGAATTACAAGTTCAGCAGTGGACGTCTATAGGCTTACAATAATTATGCCACAGACAGAAACC
Organism: Eupithecia subumbrata; assembly: GCA_949316285.1. Taxonomy (NCBI): domain Eukaryota; kingdom Metazoa; phylum Arthropoda; class Insecta; order Lepidoptera; family Geometridae; genus Eupithecia; species Eupithecia subumbrata. The sequence goes on along the minus strand of OX438640.1, from coordinate 8,574,431 downwards.
AACCTGCGTGTAGGGCAAATGATGCCACAGACAGAAACCAACCTGCGTGAAGGGCAAATGATGCCACAGACAGAAACCAACCTGCGTGAAGGGCAAATGATGCCACAGACAGATACCAACCTGCGTGAAGGGCAGCAAGGCCCCGGCTACGTCCATCGTGTTGTTGATGTTGCGGTGCCACAGTTCAAGCACGACGCTGCGCCGTGGCTACTTGTACCGAGGCGGGCCTAGCCAGCCGCAGCCGAAGATCTGGACAAAGGAGTATAAGTAAATCAGACTTGGTTGTATACACTTAAAACCCTTAGACCAGGAAACATTATGTTTTTAAATTACATTAAATCATTATTATTTTCTCAGTTTAATATGATTGTAATATTGTACGTTATTTTTAGAATAGTTTGACAGTTGCCCTTATACAGCAGCATACTTTGACATACCCTTTAATTAATTAATTTATTATTTATTTGATTCCAACTAATTATTTTTATTTAATTTTTCAGTCATGTCTGTCTGGTTTTTTTTTTACCTTACTATGGTAAAAAAAAAACAACTGACCGTATGATGTTTCCTATAACGAAATACCTATGTGTTTTATTGTTGTAATAGTACTTAAATATAGAATGTAACTATATCAAGTGTAAGATCAAGTCTACCTAGGATAGAATAAATCAAACTCTACAAGTTGTCAAATATAATGATTATTTGAAGCTGACGGACAAACCGAATTACGGTTTATGTATGTTAGCTTTAAAAAAAATAAGATAATACGATGTAACATATAAATGAAAAAAAAATTTAGTCGTAGTAGAGAAATAAATATCAAGCATTTGTTACAAAATTTGCAGATCATAGAAACATTTACAATGCGGGGGCAGTCGAACCTGTAACCTGGGGCTTCAGTAGACTTTTACCCACTGCGCTACAGAGTCTTTCCTTAAAATGTCTAACTAAACAATATTATTTTCAAGAAAATCATTTTGTATTCTCAGATGTACCATGTATTGCTATGTCCTATGCAGCAATAATATTATGTTATCTTAATTTTAATTTTAATTTTAGCTATTTAAATTTCTCAGTGCTTCTTCAGCCTCCACAATAGAACTAGTGGGTCCTCGTTATTATAAGCCCCGTCTTACAGCGGCATAATAGCGAGGAGGGCCATTGAGATAGAGTCTGAGCTATGATGATAGCTGCACTTATGGCTCTATACAAATTATGTATAAACAAATTAAATGGAAATTCTATGAAGGGAGGATGTCTACGTGATCTGCGTTTATGCTCTTTAAAACTGATATTTGAGAACAAACATAAAACCAGCGTGCATTTGTGACATCGATACTGATAAGATAACATAATATTATTGCTGCAGAGGACATAGCAATACATGGTACATCTGAGAATACAAAACATTTTGTTTCTGTGTACCAAACTTTTATAGGTAGACCACACAACTGGCGGATATCTGTAGAACCTTGTCACAATAAGAAAACAAACGCCAAACATGATTCTACAGCGATCCGCCAGTTGATGGTCTACCTATACCTAACTTACTTCTGAATACTCAAACGAATCTTGGATTTAAGCACGTCTCAAGTGACAGATTATCATTATGACGACCTCAGTGGCGCAGCGGACGAGAGTCCGCCTGCAACGCAAGAGATTGCGGGTTCGATTCCCGCTTCTGAACAAATTTGTGTACGATCTGCAGAAATTTATCCGTCGGTCTGAGTGTTTTCTATGTATAATAAAAAAAATATCTATCTTTGTACATAATATATCAAATATATCAGTTATCTAGTACCCATAACACAAGCTTTGAGTAGCTTACTTTGGGGCTACATGGTGATGTGTGGATTGTCCAGCATTATTTATTTATTTATTAAAAAAAATTAAAAACTTCACGATTTGAGATGCGCTGACATCTAAGTTGCGTTTAAGTACTTATTTGGCCGTTAGTGCAGGACGTCCTCTGGACAGTTATGATGAATATCTAAGAAAGACTGCTGGCAGATGTTGGATGCAGAAAGAAAAACAATGGGCACTATGGTTCTCATAATGGGATCATAAACAAACAGATGATGCTGAAAAATCCTAATACTTTTAAAAATTATTATGTAGTATCCACATGTCTGGACATTTACATGCCGGCTATGTCTTGCGAAGAACCGACAACCACTGAGTCAAACGTGCTCATGAGTTCAGACCGCGACTCTGACAATGCTCAGAGGGGAAGCCTTTAAGTACATTAATGGACTAATACGGTCTGATAATGACAATGATTATGAATTTCATTAGATGCTCCTTACCTGACAGAAAACAAGCGCCAGTAGCAGTAGCAGCATCAGCGCAAACACACCCCACACCACGCCGAGCTGCGTGAGCGTGAAGACGTACAGCGTGCGGTGACACCATTTGTTAGGCTCGAAGAGAGTCGGGGCATAGTCGGGCCACATGATCCCTATGGTGACGATATTGCCGAGTGCGAACCTGAGGAAAGGAATAATACAGTAACAAGTTTTTTACTATAAAACCTTTCGTAGTTTGACTAATTCATTATGAATGTAAGGCGCGACGCGAACCGCACTCACCCTGATGAAGTCCCTCGTTAAGGGATGAAACTTTGGTGTTCTTTCAATACAAACTAGGTTCGTAGTTATCCCGCTTACATTCATAATGAACAGTGACAAGTAGTTCATTTAAAAGTAAAAATACCTGACTCAGTCCTTTTATTTTGCAAAATTAAAGATTCTGCACCTAGCTAAGAGCCGTAGGAGTAGTAACTATTCATTGTCTTTTATTTCATGAAGGAACAAATATTTGTCCCATCTTAACGAAATCTTAAAAATTCCATGTCATTCCATTTGTTTGTCATTTGTCATTCCAACAAACAATTCCATGGACCCGCCGGGAAAGGAAATATTATTTATTTTAAAATGTCCTGGGCCCATTGAGAATCAAAGTATAACCCAATTTTTTTGCAAACAATGGATCATGGACCTCTGGGAATAATAATAATCCCTCCAGACTATAACCTCATTAATCAAAATCGCTCCAGCCGCTTCAATGCTTTAAGGTACTAAAGATTGAGTGTTTCTTTGCCAACCACTAAGAAAGACTTGAATAACATAACCTGCCTCGCTGGGTAAAAACAATCTAAGCTTTTTTGCCTCCGGAACTGTCATAGCAGACCTTCACATAAGTACCTTGGACTGGTTAGATAGTGAATCAGCCCAAGGACCTGTTGGGACGCTGCTTTTATTCTAATTGGCTTTATTCCAAAACATTTACGTCTTATGAACAGTATCGTTAGTGAATAAGCTTGCCGATTTCAGAAGCCGTAAATTGAAAAGTCTTATGTCGCAGGGGAGAAAAAAAAATAGAAATAAAAGGCTCAAGGCCTCAGAGTATTTAGCTAGACGGATGTATGATTGTGATTTTGAATTGTAACCTAGCCTAGCTGTAACCTTAGCTTTGTGACTTGCCTAAATGCTCCTTGTGTGATTAAATGAATCAAATTGAATGTAAAAGCGCATAGAACTACAATAATTCAAATTCAAAGAACATAGATCTTTTGTCCCCAGATTTTTTATTAAAAGTGAACGCATCGGGCACAGGCTATCAAGTTCTTTTATATTAAAACAAGTATTTTTCGAATAGCTTCAGTAAATTATGAAACTTAATTCGTTTTAAATTGAAAATCTGAAAAGGTTTTATGATGGAAATAAAAATCAAAGCATAATCTACTTGTAAATGACTGGAATTTAAACTCTGTCATTACATCAAGTAAATTTGATTTCGCGTGGGCAATATTCTTTTATATTTTTACTAAATTCATTCGTTAGAACGGACAAGTCGTTGAACCAAAAGTTTGAAAGTTTTGTTTTGTTTGACAATTCATTTGCAAAAATGGTTAAAATTACTGTTTTTACTGTTTTCATTACAATAACTTGGACGACCCCCGTGGCGCAGCGGGCGAAGGTCCGCCTGCGACGCAGGAGGTTGCGGGTTCAATTCCCACCTTGGAACAAATTTGTGTACGATCTGCAGAAATTGGTTCCGTTGGTCTGAGTGTTTTCTATGTATAATAAAAATATCTATCTATGTAGTGAATTGTATTAAGTATATCAGTTATCTAGTACCCATAACACAAGCTTTGCTTAGCTTGGGGTAAGATAATGCTGTGTGAATTGTCCAGCATTATTTATTTACTTATTTATATATTTTATGATTCGAATCAAAGATTTAAATCGTTAGATACGCCCTGACAACAAAATCTGTGGCAAAGTCTTCGAATGCGTACGTAAACCAACACACCATGAGTGGTTCAAAAATAGTATTTTTGCAAAAAACCTTATTGTTTGTTAGTTGAATATTACCATTTAAAGTGCAATCAATCATATTGCACGAATTTTTGTGAATAAACACACAATACACTGATTCCAAATGAGCGAGCTATCTCATTTCGCTTGGCAACAACAAGGTACGGTCTTACTACAGAAAGGGCCTATCTAACGATTTAAATCTTTGATTCGAATGAATAATTTTTATGACTAACACAGCACTTGCGTCCAATGAATATGCCTCCCCCGTAAAAGAGGAGTTTTGCTGCTTGGGACGCGAAGCGGTGATTGAAGTGAAGGTTTTAGACACACACAGAAAATTACTGCTACCCTTCCGCTGGTTGGTTCCCTTAGTCTTTTAGGTATACCATAACGGGCTAAGTTGGAGGGGTCAATTACGCCGCACGTCCCAACCTCCACGGCCAAGTTAGTTTCATGACTAAAACGGTTTTTTCACTGCAACCTAGGATGGGTTGGCCCAAACCTCGGGAAAATCTAAAATATTCGTGACTAGACATATTACAAAGCGCTGACTGTTCACTGTACACGTAGGTAAGCAAAACTACAAGTCGTTGCCAAAGAAACCAAACTTATTTATTGCCGAACATGAACGAACTTACTTACTTTGAAACCATAAAAGCAGTTCGAAGTTCATACGCTGCCTCATCGAAACTAAGAAGTTTCAAGATTACTTTTAAAGCAATAGTGTATGAACGAGGGCAGGCAAATTGAAGGCATTTGATGCTGATATTGAACGGTACTGGGTTGGAAGGTCGATTAAACTTTTCTTTTCTCTAATTTCAAAATGTTCTACGTTTGTGAGGGTAATATTTAGTGTGTCTTTCATTATTTTCTTTATATTACAGTTTTCATAGCTTTCGTGGACCCTCTACACAAGTTGCTACGAATTGCTATAATTTACTTTTTGCTTACCAGCTAAGTAAGAACAGAGTGAGGGAATAAAGTCAGCACCCTCTCCAGCAGACTGGGCGAGGACCCACCACCATGTTGACCAAGAAACGAGACAAGACTTGATATCTCCTTGTTAGTCATAACCGCCTGGTACTTCAAATTCAATTGATTAAGAGCACTATCTCCTGTAGTATATTTCCGTAATATAATAATAACCATGATCTATATAAGTCATCTCGTATATCAAGGTGTTGCTAATCAAGCTGTCACTGTCACCTGTCACAGGGACGAAGACAAAAATGTGACGAATTTACTTTGTGGCAAATGTACAACAACCCGCCGAGAGAGTGGGAATCCGGAGTTGACGGTTGAACGGATGCCTCCAGGTGTGTGAGGTAAAGCTTGGAGAATACCTTGGCACTGGCTGGTGTATCCCTAATTGTTAAATTATCGATCTTCGGAACCCATACATCCCCCCTCTCCTATTGGATTACTACAGCAGCTAGTAACTCCAGAATCAGACAGCTAGATACATCTTCTTGTATAGCATGGTAGCCTGGTACTTTTCACAGTGAAAGGTGCTGTGCAAATGCTCTAAACTTACCAGCTCAGTAAGAACAAAGTGAGGGAATAAGCCAGGACCCTCTCCAGCAGACTGGGCGAGGACCTGGAGCTCCGACTGGCCAGCTGCGCCCATAGCAGCCAGCAGATGCCCGCACCACCGCTGGCGCCGCCCACTACCATGTAAACCGGAATGCGAGGCTCAGCTGGGCAGTCACGGATGTACTGGACACCTGGAGACAAAAATCAAGAAAATTATCTGCATCATTCTGCCCACATCTAAAACTCACGGCTTTACCATTCGCCACAAAAGCAGATAACCTAACTGGTTAATTAACCATAAAATTAACGACCCAAGCGGGACTTGAACCCGCAACCCTACATCCAGAGGGAAAAAAACCCGCACAGGGTACGAGGTTTACTTTTTCTTTGGGACCTTCTACGGGTCTTGTTGAATTTTCCCTAAGCTATGGGTTAACACTACAAAAACAAATGACGTGGTTCACTTGTTATTCCCGATCAAGAACCTTGCAAAATTATGCTCAATCCGTTCAGTACTTCGTGCGTGGTCTTAAAAAAATCATCTTCAAAGTTCACAAACTTTCGCAATTACCTTGTTCGCGCCTTATTTTAATATTGTACCTGTGTAGCCTCCCCTCTCCCCTTACCTCACCTCAACGTTTTTGTAACACGACATTACACGCCATATTGGAAAGAAGTACGCATCTTTTATTTCTCTCCACACCTCAGTATCACAGCAAGTCAGGCCTTCAGTCTAAATTCTAATTAATAAGTTGCCTTATACCTAAGAAGCAACATTTTTGGTCCTTCCTCCGCCAAATACGAATCCTGCACCTACGGAAATACAATCTTACAACACGAAGACTTGGCGGCCATTGCTGTGACAAACTGCGCAATAACAACGGCACATCGAAACATAACCTGGAGGCTAAGCGCTAAAGGAATTGAAGTCGGATTGGCATCTCATCGTTCTCCAAACGCATCTGGTGGGACCAACCATCCTTCATTATCCATCTCCTCCCTGTTCCAATTGTGACACGTGTGCTAACCTGTTTCAGTGTTTTGTGGTGAAGGTGTTCTCTCCGAAAGACGGGATAGACGAAGGCTTGTGACGCTGCTATCACTGCCCATCCTGTTCGCTTTAAAATCGTGAGTATTCCTTCCATCCACATACCACCAAAATGTCTACAGACACCCTAAACGTAGAATCTCAAGAAAAGCCTAGGTCTCGCGATAGGTCTCCTACTACTCAGTTAGGTGATAACCCCACGCTAGTTCGCGAGTTGCTTAGAAAACGTGGAATAGTCAAAGGCCGTTTGACTAAGTTTACTAACCACGTCCAATCGTTAGTAGAAAGCGATGATCCTATTCCTTCTCAAAGAAATCGTTTAGACCTACAACTTCGAGTTAACGGAGCTACTGACCTTTTTAAAGAATTTAATAACATCCAATCGCAAATTGAAGACACTGTTTATGATAGTGTGATTCCAGATCAATTAAGCTGTAGGGAATCATTCGAAAATAATTATTATAGTACTTTGGCCTTAGCGCAATCACTGCTAACTAGTGATGAGGTCACTGACCGTTCTAAAGGTACTTGCGAAGGGTCACAATCTGTAAAACTGCCCACTATAGCCATGCCCACCTTCGACGGATCGTACGAGCACTGGCTCGAGTTTAGAGATACATTTTTGTCACTTGTTCATAACTCTAAAAATATAAGTAGCATTCAAAAGTTTCACTACTTGAAGTCTTCGTTGAAAGGCAACGCATTGCTGGTTATAGAATCGATGGAATTCTCCGCAGATAACTATTCCGTCGCATGGGAATTGTTACTGAATAGGTACAATAATAATAGACTTTTGATTCACAACCACGTAAAAGCTTTGTTTACTATAAACGCGCTAACAAAGGAATCACCCTCACTGATTAGATTGTTAATTGACACAGTTCTAAAAAACTTACGCGCTCTAAAAATCCTAGGTGAGCCTACCGACTCCTGGGATACGCTCATTAACTATATGATTGTCTCCAAGTTGGATAAATTAACGGAACGCGAATGGGAAACATACAAATGCACTTTATCAGCGAACGATCGCAATATGAAACGCATTATAAAGTTGAGTGATTTGATAGGTTTCTTGCAGGACAGGGCAGACATGCTAGAAACACTGCAGCTTTCACATAACAAACCGCAAACAGAAAGAACCGAAAGGTCTTATAAAAAACAAGGTTCGCATTCACAAAATGTTTCACACTGCAATGTTTCTAACAACAAACCCGGCGACCGTCAGTCTCGCTCCTGCAAGCCATGCTTGAAGTGCAACGCAGCTCATCCGTTGTATTCGTGCCTAAAATTCATAGAAAGTGATTTAGAATCAAAGATAAAATTAATTCGCGATAATAAACTTTGTGAAAACTGTTTACGCGCGGGACACTCGCCTGATCAGTGTAACTTCGGGTCATGCAGGAAATGCAATGCTAAGCATAACTCATTGATTCATACCGAAAGTGCCGTGACATTTCATTCAAGTGCAGATACTCAGTGCAGTATAAATAAGGCCACAGAGAACGCTTCTTCTACGGACTCGCTAATTCAGGTAAATAAGGCGCATATGCAGACTAGCTGCTCTAATTATGTAGGTATGCATACGGTGCTATTGTCAACAGCAGTGGTCGAGGTAGCTGACACGCAGGGTGCTTATCACCAGGCGCTTGCGCTTCTAGACTCAGGTTCTCAACGATGCTTTATTACTAAATCATTATGTGACAAAATAAGCGCTCCATTATTAAAATCAACTCACGAGATTCGAGGAGTAGGTGACTCAGTGATACAATGTTCGGAAACTTGTAGCATTGAAATTAAGTCGCACGTCGATCAAACATTCAAAACACGCATTAATTGTTTTGTATTACCGCAAATAACATCAGGCATGTCAACCTTCTGTGAAAACGCACAGCTCTGTATTCCAGGCAACATAAGGTTGGCTAACCCGAAATTTCTCGACGTATCGAAGATAGACATTTTGATCGGCGCGGATGTATTCTGGGACCTATTAGAAGAAGGCAAAATTCGACTTCCTAGTGGGCCCTATTTACAAAACACAAAATTAGGGTGGATCATTTCCGGTCCGCTTTATAAACAAACGCAAAATTCTAAACCCATTCATTGTAATTTTAATCGTACGTTAGATTCACAATTACGTATGTTTTGGGAAATCGAAGAGCTCCCTAAGGCTAAGGATACGCAGACTGATGAAGAACGTTCATGTGAAGAACACTTTGTTCGCACTACAACACGTGATACCGACGGAAGGTTTGTTGTACGTATTCCTTTAAAAGAGTCACCTGACGTCTTAGGCGAGTCTTTCACGCAAGCCGAACGCCGTTTTCTTGCTTTAGAAAAACGTTTACAGCGTTCGCCCGATTATAAATCATTATACACAAATTTTATGAAGGAATACGAAGATTTAGGCCACATGAGTCAGGTAAATTCGCACAAAAGTCCATGTTACTACATCCCCCACCACGGCGTTTACCGCGAGGCCAGCAGTACCACCAAGCTGCGCGTGGTGTTTGACGCCAGCGCGGCCAGCACTTCCGGGAAGTCGCTGAACGACCTGCAGTTAGTGGGCGCGCCGATACAAGGTGATTTAATTTCGATTCTCCTCCGCTTTAGACAGCATAAATTCGTAGCCTGTGCTGACGTTAGTAAAATGTTCCGCAATTGTTTGGTAGCTCAAGACCAGCGTCAGCTACAGCTGATTGTATGGAGGGAGGATCCAGCGTTACCGTTACGCAAGTACTCTCTCAATACTGTAACCCAGGGAACAGCTTCCGCACCGTTTTTAGCTGTTAGGTGTTTGAAACAGTTAGGTATAGAATCGTTGAATCCAGACGTTGAAAGGGCAGTTAGGGATGATTTTTACGTGGACGATCTCTTGACCGGTCTTGACAACAAAGAAAGCCTATTAAATTTGTGTGTAGGCATAAAAAACGCGCTTCAGTTAGGTTGTTTTTCACTTCGCAAGTGGATGTATAATTTTCCGTGCGATGATGATCATACCATTTCTGAGCACACAAAGGAAATTAAAAGCAACGAAAACATTAATTCAAAAACGCTAGGCTTAGGCTGGAATAATTCAAATGATGAATTCTATTTCAAAACTGAATTCCAGTCTAATGATACGCCAGTCACTAAACGATCAATTTTATCAAATATATCTCAAATATTTGATCCTCTGGGCTTGTTAAGCCCTACGATAATAATCGCTAAAGTTCTATTGCAACAATTATGGTTACTTAAAATCGGTTGGGATGACGTTGTTCCTGCCAGTGTCGCGCGGACCTGGAACCGGTTTCTCATCTCATTACAAACGCTCGATTCTATTCGTATTCCTCGGCACGCTATTGGAATCATACCTATGTATTTAGAGCTGCATGTTTTTAGCGATGCGTCGCAAACTGCGTACGGCGCCTGTGTTTACGTGCGCACGGTGAGTCCAAATGAAACAATAACAGTTAGGTTGCTTTTTTCTAAAGCCAAGGTCGCTCCCCTAAAGGTTTTAAGCATACCGAGACTGGAACTTACCGGTGCGTTGCTAGGTGCTAAAATATTAGATAAAACGCGTAGCTCGTTAAATTGTAGCTTTAGAAATATCGTTTTTTGGACGGACTCGACCATAGTATTAGGTTGGTTACGCATGGCACCAAATAAATTAAAACCCTTCGTTCAAAATCGAACTTCAGAAATTCACGAATTGACAAAGGACGTTATTTGGCGTCATGTGTCGGGTAAAGATAACCCCGCGGATCTTGCGTCTCGAGGTGCAAGTATTCATGAACTTTCTTCTTCTTCCTTGTGGTGGAATGGTCCAGACTTTTTACGAAGCCCGAGTTTCACGCTAGATGATTTTAGGGTTGAAGAAACATGTGACGACCTACCTGAGCTGAAATCGTCAGCTATTACATCGCTAGTGACACAGGGAGCTAGGTTTTTGTTTCCGTTTGAACGTTTCTCTCAATTTCAACGTATGAAGCGCGCGGTAGCATTTATGTTACGATTCATACATAATATTCGTTATAAAAATAATAGGTTAACAGGTATGCTCAATGTAGATGAGTTAAGAGAATCGGAAAGGACGCTTGTACGATGGTCTCAATTTGAAAGTTACCCTAATGAATATAAATTAATAAATAAAAACGCAATCATAAAAAATAATCACCTAAATAAATTAAACTTATTTATAGATAAAAATAAAATAATGAGAGTGGGTGGGCGTCTAAGCTACTCTGATGAGTTCTCTTACGATAAGAGACATATTTTATTATCAAACAAACATCACTTTACTAAGCTTTTGTTTCGCTACGAACATCAGCAGCTACTTCACGCTGGTAGCCAGGCATTGTTGTGCCATTTACGTGATATCTGGTGGCCTGTAGGTGGTAGAAACCTAGCTAGGTCTGTAGTTAACGCTTGTGTAAAGTGCACGCGCATGAAAGGAAAGGTACTTACCCCTATAATGGGTAATTATCCTAAACAAAGAATAACGCCCACTAATCCGTTCAATCGATGCGGGGTTGACTATAGTGGAAGTTATCTCATACTTAATCGCAAAGGTAGGGGCGCTAAAACCTCTAAGGCATACGTTTGTTTGTTTGTGTGCTTTGTGACACGAGCAGTGCATTTAGAGCTGGTCAGTGACCTCACTACTGAAAGTTATCTTTTAGCTTTAAAAAGATTTATCTCTAGGCGCGGTAAACCTTTAGAAATTTATTCCGACAACGGAAGTAATTTTGTAGGGTTGATGAATGATTTTTCAAACTTTTTACGCAACTGTTCTTCTAACATTGTTGAATACGCAGCAAGTCAACAAATAAAATTTAAATTCATTCCCCCTTATTCTCCGCATTTTTGTGGTCTGTGGGAGGCAGGAATAAAATCTTGTAAACATCATTTGCGACGTGTGATGGGAAACGCGCATCTCACCTTCGAGGAATTCAGTACAGTGTTAGCACAGGTGGAAGCTATCCTGAATTCTAGACCTCTTTCTCCTCTCTCTCCCGATCCTAAAGATTTCGCTCCTCTAACTCCAGCTCATTTCCTGGTTGGTCGACCGCTAACTGCGCCAGCCAGCGATGACGTCATCGACGTTCCAGTACACCGACTCCAGCGCTACGAGAGGGTGGAACAGATACGGCAGCATTTTTGGACCCGCTGGGCCAAAGAATATATATCTGAGTTGCAGATTCGTAAGAAATGGAACAAGCAGCAGACAACTGACCTGAAACCGGACTCGCTTGTCCTTATCAAAGATATAAACTCGCCACCGCTAAAATGGCATATGGGTCGTGTGCTCGCTACGATTCCAGGCAAGGATGGAGTCTCAAGAGTAGCAGATATACAAACCGCTACGGGCGTCGTTCGTCGGGCCTACGCGAAGATCTGTCCACTCCTTCCAGAAGACCATAGTGACGAGGAACTTCACACCTTTTGAAAGCTGTTGCTTCCAAGGCCGGGGGCATGTTCGCGCCTTATTTTAATATTGTACCTGTGTAGCCTCCCCTCTCCCCTTACCTCACCTCAACGTTTTTGTAACACGACATTACACGCCATATTGGAAAGAAGTACGCATCTTTTATTTCTCTCTCCACACCTGAGTATCACAGCAAGTCAGGCCTTCAGTCTAAATTCTAATTAATAAGTTGCCTTATACCTAAGAAGCAACAACCTTTTACCCTAAATGCAGCTTCTAGTATCACTTTCAATTAATTTTGAGAAGCCCCGACAGCTAGTTACCAATTAAAATAGTACAGATGTATCGTAAATTAGCTTTTGTATCGTAATAATTTAACAAGGACTTGCCTGAGAGTTCGGTTATTATTTATCGTTATCAGAGTAATAATACCTTATTCTATATCGCTTTGAAATTGTTATATCTAACGCACGAAGTTGATAATAACAAGCTAGTTAACAATCGGTTGCGTAATATTAAACACATAGGTATTAAAACGCATTATGAACATTATTGTATGACACACACACGCATACACACACATACACGCGATAGATCGACGACATTGTAGCGACTACCGGTCGATTGATGGAGCTGACTCCGCTTTTTGGAGCGTCGTATTAGGCAAAGTAGGTCCAGCAGTGACTCTTGTGGGTTAATTGAGGTAAATAACAAGTGATTAATTGAAAATTATAAAAAAACGAGACTCTGTTCTCGCTTTTTCTTCCTTTTTCGCCAAATGAGAGGGCGCAGGCCTGCAAACTTTATGCCAGACGAGTATTTTGATACATTTTTCAAAGTCAATAGTGTCTACCTTAGTTATTGGTTCTAAGTAATCTCCAGAACGACTGGGCAGATTCTAGATTCTAGAAAATTACACCTGAGTTCAAAAAAAACCTACCAAGTTTTTGTTCAGGTATTACGTGAGCGAAAACGCGGACAGAAGCAAGTTATTTATAACCGAGCAATAATGATTGTTTACCGAAGAAGTGTTCCAAAGGCATGCGTAGGCGAGTGGAAGGTACCTCGTGTGAAAACATGGAACAATTTGTTGAAGCCACCTACTTACCTACTACTTACCCACGTTTTGTGTTTCACTCTATTGAACATTCAGTGTAAATACATTGAATGCAAGCCTGTAAATAGCACACATTCTATGCTAAAAATTTTATTGTGCTTCTATATAAATGTCTTATTATTTGTTATGTTGGCATTGCCTTAAATAAATAAATAAATGTAGTTTCTATTGAAATAATACTGTATTCATAGAACCTTGTTGGTGGGTGTCACCTTAGCGAATAAAATAATAATTTGGGCGGACAGAAGATCTTTTGAATTTTGATAGTGTGATCGTGCCAGGAAGTATCACACAGTAAGAGTCGTTTTGTTGCATCTTTATAGGTACAATAACGGTATGCCGTTGGTCCTGCGACTGACCCCTCCCGGGTCGTGTTGGTTTGCCTTCCCATCAGATTATGATTGAGGGAATACACCTATGCTTGCGTACTCAGTTGTGCAGTATAATATGTCTTGCGGTCGTGACTAGACTCAGTTGAGATTGAGACGAGCCGTCGAAGCCGAAATTCGGCTAGGAGGACATCCTACCGAAACTTATAATAGACTGAAATTTAGCAAAAATCTTATAACGGATAATGAGTTACGTTTCTTGAAAGAACTTTAAGTTTAGTTCTAAGTCAATCTAAAATTATCCAAATTCAACGAACTTCACCAACTGAAACCTTTGAGTAATGTCATCAAAAGATTTCCGAACGGGCCGGTTCATTACGAGCTCGCTCGTGGTTCAATCGACCACGTACATAAATATTCAAAGCACGTGTATTGTCGTCAAGGGAATAACGCGCTCGGAAATAGCTGAGCAACTGCTGCAGGTATTTCTATAAACGAGTTTCTTTAACACTATGGATTAAAGAATACTGGACCGTCCATTTTGGCTATGAATAAAATAGCAGCGAGAAAATGAAAATCAAGATTAATTTTTAATTTTAATGCGGATCCTAAGTGTGTACCAATAAATAAACGAGCTCTGGAGACAGCGTTTTTAAAATAAAAATAGAGAAAAATTCCCTATACAACTTCGAAAGACGCTGTTCAATCACTGTCAATAAAAATGTACCTACGTCAAACACTTACATAGTACAAACGCATTCTATTTCTATTCTTCGGCAGACGAAAAATTGGTGGGTTATACCTACCTACAAGTTTTGCTATCCAACCAGGTTGTTAAGCTACTTCTGAAAGCTGTACTCCAACGAAATTACTTTACTCTTGTAAATTGGAATGACATTTTTGGTGAATTAATCAATTTAGACAAATTACCGCGGGGCCTTTTGGGAAATCTCAAAGCGAGAATTTCGTACCTTTGTACATTTTATCACTTTGTTGAAGTTTTGCTAACAGTATTGTAATTAAAATTTGTGGCATAACCAAAATCTTTTCTCTGGATCTGAATATTCGGTCCAGAAGATATATACAGAAATATATGGATATAAGATACGTTTATTCTGTCGTACTTTTTCATTATTTTTTTGCTTACATTCTGTCTTAGGTGATAATCTCGATAATGTCGGTTAATCTCGAGTCAATTAAAAAAGTCTTTTCCGGGCAACTGACAATAATGAAAAATTAAAATATTTTATACCAAATTTGTCTCTGTAAAAGAACTGGAAAATCTAAAAGTCATCATCTGCTTCTTTCTCGCTGGCCCACTCTCGTAATCGCTTGCTTTATATCCTTCAATCTTCTTTGTTCCCGTTTACTTCACGTTCAAAAGATCGAACTCGGGGTGTGTCAGTGGGCTATGACAGAGCATATTGTGTATGCATAACAGACCAAATACGGAACTCAACGCTGCAATTCCAAACAAAGGTTTATGACGTTGGCATGAATTCAGCACAGCTGAAATGGGACTGCGCCGTGTGTCGCATGCCGGACTACCTGGTCCAAAATCACCACTGATCGGTCCCAGACGCACGGCGTCCGTGCGGTAGACCACGACGGAGATGGATTTAGATGTGCACCTTCCAGACTGGCCCATGGCATCTAGGAACAGGGAAAGCTGGAAGAAAGGGTGCCTTTGCAATGGAGTGGGACAACACAGGCAGGAAAAAATAAAATAATTACTTCACGTTTCGTTTATTTGCTGACAAAATAACAGTTCACCAACGTTAATGGTTTACGGCATTAATATCTTGTTGTTTTATGTCAATAAGGAAGAACTAAAATGAAGCTAATAACTATCCAAAAGCCATTATTATATGTATCTACGTTAAATATGAGGCGTTTACGAGATTTTGAAAATAGCCACCGTTCAGCATTTTGTGTTGTTTAAATATAAAGTATTTTTGCTTACTAATAAACAAACATTCGAGTACCTAATCTTTGGAAACCTGGCAAAAAACTTATTTTTGCGAGAGTCGGGATAGCAGAGCAGAAATCCGGATTGATTTCTATTATAAGGTTTCGAAGTAAGCACCGAGTTCGTCAGTACCTTTGCTTATCTGCTTTGCTCTCTGGCTGTAAGTACCAACGTTATTTCATTAGCTTTAACGTCTCTCCATGTTATCAGATTTGTGTCACAACTTATTTAAGTTAAACAATGCTCCGCCTGAGAGTTAGGCGTCAAAACTTTTCCTAGAAGGTCATGTTTTGGTCGACCCAGAAGTTGGTCGATTCATAATCATAACGAACGAAATCCAATTTCTAAAGCTGAATACCTCTATCAACATTGGAGGCAAAGACAACTAACTATAAAATAAGTTCAAGAAATCATGACACCGAACGAACTTTTTTAGTTGAAATATTTTAATATGCCATCAATCAGTACTTATTCAATGAATTAATCACGTGAGCTCTTCATTTACTTAATATTGTAAAAATAAAATAAACACTTGTAGATCAACTACAACACACAACAATCAGTCAGACAATACACACGAGACAGACACAAGTCGTGCCTAGTTAAATGAATCATCAGACTTCATTTGTTAAAATTCATTTCCTTCGATTGTTCGATGCGATCATCGAACAATTGAAGGAAATGAATCGATAGTTTTTCTGTTAAAAAGGAAGAAAAAATAAAACACTGTTTAGCAATTGCTGAAAGTTGAAAGAGGATTGAAGTTAGGAGAGAGTTATTATAAGCAAAGACATTCTGAGAACTAAGTTCTAAGCCTCGCACTGGGTATAAGTCTAGAGCTCTATAGATTAAACTCGTCAGTCAGGCACGATAATGATGAAATATGTACAAGTATCGACCAGTAGTCTCGAAATAGCAACCTGAAGACTCGAACAAAGAAAATTATTAATTACATTAAGTAGGTATGACGAAAACTCGCATAGTACTAAAAAAGTGATATAAATAAAAGTTAACTTCTAAGAATGACTCAAAAGATTGTATAGTTATAAAAAGGGCAGATGAAAATTAATTCTCAATAAAAATGACAGATACTTAGTATTGTTTTTTTTTTTGTTTTAATTGATCTAAAATTGATCGATAAATTAACAGTTCATAATAATAGTTTATCTCTTACAAAAAGTAACTTTTATAAAAAGCTGCACCCAAAATTCAAAGCTCTGCTAAATTGCCTAAAACAAAGTATTATCACCCAATTTTCAAGTTTGAACTTCAAGAAGGCTAATTTTACTAAGCTTTTAGTAAAGCGTTTTTATTATGAGCTTAAAAATCTGCTAAAGCTACTTTCCTCTCGAAAAATAAGTTGCGTCTAAGTAGGATTAAGATAATACTCTTTTACATTTTAAAAGATGTTGCCCCACTTCTGAACTTCTGGAGGGTACAGCCATTTTTCACGAGCTTGTCTATGCTAGACAGGGGACTTTTGAGATGTATTAAATAATACGAACCTATTTATTACTAGCATATTTATGAAATACCAAGAAAAAAGCAAACATTAATATGGAAAACAGGTTTTTCGTTCATCGTAATAACGGTAAGTCGTTACTGAGGCTGTGGTGTCGATTGCACTAATATTTTTGCGAACGATCGAAGCTCATCCAAAGCTTAACTTTCGGCGTTTTATATAAATTGAGATAAAACCAAAATCATGATCAATGGTTTCATTGATCCACCAGTTCAAAATCGCTCGGCGAGCTATGGAAAGAGCTATGCTCGGAGTCTCTCTGAAGGATAGGATTCGTAACGAATACATCCGACAGAGAACCAAAGTTATCGACATAGTTCAAAGACTAAGCAAAATAAAGTGACAGTAGGCCGGCCATAGCTCGCGAAGAACTGACAACTGCTGGGGTAAACGTGTCCTTGAGTGGAGACCGCGACTCGGAAAACTAGTGTAGGACGCCCTCCGGCCATGTGATGGCGACCTGTGATAGACTGCAGGCAGATGCGGCAAGCTGAAGACAGGGCGCTATGGCGCTCTTTAGGTTAGCCTATAGAGTATAGGTTGTTGATGATGATGTGTAAATTTATTTTAACTTACCGACAATCAGCATGATGACCGGCAGTGTAGACAGACACGCCAGGAACACAGTCATCAGAACTGCAACAAAAAATTTAAACGTGGAGAAAAAAATTATAACAAACAATTGCTGTGGAGTGAATTAGAGATGGAAAGTCAACATTTTGACAGAGTTATCATAACGCTTGATTAAATTTTATTTGAACAACTCAAATTATGGCGATGGTACTTATAGCGTCAAAAAACCATAACAATCGTTTGAGATACCTATTGCAAAGTTTCCAAATTGCTTTCGTGAAAAACAACTCTGATCTGTTTGTTTTTTTTCTGAATCGAAGTTGTCGTCAATAAAAACTCGAACAGATTAGAGTATAAAGGTCTCAGAAATTGGCTATAATATTGTAAAACTCACTAGTTCTATTCATAATCTGTGCCGCACGGCACACGAAATCGACAGTCCCAGAGGCCTCCATGTTGGCATCTTTGAGCTGGTAGGCCACAGAGCCGTACGTCGTGAGGCCAACGCCGAGGCCTAGGCCTCCCCGGTCGTTGTATTTGGCCTGCTCGCCACAAAGCCGCCTCTGCTCGTCCCCTGACACCTGGTGGTAAATAATGGTAAATTGTGGTAAATTATGATAAACTTGGCTTAGGTTCCTTTGAGTTTTGGATCTGCCAACTCACCAAGGTAATCTACTTAAGCTGAAGATGTGGTGTGTAGGCGCATTTACAAGATATCGAAGGGATTATACTTCGTGAGAACTAGACACTCACCCATACGGTATGCGTGAGATGAGAGAGCGTTTAAAAATCATAGGCAGCTTTTATTTATTTATTATTTTGGTAGACCTACAGCTTATACAGGGTGTTCGGCACAACGATGGCTTACATGCCACCGTTGTGCCGGTGTTGTAATAAAAATAATGTAAGCAATGTTATTTCGTACAAATTTAGTTACAGCAAATTTCAGGCAGTACTAATTTCGGAAAAAAAGTTAATAATCTTAAGAATTATAAAAAATAGCCTAGAGGCTTTTCGGGGTTAAAAAAGCCGACAAGTTATAGCACTTGATTCCACCTACCTTAGTTTTCATGTGATAAACGTTGTACCGAACACCCTGTATAACTACAATAAGATTATTTTTATTAGTTCACATGAAAGCTATACAATCGTCGAATGTGTCTTATGGAGATATAAGTAAAAAAACAAAAAAAACTTTGCAGTTTACGAAGGTAAAACGCGTGCAAAGCTGTGGGCTGAAGCTGGTCACAAATTGTAAGATATCAAAGGTTTGACAAACCTGGCTCACAGAACTGGATGCCCTCCTGGACCCGGTGTCCGAGGCAGCCCCCGCCCCACTCTGGCGCCCACCAAATGAGGCCCTGTACGGAGACACACTCCTTCCTTTGCAACCTAAAAACAAATAATCATTCTGTAAAAAAGCATACAGAGTATACATAAACAATTTCAACACTATTAAATCATTTAAAACGTGCATAATATCCAACGTAATTAGAAATTCAAAACATTTAATATGAAAATACCATTCTACTGACAAAACTGAAGGAGGCAAAGGTTGCTCAGAAATTTTTATGACTTTAGAATTTTTTCCTTCACGAACAATAAGCTGAAATTCCTGGTAAGCCTTAGAAACATCGTTGAAAGTTCAGTTTTGTTATTCTTTTCGAAGTTATTATAAACTCACAACTTTTTATATTATTTAACAACGCGGAGATTTTTTTTCAAATTTAATAGCTTACATTTTATGTTAAAGAATGATAAAACCTTCTCATTATTAGTTTAAAAGATGCTCAATTGACATAAATTCGATGCCAGCAAAGTAGAAACGGACATCTACATTATTGATATTTTACAGATTTTTTTTTTTTAAGAGCACATTTAGTAGATATAAGGGCCATTTTGAGAGTTATGCACCGATTTACATGAAATTTTCCAATGTGCAATAAAATAAGTTAATTTTGTTTAAATTGATTTTATACCAGGTTTTATTGCTATATCGTTATTTTGGAATAATGTAATTGTTTAATTTAGTTCTGTGAAAAAACTTCGACGTAGAAAAAGACATCTGCCTATTATCCGTTGTTGTGATCTATTTATAAAAAAAATGTGCAAAATAGGATATCGAAAAAAAAATCAATAAATTTTCATATAAGAATAAGAAATAATACATTCCTATATTGGGTCATATGCAAAAAGTACAAAATATAATAAACGGACCAGTGACAGAAGTGCGTGTTGAGGTCCGTCGGACCGTAACGTCCGTAACCTCAAAAAAAAATTACGCAGGTCCGAAGTAAAATTCAAAAGTCCGTTTCTACTGCGACGTTTTTTAAAATTCGATTGTAAATATTTTCATTTACGTGCCTGATTTTGTTTATTATTTTGAAAAGTGATTAAATTCATTATTGTAATTAGTATTCAAATGTGGGGTAAATAATGCAGATATCCGCATTTAATTTGCTGCCATCAAATTGAAACAAACCTATGCCTAGAAGTTAGGCCAAAATTGTATTATTTTTATTTATTTCAGATAGTTATGTAATCCATATCACACATTCACAATTTAAATAAAACTCTAAACAGAGTGAAGCTAGGTAGAGCTATTCTTACATATTATGAATTCTTCGAAAACGTACAAAGTGATAAGTTATGAGAGTTTCCCTACATTATACATGCGCTTTGAATGAAAAGGCCAACATCATGTTATGAAAATCTAACCGAAGCGGATCAAGTCAGGGTCTCCTTTGAGGTTTTATTGTTCGAAATCAAAAACTGATGGTATATTTTTCCAAGAAAGCTACTCTACGCGCATTGTGCAGAACAATTGGGATTTGATTAGTATTGAACTTAATACGACAGTTGAATTCAAACCCATAGATGCAAATTCGACGCCTAAAGAAATTTTTTGAAATTCAATGTTCAAGAGTCATTGACGACCTCCGTGGCGCAGCTGGCGATGGTCCGCCTGCGACGCAGGAGGTTGCGGGTTCGATTCCCGCCTCGGAACAAATTTGTGTACGATATACAGAAATTTGTTCCGTTGGTCTGGGTGTTTTGTTGTCTGTCTTGTGTGTATAATAAAAATATCTATCTATGTAGTGTATTTAAGTATATCAGTTATCTAGTACCCATAACACAAGCTCTGCTTAGCTTGGGGCTAGATAATGCTGTGTGAATTGTCCAGCATTATTATTACTTATGCAACAGTACCAAAAAAGCAAAATAGTAAGATTGAAATTGAAACTTGAATCGAGATTGATGTTTTTATCACTATGTAATGTAAATTAAAAAAGCCCAAAATTTGGCTTTCATTCCAGATATTCTTCATTTGATATTCTGTGGCTTGAGCTATTATTCAGTTTCTGCATGCCAACAAAACGAGATACGGCAAAACCTCGACGTTATGATTTGTATGCAAGAAATGCGGGCTTGTTTCTCGAAACATTAAATTCTCAACTTGACAATCGAGATGACATAAATGTCTGGATTCCACATCTGAGACCTTAATATTTCATTGTTAAAATATTCTTCGCACATGTGCTTTATCAGAAATAATCTTATCTGAAATTCCGCACAGTCTTCATAATTTCAGAATTCAATTCAGAGTGACATCAAAGACAGACAGGCGAATAACAGAAAGCATAGGAGTTATAATCAAATCATGAGTTAGGCATGAAAGAAATTAACTCGCAGATGACTTTTGAGTAAAGTGGAATAAAAATTGTAACGGCGCCATCTGCATCGTGAATCAACTCAAATGAACTCATCAAAGCAAATGAATATCTACATGAATGAAGCATGAAAGCTCAACAGTCCGATTCAAGTGTTACGCTACCGAGCTACTGACACTTGCAATCGATCGTACTAGTAACCCGACTACTGATACAATGCCAAATGAAAACTCAACATTAAATGACAGAGTACCTACTGTACTTAAAAAAAAGTGAACGGAAAATGAAATTGATAAGCTACGACAACCACATAAAGTAATAGGACTACTCACCAGCAGCTTGACTGTCCTCACTGGCCCGCCTCTCCCTGGACACTAGTGGCTCCTGGAACGTCAAGGTCAGGCTCCCCCGCGGACTGGCTCTGGCTGCCTCCAGGTCCCCAGCCACTAGGCTCCCTCGCGCACTCCTCTCCGACGGCGCAATACTTCCTCTGGGACTTCTCTGCGAGTCCGGCACGAGAGAACCTCTCGGCGTCCTATCAGGCATCGGATGATCTTTGCTCTTCATCATCTCAGGAGCTATGCTCCCCCTAGGACTGGTTCTTGGACTTGGGCCGATGTCTTTCTGAGAACGAGCTGGATCTATCTGAATACTCGCAACGGAATGCCTCGGACTTCTGCCCACGTCTGGGACTAGAGAGTTGCGTCCCTGGTAGCCGGTAGCTTCGGGGACCAAGCTGCGCCTTGGACTTCTAGCTGCCATGTCTGGTGTGATACTGTTCCTAGGACTCCGATTGAAGTCTTGAGGGTTGAGACTCAGGCGGGAGCCATAAGCCATGTCGACGTTCAGATTGTTGCGTGAAGGCGCAAGGCTGTTTCGCATTTGCATGGCTGCTTCTGGAGTCATTGAGTTCCTGGCTGATCTTTGTTCTGGAGCGAGGGAGTGCCGCGGACTTCTGTTGTAGTTTGGGAGGTCCATGGCAGCTTCTGGAGCGAGGCTGGCGCGTGGACTCCTTTGAGGAATGGGGTCCATTTCTTCGTCTGTCTCGGCTGTTGCCAACGAGGCTCTTCTGGAAGGTTGGGCCGAGGCTCGGGGTGACCTGGTCTGCGGAGAGGTGGCCGCGCTTCTGGACGCTCTTCGCCTGCGCGATGACCCGGTTCTGGGTATCATTTTGATCTCACATTTTCTGCGCTCCTATAGCTCAAATCTGAAACAAAAAAATTAAATTGATTCTCCTGTAACTTGAGAGGTCACAAAATACCCTCGCTTAAAAATTTTGAAAGATAACTGAAGGCTGGCTTTTTTATTTGTAAAGTTGCTTCATCTGTATTCTGAGCGTGGAATTTATAACGAAAGTCTATAATCCAGGGGAATGGAGCAATCCTCCTTCTTTGTTTAGAAATAAAGCCCGTGAATGTTAAAGCGATTACTTTAAATCTTTTGAGTTAAACTGATTTACAGGCTCACCGTGCCACGAGACTAAG
This sequence comes from Eupithecia subumbrata, assembly GCA_949316285.1. Classification (NCBI taxonomy): domain Eukaryota; kingdom Metazoa; phylum Arthropoda; class Insecta; order Lepidoptera; family Geometridae; genus Eupithecia; species Eupithecia subumbrata. Next base: position 8,551,456 of record OX438640.1, on the reverse strand, counting down.
GATAAAGGTGCGTTTTCGTTTTAGATGGTACCTACTTAGTTCTCGGTGAAAATAAAATCTACACCTGCTAATGACAACATGCTGTGCGGTGCTGCTTAGAATTCGCACCATCCCAACTCATCCCGCGGGTGTCGTGTGAGGCAACTAAAGGAAAACCACGATCCCCAACCCGCATGCCCAGCATGGGAATTAGGGGTACTACCCCCCATGAGATAAAAGCCAATAAGCTGCTTATCAGGGGGAAGCCTGCCTCCAGCAGTGGACCATCATAGGCTGTTGAGGTTGAGGTAATGTCAACAGAACCCAAAATAATTAAGAGATGCGAAGTTGCTCTTTTTGATCACCATCGTGGCCAAAAAGACCAACTTCGCATCTCTGCCTACACTATAAAAAAATAACTTTTACAGAGGCATTAAAATAGGCTTATGATAGGTATTACAAACTGCAAGTTCGATTTTTGAAAATTCCTTCGTTTAACTTATTATGAGTGAACTTTAACTTATGAATAAGATAAAATAGGTGGTGGCGCTGATTTGGGTCGGGTATGCGCCGCAACAGGAAAAGGTTATTCTGAGAGCATTTCAATCCATACCGTTGATAGGAATACTAAGTATATTTTGCATCAGTGTTCTCCAGACCTTCACAAGCAATGATTTAATAAAACAATAGCGACGCGACGTGCCCTAAGTACATATAGACGTTGAAAGGTGTCCTTCAAGCTTTTTGTCTCATCTCTCAATGTGAACACGCCCTTATTTGATTTATCTAGGTGTCTGGTGTTTCACAAATACCTATTTATGGAAATATGCGGTTCAGATAACAATGGATTGAAATAATAACCTCATTCGCAGTCGGGTAATAGATAAGCTGGGGTTCCAAAGGTATTTCATCGTGTTAGAGAAATGTTTTTATTGTTGGAATTGGCCGAGACCAAGGGTTTTTCTGTGTAATTTTCTATGAATAAGGTTTGTAAGGGCTTTGATTCCATTTTTTTGGAATATAGATTGGATTTCTATTCATATTTTTACGACCTTCGAGGAATAGGGTGACCGGGGCGGCAGAGAGGCCTTGTCCGTGCGATTAGATCGAAATGTTTTTCAGTAGTCTCAAGTAGATATTATATAATCATCAGTTAAAGTGCTGACCTCCGAAAATAGAAATAATCGAGCTCGTTTTAGAACGATCAAGAAGATCTTTTACAAAAGTACCTACAACTTATACAGGGTTATTGGTAATTCACTGACACTGCGTGAACACCGATTCTCTCCGTCATCACGAACACGCTTGTGAAGACATCAGATCTAAATTCTTAAACTTGGTATTGATAGTGTGTTCTTCCATTCAATAATCATCATTTAGAGAGGTTTTAGTAGAAAGTAAACTACAAATTTCACTGGGTTCCTGACAAACGTGTTATTAAATTTTAACCATTAGTTATTTACAAAAAAAAAAAAATTAATACCTGGCGTCTTCACGAACGTGTTTGCGATGGTGGATAGAACCTGCAGTTGAAGTAGTATCAGTGAATTACCAATAACCCTGTATAGAATCCGGACAAAATGACCTCTTTTCTGTTTCGTACACATTATTATGTTATTTTTATTCACTTTTATTTGTAAAACCATCTGGGCCCGTACTTGGAAAGTTGAAAATCGATGTTCCTTACACCTTTTCATGCAAATCCTGTCATAAGTAAGTGCCATATGAGTTTGTTTTGCACTAAAACGTCTCAGAATTTTTTTTTTATTTTCCGGGTAGACCCCCAGTCTATCAAGAATCGAAAACTTTTTATATCCATAGTAAATCTACACTTAGAAAAGGTCAAATTTAGTTTAGTTTGCAAGCTTTTAACGTTTATCTACCTTCTACTAAAAATTCCTGTTCATCAATTCAAATCCAACAAATCCTTTGACCTTAAGTTATTGAAATTCGCTTCAGTAACTAGGCCCGCATCTCGTCGTTAGTAGGGCATAGTATAAGCGACGACATCTGCGAGCAAAGGACCAATCACAATCTGTCACGACGGATCTATACATCGGTATCTAAAGCCAATTTACAGGCAGCTTTCAATATTCACTGCGAGAAAAGTTCTGAATAACGGTGCACATTTTGAATCTGACGTGTAGTAAGTATTTCGCTCAAGTGTAGATACTATTATAGATACTATGATCGGAATGCTGGCTTCTATTTCGGTCAACGAATTAGCATTGCCATTTAACGTGGCAATGCTGCCAGCATTCTGGGCACTCTGCCTTCTGGTGACGGCTTAGATTTTTAAGAAATAGATATAAGTGTATATATTAGTTGTAATTGTTTTATTCTGTTACTGTTATTTTCTATAAATAAAGTTTCTACTCATTTTATTTAATATAATTTTATAACGCAATTGTCGACGGCAAACATTTTGTGTTCATACTATTATAGATTCAAAATTATGGCATTTTGTATAAACATATTATTTTTGATGCATAATGCTTTACAAGTAATTGAATTAATTCATTCATTTCAATTGAAATATAAAATTCTACTGGATGATACTGATGAAATACGAAAAAAATTAAGACTTGTTTGAATGAAATCTTATACCCAACACACTTGAAAGAATTAAGAATTGTCCTTTGGGACAATTCTCGTTCGTCGAGTATAAGTCTTAAATTAGAGTTTAATGCACCCACGACTATTGTTATAAGTTGTGTAACAGAAATAACGCATCAGATTAAAAAATCTGTAATATTATTATTGTAATTAATATAAATGAAATTGAAATTAAAATTTCCTTTTAAAAAAGTGTGCTTTCAGCTCAAATTATTATTTGCATTCGGACATAGTTTTTGTTATTGCAAAATATAATCTGATTATAAGATGTCTACAAAAATCATGCCAAACAGGATTTAGTTAATTCGACAATACATTAATTATATTTTCAAAAATAAAAATGCTACATTCGAGCGAGAGCTGTCAGTCATCATCAAGGTCAATAAGCATCAGCACTGCCAACCTTTTTATGCCCAGGAACTGACTAGCTCTTTACAAGGACTTTATTACAGGCAGTGAAAAATAAATAAGATACTGCCAAGTGTAATTCTTTTGATTGAGCAATGAAATTAAGACTTATTGAGGTTTTTCACTGCTGTTTTATCCAGGCCCCGGCTTATAAAAACAAATGAAAGCAACAGTAACCCGAGTTAGGGCATTTATCTGATAATGTACCTTTGGTTTTGCCACCATATGGCTGTTATATAAAAAAACTTGTTGGCTTGTACAGCTTTTTTCAGAGCTTTTGGATGTTGAAAAAATACTATCTAAAGTTAAGTTTTATTTAAAGTTAACGGCAACGATTGCCGTGTGCACGGCAGAGTATAAATCTGTTGAAACATCGAGAAAACAGGTACATGAACGCGTTGTTTTGTTTGTATACCCGTGAATAGTATGAGTAAATGTTATGTGTGAAATATACATATATAATATATTTATGTAGTAACCTTAATCAACCTAGAAAATTTGTGTTTTTACAGAAACTAAAATATCGACATTGAATTCCTTTAGATTTACGTTTTTAAGTTTAGTGGGACAAGTAGTAATCCCTCGGGATTACATTTTTTATAAACACCCCCGGATTATTTTCTATACAAAACAAAAAGAATCATCAAATACGGTCCACAACTAACGGTAATTCACCTAACGTAATTCAACCACGGAACATATAATAAAAAATTCATACAGCCGAACATAGAAATTACTCCTTTTTTTGGAGGCGGTTAAAAATGCAGTAGATTGCAGCCGTGTTTGTAGGTAAGGAAAAGCAAGCACAGCGTGAACATTTTCCCATTACGGTAAATATGTGCGCTTTTATAAACAACTTTAAAATAAGGACGTGGCACATCCGACGACTTCAGCCGGAAATTACCATCGCCATCTTATAGTTTATATAGTGTAAGAATAGTTTGAGGCGTGGGTGTGAAGCCAATGTAGGTAGGCGCAGAGATGAGGTGTTATTTGAGTATAAATAGGTTCCTACATGGTAGAGCGGCTCAGTGACTACCTTTGATAAAACAATCCATACAAAATGATGCTCATTTGTTTGTCGACGGTGCTCCGTTTGTATTTGTAAGGGTGCGTCCAGACCAGCAGCCTTATTGTCTAAGTGAACTGGTAGTCGACATCGACTTCATTTTTCACATTTGCAACCTAGCCGGGATTTCGAATGTCACTTTCGTATTGTGAAGGTAAATAGCTGTCACATGCAACACCATATAGACAATAAGGCTGCAGATTATGTAACATGATAAATAACATCTATACTTATAATAAAACTGTAACAGGTCCAATTCTGTACATTGAAGATATTTTGAAAATTTTTTTTGAAGGGCACTCTAAAATCGATACTGAAGCCAAAACTGCAATTTTTTTCATTCATGTCTGTCTGTCTGTCTGTCTGTTTGTTAAACGCGCATCACGCCGAAACTACTGAAGGTATTGAAATGAAACTCGGCACGATTTTAGGTCATACTACGAGGAAGGACATAGGATACTTTTTATCCCGGAATTCAGTCAGGTTTCCCTGGGAGAGGGGATGAAAGTAAAATTCTTTAACTGCGCATCACGACGGAACCACTAAAGGTATTGAAATAAAATTCGGTACGATTTTAGGTCATACCACGAGGAAGGACATAAGATACTTTTTATTCCGGAATTCAGTTAGGTTCCCCTGGGAGAGGGGATTAAAGTAAAATTTCTTCACCGCGCATGACGCCGAAAGTGCTAAATGAGTTGGAATTAAACCTAGCACGATTTGATTTCATACTACAAGGAAGGACATGGGATACATTTCATCCCGGAATTCAGTAATTTTCCCCTGGGAGAGAGGATGGAAGTAAAATTCTTTAACCGCCCATCACGACGGAACAACTTAATGAATTCGAATGGAACTCGGCATAATTTGAGTTCATACTACGAGGAAAGATACATTTTATCCCAGAATTTAGTAAGGTTCCCCTGGGAGAAGGGATGAAAGTAAAATTCCTTCACTGCGCATCACGCCGAAACTACTGAATGAGTTGGACTGAATTGGTACGATTTGAGTTCAAGGAAGGACATGGGATACATTTTATCCTGGAATTCAGTAAGGTTCCCCTGGGAGAGAGGATGAAAGTAAAATTCTTTAACCGCGCATCACGACGGAACTACTTAATGAATTCGAATGCAACTCGGCGTGATTTTAGTTCGTACTATGAGGAAAGATACATTTTATCCCGGAATTCAGTAAGGCTGCCCTGGCAGAGGGGATGAAAGTTAAATTCCTTCACCGCTCATCACGCCGAAACAACATAGGTAATGAGTTGGAATGTAACTTGGCACGTTTTGAGTTCATACTACAAGAAAGGACATGAAAGGACACATTTTATCCTGAAATTCAGTAAGGTTCCCCTGGGAGAGAGGAAAGAGTAGAATTCTTTAACCGCGCATCACGACGGGTCTACGCGTCGTCCGATTTCATGCATTCTTTTTGTTAGAAACAGTGTTGCAAGATCGAATATGACTAAATCAGTATAAAGTCGAGTAGAAAATCAGTAGATTGATGAAATAATCTGTAGATTGAAGAAAAAAATTAGTAGATAAATGGTAGGTAAGTTCCTATCTATTTATTTTTCCAAGACGCACCCATTAGTTAGGTTCCTACCTACTAAGGTGGTGGGTCCTGGAAAAATAAGTTAGGTTCCTGCCTTACATGATATATGGTGGTTTAGCTGGTCCAGTTAACAGTACAATTAAATTAATTAATTATTGTGGTCCATTTAAACTCACTGGACCGCAGAAAAATATTTTTTATTGTGGTACACAGCCAACTGTACCTACCTACTAACGAAAAAAAATTACGGTGGTCCAGTCAAATGGATCAGGAGCCCAATTCTGCAAAACAATTGCTTCAGTATGACAATGGAATCGTCGCAGAATCATCACGTAGAATCCTTAGATTAATAAAACTCCAGATAGTGCGCGCGAGATAAATTAATATGTAGTTTCAAACTTGACGCGCGTCTCTCCATCTGCATTCATCATAATTTCTTTCATCCAAGGTGGAATACCAAAACGTGTCATTCTGTGACGATAGCCCTGTCATAGTGAAGCGATTAGTATAGCAGAATAGGGCCCCAGCTGTGAGTAAGTCAAACGAGTAGGACACTTCTTAACACTGACGCTGGCCGAGTCGTAGCTAAAAGTCGTGTGGATAAAGAATGGGATTGAAGATGACAATATGCTATCCCCCGTAGACCCTACACGATTTTTTGCACGGCGGCGTTTCATAATATGAGAGACTATGGTTAAATGTGAACTTCAGTCAGCAGGTAAGGCAATCGCGAACGAAGTCGCGGGTACAGCTAGTAATAAATACGTTTGTTTTATATCACATCATTATATTATTATATCGTTTAGACAGGTTGCCACTTAAAGGGTGTACGTAGCCAAAGGGATCCACTTCTAAATAATGACTTTTTGTATGCCGAATATTTTTTTTTTTTCATAATAAAGTTAGGTATTATATTAAAGGTTTTTTTCTTCCTATTCGTGTTTGTGTACACTCACTCTTCATTACAAAATATTCCACAAATATGTTTTGCTTGTTTTTTCAGCAAAACCAGTGTTTTGTCATGAAACAAAAAAATAATGTGAATTCTTTGAAATTTCAAAACAATACTATTATAAAGTATACACGTAAAAAATAAGAATATGAAGAAAATGGGTCTTTAATTTCTTTCATAAATAATAATGTAAAAAAATATTCGAAATTAAAAAAATGGCAGAACAAACGTTTACCCCCTCGATGTCCAGAATCACCCCCATTCGGTTTAATTCACCCTTTCCGTGGCACCCTGTATTTCAGTATTAAAATGTCAAATTATACGTTCACATGTTACATAATCTGGACGCACCTCGAGGTGCGCTCTGTACTACTTTTGCTTTGGGGTAATGTTACTCTGGTAGAAGTGCATAGTAACTAAAGCAGAAATGAATTTGAATTTAATGTTTAAGGACCCTAGGTTAGTTGCACCTCCTATAAACCAAATTTTAAAAGCTGGCGCGATCCTTTTATGTTTTTCCTGTACTGGAAGCCTGGATTTGTTATGTCAGCATGGATAATTGTATAAAAAAGAAAAGACAATTGTGCCACCTTTTTTCATAAACTTTCCCAACTTCTAAGTCCAATTAAACTTTTCTCACAAGTCTCTCGGGACTCCAGAACCTTCTGCGTTTTTGAATTGAATAATTATCAACCACTAAAAATTTAGTTACTGCCTTTTGAAATAATAACGATTGAAATATTTGCAAAATGCCATCGCAATTTAAACTTGATCGCTTAGGAAATAAAAGTTGTAATCGCTGGCAGATGGTTACTTTGGAATGGCTTTTATAAAACGTCAAATTACTAGGTTTATTGGTCCTTCGAAGTTGTCCTAATAGCTCGGATGGCGATGAAATGGATTGAACGACAACTCAAACAAAATGATGATTGACGAATTACGTTAGAACGTAACTTTTCATTAATTCCAAAAGACATCAAGACAAGTATCTGAATGTGATTTGGAATGTTTTCTGTCTTATCCCTTGATCGATTTTACCCAACATACATCGACAGGTTAATCAAGACCCAAGATGCTGGCTGCATAGCCCCGCTGTATGGCAATGCTGATGCGCTGCACCAGATACTCACCAGCTCTCGGGTCACGCGTCTCTTTGACCAGACGATCAGATATTTTTTTGCAAACTTGGTACTCCACGGTCTCGACTCTAAGGGGAGCAAATGAGACTCTATCGAGACCTGCATATTTGCGCCTCTTGAGATCCTCAGCCAAATCTGCCAAAGCACCAACACCGTTATTGAATAGCTTGCATAAAAAAAAAATTGTGTTTACTTATTAAATATTTTTACTATCTTGAGGATAAAAAGTTTAAGAGGTATTTCTTCCGTTCCCAAATAAAAATGATTTGTCTGTAATAATAATAACATACGTCCAAGTTTTCAGTAAAAATGTCTTTTATTTTGACGACCTCCGTGGCGCAGCGGGCGAAGGTCCACCTGCGACGCAGGAGGTTGCGGGTTCGATTCCCGCCTCGGAACAAATTTGTCTACGATCTGCAGAAATTTGTTCCGTTGGTCTGGGTGTTTACTATGTATAATAAAAAATATATATCTATGTAGTGTATTGTATTAAGTATATCAGTTATCTAGTACTCATAACACAAGCTCTGCTTAGCTTGGGGCTAGATAATGCTGTGTGAATTGTCTAGCATTATTTATTTATTTATTTATTAACGAACCACGTACAGGTGTTTCTAGTTGAATAAACTAACGTGAATTAAGTTTACGAAGCCGATAATAATAATAAAAAAAATAGAATCGCCGTTTATTTCCAAAACTGTGTCACATTAAATAAAAAAAAATCTTAAACTAACTAAAATACCTTTTGACTGATTTATGTTGCCATTTCTGTGGTGCTTCTACAAAATGTCTCTCAGTTCGGTGTGCCTTTCGGGAAAGTTTTCAGTACCTATTTTTAAAGGCTAAATAACTAACAAAATGATAGCTCAACACAGAGAGATCTCCTATCTCACTACGCTGTTATTAATTAAACTTCTACTTATCTATTACGTAGTTACTGTGAAAGTCAAACACCAAGATTGCTTCGTAAAACGGGGCATTTACATGCCACGGGCGTGACGAGGCATAGTCTGAGCTTTATTATATGAGTGTTAGAGCATATTAAAGGTTCTTGAGTGGCGACCGCGATAGAAGGCGAAGCGGAATGTTGGGACACCGTCCACTCGGTGGACCGACGACATCGTAGCGGTCGCAGGGAGTTGGTAGATTGGAGGCGGCTCCGGACCGCTATTTGTGGGGTCGTGTGGGAAAGGCCTATGTCCAACAGTGGACCTATGCGGGTTGGTATGATAATGATGTTGAGTATATCCTCTCCCGTAACTTCAAAATTTAGTCGATTTAAATTCTCCGTTGAATGGCAAGCGTCAAAAATTTGGACGATTTTCGGATGTTTTCTTCTTCTTCTAATTTTTCGATATGACGATGGTACGAAGGAGGGTCAACCGTAGCCGAGTCAATACTTCCATGGTGCCATTACACATTTAAAATTGCCTTCAAGCCAATAAACCAACCAAGTTTAGAAGAAATTAAAAAAAAAGCTATTTCGAAATTGGTCTCTGCAACGTGCGTCATCGTTTTTATAGTTTTTTCTTTAATGAGCTTATTGTGTAAAATGTTTGGAAATGTGTTATTTTTGTTTCTACTGTAACGATAACCGTTAACTTTAAAATAAAACTCAACCCCACTACTTCTTCTATATTGACTACCTACAGTCTAAACTGAACTTTAAGCTTTGTTTGAGAACTTAAAGTCGGTTCAGGCAATAGAGAACAAACTTTTTTGTTATGAAATCCTCTACTTACTAACAAGAACCATCGCAAACTAAAAAGTAACAGTCATTACACAGTATTTTTTTGTAATAATAAACATACACACAGACGGACTTACAACGTTACTTTTGCAATGAAGGTTATTCTGATCTAGTTCATGCATAACTTTATTATCTTTAAGACTCTTTGGACAGTCTTCACATAATGAAGCAAGTTCTTAATTAAACTTTATATTATCTCAATTAATAAGAATCATGGAGACGGCAAGGGCAGCCAGATTTTTGTAACCAGATTACGTCTCAAGTCGGCAAAGTTAAACAGAGTCAAGTCTTATCATTTTTGTTGGAGTTTTGTATAAAAACTTGGAAAGGTGAAATTTACACCTTTCAGCTAGGTGAAATTGCTAACTTTTGCAATACATCACTGTTGAAGATTTTTTCAAGAAAGGCTTCTCTTACTGATTTATTAAATCCTAAGCTGTTAGGCTGCATAACTGTATAAAATAGGTAGGCATATTTTAGGTTATATAAAATTAAAAGGAAATAGCTCTTTCGAATTGTTCTACGAATTCAAAACATTAGAACGCACATCTGGCATAAGAGCAGCGGAGATATATGTCCGCTGCTCTTATGCCCTGTTGCACTCTAAAGGCCGGACTCCACCGAAGTGGAGAAGAGACGAGCGGAGAAGAGATGTGTTTTAAGCAACCACTATAGAACGTCGTTATTCTCGCATCTCGTCTCCGCTCAGTTTTAGTGGATGCTACCAAGCGGAGATGTATCGTATTTGCATGTGAAAACAAAGAAAACAAAAAAGGATCGAAGCCTGTGCCTCCAAGCTGGCACCACACAGAGAGACGTACAGTGAGAAGCGCCGATCGTACATTCATCTCAACAAATTTCGACGCTCGCCGCGCGCACCTTAGTTCCGCTCTAGCCAGCACACATCTCCGCTCCTGTCTAGCCAGTACGGATCTCCGCACGGCTTCGGTGGTGACACCCTAGCTTAAAAAAGTCTCTTCTCCGCTCCTCTCCTCCGCACAGTGCTTTGGTATAGTCTGGGCATTATCAAGACACTTAAAACAAAGCTCCCTCCGTTCCTTATACCTTTAACTTGCTAAAGTTTCATCTCATAAGGTACAAGAGGCCAGTATGAAATATAATAATCAAATACACAGCCAGTGAAAAACTTTCCAGCATAAAAGAAAATAGATAGGTACCTAGTCTGTGACACTTTATATTGTTCTCAAGAACCCTTGTGAAGATTAATTAGTAAGTACCTTCGTACGTTGTTTCTACCGAGATATTTCTCAGAAGCTCTCAAGTAAGCAGGTAGGTATACCTACTAACTACCTACAATTAATTTTCCATGAAACATGTGGCGCAAAATACCAGAGATATTTATAGAATTTTAGTCCTTTGTGATGCTTATTCATTGGAAATTGACATTGTAAAACAAACTAACCTACACGTGGGTGTTTACTAGAACCAAACTCCTTTTAAAATGTTATTCGACAACTTCTGAGACACAAATGGGCGCTGTGTGAAAAACCCTAACTTCTGGAAGTACACGTAAAGCATTAAGACACAAGACACATTATATTTAAGGCTATTAATCTTTATAAATATAACAAATTCGTGTTAGTTACACCATTTCTAACTCAAGAACGGTTGGACCGATTTCAAAGATCTTTTTTTTTGTTTAACTTGTCTCAGTCCAAGATAGAAGAACAAACATGAAACAATTAGGGTTCCGCGCAAAAATTTAAAATTCTACACCGGCGAAGCCGCGGGCACAGCTAGTATTAGATAATTTATTCCTGGATCTTTATATGCTTAATTTTTGACAATGGAGCACATATCCCAACACCGACGACCTCCATGGCGCAGCGGGCGAAGGTCCGCCTGCGACGCAGGAGGTTGCGGGTTCGATTATATTCCTTAACACAAGCTTCAAACGACAAGCCCGCAAGCTGTCTATCATCTGATGCTGTCAATAAACGTGTGCTGTCCTGCATCGGTGCTTTCCAAATATGTGACAAGCTTTAGAAGTGAAGAATGTCCCAACTGTCGCTCTACAAATGTTATGGACGGTCCCCTTGTTTCCTGATCAGTCCCGCTTGTCCGCCTAAATCCTACTAGGTAAGTAATTTACGAACAACTAAGTTCGTAATCTCCAAATACAACAACATTAGAGATTGGGACACGTGTGCCACTGGGACATTAGAAATGGGCCAGCATAGTACACGCGAACTAATTGAAACATTAGCAATCAGGACCGGGACCGTAAATGGCAGGGATTATCTGAAGCAATCTATTTAATACGTGTTTAGTTAGAGTTGCCGTGGCCTAGTGGGGCGTATCCGGCTTGCAATCTTGAAGTGGTAGGTTTGAAATCGAATGTATGAAATCAAAGAGAACGTTTTCAGAGACGTTCATAAACAATTTTGTTTTTCTGTTTTTCAAAATCACAAGGTTCGGTACCTTATGAGCACATGGTTACGATGACCTGAAAATTGTACAAAAATGGGAACATTATTTTTTACTTATACAAACCTTGAATAGAAAAACAGGAATGTAATTACAATATAAAAATATTAAAGCTTAAATTATTTCAAAGTATGTCAAAAACTTTTAAAAGCCCGGAAGTCGGTCAGTTAAAATAATTTGAAACAGTCGTTTAAAACACCAGCATCGCAACTCGCTTATCTTCCAAATAGGACACGAAAACGCTTTTAACGAAACAAACGTAAAAGGTGGGCAGAACAAAGGGTGAGATAATTTAAACTTATTGTAATAAACATACCCGTCGCTTTACTTGGATGGATCTAGAATCATAGTTTTTTTTTTGTAAACGAAGTATTTTTGTATGTATGAAAACTCAAATAATATGGTAATAATATGGTATATATTAGGTTAGTTATATAACAGACAACAACAGGCAGGCAACAACTTCAAAGCTTCAACAACACATAATAACATACCTAAGCAAATTATTAAGCATTGTTAAAAAAGATCGAAACACTTGAAATCCAAAACAGACGATATACAAATGAAATAATGATAATAAAATATTGACAGCTAATGCTATCAAAACCAAAACTTGTTGTAAAGGAGAATGATAAAATATTATCCACCAATAGGTGTACATAAATTCATACCTGCAAATACATGTGATAAAAACGCTGCCCAAAATCTTTTTTGATTATTATTACATTTGACCTCAATTTAGATAGAAATAGTCCGTTTGCAGGCAAATATAGAAAGATACAAAAAACTTGTTAAAAATAAATGAGGAATTACGTGAATGAGATCGTTGTCAAAGGAGTTTTATTCTCAACTCACGGTGACCTAGATAGAGAAGACCTGGATTATGAGTTTCTTTTTATTTAGGTAGATCCTATTGCAAACTGAGCATTCAATGGGATTACTGAAACTCTTACCAAATACGAGGACAACCTAAGCTAACATTATTTAGTCAGACTTCATGCTAGTTGAAAAACCAGGTTATCACTTACCGACGATTTTTTTTCTGGACGTACAGTGGGATAAGTTACACCTGAGACGCAAAAAGTTACCTGTTTGAATCCCACCACGGGACAATTGGTAGGTATAATTAAGCCCGGGTCTTGGTGAATGTACACAGCAAGGAATTAGCGATAAGGCCGCCCATTGTACTTGTCTTATGTAATGTCTCCTTGTTATGTTATTTTATGGTGTACAATAAAGTATTTTTGTATTGTATTGTTTTGTAATTAAAAAAAACAGAGACATAACAGTGCTGTTTTAAATTATCCATCCAGGATTAGTATCACCATTATACATTATACTTCATATAATGGAAGTAGTACCTAAAAGAAGTTAAAATAAGTAAAAGTTAAGTAATTGTAAGTAAAACCCAAAACCTCTTTTCAATTGAAAACATTTTTACAGAAAAGAAATTCTATAAAAAGTTTCCATTTCAGCTTTACTATAATTCTTTTGAACTTTTGATTTGTTGACCTATGCATGTATGCAAACTTTGCTGCACATGCTGTTTTATTCATAACGCGGAATACCAAACAAAATACTCGAGAGAATGAATGCAACGGGATTTTCTGTAGCAACCGAAAGAACTTTTATTTCGTTAAAAACTGGCATTCGCGAGCTGCAGTTGGATTGGCTTCATCCAAGTTGGACCAAATAAAGTTCTTGGCAATTGCGAAAAAGCGGAAAATATTACCTGAGCGGTGAGTCTATTTGACGTTAGCGAGACGTGATCGTGACGCCTCCTGTTACTAACGTCAAATAGATTCTCCTTTTTTAGGGTTTCGAGATCAAAGATCGGTTTCGAAACTCTTATGGTCTCGCTTTCTCTGTTCTTTTTTTCCTTAATAACTCAGTAACTACTGCAGCTATCAACTTGAAATTTAAAATAATAATACATTTCGCGCGCCTATATAGATTTAAAGAAAAATAAATGAAAAATGAAAATGAATATCTTCCATACAAATTGTGATGCCGAAATTTTAAAAGATACCTACAGGGTCATGTGGGGTATCAAATGAAAGGTATCGGTTTAGCCATTTCAAAACAGCTTTTCAAATTTCTGTAAATTTCATACTTTTTGAAATATTTTGAAAAATGTCGTAAAAGTTATCATTACCCACTTTAACCGAAGCATGCAGAGAGATCCATCTGACATGTTGGTTGGTACCTACTATTTTTAGGTATTCGTTAAATTGCGAAGTCTCTATCCACTTTTGGTACATATTTGTTGACAAACGTTTGAAACTCTCGGCGCGCGAGTTACACTCGCACTTGACGGATCTTGTTTATATTCGGCGAGGAAATTCGCTTACGAATAAACTGGTCTGGGGGGACCAGTTATGTGGGGCTCGACGCCATAAGAAGGACGTAATACCAAGTTAAAAACTCACCGGTGTCCCTCTCTCGCCATTTTTGGCGAACCACGGGAACCTTTAAAACCTAACACAGCCAAAACCCTTTGCACAAATCATAACGTCACATGCCCACTCCGTGGAAGGCATTTGCTCTAATCTGACATTTAGAAGTTGTTAGTTGGACCTAATTATATTCTATGACCTTTTGCTAGATATTCTGTGAGTCTTTGACCTATTTAACGTAATAGGTAGTGGCTAAGATTAAACCAGGTAGGTCCTATAAAAATGTGGTTTCAGGTTGCTTGCATAAAATAATTTAAAACATTTAATTTATTGCTAAGTAAAAACAATATTTTAATGCTTTGTCATATTTCATTTATTTAATTCTTACGTAAGAATTTCCAGACACCGCTTGACTTGGGCAAATTGTAAATCTGCTGAAACATCCGAAAAATAGGTATTTAAGCGCGATAAATACCCATAAATCTATCCCTAGTACGCCTTTATTTACTATGAATATTACAATCAAATAACAGAAACAAATAAGAAATAGTATTTACAATTGAAACAATTGAGCTAACTGCAGACTGTAGCAAAAAATCTACAGGTAACTCAACTGATCTATATCAATACCAGTCCCCAAGACACTAGCTGCATTGCCTCGCTGCATGGCAATGCTCTGATGCACTGCGCCAGATAGTCACCAGCTCTCGGGTCACGCGTCGCTTTGACCAGATGCTCAGATAATTTTTAATTATAATTAAAATCAACAAATTCAATTTTCATATCCAACTGATAATAAAACAAAATCCATTATGAAGTTTGCGTTTCTATTCAATGCCCACATCGCATGAAAGCATACATACAGCCGTAGATTCTAACCACTAACGCCCCCTATTCCGCCACTTCGACTCGCCCATTCGTAAAGAGCATCCGAACAGAAAATCGAAATCGAAGTAAAAGCATGCCAGAGTAGCTTCGTTGGAAAGAACATTGCGATACTAGTTTTCACGGGGAATGCCTTTTGGAATAAAATTGGAAGGTATTTTGTTACCTACTGAACAATTTTGTAACTTGTTTGCCAATTTGTTAATATTTTTGTTTTTAGTGCACAATAGTGTACCCAAACACAGGTGCACTCATCTCACCTCCTCACCGCAACAGCCGGTATTGGTCCACAGCTGGACGCAGGCGCCCTCTGAAAAGCACTTTATTGGTTTTTGTCTCATGGGGGTAATGCCCATAATCCCCACGCTGCCTACGGGTGTGGGATCGCAGTTCGGTGGTAGAATTGTTTTGCGGGAGGCGCTGCTACTATCCCATAGTCGCCTCTTACGACACCCCCGAGAAGGGTTGGGGTGGAAGGTGCACTGATGTCTATTAACTCTTATTCTAAACAGGCTACAGTCTAACTTTTTGTGCACTATGACATGATCACTGATCTATTAGATACAGAAGAGAGGCAGAATTTCCCAAAATCGTTTTGCAAATGTGTAACGAAATAGCCGAATAGCCGAATTTTTCAAGATATTTTCACTGCGATATGCCTACTCACCTACTTTATTTCAATTTGAACAATGAAATTTATCCATCAAAAGTAACTTTATCATTCATTTTGTTTTCACTTTATTTGCAAAGTAGGCACAAAGGAAATTAAATAAAGGACACCAAGTTTAGCAGGACCACTCAATTTGATAAAATGGAATCGTTATCATAAAATAAAGTGAACATTATCATGAAAATGTTTACTTTTGAACAACAACTGAAGAACATCATGGTTCAAATTATTAAAAGTAAAAGTATCAAGTTAACTTTCAGATGTGGCACAGCAAAGTACCTACTGTAGTAACAAAATAATTCGTCTATTATATGAATTCATTATATCAGTATGAATTCACTTTTGAACAGGATTTAATAAAAATTGTAATGCTTTTCAAGAAAATTCACAAACGTAGAAAAAGGCCTATATGGTTGAAAACGGATTACCTACATTCATATTAATATTATAAATTCGAAAGTATATCTGTCTGTCTGTTACCTATTCACGCCTAAACGGCTGAACGTATCTCTATGAAAATTGGCAGGGAGGTAACAAGCATCTCGGAGAAAGACATAAGCTACATTATCTGCAGAAGCTAGTAAAAAAAGCATAATATTATAAACCTGCAAATAAAATAAACCTTACTGAAAGTGAAAATAGCAATCAGAAGCTATTACCGTGGAAAATTAGGTAGAGCACCGCGATTAAGTCAATTAGTATCGACATTGGGCATTTGAAATGTGTTGGGTTTTATCGAGTTTTATTAGACCTTACTGGCCCCACCAAGGCCATGAACCGTAAATATTTTATCTATAGTAAGGTCTAATAAAATCTATGAGCTAAAGTAGGTTGTTAGTACATTTACAAACAAAGGGAAACCAATCTACGTACACAGGGTTATTGGTAATTAGTGACACTGCGTGAACGGCAAGCTCTGCCCATCATCACATTCACGTTTGTAAAGACGCCAGGTCTTAATTCTTAAACTTGGTATTTATATTACATATGTACCCCTTCCATAAAATAAACGCTTTCTAGAGAGGCTTTATTTGTAACTAAAGTAAAAACTTCTCTGCCCTGAATTAACAGTGGGTGTGGTGTGGATGATTTATATTTAGTAATTTATTGGGTTCCGGACGAACGTGTTTTTTTTATTTTTTTGAACAGGTCATTTACAAAACAATCTAGAACTAAGACTTGACGTTTTCACGACCGTATTCGTGATGATGCGCAGAACCTGTTCACGAAGATGATTTACTATTTAAGAAGTGCAATTTACCAATAACCCTGTATAGTCACTAGCCACCTACCCACGGCTTTGCACGCTTTTTCCCCGAATAAAAAGTAGCCCATTATGTTAATTATCGTTGACCGTCTGTCAATTAACAGTTAACAGACAGACGGACAACGAAGTCATCCTATAAATAAGGGTTCCTTTTTTCTTTTTAATGTTAATATACCAAGATATACTAAATTAATGGGCAGAACCCCAAAAACTACTCTATCTACATAGCACTGCAATAAATATCTAATAGTCTTGAAAGCTTATGCACGTTTCTTAGAGCTCGTAATCCCACAGATGATTTATGGATGAAAACTTAAGCTTCAGCCAGTCCGAGTTCAAGACGACAAGTGAAATATTACGGCGAATGCCTAGATTCGAATAAAAATCAAGCAGAAATAAAAAAGGCCGGTTTTATACCTAAGCCTAAACATTTAAATAATGTTATCAAAGACTAGTTTCTGCATGTTGTTTCTATTGAAATGCTTAAAAGTATACCTACGAAATATTAGTATTCAAGATAGACCTACGAAATAACGCGTGCGAAGCCGCGGGTAGGAACTAGTTTACAATATTATAGTGCATATATTTGATTCCAAAAGTGGAATTACCTGTATGCAGAATTTCAAAGGTCAAAATGTGCCAAAGTGTCAAAATGTGTATTTCTAACCCAGGCGCCAGACATAGCTTCAAAGATTTTCACATTTCTTTGACGACTTTGCAAAGCTTTGAACACACATTTGAACACATATATTGACGTACCTGCCAGACCTGTTTCGCAAACACTTTTCTCCACAGTATGCTGGTAGACAACAAACAAAATGGACGACGATTTCGTGGACTTTGCAAGTGACTTTGCAAGTGTGGCAAGCTACGCAAACATTTGAACACATTTCAACTTTGATCGCTTTGATGTGTCGAAAAAAACCGATACCGCTTGGCAAAGTGCAAATCTTTGTTCAAACTTTGAACACATATCCAAAGTCCCGTGCCACACATAGCCACCAAACAAGTGTTCAAACATGTGAATTTAAGTCTGGCGCCGGCTTGAGACAGTACGATTGCTATGGAGAAGATATTTATTTGGTCGCCACCAAATAAATATCTTCTCTTTCAGGTATTAAGTCGCCCCTGGGCGTTGGTCCACATTTAGGTTCTGAACACAAACTTTCGCCTTTACAATATCAGTAAGACTTCTGTTCAATAATTGTCGAAATGTCGGTACCTTGTTATATCCGCTGTTGCCTGGTACTTAGGTACCGTTACGATTCGTGTTAAGCTATTAGTACCTTAACACGAATCGTAACGCGGCTTCGAATATCCGTTTGTAGATATGCAAATGTTTTATCGCGACTAAGGGCTGCAAATTAATTTCCTTTAAACGAGCAACCAACTTCCTTGCCGGAAGGACCTCCTTCCTACAAACCAACATTATTCATTATTCCGCGGCCTGCGGCGAAAAATCGTATTTCGTATTTGGTCTCAACTTTTTCGATAATGGTACCTAGTTGGTCGGAGGAGGACTAATTTGAAAAACGAAATAAAGTTTTGGATAACGGATCGGACGTTTCTCTTCTACGAAAATGTTAGGTACGGATCCGATGACCGATCCGCTCTCGGTGACGATTTTGGCGAATGAAATAAACGACCTGCGGCTAAGATGTTGATGATGAAATGGTAGACATTTTACACATCGTCACTTAGGCCTACGGCAAAGTATAAACGTATAAACAAATATTCTGATAAGGGAACTAGGTAGTTAGTACATAATTTTAGAAAACACAATGATAGATGGTGTCATTCTTCAAATTTCAATTCGATGATAACGATTGTATATTTCCACGGACTGATGTGTTCGTTGGACCACATTGCAGGAAATACCTAGGCTTCCTCTAACGAGCGCCATAGCGACCCATCTCCAGCCTATCGCATCCAATTTCTGACATTTCGCAGTAGTCTTTTGCAGATCATCATTCCACCAGGCAAAGGAATGTCAGTCTTTCATAAACCTTGCATAAAAAACAACAAATTAAAATAAATAACGTACTCGAGTGTTTCCAACGGAACAGTTTAAGCGCGCTCGAATAAAGCTAACATTTGGCTCAGCGCTCGACAGTTTAAACATGTGCCAGTTCCGTTTACAAACATGCCAGGTTATTTATAAACAAGTCTAAGTAACGTTTAATAATTAAAGGGTGCACATTCTAGGATGGCCGATGGCCGGTTAACAGAGGCTCAAGTATCAAAGTGCTTTCTTTCCTTTAGACCTTACAGAACTCTTGGACGCGTCACAAAGTTCAAATTATATACTCGTAAGTAAAACGAGAAAATAAAGTGATCTATGACTAAACTAGAACCAAGAGTAATTTATTTCCAAGTTTTACTGTATCATGAAATATCTGACTTGTTTTTACTCAAACGCAACTCAGACTTAAGCACGTCTCAAATGATGAATTTTCGACACATTTCCATGAATCCTATAAAAATAGCTACTTGAAACGTGCTTAAATGTGAGTACTGTTTTAGTATTCCGGGTCAAAAGTCCTATACAGGAAATGGGTTCTTCCCAGCAATGCGATTGTATGGAAGATCGTAGCTAAATATGATTATTTCAAAGGTTAATTTCCAAACAATGTTTCTTTTTAAATCAATTGACAAAATTTTCGATTTTTTCTAATGTTTTAAGTAGGCACAGAAACCTTAAAAATTTAAAATAATATTATACGACATTTTTCTACTTGTGGGCATAACGGGATGCCACAGCCCACAGTACAGGCACAAGTACAGGGAAGTTTGGCAAAATTTTAAAATTTGTATTAATACTCGTATCAATGATCGGATTTATTAAAATGGACCACCTTCATAGTTGGATTGGATTCAATTTTACTTTCAACTATATCTTATAAAATTAATTTTATAATTTATTTTATCTTCTTTATTAATAATGCTACAAATGTTCAAGTTTTACGCTCTACAAGCTCAATCGTGAGTTGCAAATGTTTTGTACATATTTGTTTTGTTACAATATTTACTTTGAAAAATTTTGCACAGATCTCTGTGTCTGGACCGTAATCAAGGTCATCAATGAATTAATCATTATCTGGACCTTTTTATTCCAAAAAAAGTATACGAAGCTGCGGGCTGAAATTGGTAAGTTATGTGACATCTCGAATTTTAGGTAAATCTTAAATTTTAGATTGCTAAATTTTTTCTTCACTGTAATGTTTGCATATTTGGGTAAACCTAATTCGTAACAACAATGTATCGACTGTATTTTTTTGGATCTTACTGTTTTGTGAATTAATAAACGCCAATAAAATAAATAAACGCCGGAATGGCGTTTATTTATTTTATTTATTTTGGTTTCGTAGAAAATAAACATAGAACGATAGACACCTATGTCGATTTTGTCACCTGAGTATAAATAAATAATGCTGAACAATCCACACAGCATCATCTAGCCCCAAGCTAGGCAGAGCTTGTGTTATGGGTATTAGATGACTGATATCGAGCGAAAGTTTAGATGGATGGATGGATGTTTGTTACCTCTTCACGCCAAAACTACTAAACGGGTATAGAGGGGGGGGGGGGGGGGGGGAATTTTGCATACAGGTAATTCTAATCCTGGAATCAAACATAGGCTACTTTTTATCCCATAAATCAGTTCCCATGGGATAGAAATCACCTTTAAACGTTTCCATAGGAACAACGCGTGCGAAGCAGAGGTCATAAACTAGTACTAAATAAAATACCCGAGTGTGCCAGTCTAAACAGACACGAGATTTGGGCACATTATACATAATAGTGCATAAGTGTGTGCACAGGTGCACTTTCCATTCCCTGACTCCAATAGGAAGGGTCCCATATGGGACGGCAGACTGACACGTTCGGGGAGGGGTCAGCTGCAGGACAAATGACCAACATGTAGAGTACGCTAAACTGCTTTACAACGGGATATTTTCCATGATTTGAGTTTCGAGCTTTCCAATATTTCGGCACACTTTCAGGCGCCATGATCACGGAATAACTGAAAGAAAGAAAGTAGAAAACAGCATAGATTGCAGACATACCGAACTACCCCCATTTTTTGTCTTTTGCTACGAATGTTACCAGTACCAATACCTTTAGTGTTAATAACCATGATGGATTTAAAAGTTTTATCTAGGTACCTACGTTACAAAGTGGACGGTAATTTAACGCAATTATTCCACCTGTGGAATAATTGCGTAAAATTGCCAGCTATTCACTCACCTGTGCCGTGGAGGTCGTGAAAAGCAGAACCAATAACGTTTGTTAAAACTATTATTTTAATAAGTCTCACCAATTACTTCTTACCAGGTAATTAAGGTAAAAGTTCCATTTTTTTTTTATTATTCCATTAATTTGATTTTATGAGTGGTTATTGTTTTGAGCTGCTAACTGTTTCGGAGGTCATTACTGTATAAAAGATGTCTCACTGTGATAAATTTAGGTGATTAATGAGCAGTTTTAACATTTGAAGGTGACTGAAACATTATGCAAAATGAATGTCACATCTTCTAGCTGGAAAAACGTGTATTTGCATAAACGAACCTTTGGAACGAAATAAAAATATGAAATTTACATCCAATTTGAAAATCGCTGAGAAATGTTAAGAGCCTAAGAACTCATGGATCACCGCATTCATTCAAAGCTAGCTACTGTCCACGGTTTCGGACACGTTATTTCTGGATCAAGAGTTACCTGTTAGTGATCTTAAACTATATTTAAGCAAAGTTTCAGATCGATCAGTTTAGTAATTTTGGCGTAAAAAGTGACAAACATTTTAATATTTTGTGTGATTATTTGGTTATTATTTTTAGTAAGTAACAGTAAGGTACAACTAATCTGTTAGCCTGCCAGTATGGTGGTATGGTTCGTCCAGCTACCAGCAGCAGGGTGGTTAAATCGTCCTAGCAGCAGGGCTATTCAGATTCTTCTTTACCGAGTCGTTGGCATAATTTTAAATATTTTAGTGGTTTTTAATATTTTCTTCGTTCTACAAGAAATAAACAGAGCAGAATCGTAGTTTTCCATATATAGAGAAACATTTTCTATAAATCTATGTTTGTTTATGGAGCAACAATGTGTGGAAAACTATTTTTATGGTAGTTTAATCCCTTGCAGAACGCACAATAAAAACCGCTAAAATATTTGAATTTCGCTCTTTCAAATCTGTGTGCAGAATCCATGTCGATGACTCGGTAAAACAGAGTTTGAGTAGCGTTGAAGGGGTAAGTCTTGTGGCGGGGGAGGTGCAATGCATACAACCTTTTAAGCAATGGATGTACTTTGAGAAACGTGTTGTCAAAAACAACTGATTAAAGAAGTATGAGCAGGAAAACTTCATAAAATTGAATAACACATAGCATCCCTTCGTACGTATAAATCGGTCTCGTCCCTTGAAAAGTATATGTGCATTACTTGAACCCCTTATCTCTCATGTACCCTGCAGGGGTCGAGGCGTGACTGGACTACGCCAAACTGAATTTGAAAACTATCTGTTTTTATCTCTATTTTTATGTCTACAGAGTCGAAAGTATATTTTCTTAACTACCATATATGCAGCAAAAAGGTTTCTTGTGATTTTCCTCAAAATCTAAGCTCTATTCTCTTAGACAAAGAGTTCAAGATTTGACCCGCAGGGGGTCGATGTAAGGAAATTACAAACTTTTGGGTCCATCCTAGTTTTCAGAGTCTTTTAGTTAACTCATCACGATTGGAAAAACTTCTTTTATGTTTCGGCAAAATGGTGCAAATTGTTTTCTGTCGTTAGATTGTTTTATTGAAAGATTTAAATATTTTTCCCGTCTTGCGAGATGGCTGCCTACGGACCTTTACAAAAGACAGTGGTGTCAATTCAGATGTCGCCAAAACTAAACTAAACAAATTTGACAGGACTAAAACTAAATAAATAAATAACGCTGGACAATTCACACACCATTATCTAGCCCCAAACTAAGCAGAGCTTGTGTTATGGGTACTAGAAAACTGATATACTTAATACAATACACTACATAGATAGATACTTTTTTATTATACATAGAAAACACCCAGACCAACGGAACAAATTTTTGCAATCGTTCACAAATTTGTACACAAATTTGTTTTGTGAATCGAACCCGCAACCTGCGTCGCAGGCAGACCTTTGTCCGCTGCGCCACGGAGGTCATCGACTGGTTTCATCCCTTTCTTAACGATCGAAATAAAAAAGATGTCATCATGTTTAGTCCTGTCAAATTAGATAAGTTTAGTTTTGGCGACATCTTAATTGACACCAATACAACTTATCGACTTTATATTATATACACGGGTATTTATCGCATGTATTTACCTATGTTTCCAGACGTTAATACCCGTCTAGTCAATAAAATAAATAAAATAAAAATATTTTATTTCGAATAACAATAGATCCATATTTTGTTAGTAAAACTATAATCGAAAAAACTTAAAATTAAGGTTAGTAACTGATACTTAATCACACACAAACTTATTACAAACATCATATAACACCTATTACCCTACGCACAAAACACATCCATATAGGAGAGGGGAACCTATCAGCAATAGTTCCTAGGATGCTATTCGTGCTGCTCCGGACTCTGCGCATCAGGGAGGCGGTCTTTTTGCGGAGAATAGCATTAAACCCATCTACTTGGTACTCCGCAAACATCCCTGACGCACTGCAGTAGCGGGGCAGCCCCAACATCATCCTGAAAATATTGTTGTATTGTATACGCAATGTCAATGTAAATTATACAAAAATTAATAAGAATTAACAAAATATCTTATGCCTAATGTTAAACTTGCGTTCAGGTGATTTGCAAACTTTGTCTCCCTACATTAGAAAGTTAGCCAACATTCACCAACTCGCTGACAGTAGATTAATGGCCGATGCCTCGAAGTTGGGAACAATTGAATTGGATCTCATTCTGTCGGATTGATTGTAAGAAAGATCATTTACGTGTCTGACTGTTCAGTTTTAGTTTAGCGTTTATTTGAAGACAAAAATTCGTAATCGATTGAAAAAATATGTAAAGATGATTTTAAGTGAGCGTGATCTTTAGTTTTACTTTGACAATAATCTTATTTTTGTAATCGATGTCATAGTATTTATTTTGGGTGTAAATAACACACACACAGAACTTAGATGAAGCAGAAAACAAACATGACTATATTCTTATATCGAGAAATATCAATCCGTGGTAAACTAAGACAGTGGGAGAAGTTTTTTTCGAACTTTTCTAGCTCTCAAACTTTAGTTGGTTTCTAAGAACTTTTTGATCAACTGTATAATAAACACGGTTGATTGGCATCAAAAATAGTTTGTGTGAAAAACGCCCATTTTATCGAAATCTGTAACGTTTTTTTTAAAGTCTGTGAATGGGGAGAATATTTTTCTAAAAAAGATTCTAAACAGATTGTCTTGGACACATTCGTTGTGCTTACGACAAAATTTAAAATTAATTCATTAATTTCAAAATTTATTATAATTGGGGTCCTAGGTTCAAATCCACAAAGTCATTTACACCTAATAATTACCCTAATTTTGGTTCCTAAAATTATTATCTAAGTATTACATTAGAAAACACAGTAAAAATATATAACATTATTTAATTTAACACCAATAAATATATATTTAAACAATATTTAAAAACTCTTAAGTATTGTCTAATAATTTGCTTATCCATACTCTGTAGCATACGGTATAATGGCTGAAATTTAGAATTTGATGAAAATTTATTTTTTTATATCGTAGTAACCTTCAAGCGAGTATGATCATTAAGTGTGTCTCCAATTTATGACCGCAACTATATCGGCCCTTACTGCCCCTTCCAAAAATTCTACCCATTATATGTAATTATGTTGTGGTCCAACTCCAATCTGTCATTGAATTCAAAGTGAAATTCGAAGGTAGTTTTTGTTGAATAGAGAGTACGTTAAAAAAAACCTAGAAATAAATTAATCTCGACCACAAACGGATGAGAACTACAGCATAAAAAAACTCGCACTATGCCATCTACCTATTTGCGTCCTTATAACTTCGTAAAATTGGAAATGGATGTTTGCAATACAGTTGTGCAATTTGTAATACAGGTTGAAACAAAAAGTACATAAGTGAAAGGGCAAAATGTTAATAATATTTTTTGCAGAACTGCTGGTTAATTCAGAGTTATTCGTGAGTGTATCAAGCATTGTATTCTCGCCGTTCAATGACTGCATTATAAATATGAATAAAAAACAAAAGAAAAGAACCAATGAGCTGTGCTATAGATCGCGTGATACACTCACGAATAAATCTGAATTAACCAGTTGTATGCTTGTAGGTTTCTTCGATCGTTGATACCGTGTAGGTTCTTTTAACATGCAATCAACATGAAAAATCGAAAAAAAAAAACAACTTTATATACTCTAAATTCAGCACATTTAAGCCACCATTACAGGAGACGCAAACAAATAGTTGTTTATTTTCTCCAAGATAAAAAGTGTTTTGTTAGGCCTGAGCTAACCTTCAAAAGCGCTGTCGTCACGTTCCAGCGATAAATATCTCTCTCCTGCCGAGTGGTAATCTGTTATCTACACCTGGATTTGTAGGGACTGTTGGCGAGAGAAGTGCTCGTGTACTTGACTATCAACAAAATTACTTCTCAACAGCCTATATTGGTCCACTGCTGAGGCCGCATGAGCGTCTTACTGGCTTTTATCTCATGGGAAGTAATGACCATAATTCACAAGCTGGGCATGCGCGTTCGGAATCGCAGTTCGGTGGTAGAATTGTTCTGTGGGAGGCGCTGCTGTCCGCCCCCGGTGGAAATCCCTTAGTCGCCTCTTACGACACCCGCGGGAAGAGTAGGAGTGGTGCAAATTCTACACCGGCACCACAAGGCCACGAAGCTACTCGTAGGTGCCATATAGGTCTAAAAATAAAGTGGTATGGAAGCTTCATACATAGTTTAAAGCCTGTTCCAGACGGACGCGGCCTGAGATTATATTCGCTTGCAAATTGCACTGCCAAAGAACTTTAGTTACGACATACGGCCGTACGGACGTTTTTGCCACGTCTTTGGGACAAGCCTTATACTGCTATGAAATCTGTAATTTTAAGTGCCGCTTGCAAATACTCCTCATCAAAAAAAATTGTTGTACTGCAGCTATGAAATAGGAAAACCCCTTTAGTAAAAGATCTTTATACGCAGTAAAAAATGAAACGACAACTCTGTACTGTCGCGTTCAAAAAGATTGATGTGCTATACTTATCCTCATATTACTTTTCAGGAAAAAGAATTCATAGTTTGTTATAACTACAAACTACGTAAATAATATTATAAATCTTTCGTAGAGACTGTACAGATAAATAAACAACTCTGCTCGGGCAATAAAGGGTGTTCAACGTGTAGGTACGTTAATTTTAATATACGGGTATTCTCAGTGCGTAAACACGTACGTGAGAAACACGGAGATAGTCGGATCTCGATGGTCCAGTTTTACGTTTACTTAGGTAGAGAACTACATAGCTATACTCTGCTCTAGAATCCAATATATTTTATGTCAACATAGGCATTTGTGAATGAAAATTCACAAAATCTGTTAACAGTAACAGAAACCAACAAAGCAACAGCAAGGTTATCGCTAAAAGCAACAACGCTAACTTCAACAACGCTTTTCTAAGTTTTCGTTGTGCATAAGCCCTCACACTCGGAGTAATTTCTAAAAAAATAATAATATCCCATATTTCGACCATTATCAATATTTCGACTTCGACGGTACTCGAACCCGCAACCTTCCCTCAGCATGGGAATACGCTAAAATATTAATTTTAATTTCATTTTAATCCAGGAAAACGCAGAATCATCAAGTAGGTATCACATAATATTACGACTGATTTAAAGAAATAAATGCTTTTTCTGCCATAAAAACTATCGTAGTTTTAGGAACCCATAATGAATATAAGCGAACCTAGTTTGTGTTGCAGTTGCAGTGATCGCTGCCACGTGAAAAGCCCGCGACCAGAACCGCACTCACCCTTAAGAAGTCCTTCGTTAAGAGATGAAACGTGTTCGTACAACACATACTAGGTTCGTAGATGACCCTCTTAAATTATTTATATGCTTTTTCTGCCTTCCTGTTATATGATATCGTAGTTAAACTCAAGTAAACAAAAGCAAACGCTATCATTCCCGCGCGTGCAAATAAAATGCTTACACTCGCAACTAGTACGATGCATGATGAGCGAAGGCATGAACGATGTTTCTAATTAAATGTCAGTCTTGCAAACACAGTTATTCAAATACCGAGAGCTGTATTATTAAACTACTTGAAGACAGAGCGAGCAAGCAAATGGCTTGACATCGGCTGACAAAGTAATGAAGATTAGACTACATTTACAACTGATTACATTTACAAATAACATGAACATGTTCTACAAAATCTTTTAAATCCGTCATGGTTTTTAACACTTAATTCATTTACAACGGGAAATTAACCATGATTTGAATTTTGAGCTTTCTATTCCAAAATTGCAAACCTCTAATAATAAATCATGGTTAATAAAATATCTCGTTGTAAATGATATTAATCTCACACAAAATCTACTTAATACGTGTTATAGTTACCAGACCCCTGAGTCCGGTTGACGATAGTTTCGCAACGTGATCGCGACGTATCATTTTTGTATAGGGTTTGCGTAGTTCCCGTCCACACGATAGAGGTGCTGTACCTCATCCATGATCACGTATCGATACTCGTAAACCGGACTTGGGGCTCAAATATTGATAAGTGAATGCATGCATGCTAAAGACTGCCATCATTGTAGATGGTTTATATAAGAGCTAGGAATGTTTATACTTAAGCGATTTGCCTACAATGTATATTTAGGCAAGTTAAATTACATGTTAACCAACAGTAGTGATAAGAAATCCTAAGTAAAATAGATGAGAACCCTTTGCGTAGACAAACCTAACATAGGCTTTAATGTAATGATTTTTTATGAATAAATGATATATCTATTTATCTATCTATATATGGTTCGATCAAGTACTTATGTTACCCAATAGTTCATTGTGTCGAAACTACATTTTATTATTATCCTTTTTCCATATTCATTGTCTCTGTGTCGTAAAAGATCTAAACAGGTAAAAATATATTTTTATATCTCTTGTCATTATTCGAGTCATTTTTTGTGGGCTTTCCGGATATTTGCAGGAAATTCGTTCATCTGTCGCCGTGAGTTGGGCGATTGGAACATGATTGAGGAAGCAAGGGAAGTGAAAAAATACGATCAAAGCCTCTGCGTAAAGCAGAGAACTTCGAAAACAACAAAGGCCCGTTAAATATAATTTCCTACTCGAACGGAAAGGTTTTGCCGAAGCTGTCAATATTTAGGTATGTGGTTACAGTATAGTATACCTCTAACCTCAACCACATGTGTAAGTGGCACATGTTTTTGTGCCACTTACACATGTGGGCCGAGTTATGGCGCGCCTTGACTCACTAGGTTTGTAAAGATTGTCAAAAAGATCAAACAAAATGTGGATGACCAATATAAGTAGCTAGCTATACAGGATGGATTTTTTGGACGGGGCAGCATGAGGGGTTACCTTAACCGGGGTAGCTACAAATGGGGGTAGCGAAAATACTCTTAGGATATTTCTTGAAAACTTTCATCCCTATTCACAGATTTTCAAATAATAATTATAGTTAGCATGAAAGTGGGCATTTTACACAAAAACTTTTTTTCATTTCAATCGATTTTTTCTTTCGTTATTGATCAAAAACTTCGGACCAACAGAGATTGAAGTACTCAAAAAGTCAGAAATCACAAAAAAAATCCCATACATTCTGCAGGTAATCATAGCATGCTTCGAAAACCTTGTGAAATATTTTCATTTTGTACCCCTCAGCTTACAGAAAATCTTCGATTCTGTTCAAGATCCGAATTAAGATAGAATTTACCGTTATCAACATCATAGTCTCAAACACAAATTAAACAGCTCACTGGTGTGACGCTGGTGCCAATATGCCTCGTTCGAAGTTGGCGTATCAGAGTCATTAGCTTAACCAATCGCCTCCATTATCAATCTCTACGGTGTTCAATGAAGTGTCGCTAATTCTACGAACTGCTAATAAAATAGAACTGCTAAATCGCTACTGAGAAACTACAAGCTACGAGTTACGAGAGTTACGAAGTGCTACGAGAGTTACGAAGTGCTACGAGAGCTACGAGGTGCTACGAGAGCTACGAAGTGCTACGAATTACTACGAAGTGCTACGAGATTCGCAAAACGCTACGAGGTATTCAAACAAAACGTGACGTGTTCCCATGGCAATTTTGTAAAGAATTCTAATAACTGTTTCAACTTTGGCAAGTCTGGTGAAAGTTAAGTTATGCGCGTTTGCCAAAAGTTCTAATTTCATTACAAACAGTACAGTTTAGGAGCTCAGTTTAGGTACTTTATTTTTTCTTTGTGTTCGAAGTTTTGGTCTTTGTCTTTTACTTTTTACATACGAAATGTAAGGCAGTCCTTTGAGAAAATAATATTTAGCCCTCATCATCACCGACAAGCGCTGGGGTAAACGTGTTCTTAAGTGGAGACCGCAACTCGGCAAATGTAGTGTAGGATACCTTACGGACAGGTGGGATGACGATCTGTAAAAGGTTTCAGGCAGATGCTGGATGCAGCAAGCTCAAGACAGGGTGCTATGGCGCTCATTAGGGGAGGCCTACATCCAGCAGTGGACTAATCTTATATAGACTGATGATGATGAATACCTGCCTAATCCAATCTACTGCTAAACCTAGGCATACCCTAACAAGATCCCTAATGGCTCTTATTTAAGGGTAATGCCATCACTATCATTAGCACCCAACTAAACCTTTCACTCTTAGACTGATGACCAGATTCATCGAGAAGAGAATCAATTAAAAACTATTTACAAAGCGTGTCAAATTACACAGTATTTATGTTTAAGAATCTTGTCAGCTGAGGTTAGTAGTCATTGATTTACTTATTTTGTCTTAAATTCTTTATTGCACAGACAAGTTAACGCATACATAAAGGTTAACAAATACTTGACATATACATAAGCAAGCTTGACCCTAAAAGATTTTTCTTACAGCAAACCTATAGAGAGGGTAAATAAAGAGAATTATATTAACCTCTGACACCTGAGAATAAATAGGCGTCACTGAGAGAATTTATGAAACGATTGTGGATAGATAATGTGTACATAGTACACAGAAAAACATTACACACACAATAATATTTTAAAACCTACATACAAAACTAAGATAAGCTAAAATAAAATAAGATAGATAGATATAATTTATTATTTATTGCACATTTACCAAATTCATTTACAAACAAAATAAACAAAAAAAAAATATAAAACATGTGACAATTGGCGGTCTTATCGCTCAAGAGCGAATAAAAAATACGGAAACGAATATTAAAATGACAAAATAGACTCTCTTAGGTATGTACACTGTACAGCGTGAAAATCGGTTATCACAAACGTCGTGTTTTCAATGTAATAATAATATTAACTAATCTATGAGAGTAGTGCAATAGAGCAGCGCCAGCTGGAGCTCAGCTTGTAAATAACCAGCGAACACAACACTATAACGCGACGATTTAAAATATGTCAGACGCGACATAGTTTCACGACTTGGGACATATTTCCTACTGAATGATTCCAATCTAAGGTGGTGTTCTTCTAAAAGATGAACGAAAAATTCATTTAACTAGCTTTTCATACCTTTATACGTCAATGTGTGATTATGCAATGTCAAAGTATAGTTTTTATGCTGTGCAGCATCGGAATCAGAGCGTCAATCAAAATCAAACGCAGCGTACGGCTTCGGTATTTGAAATATGAATGGCATCGGTATCTGTACCATAGAAATCAATATAAAGCAAGAAATTCTGCCTACGTTCCGATTCCGATCTGGTGGACGCACAGCCACCGGATCGTATCTTCGTCTTACTTAACGATTTATGCGTTAATTAAGACGAAGCTACTGGGGCCCTATTCACTTTAACTAATTGCTTCACAATGACAATGATATGGGCACAGAACGATACATTTTGGTTTTCTATCTTAAATGAAAGAAACTAGAGATGGTTGCGCGTCCTAAATCTCTCCGTGCAAATAACACCGTATGCACTAGAGCCACACCTAGTGTTTTTTTCTCAAAAAAATTCTACGTGACGATTTTGTGACGATATCATTGTGATAGCAAATAGATTGGTTATCATAATTGGGCCCGAGAATACCATACTAATAGGATTACAAAATATGGTATGTTTTTCGTGCAGTTAAACACTGTTTGTTGTTCAAATTTCATTGGCCACAAGTAGCCATTAGCTTTATCTGGAAAATAATAATTTCTGAAAGCAAGAACAAGAACATAATGTATGAGTTTGTTTATGTACCAAACCATACGTTGACAAAATACAGAAATTTGCTATGCAACTTCGACAACCTTAAAATATGTTACAAATTCAGTATTTATGGTTGTAAAACAAAGTGACCAGCATGAAATATATAAACATAAATACTGAACTCATCAGCAATAATTGCGACCAAAAGTCTCCCACAAAATTCACGTCTGCGACCCCATTTGGAGTTTACTCAGAGAGACGGCGCGTATCTAATTACGTCACAGATTGTACGGGTGGTGAACGAGGTTCGTCTTAACTTTAAAAATAAAAACTTTATTAAAATTTTAAAATAAAGTCAGTCTCGTTTTAGGGACAAGAATTCGACACGCTTTTTAGTAAAATTTTGACTGGCGTAGTAACTGAATACCTACTTATGAATAAAACTATAAAAACGAATGCGAGAATTAATAAATCACTAATTTCGGCTAAATGTCTAGTAAAATTTCTGCGATTTACTGAAAGACGGCCTGAGCTATGAATATATTTTCAAGTTTTTCCTTTTGTTAGCTCTGAAAGACGTTTTCTCATTAGTGCGTCTGAGGATTCTAATGAGGTATCCAGCTTGTTGCGGGATGCCTAACGTTCTGAGAGCTTTTTTACCCTCATTTTACGTATTTTACGGCATTTTTCTACTTAATTTTAGCTTATTATTTTATAAGTATCATCGAATTTCAATTTACATAATTTTTGGTTCAGTTTCTAGTTATAATAAATCAGTTGTTGATTGAGGCTTTGTTTTGCGTAAATCCATTGCAAAATATTAGGATGTATAATTGTAATTATCAACTTGATAAGTAATCCTCGTTCACAAAGAAAATTAAACAATAATTGCAACTAATTCTTTTACATTCTATCAAACCAATGCCTACTCTGCATTGTAATAAATTATTTGGAGAGATTCGAAAAATATTTTAAAAATT
Organism: Eupithecia subumbrata; assembly: GCA_949316285.1. Lineage (NCBI taxonomy): Eukaryota > Metazoa > Arthropoda > Insecta > Lepidoptera > Geometridae > Eupithecia > Eupithecia subumbrata. The sequence goes on along the minus strand of OX438640.1, from coordinate 8,518,944 downwards.
GTTATGCTCATTAGCCAACTTAAGGTTTCGCTATACGTAGGTTGGTAATTATTACATACACGTTTAAACTAAGACTCATCATCATCATCTCAGCCCGTAAACATCCACTGCTGGCAGGCCTCCTTTTGCATGCCAGCTTAATCCATCTTGTACGAGTCCACCACGATATCATCCGAAAATAAGAACATAAAAAATTGGACTGGAGAATTCTCACAGCCTGTAGCTACAAACTAAGCAGAGCTTATGCTACAGATTGAACATAGAAAACACCCCGAACATCCTGAATAAATATCTGCAGATCGTGCAAACATTGACTGACCCGAGGCGAGAATCGAACCCTAAAACTCCTACTTTGCAAACCAGCCTTTGCCTGCTCCACAGAGGCCTTAATCTTTTTAAAATTTTATGGTAACCAAGTGACAATATAATACAAGGAAAGGGAGTAAAATACAAGGAATATAAATGGGTCGACGATGCTTCAGCGCGTACTTGAAATTGCAAATTGAAGAATAAACTCGACAGCAAGATTATCACGTTGAGAGACGTGTTTTGCAGAGAATAACGGTGCTACTTCCATTATATAAAAGTTATAACACATTACTTGTAATCCTAAAAGGATGATTGTGTAGTCTAATTTGTACTGTAGGGTCTGTAATAGCAAAAACTAATGTACCTACATGGTTCGTACTTAAATCACTCCTTTTCTTGACATTATTACTTGTTTTCGTCAGCACCTTGCTTCAAATAATGTATATCTACTTAAACGTATTGTTTATACATAGACAAAAAAGATAAAAATTAACAAATTCAAATTGTCTTATCTTCCATTCACTTAGTCTATGGACAGAACCTTTTCATTGCGATTCGTTAGAGCGGGCAAATAAAAACCCTGTCTCCGGAAATTGGAATGGAATTGTCTTGTAAAATTCTGTTTTACAATAGATACCTACGCTTTGTATAATTTTGTTTCGTTCGTAGGTTCCATCTTCTTTACTTAGTTTTAATAATTTTATGCAGGTCAAACATACGAACATAATTATTAACCTACGTTTTTAAAAGTATCTTACGTAGGAGATCGTTTAAATCGTAGACGTATTGTATAGACGTGGGTCGTTACGTCATTTTCAAGAAACGTAACGAAACCAGTGACTTGATCGGCGTCACCTGTTTTAAAACTAGTGATTTTTGTAACCAGTTTCTTTTATTCTGCTACTGTGATTGTTTATATAAATAACTCAACCACCAATACAGTTACTCGCGAAACGAAAATTATTGAAATCACATAACTGTTTGTTTGTAAACAGTTAAATAAACAGTTATTATTATCAATAACGTAGGACAAACAAATTAACTTTCCTTCATACTTTATTCAGGCTTAGGACTGACTGCATTAAATGTTATTGCTTTTTATAGTAATTATGATTAGTGCTAACTATAAAACTATGATTTTAATACAATTTTGTTTACTTCAATTATAGATAAAAATTACAGTTTATTTACACTATTTGGCTATTTACATTTTTCAGTTTCATAACTGTCATTTGTTTATTTCACTTATTTTACACTATAAAATAGTTTTGTTTGGAAATATACAATTTTTAATGTTATACAGTTTTTCAGTTGTTTTGCGGTAGCGCGGTGCGAAAGAAATGAAACGCACAGGGCAGAGTACAGTAACGCATTCCAAAAATCACTACTTTGTCATTTGACTCGAAACTAGTTATTCGGTTACATGCTGCGTAGCTAGTTACTGTAACTAGTGACGTGAAATAACGCCCACGTCTAGTATTGTATCCAATCTTACCATTCCAGGGTGATAGGGCTGTGTGGTGCCTTAGCATGGCTTAGCATTTGCACCACCCCAACTATTCCCGCGGGTGTCGTATCGATATCCACCGGGGGCCGGCAGCAGCGCCCCATGCAGAATAATTCTACCACTAAACTGCGATCTCCTACCCGCATGCCCATCGTGAGGATTATGGGCAATAACCCCCGTGAGATAAAAGCCAATAAGGCGCTTATCAGGGGGAGGTCTACGTCCAGCAGTGGAGCAATATAAGCTGATGAAGTTGAGGAGGTGAGGAAGATAGGTTGGACAAGTACTATTTGCCGATAGTACAGAATCTAGCAAAATGGATGACTTAAAATAATTGCATGGAAGACTTCTACATAATTTTGGGTTTGCTTGATTCTACCGGCAAATAGTACACACAGAGAGGAGAAAGTTTACTATAACATTGATGAATTTCTGAATGACATTTAATATCCGTTACTTTAACATCGAATAATTACTTTTTTCTGTTTTCAAATTTAAATTTTATATGTTGACATACATCTACTGTAATTTTATTCTAAACTGACTGTATATTGACATACTTGGAACAAGAGTCATAAAAAATATTATTGTAATTTGATTTCTTAAATATTAACTATTTTCTCCACAACAATGTTGTAAGCCGGACCATGGCAGACTACAGATACAAATATAATATGATATAAGACCAATATAATGTTACCACCTAGTTATACAACAATAAATTAATTTATCATTTATCAGAGAAAGTTATTATTTTTTGTTGTTGATACACAGGTATTAAAGGGATGTCAGACATAAAATTAAGAGTACTGTGATCTGATCTGGAATTAGACGTACAAATTTTCATAATTTAGCAATAGTGCAAAGAAATTTAGTCACTCAACCAGTAGGATAACAAAATTCTTTCCACAACAACATAAACAATTTTTAGCTGAGAACGACACTTAATTACTTTCTAATAGTATATTTAATAAGACTGGCCAGACTATAGTATGGTCTCATCCCTCCCCCTCGCGATAAGTTGTTCAAAGCTTTAGGTCAGCTATAATAGAAGGTTATTACGCAAAGTCTCGCTGTTCTTACGTAAGCCTTATTATAAACTCTTGTTATTATCTGTTTCCTTAAATTATGCTACCAAGTGTTCCTACCACAATTACATCAGCTGGTGGCTTTTCCAACGAAAAGCCACCAGCTGATGTAATTGTGGTAGGAACACTTGGTAGCATAATTTAAGGAAACAGATACAACACAAATAATATAAAAGTTATATAAAAAGTAAGAGTAAAAAGTTTTTTTTTTGTTGCACAATTCAAACAATATACAGGGTGTTTGGCAGACCGTCTTCCATAAGTGATGGCATACCGTTGGGATGGTCATGAGCAAGACAAGTTGCAGCCATGTTATTTCATACAAAAAAGTAACAGCAAGATGTAGTTGAAATTTCGAAAAAAAACGAAAAATCTATAAAAATCTAGCCGAGAAGCTTTTTATGATTAATAACGCAGACAAGCTATTGCACTTGACCTACATCTGCAGGTTCTGCCCATCATCATGCATGGAGCAATTGTCTATGGAACTATTGTCTATCGACCGTTTTACTTCCAATTTCGGTAATGTATCAAATTAAAATGTCCTTCAAGTAGAAGGTAGAAGCACAGCACATCACTCATCACCGCCTAAGTAACTCGGTAACGTCCTCCCCCCCCGACCCGTCCCTTGGCCCCTGCACGATTGCCCTGTCAAAATGCCTTCGTCGAAAGACTTTATGCATATAGGTAGGCTGTGGTAGTAGTCATGTAAAGGTTACAGCACATCTTTGTCATAGCTGGAGCGTCTATACAGATACGTCAACATTTCAACGGAGTTGAGATTGTACACCGAATAAGCAAACAGCATAGGAAGTCCCGAATACCGTATTTGTCTGTATTTCCCGGAGGAGTGTTCCCTAAACATGAGCTTCGAATGGAATGAGTATATCATGAGAGAGCATTGTACCGGTTTGTCTGAATAATTAAATCACAGGCCTGTGAAGTGTGAAATACTAATACTATGAATGGTAGTTTGGTAGCGATACAAAAGTTTGGAGGCCTAAACTCATCTGTAAGAGAAGTCGGTCGGGTTGCGTATCATGTTTGATTTCAACACAATAATGATTTGGATTAGAATTATTATGAATATGAATATGGTATTTTTTTAGCAATTAATTAATCTATTTTTTTTTATTTACCATAATGATATCCAAAAACTAATTGTATTTACATTACTCGCCCATGTTTATTTTATGCATGTTGTCTTCACCTATACATAAATAAACTGGCACGCTAGTTTTAGTGTAGTACTACAATATTTTCATGATGAATAAATAAATATAATGATTTCACCAATACTTGACACCTTTACTTCATAAATGCAATACAACAATCTAATCGGTACTCAGCATTGCAGAAAAGAGCTTGTCAAATCAATGCAAATTTTGCCAAAAAAACATCAGCAAGAAAGTTATTTTCAGGTTTAATACATATAGGGGCTATGTTTATGTTATAATTGTAGAGTAAGGCCAGGGTACAGGTGATCTAGGGCCTACCTAGACCACCTGTAATGGTGAAAGCAGGCTTTGCGTTCATTAATCCAATACCGCTACTACACAGCACAAAAATGCCCATTCAAATATGGGCTTAAACTTGCATACATTTTACAGTGAAAAAATGGCTTCCCACAAGCTTAAAACGAGTGGTCTGCGATCTGTCTGTCATCTGATGCTTTCAATATAAAATTGATCTAAATGTTACGAGTATATGCCCAGGTTAAGCCAGGTGTGGGACAAGTGTTTTGCAGTAGACGTCTTTTGGCTAGTATGACGATAATGATGATTGAGTAGTACAGTGACAGTTGATTTAAGATAGTTTTCCACTTTCGAGCAGCATAAACCGAGCGCACCGGATTTTTTTTTTTGAAAACTTAACTGATCTTTCTGTCGTCTACCGAAAATGCAAATACAAAAATCTAAAGAACTGAAGATTTTATGGCATACTTACTAATGCAGTGTAGCGAATATTCAATTAAAAACATGAGTGTTTTTTAGAGTCAATTTGCGAGTGCTCGATGTGTTAAAACTCACGTTCCCACATCAACATAAATGTTTATTGATAGAAGTCAAATTCCAAATGTTTCCTCTCGTTACAAAACAGAATAAAGCTATCTACGTTAAATTTACGCTTTATTTCTCTCACGTTTAGGTTCATTGTATTATCATATTTTTTATTTATTCGGGAACGTAATGAATAATTTAGGCGTGATGAATCGAAAATCGATGAGCGCGGCTTTTTTAGGCGAAACAAACATTAACTTTGTATTTGTGTCAACAGTAAGCGGATTCTGTAGATCGGTCATTATTTTTTTACACATTACTCTCACAAATTGGGTAATTGCCGGTGACGCACTTGTTTTACAGCTCACGTAGCATAGTGCCACGTTTCAATTCTCAATACTCAATCATTTATTATTGGAAATACTTATTCACAAAGGAAATGCCAATCAAATAACAGAAATAAATTAAAACTTGTATTTACAATTGAAACAATTGAAAGGTTATATGTTATTATATTGCGTAACCCTACACTCAGGGTAATTTTCTAAGAAATCAAATAATATCGCAGAAATTTTCGACTTCGACGGGACTTGAATCCGCATCAGTCTTTGGACAGGATTGGATAAGGTTCAATGTTTCCCCTGTTGATGGAGCTAACGGTGCTAGAGAACGTAGGAAATCCCAAAGATTTTCGACTCCCATGTCACTTGACCTTGTGGTGTAGTTGGTTAGCATATTCCCGTACTGAGGGATGGATGCGGGCTCAAGTCCCGTCGAAATCGAAAATTTTTGCGATATTATTTGATTTCTTTGAAACAATTGAGCTAACTGCAGACTGTTGCAAACGATCTACAGGTAACTCAACTGATCCATATCAATACTAGTCGTCGCGTCCCCAAGACGCTGGCTGCATTGCCCCGCTGTATGGCAATGCTGATGCGCTGCGCCAGATACTCACCAGATACTCATCATTTATGCTTTCTACAGGTGTAAAGAGTTTATAATCTACATATTAAAGTATCACTGTAGACCCCGCTGGGCACACAATATGTATGGAGAGAAAGGAGGACATCATTGGAGAAATCAGGTTAGAATTAATTTACTCGTTTGCATATTTCTTATTTTTTGTATAAATATTCGTCAGTCGTGTAATATGTTTTTGTGATTAATATAGCTTTAGTTGTTTTCTAAAATTTCGGACAATTTTCTTATTTTTCATTTTTCTTTTGGTCTCATCGGTTAAAACTGGCATGGCAGTGAATGCGTTTATATTGTATAAATGATTTTTGTCCACGGCGCTTTCGCACGCGTATCGCCGGGATATTATATTTTTCCTTGTCAAATTTTATTTAGATCTGTTGTGGATTATTGTTATTATTATTATTATTATTGTTTTTGATCTTTTTTGGATTGGTAGGCCAGCAGAGTCCGCATTTTTGTGATTTTAAAATCATCTGAGACTTAGAAAACAGTGTTTAAAATTCTGAAAAAATGATGTGTATTACTTAAGGATCTAGTATAGTCAAAGTCGCATTCAGTTACAAGATCTAATGAACTTCACTCGATAGAAAAAAATCCCAAAGTTACCCCTTTTTCTAACGTTTTTTCAATATTTTGACTAGCGAACTACTGATATAACACATTTTTCGTACTCCACTAAGAACACTTAATATTACTAAACAAATTCGCAGAGTTTGACTTAATAAAATGATTTTCTTAATCACTATGATTAAATAACTACAAAAAACACGAGCGCGGCGGCTTAGCAGGCGCGCCTTTTCCCTTACGCCTACTGCTGCAGGAATACCTGACCTTAAGGCGTGAAAGGTAACAGACAGACAGAAAGACAGAATTAATTTCACATTTATTTTCAGTATTTATTTATCATTGCACTTCAGAAAGTTTCAAAATCAATTAAAACAATAGGTAGGTGTAAGATTGTACGTAGAATCAAGAAAAAGTTGACTCATGCGATGTGATTTGAGATATAACCATAGTAGTGTTACACTCTCGGTGATGTGCTTTTTGATGGTGGTCCTAAAGGCCTTTTTGCCAGGATTGGTAAGATTGGTTGCCAGCCATTATTGCCCTTACATTAAAGAATCTACCACCACGACAAAAGATTTGCTAACTTTCGTTAGTCTCGTCTGAGGTTACACCAACTTAAGATTTTCTCGCGTCCCATAATTATCAAAATTTTTGGAATAACGTTTTATTGGTTTGCTCTAATTAATAGGTTAAATTAATATAATAAATGAAAAGCGATGGCATATTAGTCATAACTGACGCAGCTGAACATCATAGCTGAACAGATACTCAGCTCTCGGGTCACGCGTCGCTTCGACCAGACGCGAGAGATAATTTAAAAAAAACCCGAAGAGCATCGGTACCCCACGGACCTAGGGTTCGACACCCAAGGGGAGCAAATGTGTAGGCTCTGTAGAGACCTGCATATTTGCGCTTGAGATTATCGACCAAATCTGCCGCCGCACTCGCCCTTACGGATGTCCTCGGAAGATGGGAAAGTTGAGCTACCTGTAGATTGTTTGCAACCGTCTGCAGTTAGCTCAATTGTTTCAATTATAAATACTAGTTCTAATTTATTTCTATTATATGATTGTAATTTCCTTTGTGAATAAAGATAATTTATTAAATAATCATAATTTAAATTTTACGTAACTTATAATATAAGCATGGGACCATATATAGATTTGAATCAATAGTCCAAAATTTAATTAAATTTAAGTATTTCGTGAAATTTCTCATTTAAATAAAAAACAAATTTTCCGCTTCTTCGGAAATCCTGAAGAATTATGTCATAATGATAATAATACTGGTAGATTCAAACTAAGTCCCAAAATCATAAAATGGCTCCCGACTCATATCAAAGCTAATTTGGAACTATTCCCAGAGCTGAGATGGATGTCCGCAAATTGAGATCGGAATTGAAGGCTCACTCGGATTGCGTTCCATCCGCCCTCGGAATATCATCCGGAACTATTCCAAATATAGCTTTAAAGCCTAGTGGATGTAGACAAGGGAAGTGGGTCGGTGTAGGTACGAATCCCGATGGAAAACAGATAGCAAATGCTTAGCGCGTAGGTACTTACAACTATAGTTTAGTTTATTTATTCAAAAACAATTTTATTTACATCGTATATGAACATAAAATACATAATTAAATTAAATGCATAGCATACAATTATATGTAATCTAAATTCATCTTTGTTGCTAACATAATTTTGATGATGACATTTGATGATTGACATTGATGACCTCCGTGGCGCAGCGGACGAAGGTCCGCCTGCGACCTGCGTTCGATTCCCGCCTCGGGACAAATTTGTGTACGATCTGCAGAAATTTGTTCCGTTGGTCTGGGTGTTTTCTTGCATAATAAAAAATATCTATCTTTGTAGTGTATTGTATTAACTATATCAGTTATCTAGTACCCATAACACAAGCTCTGCTTAGCTTGGGGCTATATAATGCTGTGTGAATTGTTCAGCATTATTTATTTATTTATAAAAAATACTTTCGCGTGATAAACTCGTTTACTGTGTAAAAAAAAACCCCTTTAGCAAAAGTTTTCTTAAATTACTCTTGACAATGTTTGGATAGTCAATTGCTTCCATTTCAGTAGTCTAACAACTAGTATATCTTCATAAATATAAACAAAGTAACTGTTCTGTGAAACGGAGTGTTGGATGACCTCCCGTTCGATGGACCAACGTCAGTGCAGCGCGAATTCGCGGGAAGTCGATGGATGGAGGAGGTTCCAGGATCGCTATTGGTGGGTCGTGTGGGAGAAGTATAGGTTCTGCATTGGACAAATGTAGGCTGATGAAATTTTGTATTTGAGTTACAGATTATATCTGAAGAAACCTAATCGAAACATTTCTCGTATAATAAAACAAAATTTACAAAAACATCCAACCGGAATAAGCATAAGGAATCAAAACCAAGCCTCCTAAGCCAGCCGAGCCGATCTTAATAGCTTTATGGTAATCCCTCGCGAATACGAAACCCAGATAAATTCCAGATCAAACGATATATCCGGAAGGTACCTCTACTTCCATTTTATCAAAGTAAGATGATATCAATATAACTTCCTCTAAAGGTGAGTATAGACTTAAGCATTTACTTGTAACAGAACATCGAGCATTATGGTAGGATTTATCTTTTCTGTCCCACCGTTGGTAACTGATTTTTGGGATAAAAAGTATTATACCTATGTAGGCCTAGAACTATCTGTATGCTAAATTTTACCCCGATCCGGTCAGCAGCTGGAGCTTGAAGAGGTAACAAAATAAAAATCTTCTAAAATCAAATCTTTACATATAAACATCCAAACATTCGCATATTTAATATTAGTGTGATGTCCCGGGTTCAAATCCCGGATCAGGCTATAATTTTTATTGAGATTCTTCTAAAATTCACAGTAGCAGCCCGGAGTTAGGAAGTTGGTCACATCCCCGTGCCTCGGAAAGCACATAAAGCCGTTGGTCCTGCTCCTGACCTCTCCCCGGTCGAGTCGACCTGCCGTCCCATTGGATTAAGTACGTAAAGGAATAGAGTGCACGCTTGTGCACTATAATGGCGTGGGCAAATGGCTAGTCTCCGTCGAGGCCGCCGTAGCTAAAATTCTTCTAAGAGGACATAATACGAGCGCAATCAGAAAGGGGTGGTACCCCTACAAACGGAAACAAGCGTACTTGACCGAATTCCACCACATTTGGACAGTGAGCAAATAGTGCTAAAAATACGAAGTAAAAGAGTAGTTTGACATAGTTTCATCAAATGCTGATAAAGCACCGATTATAATAATAACAATAGTAATAATAATAATGCTGGACAATCCACACAGCATTATCTAGCCCCAAGCTAAGCAGAGCTTGTGTTATGGGTACTAGATAGCTGATATAGTTAATACAATACACTACATAGATATGTAGATATTTTTATTATACATAGAAAACATCCAGAACACCCTGAACAATCATCTGCAGATCGTACAAACATTTTTCCCGAGGACCTTCGCCCGCTGCGCCACAGAGGTCGTAAATTAAGTAGTAGTCCATCCAAAGGTTGCCTGGAAGAGATCGCTCATAGCAATAAGGACGCCCATCGTACAACCTAATCTGTTTTTGTCTTTTACTGTCCTGTTTCTGTTTTATTTGGTGTGCAATAAAGAGTATTGTATTGTTGAAGGGAATTCTTATTCCATAGAGAATATATCCATACATATTCCCTGAAGAAGCGATGTTTTCTAGACAATAATTCCCTACGTGACCTGTCAGAGGCGTCCAGTGTGCTTCCATTTTATTGCGGTCAAGAGCCTTTTACAGTGTCCGATCGAATAACATGTTTTGTTACGACTTACTTTGATGGATTTTTCCATTGTGTGAGTTAGAGTGGGCTTTTCTCCTACAATAGGGTCCTAAAAATTCTAATTAGTTTGATTATCAGAAGATATTGGTCATGTATTTTTTCTTTGTCGATTAAACAAAAAATAGTGAAGATATAGTCAGTTAAAGTTCCGCGTGACGTCACCTTGCCAAAAAATGTCACACCTTGCGACATTTTTTGGCAAGGTGTGACGTCACTAGCACTACCCAAACTTAAATGCGCTTTTTTTTGTATTTTTTTTTAATATGTAACTGACGAACTAAATAGAATAATATTTTTTACCCAGGACACACTACCATATTAAATTGTGTGTGTGCTTGAAGTTGGAGGGCCCCAGCCCCAGTACAGTATTTTTTGGAAAATTTTGTACAGGACATGGAACAAAAATAGTTTTTTAAACGAGGTCAAAAGTTTAACACTGTTTCTAATAAACAATTTGACACAGTGTTAAGCATTTGAACGCCTTAGAAGCTGTGTGGTGCCGTCTTAGAATTAGCACCACCCCAACTCTTCCAGCGGGTGTCGTAAGAGGCGACTAAGGGATATCCACCGGGTGCGGGCAGCAGCGCCCCATGTAGAACAGTTCTTTCTATCACCAAACTGCGATCCCCAACCCGCATGCCCAGCGTGGGGATTATGGGCATTTCCCCCAACGGGATTTAAGCCAATTACCTAAGCGCTTATCAGGGGGAGGCCTGCGTCCAGCAGTGGGCACATATAGGCTGGTTGAGGTTAAACGTTTGACATAATATAAATGTCTATGTTTTACTACAAGCAAGTTTTATCTACCTATAACACTGAAGATGAAATAGGAAGTTACTAGTGGTCGGTTAGTATAAAACCCTCGACAGGGTAGACATATCCCATATCATCGAACCTCACCACGTGTCGCTCAAGTCTCTTGTCGGACAAATCTGACAGCGGACATATTGCATTGTAGCTCACATTGTAGACGTGAACCTTTTGAATCACCACCGACAGTAGGACAAGGCAGATGCTGTCGAGGATTCTTGACATTAACTTAGTGCTTTATCACACTGGCGATTTGCAAGCGATTTCAAGGAGAATGCACAGCGAGCTGCGATTGCAGATCGCGGCGAGCTTGCTGCGTGCCCGCGGCGTCGTCGCGGCGTGCTTGCTGTGCACTCAAAATCAGGTGGTCAGGCTCATAAAACGATTGAAGTGAAGAGAGTATGACTTTATTTCCTAGTATTATCTGGTTTTTAAAACCTAGGTATTACTTGTTTAAATGTATGGCGTAATATGAAATTAATTATATGGACTTATTAAATATCGACCATTTTCAAAAAATAAAATGGAAAAACACAAAAAACTCTTTTGAAAGTTTGACCCTCACACACACACACAGCACAGCGAGTTATGTCGGAAACTGCCCCTTTTTCAAACTCAAAAATGGTTGTTCGGTATCGCATTTTAATACAGAACCTGGTACAGTCGCAACTGAAACATTATTATTTCCACATCCCTAAAGATTTCGTGTTATTTGCGAGAGTTCTTTGATGTACAAGTTGAACCAAACAAAATTAAAGAAAATGAGTTCCAAGAAAGACATAATTTGATGTGGCCGACGACGTTATCAAAATTGGATCGAAAATTGAAGAAAGAAGTTTTAATCACTCTTGTTGACAGTTTGATGTTGGTAATTAATTTTGACTTGGCTTCGTTGGTGGATTTGCTCGTTCTGTGACTTGATTAGAAGGTAAGTTTGTAACTAAATATATAACCTTATGCTGCCAGCATACTGGGCACTCTGCCGACGGTTGAGATTTTTATTAAATAGATAGAGGTGTAAATCGTAATTGTTTTATTCTATTATTCAAAAGATATTTTTAGTGAGGAAATAATTTTATAAAAACTTTTATAGCCATTTAACAAATCAGGCATTTTTTTTTTATAGAGATAAATAGTTTAGTTGAATTTGATAACCTGACAGCACTGGAGTTTTGCTCCGATTAATAAATGAAATAATTCATCAATAATACAGCGGGGCAATGCAGCCAGCGTCTTGGGGACGCTTCCGACTGGGATTGATATGTATCAATCAATTGAGCTACAGTCTGCAGTTAGCTCAATCGTTTCAATTGTAAATACTAGTAATAATTTGTCTCTCTTATTATTCTTTGTTACTAGTAAATATAATGAAATATGAACCGATCATTTAATTATAAACATTGCACACAGACAAAGTAAGCTGAGATACAAGATATCCTAACTTTCTTCTTTGTAAAACCTCCATAAAGGCCGCGTATGTTTAGGTAGCGAGGCGTTAAATTACGTTTACCAGTAGATCAATAAGGTTTATTTCTACTTATTTAACATGTATGTTCTTTTTGTAAACTGTATTTCATGTTGTTTTAATTTTGTTCATTTTTATTTTATTTTGTACGGGAGCCAGCATTATGCAGAGTTAGGGCCTTTTTATAACAACTTTATCTTTAAGTGTGTTTTTGTTTTTTAACTGTTTTTATTGTTGATATAAATAAATGTCTTTCTATTCTATTCTATTTATTTATTTAAAGTGTACAAAGGTAAAAACAGTGGGTTTATCGCCTCGGCATTTGAGGTTCAACCTAGAAAGTAAACATCTTTATATAGGAGGAGCACGGCGCTCCCCGATACAGCGATCGACCGCGCCTTCCTTACCTCGATGCAAGCTCAATTTCATTTGTTTGCGGGAAACAGTTTACTTATCGGGGTTGGTGCAAAGTACCTCATGTTTCTATAAGCTGAGCTGAGAGTGGTTGGACCCTCCACGTGTTTCACAAATTGCAGGGAACTGTTTAAAATAGGTGTTGAAGTTTCTAGAACAGAAGATCATATTGCATAGATCAGTGACTGAGCAAACTTTCATAATACGCTTGAGTGACGTTTCTTGCCGTAGAAAAGTGTTACTCAAAATCGGTGACCACAATAAAATTTACCAGAATGAATATAACTAAAAAGTAATACTAATGAATAATAATAAATAATAATTTGTTCCGTTGGTCTGGGTGTTTTTTATGTATAATAAAAAATATCTATCTGTGTAGTGTATTGTATTAAGTATATCAGTTATCTAGTACCCATAACACAAGCTCTGCTTAGCTTGGGGCTAGATAATGCTGTGTGAATTGTCCAGCATCATTTATTATTATTTATTATAACTAAAAAGTGCCTTCAAATTCCTTTATATTTACACTGGTTTTTTAGTTTTTCGGAACATTTATACTTTTATTTATTTATTTATGAGCCTGATATGTCACACTGCAGGGCAACCAATATATAAACCTTTCGGGAATAGAATTTTCGTTACTATCTCGTTATCATTCTCTATTCTATACTGTATCAATAGTGAAAGAATCATCAAAATAAGTCTATAATTGACGTAGAAATCAACGATCACATATAATAATTATAAACAAAAACATACATACAACCGAACATAAGTAGAACTACTCCTTTATTGAAGTCGGTTAAACATGCCTTTGTTGGAACGTTCACAAGGGTAACGCCAAAAAACGCTTTGGTCATACAAAACATCATTTACTTAAACAATAAATTGTTTTTTTAACTCTTACTTTTTATTCGCCGTAGGAGCACAAGACTTGGTTACGTCATTTACATCTAACTTTTATTATGCATAGGTATATACCTATATAAATAAATAATAAATATGCTGGACAATTCACACAGCATTATCTAGCACCAAGCTAAGCAGAGCTTGTGTTATGGGTACTAAATAACTGATATATCTAATACAATACATTACATAGATAGATATTTTTTATTATACATAGAAAACACCAAGACCAACGGAACAAATTTCTGCAGATCGTACACAAATTTGTTCTGAGGCGGTAATCGAACCCGCAACCTCCTGCGTCGCAGGCCGACCTTCGCCCGCTGCGCCACGGAGGTCGTCATCATCATATATTACCTAAATGTACTACTAGAGCCGCTGTATAAAGCCATTGCGCATGAAAATATCCATAAATCGTAAAAGCAAAATTTGAACAATGTTTGTATTATTTCCTACACAAAAAACCTCTACAAATCAAATCGCGTGATTACAACAGAAAAAACTTCCAAGACTTCATGAAAAGACCTATTTAGTTGGCCCTTCGTCCAAAAACACAGCCAGCCTCACAAACCCCGAACTCAATGCCACGTAATAACAAAGCGTCGTCGTTTCCAACACGCCAAATCCTAATCTATCCCAACATGCTCCAGCCGACACAATTGAATATCTCCGCCGCTGCCACCGCCGCCCAGCGTCGCAGAATAACACCAATTACACTCTTGTCAGCCTTTCACTCTAATACTGAGTGTACGTTTCTCAAAGCAAAACGTCCACACTTTGAAAGTTACCATGTTACTGCGTTTACATAGCTAATGACCTTGCTAGACGTTCACAATTCATCCTAGTAAAGGGAACAAAACTTTTATAAGTGAATTTTTAGTTGTGTCGTTGTGTTTACTATGGGATCCTGATGGGAGTAAGTCAGTAGCCTATCCTCGCGATATCGCAACATTTTCTTACGGTTTGTAAGTGGGTTGACTACGAACCTTATTTGAGTTGGAAGAAGGACCTCGTGAAGGTATGAAACGTTCATCCCTTCGAGTCACAAGCGCACCGAAACATGTAAATCTTAGACTATGATCACGAAATCTTGTATCCTTCTCGTCTGTCATTGTAATCGCTTCTGACGAAATCGTGACAGTTCTCAAGAATATGATGCAGGTGATCATGACATCGTTAGCATTGCACGCTTTGTATGGAATATAACATAACAGGCAGGACATAACAGGGGTCTATCTGCTGTGGGGGAAATCAGGCTCTGAAATGCGCCTCCGTCTGTTGTTTGTATTGTGGAAGCAGAGCAATCGGTCACTGTGTATTGTTAGAGAGAGAGCACAGGACCCCACATGCATCCCGTTCTTCCCAGAACAAAGACACGTTCTAGCTTCGCTAGCGGACTTTACGGATAAAAAAAATAATGTCGGACAATCCACACAGCATCATCTAGCCCCAAGCTAAGCAGAGTTTGTGTTGGTGTACCAAATGACTGATATACATAAAATAATACATTACATAGATAAATTTTTTTTATTATCCATAGAAAATACCTAGAACACCCGTTACAAATATTTGCAGATGGTACAAACATTTGTCCCAAGACGGGAATCGAACCCGCAACCTCCTTCGTCGCAGGCGGTCGTTCGCCCGCCGTGCTACATCGGTCGTCTAAATAAAGCATTGGAATTCGAATTGAATACCTACCTACTAATTAAAAGATAATAACGACGTAGTTTTTAGATATTTTTTGGTTTTTCTTAGAAAGTAACAAAGCCTTAAAGTTAAGAGGCAAGTTTAGAGTTCGCCAAGGTTACAGTGGAACCACTTTACTGACATCGGTGGTACATTTACTTTGCCACAGGCCACAATTTAATATATCGCTGCTCACCGAAGAGATGTAAAGTGTGGATGGAGCCACACAAACGGGACTTTGTGGATGGGAAGTGAATTTGAATGCTTCCAGGGGTGGAGCAAGGACGTATCTATAAAATACAATACAAATACTCTTGATTGCACATCAATAAACAGAAACACAGAAGAGAAAAAGGAAAACACAGAAAATTTGTGCCTGCAATAAGCGAAAATCTAGTTTTTTTTTTGACAAAATTTTAACGTATTTGTGTTAGCCTTTGGCATTGTAACTCCGAAACGGAGTTACAGGTTTTTATTTCGATCGTTTTTTGTTTGACTTTATGAAGAGTATTTTACTATAAAACTTTCGTAGTTTGACGAATTCATTATGAATGTAAGCGGGTTAACTACGAACCTAGTTTGTGTTGGAAGAACACGAACGTTTCATCCCTTAACGAGGGACTTCATCAGGGTGAGTGTGGTTCGCGTT
Organism: Eupithecia subumbrata; assembly: GCA_949316285.1. Lineage (NCBI taxonomy): Eukaryota > Metazoa > Arthropoda > Insecta > Lepidoptera > Geometridae > Eupithecia > Eupithecia subumbrata. The sequence goes on along the minus strand of OX438640.1, from coordinate 8,502,716 downwards.
GGAATGTCCATGTTCACACTACGACACACTACACTGACCGTATCCGATTGCAGTACAGTCGGATTACGACGCACACACATATTAATCACAGGATTCCACGAGGAAGAGAGACGAAAACCATCTTCACGGACGTTCTTTCTTCTGAAGACGAATTGAGGGTAGTCGTGGATACTGCCGTCAATTCTCGGCTGTAACTCCGAGTACATCCAGTCGCCCCGTGACCACGATCGCTGTAACGCGGTAGAAACGTAGGGGATATAAAAACAAAAGGTACGCGATAAATACCCGATTAAACCATTAACTATGATTTAGATACATTCGGGAGGATGTATATCACTATCTTTGCCGCTCATTGGTTCATTTAAGTTTTTAATTCGTAATCGCGGCGAAAGTAGTACCAATGATACACTCACGAATGTCGTATGAATCGACTAGTTAGAACCCCGATGTGTTCTTTGACATAATCTGGGATTTATCTGGACACAACTACCAGCTACTGCCTGAATCCGGTCCTCTGTTTCGAAATGGAAATGTAATCGCGCTAGTTCAGGCGTCGCTGCAAAATGGCGTTATTACAGCCCCCGGCGCATTCCTGCTGCACACGTGCACCATGATATGACGAGATGATAAATAAAGGTTAGGTATGATATAGGAGCGCTTTGGTGAGTTTATTTAAAGATATGTTTTTGTTTTCATAGTGCGTAAGCCTCACACTCTGGCAAATTTCTAAGAAATTAAATAACATCGCAAAAATTTACGACTTCGGCGGGACTTGAAGGATGCGGGTTCAAGTCCCGCCGAAGTCGTAAATTTTTGCGATGTTATTTAATTTCTTAAAGATATGTTGCTAAAGTAAGCCGACACTTTTTTTGGTCACATCACATTTTGTTTATAGGTAAGCCGTATTTAGATCGTTATTTTCAAGATCATCCTAAATTTCGAATGACAAAGTATCGAAATGTATTTAACCTATAGGTAAATTACGAAAACCTGGCGCGATTCATTTCTGATTTTTGTGTTCTGGAGGACTTATATTACAAAATCTCCATTACGAAATTTCGTTTTGTTTCGTTCGATCGGAACTGTAATCGAACGAAAACGGAAATGTCGTACGAAGTTGAGCTACTTTTTGACTTTAGAATGATGATTGTATATTTTTGACACTAATGTTTCGTTTCTTAGAATGGTATAAGTAAAAAATATTATACGTCTTAAACAGTAGAGACTTTGCAGTTGCGGATGAGGAGAACTAGAGTAGGCCTCCAGTATCGACAAATTTATGACGTCAACTTAGTTAATTGTGTGAAAAAACGAAAGATATTCGTGGCAGCTTTTAATAAAAATGTATTAATGCATAATCAGTCGCTTATTCGCACCAGTAACTATGTATCCTGCGTGGGCAATATTGACGCGATGGCGAAGCGGAACGCCTACATTTTTTTTATTTAAATTCGCAAATAACTTCACTTCGCTAACGTAGAATGCGGGCTAAAAACAAACTTCAGCCATAGTACCAAAACCTTAGTAGTACTTCTGCTGCTGATAAGAATGTACATCATTTTTCAACCAACACACCAACCTCTATGTTCAGATTAGTAACGTATTTCTTCTAACACGAGGCGTGGATAGCCAGCCCCTGAGGAGGCTCCTATTTGAAATGTAATCTGAGAGTAACTCTCGAGGAGCACTCGAGACGGCGAGCGCAGCGGCCCGGCCCGAGGGACCGAGGGAAGTCGACTACTCGAACTGTGCAACCACTTCTACTGGATCGAATAGAATCACGAGAGGCTATAGATTACTATGGTCTTCGCGAGATATCTTCTGCGGTATGCGACTGTTGAAGGTGTGCGTAAAAATTCCGGCAGTCTAAGAAAACCGAATGTAAAAAGTATGGTGATGAATAAAGTATTATCTATCTATCTACATATCTAATGTATTCAATGTAACTTTTTTAGATTTCGAGCTTTTGCAACCCGTTTTGATAGAATCACGAGAATATATTATAATTTTAGTTTTTGCTCGCTCGCAGCTTCGCACGCGTTATGTCAATGGAAACGTTTAAAGGTGATTTTTATCCCATGGGAACTGATTTATGGGATAAAAAGTAACCTATTTTTGGTCTCAGGCTTAGAATTACCTGTATGCAAAATTTCAGCCCGACCGTTTCGTAATTTTGGCGTGAAGAGGTACCTAACTAACATCCATCCATCCAAACTTTCGCATTTATAGTATTAGTGTGAAGAGTGATTTAATAGAAATCTACTTTACTTTTTTCTTCATTTTTAGTCTACTAGAGAACTATAGTCACCTCCTGCAGCATTCACCTATGCGCGGTGCGTAAAACTACAGGCAAAAAGTCGTCTTCAAGAGTGCATTTATTGTTACAATACAATACAATTCTTTTTTTATTAACGCCAAGTTACAAGTAAAAATAAAGATAAGCAAATAAAGTATTCAATATTGACTTTAAATAAAAGTATCTAATATATAATTATGAATTGTCTAGTAAATTAATTTATAGTCAAATTAAATAATAGGCAATGCATAGAACTCGTCTACAGAGTAAAAAGAACACTGAGTTATCTCAATTTTTTAAACATTATGGTGGATGTTGCATCCTTTTGAATATTGTCCGGCAGCCTGTTGAAGACCAAAGGACTCGTTTTATACGGTCTCTCCGACTTGACTTGACTTGTTGAGCGACTTCTTACAAAGGGTGTAATCACATTTAGTTATAATCACGAGAGTCTATGTTAGATACCTACCTACCGGCTTCATTTAGGAAATTCAGCGCCGCACCAATTTATCATAATTTGGTATAATGTCGACAGTAAAATACAACCGGTGATAAAAATAATTGTTAGCACCGATTGTGCCGTAATCACAATAAATGATATAAATTTGAATTATAATTCTTATAATTATGGGCTAAGAGTGGAATATTCAAGCTTTGTCTTACTATTAGGGCATCGAAATGGAAACTCTTAGTAGAGAAAAATCTAATACGAAGTGAAATTCTGTTCTTTTATACCTATGATAAAGTAATCAAAACGTGGTGAGAAATAATAACTCACAGTAATTCTTCAAAGTCTTGCGGCAAAAGGTAATATCTTGAGTAAATCCTTGAAAAATATATTATTATGAAATTTCAATGTTCACAGAGAGCTACTTTTGTAACTTTTCAACGAAGTCGGAAAACTCTGTAGAAAGTTTCTAAAGTGGCTGTAGACAGCGTAAAACAAAGCTCTTCGTTGAAAGAAAGATCAAAAATTTAAGACCATCGTTAGTTTTCAAAAAAACTATCTTCTTTCTAGAATGCAACCTTTAAATATATTTTTGGCCAGACCCGGGATTGGAATCCTCATTATCTGTGGTTGAACATGCTTCCACTAGACCAACGAAGCAGTCATGATCATCTTTACTAGTTTAAAACAAAGCCGCTCCCGCTGTCTGTCTGTCTGTCCCTATTTATGTTTAAATCTTTAAAACTACGCAACGGATTTTGATGCGGTTTTTTTAATAGATAGAATGATTTAAGAGGAAGGTTTATATGGATAATACATGCGTAATATAGTAGAGAAACACTGATAATTTTAGAGGTTTCTAATGTGATGTCGTAAATAAACACATTTTTTTGCGCTTACATTACAAAGGCTGGCTAAACCCTACGAGATTGATTAAAATAATGGACTACAGTATTGTACACCTTAAAAAGGTCTACAAAAAAGTCCGTAAGAGTATACGTCTATCTCTTAGGGATAACCCACAATAATCGTTTATTATGCTTTACTTTTTACGAGAAATAATGGCTTATTTATGAAGCGATTATAAGCAATACAGCATTAATCCTTATCCAATTTAGTACCTTAAATACAATGTGCATTTAATACAGATCAATATGGCCCAATACAGCATGTAATTTAAATGAATATTTTCGAAGATATCACAGATTTAGTATCAGCATTGCACCCGTGCGAAGCCGGGGCGGGTCGCTAGTGATACAATAAATTCGCCAAAATTCGCCTGTTCTTGGCGACTATGTAATACAAGTCAGCATCGATCATCACTTATCTCGGCCGATATATTGCGGCAAAAGGAAATTTCCTGGGAATATTATGTGCTTTGTTTTATGTGTTTATGAGGATCTAACCCTTTGTGCTTTGAGACGATGCATAAATGTGTCAATCGATGTGATTCTCTTTTATGGTACAGTGTGGGACACGGACGTTTTTCTTACTTTTCTGTTATATTATACTGAGTGGCAAGTTTGAGTTTGCACTGTACCTACCAAAACGGAAAATAATATCAATAACGTGCTAATTTAGGTATCTTTTATAAAATTTTACTACTTAGGCAGTTGATTTTGTTCTTGTGACATAATTAAATGTTAATCACATAAAAATGAGTTTTCGCAATGAAAACTATGCAAAATGTTATAAAAAATCTCATAAGGTACCTACCTAGGACAAAATATTACTGCTCGTAATATTTTCACCACGTTATAGGAGTGAAAAAATTCCTCAATGTGGCCACAGAATGCGATCAGTCAAGATTTTGCAGGGTATGAAATGACATAACCCTATTAAAAATGTAGGTATACTTGATACCAAGAAAAAAATTTTTCAACGTAAAAAAAATTAATTACAAAACTCATTTCATTGACGCATCATAATCGGTAGGTATGATCAAATATTTACCAGACTCACACAGTAACCATTGTAAAACAGTGGGGTCACGGGCCATCGGGGTCACTGTGACCCCGCAGCACTTGACCCCGTTCTGGGCATCGTTTATTCATTATTGCGGGTATCTCTACCTTGTCGTAAGGTATCAATTTATTTGACAGACTTGCTTGAAATATTCATAAACAAAATTATTCCGGGAAAATGTAAGAGCACGAAATGAAATGGCCAGAAATAAACATAAAACTGAACGTTATAAAGTAAGATGATATAATTAATAGGTATCGCGGAAGAGTATGTTCCGTCCACGCATTTTTTTTTTTTTTTGACTTTTTGTTATATTTCACACCATACAAAAGGCTTTGTCGCTGAGTGACCACATCGCCTTTAAAGGGTAAAAGGGTTAAAGGTATTCTACAACAAAACTCCAAGTGAGTTGCAAAAATTTTCAATAAGTAAATTCAAACAAATTGTCAAAAATATCTTTTGTAAAAAGGCTTACTACAAAACATGACGTGTCCGAGAGTCCTGTAAGGTCTAAAGGAAATAAAACACTTTGACATACTTTGATTTGTGATATTATCGATAGTTGAAACGTGCCTCGAGATGATTCGAGAAAAGGGTTCCCGGTATCGGCCATCAACTTGACTTGGCAGGGCCACTAACTACCCCTGATTACTTACGATTCTATAATATAACCTATCCCCTCAGATGGAAGATCCTACGCGCTGATACACTCCTTGGAGTGGCAGGGTTTCCGCCAGCATGCTGCCCGCCAGCGCGGAAATGGGATGTCGTGCATTATTTCGCTGATTTCTTGATTATTATCTAGTAATACCTGTCAACATCTATATACATATATTATTATCTATGTACATTTATTATTATTATTTATATTATCTTTATATATTCGGATTCTCCTTGAAATTTCCTACAAAATAGCATGTAAATATTCTTATGTTGTGCAACGTAACTAATGAGGTTGAATTAAAATTTAATTATAATTGCGTAAATATGGTGAAATTTTAGGAATTTAAAAAAAATAATTCTTATGTTGTGCAACGTAACTAATGAGGTTGAATTAAAATTTAATTATAATTGCGTAAATATGGTGAAATTTTAGGAATTTAAAAAAAATAATTAAAGAAAACTTTCCTTTTTTTATGACCAGGTTGAGTTTTATTTTAGAGATTTACCATCATATTTTTACACTAAAAACAAAAAAGAACACACTGAATAATAATAATTCAGCAGAGAGAGAGAGTTATGATGAGATAGGTAATTAAATTATGAGTGAATGACCTCAGAAACACTAATAACATTAGAGCCTAGCTGGCTTCGTATTCAGGCAATAAACTCATTAGTTACTCGAAATCCATATTCATATATTCCCTAGAGCTGATATTAGACGAATATCATTTAGTTTTCCATTAAATGCGTGGTAAGTAAACATGGTGAGAATGATAATAATTGCTTATTTAGTTTCTTAGGTTAAACTCGTTGCGAGGCTAATTTAAACTAGCTTCGGCCCATGGCTTCGCTCACGTTACCTGAATGAAAGCTTGGTTTTTGGTTATATTGCTGTGCGGTGCCAGCTTAGAATTTGCACCGCTCCAATTCTTCCAGCGGGTGTCGCAAGAGGCAACCAAAGGAATTCACCGGAGGCTGGCAGCAACGCCCTTGTAGAACAATTCTACCACCGAACTGCGATCCCCAACCCCCATGTTCAGCGTGGGGATTATGGACATTATTACAACGCCCCCCCCCCCCCCTCCTCATGAGATAAAAGCCAATAAAGCTGTTATCAGGGTGAGGCCTGCGTCTAGCAGTGTGGACCAATATAGGCTGCTGAGATGAGATGAGATGAGATTTTGGTTGTTGGTACACAGCTTACTTGTGGGCCAGATAGTATGATGTGAAAATATTCAGTACCTATTCTATATTTGTTGTGTAGATTGGCTTCTGGCCTTGGCTTCGCGATATTTTTTCCAAATAACAATTATTAGAACCTAATTACCATGAATTTCACATTAAAATGCGAATGTTTGAATGGATGGATGTTTGTTACCTCTTCACGCCTAAACTACCGAACGGATCGGGCTGAAATTTTCCATACAGGTAATTCTAATCCTGGAATCAAACATAGGCTTTTTATCCCATAAATCAGTTACCATGGGATAGAAATCACCTTAAAACTTTCCTAGAACAAAACGCGTGCGAAGCCGCGGCCATAAACTAGTAATTCATAAAGGTGGCAGATTTTTAATAAAGTAGCCGCAGTAATTATTTGAAATATCTACATCTTTGCAAAATTTGGAAATGACACGTTCAACAGTTTCGGAGTGTTCACGTACAAACACACCTCACATCACAAACTCTTAGATATAGGTGGTCAAGTTGCTACACGTGGCTTCGCACGATCTTTTCTGGAATAAAAATTAGCCTATGTCCCATTCCCAGGTTACCTACCTCAAAACTCTGAGATCCGTTCAGCCGTTTAGACGTGAAAAGGTACCAGACAGACAGACGGAGTTACTTTCGAATTTATAACATTACTAAGAAAGTATCTGATATCAAAAACACATTATAATGTAAAAGAATATTTTGACAGTGCCCTCCCACAAAATTTAGAAAGTAATAATTGTTATTCAAGTCCTATTGTTAACTTTAATTAAGTTTAAAGAAAATGTGCAATTCCTATAATTTTATTGTAAATATAGTTTGTTAACTAATGTTAGTAATAATTTTATTATTATATGTCCGAAAGGACAAACTGTTGAACAATTTAAAAGTAGTTCTTAAGATCAATAAATGTTCCTTATTCTTATACTAGCTGCTGCCCCGCGGCTTCGCTCTTTTCCGAGATAGAAAGTAGCCTATAACCGTTTCTGGAATATTATTCACCTCCCCGCCAAATTTCATTCAAATCCGTTCAGCTGTTCAGCCGTATGCCTGAAAAGGTAACAGACAGAGTTACAAATTCAAATTTATTTATTCATAAAGATGTCAGGTCTTATCGGTAAGTAGATATTAGATTCACTGCATACAAATGTATCGTAGTCGTAGGATCTTTGACTGCATCTTACCCTGGGGGCGTATGAATGTGTCTACGTTTGAGCGAGGTTCTTTTCATTTAGCTACATAGTTATCAATAATCACAGAAATATTATGAAGCTATGAGAAGTTATACAGTTTTAATATCTTATAAATAATGCACTGAAAAAAGTGTATAAACAAGCTACCATTTATTTCCCTTAAATTACTTTAGAAAAAAATCTTATATTACTTTAGAATTAATAATATTAGTATGGATAACCTATCTATAACTTTAAATAATATGCAAAAGGTCTCGACAGAGCCTACACATTTGCTCCCCTTGGAGTCGAGACCCTAGGTCCGTGGGGAACGTATGCTTTTCGGATTTTTAAAAAATTATCTGAGCGTCTGGTCGAAGCGACGCGTGACCCGAGAGCTGGTCAGTATCTGGCACAGCACAGCACACCAGCATTGCCATACAGCGGGGCAATGCAGCCAGCCTCTTGGGGACGCTTCCGACTGGCAATTGATATGGATCAGTTGAGCTACCTGTAGATTGTTTGCAACAGTCTGCAGTTAGCTCAATTGTTTCAATTGTAATTTTAGTTCTAATTTATTTCTATTATTTGATTGTAATTTTCTTTGTGAATAAGGGCTTCTGCCCATTTGTAAGTCGGTCTGTTGATGTTATTATAGAAAGAAAATCCGCACTGTACATATTATAGTATTTATTTCATTCAACTGAAATAAGCCGTCGTCAAGCTGAGACAGTATTTTGTTGCCACTTCGATACTAAGCTGTGTGTGGGCTTTGCGAAAATATAATTAAAGATGGGAAGATATGAGTTAGGGAAACTAAGAAAAGGAAAACCGTAACTATGGTTACATGATCTAAGAAAGTAATGAGGACCTACATTTAAATAAATACATAAATATGTATAAAGAGCATGTGGGTAGGTATTAGTTATTAGTCTTAATGACTTCACGTTTAGTCAGGTATTAGTCATGATGACTTCAGTATTAGTCATAATGACTTCCGTATTAGTCTTAATGACTTCCGGATTAGTCTGGTATTAGTCATAATGACTTCAGTATTAGTCTTAATGACTTCGGGTTTAGTCTGGTATTAGTCATAACGACTTCAGTATTAGTCTTAATGACTTCAGGTTTAGTCTGGTATTAGTCATAATGACTTCAGTATTAGTGTTAATGACTTCAGGTTGTCGTAGATCAAAGACACACCGCTACCGCACAGCACAAAATTGTGCATTCAAATATGGACTTCAGTACTTTAGATTCATTTCATATTGACGGCATCAGATGACAGACAGCTCGCAAGCCACTCGTTTGATGCTTGTGGGAAGCCATTTGGTCACTGTAAAATGTATCTAAATATAACGAGTTTAAGCGCATATTCGAATATGCGCTTAAACTCGTTATATTTGCACGTTTTTGTGCTGTGTGGTAGCAGCGTTGAATTAATGTGCGTAGAGCTTTACGTTTGAATGAAAACGTCACATAGAATTCTAATGGCGTACTCAGATATTCGAGCAAAATAATTCAAAAGAAGATTCCAAAGGTAGACCTTCTCGCTGTATAAATAAAGTAAGTAAACTGCCTACGGGGATTTTATTTTAGGCTCATTAACAGGAAAATCTCCAAAAAAGCCATTTGTCGCGAACTCCTTTCAATAGATTATTCAATGGATTACGTAAGACTCCGCGCAAACGGGCCATTTCAAAAGAAACTATATAATTTCTTATGTAAGCGGGTTAACTACGAACCTTATTTGTGTTGGAAAAACACAAACGGTTTATCCATTAGCGAAGGACATCTGCGAGGTGAGTGCGGTTTTAGACGCGAGCGTAATGAATCCGTAATGATTCGTCATGAATTCGTCTACGATAATTTTATAGTAAATTAACTAAATTAAGTCAGTAAATTATTGTAATTCAGATAATTTGATTGAGTAACTGTTTTCCTAGGAATCACAATTTTGATTTTACTTTGAAATGTCTGCTCTGCACACTTTAGGGCAAAATTGTCCCGATTAGTAGGATTTTCGAGTGAGAGTGGGAATACTAGACTAAATAATATTTTTTTAAATCCACGTTCTTTTTGTTACTTCAATTTCTAGACATTCATTTTTTCGATTCCAGTTTAACATTTTACGAGGGATCTTGAAAACGGGGGATTCTAGAGTTTTTTTTTAAATTCCAGTTTTCGCCCTTTGAGTTGATTTCCGAAGGGGTTTCCCCTAGGTAATCATTTCTATAATAAAGATAGGCTGTTTTGTCATGTGGCTCGTTTGCACTGAAGTTAAGTCTGAATTTGTATGCGGGCTGCGACCAGGCGTAATTACAGAACCCAGGGGGAGATACTGGCGACCAATTATTAGCTGTAATTCATGTTTATGTTAGTTCATTTGTGTTTTACTGTTAGGTGGGGTTATTTGATACTTTGTCTAATAGGAATCTAATTCTGTATTGTCATTGTTTATGGAAATTGCTAGATAAGGATAATGATAGTGGCGTTTTGTGTGATCAGCTATTATTAGATTTTCGTTTAAACTGTATAGTAACTTTGAACTAGAACGACTGCGTGGGGATTATGGGCATGGGCCCCATGTGATAAAAGCCAATAAGGCGCTTATCAGGGGGAGGCCTGCGTCCAGTAGTGGACCAATACAGGTTGAGGACTGCGTTAAATGTAAAACAGTTTTCCTTATCGGTTAAATTATGTACCTTCTGTATTTGTAGCGAACAAGGGGCGTCGATTGTTGATTGTTTTCAATGGATTTGTTGCTCGCATCGAAGTGTAAAAGTTTTATTGAAAGAATGACGAAAATTTGTTCCACTGTCCAAAAAACGCTGTTAAGGCACCCTCTATTAGAGTGGTAAACATGATAGCTAACACAGGCTTATACACCACACCTACACAAAACGTTCACAAACCGTGTCAGCTCACATGGACACAACAATACGACCAAATATGGCCCAAATCGATTCAATAAAACTGTTGTATTACGGTTTTAGTAAGCCTTGTCGATAGTTTATTTATTGTTAGCTTTGAGGCTAATTTTATTCCTTTTATTCCTTAAGCTGTGTATTGCCGGCATATTATATATAGGCATATTATATAGAATTTGCAACACCCCAACTCTTCCCGCGGGTGTCGTAAGAGGACTAAGGGATATCCACCGGGGGCGGGCAGCAGCGCCCCCTGCAGAACAATTCTGCCACCAAACTGCGATCCCCAACCCGCATGCCCAGAGTCGGGATTATGGGCACTACCCTTCATATGATAAAAGCCAGCGCCAAAGCGCTTATCAGGGGGAGGCTTGCGTCCAGCAGTGGAGCAATACAGGTTGTTGAGGTTGAGGTGAGGTTTATTCTTTAAAATGGTCTATGGTTTTAATGGTTTATTAGTTACTGAGTGGTGGCCAAGAGATGCCACCACGCAGTGGCTGATGAAGGCCCAGGGCAGACCACCCGCTTGATAGCAAAATAGTGCTGGGAATCAGTGGATACGACTCGCACACAGGGGACGGGAAGGGGGGGCGTATGAAAGAGGAATCATATACCCACTCACACATCCGGCCGGACCGCCTGTACTAGCCTCACACGCCCAAGCCTCATGCACAAAAATCAGGGCGCCGCCGCGAGCGCGTCCCATGTAAAAAAGTCTTAAGTCTCTCATGTCTTAAAAAGTTATATCTCGCTAACTACTGCAGCTACAGAGGAACATTATCATGACCCGAGAGCCATTCCATTAGGGTGAAGTTAGCCACAAAACCAGTTTTGCTCCGCGCGGTGAAATTTCCAACAAAAGCAGATTGATGGAAGGAACCTGCTGGTCGATTCAGATGTACCTATTCGTTATTTATCACAATTTTCCTCGCTTATTAGTTTTTTTATAAACGCAGCCAATGAGCTGTAAATAGGATGAGTGGTCCAGTCAAAAATACCAACTTCTAAATGACTATACTTTCTTCTTTTTACAAACGACGTTTTTGGTGACTCAGCCATTTGTAGAATTGCAGAACATTTGTGTCTGTCACATATTTTTCTAACATGCATTTATGTCTGAAGTAGGTAGGTAGGTACCTTACAATACTAAAAGGTTAGTTCACCCCCAGCCAGTTAAAGTTATTATTCGAGCAATTGCTTCTTCGTGCAATAGATAGGAATCGTTCAATTGTAAAATAACATTTTCTTAGCATTCATTCGCAAAGTTTATTATTCCTAGAATTGCAAGTTTCTTGCAATGATAAGAATTATTTCTTATGAGAAGATATTCTTGCCTACGTAAACTTTATTCCAACTCAAATCATGTTTTGGTTGTCTTCTTTACAATTCATATGGATTCTTTTGAAATTTGAAATGAATATTTGTCGCCCAAGATAATTAATCATTCATTGAGTTTAGAAAATCTTCAAAAACAAGACTGAAAAGTGTTTTCACCGCTTCAATTAAGCATATTTCATTGATTACCTTCCTATAAAAACAACCCCTTGAAAAGCTTTTTGATTTTCTTCTCGGGTAAATAATTCTTTTCAGAATAAAAACACGGTCGAACCAATTATGTGTTCATCATGTTACTGGCATGTGCTAAAGTAAACACACGCGTATAACAAGGGAAAATTCATTTACGTGGAAAATCACCATAATCACCCGTCAGTCGGTTACATACCCACTTTCAGCCATTCTCATACTGTTGTTCGCAAAGTAAAAGTTATTAAGATTATATAGATATATAAAGAATTATATTTTCTACTAACTTGAGCCTGTAGCTTGGCAAGCGTTTTTCCGATAAAAAATATTATCTTTGCAGAATTAAAGAAAAGTTTTGTGTATAAAACTCACAACACAGATTGCTTGATATTATGGACGATATACGCTATATAATTATATTATATTCGCTATATATTATACGCTTTATTAAAAAAGAAAACTACAATCCTACTAATATTATAAAGTCGAAAGTTTTGAAATCAGAATTTTTGTTACCTAGGATCTCCCAAACTACTGAACAGATCAAGATGAAATTTGGCGTACGTTGAGAACAAAGCCTAACTTAGATAGTAGGCTACTTATTATAACAAAAATATGCGAGCGAAGCCGCAGGCAGAAGTAGTCAAATAATATAAACAAATTAGAACTAGTAGGTATTTACAATTGAAACAATTAAGCTATCAGCAGAATGTTGCAAACAATATACATACAGGTAGCTCAACTATTAAAAGAAAATATTGAAGTTCTTTGAAAGAGCATAGAAACTTTTCTATGAACCCTGCAGGCTAGGCCTGGTTCGCGGAATACTGAGAGCATAAACTCATTTTAACGACAACGCGCTACCGAACTACTGGTAAATAACAAAATGATACAACTATACAGTAACAAACTTAAACCAAGCACCCTACAAACAACAAACAAATTGCAATTCTGTTACAATTGTGTTTCAATGCATGGATTTATATGAAACGGGCCCCGAAGACAGCTGCGCGGGGAGCGGCGCAGGTCTGCATTACGGCGTTGCTCCGCCGCCGCCGCCGCCGCCGCCGCCACGCAATTGCTGACTGACTTCAAGACCGAGGCCTTAGAGAGTCAAGTAGTTACATTATACGAGCTACTAAATTATACTGACGCATAATGCTTGACACGTTTTCATCAAAGTAAGTTTGAATTATAAGCATAAATCGTTATTTTTTTTAAACGTCACAAAAATTAAGTGTCACTCCAGGCTACTAACACCACACTTATTATCAAGAAAATTACAATAAAATAATAGAAATAAATTAGAACTAATATTTACAATTGAAACAATTGAGCTAACTGCAGACTGTTGCAAACAATCTACAGGTAGCTCAACTAATCCATATCAATACCAGTCGTCGTGTCCCCAAGACGCTGGCTGCATTGCCCCGCTGTATGACAATGCTGATGCGCTGTGCCACATACTCACCAGCTCTCGGGTCAAGCGTCGCTTCGACCTAGTATCATAATTTTGAATTTTAAGATGTTTGTTACCTCTTCACGCCAAAACAACATTACATTAGGGTAAAATTATGCATAGATGTAGTTCTTAAAGCTGGACTAACACAAGCTCCTTTTTATCCCGGAAAAACGCGTGCGAAGCCCCGATCTAAAGCTATTACTTCTTAGCCGATGTTTTCTAGGACATTCAATCGCCCTTTAATCAAAAGGGACTGGTCTTCCAATCTCCATTTCTAATGCCCAACGGATGGGACATGATTTCCGGATTCCCTTATCAGCTCCGTTATCAATCACTGAACGAAGGCTTGTTCACTTGCTTTTAGTAATGTTACTACTTTAACTGGCCTCAATGTGAAGAGGGTCTCGTACAATACAAGTTTTTTAAGCTTTACAAGAGAGTTCCGATTTAAAAATAAGTTTTTAAAGATTGAATTTTATTTTAGGTAGAATGTAGCGGTCGCGATGGTCGAAGGATGGAGGCGATTTGGGACCAGGTGGGTCCACTTAGGCGTGGGGAAGGCCTATGTCCAGCAGTGGACGTTGCTGATATGTTGTATGGGTAGTCTATAATGAGACATTGAAAAGGCCCTTTGTTTAGTGACTGGCTCGCATGTGGACACGACAAATAATTTTCCATCGATTATGTCTACTTGCAGTCACGATTGAAAGAGTTAGAATACGAAAATGTCATCAGTGTATGATTCAAATTATAAACTGGACTAAGCAACTACTTACTTACTCCTATGGTTTAGCTGCTCGACTTAACTTCCGATACTTTGTCTTACTTACTTGCAATAAACTATTTGAAACTGATACTACCAAAAAGTCGCTATTTTGGTCTGTCCTGTGCAGTTTCCCGCCAGCCAGCTTTAAGTTCTCCCAGCTCCGCTTCTATCACATCTTTCCAGCGGGCCCTCAAATGGAACTAAAGTAAAGTAAAGTAAAGTAAAGTAAAATAATTTATTTGCCAGAAAACTTATTTCGATACATACAGTTGCTGGTGGTCGCACGAGGCAAGCCTGTGTCGCGGGAGGCCTGTTTACAAAATAACTAAACAACTGGTTTCTTATAAACGAGGCTCGGTTTCATTGATGAGCCGTTGCTATCGACATCTTAGGACATTTTAATCTTAAAGGAAATAAGTTTTTCGCGCTTCGTCAGCTTCCTTCATTGTGCAAATAATTGAACCTTTTCGAGTTTCTTGAGATGTTAAGATAATTTGTGAGACTTCATCTTTTTATAGAAACTTGCGTAGGACGCCATCTTTAATGGAGTTTCTAACACCCACACGGTTGACGAGACTGCTAGGGTATTTGAATATGTTAATTAATAGTCCATATTCTTTGCATGTCAATAGAATTAAATTTTCTTTAACGGGGATCAAAATACCCTGAGCGAAACCACCTTACTAAGCTTCTGACGTTAAATATACTCCAGCCAAATTCGATGTGAAATGTTTGTAACCAAACCACTCAAACTTAACCTAAAATTATCTTTGTTGCCGTTTATTTTAATATGCAATTTACATTCCTTCTCGATTTGAGATATTAAAACCTAACATTTAAACATATTTTATATAAAAATATAACATTTTCATTTTGCCATACAGCGGGGCAATGCAGCCAGCGTCCCGGGGACGCGACGACTGGTATTGATATGGATCAGTTGAGCAACCTGTAGGTAAATTGTTTGCAACATAATATCTAATTTATTTCTATTATTTGATTGTAATTTTATTTGTGAATAAAGGCTTCTGCTCCTTTAAAAAAATAATATAACTAAGTATAAATATCTGAAAGTAGTCAGCCAGTATTTTTTTTTGCTTTGGTTTGTTTACAAACATTTCACGTTGATTTTGGCTGGAGAATACGTAGAAATAGTAGATAGTAAGGTAAGCTGAAAGGAAAAATAATCCTCCAACCAAACAGAAACTCAATTACCTGCCACAAGGTAAAGTAAGCTTGAGCCACGAAACTTTTCAAAATACCTACTCATAAAGAGTTTGACGGACGAATCACTAATTAAAAAAGTTCCAGAGGCTTATACCGGTGGAAATATTTTTAAAGCCTGCTAACTAGGGGCTTCCCAACTTTGACCCATAACCCTATTTTTAGGGTTCCTCGAAAAGAAAAAAGGAACCCTTATCGGATCACTTTGTTGTCCGTCTGTCTTTCTATCCGTCTGCCAACCCACTTTTTCCAAGAACACGTAGAGGTATCAAGTTGAAATTAACATAAAAGACTCAAGTCCGTAAGTTCTTGAAGCCATGATATAAAAAAAACTTCTAAGTCAACGCAATCAAAAGTTACATCCGTTTATGTCCGAATATTTTGAAATTTCCAAGGGAATCACATGCACACAAAACCGATAGGAAACTTCTCGTAGATCTAGAAACATAAAATTTGACGAGAAGCACGGTCTTTTAGCACAAGTAAAGGAAAAAGTCCGAAAACTCTAAATTTGCAGTTTATTCCATAATCATGATATTTGGCAAGAAACAAAGTCTTACGGATACATCCGGAACCCTTAGTGCGTGACTCTGACTCGCACTTGACGTTTTATTTTTTATTAAACAATTAGCATTTATAATGAAGTCATCCCTTTCTCACCAGTCAGTGGTAGGAACTGGGTATGAACAGTACCTGTAAGCTAAAGTTAATTATTTGCTTTTAACGTTTTTAAGCAGAAACAATATCAAGGTATCATACCTACGGTTTATTATGAATCACGGAGAGGTAGAACAAGGAATCAGAAACAAGAACAAAATTAAAAAAAACCCCGACTGTAGGTACTCAAATACGCTATTTCTTGAAAAGGTTTCGAAACGCGATGAAATGTATGAAACATATAAATTTTCTTCAGTTGTTTGAAAATGTTTACGAGATGGGAAGTTTACGACATGGGAAGGAGCCCTGATTTTCATGAAACATGCCCACTCGGCATAAAATTATCTATGACACAAGAAACCTAAACGAAAATCGGTTCATGCGTTTGCGAGCTACGATACCACAGACAGATACATAGATACACAGACAGACACGTCAAATTTATAAAACCTCTTTTTGCGTCGGGGGTTAAAAATACTAATATCGCTCATCTGGCGGTATCATTACTGCGCGATAAAGCTAACGCAAAATAATCTAACGCCGCTACCGAAAATGTGATATGAAGATTGGATCATTGTCATACTGCGAAAAGTAGTTCCTCTCGATCCGATAGGGGTGCTGCAAGGCACTAAATGTGTTGGAAAGAGTCCTTCCGAAGGAGTCGAAAACAATGGAAGTATTGGTTTTAACCAATACTTCCATTGTTTTCGACTCCTTCATCAGTGTAAAGAGTTTAGTATGGATTGTACGCATTATTTATAATGCGTACAATCCATACTAAACTCTTTACACTGATTGATAAAGGAATCAAAATTGGTAGGCCAAAGTCAACATTGGGATCTTGCATTGTTCTCTCAGTATAGAGGTAGCCCTTTCAAACAATATTTCCAGAGCATAGTGTCCGCATTTAGGAAGAATACCTAACAATATTTCCGTGCATATTTGCCGGATTTAGGCATAATACCTAACAATCCTATCGGACCGGACAGGCTGTGGACTCACGGGTGACTTATTGCCAAATCCGACTGAAAACTCACGCAAGGCCGAAACTAAAACTGTTTTTGTGTTAACCGTGTGTTTGAAAGACAAATAGATTGTAATATTGGTGCGCTCTTCACGAAGGGTTCCCAATTTGTTTTCCTTACAAAATAGTAGGAACTTAACCTTCTTTTTTGTTTAATTGATAAAAGAAAAAAATATTTGTCCAATATCTTCTTATCATCAAACTGACGGGCTAAATAAATAAAAATAAAATTTTTGTTTATTCAGACAACTTAGTCTATTTTGTTAGTAAACTTAGGGCTAGAGGGCTAGGAGCTAAATAGAATAATATTTTTTTTTACCCAGGACACTACCCTATTGATGATAAAAACACATACCTTAAGCTACCCGTTGTACATGTATGACTTCTCTTCTCTTTTCGTTTTAAGTTAGGCAACGTTCGTTTATAACACTCTGTTTATGGTACAATACAATAAAAAATGTTTTCCTCTTCACTACAAAAATACATTGAAAAAAGAAGAGAAATCCATAATTATATGTACAGAGGGTAGCTTAAGGTAGGTGTTCTTATCATCGGGTATCTGCCCTGTAGGTGCAGGGCAGCTACCTGAGATATTCCACATAGCAAATTGTACTGAAAATAAACATCCCAATATTTTTAAAAATAACTAAAATTGCATTCACAGAATTTTGAAAAACTTCTGCTTTTATCCGGTAAGGCGATTATCACACTGCTACGCACCACGCTGCACGTTGCGTGTCAACGCACCTACGCGCGTACTTGCGGGAGTGCAGATCTGCATCATCGTGCGGGTTTTTTACGCACTCACGCGCGTAGTTGCGTTTTATGGATTCACGGCGGCTCTGACTATTTCATTCAAGCCTTTCCAAAATCACGCACGGCACTGCGGGACTCGGTGTGCTATACCTTGCGTCTCGCCCGCACCTACGCGATAAAATACGAGTTGTTATTTAAATATTTTTTGGGAAAAGGCCACTAGTTTTGCAAAATTCAGTGAATGCAGTTATAGTTATTTTTAAAAATACAGGAATGTTCACTTTCAGTTAAATTTGCTATCTTGAGTATACGTGTACCACCCTGTATATTGCCTAGTAAAGCTGAAGGCTATTACGATCGAGCTGTTTACGAATAAAGTGAAATATCAGTACCGACAGCGAGACAGCAGTAATTGGTATCGATGGGTCAGGCAACTGGGTCAGTCCGGCAGGTGTGCTGGTGGTAAAGTCAAGTTTATTCAGGCCAGATTATACTTATTATATCTATACTAGGAATGAGGGAATATAGAATTCACCTTGTGTTTGCACACACATACACCTGTGCACTTTTATATGTCCTGTGCACATGGCTAGTCTCCGTCGAGACAGGCTGTCGTGGCCGAAATTCGACCAAGAGGACATTTTACAAAACAATTAAATTAATTAAAACAAATAAATTAATTTGCAGTATCAGCTTGTCCATTGAGATGTATTCATTAGTGTTTCATTTATACTATTTTAGGCGCTCAATCAACGAGCGACCATTTTTAACCGACTTCGAAAAAAGTAGGATGTTCGGCTGTATGTATGTTTTTTAAGTACCTACTATGTTCGTCGATTTCTTCGTCAATAGATTTATTTAAAATCAGAAACTCTGTTGGTAAGAAAATACCGAGTAGTTCAACTGGTAAACGCGTGTTGGACGAGACGCCTGTTGGACGAAACTCGTGTAATAAGACGAATCGCGTTTTGGACGAATCGCTAACACATCGTTCAGAGATGTGGCCATTTGAGGAAATGACCGTTCAGGTCCGTAAGGGGGGGTACAGAACTGGTCGCTCATGGGAAGTGGCCGTTAAAGATATGTGGCCCTAGCTGACCGGATTCGTAAGGGGGGGTACAGAACTGGTCGCTCATGGGAAGTGGCTTAAAGATATGTGGCCCTAGCTGACCGGATCCGTAAGGGGGGGGGGGGTTCTGGGAATAGGCACAGATATCATTCTCTAAAAATTAGAGCGACTCATGCAAGAATTTACAAAATACTAAAATCTTTATTAGGAACAGAATACAGGCTTATTCTACAATTGAGGGCTGACTACCGCAAAAGTTAGAAACTATATATCGGCAAATTTCCATCAAGTTTACGTGTTCAGAGGTTGTAACTACACTGTTCCGCTTCTGAAGACAATAAACCCACACGTAAACTATTTTAAGTAGGTAAACGATAACGTGTTTTTAGAGTTTACGTGTTGGAGGTATGGAAATAAAATGCAGTAGTAGGAAGGAAGTTTGTTTTAGTGAGGGAGATATTTCTGGTTTTATCCCTCTCTGAATCTGCATTTTGTCTTGAATGCAGAGAAGAAATATCACTATCCTGTAAACATAATCTTTTGTAAATATCATTAACCTTTGTGAGAGAATAATTAATGATTTATTTATTATTATTATGTAACGCATTGCCTCATTGTACGCACGGGCCGTTCCTACGACTTCCCTTTTTCGAAATCAAATAATATCGCAAATTTTTTTTACTTCGACGGGACTTGAACCCGCATTCTTCCGTCCAGGGTGCGGTTCAAGTCCCGTCGAAGCCGAATTTTTGAGATATTATTTGATTAAGAAATTACCCTGAATGTGGGGTTACGCAATATAATAACAAAAAATCCCTTTTTCGGGTAGTCGTCTGCAAAGGCTGGGCAGCAAATGCCTTAAATACGAAAGCAGCTTTATCGAAGAAGTAAATATTCACCATCAAAACTTTGCTTTCAATAAATAAGCTCATAAAACAAGAATAATTTGAACGTAATTTCATAGCATTAACGTATATAAGTAGCTATAGGTAGATGAGGAAAGCCGACCTGGGCCGACGGGGATTCATAATCTAATCTAATTAGAACTCTATCGTAAGTAGGTAAGGTACTAATACTCTCAGCCAGGGGGATTTATTTACCCACGTATTTTATTGGAACGAGTATTGGTTGTTTTGCGAGTGAACTGTACATAATCAACTTTTGATCCATAGGTATACCAAAAGCGCTTCATCATTTCACCCTCCTTATAATTTTGCCAGACTTTTCTATATAACGATTCGTTTTCGTTCAAACGCTAATCGTATGCAAGCGACATAAGATTTGGTTTTACACGAAAACGAATCAAAAACTTCGATTTTTCTTTCCCGAGTAGACACCCCCCCATCCACGCATGCCCTGCGACCCTGGTGATATCGTGAACCCATCTTATGAGAGGACGACCTGGTTTTCGTCGGTCAATTCTTGGCCCCCACTCGGTCAAGGTTTTACTTCAGTGGCTAAATACAGTAGATAATAATTACATTATTTGTGGATAAATCATCCAAAAATTTTATTCAAGAGTTAAACAGTTTCAATTTTATATTATTTTATTTTAATTTAACTGAACTTTGATTTTTTGAAATGATTATACTTATTATTTTATAACCATAACTCACCACCCCATCACCTAAATCACATAATTAGGTATTTAAAACTTGCAATTGTCTGATGAGCATTAGAACAACAGGCCCTGCTACTGTATAAAATCAAAATTTAAAACTCTTTATTACCATAAATACAATAAAATGTAGGTACACTTAGATAAGGTCAAATTATAATATAATTATTCCAGTTTTCCTCCTTGAAGATTATCCTCAAGGGGAAAAAGATAAATAAATAAATAATGCTGGACAATTCAGACAGCATTTATCTAGCCCCAAGCTAAGCAGAGCTTGTGTTATGGGTACTAGATAACTGATATACTTAATACAATACGTAGTGTATTATAGATATATATTTTTTATGATACCTACATAGTAAACATCCAGAACACTCTGAACAAATGGGTTAGGGTACATCTGGTCCGAATCTCAAACTGATCCGCGGATGAGATGTCCACTTCACTTTTGTGTTGGGGTACATCTGGTCCGAATCTAAATTCTCTTGATTTTAGATTCGGATCAGTTGTACCCTCAACCAAAAGTGAAGTGGACATCTCGTCCCAATCTCTCCGTTACTTTTCAAGGTTTCTGAATTGAAATACATCCAGCACAAATGCTGCCAGATTTCTAATGGTAAATTATAGTACTTGTCAAGATCTACATTTAGGATGACAGCTATCCTCAAATCACGATATCTCAGGAACTGACCATCCCAGAGCACCAGTTTCTAAAGTGAAACTGTAGTACTCGTCGAGATCTACATTTTTGATGACAGCTGTCAAACTTCAAATCACTATATCTCCGGAACTGATCATCGCAAAGCACCAGTTTCTATGGGTAAATTATAGTATTTGACAGCTGTCAAACATCAGTTTTATTCAATTTTATTTATTTGATGCACTGAGTAAGCTATTTTTAGCTCACCAAATTTCATGATTCTAAATCTTCGGGAAGTATTCTATAGGTTTTGTGTGCATGTGATTCCCTTGGAAATTTAAAAATATTCGGACATAAGCGGCTGTAACTTTTGAGTGTGTTGACTTGGAAGTTTTATTTGTATCGCGGCTACAAGAGACTTGAGTATTTGACGTTAATTTCAACTCGATACGTCCAGGCGTTCCTGTGAAAAGAGGGTTGACAGACAGGCAGACAGACAACAAAGTGATCCTATAAGGGTTCCTTTTTTTTGTATGGAACCCTAAAAGTTAGAATAGAATAGAATAGAATATAAATTTATTTGTTAACAGACTTACACATACTAAACTTAGACTAAAAAACATGATAAACTTAGATTAAGATGTAAACCCAATAACAAAATGGCTCTGCCTCAGCATGAAATGGTTGACTAGCAAGCTAGCAACCAACGCTGATCTTCCGTCAGAGCCACATGTTGGCCAATTACAATTACCATTTACAGCAACATTATGTAGTAATGTTTTCATTAATTTAGAAAAAGTTTAGCATTCAATTTCTTTTAGCTTACGAAATGTGACCTTAAAATAAATAATGGAGCTCATTTTGTGTTTGGAAATTGTCATAAAATAATTTTCTTTTAAATAAACGTCACTTTGGCCGGTACGTCAAATTTTTTTTCAATACACGAAATATTTCTTACAACTTTATTTTTTGTGATTATTTCATCTATCTACTGCAGGTTGCAAAAGGGTAAGCTTAGACGACAACAATTATGTATAAAATTTAAAACTACTTCCACGTTTCTTTTTATGTTTACCTATTGACTGACAGACAGACAGACGGACAACAAAGTTATCCTATAAGGGTTCCTTTTTTCCTTTTGAGGTACGGAAACCCAAAAACATAACTACAGAAGTATTGAGAACCTCCTCTATATTTTTTTAATCAGTTGAAATATCACGAAATAAAGCAATTTTTTGAATTCGCTCGCTTCGATAGCTTCGATTCGATTTTTAGAATAGTGTAATGAGAGAAAGAAACTTTAAGCCTTTTAGTTGATAGTTTTCGAGTTGTCTTTTGGCTTGTTGGCCATGCAGCTTTAATAAAAAACGGCAATATTCAAATAAATATCAAGGCCATTCGTTATACAACCAATGTTCAACGAGTTGGCTAACTGAGACCGCTAGGCCGAACGAAACGGCTGACCGGGATGCCGTCGGATCACATAAATTTCGTCACTGCATTGCCTATTCTGATACTACAAGAATTAGATTTAGTTATATTTTTAACCCCCGACGCAAAAAGAGAGGGTTGTTATTGATTTAACACGTCTGTCTGTCTATCTGTCTGTGTTATAGTAGCTCCCAAACGGATGAACCAATTTTCGTTTAGTTTTTTATGTGTCATAGATAATTTTATCCCAAGTATTCTAAGCCATGTTTTATGAAAATCTGTCGGAGTTTTTAACATTTTTAATTTTGTTCTTGTTATGACAGAATTGTATTGATTTACGTAGTCGTAGAGATCAGATTTTTTTTGTAAGTTAGCGATCTACACTCATAATGGGATACCGTATAGATCAGTGCCCGACATAATATTGTGATTTGAAGTTTGACAGCTGTCATCCAAAATGTAGATCTCGACGAGTACTACAATTTCACTTTAGAAACTGGTGCTCTGCGATGGTCAGTTCCCGAGATATCGTGATTTGAAGTTTGACAGCTGTCATCAAAAATGTAGATTTCGACGAGTACTACAATTTCACTTCAGAAACTGGTGCTCTGGGATGGTCAGTTCCCGAGATATCGTGATTTGAAGTTTGACAGCTGTCATCAAAAATGTAGGTCTCAACGAGTACTACAATTTCACTTTAGAAACTGGTGCTCTGCGATGGTCAGTTCCCGAGATATAGTGATTTGAAGTTTGACAGCTGTCATCAAAAATGTAGATCTCGACGAGTACTACAGTTTCACTTTAGAAACTGGTGCTCTGGGATGGTCAGTTCCTGAGATATCGTGATTTGAGGATAGCTGTCATCCTAAATGTAGATCTTGACAAGTACTATAATTTACCATTAGAAATCTGGCAGCATTTGTGCTGGATGTATTTCAATTCAGAAACCTTGAAAGTAACGGAGAGATTGGGACGAGATGTCCACTTCACTCTTGGTTGAGGGTACAACTGATCCGAATCTAAAATCAAGAGAATTTAGATTCGGACCAGATGTACCCCAACACAAAAGTGAAGTGGACATCTCGTCCGCGGATCAGTTTGAGATTCGGAGCAGATGTACCCTAACCCGAACAAATATCTGCAGATCGTACAAAAATTTGTCCCGAGGCGGAAATAGAACCCGCAATCTCCTTCGTCGCAGGCGGAGATATGTCTACGTAGGTATTGTTGTAGGCATGATTTAATTTTTCGTGGGTGTATGGTATGGGGGTTATGTAAGGAAGTTTACAAATGAGTCATAAATTGTGCAGTAGTTTATTATTCTGGCAGTCCCTTTTGGTCAGACTGCCACACAGTCATACAACTCTAAAACTACCAAAATGATGGCAACACTGGCACTGCGACAATAAAAATGGATCAATAATTAGCTTGAGCTACCGAACCATAAATCTACCATGACCTTTAGCTACCTAAGTTGTTGGCAAGACGCCCCGCCATAGCGTAGATAGGTCTATTTTATGAAGCCAAATTGCTTTCTACAATAAGGTCTTACATGTTCAGTCAGTAGGCTACGTTTTGGTGTACCTACAGTTGGAGCTGTATACAGGGTAAGTCTTTTTGGAGATTGCTCGCCCTGGCTGAAAATTCGGCTAAGAAGACATTATCATCATACAGGGTTATTGATAATTCATTAACACTACGTGAACTACAAGTTCTGCCCATGATCCAGAACACGTTTATGAAGATGCCAGTTGAGTAGGTACTTGACATACTTACCAAAGTCATGGCAAATTTTAACATGCTATCAAACCGATAAAACTTTTAAATCCATCATGGTTAACCACACTACTAAAGTAATTGAGATTCAAACACACAACAAACTTAGGAAACACAAGAACTTCAACCGAGAAGAAAGTTTCCAACCATTCGGAACCTGGAGCCCTGTTGTGAGAATCTGCAAAAACCGAAGAAGTGATGTCCAACCGGGCCGCGTTCTTATATCGTCAGTGTCGCGACACTCATGTCGTAAACGAGTTGCGTTCGATAATGAAACTGATGGTAGTAGTAACGTTCGTAGCAAAAGACAAAAAATGAGGATAGATCGATGTAATTTTGACTATGTAAGCGACATCTGGATTTTGATGGTATTCCTTAGATTTTAAGAGACATTTGTATTCAATTTTTTTAATATCAAATTAATGTTTTAATCATTTAATTAATTATATTTTAAGACCTACTCATAACATTCAAATACAATTGTAAATATTGTTCATGAATAAAACATCTATCTATCTATCTATCTAATTATCTGCCACTAAAAAGTCACTCGCAGTGCCCTCAGTTATTCCGTGATCATGGCGCATAAAACTGTGTCGAAATATTGGAAAGCTCAAAACTCAATGAAAAAAATCCCGTTGACTTTAATGCTATCAAACCAACCAAAGCTGTGACCGTATGGTGACCAAGGTCAAGCCCAAGAAGAACTACGATGTTCTAACTCGCGTTGGGTTGACGATATTGTCAAAGTTATTATTATATGTAAATATACACATGTATTTATCGCGTTTATTTACCTATTTTTCCCAACGTTTCAACAGGTTTACACTCTGTCGTGGTCACGAGATGACTGGAGTACTAAAGCTACCGCCTCTACAAAGGGGGGGGGGCAGCATTATTTGCAACTACCCTCACTTGTTCTTCCGAAATAGGAATGTCCAGGGACATAAAGGGATGTGATAATAATGATGGTGTGGATTCAAACAAAACAAACGAAACTTCTTATAACTCACTCATACTCTCACACTGATAACTCGGTACTTATAAATAAACTATAAAGTACATAATGAAATAAGTATCTATATTCTTTTTTACAAAACAAGGGAGAGTGCAAAATGTTTCTGAAATTTTGTATGATTTCCACGCGGTCGAAACGATGGTCGAAACTGCGGGGCGCAGCTAGTACCTAAATAATAAATAAAAACTAACAAAGTCCAAAGCTAAGCAGAGCTTGTGTTATGGGTACTAGACAACTGATATTCAATACAATACAACATTACACAGATAGATATTTATTACACACAGAAAACACCCGAAACAAATATCTGCAGATCACACATTTTTCCCGAGGCGGGAATCGAACCCACAACCTGCTGCGTCACCTTCGCCCGCTACGCCACTGAGGCGGTCATTATTTTTATACCTTAAAATCTGCTCCCGCTTTCTACCAAAAATGCACCCGAACAAAGAATTCCGTGAAGTGAAGATCCGATATCAAGTTAGTATGAAGCGTAGGTACTATAACTTTATACGTTTCGTGCAAAGTCCCCACCTCTGAAGACACTCAATATAATCTGCTGAGCGAAAGTTTTCTTATTTCTGCGGTGAGGAAACAATAGTTTAGAAGAACTTGGAAAATGTTGGAAACACAAAACAAACGGGTATAACTATGTGAGTATTTACTTACCTACTTAGTTTAGTGTTATTAAAGTCTAGTTCAGATTTTCTGCTCGTGAAAGTAAATCAAGTTGGGAACATATTACCTTTCGTAGGTTCTCCCCAGCGCCGCCGGTCCAACTATGACTGAGGTGGGTGGAACTAATTGGACCTAATTTGAGTGTTGCACTTTCGAGAAGCTATAGCTTCTAGTAGTAAAATTCGAGAGATTGGGTACTATAGTACCCAATCTCTCGAATTTTACCATCGATGCTAGGGAACTAACTTCTAAAGACAAAATAAAAGCAATGTTCACAACCCCTATTTCCTGTCAGTGAAAATATCCAATCATGATTCAATTTGTATACGCCCAGCGCTGTAGTTTGTGTCACGATTTACTTGGTAAATCGTCCGCGCTCCCAAATTCAACTGACCTTCGTAAAACTCTATAACTCTGTTAGTGGGTTAGCAGTTCGGCAACCGAACCGGCACAAATATTTGCATTCAGGTGGGGTAGCATAGTCGCTGCCTATAGATTGGTAGGTAAGGTAGAGTACTTGTAGAAATGAGGCTTGTCGAATCGAACCAAAGTGAATAAGAGCTCTTTAACATTAATTTAATACCGGTCCGGTATGCAGCGATCGCATCTCGAATGGGAGTCTTGGACAGACTTGATTCCGATAAATTTTGTACCTACATAAAAAAATCAATTCAAATCGTTATTTTCCTAATTTGGACATCGTCGTAGAGTCAGTTTTAGCCACAGCTGGGTTCAATTAATAACATCATCCGCGCGGGTTTCCTATAAAACCTGGATAGAACCCATAACATAAGCAGAAATTTACCCAAAGTTAGTAGGTACGGTACATAAGTATGTAGTTCCATGGAACCACTTAAATTTTAGTCTCAAAATTTATTATGCCAACAAAACCTGGCCCGCATCATAAACACGATGATAACTTTATTAAATAAATAAATCGTTTTTTCGTCAGGTCATGGTTAAAAAAGAAAACCATGCCATCTGCAGCCATTTTTTAAAACTTTGTGTATTGGAACTGGAGCTAAGTTATTATTACACTCACCGTGCTACTTAAGTAACCATGATACTTCATTGTCCAAAACAGTTATTCTACAAAGAGCATGCCATTCACAGCGCTCCTAACATTTCCTCCTGCCTTTCAAAAGGTCGTGACAAGACTCTCACGATTTTATTAGCAAGTTCCCTTCCCTTTATCGTGTGTCGTAACAAACGACTTTTATTACGACCCTCTAGATTTGGCTATAGATAAAACTCAGTATTTGTTAGCAGAGGCAAAAGATTAGTGTTCTTTATCCGTATTTATTTATGTAAGTAGTAGCTGAAAAGAAACAATTAGAGACCAATTGATTCTTTTTCAACCAAATATATTTTACTATAGACATTAGTCTCTCTCCCGTATATTTACGGTAGAGAGAGGTCCATAGTATAGGTAATCGTCAATCGTAAAAAGGTCGACCTCTTTAGACAGATAGATAGATCGAAAACACTTTATTAAACCACAAAAATACAGAAAACAATACAGAGCAATAGCTTATAAAAAAAGGAAGTATAAAGGCGGCCTTATCGCTGAGAGCGATCTCTTCCCAGCAACCTTGGGATGGACTGGAATTGAAAAACAAAATAGACGGTGGCACTGAATAAATATATAGATACATACTTAAATAAAAGGAAACAAACACTTACACTACATACCCTATTACCTACAAACATGAATAATAAACTTACGTATAAAATAATGTTGACTAACTTTTTACGATATATAATGCTAATGAACCAGTTTTTTGAAGAAAGGGATTTTTATCTTTTTTATTAGTTTTATACTATTTACAAAGGCTTGCCTCACGCGTAGTACTGGGTAGAAACAAGAATGGAAATCAATTATTTAGGTTGGTCGAAAACTAAAGGTTGAACTGAGATTGGTCAAATAATATTTATTGCTCTACAAAGAGCATGTTTGCAAAGCATTAGGTATTCAATTAAGCTTTCTTGAAAAGGAAAGCTCTAGTTTAAAAAATCCCCTTTCTACCCTCTTCATCCACTGATGGTTTGGTTTGTTCACATATTGTTCCACATTAATCCATCAATGGATATCTTCAGTGGATCAGAGTGGAACAAGGCATAAAGACACGAGATCCCAAGTATAGAATGAACAACAATGACGAAAAGTTTTGGCAATAAAAACATTATAATAATAAGAGATAACAAGAGCTGTAATGTACTAATAAGCAATAACGTGATCGTTTGATTTATAACTATTATTTGACCCGTACAAGCATAGCAAGTCTACAAACATGTCGTTGCGTTATTTCAGAACCTCACCTCAAATGTAACGAAAAAATAATACAACCCACCATCAAGTAACGTAAGTAAAACCAGGTCAAGACTACATATCGGCAGGTCCTCGTGACCGCTCCTTGCGCCGGTCGAACACACTCATCAGTCCGCGCCCCGGTGGGCTGATAACATCGAGCTTTATGTGCTCGAGACCGCGCCGTGTACGGAAAAATGGGAGAAATTTGTTATGTGTCCTCTGAGTACGGAAAAGGAAAATTGGGCTGTAGTGTCTGTGTTTGCACCTCAAATCTTTTTTTGAGTTTTATCCTGCCACTGGGCACTGAAAATAAGTTAATATGAAATGTTAAATGTTGAGCTTTGTTGAAGTAAGGTTTTTAACGACATTGTCGAGCTCATGGATGCTGCATTGTTTTAATTCGTTTGTACCCTAAATATTTTAGTGAAAACTGTACGCGACTATCAACTTTAGCGCAGCGCATCAGCATTGCCATACAGCGGGGCAATGCAAGCAGCGTCTTGGGGACGCAACTACTGGTATTGATATGGATCAGTTGGAGCTACCTGTAGGTAAATTGTTTGCAACAACCTGCAGTTAGCTCCATTATTTCAGTTTTAAATAGGTACTAGTTCTTATTTTTTTCTTATATTTGATTGTAATTTTCTTTGTTAATAAAGTTTTACTTTAGAAAAAATATGAGTCCAGTCTAGCAGCAGGTGGTGTGTAATATATTTTTCAAATTCCTACACAGTATACAATCTGCCATCTCAGAAGGCTTACACACTCACAAAAACCTTCACTCACTTGAGATTCAACTCTCATGCTATAAACGGTAATACAACTCCAAGTAAGCTACACTCAAAGGGATATTGACAATCAAACAACTATTGACAGGGATAAAACCAGGAGAAAATGCTTAAAGGACAAATAAGGTATTGAGTACAAATGGAAAGGGTAAACAATTGTAAAAGATTGGCATCCTGTCAACGGTGGGTATTACCTACTCGAATACAAATGAGGGATTCAGGATCAAGCCCTTCAGGTTGTGAGAAACGACGTGCTTATCGAGGTTGAAAAGTCTATTGTGATCTAAGTATAAAGACTTTTAAATAGATGAACCCTCACTTAAAATAAGCCGCACAGGGTCGCGTTCTAAAATGGTGTTCAAAACAAAATATTAATGGATCCGTCGGGTCACTGGTCTGATCGGTGCATACTTATAATGAAGACTAATGGTATGCCACATTACATGTGATGAAGTCCCTCAGGCGTATGAAATGACACTACCCACGTTAAATAAGCTTCATTTCATACATCTACAAAATTGTTAAAATGGCTCCAGAGATCAGGCGCAGGGCCAACTACTTAGTGTGCATTACGAGGCACGGGGGTGGAACACCACCAATCCGGACCACCTGAATCCGGCCTGCTACAATGTATTTTTATGCTAAATATATCTCAATAATAATTTTTGGCTCGACCCGGGCCAAAAAAATGTACCCGTTACTTTACATATACAAATAGAAAGAAACCAGTGGAGTCACAAGCGAGACGTCTGCGGTCGCGGGATGTCTCGCGGTACGGAAGTGTACCTTCACTCTGCTTTTTCAAATCTGTATCTATGTAGATAGATACATAGAAAATATTATTTGGTACTACAGACACACATACAATTAACAAAGATAAATATACAATTTTAAACACAAGTACAATAGGTTTAATTAATCAAACGACCACTTTCAAAAGACTTACTTTTACTAAGTACTTAGGATTAACATAATGTAAGGTAAGTTTAAGTAAGTTTTTTCATTAGGGGAGGCCTATGTCCAGCAGTGGACTAATTTAGGTTGATGATGAAGGTAAGTTTGTGTGCTGCAACACGGCAAATATTTTTTGCTTCAAAAGGAAAAACACTAATTTTCAGCCAAAACCTGATCGAGAGCAAGCACAACGAGTACAAACGGACAATGTGTGCTATTAATTAATGCTGTAAATTATTGTGGTTGTGTAGAAATGGCAAAAATTATTGTGTTTGTGTAGCAAAGTATTCATGATTTTTTTAAGATTGCAAAAATAATACAGATAAATAGTACATGAAAATAGTGCAAAAAAAAGAATAAAATGAACCGACGACACTTTTATTTTTGATATACCTACGAAGTGCTTGGGAATACATTATATTTGCTTTTGCAATAAAAACTTTTTAAACTTCAATTTAAATGTGTACTTAATGTTAACATTGCGAATGGGGGGAGGAATATTGTTCCAGCACTTCGTATCTGTATTTTTCTATGACAAAACCAACGTACAACCTTGAAGAAAATTTCTAAATAGCGTTCCTTCCATTTCACAATTTTTCAGTACAGCGTTCAGTCAAACATAAAAGTGCTTTATTTCCTATAGACCTTAAAGGACTCTTGGACAAGTCACAAAATTCAAATTACATACCTAAGTAAAACTAGGAAATAAAGTGATCAGTCGAGATCATGATTCTTCGGTCTAGTTTATCAAAATTTATTTGCTTTAGGTACCTATTCCGTCCGTAATGGGGTCTATTGTGCTCTCTGTATTTCTTTAAGCGTTCTCCAGTTTTGTGTCGTACCGTGGATAATTTAGTTTATCTCCTCTTCATGAGGTAAAGACAATAACACGGAACGCTTTTCCCTAGAATGTCGTGAGTTTATTTCTTTTTCATTCTTAGTGATAAAAGCGTGCTTGCCTCTGGCGTTTGGGCTCGAATTAGATTAGATATTATTACCGCTTACTGAAATGTGCCTACGAATATCCCGTTTATTTTACTGACAATGATAAATTGTGAAAGTTTTGGGTCACGTTTTGATAGATCTAACATGGATCTGACCAAGTCCCTTAAAACATCTCGCCTTGTTATCAGAATATTAACACAAAGAGGTTTTGTTTTGTACGAAATTGTACGGTAGTTACGTAAGTATTTCTTAGTAGGCTGAAATTCGTGGCAGAGTATGTTTTTTCGTGAGAATTTAAATTCAAAGAATTTTACTGGAACGAAATAAAAAAGTAATATATTTATATCAAAAGGTTTTATTACCTAGAAAACTACATATTACAGTAAAAGTGCAGGACAAGAAAAAATACCAGCCAGACAATTTACCAAGACTAGGATTTTACATTAACACTTCCATTGCCCTTGACGTACATGTGAGTTTGCGCTTCCTCCAAGTCGCGGCGAGCCCCTTCGCGTCGCATCACAGAGACTGGGCAGTGAATGCGTTAAGAGGCACTCTTTATAAGTGCTTAGTCAGGCTTTGTTGCATAGTGCATTAGTATTCATAACTTAAGCGCGACTTGATCCTTTCTAAGCACATAATCTTGGCCTAGATGCTCTGAAGTTTCAGCAATCTTCTCATAAATATACCTGGGATAGGGATATCTATCCCCGGTATATTTACGGAGCGATCAATGATGATGATAATCCCGGGATTATCGTGTTATGAGAAAACAATTGACCTACATGGAATCCTAAGCTCTTTTACTACAAGAAGAGGGTTAAATACCTACAACCATACCCAGATAATAGACCTACAATTTTGTAGGGATAAACAGAAATTTTTCTGAATTTGTGAGGATTTTTTGGGTGATTAACACCTGTTTGTTTGTGATTTTATATTTCGCTACGTTTCCATCGCGTTACAACGCATGGCAAGAATATTGCCACTTATTTAATATTTATTTGCATTATTTTTACGACTTTGAGACGAAGAACGGCCAGGGGCATTGTAAATATTTGGCTTGTCAGTCTGTCAAAGTATGTGCGTCACAAAATGAGAGAACCGGATCGAAAAAATGACATTAAAATGTGTAGGTGAATGATGTCCAGCTGTGGGAGTAGTCCGGCTGTCAATGATGATGATGATGTGTATCTTCACCAGTAACACAGTAAAAAGGTTGAACGTTCACTCCCTCAGCAGTGATCTGACGATGACACGGTAAAGGAGGTCCGAGTAGAAGCAAGTTTAAGCTTCAACGCGATCCAAGGTCAAACGTAAATAGCAGACGGCATTCGATGTTCGACCAAACACGTATATGATACGCATTAGTTAGTTCACATTTCAATAACATTATTTCTTTAGGCTTAAAAAATAAGCACTAGTCAACTCAAATTTTATACTATAAACAGCTTTATGTATAGTAATTATTTCAAGTAAGAAATATGTTATATATTATTATTATTATTAAATACCAGTTTACTTATATTCATAATTATCACAAATGAAAGTGAAAATTGAAGAAATTACTTAATTTTCTCATTGTAATTAAGTATCAATTACGCTTTTAGCCAATAACAATCTACTTAGAAATAATTTTGGGGGTCATATTCGCATGTGCGATAAAGTCCTTATTAAATAATTTAAAAAAAGGTCGGTTTTTCCGTGAAGACCGGACTTTACTGAACTAGCAAAAAATTCATAAACTCAAAAATCAGCCATGATCTGACCAAATATGTATTATTCAGATAAACTAAACAAAAATACAAAAAGTTACAAAACATACAGTTATCGTATTTCAAAAAGCTTAAAATAAACCTATTTATAATGGTTCCATCTACTATTTACACCCACGCTTCTTATGAATAGACCCCATCAGGTATTACGCCTTCAGCATACGTCTTCCACATAAAGAAGACATTACCATATAAAGGTAAATTCCTCGCGAGCTATTTTCGGATCACGAAAAGGAAAAGTGTGCTGGCAAAACACCTTCACAAAATTTTATATCAAAATCGATATTCATTTCAACCATGAAAATAATTCGTCCGATAAATAACGATATATTTTTGTATATAAAGTAAATAAAGACAATTGAATCGATGGTTTTGATTAATAATTAACAGAACAAAGTAAATGATTAAGTACTTACAGGTGATGAATCTCCCAACACTAATTAGTCGAAGAAAAGTTCACAATAATTTATCTTCGAGCACCTGTCCGTAAAAACTTTAGAACTGACTACAACACTCGAGAAACTCACTACAACGAAAGTAACTCAACGAAAAATAACTTTAGAAATAAACTAGAAATCGAGAAGTTGAAAATTGAGTTTTATTTCAACAGTTTGAGTTCCATTTTCGGAGAGTGGTCGCTAGCGCGTAGACGTCCGTAGCGCTCGGGCCGCGTACACGTACTACGAGCCAGAGAACGGCGTAGCGGGTTGCTACGGCGTAGCGGGCTGCTACGGCGTAGACCTACGAATTACTAGAAAAGCAAAAGACAAATGGTAGTGGAACTTTTGAGTTGTTTTCTTTACTACATTTGCCTCTCAATCAGAACTAAGAGGAAAAGTTTTGATTATAGGGAACGAGTATTTATCATTAACATTTCTTATATATGTCCAGCAGTGGACTAATGCTGTGTGGTGGCGGCTTAGAATTTACACCACCCCAACTCTTCCCGCGGGTGTCGTAAGAGGCGACTAAGAGATATCCACCGGGGGCGGGCAGCAGCGCCCCCTGCAGAACAATTCTACCACCGAACTGCGATCCCCAATCCGCATGCCCAGCGTGGGGATTATGGGCCCCTATGAGATAAAAGCCAACAAGGCGCTTATCAGGGGGAGGCCTGCGTCCAGCAGTGAACCAATACAGGCTGTTGAGGTTGAGGTTGAGGAGTGGACTAATATAGACTGATGATGATGATGATGATGATGATTTCTTATTTTGGACTTTAATTATTTTTGTGCTAGACATTTTGCATCTGGCATCTTTTCGCCCCCAAAGAAAATAAACGTCAGAATTCGTAATTATGCAAACATCGTGATAGTTCAGTATTTTTCCAATTGTCTATTTCTAGATCTCTTAAAGCCCCTATGATAATTGCAAATGTAGGTACCGTTTCTTGCTTATCATATTGCTCATCAAAATAAAACGTATTTTGCGTATAAATACTCAGTTAATTATATCAGTATATTGCAATATCATTGAATGTTACATTGAAACGGTTTCCAGAGAATATTAATTTATTTCAAAGGCTTCTACTGAAGTTAATAATCTCATGCTTTTGTTCTGTAAAATTAGTTTGTTTACGTGCAGTTTATTATTGTTTTAGCAACCTACGAGTATGTGGCGCGGCGGGGTAGGTCCGCCTGCGATGCAGGAAGTTGCAGGTTACATTCCCGCCTCGGGACAAATGTTTGTACGGTCTGAGATACTTGTTCCGGGTGTTCTGGGTGTTTTCTATGTATATAAAAAAAACTATCTATATATGTAATATAATAAGTATATCAGTTATTTAGTACCAAGAACACAAGCTATGCTTAAGGGCTAGCTTTTAGGGCTAGGTGATGCTGTGGGGATTGTCCAGCATTATTTATTTGTATATCACAAACGATCTAATTAATAAATAGATGACCAATTTATAATAAACTCACTACTCAGTTGAGTTACCTGAAGATTGTTTGCAACAGTCTGCAGTCAGCTCAATTGTTTCAATTGTAAATACTAGTTCTAATTTATTTCTATTATTTGATTGTTATTTTCTTTGTTAATAAAGTTCTATTCTATTAATAAAATTTCCCCTTTTAAATGTTTGGGTCTTTTTACCCATATCAACATAATCTTATTGAAGGTCTAAAAGGGGTGTTACGACCCCTTTATTAATTACTATCTTCTGCCCGCGGCTTCGCACGCGTATTTTCAGTAGTATAATAAGTAGCCTATTATCTAAGTTAGGCGATGCTCTAAATGTACGCCGAATTTGTTCAGTAGTAGGTAACAAAAATTCAGATTTCACTAACTTTCGGCTGTATATACAGAGTTATTGGTAATTCACTGACACTATGTCAACTGCAGGTTTTGCATCATGAACACATCCGTGAAAACGTCAAGTCTTAAAATTGGTGGAATGGGAATGATATTAGTATGTACCCCTTTCCATACAAAAATCGTTCATTATATGGGTTTTCTTTGACATTAAACATAAAAACGGTTCTGCCTTGAATTATCAGTGGATGTGTGTGTGTTCGGCTGTCTCCCAGCCAGGCTAATGCCACTTAAATCATCTTGCGTAGATGTATTGATCGAATGACTAATATTTTTTAATTTTATAATTTAACTGATTTATCTACTATGCTGGACTTGTGAATTATTGTTTTTTATTTTTATTATTTGTACTCTTATGACATGTAACAAGCGTTATCAATAAAGAATCTGAATCTGAATCTGTAAAATAAGCCAATGTTGATGATGTGGATTTACATAGGAGTGGGAGATCGGTATTTAGTAATTAATAAGGGTTTGGACATTATTTTATATGTGAAGCGATTTACAAAAAAAAATAAGATTTAAGACCTGGCGTCTTCACTAACGTGTTCATGATGATGGGCAGAACCTGCAGTTTACGCAGTGTCAGTGAATTACCAATAACCCTGTATAGAATAGTAGGTTTAATCTTCGTGTATTTATCTGCTCGTAATTAATAAAAATATCTAAACAAAATGTCCCTGATGAGCTTAGCCTGAAGTATGTACCTGTATTTTTGCACACATACCTTATTTTTGTTTGAAAGGTCTTAGCTGTGCTTCATGAAAATCCGTAAAGCCGTTCATTCTCTCTTACTATAAAAACTTGTTTGACGAATTGAACACAAAAAAGGTTCGAAGTTAACCCGCTTACATCCATGATGAATCCGTTCATTCTTTTTATAGAATATGAAAAAATAATTCAGCACCTGTTTGTAGCACAGCATTGAAGCGTACCTACGCGTACTCGATACCGATCCGAAATGTGCGTTTTAAATTGTATCTATATTTTATAATTTGTTTCTTGAAAATACAATTTTATTTCGCATAATTCTTTCAACTCGGACCATAATACCTCAAGTGAACTGAACCTACATTTCGGACCGGTCTCGCTCGGTCACTCACGCGCAGCCGCTCATTCATTCGCTTTGGCATTCCGCGTCTGACCATCTTGCTAACTTCACGCGATCACTGATAACTTTGCCCTGCAATTTCTTTCGTAATATTAATTTGCTTTCTGCTTCTACATCTATCCATCTAGTTAAATCTTTCATTAAAATCATTCAATATTTCGTAAATAACACTCTTCATTTCTTCCGCCTCATTATCACTCTTCCACAATCAACCTTCCAATCTATCCGGAATAGGTACCAAGAATAGTTTATAAACAGACACGGGGTGGAAGACCTACACTGAACACCCATACCCATAGCATTGTAAAATATACACATTATACACATGTCATTTTAAGATGGTTAGTGAAACTCGGAAAAAACACGTTTTTACTATTTTCTAGGTTCTATAATTAATTTAGATAGCAGTTATGAAAGACGAAGAAAGAAGAAAATAATAAAATAAAACTATATATTTATGACAAAATTTGCTAAGCCAATGGTACTAAATGCAAACATAACTGTAAAAAACTTGAACTGCTAGCTAACTACATACGTAAGTATTGTATTACATTATAGCATAATATATTAATTTATTATTTTATTTATTATGTATTTACATTCTCATTTAAGTGAACTATGTTCTTTTGAGAAATAAATAATTCTTTAAACTGATAAATTTTGCGCACATTTTGTAAGTCATTTGCTATGAATAGGTATTTGCTGAAAGAAACGTTGAATCAATTGTAGTTTTGGAGTCTATCGACATAATATTATTTTATTAAGTAAATCTCTTAATGGACAGTGTTCCAGATACAGTAATGTGTGTGAACTCGCTCATATAACTGCATCCGCCACCGCCGAATAAAACCGTATACGATAAAACGGGCATTTAAAACGGACTGCCGTGTGAACGTACCCTAAGCTGTGTTTAGTATGACAAGGTACTAAAGCATCTTAGTGCAGCCCACTGTACATAAGTCTTATTAGTTTTTTGCCCATTATGGTATTAGGAGTGATGATATGGTTTCTTAATCTCCCTGTGGTCATGTAAACCTATCATTACACTAATAAGTTTAGACGGGTGGATGGATAGTTATTTGTTAGTTTACGCCCTAACTAATCAGGGTGGCCATTTTACATCTGCAACACAACATTTCGTGTTTTGTTTCGGCCAATGAGGATCAGTAAAGTTATAGCAATTTCAATGGAACTAGTATCCACGTTATTCTTTATGACATAAGAATGATTTATATCTTTTTAAATTATCCAAATCGGACCTTAACGTTAAAAAAATAATTACATAATATTTTTTTTCATTCGATGCGTCTCTCAAAACAGTGTAATTGTGTAATTATTTTCCTAAACTTATAGTTTCGGAGTAAATCACTAAAAACTGATATCTGCCTACGGTTAACGGGCGGCGGCCGAGCGAGTGACGTCACACGCACCCGCGGCGGCGGCGGTCACTCAGTGAACTTCGCTAGTAATTTGGTCATAACTTCGTAAATTTTTGTCGTAGAACAAAAATTTTTGCACTGTGTGTTTTCTTATCTCTATAAATTTGCATTCTCAACTAAAAACGTACGGATCCTTCGTTTACTGTAATACACCGAATAGGAGTACTAGTTGTACTCTAATTCGGTGAACCTTTCATACTACAAGCCTTAGTGTTATTAACATTGATACAAACGTACACGTGGTTTAGAACACAGATGTATTAGGTACCTAACCTTATCTGAAACCGAGACGCCTATGGCGTAGGCACAATCAACTTAAAAAATACTGAGCGTTCTCAATTCACAAAAACGATTTGAGAACCGCGTTACCTAAAGGTCTATTCATCTTAAGCCCTCACAAGGTAAAGTACCTTAAAACGAGCTTTTAGAAGGCTTTCAGTTGTTGAAGACTTTTCAGTTGACTGTACCTTTTTTTAGGGTTTCGAAGATCAAAAATCGGTTTCAAAACCCTTATGGTCTCGCTTTGTGTGTCCTTTTTTCCCTCCTTAATAACTCAGCAACTACTGCAGCTATCAACTTGAAATTTAAAATAATAATACATTTCGTGCGCCTGTACAGATTTAAAGAAATATAAATGAAAATAAATGAAAATGAATATATTCCATACAAATTGTGATGCCGAAATTTTAAAAGATACCTACAGAGTCATATGAGGTATCAAATGAAAGGTATCATTTTGTACATTTCAAAATAGTTTTTGAAATTTTTGTAGGTTTCATACTTTTTAAAATATTTCGAAAAAAGTCAAAAAAATATTCTTAGGTATTCGTTAAATTGCAAAGTCTCTAACCGGTACTTTTGGTACATATTTGTTGACAAACGTTCGAATGCCTCGGCGCGCGAGTTATACTCGCACTTGACGGATCTAGTTTAAGTAGGGGAATCCTTTTGGATACCATTCTTTCTCAAGGGGCGAAATAACGGTTATGCTGTACTCCTACCAGCTAACCCCACCAGTGTTTTCCTTCTGCACCTGTTTGACGAGCCTCCTGTAGGCGACCTCCGTGGCGCAGCGGGTGAAGGTCCGCCTGCGACGCAGGAGGTTGCGGGTTCGATTTCCGCCTCGGAACAAATTTGTGTACGATCTGCAGAAATTTGTTCCGTTGGTCTGGGTGTTTAATATGTATAAAAAAAATATCTATCTATGTAGTGTTGACGTATTAAGTAAATTAGTTATCTAGTACCCATAACACAAGCTCTGCTTAGCTTGGGGCTAGATAATGCTGTGTGAATTGTACAGCATTATTTATTTATTTATTATTCCGCTGGCCCGACGACGGTTCTTCCGCGGCCCGACGGTCGGTTGACTGTACCTAACCTACGTTAGGTGTTTGTCAGGTATGTGCGGAATTTATCGATAATCGATGTAGAGTTATTCGGCTATCAATGAATTCGTGGAAAGCGCTTGTACCTATCCGTAAACCTCATTAATACTAGTATCACCGACGCACCCACGGGCTGTTAGAATGGCTTTATTAGAGGCTATTCTACTATTGTGACGACTGGTGTAGCATAGCGCTAAGGTCCAACATGCAGAAGGTATCGGTTTCGATTTCCGCGGCAGCGGTTCAAACATGTGTCATGTTTTATGGGTCGTGTAGTACTTGGGTACCTACTCGTTCTGTGACATCTTGTAAGTATTCTAATTTCTACCGGCACGCGGAGTAATATTTTGACGTACCTATACCTACTTAATATAATATCTACCTCAGTACATTTTTGTGTGGATTATTACCTAATGTTCAATGAAGTTCAGTAGTTTACCGTCATCACAACACAAACGTGTTCATGAACTATCTACAAATAGCTATTAATAATTCGTTTCGGTCTGGATGATTACCCTGAATAATTTGTGTGTGTCATCGATGTAAGTAAAATTTGGGAGATTGGGTACTAGCTACTTACTCGAAAGTGGAACGCTCAAATTAATTCCAATTAGGTTCACCCACCTCAGTCACTGTCGGACCGGCGCCGCCAGCGTTCGTGTTTCGCATGCGTATTGTTGTCTCTGTCGCACTTCGGCCTAGATAGGTAGGTACGTCTTTCCATCTTTGTTGTTCATTAGGTAGGTATATTGCAAAAGATTCGACATCTTACGGAGTTAAGTTGTAACACAAAACAGGTCATTTGTGAGTTAGCGCTGGGAGAACTTACCATTTCAACAGAATTTTACATTAGGTATACCTATCTATGGTGTAGGTAAAGGTATCAATTATCTGGTGCCATAACAGAAGCTCTGCTTACTTGATAGCTCTCAAATAAGTCCGCATATTTATTTATTAATTTGCTATATCTGAGCCTAGTAAATTATGTTTTTTTTTAATATAAACAGATGTTACGTATCCACCAACTTTTCACATTCCGACGCGATTTGTTCCTATAGTTACCTACGTAAGTACCTAAGCTGTATGTAGGTGCTTCAGTTTGCAAGAATATAAATCTATTGAAGAGACGGGAAGGCAGGCCGTTTATCACGGACTCGTAAAGAATTCATTTATTTTGTGCCGGGGACTCGCTGAATTATCTAGTGCTTTACAGAGACTTGTAACACTCTTTACGTGTACCTTTGTACTTGAAATGTGCTTTGTTTTGAGACATTCAATACAATACTCTTTTGTATCATCATCAGCCTACGTCAGTCCACTGCTGGACATATGCCTGTCCAAATCAGAGCCATAGCACTGTCGTTGACTTGTCGCATCCAGCATCTGCCTGCAGTCTTTCGCAGGTCGTCATCCCACCCGGTCAGATTACGTCCTCTCTACGTTTGCCGAATCACCGTCTCCACTCAAGAACCCTTTTACCCTAGCGGTTGTCAGTTCTTCGCGATATGGGCGGCCCATTGCCACTGCAGCTTGCGAATTCTTTGAGCTATGTCTATAACTTTGGTTCTCCGTCGGATAACTTTGTTATGAATCCTATCCTTCAGAGAGACTCCGAGCAGTTCTCTTTCCATAGGTACACTGTTTTGTTTACTCTAAAATAACTTAGTCATCATCATTTTTACTGACTTGTTCTACATCTCCAGCACAATTTATTCTTCTATTCACTTCTATCAGCAGGCATCTATGGAGTCAGTCCTTTCTCAATTGTTTTATTCAAAGAAACTTAATATCGCATTCACTGCCCAGCCTCGACAGGAGGGAGAAGACTGGCTTCTGCGTTTTGGGCCATGAATGTGTTAGTATTTAGAATATACTAAGAAATAAGAAGTACCTACTTATTCCATTATTTGTAGTCTATCTGAGTTAGTTAAGTGATTATTGTGTATGCAATTGTCACAAATATTAGTAAGCTCATAACTCCATGTCATGGTACATCCCGATAGGTAATAATTGTCTTACTTTTTATCATCATCTGCACCTGCAACCACCATCCACTGCTGGGCCTCCAAACTCATCAACCTCTTTTCAGCCTATCAAATAAACTCATATATAATAGAAACACCCCGTTTAAAATGTCGATTATTTGTACAGACAGAAAAGCCTTGTGTCGTACCATCGTAACCTTCACAGCGACAGGCGGGTATTAAACATCAATAAACTCCGTAATTTGATGGAGGGCTTTTCCGGAAGTCAATCATCTTTTTCGTTATGAATTTCCGAGACATTTATTTTCGTTTACGGTCATTTTTAGCAAGCATCACACTTACACTTATTTATAAATTCGAAAGTTTGGAGGTTTGTAACCATTACACGCCATAAATATTGAACGGATCGAAATTTGCGATGCGAAATTTGCATGCAGGTGGTTCCAGGCCTGAAAAAAACAAAGGCTACTTTTTATCCCATAAATCAGTTCCTTAGAGATAAATAAATATAATATACACATTTAAATTTATGATTTCTTCAGTCTCGATAATTTAATATCTTATACCTGGGCAATTACATAATTATATAGGTAGCTAGTTACCTATATAATTGAGAGAACTGAACGTTGAAATCGAACACTGAAATCTGTAATCCGTCTCGCATGAGTCTAACGACTAACTAAACTAGACGTCTAACTAAACTAGGTATTTTCGAAAGTTAACTCTGCTTACCGATTTCTGCCGTTACTGTAGGTAGGTACTTTGCCTTACCCTTAGTTAGCTATTTACAAAGCTAGGTATAGGATTTGCGAACAGCGCGCCGAGTTATCTGTTAACCCGTGAAATCCGATTAAGGAAAGTTACGGGATCATGAATTTGTAGCAAGTGGGCGCATACCTAGAGTAGGTTTGAAGAATTTCAATTGAGGCACGGGCTGTTGCCATTGTCTCATGGATTGAGGATTATACCTAAAAACTTCCTAAAAATAAGAATTATTTAGAAAACTCCTTTTAGGATACTTGCCGGCCCCCTTTGTCATATACTTATGTACCTTCTCCAATTTCCCACTTTTTGCCAACAATTTATGGCAGCCCTTGTAACCTTAATGCCTATATCTTTCCTCAACAGCATATATTTCATAAAAAATAAATAATGCTGGACAATTCACACAGCATTATCTAGCCTCAAGCTAAGCAGAGCTTGTATTATGAGTACTAGATAACTGATATACTTAATACAATACACTACATAGACATTTTTTTATAATACATAGAAAAAATCCAGAACACCCTGAACAAATATCTGCAGAAAATACAAACATTTGTCTCGGGGCGGAAATCGAACCCGCAACCTCCTGCGTCGCAGGCAGACCTTCGCCCGCTGCGCCACTGAGGTAGATAGATAGATAGATAGATAGACATTTTATTGGGTACACACACAAACAGCACAGGAAAGATAACAAAAGAACAGTAACATAACATTATTTAAGGTACACATAGTTAGGTAGGTAGGCAAGCAGGTACACAATTATAAATTGATATGATAACACATGAATATTATTATTATTAATTAAAGTAAACGCTTTACAACCTTATTTAGAGGTCGTCTATATATATTAGTCCACTGCTGAACGCAGGCCTCCCCCAGATAAGCGCTTTTTTAACTGTTTTCTCTTGGGGAGTAATGCCCATAATCCCCTTGCTAGGCATGCGGGTTGGGGATATCAGTTCGGTGGTAGAGTTGTTCTGCAGGGGGCGCTGTTGCCTGCCCCCCGGTGGATATCCCTGCCTAGTCGTGTGGTGCCGGGTTAGAATTTGCACCACCCCAACTCTTCCCGCGGGTGTCGTAAGAGGCCTAGTCAGCTGTAACGGAAATTTCATTATACAATTTTCTTTCAACAGCAGGAAATCAAATAAATTCGCTTGGTGATTTATGGGTTAAACAGTTCCCTAAAGTTGTTGAGCAAAAAAATAAAACAACTCAAACTGCAATTGAATAAATCACTCAACCACAAACAGGTAGGTTCGTAAGAAGCATGGGTGAACTGTCTAAAGTTTCAATTTATTACACTAACTTGGAAGAAACTTATCTACAGTCGGCTTCAGTCAGGGGTAACACACGACTCACGGGAAAATCCTGACAAAGCGTGATTCCTAAAGAAATATCCTGACATTTCTGCCACTAGCAAAAAAATTGTGTTCGTTTAGCAAATGGGCTTCGGGCCCAAGCAAGACCAAACATTTATGTTGCCGGCAAGCATACCGAGCAACGAAAATGTTGTGTCTTTATGTGACCCATAATTTTACCTTATGTTGTAAAGCTCCAATTCGGTTCAAGTTTAGTACGATACGATCTCTCTACGATATCTCTAGTTATGAACATTACCTTTTTAATCTACTTTCACTATGAAACAAACAACCCAATAATTGATTCTAAACGATTTTTTTTATTGATATAGGTCGAGCGTTTGGCCACCAACTTACTTAAAGTACATAAGTGAAGATGTGACCTAAGATGGAGCACGCTTTCCCAGAAGGAACTTATTTACCCTGGATTTAAAGATTGTACTCTAAAGGGAAAACAGACGCAGGAAGCTCATTCCACTTTTTGGCCGTGCATATCATACAAGAACAAAATTAAGAAATTTAAAAACCCCCCGACAGATTTTCATGAAACATGGCTAAGAACACTCGGGATAAATTATCTGTGACACAAAAAAAAACTAAACGAAAATCGGTTTATCCGCTCGGGAGCTACGATACCGCAGACAGATACACAGATAAATAGATACACAGACAGACACGTTAAACTTAAACTTATAACACCCCTCTCTTTTTGCGTCGTGGGTCAATAAGTAGAGCAGCATTTTTTCGGTTCAACACAGTGGTGGAAGGGAGAAGATGGGATAAGGTCGTGCAATGCCTGCGCACAATCACTAAAGTGTGCGTACGTGTGTAGAACATTGACAGTTTGGCAACGCGCCGTCGAATTAGTGCAAAGCCGAAACCT
The DNA here is from genome assembly GCA_949316285.1 of Eupithecia subumbrata. Lineage (NCBI taxonomy): Eukaryota > Metazoa > Arthropoda > Insecta > Lepidoptera > Geometridae > Eupithecia > Eupithecia subumbrata. Next base: position 8,458,372 of record OX438640.1, on the reverse strand, counting down.
AACGCAAACTTCGACTTAAAAGTTCTTCCAATATTACCTTAGGCTGATTAAGCTGATACAATATTCCCATTACGGCAATCAAATAGCCTTTATGGAAGCAATTCCCTTGTCTCGGGCACAGCTGGTCGTAACGTATTCATTGCGTTCGTAAGGGCCAGGTTCCATCGAAGAGGAGTGTGTAAGAACAATCAATAGCATGGTGTCAAGTCAAATAGGGTCATGTGAACATCACGACAATAGGTACATGTCGAGACTCTAATTCGAGATTCTATGGATGTGTTCTATATTATTGTTGTATATATTGGGGGTCTGTAGTTTCAATGGGTGTACCGCAGGGTTCTATCCTCGGTCCTTTCCTATTTTTAGTTTATATTAACGACCTGCCTCATCTAGTAAAGAATAATCACGAGATTGTATTGTTTGCTGATGATACTTCATTAATTTTTAAAATGAAACGACAAAACACAAATTTCGACGATGTGAATAATGCAATCTCAAAAGTAGTCCATTGGTTTAGTGTCAATAATCTTTTGCTAAACGAAAGCAAAACAAAATGTATTAGATTTATTCTACCTAATGTTAAACAAGTGAAGGCTGATGTAAACGTTAAAGGAGAAACGTTAGAAATAGTAGAAAGTACCGTATTCTTAGGAATCACCTTAGATCATAAACTTCAATGGGGCCCACACATAGATAAGCTATCGAAGAGACTTAGTTCTGCAGCGTATGCAGTCAAAAAAATCCGTCATCTTACAGACATGGATACATCTAGACTTGTTTATTTCAGCTACTTCCATAGTATTATGTCTTATGGTATACTGCTGTGGGGGAACGCTGCAGATATTAACACCGTATTTGTGCTGCAGAAGAGGGCTGTTCGTGCAATATATAATATGGGTCCCAGAGAATCCCTACGTGATAAATTCAAAGAAATAAATATAATGACAGTACCATGTCAATATATTTATGAAAACTTGTAGTACACTCATAGAAATAAAAATCTGTTCCCTAAAAATTGTGATAAACATAACTTTAATACCAGAAATAAACATAAACTCGCTGTGCCCATAACTAGGCTACACAAAATGAATGTATCTTTTAAAGGGCAATGTATACGCTTCTACAACAAAACTCCTAGTGAGTTGCAAAAATTATCAGTAAATAAATTCAAACAAATTGTCAAAACCTTGCTGTGCAAAAAGGCTTACTATAAAATATCAGATTATCTAGAAGATAAAAAAGCTTGGAACGGGTTTTGCTCCAACTCGAAAAATAACAACTAACAGGCTAAAGGTTTCTTCGTCGCTTCTTTACTTTGATCTACATACCGAAGCGACAGAAATCAAAAATATCACTTTATTTCCGTGTCAGTGTATAGTTTTATAATTTGACCTTTTCTAAGTGTACATTTATTGTATTTATGGAAATAAAGAGTTTTTGATTTTGATTTTGATTTTGATTAGCTGATCTCTGATTTGGTGATAACCGGGCGTAACGATGACGTTCGATCGTGTTTTCCAGAGTGCTCACGAGGTCGGTAGGAACCTACTGTTTACTACATACCAATTTCATACTAACTCGAAAACCCCGGTCGCCGATTTTATAGGACCATCATTATCATTAGATTAGCTACGCCGATTTCCTTCAAACATGGCTAGGAATAGGAACACCCTCAATGAAGTCACCTTTTGGAAAAAAAATAACTTAGCGAAATCCAGTGCGATACTTCTTTCTTGGTCGAGTTAACTGTACCGCCGAAGTTATTTTCATTCCGTGGTCCAGTCAACAGGACCACCGAAACATATTTTCTTTCGAGGTACACTTAACTGGACCACCGAACAATTTTTCGATGGACCAGTCAACTGGATCAGCTGAATGGGACCACGGGCAAGGAGCGCCATTAGCACGGAAATCTCTAGTGGAAAGGTAGCCTTACTTGGCCGATCGATCGATTGCACTGAGACACGACAACCTAAGGAATATGGAGGGAAGTAATAAATAATTTTCCTTTCTATAGCGACCCGTAATAACAACAACTACTTAGGTGAATTGATAGCTACGAGTACCTACGCTACGTAGGTATCTAGGTACAATCCAATAGGTAACTTTCCGCATGTGATTGCATGAGCACATAGATAAATAGTGTTTATACTACACCTGCTCGGAAAGTTGCCTATTCCTTTTCCATTTATAGAATAGAAAGTATGTCTTTGCAGGCCTATAGGAAACCGGGAGGAAAAACTCTATGGAATTTCATTTCTCACGTGTTTTAGCGGGAGGAAAAAGTGTAGGTATGGAAATCCATTTCTAACGTGTTATTTTTTTTTTATTTCCTAAAAGATCGGCCGGTAGCTATGGTTATTTTTGTTCGGTCAAACGACAAAAAGTTTTTACTCCAAGTACAGGCCTCCTCCGATTTCCGAACAACATTTTGAAAAAAGAACCCAAAGGCTGGCGCGGTCAATGAGGTTTTATCAACATCATTGGGCGCGGTAAGTTCTTCTAAATTTCAATTAATAATTAATTCTGCTTTTTATTTTCCTCGAAGGTGTAGTATAAAGCACTATTTATCACTCGGCAGAAAGTGCGATTCCTACCTCGTGTGTTTTAAGGCCCTCGGCTGCGCCTCGGGCCCAAAACGACACACTCGGTAGGAATTGATCACTTTCTCGCCTTGGTGTAAAATGCACTATTATACTACATCGCATCGGCTCAGAGTTGCTTATTCCATTTCCAAACATAAGGTAGAAAGTTTGCAGACGTAATAAAATGCGGGACGGAAAACTATGGAATTTCATTTAGCACGCGTTTAGCGGGAGAGAAAAGTGTATGGAAATCCATTTCTAACGAGTTATTTTTTTTTAAATACAAGGCGGTAGGTAAGTATGGTCATTTTCATAAAGGTCAAACGACAAAAAGTTTTTACTCTGAATCCGCCATAATTATGTTATCGGCCTCTTCCGTATTCAGAACATTAATTCAAAAAACGAACCATGTATGTACCATCGTACGTGCGCGTATTTATTTCTTCATTTGAGTTTACAATTTGTATTTACTCGAATGATTTAGAAAATTCTAAAACGATGATTTTCCTCGAAGGTGTAGTATAAAGCACTATGTAGGTATTTATCACTCGGGAGAAAGTGCGATTTCTACCTCGTGTGATATAAGGCCCTCGGCCCTCAAATGACACACTCGATAGGATTTGGGCACTTTCTCGCCTAGATGTGCAATATACTATTTCTAACAATTACCTTTTTGCCGTAATTTGAGCGAAGCCACGTGCAGAGGCTAGTCCAAAAAGTTATATTAAAAATACGAAAGTTACCAACACTGTCTGTAACCGTTTCACATTCAAACGACTGAACGGATCGTTTTTAAATTTAACAAGGAAATAGATGTTGGAGGTCGAATACCTATACACTAGCCAAACTCGATGCAGAATGTTTGTAAACAAGCCGCCCATACTTAACCGAAAATTCACTCTGTTGCCGCGTCTTATTATACGCAATTTACATTAGTTATCGGTTTAAGATCCTTCCTTCAATAAATCAATTAAATATCTGAAACTTGACGCTAAAGCAAGTGAGTTTTAGTTGTTTGTGTCGTAGTTGGTTTACAAACATTCTACATAAAATTTGGCTAGTTTAAAGAGGGACATATATAGATAATTTAGGTTAGCTAGGTTGTGCGGGCTTACAATTATTATACACCACCCCAATTCTTCCCGGGGGTGTCTAGAGAGGCTACTAAGGAATATCAACCGGGAGCTGTCAGCAACGCCTCCTGCAGAAGAAATTCTACCACCGAACTGCGATCCTCAACCCGCATGCCCAGCGTGGGGTAGGTAATGGGCATTACCTCCCATGAGATAAAAGTCAATAAGGCGCTTATCAGGGGGAGGCCTGCGGCCTGCAGTGGGCCAATAGGTATAGGCTGTTGAGGTGAGGCGAAGTGAGGTAGGTAGTTTATTCACCTTTTTTTACCCAACCGCCAAGCCGCAGGCAAATACTTGTAAATAAATAATAGTCAATAAATATAGCCTCGCAAATCTGGGTTTATCGCGTATTTTATCGTGTGCTCATAAACATAGCCGGGCCGTATTGCGCATAAATTGGGGTAATTCGGGCCAGGCGACAGTAGTGGAGCGGTATTTAGAGCGATGACTGACCTACTGACTGACTAGATGAATTCATATGATTGCATTTTTGGATAGATTCGGTCGACCAATAATTGAAGACGTTACAAAACATTTATGATGTTGCAAAACTTTTGAAACCCCCGACCAATTTCCATTGAACCTCGGCCAGTAATCTGTGAACTTGTCTTAGGTACCTACCTACAGAGATGAATATCATCATTATATAACATGAAGTTAGAACTGCTTCAGATATTTTCAAAGAACATAGCTACGAAGAATCTCAATCAAGTCACCTATCAAACAAAGCCGCGTTATTTATCCTAGATAATATGTATCCATACTCGATCTTGTATAATGCTGCAACTGCAATTCAATAATGTCAACACAGGGGATAACCAGTACAAAATTTACCACCATTGTAGTAGGTAACGACGACGTAACTACGTTTCGTAATAAAAAAAAAAAGACGGGTTGCACTCCGGGAGTGCCGGCAGAAGTGAAAACTTGATTACTTATTAACGTTGAGCATGTTTGATATTTTGGAATGGTTAGGGAATAATTTTGCACCAATTGCTTTATCAGTATAAAAGTACTATCATTTATGTGGTAGAATACAATATTCATTTATTGCGCTATCGTACACAAACATGACAATTTATATTACATTAAAAATTTAACACTTTAAAACTATTACAATTATTTTACAATATTAAATAATATTACAATTATTTACAGCCGGTTGCGCGCAAACCATTACCCGCTACAAAAATCTGATTATTTTTAAAGTCCAAAAATAAATTCCGTTTCCCAGCAATTATTTTTGCGCAGTGTTACTTAGTTTCATGTACAGAATGCTTGGTTGACGGCTTCGTGAAGGGTCTGTTTACACCCGTTAAGCAGTACGATAGACTCGATCGAAACCTAACCTTAATTATAAAATTATATTTATGAATAAATGAAAATTTTTGTCCTTGTCTTTCTTTTCGATTCGTTCGAGAAATTAATTATCTATAGATACATAAGTAGGTAGGTATAAGCGAGCCGGACGCTAGCAACTATTACGTAAGCTAGGGCCTATTGTTGTTGTCGGAAACTAGTACTATTATCTATTCTGTTTACCTAAAAATAATGTTCGATTTTGAACTCTATCTCAAAACAAAACTTCAAGAAATTTCCTAGCTATAATGAAGATCCTGCACAATTTTGAGCTTTATTCCTTCGGCATAATGTCGTCGTTGCTCCATCCGTCTTACGCTTTTTCGATCAGGTCACGTGTCCTGACGCGGTTTAAGATTTTATACCCATTACAGAAAAAGTGCTCAACGCCGCTAAAGAAGTTTTCACTTCAAAAATCTATAATTTTTTATTCTACTCGAGATTTGTCAAAGTTTAAATAAAAGATGATTCTGGCATATTTTGAGTCTAATACTTTGGTTTTTCACAAAGGTAATAAAAAACAAACATATTATATGGGTAATTATTTTGCGACACTGGTCACATTATGGGGAAAGTTGGGCACCGCACCGCCCCTCAAGTTGCATGGGTACTGCACATTTTTGATTGAGGTTATTTTATTGTTTGTGTTGTTGTTTTTTACTTTTATTAAATTTTTAGTATTTGTGGGTATTAAAGTTGAACTGTTACCTATAGAAAGTTTCATGCGTCTACGTATTATGTATGGTTCAAGAGATACAGCCTCGACAATCTTAGAGCAAAATAGCAAAAAAATCGTGTCTTTTGTATGGGAGCCCCTTTTAATTTTTATTTTATTTGTTGTTAAGAGAGAAGTTGGCAAGAGAAATACACGTTTTGTGAAAGTGTCAACTGTCTAGTCTAGCTCTTACGGTTCATGAGATAGAGGCCTCTGACAGACGGGTAGACATACAGCGGAGCTGGAATGTCCCAACTGCTAACATCATTTGATGTAAACAATAAATAATACGTCTTTACAAATAGTAAAACCGGTGTGTCCAGAGAATCGCGGCTTTCAATTAGAACATTTCCTGCTCAATAAGCAAAGCCACGGGCAAGAACTATTACTAATGATCCATATTCAAACAAGGTTTTGTATCAATGTCTTGACCATTAAATAGGACTAATAATAAATAGAAATGCTATCGTCCGATCGATACTTTGTGCTTGCTGTTAATTAAAAACATATTATTCACTATTTATTTTTATAAAAGTTATCTGTATGTGACTTTCACAATAAAACGAATAAGTTATTTTCTTATAATTATATTTATTCACGTTTATATAAAAATATTAATGTAATATTTACAAGAAGGCTTAAAACGAACACAATTCATAATATTATATTTGGATACAAAACGCCTAATGTGAAGAATCAATTAACATAAAGTACAACTTGTCAATTTCCATAAATCAATAGAGTCGATTTTACATCACGTCATCTTTACGCCATTTCATTGGTTGCCTAATTTAATGGATTTTTGGTACATTTTAGCCATACAGGTACCTCTACATAATAATACCAGGCTAAAGGTTATATTTGTATTGAACCACCTTAACGTCCCTAAATGCTTGTTGACTTAGGCCCGTATTATGAACGTTTGCTCAGTCATCAATCTATGCTTAAGTAACGCTTTTCTATGTAAGAAACGTTACACAAGCATAGATCTGTGATTGAGCAAGCAAACATAATAAGGGCCTAAATATATGGCGATGGCATATAAGTACTGTGCGTACATATAAATAAGTAAAACCGAATTAAGGCCCAGCTTTTCATAAATAAGTTCTATTTGTAATCTATAAATCTTACAGTAACATTTCATATAAAATTTATATTATTTCATGTAAGTACAAATCATTTTGTTCTGTTTCAATTCAACCTACATATACTATAAAGTCTATTTTGTCATAAACCAGTTGCAGTATGAATATAAAAACTAGTTACAAGGCATATTCGTATAGGAAAGCATGTTACTGTAATTTCTTAGGCCTTTTGTTCACACACGGTATTTTCGCCGTGAAAATCTACGGTCAGTTCGCTGTGAGAAGGTACGGTCGTCAGTGTTGTATGGATCACTATCGAAGCTCGATGACTTACCGGTTTGTTTCCCGTAAAAATCCACGGCCTGCCTCACAATAAACCGTAGATTTTTACGGCGAAAAAAAAAGTGTGTGTACAAGAGTCCTTAAGGCTTATTTTATATTTTAGTATATCAATCGGAGTGTATTTCGTCGGCCACTTGCTGCCATTTCGCGACCATGTTGGATACCGTTTTGTGTTTCATTCCCATTCCCATTGATATTTTTAACTGCGAACAAAACATAAGATTTTAAACAGAGACGAATAAAATAAGTATGGATTTATGTTTAACTATCTAAAAATGGATCATTAACTAGGATTTCTCGATCTAGTTAACGCAAAAAAGTCAAAAGTCGATTCCTTTATTTATTTACACTTGAAATACCTAAGTAAAATTATTAAAAGTAAAGAAATCTTTAAAATATTTTAAAATATGACCTAACGTGGGGATGTTGTGATTCCACTTAAACGGGCCAAGTTTCAGAACTTGCTCTACAAACCTCAATGTTGTGAGGATATTTACAACAAAAATGTTTTTAACATGTGCTTATTATTTATAACAAGCTATCAGAAAAATTTAAGGATTTGAATGGACACTTATATAAGAAAAAGTTAGATATTTATTTGCTTTCAAATTGTTTTCATAGTGTTAACGAATACTTAAATTTTAAAAACATTCATTAATGATATTGTATACCTATAATGACTTTAATATTTGCACACCTGCTAGCGGGTCGAATACATAGTCATCATATAGCTTTAAGATCTTGGTTTGTAATTATTGTATTCTGGAAATAAACAATAGATTCTGATCAAGATTTTCCATAAGTATAGAATATGACCGTGACTCAACTTATTATGGTTCTAAATAGATAAGTAAACTATCGCATTAGGTGTGTCTGTAATGATAGGTGTACAATATTTTCAATAAATAATTAAATAAATGTTCTAAATCGTAGACAAAAGGGAAAAAATTCTTAAAAACATACCTTGCTCTTCTTCTTGGATTTATCTTTTTCAGGCTTCACAGTATAATCTCTCTCCCTACTCTTCTTTTCCCTTTCCCTTTCTCTCGGCTGGACTTTGTCCACTCTGTCCACCTTTTCAAATCTCTCCAATTTCTCCGCTTTTTCTATTATTTTCTCTACTTTGTCCACTCTCTCTGGGGGTTCAGGCGTGTATGATTCCGTCGGCGTGGGGGATTGTTTTTCCAGTTCGGCCAGGTCGCTGTAGAAAGAGAGTAGTTCGTCTCCCATTTCAGCTTTAAGCTCTTGTGGAGGTTTGGGCTCTTTTGGCTTGGTCTTTTTTGGTTGTTCCTGTAAGAGAAAGAATAATTAGTATAGAGGACATTTTTATACAGCATCATTTGTCACTAACTTCATTGCAATAGCGCTTGCAGTTCGCACGCAAATATGACCCGTATTTTAAGAGGTTGAGGTCTGGTGATTACTTTACCGTAACACAGATAGTAACGAGCACGGAAAGGCTTCACGGCTTTGTCTGATTAAGTAAGTATCGTTATATTCTCGATGTAATATTATTTTATTGACGATTTTTCATGAACAACTTTGTTTTTAGTCAGTTTCATAATAGTTATTTGTTAAACAAGAGTGCAAAGTTGCTTTTTAACCGCGTGCTCAATTCTGGACCGAGCAAGCGAAGGATTCTAAAAGTGAATCACGAGCGCAGCGAGTGATCTAAAATTAGAATCCTGAGTGTTAGCGAGGGAATCATAAGAGCAAGAGGTAAAAAATCTTTGCACTCGAGTGCGACACGTTAGTTTTCATCCCACCTCAGCGAGGAAATGGCTAAATGCAAAAAAATGCAGAAAATGGCGCGCGCAAAACAAATTACATAAATAAAGAGTACACCATGTGTAAGTACAAATCCAAACAATTACACTTATTATAAATGCAAAAGTTTGGGTGCATAGATGTTTAAAAGTTTGGATGGAAGTTTGTTAGTCTTCACGCCAAAACTACTGAACGGATCGGGGTGAAATTTTGCATATAAGCAATTCTAATGCTGGAATCCAAAATAGGTATAGGCATGTACTTTTTATCTGATAAATCAGTTCCCATGGGATAGACAATGTTTCCATAGAAACAACGCGTGAGAAGCCGCGGGCAGAAACTAGTGTTTTATGAGTTTGTACAAATAAATACTCTTATTCTTATCATCTAGTCTCGAAGTGAGAAGAGCTTGTGTAAAATGGTTTTGTTGGGCGAACGTGGAGGCCAGAGTGGAACCGAAATGCTTACTCGTCATCAAACAAGCGTCCACTGCTGAAAGTGATTCCCAAAACAAGGGGGGAAAACCCTTAACTAATTCTTCTCCCAAAACAAAGTGGGGAAAACCCTTAACTGATTCTTATGTAGAGTGGAGTAATTTGTTATTATTTTATTGGGTTTTTGTTAAGTTTTGTTTGAATTAACATCGCACCTGGTGCCATGTTAATTCGCCAGGGTTATACCTATTGACGTGCAGCAGATGGTTTAGTTCGCAGTGTCCTGTGTTGATATTGATTACCACCTAAGTTGTAAAGGGTCACGGCGCTATGAAGAACCGACCTATTGTTCTATACGTACTCACCGGTACAGGCAGGGGCATGTCGTCGCAGCCGGGCGGCGGCGGGTCGTGCCAGGCGGGGGGCGGGGGGGTCTCCACGCGGGCAGGGGGGGACGCGGGGGGAGGCGGCGGCGGGGGCGGCGGCGGCGGCGGAAGTGGCGGGGGCGGGGCTTCCTCCTGGAATGTAACATATTGAAGGTTTATTATGACTGATATTTATTACCTAGGAAAATTACAATAAGATAAACAAATTAGAACTAGTATTTACGATTGAATTAAGTGCAGACTGTTGCAAATAATATGTAGGTAGCTCAAATGATCCATATCAATACCAGACGGAAGCATCCTCAAGACGCTGGCTGCATATTGTACTGTTGCCGTGTGAAAACCAGCGCCGCTCCTATAACGGCTTGAGCGGGATTATGCTTATGATTATGAGACAAGGACCTTTCTGGCCCCATGTAAAACTTTGATTGTTTCTGTTTTTCGTACTTAGTACCTATGTAATTTGTCTTCTTCTTTTATCTGTTTTATAGTCTATTATTTTTATTAGGGTACTTAGTTCAAATAAAATTATTTTCTTTCTTTTCAGTGTTACAAGCGGTTATTTTCTCGTGGTCGCTGACAAATATTCCGGAGAGTGATAGCACCATTTAACTTCTGAGATACATTTATCTCTAGGGGGCTCGAAGTCCTCCAAAAGGGGGCCCCGACCCCCCTTTACGGCTTACGTACCTCGGGCGGCGGAGGCGGCGTGGTGCAGATCTCCATGTCGGTGTCAGCCACCGCCGGGTACTCCCACTGTTCGAAGCCGTCCGCTCGGATGTAGCGGTAGCGCCCCGCAGACCTGGGATAGAAGAGTACGTACAAATGTTTGTATGGGAGGAGGGACGTTGCCCCGTGACGATGGTTGGTGGCTTGAGATTTCTTCATGTTCTTTTCATGTCTGTCGCTGACAAATTTTGGTATTCATAGCGGCGCGGAATGTGTGCAACTTTTTTTTTATAACAATGCTGGACAAACCACACTATCTAGCCCCAAAGTAAGCTACTCAAAGCTTGTGTTATGGGTAAGATAACTGATATATTTAATACATAATACAAGATAAGATAACTGATATATTTAATACATTGTATACATAGATAGATATTTTTTATAATACATAGAAAACACCCAGACCAACGGAACAAAGTTAATGGTTTAATCGGGTATTTATCGCGTACCTTTTGTTTTTATATCCCCTACGTTTATTAACTATGTTTACAAATCGCGAGAGTTTAAAAAGTTTTAGAACGGAACAAATTTCTGCAGATCGTACACAAATTTGTTCCGAGGCGGGAATCGAACCCGCAACCTCCAGCGTCGCAGGCGGACTCTCGCCTGCTGCGCCACTGAGGTCGTCAAGAAAATATAGACCGATTACACAAACAAATAGTATGTATTTCATCTCTCTTTTATGATCAAGGTTTGGAGGTCGAAAGTAGAATAACAATACAGTGATAAGCCTGTAGGTAGCCCACGAACGCGACCATTGATTTTAACATCACTGCGAGGTCAATGCGATTTTAGATAATTTTTATCATAACCACTTTAGTTTCTGATTTGGGTGCTTGAGCGTAGCTTCCCGAAGATATTAGTGAGTACCGTCGTTGGGTGCAAAGGCGAGGTACCTTAGTTTTTAATCTTAGCGATTGACCTCGATTCTTATGAGAATAAGAACGAGTAAAAATTCAACTACTATTAAGTTTAACTAAAATGTGAAGAAATCTCAAATCCACCTCCCAAAGTCCATAGGCCTTAGAAATCTAATAGACAAAACTGTTTAGTTTATACTTAAACCATTGCCGTTTCGATCGCGTCGCCTCCCTTCGCATCCAAGTTATACGCGTTTTTGCGACAACTTGGATAAGATTCCTTCTGAAAAAGACCAAAGCATTACATCTAGAAAAGTTGTAAGTTCTGGTAAATAATCATGGGCCTCACCAATATCCTCGGTGCGAAGACTTCTTTCTTCGGGCTTCTTTTTTCAGACGCTGCTGATTCGACCGCCATTTTGAGTTTTCAGTGTTGTCAGCCATTTTGTTTCTTCTTCGGTCTTCAGTGTAATCTTGTTTTTTTTATTTAACTTTGATGTGGTTCTTAGTTCTAGATGACTCTACTAGTAAATTTATTTATTGAAAAAAAAAATCTATTGAAAAATCTCTAGCCTACAAAAACAAACAGGTTAGGATAACATAACAAGGAAACTCTATGACTGATTTTGAGTTATTTATTTCGCAGTAGGTATAATAACATTTATATCAGAAAACATCTTATCAATTTCATAGGCATACGACCGAGTTGATACATTTTTTTTTATAAAATGTCATATTGAAGAGTTCATACTTATATCACAAAAAAAACCCAATAAATATTTACTTACGTAGGTATTGGATTTATGCCCAATTGACGGCATCGGCAGCGTACCTTTACTTACGCACTGATAAAAATGAGACCACGTTAAAAAGTTTTCCGATTTTTGAATTTAAATAAAAAATTTAATCAGCGGGATGGAATTTTCGTTACGCAGTCCTTACGTCAAGTGCGCATAAATACAAAAGCTTTAATAGACACAGAAATGAAAAAGATATATTACATAACACTATTTTCAAAGTTTTACAAACCGCAAGTCTGGAAATACTAACTTTTAGAAAGATTTGTTTAACGGCGATCTGCGATAAATATTAGAGTGTGTCGATCAAAACATGTTTCTACACTGTCTAGATACATAAGTCATGTCTTTTTACGTATTTTAGGTTCTATGTGCGTTTAAAGTGTATAACTGTGTCTGTGTGTCACAACCATAGAACGTGGTTGCAAGATAACCGCTCAACACGGACTCACACCGTCCCATCGTCTAGACTAGACAACACGGGCCGGTCACTCAGTTCTGACGCGGTATACTACGCGGTGTAGTATGTCAAATAGCTTTTACAGCGTGACATTGAGCGTTATTTTAGTTGAGTATTATTAAAACGGTTAGGTTAGCAAGTAATTTGATCTCAGGCTGTGAATGCGTTAACTCAGTTCTGAGAGTGCCGTTCTGAGTTGACACGCGTAGTGTACCGTTATGTAGCAGGTATATCATCAAGTTACATTGCCAAAAGATCTATTTTGTCAATAGACACATTCTACCTCGTATTCATCAGTTCATTTCTTGTCTAAATAACACAGTGTGCCGTCACATGAACATCAGGGCCAAACCGCACGGTCCATCCATTACAATTAGTGACGCGCCGCAGTAGCTTGGCAGTAAACGCGTTACGCCTTTCGTACGATAAGCGTAAGCGTCCGTCTTTAAGGTCCGTTCACTCAGTTGAGTTGGTCACTCCAGCACTGAGAGGCATATCACAAGTATTGCCGTATAGTAGATACTGTATCGTAGTGTAATATCAAGTAACAGCAGTGTAGTACCTCTGGAAGGCGGGCGTCCAGCCTGGCGGCGCGGCGCGCGCCTCGTGGCCCGCCAGCGCGGCGGCGCACGCGCGCGCCCAGCCGTGCCAGTACGCAGCAGAGAGGGCGCCGGCGCGGAACGCGGCGCCGAGGGTCTGGAATACCACGTAGATTTGTGAGGAGACATTCAGCGTGTCTTATATTATAAAAAACAGAATGATTGAGGGTCGCACAAGACTTAACAGAATGGTGAAATAGAGAGGCGCACTTATTCGCCATTCTGGTCGGCTAACCTAGCAGTGTGTGTTCTCAGGATGAAAAAGAAGCAGAACAAAATGTCCCCGAAATTGAAGATTAATTACAGGGACATTTTATTTGAGAGATTTGAGATAGATTAGCTTTGGGGTTTTGGAATTTCAACAATAAGAATATACACAATAATGGAAACAAGATAGTATTGAATTGTACGCAGTTAGTGTTAGCTTTCAATTTACTGTCCAGTTCACTTTTAGGTCAATTTCTAAAGAGCTTTTTATTTTTATAGTGCAACATTATTATGTTGGACTATGCATAACATATGTTCCATTATGTTGGACGAGTCATGGCGCCTCTAAGCCCAAGCCTTTGCTTATCCAAAATTCATAACAAAGGACGTTTGCGATGACTCTACAAGCGGGTATGGATGGACTATTATAGAGGGCCTAGCTTGCTAGCTTGTCTTCGTAAATAGTATCGGTAAAACTGACCTGCACTTGAATCAGCATCTCCTGAATCGCCGATATAGTCCCCGGCTGCAGTTCATCCAAGTGCTTCAACTTGGCTTCCACCAGATCCGTGAGACTATCCATCTCTTCGTCCTTATCATTCAGAACCTCGCCTTTAGTGAACTGTAGACCGTTCCCGTAGCTAATAGTCTTTGCTTTGGGGCCTTCTACACTCTCGTTATCTTGGCTGAAGCCTAAGCCGACACGCTCGCTTGAAAACCCCTCGATGTGTTGCGAGTATTTCGTCGTATACGACGGTATTTCGGTTCTTTTACGCTCGGGTAGTACGGAGTTTGAAATGCGAAGTTTTTTTCGCGGTCTGTCAAGCACTTCGGTTGGATCTGAGAGATATAAATTCGCTCCTTTCTTTTCCGTGACTATAGGCGCCGCTTCTGGTTTTATGTCCTTTTCTGGCACTGTTTCTTCGATTTTCGCTGCGCTTGGGAATAGGGCAGGGGTTTCTTGAATGTTTTTATCCGCACTCGGGAATAGGGCAGGAGTTTCTGTAATGTTTTTGTCAGCACTTGGGAAAACGGCAGGAGTTTCTGTAATGTTTTGGTCAGCACTTGGGAATAAGGCAGGAGTTTCTGTTTTGTTTTTGTCAGCACTTGGGAACAGGGCAGGAGTTTCTGTAATGTTTTTGTTAGCACTTGGAAATAGAGAAGGAGTTTCTGTAATGTCTTTTTCAGCACTTGGAAATAGTGTAGGAGTTTCTGTAATGTTTTTGCTGCTTGGGAACAATGGTTTGGGTAGAACCGGCGTGCTAGTACCGCTTTTGGTGGAGCTTTTTACACTGTCAGTGCTGCCTTGCGAGTTTTCATCGAACATATCTATTTTCTTATTTCTGGTTATTCTTGGTAGTTCCTTCTTTTCAATTTCTTCAAGGAGGTCGTCGATGTCTGAAGATTTGATGTCATCGATGGTTTTGATGGGCGTAGAGTTTCCAGAGTCTGTTTCTTTTATGATCTTTTCGAGGCCTGTTGGTAATTCTCCTCCTAATTTTTCTAGAAGCTTTGCTTTGTCTTTGAGTCTTTTCAGAAGTGAGCTTTCATCTTGACTGTCTTCTGCTTCCAGTTTCGAGGATTTTGCCTGTAACAAATCAAATAGACAAATTCAAAAAACTTTTATTAGAAAATGTACTGGCAATGTGGCTGTGCTTTACACCTCAGATTGAAAACTTTGACCATCACTGAGCGAGATAGCTATCACAATAGAGTTAGGAACCACCATGACTGCACCTTATGAAATTTTCTACTCAAATAAATAGAAAATAACACAACTAAGAAAGATCATTTTTCATAGCACAAAGACTCATTTGGATCTTTGTTCCATGAAAAACTTATTTCAAGTGGTCTAGTCTCATAAATACTGGAACTGTTAGGTTACATGTAGATATGTGTAAGAGATTCCAACTCTATTGGATGGTTATTAGAGCGCAGATTTCAGTGTTATTTTGTCATCATTAGCGCTTATTTACGTTTCAACTAAATTGTTACATTTCAGTTCAGTACAGGGCTTTGTTGCGCGTATTGACTGGTTAAACCGCAGCTAGCATAAATCACTCAGGAATAATGTTTCTACAATTAATGAAATATTTTTTAACAAGGCCCAAAATTTACCACTAATTTACCCCTTACTTGTTTCTTGACTCGTTTCCGCAACTGGGCCACAGGTGGGCCCTTTTTGCGTGTAAATTTACCCCTTACAAACAAACTAACAAATTTTACTCACTATAAGGGCCGGCCTCCAAAGCGGAGACTAGAGAAGAGGAGATGTTTAAAAAACATTAATAAACTACACTAGGTTTACAATATTTTTAGTAAATAAATAAAAAATAAACTACGCTAATAATAAAATAATATTTTTAGTAAATAAATAAAAAATAAACTACGCTAATAATAAAATCAGAGTTGATGGTATCTGAATGATTTGAAATATAGGAAGAGTGACATCAAAATCTTACCTCCGACTTGGGACTATTTTCCACCTTTTCAACTACTTTAGGTGTCAGGTCGGGTGGCATCTCAGGACCAATAGGCACAGTATAGTTCTGATTAGGAGGCAGCGTCGGCCCATGTTCTACGGGCTTTATCTTGGCTTTCTTCGGAGCGACCTTGGGCTTGCTTGGAGGGAGAGGCGGGGGCTTTGCTTCAGGGACTTTCGCTGATGCCTTTGTTGGGGCTTTCGCTGACACCTTTGCTGGGGCCTTTGCTGGACTAGGTTCAGGATCTGACTCCGAGTCAGAGTTGTGGTATGAGGTTATAAGTTCTATTTTCCTGTAATTTTTAATTTATGCGCTTGAAAACTATGCTGAGAATATGGATAAACAATGGTTTTACTTTATACCTTGTGAGAAGGAATACTGTTGCAAAATAAGTAAAAGATGATTGTTACAAAAATGAATGAAGTAGTTACATGTTTTTTTTATTATTTGGTTTTATTGCATGTTTTGCTGACTGTTTCCTATTAATTAACAAACTAGCTTCTGCCTGCGGCTGCACAAGCATTTTGCACGATAATAATAATAAATAATGCTGGACAATTCACACAGCATTATCTAGCCCCAAGCTAAGCAGAGCTTGTGATATGGGTACTAGATAACTGATATACTTAATACAATATACACTATGTACATAGATAGATATTTTTTACTATACATAGAAAACACCCAGACCAACGTAACAAATTTCTGCAGATTGTACACAAATTTGTTCCGAGGCGGGAATCAAACCCGCAACGTCCTGCGTCGCAGGCGGACCTTTGCTCGCTGCACCACGGAGGTCGTTAATAAGTACCCTATCTATTATGTTAATCCAGGTCTAGATCTACATCTATACAAAAGTTTACCCTGATCCATTCAGTAGTTTTGGCGTGAAGACTTAAGAAACATCTAAACTGTCGCATGTGAATAGTGAGATTATTACTTTTCTAAGTAGGCAAGCACTCTTCATGTTACTAAGGCACCTGGATGATTTCTCTGTCTTCGATTTGATGATGATTCATACATGATTAGAAGCTACTTACTCATTTTCATCCTCACTGTAGCACCTCTTCCGGCTATGAGCCTTGCCATTCTTGTCAATGCTGGTTCTGTCTTTCTTGGGCTTGCTTGCTGGCTTTGCAGGTATTTTGGCTGCATTCTGCTTCTCCATGAGAGCCTGCTGGTAGAGTTGCCACTCGGCTGCTGACACATCTGTGGTACCTGGGGAGGAGGGATAGTTATTTGGAATATTTTAAAAATAAAACAAAAAAATTAAAATAAAATTAAAAATAAACTAGATTTGGTACTGTTTTTATTCCAAAATAACATATTTTGAAGAAACCAAGAAACATTTGTTAAATTAGTTGAGAACAAACAATTTATTGTAAACCATTAAGTAAATGGTGACTCAATTCAAACTTTAAATCACCTTTCTTGTCTGATCTGACAAATCAAAAAAACTTCCTTTATGTGTCTAAATAGAACCCCAAACAATAATGTTTTGAGTTGGGAAAAATGTTTGTACAATCTGCAGATATTCATTCTGGCTGTTCTGGTTGCTGGTGTTTTCTATGTATAATACAAACATCTTTTAAGTAGTATATTATATCAGTTACCTAGTACCCATAAAAAAAGCTTTGCTTAGCTCTAGAGCTAAATGATAGAATTGTTTAGTATTTTTTTTCTATGAGCTTATTAGCTATAATCAGACAGACAGTCTAAATAATATTACCTGAAGTTTGCATCTGTTGCTGCGCTATCTTAAGTGCCAGCAGGTACTCGGGTGGAGCCTCCCAGGTCACAGCGTTGCTGGTCTGGTTCCAGTAGTATGTGAAACCTGTGCCTTCATCGTAGCAAGCCAACCAAGCTGGAAGTTACATAAAGTTTCTCTTTACGGTTTACAAGCAATTTTTCAATATTTCTTCCAAGACCAACTTACCAATATTTTATTTTTATTTATTTTATTTTTATATTTTAGGAAAACTAACAACTTATTAAACCTTAATATGTTAAACTTATTGAGTAACTTAAGCCTACAGTTTCCACTTATGAGTACATGGGTATGTGTCCATTGGAAGTAACAAATATTTGGAGTAATAGTGAAAGGCGTTGCGCCTAATCTTATGAGTGCTACAATATCAATGCCTAACCATTTGGAGCCTACTAAAACAATAGATTAAATAAAACAACTTTATGTTACCTTACATAAATAAAATTTTAAGCCAAACAAACCAACAGCACTAAAACAAAAAGACAAACCAACAACATTTTAAAATTTTGTAGATTTAGTCTGTAAAAAAGGAATTACTTATTTCAGTTTTAAAGCCATTTTTCTTCAGAGAGAATAAATCAACATTTTGGGCATTGTTATTGAAAAGATTACAGGTGCGTGCAAAGTAAGAGTTCCTACGATAGTTCGTGGTGCAGGGTGCGACATAGAGTTTCATAGCGTTACGGCTATATATATTGACCTAGATTGTTTTATGGTATTGTCTGAAATTTATTTTATTAAAAAATTTATTTATTTTATTTTTTATTCTTATGTACAGGTGCCATGAGGTACATGAATTTAGGGGAAATAATAAGTAAAGGTACATAATTATCTGATAAATACCTAATAATTTTTTTTTTAACGGTTTATCAAATAGGGCAGAAGCCTTTGTTCACAAAGAAAATTATAATATAATTGTAATAATTAAACATTACTTATGACATCAGGTTAATTTCGTACCTTGTTTGTACCAAAGCTGACATTCATAATGAATTCAACCAGACATTTGTCGACCAAATTGAATAGATTTCTATGATATCGCATCATAACATAGCCTTTACCAGTCCACAGCTAAACAGGCCTCTCCTAGTTATGTGCTTTATTGGCTCCCATCATTAGGTGGTAATGCCTATTGTTGGAATCCCCATGATTAGTAATTTTATCACAACATAATTGAGTAAGGTATAAACAGCTGAGGTACCTATGTATTGTTTAGGGGATTATCAAAACTTACGTCGTTATTAATTTACTTATCATACCTACAGCTACTGTTTCACGGAAAACCAATCAAGGATGTTATTACACAAGGTAGGCACAACTTACGGCAATGCGCAATCGGTGAAGGATGGATCGTAGGACCCCCTGGTTCCTGACTCGACACAGTAGTCTGCAGATCCTGTCCTGTTGGAGCGTAATGATGCATTGGCGGAGGCGGCTGATTGTGATTGCCTGTCTTCGACAACACACTCGGAATCATGCCTGGAGCTGGCATAGGAGTGGAGTAAGCTGAAGTAGACATGGGTTTGGTGCTAGGGACTCTTGTTCCATCGTCAGATTCGTCGCCAGAATCTCCGTAACTGCCTATGAGCCCAGCCAAAGCGTTTGTATTGCTCATGGTGAGGTTAGTTTACTAATTTTGAAGTTACAGATAAAGTTTCCATAAAACCACTTTCATAGGTTCACGCACGAACAACTTAGCGATGATTCTTCGGTATGGGTTTGTAGGTAAATTGAGAATTATTTTACAAATGAATAAGTGGAGAATTATTCTTTCACGTAAAAATATGTTAGTCTGAGTAAAGTAAAATGGCGTCGTCCGAATTCTTACTGAGTGACACTGACAGCCAAAGTAAAATGAGTTTGACTTACATTAACTGAGTGTTTCGCTCAGTGTACAGATGGCGTGGGCTTCGCACAAAGTAAGTTAGGTTGCAGTTTCAAAAACTAAAACTACCCACATAAGCACTATTGAGCTGTTATAACAGCAGGGGCGTAGCTACCGCCGTAGCTGCCGTAGCAATTATACGGGGCCCCCGGGCTACGGGGGCCCCCGATGTGCGTAAGCAAAAATTAATAAAAACTTCTCAATTTTTTATTTATTTCAGAAATGACAAAAGAAAAAAAATTATCGGTTTTATAAATAACTTTTTGTTCGATGGGACATGAACGCCTGTCAGACCTGTCACTATTGTCCTTGAAGGCACTTTATAAAAACTAAAGTCATCATCAGCTATTAATGATTTAATAAATCAGTTTGCCGAAAAAAAGGCAAGGAAAGTGTAACTATATTTGAATTGTTTGTAAAAATTTTGGAAAAAGTGACAGATTGATAAATATACAGGGTGTTTGGTGGAGGGTTAGACAAACTCGGTGGGTGTGTAGGTGGACCTATTTGTGAAAAACAATTTGAAGGAAAAGACCCTAACAGTTTTAAATTTTTTTTAATCCTGTTCTTTGTATTTTTTTAAGATTTTCCGAAATTTTACCTATCTACCCCTAGAACTTTTTTTTGGAACATGTTTTGTAGTAAAATTTTTACTTGCTTTTGGTCTCCGATGTATCCTTCGTCTTTTGAAGGCATTATTTATTTGAAAGAACGTGTAAATAATTAGTTAAAAGCTCTCAAAGTTAAAAAACGTAAAAAAATAATCAAGAAGGACAACTTTGCATCGTTTTAAAAAAAAATAGCGATCGAGAAGTTCAAATGCTTTTAAAAATTTATCTAAACATCGCTTATTACAACGGTATACCACAAGTAGCCGAAAAATCTATAAACTTCTCAAAAATTAGCACATATAAGGGAAAATGGAGTAAAAACGCTAAGAATAAAACATTGTATTAAAACAATTTTGGTTCAAATATCACTTCCCTATTTCTAATACAAACGTTAGGAACGCTAAACTAATTAAAAAAAACCTTTTTTTATCATACCTAGGTATCCGACTAATTCGAAGATTCGAAATTCGAAATCAGAATTTCGAATTCGAACCAATATTTGTATTCGTTAAATTTCGTTCTTATTTTGGTTATTTGTTATGTTTTGATAAACTGTTTATTGTTCTGTTTTGTTATCGTTGTTTTTGTCACAATGGCGGAATTCAGCATTGAAGAATACGCTGATATTATTTATGCGTACGGTAGATGCGATGGAAATACACGTGCAGCACAGAGACTGTACAGAGAGTTGCATCCCAATAGACGTGTGCCACACCATAACACATTTTCTAACACCTTTCGGCGACTTCGAGAAACGGGAAACTTAACTCTTCGAGAACCACGAGTCAGTGCAACGCAGCAGCTTGTTGGTGTGGACGAAGCCATACTCCAAGCGTTCAACGAGGATCCCACTACCCGTACTCGAAAGGTCGTCAGAGATCTGGGTCTTTCCATATGGAAAGTATGGTCTGTCGTCAATGCAATTCTTTTAATTTTATGCAAACATTTTTTTTCATTTGTGAGAAAACTTTACCCTTCATAAGGGCCCCCAAACAAATTATTATACGGGGCCCCGCCAAGGCACGCTACGCCCCTGTATAACAGCCTAATATTTATAACATAATCATGGCTTACATAATTTTTTTATCGTTGTATCGCCTCAACCGGGTTCATGTTTATAATCTCAGCCTAAGAACTTGATATATTTATTGGTCCACAGCTGGACGCAGGCCTCCCGCTGATAAGCGCCCTATTGGCTTTTATCTCATGGGGGCTAATGCCCATAATCCTCACGCTGAGGATGCGGGTTGGGGATCGCAGTTCGGTGGTAGAATTGTTCTGCCCGCCCCCGGTGGATATTCCATAGTGGGGTGATGCAAATTCTAAGCCGTCAGTTCGTACAGCAACAAGAACAAACATAATTAAACCTGGGAAGGGATGCACAAGGGTAAATGTTATCCGTAGCGATTTAAATAAGACATTGTTTGTTTTTCAGTTTTTTATTTCAAATCCTATAAAATAAGTTATACACATGGCTAGAATAAAAAGTAGGTACCTACATACACCTACATAATAGATAAATTATTATCTTATTTACATAAAATATAAATCTTTAATTCTGGTTTTGTTAGTTATCTGTAAGTAAAGTACCTTATTTATGGAATTCGTTAAATATGCAAGAAGGAAGATATGACAAATGACGGCTTAATTAATAAGTATTTATCTACTATTTACCTGACTTCAATTATAAAAAAAATATTAAAGCAATTTTATTTTTTGCTTACGCAGGTACAAAATTAGGTAGGTATAATATTATTCGAACTTTAAGTTAAGGCAAGGGTGTGGTATAGTTTATTATACCACATTTTGGTTTAATCTTGATCGAAATATAAAAATTACATCCCTGAGATGAAAAGGCCTTTCTGAATAATAAGTATTATGGCTTCATTTAACAATAGCTTGCTTATCAGGTATCATGCTGTCGAGCCTATTTATCTAATTATTTACAAGTTTAAAAATAATAGCTAAAGTTTTGGCCCCTATTTTGTGGCCCACTGAGTAAACTCTACCAATGTGGAGCTTACTTAGGTACCTAACTACCTACGCTGAAACTCATTCTTTGTCTCCAATAGTTTAAAAGGTTTCTAAGCAGGTCATACGAAATACAAGTTACTCTAATGCTGGCGCCTCACATTGGCTATGTTGACTCCAAGTTATACTGTTGGATCCAACACACCAATGTGAGGATCGATCTTTGAACGTTATTGGATAAAAACGGAACATTGCGTCCAATAGCCAATGCCAACCCGACTTGTGTCGGTTTTTTGTACAAGTTCAAAGGCGAGGGGAGTGAAGTGTGTAGGCGGGGGGGCAACTTGGGTCCAACGTCACTTCTCGATCCACACATTGGTTGCATCAGTACGCGCTCTGCCGATGTGAGTGTTGGACTTGCTAGCAATAAATTTGACGATTAAATGATACCTGCTCAAACGTCCAACCTTCCAATGCTCTTGGCATGAGTGTTTGCCCAATTATATTGGAGCCAATATGAGGCCGCAATCTTGGTTGCAATTATTGGCCATTCTATTCGTAGCCAACGTTGGAACCAAGTCATAAGCCAATGTGAGGCGCCAGCATAAGACATGAATAGAGAGCATAGAACCAAGATAATCTTGACAGCACAATACCCTCCAAATCTTAATTACAGACTACCCTCAAATCGTTACCGCCTTACAATGCAAGGCTCGCAAGACCCTGGCTTCAGATACGCCGGGTGGCATTGAGGGCAAGCTGGGTTCTCCCCGTAGCTGGACCGGCCTTCCCTGGCCACCTGAACTTGGAAAGAAGTTTGCGCCGCATCGTTCTCGTACCCCGGATGAGGCTTGTCTAAAGGAAACACGTAATCAGGTACAAAGTATGAGCTGATGTTGTATTCTACGTTCTTTGGCGCTGGTGTTGGGTCTTCGGCAGGTGGGGTTCGTCTTGTGACATCTCTGAAAGGACTACGGCCTTGAGATTGAGGCTTGATTTGAAAGAGAGTAGAGTTAGTTTTCGTGTCGTTACCCTGTTTCGGTGGCTCTAAATCGAAGGCTGGCACTGCCCATTTCCATTCGTAGTAAATTGGAGGACCAACGGTTGTTGTGGGGGAGTCTGAGTACTCTGATTTTGGAGGTAGAAGGACATTATCAGGTATGCGTACACCATTCGGGGTTGTTCCCTTAGTGATATCAAACTTTGATTGATCGGTAGAGCTCTTGTCATTTCTGTCTTGAAGTGTGTTTTTGTTGGAAAAGTTCTTGTTCTTTCTCGGTGCTCTGTCTTCTTCCGAACTAGCCTGAGGATCAGGTAGCTGTTTGTTTAGGTTGATTATTTCAGTTTTGGTCATAGCAGTGTCGGTTATCGGTTTGTCTGTGGAGTTAGGGTCGAATCGGTTTATGAACGTGACGACTGGATCTGGTATGTTCATGCGAATATCGATTTGCATTTCTTCTGAGGATGCTGACGATTCTGTTGTAGGGGGAGTGTATGGGGGGATCAATTCGACGGAGGGCGGGGTGACTGTTGCTCGCGAGTTGGTTGTGGAGCCTGTACCCCTGTCTAGTGGTTGGACGGTGGGGGTTGGTCGTTGGGACGCCGAGCCTTCTAAGCTATCGATGTTGCTAATATCTGGACGTGGACGTTGAGTGGACCAGCCGGTGGGTGGCCGGAAAGTATTCTTGCCGTTGTCGAGGCCGTTTTTGTCTTTGTTTATTGAGTCAGGAACGCCGACGATGCTGTTGCCAGGGTGGAGTGGGTACTGAAAAAAGAAACAAATGTTTTCTTTACTCAATAATAATTCTGGACAATCGCAATTGGAGTAGAATTTTACTCGTGTGATGTGATAAATATTGAAAAGGTGTGCCTCGTAATTTTATTGATTTGTCATCACGTAGATGCCAAAAATAAATAAATAAATAATGCTGGACAATTCACACAGCATTATCTAGCCCCAAGCTAAGCAGAGCTTGTGTTATGGGTACTAGATAACTGATATACTTAATACAAGAGAATAAGAAAACATAACCAAACAGAAATACAAAACACCCAGACCAACGGAACAAATTTCTGCAGATCGTACACAAATTTGTTCCGAGGCGGGGATCGAACCCGCAACCTCCTGCATCGCAGGCGGACCTTCGCCCGCTGCGCCACGGAGGTCGTCAAAAATCAAAAATGTATGACTCATAACGTAGGAAAAGTTGCTCCTCGCTTATTTCATGAACAAATGAAGCCAAGAATCATCATCATCGTCATCATTATCATCAGTCCATTCCGGGGTGTAGGCCTCTTCTGATTCGAGCCACTCATAACGGTCTTGGGGTGATGCCTCAGACCGTTATGAGTGGCTCATAGACTAATTTCTATCTGGATCAACAGATAGAAGTTAGTCTATTAGGCCTCATGAAATATGCATGACACAGTAGATACCTTGGACTCGGCCTCCCGCAGTCCGTCGTAGTAGTTGTTGTTCAGAGGCACGGAGAGGATGTCTGGCCGCGGGGTGCGCTGGCTCATTTCCTCGTCTGACACGAAGGGCTTGTCGCGTTGGCCTGGAAATTATGAAATAAGTACGTTTCAGTGAAGAAGGCAACAAAGAGCTAGCAGGTCAAAAAATCGAAGTCGATCTTGGTGTACGCACATAATAACTATAGGGGTCAGTGAAAAAAGTTTTCATAAAATTATGTCAACTTTCGAAGGATTACTTTTGAAACAAATAAATCCTGATATTTGGCGGAGTTTGGCACCGATAGGTGTTTCAAACAACGAACTGAAAAATGGGTGAACGGGTCTTTCGTCTCGTTTGAAACACCTTTTTTTTTTTTTTTTTTTTTTATTCGGCGAGGAAATTCGTTTACGAATAAACTGGTCTGGGGGGGACCAGAATTATGTGGCGACTCGACGTTCTGAAAAGAACATAATACCCACTAAAACCTCTCCGGTGTCCCTCTCTCGCCATTTTTGCCGAACCACGGGAACATTTAAAACCTCCGCGGCCCGACTGGCGTCCCCTCTTCCTCCTATACATAGCCGGCGAGCCCACCGATCCACACACTCGCCGACCCCATTCTTCCGTCACCTTTCCTCCCCCCGATTAGGACACAGACAGGACAGACGCTGGAACCGCGAATGTCAACCTCTGTGCCCAGATGGGCATTGTCGCCCCATACTACAACCAGGTGTGGGTCTCGCATTTACACACTCTTACACTCACACTCTCACTCAAACCATTTATTCTTGTCACGCGGGCACAGTGCCGCGCACACTCAACTACAGCAAGCGCGCACATCACTACCCCGCGTGTCCCACACCTGTGCACGAGTGTCGCAGGTTGTATCCCGCGAGTCTCATGCCATCCGTCACCGTTCATACTCACAAAACCCTTATGGCTACATGGCCCACTCATACGTCGTCACATCTATCCCTCCTCATGGCGCCGCCGTGCCGGGACACTGATACGGCGACAACCCCTCTCCTCTTCGAGCGACAGAGGCCTTTCCCCAAGGCCTCGCGCCCGAAGTCGTTTGAAACACCTGCCCCACCACACCCTCGTATTCTTTGTTTCATACCCGAACACGCATGCTAACCATCTAGGAAATTTAATATACAACTACGTAGAGTCCAGACCAGTTGATAGGTTGGTAGATAGTTCCACCAAGCAACCCCAGTTCTGTAGGTAGTTTGCAATCGGCGTCAATCAGGCTGAAGTCGCAACAACTTTGATGTCGAGTTTCATGTCAAGGTAACAATAATTTATGGAAACTCTACAACCAATCTCATCGATTCCGATTCCCTATAGTAACAACAACAACCATGTAAACAAATACCTACGTAAAAATAGTAGTCTAGTAGGTAGCTGTGGTCACGGTACATTAATCTTCACGCCTCTTGTCCGATTATTCACACCTCCTCAGCTTAGAGATGTCATTACATCCGTCGCCTTGTTAACGATATCTTGGACCTTGTGGCAGGTCAGAATTATCAATGCCGAGATTATTGTCTGAGGGATTATTGTCGCAAGAGAAGTTTTGCATGCCCTATTTATCTAAGATGAAGGAATACCTAAGCATGCTCTAGATTACAATGATTACAACATAAATAATGTTGTTGCCAAAAATAATGTTGCCAAATAAATAACTTTGAGACTACCGACAAGATATTATATGATTATCTTATCTAAAGAGACCATAGGATCCCTCTGCTGGACTTGTCAAGCTTGTCGCACACCTGAAAAGTACCGTTGCAGCACAGTGCAAAAATTTGCATTCAAATAGGGGTTTAAACTCGTTAAATTTAGATGAATTAATATTGACGGCATTAGATGATAGGCAGCTCGCGGACCACTCGCTTGAAGCTTTAGGGAAGCTATTTTGTCACCGTAAAATGTTTCTACAGATAACGAGTTTAAGCCGATATTTGAATGCACGTTTTGGTGCTGTAGTTGTGCAGTGGTATAGGATTAATGAGCACAGAGCTTGAGGCCTCCTTCTTCCACCTTAACCTAACCTTGTTGGTCTAAATAAGGCAACAGTCTGTGCAAATAGGTGTCAAGTTCATCCCGCCTCCTGCTCTTGGATCGACCACAAGGTCGTCGTGCCTCTTTGCTAGATAAAGTTTGACGAAAGTATATATGTAGGTGCCTGTCATCATCAACCTACATTTATTAGTCTACTGCTGGACATAGGCCTCCCTTAATGAGCGCCATAGCGTCCTGTTTTCAGCTTGCCGCATCCAGCATCTGCCTGCAGTCTTTCGCAGATCATCATCCCACCTGGCTGGATGGCGTACCTATCGTCGGTTTGGAAATATTGAGTCGTTTACGATCCAAAGATTCCTGCTTTTTCACTCGCGGCTTGCGGCTACGACGTAGCTTTATACTATGAAAACTCTACGTTGCAGCCGCGTAGCAATCATTCGTGCGTGACTCAATTGTAAACAATTTTTGAGCTTCAGGAGTTTTTTTAAGTCATCAATCAAATGAAGAAACTGACAAAGTGCAAGTCTCGGCGCGTGGGCATTCAAGTACCTTCTTACATTTGAATATTGATGCATTTTAAATTGTTAGCGAGTATCAAATATCATGCTTGTAGAGGCGTCAAGAAGGTAGACTATTAATTATGGAAGCCCAAGGTTGAGTGCATCAGTGAACTCGGCCTATTATAAGCATGCTGATTAAGTAATGAAAAACATAATGAGCCTGCCAAAGTCATAAAAGTATCCTGTTCAAAATACTTGAGCGAATTACTCTATTAATCATGTAATTTACGAGAAACCTTCATGAATTGATCTCGCGCTGCTAGGGCATTCGTAGCTAAAGTCTCAAAGCAACTACCTATAAAAGTTAATAGTTGCAGCATAAAAATAAAATCGCCTAGTGTGACCACTGTTTATTTAGTTAGGTTACATTATCGTTGCGGACCGAGGCTCAAAAACGAATGCGCCTTATTTAGTTTGAGGTGAAACAAGAGGATAGCGTAGGTATGTCATGGATATCTCACCTATCAGCAGATTGGCGTTTTAGTTCCGCTCGGACATGGAACAGTTGACTATGTACCTTAACTATGTACCTTCCTAGCACGGGGATATTTGTCTAGGGTAGAATAGAGAAGAATGACATCGCATTGTCATACATTGCGTAATTTTTTTAAGTTGAAGGAACGAGTATCATACATAATACGCATTCTATGACGATGTGACGTAATTTTTCTCTATTCTACCCTAGACAACTATCCCCGTGCTAGGCTGGCAGTGGTCGTAGACCAGCATACGTGGTTGGATTGGAACTGTGTCGTGCTTGTTGAACTAACCGCTATAGGATCGGTCGGACCGTCACGGTTACAGTCTGATAACGTATGTCATGGATATCTCACCAATAAGCAGCTTGGCGTTTAAGTCCTTTTTAAGTCCCGCTCGGACATGAAACATTGACCATGTAGCATCGTTCGCAGACCAGCAAGCGTTGTTGTTGTTGTTGGAAAATGTGTAGAACTGATGTATCGGTCCGTCACAGTCTAAAAACGTATAATAAGGATATCTCACCTATCAGCAGATTGGCGTCATAGTCCCGCTCGGACATGGAGCAGTTCACCATGTACCAGTGGTCGCAGATCAGCATGCGTTGTTGGAACAGCGTCGTGTTGGGGCAGGTGTAGCTGAACTGACGTCCCAGACCGTCGCACATGTGGTACACCTAGAATAGAAGAGATATAGGTTGATAAAATTCTGCATTTAAAATAAAACGTTAAGTGCGAGTCAGTTCCGTTTAATTTTAAGACCTTGTTTCTTACCAAATATCATAATTCCGGGTTAACATGAAGTAGGTAACCTGTATATTTTGGTCGAGGGAGAGAATCAAAAATTATTATTTTTTTGTCAATAAACTACAAATTAACGGTTTTATGATTTTTTCCTTTACATGTGCTATTAGACCTTGCTTCTTGCCAAATTTCATAATTCTAGGTGTACAGAAGTGCCCTCTAGGTTTTGGTCCATGGCGAGCATTAAAAGTAATTAATAAGTGAATAAATTACAAATTGATGGTTTTCGGATTTTTCTCTTTACTTGTGCTATAAGACCTTGCTGTTCACCAAATTTCATGATTCTAGGTCTACGGGAAGTACCCTATAGGTTTTGTGTGCATGTGATTCCCCAGGGAATTTCAAAATATTCGGACATAAACGGCTGTAACTTTTGAGTGCGTTGACTTAGAAGTTTTATTTATATCGCGGCTTCAAGAGGTTACGGATTTGAGTATTTGACGTTAATATCAACTCGATTCGTCCACGCGTTCCTGAGAAAAGAGTGTTGACAGACAAACAGACAGACGGACAAGAAAGTGATCCTATAAGGGTTCCTTTTTTCCTTTTGAGGTACGGAACCCTAGAAATATTGGGGATTCCGTGCATCAAGATAACGTGCGTCGAGATGCCGTATTTCACCCGACTAGGGGTGACTAGAGGCTTTTATTTTTCGTAAGCTGCAAAGTCACTGGCATGCTTTTTACGCATAGCAAGTCTTTGCGTATTAGTATTTTACTTTGATTTTAAGAAATTGGTAGTACGTAAGAACCTTGTAGGAAATCTAAAAAAACACATAATTCGATAATGACCGACATAATGATCCACTGATAATAAGCATATAAGCGCTCATGAGTTCATCTCCACTTCCTACCAGGAAGGTAACATCAAGGAATTTTAAACCATCTTCTTTTTCTTTGTGTAAGTACCTGGTTAGGTTTTTTTGAGCGGTTTATTTAGAAATGATTGCAAGTTTCTTCCGTGCTCCAAAGAGCAATTCGGTGTTGGATTGGTCTGGCTGGTTTGACCAGTCAAATCACATTTGTAAAAATTAAAAAGATTGTACCTACGTTAAGATGGTTAGATGGATGTTTGTTACTACTTCTTAACGCTATATTTACTGATACTTTTTTTTTTTTAATTTTTGTCTAAAATCATCAGCCCGTACAAAGCATTCGTTCTCTTACATAAAAACTCGACTTCCTGGTGCTCCCTCAATCTTTTTTTTTTAAATAGAACCTTCTTGGTGATGTTTTATGAAGGTTGATTCTTCCCTTCACGGTAGAATGCGAACTGTTTCGTTGTGGGTTAGATATAGATAGAGATTAATAAAATTTCTGAAAATTGTTTAATTTTGAATTGTTTTATTTTCTCGCAATCGAAGTGAAAAGTAGAGTGTTTTACTCGGGCCAAAACCACCCATTATAACTCGGTCTTGTCATCCTGTATAACCTCGTATAGAATGGGATGGTTTAGTCCCTTGTAAAACAATATACTACTAAAGCGTAGTTATAAGTTTTACGCGTGTAAGTACCTGAAGTAACATAATTAAGTATAGACATTTTTTTCTTCAGGTAATATTCACTCAGTTGGTTGATGGATGAATGGTTTTGTACATTGACCTATGAGACCTTCACACACCTTTGCCAAACATTAAAAACCTTAACATGATTTAAATAGCATTCAATTTATATGATTGCTTCGAAAACCGCAAGTGAAGTGCAGTTTGTCTGTAAATGTGAAGTCGTGCATCTTTGTTACCTAATCAGAAGAATGGCAATGAAAATGCAATTACCCATCGAAAGGAGAGCTTATCTTAATAAATACATAGCACATGGCATAGCGTAATATAGGTACGTATGCCATGTCCTATGCATTTATACCTATACGATTAGCTGCATTAAACCGACCTAAAACTATGAAATCTATCTATAGACCAGTGCGAGTGTATCTATAGACCAGTGTGATTTGCCGATAGGTAAACCTCAGTAGTTTATTCATATAAGAAACAATAAAAATTAAATATTTTTATTGTTTCATCAAAATCTACAGCCCTTAAATATAAACAATTCAATCCTAAATAATGTAACTTACAGCCAACTAAAGACTGTTAGTAGTAACACGGTAGGATAATAATAGTATTTTCTAAAACATAAACAGCTATGTAAAGATCAATTTGAAGTATAAGTCTAACTTTCTATAATTTTAAAGCCTTTAATTTTATGTTTTAGCGCCCCAACGGGGTTCATGTTATTATCTCACTATACCTTTGAACTCTATGTTTACGTAGGTACATAATATAACAGATATAATAATACTATACTAGTATAAGAAACAACATTACGATAATGATAGGCTTTCATTACATTACAGTTGCAAAACTAGCAATAGTCGAATAGATAGACTAATAATGTCCTCCTAGCCAAATGTTGACCACGGTGGCCAGTCTCATCGGAGACTAGCCAGATGTGCAGGAAATAATATAGTGCAAAGGCTTAACGTGCTCTCCGAGGCACAAGGGTGTAACACCGCCAACTTCCTGACTCCGGGCTGCTATTGCGAGTTTTTTTTTGCTAGAAAAACCCTAATAACAACAATTAGCCCGACCCGGGATTTGAACCCAGAACCTCATATTCAGCGGTTGAACAAGTTGACCGCTAGACCAACGCAGCAGTCAAATAGATAGACTATAGGTTGGGCGGGAGTGGGCTGTCACAAGAATAGTCTCAATGATAATTATCTATAGTTGGAATTCTATGCGTGCACGCATCCCAGTACGCGCCTAAATCGCGATAGCAAATACCAAGTGTGTTTTATCTGATGCATCCTAAGTAATGACATCCTTAGCGGGAGATAAAGGGTCGTTCATCAACATTAGCTGTGAATAATGGGCTGATTACAAGCGAGATAGAGCTCTTGAACTTGGGAATTTCAATGACCTCAGTGGTGGCTCAGCGGACAAAGGACCGCCTGCGACGCAGGAGATTGCGGGCTCGATTCTCCCCTCGGGACAAATGTCTATACGATCTGCAGATATTTGTTTTAGGTGTTCTGGGTGTTTTCTATCTACCTACAGTAAATAATATTTATCTATGTAATGTATTCGGGATCAGTTATTTAGTATCAATAACACAAGTTCGACCTACTTTGGGGCTAGATGATGCCGTGTAGATTGTTCAGCAATATTTATTTATTCATTTATTTTGTTATAGTTGTTTTGCTGTGGAAAGATTGATTCTGGCAATTTCATTCAGCCTATAATGTCCTGCAGAGCATAGGTAACCGTCATTTTCTTCCATTGCTTTCGATCATAGGCTGCATTGTGCCAACTTGGTGTAAAATAATCTAGTTCACCAGCCATCGTCTCCAGGGTCAGCCACTCACACTGTTTTGTATTTGCATGACCCAACTTGTGATTTGAGCCCATCATAGGCTGCGACGGGTGACGTGACCTGATCAGAAGGGTCTATTTGAGGTTAGTAGCGAGACGTGATCGTGACGTCTCCTTTTTCCATACAATTTGGTACAGCAGCGCCTCTATCGAGCGCACAGGGAACTACGCAAATCCCGATCACATCACTTCTCGTTATTAACTTCACCCCTCAGGTATTAAACACATCGTAATTCATCGACCTATTCCTAAGACAATGCTAAGGTCGTATAATTTTTTACCGTATCACGAAGCCTTTAGTGAAATAAACAAGTAATATTCAGACATATGTAAGTCACGCACATCGCTGTCTGTTTTGGTCACGCATAGATTCCAACTGAGATGGACGGCTCTTCCTCATTCCAATCACACGTGTGGAACCGGGGAGAATCGCTAGTCACGATGTGCAACATGGTAGTAATGGTATGAACAAAAACTGATACAGATATGTAAGATCTATCTATGTATTTCAGACTAGTTTCTTCCCGCGGCTTCGCACGCGTATTTCCGGTATAATAAGTAGCCTATTATCTAAGTTAGGCTTTGCTCTAAGCGTGCGCCAAATTTCATCTTGATCTGTTCAGTAGTTTTGGAGATTTCACAAACTTTCGGCTTTTTATTATTAGTAGGATTTTGTTCTTACCATTTGACCTATTGTATCCATTTTAGCTTTTTTCAGCTGTAAAAAGTTTCAGGCTAATATGAATGTAATTTTATGTTAGGAAGAAATAGAGCTTCTATGTAATTCCATGTGGAAGGAACTGCAGTCTACTCTGTCATCTCTCACGGGAGTGTACTGACTGTGCTACGCTAGTAATAGTAATTCAATGGAGTAATGCTTTTCTATGGCATAAACATTACTCAAGCATAGTTCTATCACTGAGCAGACTTTCATCATACGGTCCTAAGAACTAAGAACTATCGTTTGACAAAGAATCTAACAATTGACAATCGGATGTCATAAAACTACCTACCTCCTCCATGGGAAATGTAAGTTAAAGGAAATCAAACAGTCAGACGCTGAATGTAAAGATTCCACAAACTCAAATAGCGATCTAACAATGATGAGTTTTAAATAACAATGTCTGCAGAATTTAAATTGACATTACAGTTTTTTACAAGTAGAATAATAGAATGCGGATGTGTAATAGAACAAATTGTTTTTAACTCATGCAAATTACTGTTTAAATGTAGGTTCGTTACGATCTGATTGAGATGTAGATTTGTTTAGTATTTTGACGTTTCGTATTCGCCTCGAGACAAATTTATTGTTTGTACGATCTGTAGATATTTGTTCCGGGTGTTCTGGTCGTTCCTATATATAACAAAATTATCTATCTGTGTTATGTAATGTACTAACAAAGAAATTAACAATCAAATAATATAAATAAATCGACAATTGAGCTAACTGCAGACTATAATGTATTGTACAAAGTATATCAGTTACTATCTGGCACTTTTACCACAAGCTCTGCTTAGCTTGGGGACCTTCTTCTTTTAACCGAGACAGCTAAGCGATGGTGGCTTCTTTGACTACCTACGGAATGTTAGCTTCATTTTACTTTTTTTGGACTATAACAAGATTCTAAGTAATTGAGGTCTGTGACTTTACCAACCTGTATGTTTTGCGTCCGTTGACTTTACAAACGAAGTTGATCAATGTGTTCATAAGTCTGACACAAGTTTTATTATTTTATGAGATACAATCTCAGTTGAGACACCTGCCTAAGATCTCTGTTAGCGATAAGCCTACCTATTGTGATTCGATGTGTGCAGATAATGTAATGTGTTGGTAGCCGAGTAAAGTTATGTATGGCTCATAATGATCGAGTTGGAAGTGTGGGTGTCAAATCTTGTTTTAACAATGGCGTGTAGTACCGATACCGGTAGAGGATCTACTTTATTTACGTACCTACTAGATACTCTATAATTATGTACCTACATCTTAAATATCAAAAAAGTTTTTTATAAATAATATTAGCTCTCTATGGATGCGGAACTTGGACCATGACACAACGGGATAGAGATGGGATTTAGGCGTTTGAAATGTGGTGCTGGAGGAGGATGGAAAGAATTAGTTGGACGGAGAAGGTTAATAAGGAGGAGGTGCTGAAAAGAGTTTCGTACCCGAAGGGTGAAAACGAAACCTTATTACTATGCCTCCGCTGTCTGTCCGTCTGTAAGAGGGCTCTCTCTATTTCATGAACCGTAAGAGCTAGACAGTTGAAACTTTACCAGAATGTGTATTTCTCTTTCCGCTATAACAATAAATATAAAAATGTATAAAAAAAAAATTAAAGGAGGCTCCTATACAAAAAACACGATTTTTTGGCCAGTTTTGATTCTAAGTCGTCTACGAATGATTGGACATCTTATAAGACATGACAGCTTTTTAGTCATCCTCATCATTCTGGGTAAGCCTTATCCGGAATGCGATCTAGAGAGGTTATACTTATGTTTTAATACCTTATGCTAACAACTAGGTTAATTCTCCTTTAATTTTATTTTTTTATGTGGTAGGTAGGTACCTACTAAAACTCTATGGATCCTAATTTGCCGAAGTAAACGAATTTTATTTATTTATTTATTATTTGAGTAACATACTTGAAGGAAAAGCAGAAGGAAGCCGAGGAAGGAGAAGACCAAGAATGAACTAAAAGAATCAGATCAAGGAGAAAAGCAGAAGCCGCTGTCATGTCGTATAAAGAAGTAGAAGAGACCGCATTGGAAAGAGAAATGTGGACGAAATTGCATCACTGACCGACAAGAGCATTTCGTCCACTCCTCTATAACTTATAATAATAATTATAAGGAACAATATCAAACTTACCTTGCTAATAAAGGCTTCTTACCTAGCTCATATTATTTCTAAATAATACCGCCATTCTTATAACATGAGTAATACCTTCTCGTAAAATCCTCATAACATATCTGAAGACCGGTTTAGATCAAAACTACCTCGTAGGTATATATTTTATTGCCAATATTTCTGAGCAAAATTGTAAAAATAACCACAATAATAAACGTGACTTAATAAACTTGAACATAAGAAAGTGCAAGTTAACTTTTGATTTCGATAATGTCATAGGGCTCTCTGCATTCACGAGCGAAGCGACTTTACGTCGGAGACCCTTCAAATTATAACAAATAAAGGTTTAGTGAGGATTTTCAGTACTAAAAATTTTAGTCTTTATCAGCGCGTATTGAAATCACACTATAGTGGACTCTTTATTGACCAATAAGACCAGTTCATGTTTCTTTTTTCTTTTCCTTCTTTCCGAAAAAAATAACTAGTTAATTTTATAACATTTCCACGTTTCAAAATTTACATAAGGATAAACAATTAATATCTTCTTTGTTATAATGTTATTAATATAATCCAGTCTAGCAGCTCTACCCGTCACCACAAACACTTCCGACAGCGAAGATTAACATTAACCGTTACGGTAAGGTCAAGGCTGCAGAACTGGTTCACTGGAGCACCGAAAGGTACGGTTGTATGACTTGTATGGGAATCTCGCGCTATGGGACGAATGTATGGGAAGTTGGCTTGGGAAAATGGTAATGCAATGACGCCACTTAGGTGGTCGAGTTGATGAGAGGTTTGTTTATGGATAGACAGCGAGAATTAAGTAACCCCCTGCATAACAAATGTCGGTTTAAATCCTAACCTGTTATTCGAAGGAATTTTAAAATTCGTAAATAAATTATATTTATATTGAGGTAGCATAAAAACAGAACGAATAGATAAAAAAACACAAAAAATCCGATTCTGACCTGCATTTTTTAAGCAGCGAGGTTACTTAATTCTGACTAGGGATTCCAAAATCGGGTCCTTTTCGAGGAACCGGGAATCCCGGGAAGTTTCAAAGTCGGAACCGGGAATTCCCGGGAATTCCCGGGAAATTTCGAAAAAATATTTTTACTGCTATACCACTACCGAAATAAGATAATTTAATATACTTCACGTCCTTTTTAGGCATTTCGCTGATATTAGGTACCTATGCGGTATAAGGTATTTTACTTAAAGCTGTATTTGTTTTCAGATGTTAATAAAATGAATAACAAATTCGTCCCCTCGTTCGACAATAAGCCTGAAGGCTTTTCGTTCTATAGAGTCTTGACTGAACCCAGCATAACACATTCATTTGCTGTCATGTTCCGCAGCAAAGTGCTTTGCTGATACTCCATGAGGCCGGACTTGAGCTATCCTTGTGTGAAATATCGCCTGATCTCGTATAGTATGAGACGCTTAGCTTCGTGGCCACCGTTTTAGCTTTGATTCGTTTCTTCATTTTAATCCAATGAAAGTACAGAAGTTCAGAGTTGTTGTAAGAGTGACACCGAGGAGCTCCCGTTGTTTTTCGAGTCCTCTAAGCGAAAACATCAATCTAAAAATACCTTATTACGTACCCACATAATAAACAATATATGTAATGTTCTTCTATCCAAATACTAGGCCACGGTGGCCAGGCTCAACGGAGATAAATATAAAATTGGATTAAGTGTTCTTTGTTAGCCCGCGGTATTAAAAAAATAAATTAAATTGGATTATGACTTCCATTCGTGTCGGTCGTCCGTCATTGATGACTGTTCGTCTAATCAATTTGCGATCAACGTCGTCCAGGTACTTCAGAGGTCTCTTCCTACTATGCATTTATTTCTGCCAGCCGTAAACGGTCGATTCGTTGTGTTCGAATACATTTGAATTCTCTACCTGATACCAGATGCTGGTATCTGGTATTTTTACCTAATAATACCCACGCAGGTGATATCATCGCGCTTTACAGGTTTACAGTCAGAGCCGTAACATGCACAAAGAGGATAATAAATTGCAGCAATGCACTTGACTCTGGTACTTTCTCTTTGCCAAGCTCAAGTCCAGCTTCATGGAGTATTGCTGTCATGTTGCTCAGCAAGGTAATTTGCTGAACAAGATGGCAGCAATCGACTATGTAGAGCTGGCTTCAGTCACGGCTCTATAGCAAGAAAAGCCTTAAGGCTTGTTGTCGAACGAGGGGACAATAGACATGGACCCAAAAAATTATAATTAATTACGGATCGAAAGTAATATAGCTATAACTAACATTTCTTATAACAGGTTTGATAAAAATCATGGTTAATAAATAAAATACGATTAATTTGATCAAAATCGGAATTATTTAATTTAATATTTTATTCTATCACAATCGCTTTGGTCTATCCAGTTTTAAGGTTTTTATAGGTTGGTAGGAAAGGTAGGTTCAAAGGTTTAATCACACGAAGTACTAGCAGAAAGGAAAGACACCAAGATTGAAACATTTTCATATCTGTCTTACATGTTTGGTTCAAGTTTTTTTTTCGGTGTCTAAGTCCGTTTATCACACTTCCTACTAATATTATAAATGCATGAGTTTTTGTGAATGTTTGTTACCACGTATCTCAGTAACTAGTTAACCGACTTGGTTGAAATTTGGGGTGTAGATAGTTTAAGTTCTGAAATAACACATAGGTTAATCTAATTTGCTAAAAATAATCTCAGGTGGTTAAAAAGGGTGGTTAAGTTTATATGGATAATATTATTATTCCTTGGATAGATTCACTCAAAACTCGATATACATAAACTATGAATTACGTATTTCTTATTTTTACAAAATGACCCCTAAAGTTATTTATTGCAAACCCCCTGTTGTGCAATAAATAACTGGAATTTAGACGCGGGCGAAGCCGCGAGGCGCAGCTAATAATATTTAAATATTATTATAAATATGAAAGTTTGTACCGTTCTTTCTTCACGCCAAAACTACTTAACGAATCGGGCAGAAATTTTGCACGTTTCCAAAAATAAATTTTAAACGTTTCCAATAGCGCGTGCGAAGGTGCGGGCAGAACGTTACCGGAGTACTAGTTCTTTATACAAATTGTAAAACAGATATGACTTGCCGCAAATATGTTGGCTAAGCATCTTTTTTTCGACAACTCGCATTATTTGAACTTTATGGCATTATTAATTTCGGAGAATTTCCTGAATCCTCAACCAATAAAGCAGGTATAGGTACATTATGCATGTGTACACGGAAGCTCAATTTTGGGCACTCTCATACATTTTTGACTGCTCTCTGTTTTCATTGCAGGGAAAATAGCAATTGATGTATATCAAGTGATACAAATCATGTCAACCCTGCCTAATACCGCGTAGGTTAGGTACCTGATAATGTGAAATGCTATAAAAGGAAGTGAAAATGTTGAGTTACGTTATTTCGGTAATGCTATAAAAGTATTTTTCCCGAAATTCCCGAAATTTCCCGGGAAATGCTTTGGATTTCCCGGTTCTTAAATCAGCCAAAAATTTCGGGAATTCCCGGGAATTTCGGGAACGGGAATTCCCGGGACTAATCCCTAATTCTGACGCTGTCTGTACATGGAGGTAAGATTTTTTTTTTTAATTTTCATTGGTATAGTTTCATGTTGGCCGATATTGCCAAAGATCTGGCATGCCTGATTGTATTAACTATCGCCATCACAGACAACATTTAATCTACTGATATATTGAATTTCAAAGGGCAAAACGGAAATAAGCCATTTTGTTAACTTGCATTTAAAGTATTATAAAATTTTGTCATTTGAGACGTTCTTAAATCTGATTTGCGTTCGAGTATTCATTCGGTGGCTTCGCCTGCGTATTTCATTTTGATCTTTTCAGTAGTCTTGTAGATTCTAGGTAACAAAAATTCAGTTTTTACAAATTTTCGGCTTTATAAAGTAGAATAAGTAGAAATAAGAAATAATAAGAAATAAGAAATCTTTATTTGTAGCTAATTGTAAGGTTTCAATTTAGACTTATATAAACTGAAGATAATAATGATAGTATTTTAAAACGTAATACGGATTATCAAACCGCCCTGTCAGCATATTACGCAAATGCCTATTCTTGGTTTAATTACTCAATTGTTCTGTGGGGAAACAGTGTTGACTTCAACGATATCTTTATCAAACAAAAAAAACTGATTAGAATATTAGCTAATATAAAACAAAGACAAAGCTGTAGGCCGCACTTTAAAACTTTAAAAATATTAACCTTGCCCTGTATATATATAATGCAAATGACCTTATTCGTTATAAAATATCGACATTTCTTTAAATCTAAATCTGAGCATTTTACTAATTACAACAGACGAAATGAACACAAACTTATTCTACCTTCGACTACCCTTACACAATTTAGCAAAGGTCCTTACTCACGACTAGTAAATATCTATAATAAAATACCTAGCTCCATCAAAGATCAAAAAGATTCGGCTTTTCGTAATAAACTCAAAGAATACCTTATTTCTAAATGTTACTACTCCGTTGACGAGTTTTTAAATGATAAATCTAAACTATAACTTTTTAACTTCAATGTATAGCATAGATTGTGTAACTACTTATATTATAACAATATTTAGACCAATTGCTGCGCCCTTACAGGGTACATGTACTTACTTTTAAGCTAATTACCATCTAAGCTAAAACTCTGTAATTGTATATGTATGCAATAAATAAATCTGAAATCTGAAGACTTAAAAGCTACAAAATGGCGTCCGACTCAGCATTTGTTGAGAAAACTAGCTGGTGGGCACAGTTATCTCAACGCTGATCTTCCGTCGGAACCAAATGACGAGTCACGTACACTAACACAAAATTATTTAAGACAGAAAAGTCCAGCAAATTACAAATTCTTAATAACTACGTAAGTATTGTATTATGGTATATCTATGATAGCTTATCTATTACAAACATACAAAATTACAGTTAATGAAAACAGCGACAGGTGAAGTGAACGAACAAGATACAAATAAAACAAATTCAAGGGTGTTAGTGGGATGGTGAACTATGCAACAGGGCATACCTATGTGGTACTATGCAACAGGGTATTTGAGGCCCGAGTTGAGCGTTCTTACTATAGAATAGAGATGTCATTTCGGAGATCTTCAGTGCTTCTCTGGTGTTCTAAAATAAACGTTTTCAATTTAGCCCTAAAATTTTGAAAACACTGTAGGTCTCTTATGGGCGGTGGAATGTTATTCCAGCACTTTGCTGCAGCGTACCGGAAGCTGCCTCTAAAAGCTGCCGAATGATGACTATGTGTCGACAGCTGTTTCGAGCATTTGCGCAAAGATCTCGTTTTGGACATCCACATAAGTCTCTCAAATAAATACTTAGGAGTATGGTACTTAATTACGCCAAAAAGTAGGCAAGCAAGGTGGAGCTTCTGACGTGCTTTCATTCTCAGGATAGAGTTTTTGTTCAGAAAGGGGGTGACGTGAGTCCGGGGAGGAATTTTGAAACAGAAGCGAGCACACGCGTTTTGTACTCTCTGAAGCAGTCGCTGTGTACGGCCCAGCAGTCGAGGTCCCGTTACAGTGTCTACATAATTGAGTCTAGATAGTATCAGGGATTCGACGAGCTGAACACGCAGCTCTTCACTTAAGTAGGGTCTGATATTATAGAGTACTTTAAGTTTGTAAAAACAAGATTTGACAGATTCAGTAATGTGACGCTCGAACCTTAAGTTAGAATCAAACAGGAGTCCTAAGTTGCGCGCTTCATAAACTCGCTCAACAGGTTCTCCCATCAGAGAAATGTCTAACGGCGGATAAAAGGTATTAAGTTTGTGTTTGGTACCAATAGCTAAGTATTTAGTTTTTAATGGATTGAGTACCAAACCATTCCGGCCTGCCCAGTCTGCAATGTTAGTCAAGTCCTCATTAAGCTTATGATATATATTAGAAATATATTAGATATATATTAGAAAGTTCCTACATTATTATTTCATAATCATAAACCCAAAATAGTTTTATTTAATACCACAACCATCCAAACAAAATTGTGCCATTCAGATTTTACCAGTAGAAAATCAATCTGTGATACTTATAAAAACCATGAAATATCGGTTTCATGCCAATGTGCAAAAACACCGCTGCTGTGAAGCAATCGCCGCAGGCGCAGCCAGAATGGAGAAAACTGAGACAAAAAACTAATTTACGGCTGTCATTTGATTTTCTATAAAATGTTGTGTATAGTGATGTCAGGCAAATAATATCAGGTTTTAATTAGGTATTAGGTTGTACAGAATAGGTTATTCTTTCATCGACCTAACTAGGCCGTAGACTAGGTTTTTGAGGATGCAATGATTTGGGATTTTTTTTTCGTTTTCTGACTTTTCTAGACTCAAACCATAGTCCCAAAGAACTTTTTGATCAGTTTAAGAAACAGGATCGATTGGCAATAAAAGTTTTTGTAAAAACGCCTAATTTTCTCGAAACCTGTAACTTTTTTGAAAATCTGTGAATGGGGCAGGGCTATTTTTTCTAAAAAAGATACGGACACGTTCTAAGAAAGGTACTTTCCTAAGACCATTTTCATGTAGCTTCAACGGTTAAGCTACCTGCTCTTACTGCCGGAGCAGTCCAAAAATTCCAGCCTGTATAGTACTAACGTAGTATTAGATTCGCTGCGTCTGACCCTAGGGACGTATGAATGTGTCTAGGTTCAAATTATTTAGCTATATAATTATAATCACCTATATATGTATTATGCTCTATTATAGTGCTATGAGTATAGGTTTATTTGGGCAGGATAGCAGGTAAGTCGTAGACTAAGGCGATTCATTTAAAGAAAGGTCCTTTATCAGGTCTTGCGCTTCACAAAGTTCAGGAACACCGTGATTGAAGTAAGTTTTAATAATATTATCGGTTTCAATACTAATCACCACCAATACTGTCATAATCAAGTACCAACCATCCTACAACTGCATGCCTCAGTTAGTACGGGCCCAATTCTGATAAACAATCGCTGTACCAAGACAATGGTATAGACACAGAATCGTCACGTAGAATCCTTAGATTAAAGAAACTCCGGATACTGCGTGCGGTGCTATTTGCAGTTTGCACGGAGAAATTGATAGATTGATTTCAAACTTGACACTTTTCACTTGCGTCCCTGCAAATATAGTTAATTTGATCTAAAGCTTTGGTATCTTGATCACTACGCAGTACGCTGCGGCTTGCGCTATGCGGCGCCGGACGCATAATCTTATGAAAAACGTCTAAAGTGGTATTTTGTTCCGTCGAAGTCTGCGGCAGCGGTAAGGAGCGGTACGAAACCGAAGCTTAAGAAAGAATACTAAAACGTATAGTTAGCATTATCATTGTCATAAAGAAGCGATCAGTTTAGCAGAATAGGGCCCCCGATTCCGTACATTCTCTCGATGTTCGCCCCGCGATAAGCTGGTATGCGCCCGTATAGGTCAGGGCTACCTCTGCTTCATCTACATCGGCGCTACAGCAGCGTGCGAACCCTATTGTCTCTTATCTATAATCTACATAGATTTTCTAGAAAATATTTGCATGTAAATATTCATAAATATTACAGAATAGGTTGGTAGCCACTAAGAATAAGTCGGATGGATTAGAGTTTCTTATTATTTTTAGAAATTATATTCGAACAAATAGGCATTAAGTCACGTGACCGTGAATACCAATCAGAATGTGTGACGTCACATCTTTCAAAACATTATTGCTGTGGTGGACCAAAAAGATCGACACCGGCAACGTGCGGAATCCTTTTGGTTCAACAAAAAGATCCGCACGCTGCTGGTTTAAACTAAATCTCCCTATACAAACAGTTGTGTTTCGAAAGAAGTGACTTCATTCAAGACGCCATGACAGTCGTGAGGGTTTTCGAATGAAAATTTAATTTTTTTTTTAATGCATATTATATAATTATATCATAACATTCGTTTCTTTTATCTTAATTTTTTTTTTTTTTTATAAAATAGGTAGTAAGAAATTTAGTCAAATAGCCTATGAACGTGTCCAAACCTCCCCATGTACGTACAGCCCCCGCAGGTTACCCGATTGATGTTGTCCAGCTGAACTTCGTTCCCAGCGGCCAGTCTCAACGGAGACCAGACCATGTGATGGACATATCATGGTGCACTGGTGTGTTGTGCGCAAACACAGCAGGTGCATTGCACTCTCTATTCCCTCATATGGTTATCCAATTATTCGACTCATAAAACGGCGACACGCTTTTATTAGATACTGGAGTATCTAATAAAAGCTAGCTGCCAGTATTTGGCGCAGCTCATCAGCATTACCATACAGCGGGACAATGCAGCCAGCATCTTGGGGACACTTCCGACTAGTATTGATATGGATCAGTTAAGCTACCTGTAGATTGTTTGCAACAGGTTCAGTCTGTTGCAGCTTACATAAGTTAGCTCAATTGTAAATTCTAGTTCTAATTTATTTCTATTATTTTACTGTAATTTTCTTTGTGATTCTGCCTTTTATTGGAAAAACATGAACCTTAGACCACTTTATTGTTAAATATTTGATGCAGATAGGTAAGTAACGTGATTTTTTTGGGAGTTCATAAACAAATAAATATGGTATATAATAATATGCTAGTAGGAGGTACATTGCTGGAGGGCGGTTTAGCCAAGCGCCCAGTTTTCAGAAATAAAGTAGTCTTTCGGTAATCATCCCACCTCGCCACAAGGGCGTTCTGGTCGGCCTATAAAACAAACAATATTATTTTTATTAAAACATTATCTACATCTTCTGCCCGCTTCCACAGAATAAATGTTGTATTTTTCATGGGAAACGTTTTTTGTTTTTTCAGATTTTTTTAGTACTCCAACCTCAGTTGGTCTGATAAAAGTTTTTGATCAGTTTATACTGATATAATCGATCCTCTTTCTTATGAAAGAGGATCGATTAGCACCAAAAAAGTTTTTACTGTTTTTTTTGTTGGACCTGGATAAAATGTAGTACATGCCCAAACTATTTCAAATAGAAACTACGTATTATTAATTATTTTAATATTGCATTTCACTGTACTTACCTATACTTAATTTATAGTATAGGGGTAAGTTGATAATCATAATTAGTATAATTAACCCACTACAACGCTAATTACCCAACAACAATCGAGACAAAGAAGATTTCAACTAGTTATAAATAATCGTGTTAAAGGAACCATGCTACATTAAATTTTAACTAAATAATGAGTTATTTAATATTATTATCTTGACTTATACGTAACAAAATAGAATGAACTGACTTGATAATAACTTGACCTTATCTGTCAAGTAAAGCGGGCGATTTTAAATACTAATAATCTGTTACCTACCGAGTTGTTTTGATCAGGTTGTGATCTAACAGTTAAACTCTGCCGTTGAAATAATAATTATAGGTGAATACACAACCTATCAAATACCAGCTGGGTATCCAAGTACCTACTTATGTAAGTACCTACGTAATATTTGGATTGTTTATTTAATAATAATTAAAATAATTAAAATCATTTATTATGGAACAAAAAACAATGGATAGGTACTTACATGGTTA
Organism: Eupithecia subumbrata; assembly: GCA_949316285.1. Taxonomy (NCBI): domain Eukaryota; kingdom Metazoa; phylum Arthropoda; class Insecta; order Lepidoptera; family Geometridae; genus Eupithecia; species Eupithecia subumbrata. The sequence goes on along the minus strand of OX438640.1, from coordinate 8,414,090 downwards.
TAAATGGAAACGATGCCAGCTGCAAAAGTTTCAAAAACTTTTCGCAGATGACAACGCCCTCCTCCGAAGTTTTAGTGGATAGAGTTCCAAAAAAAGTAAAATTTACAAATTACAAAATATAGGTAGGTAAGCTACTTATTTGAAACTGATATACCGATGCTCTTAAGTACGGGTCTGATACAAAAATTATTTCTAAAACATTTGTGAAACTATCAATTGGTGCTTAGTATTTATATAAATAATAGTATGTCGTCAATCGTCATGCATGCCATTAATCCATCGCTCTCAAGTAACATTATGAGGGAGACGGATTAATGTTGCTCGCGATAAAAAAAATTGTAAGTGTGGTTTTGACAAAACTATTGATCTAGCGAATTTACCTTGTAGAACGCAGAAAATAAAAAATAAACCGATTCAATAAGTATTTCGAGTGAAGAACGACTTCAAAATTTTGCAACGTCCATAACACTTTCATTGCTGCCGACGACGACGCTCATGCAAGACTTCCACCTGCTGCAGCTGCAGAGGCATGGCAGTCTCCCGCAAATTGTAAATACTAAATTGTTTGTTGCATTAATATACGAGTACAGGGCGTCTCACGGATATGCCTTATGGAACAAACAATTGGAAAGTATCTTTATATTGTAAAAAAAGAAATTTCTTTGGGTAATATTTAAGATACTTTCCCTCCAGCAGGCCTAGCATGGGGATATAGATAAGAAACCCCGTGCTAGGCCTACAGGTGGCACAGCCTTGGAACGCCCTGTATTGGACATAAAGGCAAATAAATAAACTATACTTAAGCCATATATATTTTTTTTCTTATTTATTTTAAGGACTTTTACTTTTTAAAGTATGTCAGTCCTATCATAACCTAAATAAGCCATATTTTACACACACACACACACACGCAGGCTATGATTGTATGTCGAGGGCTCAAGACCGTCTGAAGAGGAGGCGATCCCGAAATGGATCTATGAAAGGCCACTATGATGATGATGATAAAACCATATTTCACAAAATCCTTGTTGCATGAGTTACATTTACCCCATTGATCAGAGTTAACCTACACTGGTGTCGTAACTCCCGTGGGCTTCCCTGGCCGTGCTGCGCTAAATATGGCGCGATTACCTTGACGCGGACACATATGGCGTGTAATTCGTCATTGTTTTCTTTTTACCCGACTGCGTTCAATTAAACATGAGTTTATTGATTCTTCATGTATTATGTTTACTTAAGCACCTATACATTATTTATTTTTTCAATAAATCGAAAGCCTCCGACGAATTACTTTGATTTTAATCACATTTATCAGAACAAAAATAACACCCGATAAAAGCTATATTAAATCTGTTCATTCGTCTTGGATCTACGATGCGATGCTGATGCACAGATACACACATGTTATAAATAACGTAATTACAAATAACGTGTGTAGGTATGTAGTATGTAGTATCACACAGACTACAAAAATCGTAAAAAAAGTCTCCGTTAGGTAGTTACATCTTTGATACCTACACTACAATACATTTTTTATATATTTTAGGGTTCTGTACTTACCTTAATACGAAAAAGAGAACCCTTAGTTAGAGGATCACTTTGTTGTCCGTCTGTCAACCCCCTTTTCTCAGGAACACGTGGAGGTATCGAGTTGAAGTTAACATCGAATACTCAAGTCCCTAACTTCTTGGAGCCGTGATATAAATTAAACTTCTAAGCCAACGCAATCAAAAGTTACAGTTTCATATTTCCAATCACATGCACACAAAACGTATAGGGTATTTCCCGTAGACCTAGAATCATGAAATTCGGTCTTGGAAGAAATAAGGTCTTGTAGCACCAGTAAAGGAAAAAATCCGAAAAAGTAAATTTGTAGTTCACTTACAAAAAAAAATACTTTGATTCTAACCGTGGACCATTTGGCAAGAAGCAAGGTGTTGCAGCACAAATAAAGGGAAATATCCAAAAACTGTAAATTGTAGTTTATTCGCAAAATAAAATTGATTCCCAGGGGATCAAAACATATAGGGTACCTACTTCCCGTTGACCTAGAATCATAATATTTGGCAAGAAACAAGGTCTTACTCGGAACCCTTGGTGCGCGATTCTGACTCACACTTGATGTTTTTTTCTTATTGTTTTCGGATTTTCTGTAAGACGTCACACTGCAATGATAGCAAAAAGTAACTCTAAACTGTTTTGAGAATTCAAATAATAATAATGTTATGAACATCAAATGCACTAAAATATAATTGGTCAATTTGCGATGCTATTTTAGTACCTTACCTACACTTACCTACAGGTATTTTGGTAGGTACCTACCTATTTGTACAAAAAGCCGGTAGGTATGTCATGTCACGTAATTATGATGCAAAATAATCATGAATGTTTTTCTATAAACTCTTGATTCAGGTAGTCTGCTCATCAGGCGTAGGTAGGTACACCTTCACAAAACTAACTGGTGAAGTGGAAGACGTAGATTAAGATACCTACATACGAAAAGTAGAAGTAGATATTTAAACTTGTGTTGTGTTTCAACACTTTTGGTCGAAGTGAAAACTTCTGCGTACTTTGTTCTAAATAGTAGACGAAAATGAATCGTCACGCTCGGGTCTGTTACGTTTTTATGTTTATTGTGCTAAATATAAATAAATAAGGCTCTAGTCGACACTTTAGTACACGCCCTATTTTTATAAAAAGATTTTAAAAACTTTCTTCTTGAGATTATACTGTGTATTGTCCAGCATAATTTATTTGTAGGTACCTGGCATCCAGTGTCCATATCGGCGTAGTAGCCGGATGGGCGACCTGAGCACGTAAACCGGGTGCGCGGGAGTTTGAAGCCGGGGACATCGCTCTGGAACAAACCAATATAAGGAAGATTAATTTAATACTTTATTGCACACAATTTTAAAAACTACACAAATGGTGGGCATTATGCCGATGGCATTTTCTGCCAGCCAACCACACAAGATCAACAATGACAAAAAGGCGTGCTTAAACTTAGACTTAACCTTAGTTAAGTTATGATAAAAATTTAGTCTAAATAAGAGAGAAAAACAATCTATTCAAATGTCTAGGTACTGTAAAATACAAGAGATTAAGTAGTTAGGTACCTACCTACATAAATGAAAATTTTGTAACCGTAATTTCGCTACAAATATCTACTTGTAGGGAAAAATTTAAATTACGGTTACCTAACTAGAAGATGGGTACATAATTTTTATAAAATATGTAGATATAATAATAATACAAGATCCCTAAGTGATGAGTGGTGATTATGGCAAAACCAGCTTGTTTGGGGAGGCATGTCCAGCATTGGACGTTTGAGTAAAAAACTAATTTGATGTGGTATTCAATGAAAAGCTCCTCCTTAAAAAAATATTTTTAACTATAATCAATCAAGCTGTTTGATGCTGGCTTCGTCTAGAATTTGCATCACCCCAACTCTTCCCGCGGGTGTCGTAAGAGGCGACTAAGGGATATCCACCGGGAGAACAATTCTACCACCGGACAGCGATCCCCAACCCACATGCCAAGCGTGGGACTGTGGGCACTAACGATGAGATAATAGCCAATAAGGCGCTTATCAAGGGGAGGCCTGCGTCCAGCAGTGGACCGTTATAGGCTGTTGAGGTGAAGTAAGGGAACACACATTTAAACAAAAAAATTAAAGCTCTCGCCTCAACATAAATGGGGTAGCATTCATACTGAGACACTAGCTTACTGGTAGATCAAATAGGTACACGCAGAACTGAAGGGAGAGTCTATTTGACGTTAATCATCATCATCATCATCATCATCAACCTAAATTAGTCCACTGCTGGACATAGGCCTCCCCTAATGAGCGCCATAGCGCCCTGTCTTCAGCTTGCCGCATCCAGCATCTGCCTGCAGTCTTTCGCAGATCGTCATCCGAAGAACCGACAACCGCTGGGGCAAACGTGTTCTTGAGTGGAGACCACATCTCGGCAAGCGTAGTGTAGGACGCCCTCCGGCCAGGTGGGATGACGTTAATAACGAGACGTAATTGTGACGTCTCCTTTTTCCATACAATTTGGTACAGCCCCTCTATCGTGCGGACAGGGAACAAACAAATCCTATACAAAAAGGAGACGACACGATCTCGTCTCGTTACTAACATCAAATAGACTCACCCCTCTGGTCTTTGATGCGATCTTTGGGGGAGGCCTATGTCCAGCAGTGAACGTCTTCGACTAAGATGATAATGATGAAGAATAAGTATTTCATAAGAGTACTAAAAGTATTGTTAGCTTGGCGGTTGGTTCAAAGCTGTCAAGTGATTATGCTAAAGAACGTCGACTCGTGCGCGACTTTGAACTTTTGACTTTTGTAAGAAGTGCTAATTGATTGTCTTCTAATAAACATGCTTAATTAACAATACGTCATCATAAATCATCCAATGCGTTTTTAATTAGAATTGTTTTAGATTATAATTTGTTTTCATTCAAATGTATTCTTCAATGCAATACATAATTAAAGATTAATGAAATAAATATCATACCAGTATTGCATAAATTACGCAAGTTTTTCAAAATAATATTATGCACCAATAAATTATTATTAATCCAAAGACATTAAGAGACATAGGGTATGTACTATTTTAAATTGACGCACTGCCATGTAAAGTATGGGTAATATGCAAATAAAATAATGTGTCCTTGCCCTGCCTACATTTTATAAAATGTTCAGATGATGTTTGTATTTGAACAAGAACAAAATTAAAAATGTTATATGCCATCCAACAGATTTTCATGACAGATGAAGAAAGAACACTCGGGATAAAATTATCTATGACACAAAAAAACCAAACGAAAGTCGGTTCTTCCGTTTGAGGGCTACGATACCACAGACAGATACACACATATAATCACAGACACGTTAAACTTATAACACCCCTCTCTTTTTGCGTCGGGGGTTAAAAACAACGCAAACCAGACGTATTGCTTTGATTCACAATTACGAGTTATGTCATAACGTAACCTATATCCGACTTCAAGAGCTCTATTTTCGGTCATAAGAGCTATTCAGAAATAGTGTTTCTTCTTATCTCAGTACCAACAGCGAGGGCATCCAGCTCAGTGGTCTATTATGGGTGTTAGCAATAAAGATGCACGATAAGCCATTGTTAAAGAATGAACTATTGTCTAGGATTGTTGCGTGCTCTACTTGGAAACGAGGATTTGGGATCAATCTTGACATTATTTTACTAGACTATGACTGATGATATAGTACGATTTGGGATTGTGATAGCTACCCGAAGGTTTTTTCACTTTAGTTTGTCGATATTATGGTCCATGAGCTGGGATTAAAACTCTATCAATATCATATTTCGCAGATGCAGCATTGTTGGTCAATATTTGTTTATTTGAGGCCATGTCATCCCACGACACGACAAGGGACTCTCTCTTTTTTCTTTATTTCCTTCAATAAAATTACTCACGCATGTATCCGATTAAAAGACAATCGGACGGTTGTAATTTTAATGACGTTTTAAATAAGTTTTTGACAGAATTTGTCTTGTATTCGAGAAGTGTTTGATTGTTCCAGAGAACATCACCAAAATTTTCAAAATGACACCATTCGCAAAGTGGATCTCCACGCTGTTTAAATATTTCAAGAAATCAGATATTGACCAAGACAATTTGCAACGCAGAAACCGAAACAAAAGCAATTGTATACATTACATAAAAATACGTGATTTTTTGCGCACGTTTCAGGTTTACAAAGACCAGGAAGTGGGACCACAGGTAATATGCCATTCTGGGCACACAAAGAAAGATGGCAGATATGTAAAAAGGCAATCTCTGACTTAACTGCTCACTAAGGTGGGGCCACCAAAATTTTATCGTTTGCTAGGGTTATCGCACTTTAAGATTTGTTTGCAGAGTCAAATGACTTTACTACCACAAAAAAGTATCCCTATGATTTTCCACTGGCCAAAGTTTTTAATAAAAAAAGTATCAATTATTCTAACTTCTAACGATAAAATAGAGCAAATCTACCACTTTTGCGATGGATTGCGCTATTAATGTGGTCAGATTGAAAATGATCAATTAGATCTCAACACATGATAAACAAAAAGGTACCTAAATCTGCTAACTAGAGTTGTGTGAAGAGGCAACCCTAATACCAATCAACAAAGTTACATAAGCAAGGAAGCGAGGGCAACAAGCTATTATGTAGTCCAGTAGACAGAATTAATAGCACCCCACTTACAGGGCGAGTGATGCAGGTGGTACAACATTGACGAAAGACAATACACATGATTTATGTCTGAGTCTATGCAGAATGTTTGTCTGTCCAACAACTTTTGACATCTTGTACGATGGATGACCTTCATCGCGTAGAAGCGAATCTTTTCCAGGCAATCCTTGGATGGATAAAATTATGTGAATATAATAAAGAGTAAAAAGCGTCGGAATTAGAACAGAACTAAAACAGGATAGGGTTGAAAATTTCAAATGTTGTGCTATGTAAAGTACTTCATTCTTATTTACAGTCATGGGAAGGTGTTGATGTACATTCACGTCTACCTAATCCAAAACAATTGATCGTTTACTGGTGCAACGGGCAACATTAATTAATACACACTAAGATCGTCTTTACGAAGATTAAACTTAACAAACCCATGGATAGATACTTAGCTAATCCTAACACAAACTCTGAAGGCCAGTCAAATCTTAACCTCTCGAAATAAGCCTGAATAATGTAGCCAAGTGACGAAAGGACACAAAGCGATGATTGACACGTGTGAAGGCAGCCTTAGGCCAGTCGACTTGAGGGGAACTATCAATTATGCTTTACTGGGTTTTGTAAAGTCTTTTCTTTTGCTACTTTCGTAATCTTTAGCTTATTCAGATTTAGACGCGTAGGTTATACGTGAAATCCAGGTGAAGCGTTTGAATTTTGAGGGTTTTTTCGGCCTTAGCAAATAATAGTGCCGAACATTAAATTGATAGAAAAATTGTTTAAGAAATAAATAAAAGCATTTTAACCATTCTCATATTAATAAGGAACTTAAAAACTTTCTAACTGTATCCTTAATAAACCTTTTTCCTATAACGTCAATGATATTGGTGAGTTTCTTGCGATTTATTCCAGCCGCCAAGAATATTTTAAGAACGTAGGATTAGCTACTGCAAAATTTTATTCCTGCAATTTTATGTAAGAACATAAAAAATGTTGAATACGTGTGACTGGCAATACTTTAACTAGCCCTCAAGCCGTATAATATAAAACCTTTCTCGTCTGTCGAACAAGTATTCAAAATTTTACTCGAAAAAGTTTCTGAACTCTAATGGCTCTACAGAACCTTTATTATACGATGGAAAACCTCCAGGCAGTCCCTTCTCCTTCCCACTAGGGAACGCAGTTGTACCTTCAAGTTCTTAAAATAACAGTCTGGTTGCAAAACTAAATAAGATGTGCAACCCACTTACATGATCACCTCGGCGTGCGAAAGTAGGCACCAAATCATGGGAATCACAAAAACATGTCAAATTATGGGTATTTACCTCAGTTAACAAGCGTGCTTGTGACTATAAATCGGCGTATGGGTTTAATCTAACCACGATTTGTGATAAGTGGAGATATTTGGCAAATACTGTATGTGTATGTGATTGCCTATTGCGTTGCACATCGTAGAATTGATAATAAATAGACAATTTTGTAGAAGAGGTGGCTATATTACCTACATATATGTGAGGCGTTGGGTGAACTAAGGCAGTAAATTATATGAGATAGAAGCTGTACATTTTTAATCAAACCTCTGAAAATTACAATCTATAGCAATCTATTTATATATAAAAAGGAATTGATGTTTGTTAGTCTCGCAAAAACTCGAGAACGGGAGGACCGATTTGGGTAATTTTGATTTTGAAATATTTATAGAAGTCCAAGGAAGGTATAAAAGGTGAGAAAATAAAGTTCAGACATCTTTTATTGGCGGAAAGAAGTTCGGGTCAGCTAGTTAAATAAAAAAAAATATACTATTATTTTAATCTAATAATAGAAATTATATTAAAACTAGTCTAACCAATTGAGTTAACTGCAAACAATCTACAGGTAGCTCAAATGATATGGACCGACTTAAAATTTACAATTGAAACTATTGAGCTGACTGCAGACTTTTGCAAAACAATCTACGGGAAGCTCAACTGCTCATTATCAATATACAATATATAACCTCTTGGTATTTTTTTCAATTTATGTTATTTCAGTTCGTATCAGATTCCAATAAGACAAGCGATACATACTTAAATTATATCATCATCTCAGCTAAAATCCACAACCATCAGTTCCGGGCTACCCTCATCCAGTGGTCGGTTTCTTCCGATTTTAACATTGAAATATTTATTTACTATACCATTATTTTTGAGGTACCTACTATATTCAACAATTTGATTGTTAGTTAGGAGGTATTTAAGTAATGCCACGTCGTAATGCGCATAAAATAAGTCACCGCATTGTCAACTACAAGCTTTACCGAATGCCACAGTATAATGAATAAAACATGACATGAACCCAGACCGTGACTCCCAGACCTACACCACTACAAGATATCTATGTTACAACTCCGAATAAAAAAAAATTATGTGAACACTTCTTGACTCGCCATTTTACTATAAAAACTATCGTAGTTTGACGAATTCATAACGGTTATAAGCGGGTTAACTACGAACCTTATTTTTGTTGGAAGAACACCAACGTTTCATCCCATAACGAGGGACATCAAAGTGAGTGCGGTTCAAGACGCGCGCGTTCAGCATCTTTCCGCACCACCCTGAAGATGTCCCGCTTACATCGGTAATTAATTTTTGATTCGCTCTTTATTTATTTAACTATTTGAACCACCTACAGTTGATACACATATAAATTACATAATGGACTTTAAACAGTGGTTTAGGAGCGCTAGTGCTCAACTAATTACAGGCGGTTACATGGAAAAAATAATAATAAAATCCAGGAGTTGACGAGGTAGTTGATACAACTAAAAGTATTTAATAGAATTAAATAATATTTAAAAAAGCGGAGACAATTAGGTACAGTCCAGTAACACTTAGGTACATAGTTAAAAATCAGATTAGAATAAAATAAATTCTTATCAGAAAACGAAATTGAACTGTCACGCTCAGATCGGTTACGCTGAATTACGTTTAGGTACTCGGCTTCAGTCGTCATCAGCTGTCATAAGTCATGTTCACGGTCTACGGAGTGCAATCATCGTAGAAGTCATTGCTAATGTCTGGTCATAAGCATACACATACCCTATTTTCCGGACTCTACCTGTTTGGTAGATTGCACTGAGTTAATTTGTTCACTGTTAACGTGAGTGAGTTATGCATGTTAGCTTTGCTATGTTCTTCAACTTCATGGATTGGTGTTGGCAGAAAAATGTTGTCTATGTACCAAAATGTTCTTACTCTAGAGCTCTCCTCTCTCGCTCCCCTTAATTTATGACAAGTAGGTACCGGATTTTATCCAATGTATTTTCCTAAAATATTTACTCAATATTTTTATTGCAAACATGTTGTACATGGGACAGATAGATAGATGATAGATTTAAGTTTACTAATATATTGTCTTATACCTTTAATTATCAGAATATATATATTTTCATTTCATATATTTATTTGTTATTGTCTTTAGCTAGTCCTTTATTTATAGAATAAACAGACAGTGATCAAATTCTTTGGCCTTGGATAATGATATCCGATGTCTACAAAGCCTCTGTTTTTGAATGCTAATTCTATTTTATGGTGAAATAGATCTATGATAACTACTAAAAACTTGTCTTGCCTTTTTGGTATTCCGTAGATTTTCCGAAAACTTTACAAATTATTTATGTAGGTTTGGTTATGTTCATTTTGGCTTTTCGAATATCATTACTCTCATGTCATTGATAAAATCTTGCAAAGTTCATAAAGGATAAACATGGTTTATGGTTTCGTGTTGTTGTTTTCTTTTGTTTTATGTCATATTTTACGATTACAACGTTTTTACTGTCAAAAAAAACGTCTCCTTTTGTTTATATTTGATACTGAAAACGTAGATCTAGAGCAGGTTTTTCAAAGGGTTTTGCGTTCACTGATATAGAGGTCAATAATCTTACTCTAACGCTAGTATGTAGTGCTTAGAAAGGAAGGTTTATGATAGAAAGGATGACCTACCCTAAGCGGGCAATCCCTTTCAATATTTTCAGCACTTATGCGTTTGCTGCTTTTCAACAGTGGTTGAACATTTACTGTACCAGTTTACCACCACTGTAACAGTATATAAGGGCATGCGGAGGAGGCACGTTTTGTCATAATCACCACGCTTGGCAGGCGGTTTGTGACCGCAGTAGATGTGTTAAAAATACGCAGATGAAAGCTGCTGGCTAGCAGCTTCCTCTATGAATTAAAGAGCCTTTTTTGCTAGTTTTTTGTCCATTGCATGGGGATTTATTCTACAGTAGGTAGTGAGTAAAATGGTCCTAACAGTCTTCTATGAAAAAACAAAGGTGGTCTTTGACTGGTTTTATAAATTTCAACAAAAAAGTCGTTTACATTTTATTATTCACCTGGTAATAAGATATCATCTGTGTGGTAGATGTTTAGGTAAGCGTCTTATGTTGTTTTGTGGAAAAATATCTCTAATTACCTAGTTCAGAGCAAATGTTCAGAAAATATTGGTTATTAATAATTATTTTAGTATTATTAAAAGGTTAGCCTCAAAGTTAACAAAGAAAAAAAGGATTATGGAAACGAAAAAAATTAGAACTAGTATAATAATAATAAAATGTTATTTTAATGCTAAATAATGCTTACTTTATGGGGCGAAGGTCCATTAAAACGGCACTTCTGAAAACCCGTTCTAAAGACTACCGGTATAGTACCTACATGTAGGTATCTTCTTCTGTTCTGTGACCGATTTTGACAAATTGATGACTGATTTATTTTTTTAATTTAACATAATGGTCATTCACTCAAGTTCATTCACATAGTTCTTTTGTACCAACGCCACAGAAGCATGATGGACCCGAAACCAATATTTGCGAAATCAATAATGACATTACTTGTAAAATATTCGTATCTAGTGTATGTAATAGGTTAGTACAAACGTAGAAGCATGTGACTTCAAATATCATTTACTTACTTCGGTATGTATATCTAAAGGTCGTCGCTAAAGCCCGCACGCCACCACCAGCCAGACGATACGATCGACTATTATTATAAGCGGTTGACACACTTGCACTAAACATATTATAATCGTTCTGTAATTGAGTTGAAGGTGTTTTGAATTGCTGTAATTTAAGGTTGTTTTATTCTTGGTCCTTTATTTTATTTGGAAGAAAAACAGCAATCTATTATGACGTGAATGATAAAAGCGTTAATTAATTATTTGAGCGGGGTAAAAAAATAGGCACCGATCTTTCAAAATAAACTATGTTCAACAGCGGACGTCTATCGATTAACATGACTTTCCCACAGTAACATCCCGTTTTTTGCAGGGTACGGTTTTTTGCAGGATCCAGTTTAGCATACGTGTTTCAATAGAAGTTTTTCAGTCACACAAGTATCCTGCTTACGGTATTCTGCAAAAAACCGATCCGTTCGAATTTTTCAGTCGGTTTTTATAATTTGGATGCATTCTACTGTGTGTAGTGTAGTATACCAATGATTTTTCTGGGATCCGTCGGAAAGGGACGTAAGATGAAAGAAAAAGAAAGATAGAATTTTTAATTACGCAAACAAGGTTCTTAGTTAACCTAAGCAGCATTCAAGTTATTATTATGTTGTAACTATTTTATTATGTTCCGTTTTATGTGCCAAATAAATAAATAAAATATGTAATTCAAATAATTTTGTTATTATTGGCTGATTTCTTTATATTCATAACTTTGTAGAGATTTGTAGTGCTCTACCAGCTTTAAACTCGTTTCTCAAACATTTTACTGACAATCAGGATATTCTCTCAATCACCGACACGTAACTACAATTTATAAACCAGCTCTATTTGTGCAATTTCTTCATTATGAGTTTATATTAAAATTATTAATAAGGCCATTATAAAATCTACTCGATTTTTTTTATCTCTACCTATTCAATACAAATCTGATTGTGTTTGTGTTGTTTGTACAGCGAAGCGATGCTATAAGGGTTTCTTTATCCTTTTTAGGTAGGGAACCCTAAAAAGGGGTTGAGGATTAAGCAACACGCATTGAGCAAGTTCAGGATACAAAAGATGTTACAATATCACGAAGATTTTATAAAATGACAAAGAATCTTTATTTATGAATCAATTTAGCATCGGAGATGACCCATATTGATTACAAAATCGATTTTGGTGAATGATTTCTCAGTCACGATCCGTTACAACTCGAATTACAGCGATTGGCGAATGTCGATCGTAATTATTAGATTACTTAAAGGTTTTAAGATGTCCCTATTACCTATTTATAGTAATTTCAGTTTAAAAAAGTATTTTTCTACTCAAATGGAACAAACATGTTAACAAGTTGTTATAGCAAATAAATAACTTGGCAAAGCTTTCTGCTCGCGGCTTTTCTTGTCTCTGTTGATATTTTATATATAATAATTTTTTTTGTGTTTTTGGTGGAATATTAGTTATCTAGTACTCATAAGCCATACAAACTTTGGTTACTTTGGAACTAGATGATGCTGTGTGGACTTTCCAGCATTTTGTTTAATGGAATTAAAACATAAATTAATTTTTTTAATTAATTTTGTAAGTACCTAAGAATAAAAATATTACTTTACTCAAAACTGGTTCTTGGACCGATTAATCAACGAACCCTCCGATTTTTTTGTTTAATTATGAGATATGAGATAAGTAGGTTTTCTATAGAAGTATTTCCTTCTGAGGTACGGAATCCAAAAAGTGACACAGACTGCTGAGGTATTATTAGGTATTCGTAAAGCATATTGAGACATAATTTTTCACTCAAACATCTTCCTACTTCGGCCGATCACGATTCTTTCCCTCACGACGCGACACACGAAAGTTTCGATGGCGAAATTCGTCTTTCTGCTATACTTTCTCATCATCATCATCATCATCAACCTAAATTAGTCCACTGCTGGACATAGGCCTCCCCTAATGAGCGCCATAGCGCCCTGTCTTCAGCTTGCCGCATCCAGCATCTGCCTGCAGTCTTTCGCAGATCGTCATCCCACCTGGCCGGAGGGCGTCCTACACTACGTTTGCCGAGTCGTGGTCTCCACTCAAGAACACGTTTGCCCCAGCGGTTGTCGGTTCTTCGCGAGATATGGCCGGCCCACTGCCACTTCAGCTTGCTAATTCTTTGAGCTATGTCGATAACTTTGGTTCTCTGTCGGATGTATTCGTTACGAATTCTGTCCTTCAGAGAGACTCCGAGCATAGCTCTTTCCATAGCTCGCTGAGCGACTTTGAACTGGTGGACCAGCCCTACCGTGAGTGTCCACGTCTCAGCTCCGTAGGTCATGACGGGTAGGACGCACTGATTGAAAACTTTAGTTTTCAAGCATTGCGGTATGGATGACGAGAAGACTCGACGTAGTTTCCCAAACGCTGCCCAGCCTAGCTGGATCCTCCTCTTGGCCTCCTTCTCAAAATTATTTTTACCCAACGGCAGAATTTGCCCAAGGTAAGTATACTCGGAAACAATTTCGAGAAGGTGGCCATGTACGACGACCGGTCCCGGTCTATACTTTCTACCATCAATCAATCTTTACCAATCTTGGAGAGGACATTTGTCTTTGTCTATGTCTAGCGTTGGACGGCTATACGCAGTTTTTGATACAGGGTTAGTATTATTTGCTTTTTAATTATTTGATTTTTTCTAAATAGCTGTGTCTAATTGTCAGATACAAACGTTACTGACTCTGGTTGATTCTGAAATATTTAATAGAATCGTACTGTAGTTTTTAAAACTCTTTATGAGCGGGTCAACAACCAATCTAGAACACCAACGTATCATCTCATAACGAGAGACTTCTTCAGGGTGAGTGCGGTTCTAGACGCGCGTGTTCCGCTTCCCTGCGAGTAATGCGTACGAAAACCGTAGCCGCGGGCGCATGGAGCGGTTTTAAAAGTCTGTTTAAACTATTAAACAATTACGAAATTTGTTTGCAAGCCGTATTTGCAATTTTTAATTAAAGCATTGTTATCCTAAGTAGTTCAATGTTATGCAACAAAAATATTATCCTTTTCAGCTGAGTTTTTATCCTATATTGTGTTAAATAGAATAGACTATTATGCAGGTAGAGTCAGAAGCTCGTTAGATAACCTATTGTTATATGACGGTCGCTGACCGAGGCTGCGCGCGCGCAATAAGGCTGATCAGACTAGATTATTATTTAATAAACATGTTTATTAAGTATAGATTGGTACAGTGTATAAACAGGAGATAAAATAGAACTTGTTCCGGGAAGATTCCATTTGTTTATCACATTTCGCGCTAATTTATGATAATAAGACCGCCCGTTGTACTTTTATTAACTAACTTCAAAAAAAACTAAGGTGTGTTTTGTTTGTGGAGTACAATATTTAATAATTATCTGTTCAGTAGTTTTGACGCAAAGAAGTAACAAACCTTCATCCACCCATCCAAAATCTCGCATTTATTTAATATTCAGTATATCCAAGTCATTATTATAATGAGATGGATATATTTTATATTTATTGAAATGTAAATTGCAAAACGAAATTTTGCATTCATGCATTTCTTGACTTGGATTAACATTATATGCTACTCTATATCCCGAAATACGAAAAACGATTCAAGCACCAACCTTTGTAAAATAAAATATATTTTTTACACATACACCTCCATTTATATACAATATAATATATAAAAAATGTTATTTAACAAAAAAAATATAAATTATATATGAATTAATAAATGGAGGTAATTTAACGCACTTCGGGGTTTTGAAGTTGACCCGAATAAATCTCAGAATCAACTGCTTACAGATGGTCAGACAACTGATGACTCAAAATCGTGTGATATGACAAAATAATTGCTCTTATTGTTGGGCAATGAGTCGAGGTTGCGTTTCATAAGCATAACTTATTTTTTTCGCCGTTGGGTAATTATCATTCACTGGTGTCGGTGATTTGACACGATGACATCTTGAATGCAAGCAGGTACAATTATGTTTGGTAATTTTATTAATACCTCCTATACAATCTATGTAGGTAGCCAATTATGCACAAATTATTTCCAGCAATTTATCACAATTATTCATTCTTTATTCATCGTCGCATTTTAACAGTTACTCAAAAGCTCAAAGGTTTAAAATAGCACATTTAAATAAAATTTATATAGGTAGTACCTATGTGATTATAAAATCAAACTTCAATGCAAAAAAACCTGTATAACGATTGATTGAACATAACGATACAATAAACTCAATCTCTGTGATCATCAGAAACTTTTTTACAATTTTTACATTGCCATATTAGCAAATAAATTAATTAATTAATTATGTATGTTGACAAATCGCAAAGCAGATTAAATAAAAGCAATATGTGTAAGAGACCACAACCTTTCACCTCTCAGCTTATGCATTACAATAGCTTACATAAGTTTTGTCTATCAAAACCTAGACCCATAGCTAGATTATTAACTAAACTCAGAGACAACAGTATGTTTCAACACTATTTCCAAACGAATAACTAAGTTCGATTGTCGTTGTAACATAACAAAAGAAGATCATTCCGATCTTTTATTTTGCAATAATGTGCAACAAAAGAAACAAGAACAAAATTTAAATTTTACTAAAACCCCCCAACAGATTTTCATGTAACACTCGAGATTAAATTATTTATGACACAAAAAAAACTAAACGAAAATCGGTTCAACCGTTTGGGAGCTACGATACCACAGACAGACACGTTAAACTGGACTCTTGGACACGTAACGTAAGAGGCGACTAAGCTACACCAGGGTCGGGCAGCAGCGCCCCCAGCAGCACCATTCTACCACCAAACCGCGATCCCCAACCCGCATGCCCAGCGTGGGCATTATAGGCATTACCCCCCATGAGATGAAAGCAATTAAGGCGCTTGTCTTTGGGAGGTCTGCGATTCAGCAGTAAATAAATAAATAAATAATTTTGGACAAGTCACACAGCATTACATTATCTAGCCCCAAGTAAGCAGAGCTTGTGTTATGGGTAGTCGTGGACCAACCAATATAGGCTGAAGAGGAGGTAGAAGAAGTTACTTAATTGTTGACAGGTGAGTGAAAGAAGACTGTATGACAGAATTTAGTTTTTCATAGACACATTACTTTTAAATGAGTCCTAATACAAAAGACGAGAATTGCTACCACGCCGTAACACAGTGTTGCACTAGCGCGGCGCGCGGGTGGTAGATACTCTAACTTGTATGCTTAAAAAGCTAACCTACCGCAAATTTGCGTAAACAACAAATTGTTGGAACGTTTTTATCTTTTTGCAAAGTTTTTGTTTGTTTTTATTGTATACCTTATAACAGTTTTAAGTATACATGGTTTTTATAAGATGGCATAATAAAGTATTTTTATTTCTACAGATAGAGAAGCGAATTCGTCCACACGAAAAATATGGGAACTTACGAAAGTTTAAATTTAATCGAGCCAACATGCATGTAACGCAGATTATTCTAGATGATTTTTTCATGAAAAGTATTGAAAAAAGTACAAAAATTATAGTTTACCGCTGTAACTCATTCGGACTTACTTTTTATCATGGTAAAGCGCGTGTTATGCCGCGGCCGCGGAAAGAATCAAGAAACAAATAAAACAAGATAAATAATATTATTTAATTCTATTGAATATTCAGATTCCAAAAATAAAGTCATTCAGACGCCTAAGTAAGGTCTGTTAAATAATACAACGTTTTTAGCAAAAATATTTATGCAACTTTAATATACATGGGATCAGCAGCGTGAAGCGAGGAATTTACAGATTTATTAATGTGTTATCGGAGCATGGAATAAATGACAAAGGTGTAAGTTTACACAGATTTAATTCGATTGTCATAAAAAAAAACGATTCTCCTAATTTGTTTTCGAGTCATAGTTTAGGACATGACTAGTCGCACACTCACAAACAGCATGTAAAAGAGTGGAATAACTACAGACCACGTTATTTGTCGTTATCACCACATATCATACATCGCAGTAGCCTACTAATATTTTAAGTCCGAAAGTTTAGAAGAATATTTGTATGATGTTAGTTACCTCTTCAAGCCTAAACTACTGAACGGAACGGGCTGAAATTATGCATCGGTGTTGTTCTCGTACTAGACTCACATTAAGCCTGTTTTTATCCCAGAAAACGCGTGCGAGGGATGAAGGCAGAAGCTAGTGATGAAATACCGAAGAAAAAACAGACGAAAAATCGTGTCAGTCTGCCGTCCCATCGGATTAGAATATCACTTATTTCTGTGTCAGTGTTTAGTTTTACGAGTATAATTTGACCTTTTCTAAGTGTACATTTATTGTATTTATAGAAATAAAGACTTTTTGATTTTGACGAAAGTGAGGGAATAGAGAAGTGCACCTGTGTTTGCGCACACACTTGGGGTCTAGAATATGTCCTGCGCACCAGGCTGGTCTCCGTTGAGACTGACTGCCGTGGCTGAAGATTCGGCAGGAGGACATCATTCCAAAAAGGGGGCTTGACTCTTCAAGTATTTTGTTTGATTTGTCAAATTAGAAGGCGAAATACCATGACTGTTTTAAAAACCTTGTTTACAATTTTGATTTACCATAATTTGATGATAAGAGAACATGTGACCGACAATTCACAAAGTTAAGGGATGAAACGTTGGTGTTCTTCTAACACAAACTAGATTCGTAGTTAACCCGTTTACATTCATAATGAATTCACTTACGTCTAGAAGTCACCTATTCAGTTACTACACAAAAACAATGCTCCAACACTACTACAATCAAACGCAAGTTTAACACATCGCATAACTTTTAAAACATAAAAGAACAATCTCATCTATTGCAAATCAAAAACATCCATAAGTTCAACGTTTAATGGCCCAGTAATGACCAGTTAGGAAAGACAGACAGACAGATAGATCACCCTGATCTCTATGACATAACATACTTCACCTTTCTCTGCCGGTTTATGGACCATTGTCTGTTAGCTATCTGGGGAAGCTTGTCGGATACGTAGTGATTTTTATTGCGGTCTTCTTGCTATATATTTTGTGAACTATTAAATAACATGAGTACGGTACGGTATGGGACATGAGGCAAAGTTAGGTTTATGCAGACTTATCGTTCTAAGGTTCTATTAATATGGATCTATGATAACATATCGACGAAATCTTGTACTTTGAACTTGAATATGGACTTAATTGGAATTAAGATAGCATTGGGTCAACATTGGGTGAAGTGAGATTTGGGATACCTATGACATAATATGTTCGACTAATTTTGAAATGAAATGATATAATTTATTTTACACGCACGACACATTACAAGAAACGTTTAAGGAAAAAACTAAACTAGATACGAGTTTATCAATAACACCAAGTTGTTGGAAATCTGCTGGAAATAGCTTTGTGGTGCCGGCTGAGAATTTGCACCACCCCAATTCTTCCCGCGGGTGTCATAAGAGGCGACATCGAAAGGATATCCACCGGGGGCGGGCAGCAGCGCCCCCTGCAGAACAATTCTACCACTAAACTGTGATCCCCAACCCGCATGCCCAGCGTGGAGATTATGGGCCCCATGGGATAAAAGTCAATAGCTTGCTTTTATTTGATCTAACAAAGGTTGTAATAATGTGATTGTTTTAGAAAAAGTAAAAATACCGACTTCGAATCCCTTAGCTTTGGGCTGATTTTGAAGTTTTGCGGGATAAATACCTTCGGGGATAAAACATGTTGGGGCCACCTGGGGATCATCCTCTACACAACTGCACAAGAATTCTACAAATTGGTCTATATATATAAAATTTCAAACTGCTTTATTTCCTTTACACCTTACAGGACTCTTGGACACGTCACAAAAATTTAAATAACATAAATAAAACTAGGAAATAAAGTGACCACTTTGATTTTTTATTCACTTCAATCTTTTTAAAGTAAAGTAAAGAAGCGAATAAGAAACCTGTACCTTGTTAGGTTGTTAGTTTTCGAGTTGGAGCAAAATCGTCCAAGCTTTTTTAACCTCTAGATAATCTGATATTTTGTAGTAAGCCTTTTTACAAAGGATATGTTGGTAGGAGAAATTAACAAACATACAAAAAAATCACATAGCTACAGCCAAACATTGAACCTCCTTTTTTAGAAGTCGGTTAAAAATACATATTTTTCGTACAAATAAAAGCTAAGATTGAATGAGGGTAACGATAAATGTAACTAAATGAGATAAGTTAATGTAGAACGAGGTTAACTTGAGACAATAAGTCCAAAGATAATTCTGAGAATCTCGGTGTAAACATGTTATTATCAATTTGAACTTGGCTCTCGTGATTATCATTATTTTAACAAATTAAGACATTATCAGCTTCTTAAGCATTCAATCAACATTCAATGACATTCATTCACACTATAATGTTTCAGTTTGGATGGATGAAGGTTGACATTGATGAGTGATATTTTTGAACAAGCTAGAGATTTCTTCTGACACGACTGCCTAAGAAGAAGAGATGAAGTTTAGGGTTCATGCATATGCATGGGTGTGAGTTTTTTTTATATTTGACCCTAATGTGACAAAGTCCTGCGCACAAGGCTAGACTCCGTTGAGAACACAGAAGTATATCGAGAGTTTGAAACTCGGCTGGGGGACTTAATAAGTTTTATTTAAATACCTCTGGCTCTTCGGGTTTTCAAAAAATTATCTGAGCGTCTGGTCGAAGCGACGCGTGACCCGAGAGCTGGTCAGTATCTGGCACAGCGCATCAGCATTGCCATACAGCGGGGCAATGCAGCCAGCGTCTTGGGGACGCTTCCGACTGGTATTGATATGGATCAGTTGAGCTACATGTAGATTGTTTGCAACAGTCTGCAGTTAGCTCAATTGTTTCAATTGTAAATACTAATTATATTATAATTTTATTACCTAATTAAATATTGTAAAAATTTAAATACCTCTACAGATTTGGATATGCAGTATCGTTAGAATCCTGACGTCATCGCAACACAAGTGACAATGGCTATATTTGTTTAGTGTAGGTAAAGTCGTGTTTTTAACCGACTTCGAATAAAGGAGGAGGTTCTATGTTTCGATTTCCATAAATATGGATTTTCGATTTTCGATTCCGCGATATATGGATCGATATGATATAGGAAGTAATCCCGAAAAAAATTATTACCTCGGGATTGGTATTTGTCCCGTGAAACACTAAAACAGTGTTAAATTAAATTTATAAATAAAGACTTATTTGACGACCTCCGTGGCGCAGCGGGCGAAGGTCCGCCTGCGACGCAGGAGGTTGCGGGTTCGATCCCCGCCTCGGAACAAATTTGTGTACGATCTGCAGAAATTTGTTCCGTTGGTCTGGGTGTTTTCTATGTATAATAAAAATATCTATCTATGTAATATATTGTATTAAGTATATCAGTTATCTAGTACCCATAACAAGAGCTCTGCTTAGCTTGGGGCTAGATAATGCTGTGTGAATTGTCCAGCATTATTTATTATTTATTTATTTATTTATTTATTTATTTATCTATCTATCAAATTAAGGGATTCAAAGTCGGTCGACTCGAAACAAGCAAATTATGTATGATTAACTTTTTTTTTCTTCTTTTCTTTAGATCAATATTTAAGTGGAGAAAATCAAATATTACTTTATTTTGGTTTTTAAATAGGTGAGTATTTGATTTTTCAAAAAGTCTCACGCGGTCTCATGGTCATCATCATCAGCGTATACTAATCTGCTGATGTACCTACATAGTCTTATAATAATAAAATGTGCCTTACTAGCTTCAGCCCGCAGCGTTGCACGCACTTGACGCGCATAAACTTATCATATGTATAGACATAGGATATATACGGTACGGGTAGACGGTATCGCAGGCATAGGCCTGCAATACCGTCTACCTCCCTGCCAAATTTCATTAATATATGTTTAGCCGTTTAGGCGCGAAACGGTAACAGATAGTCAGATAAAGTTACTTTTAGATTTATAATATTATTAGATATAATATTATTAGATTTATAATACTAGCTGCTGCCCGCGGCTTCGCCTGCGTAGTTTCCGTTCCCGTGGTAATTCCGGGATAAAACATAGCCTATGTCCGTCTCCTGGTTCTAAGCTGCCTCCCCACCAATTTTCAGCCAAATCGGTTCAGCCGTTCTTGAGTTATAAATAGTGTAACTAACACGACTTTCTTTTATATATATAGATTATAAATCTAAAAGTAACTTTTGTAACAAAGTTTTGTATGGATGTGTTTTTTGTGTTATGTGTAATTTTGTATCATCTGTTGGTAGATCTAAATCCATAAATATTGATTCTAGATGCGACATTCGCGCGTTGAAATCTTTTGTATGGGACCTTTGTACGTTAAGTACTAAATTTCGTATTAGGTACTAGAAATCTAGTCACATCATCATGTCTAGGTAATAATAACCGGCTTATGAAATGTAGCTGGTTAATACCTAATACCACTTTTACTAACGATTAACCTTTTAAAATGTCTTACCTGCGCTACGACTGTATACAAATAAAAACAAAACGCCGCCGCACCCAGCGATAAAGTCTTTCCAAACATTTTCACACAAATTGTCACCTGCACGATACCAATCAAATTATCATTTCAATATCGCTAATTTCTAAACAATGCAATGATTGATAGAGTCGATAGTAACTAATTACAAGAAATTAGTCAATCAACAAACAATACAATAAAAACAATTGCTCATTAGTCGAACTTCTTCATTACACATTCACTTCACTATTTAAGCAGAAAAAAAAAACGAAATGTCACTCTATTCTAAGTTCAAAAGAAACAAAATCACAGTAAGGAGTTCGTATATCGTATTCGATTATTCAAATCGATTCGCAGTTCGGAACGCGCGGCGTTGTGTAGATTTTCCGCGAGACTGACATTTGGCCGGCCGGCTGCTAGCTAGCGATGCGCCCCTACCCCGTCTGTCTCGTCCTTGGACGTACTACCTTTTGATAAGTTATGTTCTAGTTGTAGACAAAGTGTGAAATGTTGACTAGTCTAAGCTCGGGAATTGCCTGAATCATGCTATGATTCAGTGAATTCTTGCGTTAGTTATTCAGCTGCATATTTTAACCAGGCGTAGGCATTTGATATCTCAAGTCAACTGATACGTACCTAGTACCTATACCTACCTCAGTTAAATTGCTCTTCTAATGGTCCATATGTAGGTGATGATGATGTCCTCCTAGCCGAATTTCGCCGACAGCGGTCAGTCTTAAGATACTAGCAATGTGCGCAGGATATATTATAGTACACAAGTGTGTGCGCAAACACAGATGCACTTTATTCCCTTACTGTCATAATCAGATGGGACGGCAGATCGACACAACCGGGGAGAGGTCAGGCGCAGGACCAACGGCTTAAGTGCTTTCCGCGGCAAGGGGGTGTTCACACCCCCAACTTTCTGACTCAGGGATGGTTATTGGGATTTTTGAGCAAGAAAATTCACACTGGGTAGAGTAATAATAGTATATTTTTGTCTATATTGTCTGATGAAGTCCCTTAGGCCACGCGCACACTATCCTGGCTGTGGCAGCAAGTCGAACATAATGACGCGTATGGGAGCCCGCGCACTGCGCAGCTATGAACTCCCGTGCAATATTTCGGCCGCCGCAACCTGGCTGGCGCAGCCTGGCTGGCGCAGTCTGGCTGCCTGCCTGGGGGCCATCCTGCGCCTAGAAGTAGTTCTAGCTGGGTAAGTTACAAATTGTCTATTATTTCGACTTTAACCATGACAAATACTTGAATGGATCTTACAAGCTATTTGGCATTCAAGCATCCACGACGCGCTAACTCTTCAATGATTTGATTTATTTATGGAACTAGAGTGATTTCGTCAATTCATTTAAATGATGTTATTGATTCTTTGTTTCTGTTTCTCCATATTAAGAAATTTCTTAATTGGTTTGATTTACGATTTGTGGAAGCTGGAAGGTGAGGACATTATAATTTTAGTTTTCTAAATGTCACGTGAAAATATTTATTGGCCCCTACGTAAAAACGTGTTGTTTTATTTGCATGTTATATTCTAATAATATGTCCAAGCTTCTCATTCATCTGCCCTTGCTAGTTTTAGTTGAATTTTAGGGATACGTAACTCAAAAGAAAAAAGGAACCCTTTAAGGATCACTTTATTGTCCGTCTGTCTGTCTGTCTATCCGTCTGTCAAGCCCCTTTTCTCAGGACGCGTGGAAGTAGCGAGTTAAAATTAACATCAAATGCTCAAGTCCGTAACTTCTTGAAGCCTCGAAATAAATAAAACTTTTAGGTCAACGTAATCAAAGGTTACAGTGCACGAGTCCGATTCGCACTTGACGTTTTATTTAAGGCTTTGAAATCTTTCCGCTAATTGCTTTGATGCCACTTGTCATGGTTTGTTCTCACAAAGACAGGTTCTCAAAAAGACAGATATACATTATATAATTAGGTGCAACATATTGTTAAATTCGGATGGCATCATTTACAACCAGAATTCACCCGCGTTGGGTATAAATGATGAAGATGGTAGGTACTAATGATATTTTTACCGTAGCTCCTATATTAATAACGTTGTAAAATCCTTCAAATAGGAACCAACTTTATTAATAAAGAAAGTTACAGTCAAAGAATAGAAAGAAATTAGAACTAGTATTTACAATTGAAACTATGCACAAAACGAATTCATTTATTCGGTGTAGTCTCAGTAGTTCGGTTACAGTTAAGTGAACCGGACTACTGAGCCCCTCGATGTACCTATCAGTAGTCCGGTTCAATTAAGCAACCGGACTACTGATACGTTTTTTGCCACTGTTATTTCGGTGTTTCCACTCAATCACAAAAATACCATCACTTATTGGAAAAGTCAGACAGATCCAACATTGATAAATATAATAAAGAATAAAAGTAAATAGGAGGTACATTCACAATGTAGGGAGTAAGGTCATCAGCAAGAGCTTCGATAAGACCATAATATGATTTTTCTATTAATAAATTTCCATTTTGAAACTAAATTAATATAATAAAAGTGAATGACAAAAGGAATAATTACGTATCTGTGACAAAACAATATATTTCTAAGCCCAACAAACACATGTAAATAACTTAAGCTACCTATCTATGTACGTACGTACATAATAAATATTATGCAATTAATAAATTAATTATAATTTTACTCGTAACATAGGTTATTATGCTTTGCAACTGTTACATAAGAAAAACAAACAGAAAAAAAAAGACGGGTTGCACTCCGGGAGTGCCGGCAGAAGTGAAAACTTGATTAGATTGATTAATTATTTATTAATTAATCAACAATCCAAATCTCCATATTCATTGTTACTTGAAAGTATATTATATGCTTCTTGTGGATTGTGGCAGGAGTTTAAATAAGGTGAATCACGTAACTGTCTTCTCAAATCACAAGTCGAAATTTTAAGTTGCAGAACATGTATGAGTGAATGGAAAAGACAATTACCATCACCTGGAATATCTGTAGTTGCGTAGCTTTGGGGGTAATAATTAATTATTTGATTTATTGCGCTGCCTAAACGAAACAGTAGGCCCAGGCATACATTTTCGCCGCGCCGTAGAGAGGGGATAGCTGTCTACTCTCCATCCGTCTTACGCTTTTTCGATCAGGTCACGTGTCCTGACGCGAGTTTAAGATTTTATACCCATTACAGAAAAAGTGCTCAACGCCGCTAAAGAAGTTTTCACTTCAAAAACTGGGTCCTTAGCATAATCTAACTCACAATCACTCAAATCATTAACACACTAATTACTAAAACATTAATATTGACCTTTTCTTACTATTCTAATCACTTATTTCCTTAGAAGACAAGGGGAAGGCAAACCACGCTCCTTATGTAGCTAATATGTACAGGGTGAGGCCATAATTATTTAGACGAAGACCTACAATCCATGTACCTATCTCATATTATTTTTATAATGTGGCACAAAATGCTGCCTACACTAGCGAAAAAGGCAACAATTGAAGGCTCTGAGTACAATATTTTACCTAATTATTCAGAAATTTTACCTAAATATCGAAAAACCTGCTATAATTTTTGGAAAGAACATTTTAATGAAAGGTCTGTTGAAAAAGGTATTTGGTACAAATCCATACAGTGTGAGCCTCCTCATGTCCCTTGGTTCAGTATGATAAAGATACCTCGTAAACTTGTAATTACAGCACACAGGTTACGTACGGGCCATATGCCCCTAAAAAAGTTTGCGTACTTAATGCGTAAAGCCGACACACCGAATTGTGAAACATGTGGTGTTGTGGAAGATGTTCACCATTTATTAGAAGAGTGTGTCCGCTTTCAGCATGAAAGACAATCGCTTGCGGTGGCTTTCGGCTTGAACAGACTGGATACAGGGATTTTTCACAAAGTTTTAGAGCACCCGACAACTGAAGCAGCTATACAGCTGTTTAAGGCCGTGAGCCATCACAAGTAGATAGGTAGATTTATTTAAGATTAGTTTTGTTTCTTATTCTGTATTTATATTTCTTTTACACCATATTTTCATTTTGTTGTTTGTACTTTGTAGTGTATAGGACTGGCATGTTAATAATTATAAAAAAAGTCCTTCAAAATAAATTAGAAAAAAAAAAAAAAAAAAACTGCCAGAATGTAGAGAAATTAAATTAAAAAAAGTTAATGAGATAAAACTAAATAATGGTGGACAATCCACACAGCAATAACTAGCCCAAAACTAAGTGGAACACAAGCTCTGCTAGGTAACCCTAACTTGTGTTACTTACTACCTAGCAGATCTCGTGCTCTACTTATTTTTGAGACTGATAGTGGATAACGGATATACCTAATTCATTACATTACATAGCTAGCTTTTTTTTTACATAAAAACACCCAAAACACCCAGAAAAAGTATCTGCAGATTGCACAAACATTTATCCTGAGGCGGGAATCGAACCCTCCGAACCGCCCGTGTCGCCGTGGAACGTTGCCCGCTGCGCCACTGAGGTCGTCAAATCATTGGATACCTATACAATGATTTTATTCACAAAATGAAAGTTACATCAATTCTCGTACTGCATCCTAAAAATATTGTTACTACCTTAAGTACTAAGTGTCCTATGTATTACCTAAGTTGCCTACGGAAGCAACCTTCACCAATGTGTACTTACTTAACTACAATCAAAAACATTATAAAAGACACACGACAACAAAAAAGAAATAGAAAATTAACAGAAAAGAAAAGAAACATAATACAGAACTGTGACAGGAACCAGCTGACAATAGAAACACAAATAGAAAAACGTCAACATAGCCAGATAGTGTGTCAGAAGGATTACAAACACTTCCTTCGGTTTTATATTATGTTACAAATGTGACATATAACAAAGTTGGCATATAAGTCCGGCCAGGTGTATAGAGCATTTAAATGTTACTCATTTACGTGGGAAAATATTCAATTATAATAAAATCATAATAATGACAGTAATTTACAGAAATTTTCTAATTAAAATGAATGTACAAAGCTCCGTGATGAAGGAATCGAATCGCGATCATTTAACATTAATTCTGATACTGGTCTCTTCAAGATAAGAGTGATTAGGTATGTGTCATCTATCTTCGACCACATCATCACTTACCTTTTGTGCGTACGATAAGCCGTGTTGGACCTGCGCCTGTCCTCCCCTTGGTAGTGTCGGTCTGCCATCCCATCGGACTATGAGAGTGAGGGAATAGAGTCCACCTGTGTTTGCGCACATACTTGGACACTATATTATGTCCTGCGCACCTGCGGCTAATCTCCGTTGTGACTGGCCGCGTTATGAAATAAAATGATATGTATGTATGTATGAGGCACGACATTCATTTTTTAGGGTTTTGATGATCGAAGATCGGTTTCAAAACCCTTATGGTCTCGCTTTGTCTGTCCTTTTTTCCCTCCTTAATAACTCAAAAACTACTGCAGCTATCAACTTGAAATTTAAAACAATAATACATTTCGTGCGCCTGTACAGATTTTGAGAAAAATAAATGAAAATAAATGAAAAATGAAAATGAATATTTTCCATACAAATTGTGATGCCGAAATTTTAAAAGATACCTACAGAGTCATATGGCGTATCAAATGAAAGGTACCATTTTGTACATTTCAAAATATATTATGAAATTTTTGTAGGTTTCATACTTTTTAAAATATTTCGAAAAAAGTCGAAAAAATACCCGTTCCCCCCCCCCTATCTCCGAAGATTGCAGAGCGATCCATGTAAAATGTATGGAGCGTTTATAGACATGGATCTATATTTTACAGGAAAAATATAGAGAAGTTTGAAAAAAGAACACTTTTTGAAAAATGGTCAAAATGGGGGGGAATAATTTTCAAAAGGGGGGGCTACCTTACCGAGTGGGGTATCAAATGAAAGGTATTTGTTTGTACGTTTCAAAACAGTTTTTCAATATTCTGTAGGTTTCATACCTTTTGAAATATTTTGAAAAAAGTCGAAAAAATACCCATTCCCCCCCCCCTATCTCCGAAGTTTGCAGAGCAATCCGTTTAAAATGTATGGAGCGTTTGTAGATATAGATCTATATTTTACAGGAAAAATATAGAGAAGTCTGTAAAAAGAACACTTTTTGAAAAATGGTCAAAAAGGAATAATTTTCAAAAGGGGGGCTACCCCACCGAGTGGGGTATCAAATGAAAGGTATCGGTTTGGACATTTCAAACCAGTTTTTAAAATTTCTGTAACTTTCATACTTTTTGAAATATTTCGAAAAAAGTCGAAAAATTTACCATTACCCACCTTAACCGAACCACCCATTTAACCGAAGCATGCAGAGAGATCCATCTGAAATGTAACCTACTATTCTTAGGTATTCGTTAAATTGCGAAGTCTCTAACCGGTACTTTTGGTACATATTTGTTGACAAACGTTCAAAACCCTCGGCGCGCGAGTTACACTCGCACTTGACGGATCTTGTTTATCATAGAAATAATTCTAAAGTCTAAACTTCGATTTACACCTGGAAAGCACCGTTGCAGCAAAGCACAAATATGTTTGAATTCAAATTTACTCGTAACATTTAAATGAATTTGATATTGACGTCATCCGATGACAGACAGCTCTCGGACGGAGCCATTTGGTCACCGTTGAATGTATCTAAAGATAACGAGTTGCAGCCTATATTTGAATGCACGTTTCTTGTGGTAGCGGTAGCGGTATTGGATTAAATAACGCAGAGCTTTAGTCGCTCATTTGCCTCGGAGAGGTATGCGGTTAATTATTGAGATCTATTAGTTATCTAATGATACTCCCACAAAATGCCTGAAGCAAAGCAAAAACCAAATTAAAGCAACAAAGCCGGTGTCAAGGCGAAGCAATCATCTGAGATTGAAAACTCATTAAGTAATGCGCTCATCTGAGCCACGGCGAGGCAGCCGCCATCAATGAACGACAAGGAATAAACAAATTAAACTAAATTGTTAATTATGTAACCCTCTGACATCACATCATTGAGTCGTGGGTAGTCAAAACAAAACCGCAAAAGTATTTAGTTAAAAGAAAACCCCAGTTGTGGTAGTAAAAACAAAACCACAAAAGTAGTTAGTTAAAACAAAACCCCAGTTGTAGGTAGTAAAAACAAAACCTCAAAAGTAGTTAGTAAAAACAAAACCCCAAAACCAGCTTATAAACACATAGTTACTAAAATTTAAACTTAAATTCCAGTCTAGAGACTAGAATTTAAGTTTAAATTTTTGTTCCGTTTAAACCATAAAGTAAGTCACTGCTGATAACCTTCCTGTATAACTGTTCCTGTCTTCCGTGTAACTGATAAGGGATTTACTTTAGCAATAGCAATACTTCTGTTTCTATTTTCTTAATATTTATTTTTTGTATGTGCTGCTGGTTTTCCTTAAATAAATAAATAGTTATGTAGTAATTTGGATTATCTGACATGTCCAAGGGTTCTTTAAAGTGTAAAGTACATTAAGCACTTTAATTTATGACTTTAGGAGCACCACTCGCATGTTGCGAGTATTTCACTGGTGTTAATATCCAGGGGTTTTTTCATCTCTAACATCTTGTCTTCACTCGGCGATAGCATTAACGTGATTGGTCACGTGACGCGTGAAAAAATCGCTTGTTTTCTATTTTCTAGGTTCTACAAGTAATTTAGACAAAAGAAACGAAGTTTTGCGCACATTGTGAGCCATTTGCTATATAATTGCTAAAACAAACTTAGAATCAATTATAGTTTTGGAGTCTAATGGTAATGACATAATGTTGATTTTAGTAATAAATCTCTTGTCACGTCTAAAACGATAGTTGATTCGTAGTTTGTTTTAGCGTGGGTGCATAGTAAATTGGCTTACAATGTGCGCAAAACTTCTTATCTGCCTATTTAAGTTACATGTAGAACCTAGAAAATAGTAAAAAACCCGATTTGTTTTTTTACGCGTGACTAACCACCTAGAGGCATCTTTTAAATTCATCTACAGCCTATACCGGTCCACTGCTGGAAGCAGGCCCCCCTTTGTAACACGGGGGGTAATGCCTATAATCCCCATACTGGGCATGCGGGTTGAGGATCGCCGTTGTGTGGTAAAAAAATCTGCAGGAGACGCTGCTGCCCGCCCCCGATGGATATCCCTTAGTCGCCTCTTACGACACCCGCGGGAAGAGTTGCGGTAGTGCTAATTCTAAGCCGGCACCACACTGCCGGGTGTCTTTTTATAATGCCGCGTATCAATTCAATGGCTGGAGCTGGCCGTGGACTTGGTTGCAAGATTAAGATACCTAAGTACGTATCAGTCTTTCCTAAGTACGTATAAGTACAAAGTTTATCGAGCTCTGGAATGTGGTCTCTATACAATCGATCAATCGACCAATGATCGAGTTACTAAAACCAACATTAAAATCGATAAGAGATCCGTATCAAATCGATAACCATCGAATGGATTACAAATGCTTACACGGTCCAGTGAATGTGAATTGTTGTTGTCTAGATAATCACATGGCTTTGCTTGCATAACATTAAAAATCTTGTAGCATTGGCTGGCTTGTTGTTTCCAACATACCTATTATGTACCTATATAAATGTTGACACGAAGTTGGTACATAAAACAGTCAATTAGCGTCTTAAATCCTAATTAAGGTTCATCTACCCAAATGCAGCCCTGAGTAGAATACCAGCGCTACAGTATGGTGACATGCTGTCGCATAAAGCTGAGCTATGGGCCATAAAATAAATAAAAATAAAAAAATCTAGAAACAAGGGTTCTTTTATCATTAAAACCATCTCCTCTTATCATTATGTGACCGAATGCTGGGTAAAGTCGGGTTATTGTCATAATCCCCACTAAGTTTTCCCCACCAGTGGGGATTATGACAATTCACAAAAATTTATTGGCGTTTTCCCCACTAAAATTTTTGGTGGGGATTATGACAAAAATAATTTAGGTTTGTTTTAGTATTATTATATTATATATTAAAAAATCCTGGAGCCAAAAGGAAATACTTAAATCTTGCTGAATAGATCTTGGATGATGATCTTCGCTGGTTTTTGGTCATGGCGTACGAATCGACCACCCCAACTAAGCCTATGTATGTCGTAAGGACTGAATTCTTAATTTGCTTAATTATGTGTATTATTTAACACCATCACTGCGATCACCAACCCACTTGCCAAGCGTGGTGATTATAGCCCAACTCCAAGTGGACTTATGTGCTGATGAAGAAGATCATAGTTAATGGTTTAATCGGGTATTTATCGCGTACCTATTGTTTTTATATCCCCTACGTTTCTACCGCGTTACAGAGATTGTGGTCACGGGGCGACTGGCCCTTAAATATCGCGAAAGTTTAAGAAGAAGATCATATTTTTAATTGTTCAAGGCAAGGTTTTATAGTTTTGTAATAGGCAGGAAGGCTTAGATAAGTAGCAGGCTCTGGGGCGACCATATCAATTACTTCAGTTATGGTTCGTTGATAATAAACTCC
Organism: Eupithecia subumbrata; assembly: GCA_949316285.1. Classification (NCBI taxonomy): domain Eukaryota; kingdom Metazoa; phylum Arthropoda; class Insecta; order Lepidoptera; family Geometridae; genus Eupithecia; species Eupithecia subumbrata. The sequence goes on along the minus strand of OX438640.1, from coordinate 8,382,941 downwards.
AATTACTTAGATTTGCGTAGGTTTTGAGAAAACTTGTTTTTAATTTATTACACAGAAACAAAGCCTGACTAATAAACCTTCATCGCAGTTAAAACTTCTATCTTTTTATGGCGATGCTATAAATTGTTAGTAAACCGTCCACGTCATATTCCCATTACAAAATTCTTTGAAAATATTTCTTCAAGATTAGACTACACTGTGACGCATAAACTTCTCGATATTTTTTGAGGAATACGTAAATAACCTTCATATTTGAATAGTCGTCATGTTTATTTCTCTACTTGGCAAATGTAAACCCACCTTAAGTGGCGCCAAAGGAACGATTAGTCATGAGAAAAAAACAAAAGAGAACCAGTTACAAAACCGATGGTATCTCAACTAAATATCACTTACACAACTATTACCAGCAAATCATCGCTTTGGCTTCCCGCGGGCGCGATGGCAGATACTGTCAGCGAGTGGTGAAATGATTGAGATGTTAGCATAAATGGTCATGATATGTGGTAAGTTACCATCGGGCCATAGACGAGTAGAATTTCAACGACCTCCATGCCGCATCGGGTGAAGTTCCGCATGCAAAGCAAGAGGTTGAGGGTTCGATTCCCGGCTCAACAAAAATGACAAATGTTTTTAGGATCTGCAAATATTTGTTCCGGGTGTTCTGGGCGTTTTCTTTGTTTAGTAAAAGTATCAAGTTATGTAATAGTACCCATAACACAAACTCTGGGGACTAGATGATGCTGTTTGGTTTTCCAGCACTATATTATTCTTAAGTTTTTGTTTCTATACTGCGTAAGCCTCACACTCTGGCAAATTTCTAAGAAATTAAATAACATCGAAAAATTTACTACTTCGGCGGGACTCGACCCTATATTATTCTTATAGCATTATTAAATATTGTATAATGTGATCTATGATCCTATCCGAACCAACCCTGAACGTTTGGTCATGACTTTTTGTTACACTCTAAAGAGACACCAGAGCCGAAAAATCTGTTAGACGCGCATTATTGACCATCACCAGACTAGAAGAGTCTCGAAGTAGTCTAAGTCGAAGTAATCTAAGTTGATCGTCTAGTCGAAGTAGAAGAGGACAGAAGAGTCTAGAAGTAGTCACCAGACTTGAAGAGATTGTTCATCGCGATAAGGCCGTCCTTTGTTCTTCCTCGATTCTCAGCATTATTCCTGTATTATATTTTGTCTTTATGTGATACAATAAAAGGCTATCTGGTTATCTATCTACCAGTCAACTTCCTCAAGTGCCACAAGATTGACAAGTAGAAGCCGATCTCCGGAAACTCGACGCCTCCAGTGAATAGTAAGAACCAGCTCAGAAGAAACGAGATGCTGGAGAAGACTTATGTTGGAGGTCAATTGTGGTACTTGACCTCCAAGAGAGTGTTTGGATCGCTAAACAACAGGTGTAGGTAACTGAAATTAAGTGTGTGCTTAAAATAAATAATGCAGAAAAATATGTTTGCTTTGTTTGAATTGAAGGTGAAAGAGTACATTCATTCTGGCAAAATCAGTTGAAAAACAAAGGCAATTTCTATCACCGGAAAGATATGCCACACGTCTGTCTGTCCGTCTGTCGGCTTGCAACAATGCATTGCGATACAATTTATCGGCTCATTCGAGGCGTTTGCGAAATTACACCCGTTCATTCTTACATGTTTAGGTAGATTATGTCGGTGAGGTTGAATCAGAGATTCTTATTTTAAGCCCCATTGTACTTGGGTTGGATTGACAAAAAACAACAAACTAGATTAAAGTATAGTCCATCACAAATCTTCTAATTCTATTTTTTTACAACTATTTGTTTTGTTTTTTATTTTACTTTACTTTCACTATGAGTCCTTCATAAGTTTTTAGTTCCGTTATTTGATTTATTTTTGTTCGTAAAGCTATACTTACCACTAAAAAAGATTTTTAGCTGGTTGGATACAAAATATGACTGAAAACTTACTTTGAAAAGAGAACAACTATAAAATTAGGGTCCACAAGATTGAAGTCATGTGTGTGAGATGAATCAGCCTAAAAAGGCCCGCGTTGGTGGAGCGGTCAGCATGACAGCACCATAATAGGGCCTCGCGTTACAATCCGGTCCCTCTGGTCCAGTCATGCCTCTACACATAATGGCACTGTCCAACTGTGAAAAACATTCAGTGGCCTGATTGTCTGGTCGGTTTTCGATATGCCCTGCACAGATTTCAAAATAAATAATTAAATAAATTTAGATTGAGAAGTGTCAAATGTGTGTGAAATTTCAATTAAAACAAGATCCGTCAAGTCCGAGTGTAACTCACGCGCCGCGGGTTTCGAACGTTTGTCAATTATACAAATATTTTCTAAAAGTACCGGTTAGAGACTTCACTATTTGATGAATACCTAAAAATACCTAAAAGTACCAACCTACATTTTAGTTGGATCGCTCTGCATAGGTACTTCGGAGATTACTAGGTCAATGGTAAAATGAATGCGTAAAATTTCGGTTTTTTTCGATATATTTCAAAAAAGTATGAATACGACAGAAATTTTAAAAACTTTTGAAATATACAAACTGATAAACTGATACCTTTTATTTAATAACCCACATGACACTGAAATATCTTTTAAAATTTCGACTTCACAATTTGTATGGAAAATATTTGTTTTAATTTTTTTTTATCTGTACAGGCGGCGCGGCGCACGAAATGCATTATTATTTTTAATTTCAAGTTCATAGCTGCGGTAGTTGCCGAGTTATTAAGGAGGGAAAAAAGGACAGACAAAGCGAGACCATAAGGGTTTCGAAACCGATCTTCGATCTCGAAACCCTAAAAATATGAATCTAGGCCGATCAATCGATTCCTTTTTCGAAGCCAAGGTGAAATAATATATGTAATAGATAAAATTAAATAACATGATCGAATTCTCTTTTGTTTCTCAATCGGTGTGGATCAGGCCTATATGGTGCGGAACCACCTCTTTATTCATAGAATGACTCAATGAAATAAACACATTTCGCTCGACATCACGACTGCCTTGTCATAATATCTCCAGCAATCCGTAGGTGTCAAAGCCCAAATCATGTCCAAGTGACATTAAGGACACGCGCTCACTTCGAGGGTACTCCGGCGGACAGAGGATCAGTGGGGCAATTTAGTCCGATTCAGATGTACTGTGACCTTTGTCACGTGGGCTAGACACCCACGAGACTCTCGCATTTGACGTTTAGTGCTTGTAAAATATTGCTAGATATTGATTTGACTTCGCAGCTTAATTTTAGGATTGGCGCTGATAAATAAATAAAAGAAATAAAATAAATGTATTGCCATTACTTAAATTAAATCAAATCAAAAATTCTTTATATCCATAAATACAATAAATGTACATCTAAAAAAGGTCAAATTATAAAATAAAACTAATATTAACGCAGAAAGTATTCAGACAGAATAAGGGTTTTAAATTATAGTTACAATAAATAACAGCAGTTTTAAACAAAATCTGATATTACAAGGTCTATTATACAGAGATCATTTTTTTTCGTTTAATGGAATGTTTTGTCGTGACTTCGATAGGTGGCTTATTTCCATAATACTTACCTATTCCACGGACGGATGAGTCAAAACTTTTGGTGTAAGTGTGTCATCCAATCTCACTGATAAAACTCAGTAGGTACCTATGGCTATCGTCTCACAATAATATAAATAAATAATGCTAGAACATCCACTCCACACAGCATCAGCATTCCCAAGCTAGGTAAGCAGAGCTTGTTATGGGTACTAGATGACCATTAAACATAATACAATACATTACATAGATATTTATTTTTTTATTATACATAGAAAATACCCAGAACATTTGTAACAAATATTTATAGATCGTACAAACATTTGTCCGGTGGAAATCGAACCCTCAACGTCATGCGTCGCAGGCGGACCTTTGCCCGCCGCGGGCCATCATCGGTCGTCCGGTCGATAATAAGTTGGCCAAACACGAGCAAGGAATCTGAGACTCTCAATATCTTCCCACTAAATTTATTCAATGTTAAACTTACGAAAAGTTAACTACTTACTGTTATTGCTCCAATTGAAACAATTCCAAGTGTACAGGTATCTTCGAACAAAGGGCAACGCAATCGCCTCTGAAACAACGGAAAGTAGCCCGAGTACAAGGGTGTACGTAAAGTTACACTGAACGCAAACTTGACCACTTTTTGGACACAATTTTAAGTTGCCAGTAACATTGCCCACGTAGGTGCAATGTGGTAGCTAAACGGTAAACGATTACTATGGCTAAAGGAGTTGCATCACATAGAATTCGATTTTTTGAGGGCAGTTGTAGAAAATTTTACTCAATTGATTTCTAAACAAGGCTGGAGTTTGTTTAATGCATTGACTCCTATTGGAAATCTCACGTAGCACCTGGAATTTTTATGATACAAACCCATATTTAAGGTTTTTGTTATTATAGTGCGTGTGCCCTCACACTCAGGGTCACTCTTCAACTATATTTTTTAATTTTTGTGGTAAATGTTGGCACAATGGTACATCACGATAGGTTAACTAATACCTATATTGACCCAATGAAAAACACAGTCGGATGTGATTTGATTGGAACGCTGCTGGTTCAAAGGCCTATGCCCAGCTGTGGGCGTTTGTAGGCTGATAAGATTTCCTTAATTTTAACTAAGGGCTCTGATTTCCTAGTGGCCAACCAGTGGGCCGGTGTGCGTCCTAGCTAAGATACCGAGGCATCTCTGGTTGGCTCATATCCGCGCCGCGCCGTCCGACGCCGGAGTGAAACAATTAGCCGCTTGCGCAACACCTTGACAAAAACAACGAGTGGACACACGACGCACTTTTCAAGGATAAAAATAATAGTAAGAAGACCGAGCTGAATATTTGTTACAAATCCGACAAAAAAAAGTGAGACGTAAAGGATTTTTCATTTTTAAAAGCGCCTTTCGTGCGAGAGAGATTTAATTACCTATTGTAATTTTAGAATGACCAATTTTATTGATTATTTTTATATGTAGTAAAATCTATACACTAAAATCACAGTCTGAAAGGAAATAATTGCAATTATCATTATAAATATGCATGATATTAAACATCTTTCAAAACTGCTGGATGATAGCAAGGGAGCAGCTACTAGGCACATCTAGCAACGTCTTTTGGGTGAGATCATAATCTACCTTGAAAGGGTTTTTCTCTGTCTGACCAGAAAATAATCATCACAGCATAAGCTCGCAACTTCAGAAAATATCCCAGAAAAACGATAAATAATGGTCACCGTCTTTCCAGTGGCTAACCCACTGCCCTTGAAACAGCAGCGTCCCAAACGAATCACATCCGACTGTTTAATTCATTGGGTCAATTCATCAGTAACTTAGCCTCATGTACCATTGTACCCAAATTTACCCCAACAATGCAAGGTGGAAGATTGACCTACTCTGGTGCTAAATGAGGTATAATATGGAAGCTAGAACAATGACGGTAACCTTTTACATTAATTTGAGATAGAAATTAATTGAATGGTCTAGGTGTAGTGGGAGTTCCACTTTATTACCCACTGTTGGTAATACCTACCTAATGCTAGCTTATGCCTGCGGCTACTATTTATTTATTTAAAGAAACAAACATCATACATCTATATCTAATACGATTAATAAGGTAACTAGCTGACCCGTTCGCGATTTCATTCGCGTGGACTTTAGGGTAAGAAACTGAGAAGTTTCAGGGCTTTTAGGGATTTCCAAATCTTACAATAAATAGGTGTAAGGGTAGGAAATTCCTAAAGCCCGTTTTCAATAAAAAAATACTCCGTTTAAGCAAGCCCGTTTTATGGGTTGTTATGAAAAATAACGTACCTAATATTTTTGTTAATTTTTTTCGTTATAAACTTGGCATATGGATGCCACAAAAGGTTGTGAAAGTCTAACACCCTACTTAGGCCCATTTTAAGAGAGGTTTTGAAAACTACTAGAAGACATATTTCATTATTTTGTATTATTGTTTACATTTTTGTTATTTTAGTATATTGAACATTTATACAAAGTTTTAAACCATGTGGGATGACACACAAAACATCGGGAAGTTTGATCACCCCTTTCATCCTTACTTAGAGATTTTTATTGAAAATCCTGAAACATGTGTTTTAAATTATTGTAAATTCAGATCATATATGCCATTTCAGAACAATAGCAGAGCACGTTAAAAAGTTACAGCCATTTCAATACGGTAGCAAACTTTGAATCTCAAACTTTAATAACCCAATGTACCCGATTATTCAGGAACTTTTTTCAAAAATCCTGAAAACTATGTTTTATTTTTTTGTATTTTTATTATTCTCACAAAGTTTCGAGTAACTATTGTCACTGATACAAAAGTTACAAAAAAACCTTAAAAATTCGACTCCCTTTTAAGTCTATATTTTTCCGAAATTTCCTGAAATATTTGTTTTAATTTATTGTAATTTTGATACACACAGAAAGTTTCAGGTACGGCATTATGCATTAAAAAGTTACAGATATTTCAATACGCAGTCAAATTACGAATCTCAAACTTTAAGAACCTTATGTACCCCATTTTCAGGGAAATTTTGAAGAACCCTGAACCATTTATGGATTCAATAGTTGTATTTTTTTAGTATTTATGTAAGTTTCAAGCATATCGTTAATGAGTTACAAAAAAAGCTTAACAAGTTGGACTCCCTTTTTATCCCTATTTGGATATTTTATGAAAAATCCTGAATAACTTATTTTAATTTATTTTTGTTTAATTATATACTGAAACTGTCATTAGCATCCCACATTAAAAAGGTAGACATTTCAATAAGGAGCCAAACTATGAATCTCAAACTTTAATAACCCGTTTTACCCATTTCCAGGAATATTCTGAATAATCCTGAAACTCGTAGCCAATATTTTTTTTGTATTCTCTGTAAGTTTCATGGAAATCGGGCCACTGGTTAAGGAGTTACAAGAAACACCAAAAACTTCAACCCGCCTTTTTCGCTTCCGCCGGGAGGTTGTGTAATAAAAGGTACCTACATCCCCTCCAAATTTCAGCTTTCTAGTTTCAGCGGTTTGGGCTCGGCGTTGTTGTTACCAGAAAATTTCTTGTTCTTTATATATAACTAACTTCTGCCCGCGGCTTCACACGCGTATTTTCGGTTTTATAAGTAGCCTATTAACTAAGTAAGGCTTTGCTCTAAACGTACGCCAAATTTAATCTAAATCTGTTCAGTAGTTTTGGAGCTCCTAGGTAACATGGTAACAAAAATTCATGATTTCACAAACTTTCGGCTTTATAGACTAGAGGCTTTATAGTAGAAAGATTATGCTAATAAATGTAAGCTTTTCTTATTTTATATCGCGTGGTAACTAAATACGTCGTTTTCTGGGGAACTCAGAGAAATTATAGCTATCTACTTCTCAAATATATTTTCGAATCGGCAAGTAGGCCGGAGAATAACCTCCTTTACCCAATTATTTCAAACTTTACCCACTCATATATATAACTTAGAAGAGACAACGGGTAAAAAGATTAAGGTGGTTAGAGACGCTGGAAAAAAAATTGGTTTTTACTATTTTCTAGGTTCTACCAGTAATTTAGATAACATATAAGAAGGTAAGTTGCTTTCGAGCGTCATTAAAGTGGAATGGAATGGAATCTGCTACCGCTCTGTGAAGTTACCATATGCACATGCAGCATACCTATGACTAAAGTCATTTATAACGGGATATATACCATGATTTGAGTTTTGAGCTTTCCCGTTATAAAAGACTTTAGTGTTAATAACTATGATGGATTTAAAAGTTTTACCATACCTATTATCTAGCTGTGAATGATGCTTAATGACACCTAAAAACTTCTGTAACAACAAAGATTTCTCGGAAAATCAATTTGAATTCATTGAAACCTTAATGTAAATGATCGTCATCATAAAAAGCGCAATTGCCTCGGATGCTCGTATCACAGTGATTAGATTACTGATTATCTACGAACAAAAACTAACACAAATACCGATTGTTAATACCCATTACTGTGCCATAATTGAAAGATTATAGTCTATTGCGAGGTCGTGTGCGAATAAATATTAGTTTTTGTTGATTTCGGGCGCCATTTCGTAATGGCTATGGGAACTGGATGGATTAGTTCGGTCAAGAAGGGCCGAGCAATAGAGAATCGGTATCAAACACAAGGTTTGTTGCGAAATTTGGTGGAGCTTAATGATCGTGGAGTTAAAATTTATGAGTAGGTAAAAATAGGTTAATTCTTTCTTTGAGAACCGTTGAAAATCATGTTTTTTGTTTACTTTTGATAGTAGGTATACCTACGAGCATCTATTTTGGTTACTTATTGGGTCTTGCTTTCCTTCGTATTGCATTTTACCCACTTAGGTACTGCATTTTCACCTACTTTTGTAGAACCGCAAAGTTCTACAAGAATACCATCAAATAGAACCGAAATAAATCTCATAAGTTCTTACGTAGGTAATTCTGTGGTTCCAGTGAACCTACCAATAAGCCCATGAATACCCATTTAAACCTAAATTCTAGGTCTTACAGGCTACACCAGAAGGTTCGTCACTGCCATGAATAGGACATTTCCTAACCTTTGCCCGCTCTCGTAACCGCTCCCACGCCAACAAAGCCTTTTGTAACGTTTACGTGTATACGTGTTTAGCAATTAATTCGATGCACATGATCATGTGGGAATTATTCATTATGTAAGTGTGGTCAGCTTAGCAAACTGATATCATTTGCTAATGTGTTATGTATTTTAGAATGGTCTGGCTGTGACCCCAAGAAACAAAAGAGGACGCGATTGTCATCTTTATATTTTGAAAGGCGTATTTTACGAGTGGAGTATTATTTACGAATTAACGTTTCCTAATCTGTGGTAACTCGAGTTTTGGATTGTTGAAGCCATATTTATTTCTGAACTTTGTACTCGTACCTACCTACTCGTATGCATGCAGTGGGCCCTCTATGGTGGCTATTCCATTTTGATGGGTTTATTTTTATTATATTTTTATTTATTTGGGAAACAAAAAGCTTGTACTACTAGTATAACAATAAATAATACTAGAACAAATAAAGCTAAAACAGTTTCCGCTTATTCCAATATGCCTTCATCATCCCACCTGGATGATGAAGGAATATTGGAATAAATCCAGGGTTCCAATCAAAAGGTCTAGCTCTGTCGCTCCAAGAAGCATCTCTTGTAGCCGACTCTTTATTATTATTATATATTTCGTCTTCTATCATAGGTACACCATTTATTCTAAATACCTATCTCAGCTCACACAATGAACGGATGCTTCCTATTTCAGGTTTTGTCTTTCAAGCCGCTCAAACCACTAATTTCAAGCCGTAAAATCTCAAATGCAAAACCTAGTGATCTGACAAACAATACATAAAGCATACCCACTAATCTAAGCCCAGGGTTCATAACTCAAGAATATCAGTATAACCTGCGCGCATTCAGAATGGGATGGGGCTTTTTCGAACCAAGGCTCGCGCGGCCGAAAGCATTTGCAAATGTAAACTCGCGTCTGTGCCGTTTTTGATAGAAAATTATTATTCAGAACTTTTTGGCTTGCGCTACTTTGCTCGTGGTCTGTCATTTTCTATTTTCAGTAGGTAATTTTTCGGTCCTTTTACTCCGACGAGAGGGCCCATCCCATTCTGAAAGCGCGCAATTTATATGTATGTGTATTGTATACATACATACACTAAGACTATCTGAAAGACTGGGAATCTGATGCTAGTCTCTACTATCTGTTGGTTGATAGTAGGTGTGAATTTCTAATCAAGATCGCGCGTGGGAAATAGGATTTACAACTGATATGGTTTTTTGGCACTTCGTCAAAATTATTATTGTGCCTTGTGCTTAGTTTTAAAGCGAGCAAGTTTTACAAACATGACGCAATTACATTATTGGCTACATTTCTAAAATGCTTTCAAAGAAAATTACAATCAAATTAAGAAACAAATCAATAAATAAATAACGCTGGACAATTCACACAGCATTATCTAGCCCCAAGCTAAGCAGAGCTTGTGTTATGGGTACTAGATAACTGATATACTTAATACAATATACTATATAGATAGATATTTTTTATTATATTAGGTCCTTACATATGAAATTGGCGTTTTGTATGGGAGGAACAAAAAGTCGAATATTTTTTAATATAATATATTTAATTAATCAAAGTATGAACCATTATTTTCTATGCACTTTTGCCACCTTATAGGTAGTTCATTGATCCCTTTACTAAAAAAACCAGTCGGACGGGAATCAATAAAATCTTTGAAGGCGATTTGGACTGCCCCATCGGAGTTGAATTTTTTCCCTTGCAAGAAGTTATCCAAATTTCGAAAAAAATGGTAATCTGTTGGAGCAAGGTCCGGGGAGTACGGAGGATGTCTTAGACTTTCCAATTGAAGCTCTTCTAATTTAGTAGCCGTCTGTTGCGCAGTGTGTGGTCTAGCGTTGTCGTGAAGCAGCAGTGGCGTGGAGCGATTGACCAGCCTAGGTTGTTTAGCCGCTAGCTTTTCCATCATGGTTTGCAATTGCTGACAATAGACATCAGCCGTAATAGTCTGGCCAGATTTGAGAAAACTGTAATGAACAATACCGGCACTAGTCCACCAAACGCTTACAAGTAACTTTTTTGGGGTTAATTTTCGCTTGGGGCAGGATTTGGCTGGCTGGCCAGGATCCAACCATTGCGCTGAGCGCTTCCGATTATCGTAAAGAACCCATTTTTCATCACAGGTAATGATTCGGTTTAAAATACCTTCATTATTGTGCCGGTTTAGTAATGTAACGCAGCAGTCGACGCGCGTACTCGTAAATAATGCGATATTTTAAGTTTTCCATTTTGTAAAATGAGTGACGCAAACAGAAAAAAACAGAAGAAAAAAAACAAATGAATGACGATCATCGAAGCACAAATACACGAGTCTATAGCTGTACAAATTTGAATTTGGAATTCCTTACCAAAGAGGAGAAATTTGTGATTAAAGTGGCCAGTACGAAAAACGCCAATTTCATATGTAAGGACCTAATACATAGAAAACACCCAGACCAACGGAACAAATTTCTGCAGGTCGTAAACAAATTTGTTCCGAGGCGGGAATCGAAAAACAATCTATAGGTAGCTAAACTCAATTTTCTTTGTCAATAAAGGACTTTTGTCTCATTACAATTACCCTCAAAAATATATGCGATAACATCGCAAAATAAATGTACGGTCTCAACTGAGCCTACACATTCGCTTCCCTTGGAGTTGAGACCCTAGGTCCGTAGGGTACCGAGGCTCTTCGGGTTTTTTAAAAATTATCTGAGCGTCTTATCGAAGCCACGATGCGTGCGTGACCCGAGAGCTGGTCAGTATCTGGCACAGCGCATCTGCATTGCCATACAGCGGGGCAATGCAGCCAGCGTAGCGGGGACGCGACGTCTGGTATTGATATGGATCAGTTGAGCTACCTGTAGATTGTTTCCAACAATCTGCAGTTAGCTCAATTTTTTCAACTGTAAATACTAGTTCTAATTTATTTATATTATTTGATTGTAATTTTTATTTTTATTGTGGATGGATGTTGTCCAAAATAACAGACATCGATTTTCTAGAAACATAATCTATTTATTCAAGACAATCCGTACGAAGTCGCGGACAGAAACTAGTACGAAATAATCTCTAAAACTCTTTGATATTGTACGTGTAATGTAAGTAATCAAGTTTTTCCGTGCAAAGGCGTAGCTTTTTGCTCCGTGTTTCGTTGACAATGCCAACATTGTCTCGCAGGTCACTTTTACCGGCAATCATGCGCCAGCGCAGGTCAAGGGCGTGTCGGGTCACGGGACACGGCTTCATTGTCAAGTGATAATCTATTGATGACAGGCTATTGATTGACAGGTACAATGGTTTATTAAATCATTACTCAAGAATCATAAAAATGACAATTCAAAGCTTTTTGCAATGGCTATTTGAGTCTACACCTCATCATCATCAGCCTCATCCCAATGCTGAGTGGACACCCAGCAGTGGGATTCAGGCTGAAGATGATTCAAGGAATAGCAACGATTTGACGACTCAAATCTAGCAACGATTCCTCTCCTGTGGATGTGGCAAGCGGCATTGTTTTGAGCTTGTCGCATCTAGGTCTTGTGAATCTTATCTTATCTTAGGCTAATATTATGAAAGCTTTCTCAGTCATCGATATATGCTTGAGTAACGCTTTTCTATGAAATAACCGTCACTCAAGCACAAAACTATGTCTGAGTAAGTAAACAAAATATTGGCCTGAGTCTACGTACGGTGGACAATTTCAGAAGTTAGGTACAATTCCTTTCAAAACGTTCAACCAAAATAGAATAGTAAGTAATTAGTATTGAGTACATATACTAAATACATCAGAGTATGTTTATTTTAATTGTAAGTCCACTTTGATGGAACTTCAATTATTTATGATTACATAAAGCACGTAAATAAGAACATGTAAGTAAATAGTCGTGTTACAACGATGGACTGGTAATTGAAGACGCTCTACACAGTTCACATGCCTGCATAATTGCCGACATCATGTGTGTTTATAATAATTTATTGTGTTTTCCTACATAATACAATGTAAACTTGGACTACATAATACAATGTAAACTTTTTTAGTGACTGCTTTTCAACTTTAGTCCTTCAAAATACGAGGTGCCGCAATCCACACTTGTCTTTTAAGTCGAAAGGGGTTGATTCCGGAATTTCCGGAGTAGTGATAAACCTTTGTTTTACGATATTTTAAGTTCGATAAAAAAAAAACACATTGCCGTTGTCAATAGTACTTCAAACAAGTACCATTGAGCTCAAATTAAATTTACAATTAAAACTCGACGTTATCCACCTTGAAATAGATTCCACAGGATCTTCTTTAGCGAGGGCACGAGCACAAAAACTAACCTACAAGCCCTGACACTAACTACCTCAATTACAACAAATATGCAGAAGCAAGATCGTAATGCATTAATTTAACTAAAATTATAATAATAGGAGGTTACATAATGTGCATTAGGTACATGATAATTTATTTCTATAGATGCTAATAAAATACATAGGCATTTTCCACGTTAACTAGGTACTGATTTGTAAGCATGATGATGAGTTGATTGATTTATTTATGAGATTAACGTATGATGACGTACATAAATGTTTATACATAAAAATGTATTGTATTATGATCATAAAAATGTATTGTATTATGATCTAGTACCCATAACACAAGCTCTACTTAGCTTGGGGCTAGATAATGCTGTGTGAATTGTGCAGTTACAACGTAATTAAAATATTAAAACGCATGTGAAATGTTGTTTGTTACGTTGTGATTGTAACTACGAAAATCACAAAAAGCTTAATTTTAGAAATACTGCATGTTGCCAAAGAGTTATCCGTTTATATTTATTGATGCAACGGGTGGTTGCTTCTTGCTTAGGTATCTATTTGCCCAAGGACCTATCATATGGATTCCAATCAATCCAAAATCCCTTTCTCTCAGGAAACATCCTCAACCACCTTATAAAGCTTGAAGGACTTCAATCAGTGGAATCAATTTATTTTCCATGGATATTATCTAATTCGTTATTTTACGCTAACAAGATATCGCTCACGACATTTATCATCGCAATGTTGATGGAGACCTCGTAGTGCAATTAAATTTGAAACCAATAAAACATTTTAAATGTTATTGTTGTGGTATGTAAATATTTTGGTTGGCGTGAGTTGTAAAGTTCTTTGTTTGTTTTATTGCTGTCTACCGGCGGAGGTGGCACTCTGACTTAACAAAGGCTGAAAATTAAGTGATGACAGACTAGTGTAATATAATAGCAGCATTAGGTCAATTTGTCTGTTTTGTGCTTATTTACTTTTGAAATGCTTAGGTAGAGCAAAGTGAAAAGAGAAGACGAGAACAGACCCCACAAGATATAGTAATATGAGAGAGACCGATAAATAGAAAGCTTAATTCGACTGTTTACAATTACAACTAGTCTTTTGAAATTTTTGTCTATCCTATCGTGAACCGTGATTACGGTGGTCGTGTGGTACAATTCTCTGAAAAGGATAAGACAGCCAATTGTAGGATGCAATAGTTAGTGTTTAAGAACTTTTTCCTATACTTTTATCTTTGTGTACGATCTGCAGAAATTTGTTCCGTTGGTCTGGGTGTTTTCTATGTATAATAAAAAATATCTATCTATGTAGTGTATTGTACTAAGTATATCAGTTATCTAGTACCCATAACACAAGCTCTGCTTAGCTTGGCGCTAGAATAAATAAATAAATAATGCTTGACAATTCACACAGCGTCATCTAGCCCCAAGCTAAGCAGAGCTTGTGTTATGGGTATTAGATAACTGATATACTTAATACAATACATGACATAGATATATATTTTTATTATACACTAGCTGTACCCGCGACTTCGTTCGCGATTGCCTCACCTGCCGACTAATTTAGTTCACATTTAACCATGGTCTCTCGAAATTTGAAACGCTGCCGTGCAAAAAATCGTGTAGTGTCTACGGGGGATAGCATGTTATCATCTTCAATCCCATTCTTTATCCACACGACTTTTAGCTACGACTCGGCCAGCGCGTCAGTGTTAAGAAGTGTCATACTCGTTTCACTTCTTACTGATGGTTCCGTTCAGCTGGGGCCCTATTCTGCTATACTAATCGCTTCACTATGACAGGGGTATTGACACAGAATGACACGTTTGGGTATTCCACCTCAGATGAAAGAAATTATGATGAATGCAGATGGAGAGACGTGCGTCAAGTTTGAAACTATTCATTTATCTCGCACGCACTATCTGGAGTTTTATAAATCTAAGGATTCTACGTGATGATTCTGCGACGATTCCATTGTCATACTGAAGCAATTGTAATGCAGAATTGGGCTCCTGATAAATGGATCAGGAGCCCAATTCTGCAATACAATTGCTGACACAATTGACTGGACCACCGTATTTTTTTTTTCGTTAGTAGGTAGGTACAGTTGGCTGTGTTGCACAGTAAAAAATATTTTTCTGTGGTCTAGTTAGTTTAATTGGACCACTTACTGCAACCAAACTTCGGTAGTACAGTTAACTGGACCAGCTAAACCACCATATATCATGTAAGGTAGGAACCTAACTTATTTTTCCAAGACACCTTAGTAGGTAGGAACCTAACTAATGGGTGCGTCTTGGAAAAATACATAGATAGGAACTTACCTACCCTCTATCTACTAATTTTTTTCTTCTAACTACAGATTATTTCATCAATCTACTGATTTTCTACTCGACTTTCTACTGATTTAGTCAAATTCGATCTTGCAATACTGTTTCTAACAAAAAGAATGCATGAAATCGGACGACGCGTAGACCCGTCGTGATGCGCGGTTAAAGAATTCTACTTTTTCCTCTCTCCCAGGGGAACCTTACTGAATTCCAGGATAAAATGTATTCCATGTCCTTCCTTGTAGTATGAACTCAAAACGTGCCAAGTTTAATTCCAACTCATTACCTATGTAGTTTCGGCGTGATGCGCGGTGAAGGAATTTGACTTTCATCCCCTCTGCCAGGGGAACCTTACTGAATTCCAGGATAAATGTATCCCATGTCCTTCCTTGAACTCAAATAGTACCAATTCAGTCCAACTCATTCAGTATTTTCGGCGTGATGCACGGTGAAGGAATTTTACTTTCATCCATTCTCCCAGGGGAACCTTACTAAATTCTGGGATAAAATGTATCTTTCCTCGTAGTATGAAATCAAATTATGCCGAGTTCCATTCGAATTCATTCAGTTGTTCCATCGTGATGCGCAGTTAAAGAATTTTACTTTCATCCTCTCTCCCAGGGGAACATGACTGAATTCCGGGATGAAATGTATTCCATGTCCTTCCTTGTAGTATGAAATCAAATCGTGCAAGGTTTCATTCCAACTCATTCAGCACTTTCGGCGTCATGCGCGGTGAAGAAATTTTACTTTCATCCCCTCTCCCAGGGAAACCTGACTGAATTCCGGGATAAAAAGTATCCTATGTCCTTCCTCGTAGTATGACCTAAAATCGTGCCGAGTTTCATTTCAATACCTTCAGTAGTTTCGACGTGATGCGCGTTTAAGAAACAGACAGACAGACAGACAGACAGACAGACGGACAGACAGACAGACATGAATAAAAAAAATTACAGTTTTGGCTTCAGTATCGATAATAGAGTGCCCTCCAAAAAAAATTTTCAAAATATCTTCAATGTACAGAATTGGACCTGTTACAGTTTTATTATAAGTATAGATAGAAAACACCCAGACCAACGGAACAAATTTCTGCAGATCGTACACAAATTTGTTCCGAGGCGGAGATCGAACCCGCAACCTCCTGCGTCGCAGGCGGACCTTCGCGCGCTGCGCCACGGAGGTCGGCAATGATCTTATTTTGCAAGCCAAAAAAAATAAACGTAGTAGGTATTATTTTATAATGCTGCTTACAATGTCAATTATACCCACAGAAGATATCAAGCGGGAATTTATAAAGCGGATTTGTGACATGAAGTCACAGAAGTTTATGGGACCACGCAATGTCAGGGGATATACAAGTAGAATCGAGGTTCCGCAAACACTTATCCGACATTGAGAATAGAGGTTGTTTTTTGTTCCGTGAAAATTATATTTCTTCCTATAAAGCCATGTGTGGTTTTTTCGTAATTGACGAGTTTTAAGCTTCATCAAAGAATACTTTTGTTTTTTTACTCGGTTCATTAAATAAGCCACTTCCTACAAAGGTTTCCTTGAAGATGAACATTAAAATGATATTACGCCGATTATGCATTTATGGAACTTATTTGGGTCAATGTTGTAATGAGGCTTGTTAAGCTACTTTTGGATCGGTTTGTGCATCCGATGTGAACCTTGGCAAGGCCTTGACTTGGGCTTTAGTGTGCCTACTACATACCTACCTACTGCCTACACATACCACTCGTATGCCAATTTGTAATCCATGAATGTATGTAAACATATTATTATTTATTCAACTGCTAACTAGTGTGCGTTTTCTGGATATTTACCTGCAATTATGCAATTCAGGAGATATGGTGTGAAAAAATTACAAACGTCGCTAATCACTAAAAATATTAGGGTGAGTGCTATTTTCAACAAAAATTTCTGTTCATTACGGATGTACTGGGTAAACTACGAACCTTATTTGTGTTCGAAGAACACCAACATTGCTCTGGACGCGCGCGTCTAGAACCGCACTCACCCTGAAGATGTCCCTCGTTAAGGGATGAAACGTTGGTGTTCTTCCAACATAAATAAGGTTCGTAACTATCAATAAGAAAACAAACGCCAAACACAGTAACAAACGCCACTTTTGGCGTTTGTTAATGTGACATGGTTCTACAGCGATCCGCCAGTTTTGTGGTCTACTTATAACCCGCTTACATTCGTAATAAATTCGTCAAACTACGATAGTTTTATACTAGAAATTTATATATTTTTTCACATAATCTTAACGAGCAATGAAGACAATTTTTAGACGCCTCTTAGGTACTTATTACTATCATCGGGACAGGCCAAATGTAAACCTACTCGCTAATGACGCAGTGATTAGGCAAATACCTGTCAAATCAGCAAAACCACTCAGCCATCATTCACAAAGTCCACAAGACTCCAATACCACCGCCAGAGGGCGTGCTTACCATTTGTATGAACTCGTTTCGATAACTCGAGGCGTCGTGAGGCGCCCGCCCAGTTTGTAATGCGAGAGGCTGAACCGAGGGCAGTACTTGTTTTCTGATACCCTAGCTGTATATGGTAGACGGGTCCTTAAGTTTACGTTTGAGAGCGAAAATGGCGAAATTTTAATAGATAGGATGACAGAGCAAATTGATTCTTAAGGAGAAGAGCCCTTTAAGTAGAGGAAATCCTTTTTGGGAAGGAAAATCCCTGCCAAAAAGGATTTAATATTTTTCATGGGCAGTCATTGTAAAAGTATTTCTTGTTCCTTTTTGATTTTCCGAAAAGTACTGCAACTGGGAAAACCACGAAAAAGAAAATTCAAATAAGTCTTATTTCAATCACAAATGAACTACTATACCTACTATAATAGTCAACGTTTTAACGAACAATTGAAAATCTACCGTTTTATTTATGTAACCATTGAAAATCAACTGATGAGACTTTGTGCTTTAAAGTAGGATTCCGTTGTTGACGGCACCAGCAGACGGGCGACGCGACGGCGGCAGTCGACGCTACTGTGTGTGCAGTATGTGTGCGGGCTTCGGAAATCCACGATTTGATCCGTCAATGATGGCAAGGTAATGCTGCAGTGGCGAAGTAGCGTACTATCACAGCCTACCTATGTATATGCATACATTCGTTCGACGAAGGCGTTTTAACAGAGAAAAAGGGTCGGGCGGGGGGGAGAACGCTCCCGAGTTACTAAGGCGGTGATGTATGCAACTCGGGAGCGTCCCTCCCCCGCCCCGTCCATGCACGTTTGTCCTGTCAAAACCACGTCAAAAATGCCGTCATCGAACGACTGTATGCACATAGGTAGGCTGTGGTACTATTTTGCTTTCATGTAAGTCGTTTCCGAAGGGTTAAGGTTCAGCCGGTCCACTGATAGCATAGCTATAGCATAAAAATAAACTTCATCCTAGAATATGGTCTTTAGGCTCTTGTACGCACACATTTTTTTCGCCGTAAAAATCTACGGTTAATTCGCCGTGTTTATGCATGGCGCCGTCAACAAGCTTACATAGTGATCCATACAACACTGACGAGACAACCGTGCCTTCACACGCCGTTTTTAACCGTAAATTTTCACGGCGAATGTGTACCTTAACAAAGGTCTTTAGGCTCGGTCGGTGCTCTTTTAAACGAGATTGATTCAGACACTCAGTCGGTAGCGTTTGTTCAAGTGTGAGTTGCAACATCGCATTCCTTTGATAGATTGAACTCAAATCAAATCACTGTCTACTGCAACCTTCGTCCTGACGTGCCATTGTTCGAGGAACCATCAGCTTTAAATTTAAAGTGTCTTCTGTTTTAGGAACCTTGGGTTTATCAAACAATTCATCATTGAGGAATATGATGGTGGAAATATAAATATAGGTTCACAAAAAAAATATCGACTTTATAAAGATTAACCAAATAACTATGCTATTGTTTAATTTTCACAGGTAGCTGTGTGTTTTTTAAAGTTATCTTGATGATGAGTACCTAACTCAAAATTTGTGCAGCAGTGATAAAACAATTGTCGTATGAAAGCTTTTGGGATGTAGGTTCTTCATGTTAATTTCATTCTATAGCAGCTAAGTTCAAATCCAGCTCGAGAATAGTGTTTTGTTTAAATTATGTGAGTTTTTGAAAAACATATTTAACCGCTCCCGTTGTCCACCGAAAACGCAGCCTTCTTCATGCATTATTTGTGGACCTGGTTAATTGTCAATTTTTACCCACTTTATATTACTAGCTTCTGCCCGCAGCTTCGCACACGTATTTTCGGTATAATAAGTAGCCTATTATCTAAGTCAGGCATTTCTCTAAACGTACGCCAAATTTCATCTTGATTTGTTCCGTAGTTTTGAAGATACTTGGTTACAAAAATTCAGAATTTACAAACTTTCGGCTTTATAATATTAGTAGGGTTAAACCTTTCATTTCAATCAAATCCAAAACACCATCCATCACAACATCTATTAACAAACTCCTTTATAATCATCGGAATGCATGAGTCAGCCCCTGATGATGAGCACCCAATCGCCGGTATTGTCTCCGCGTCAGGGCGAGGTCGGCTCCGTAGCCAGAGGTCACTGCGGTAATGATACGGGATTCATTTACTGATTGACAGCTGAGAATGCCACGGGGAACGTCTTTGTTAAGCTGAACGCAGACCTTTCCATTATATTATACATGCATAGTCAGCAAGAATTAGAATATTCATTTGTTTAATATTAAAAATTATATAAAATTTTGATTTCCACTAAGTATATAAAATTAAATTAAAACCAATTACATAAAATTAAAATTTGTTTATTTTACCTACCTTTTTCTTTCGGCCCTCGGTGCGTTCGGCTTGAAAACAGAGGATGTGCAAATTGTGCATTCAGCTTGAAAAGCTGTTATAGTATTAATAGTATCTAATTAAGCAAAAAAATGCCCTGTAGTCCCATTATTGTTATAGTCGTTAACGAAGTTTATTTGGCGAATAATTACAACTTCCTCATCAGTATCAGTATCCGTAACTACTCCACTGCTACACGTGCCGAAACGAGAGGGGCTTTGCCATACTCACCTCGCTTGGCAAACAGAACAATCTTACCAACACAAAATTAAGAGCAATTATGTTTGTATATCAATGACGTCATTCTATAATTTTCTAACCACTTATTTGTATAAGTATATAGTTGGCATGTGGGAGGTTAAAACAAATAAAATAAAATATAAACATAAAAAATAAAAGATTTTTATTTACTTATGCACAATTACCTTAAAATTTCGCACTGTTCACTACTAATTAGGTGCAAGTACCACTTTAAGTTGGCAAAACCTTTTCTAGGTTGTCTATCTTCTATTATGTACCGTTTTCTTCGTGTTTCACATATTATCCCATTTTATCGAATATAATGCATATTCTGGCACTGCACACAAATTAACTTGAGAAACCAAATCAAACCTAATTATTCGTTGCGCATCCTTGCACTAGTGTAAAGACAGCTTTATGCGTGCACATCTGGATATGGAGCTCCGCTGCGCGCACGCATGCTTGAAGGTGGCTGCTTGATTAATGGAGAGCTATTGTGATTCTGCAAGGAGAGTTGGTTTATTCCATTAATGGCTATATTAATCATTTCGAGGGGTTAAATAGCTAACTATTCATTATTTTTTAACTGACTCAAAGGATGTTTGGCTGTGTTTTTTTTTTGTAAGTTCATTGATTTCTCCGTCATTTTTGTACCAAATTAATCCCAAAATGGTCCCTAAAAAAACTATTTCCGATGGATTAATAATTATCCCGCAAAATTTAAAACACAGTTTAATAAGTAAGGGATTCGTAGTAAATTTTTAGTTTTTTTTACACAATTAAATTATATAGGTAGGTACTTATATTTTCTTATTGGCAGATAAAAGAACAAGAAGATATTAAGAATTTGTGGTAAATTAATATTTTGAGATTGCAATATTTATACGACAATTGCTATAATGTACCTTCAAAATCTTAATTTGAAAAAAGACAACGTTGTTTTTATGTGTATCTAAAGTACCAAAGTAGGTATCATTGAATGAGATTTTTTTTATAAATCAGACTAGTAAATCAAGTGACCTGCATAAAATTCAACTAACTCACAAGTTCCTCTCAATCTTCAACTAATAAATTCTGATGGACAATGAATAAAGATGCGATAAATATTGAATCGATTGCCAAAACGCCCACACTATTGTCTATTTCAAAATATCTACTGAAGTGTTTGCTTTGTTAGTTCGTCTAGAGTGGTCTGTCATAAAACCAATGGATCTGCCTGTTTCTTTCGAAAGGAGAACTGCACTAAGAAAGGTCACTTAAGGGTGATCGTTACGGTTTGGCGCAATTTTTTTTTTTTTTTTTGTTTTGCATTTTTTCTGCTGTTTACGAGGCATACAATTAACAGAAAGGTAAATTCCGCAAATTGTAAACTAGTTTCTATGAACTCATAACAAAACCAACTTAGATTCAATTGTATTTTTGGAACATTATGGAGAATTTTGAATTTTAGCCTAAAGTCACTTGTATGTATTCCCAAATGCTCCGAAAATACCAGAGTGATACGAAGTACCTATATTTTTTTCAAAAATTAATAGAAAATGGTTTATGATTTGCGGCAAATCACTTTTCCGCTAGTTTTATTCATTGTAGAATGCAGAAAAAACTAAAGACAAAATAATTTGAATCTCGCGGCAACTCGAAACGATCAAATTCCATGCAATGACATGCATACTTAAGTATTGTACATAAATTCTCGGATAAGAAAATAGGTATACCTACACAAAGAGTAAATTAATAAAATATTAGTACAGCAAGCATAGCGTGATGTGTCAAATGATTTAACCATGGTCAAATGCAAGAACACGAGACATAAATTCAATAATAAACCATTACAAATTTGGTTCTAAAATAAAAAAAAACATACGGAAATCCAACATTCCTAAATAATTGGGGACGTGATGATTTATTTCCTAGTTTTTCTAAAAAAAACGAAGTCTTATTCTTTAAAGTTTAATAACACAAAGCTTCCCTCTTCATTATTTACTCTTAAATAAGTTATTGTATTGTATAATTAACACCTCCGAATATAATGACCGAACAACTATGACTATCAATCAATTACATATTAATTAAATTAATCAAAAACTAACTACCAAAAATATCCTTGACTTTTCCCAAAAAATGGGATAGAATCCTACCATTTTATATCAGATATCTAGTACCCCATAACACAAGGGCTGCTTAGCTTGGGGCTAATTAATGCTGTGTGAACTGTCCAGCATTGTATATGTATGTATTTTGTCAAATAATGATTCCTAGATGGATGCAGCAGGTTTATGCAGGTTTAAAAGGTTCCGCGTCAGTGGGAACACACCTTTAGTTCCATTCCATATTCGGAACGAAATTGGATCAAAATCACAGTGATTTTCGAATAACAAGCGAACATGCATGAATGGCGACCTAACATTACTATAAATATATCATCCAAATCTACATAAAATCTTGGTCACCTTGCGACA
This sequence comes from Eupithecia subumbrata, assembly GCA_949316285.1. Classification (NCBI taxonomy): domain Eukaryota; kingdom Metazoa; phylum Arthropoda; class Insecta; order Lepidoptera; family Geometridae; genus Eupithecia; species Eupithecia subumbrata. Next base: position 8,360,150 of record OX438640.1, on the reverse strand, counting down.
AGTAGGTAGGTGGGTATACCTACCTTAGCTAGCTCGTGGGCGTTGGCCAAATGTACAATAATTCACAAGTTTATGTGATGTTTTCATCCTGTTTCTATTGTAGCTAGAGTTGTGTTATTATACGAACCGTGAATTTTGTTGTTTGAACAGCGATTTGAAACTGTAGACACCAGCCTTTAATTGTGTCTAATTTATAATATCTTGTTTAAAGAACAGTTGAGATCTTTTTGAAAAAAATTACGAAAAATTTTCGCAACATAAATTTTTTACCAACATCGAGCGCGTTGAAGTCTTTTGTATGGGAAAATAAGCAAAAGCGGGATCAAATTATTTAAGCATCGTTTGAGTCATTGTTTAAAAATAGAAAAATGAATTAATTGCAAGGTTACAGTAAACTATTACATAGTAAAATAATCAATTTTAATTATCTAGGATTATCCTACAATTTTTATCATGTGGATTATTCCACGCACACATATTTTATAATATAATCCGTCCGATTTTATTCATGAAGGATAATCTGACAACCGATAAGGTTCGTAGAAACGTGATTTTTACCAACATTTTTAGGTTTACTTGGGTTGCATACGAAAATAGTAGCTAAGTATGTACTCGTAGGTGTGCATTAAGTGACTGTGAGACAAAGCAAATAAAGGAATCTGTTATCTTATCATAGTCCATTATCTTCAACTGAATAAACTTGCGGGACTATTATTATGGTGCAATTAGATTTTTTTTTAATTAAACCTTAGATATTTTGTCATGACATTACTCTAGAATGAATTCTCGGTTTTGTGATTTTTGTAAAAGTTGCTCCGAAGCTCCTCTGAAATATCGAGTAGCGACCACGCATGCTATTTGCCTAGCTAAAACCGCAAGGCACCGAGAATAACTTCTGCGATATACCTTATGATAATGATAACAACAGACATTGTTATCAGTGATAGATAAGCCAGTGGGTGTTGTGACTTCGAGCGAAGTGGTACCATACCATCATGCGTCCTAAAACGTAAATAATGGTAAGTGGCTAAACATATTTTACTGCGCATTTTGTAAATAGCAAGCATCCTTAAGTTCATTATCCGTAACCATTTTCCTTTACAGTTTTATAGCTGATAAGGAAAGATGAATGAATTAGTATAATGAATTAGTAATTTTACTCTTTCATTATCAAAGAAATTCATGAATAAGGTAGGTAACTACTTAACCAACAATACTTATTTAATAAAGATTAGTTGGTATACTGGAAGGCAAAACATTCGGGATACCGACACAAAATAACTATAATAGTATTTATAAGTATATTTTAAATTAGATGATAAAATTGTTAAAAAAGGCTTTTTGAATTGAATTTTTCAGAAGTCAATAACTTTATGATATAAGGCATACAAAATAAGTCAAATTGTACACTATAAATTATTATGAAATAAAAATAAAGTGTTATTGATTTTCTCTTCACACAACTTTTTTGTCCACTAATGGATGAAGAAGGTAACTACACGGTTCAGACAAAATGTCAGCATCCAGCATCTTTTCCACTATCGCTGCACCTAGGTACATTCTCATTGATTTAATTAAATAATATATTATTTTTTAATATTATATTAGTTGTGCATCTAACTTATAAACTGTTAATGTTCCTGGTAAGAGCGGTGTCCTCTAAAATTATGCTTAGAGGGGGACTCCAAACCCTGTATGTTTAATTTTTATAAGTTATCGAAATCGAAAATTATTTATATTTGTAATATACATATATATACAATACTTGAGTGATAACTAATCTAACGTATAACAGTCAAGCTGTAGGTTTCCAGTCACATGTTCTTTTTTCTCAAATCAAATCAAATCGTATCTCTTCCTAATCTGTCCACAACGATTATTATTTTCATCTCAATAAAGTAAGGTTTTTTTACTTTTCACTTCTTTCTGACGTAGTAATGCTACGTTTCTGAATCTAGATCACCGGTATGATTATTTAGAAAAACAACGTAGCCTGATACATTTAGCTTATCTCGTTTTGGTGTTAGACATTCGTAAGTCCACAATGTCGATAGACGTTTATAAAATTCCTCAGATAAAAGCAGTGTCACCCAGCCCAGTGTACAACATCGCATGTAATCTAAGAGTTATTGATAATGTTATCAGCTCCATCAATCCAAACATGTAGAGTGGACAACAATAGAAAATCTTGTTGGATACATTGACGGTTAAACTCAAATAACACATACCATCCATACTTAATAATTTGATTGTTTTCAAAAACTTGACTTAAATAATAATTCCTTATTATTTGCACTGTTCACTAAGTTTTGCTTCACAAATACTCAGTATTTGTGAAGCAAAACTTAATTTATTTAGTTATTCCCGTTACACAAAATTGTTATTCCCGAGGAATCCCTCGGGAATAACAATTTTGTGTAACCGTCTTGGGATCATTTTCTATCCTACAATAGCTTAGGAAACATAAAAATCGGTTCACGATTGATGGAGTAGTCGGCGAACATGGAAATTCCTCCTATTTTCGAATTCGACTACAAAACTATGATATCTATCTATGTAGTGTATTGTATTAAGTATATCAGTTATCTAGTACCCATGACACAAGCTCTGCTTAGCTTGGGGCTAGTTAATGCTGTGTGAATTGTCCAGCATTATTTATTATTATTTATATTTATTAATTCGTTTTTTCAACAAAACTGACCCTAAATTAAAATCCAATCAAGTAGAAAAATGGTTGTCTTGATCTTTTTTTCTGTTTTGACAATATGGCCGCAGCGGTTTATTACTAGTACCTACCCGCATTTTCAGTAAATAATTATCTCAATAAGAGGTTATTTTACAAGTCAGTTATTTTTTACTAGGTTTATATTGTTCTGTGGTTTTTATCAGACAGCGAAGTCGTTCTACCAGTGAATTTTAAGTTTTATGAATAAACCGAAATGCCTTCACTTTTCCCTTATTGGTATTTGTATAGAAATGGTAAGTTTTGATAATTTGTCCTCAGAATAAATACATTCTCGATACTCAACCTGTGTAAGCCCTAAATCAAAAACCACGTTCAGAATCAGAACCCTCATCTAAGATATCTGCTTGTTTGATACTGCATCGATCAACCAATACAAAGCGTTTATTTAGATTGCGAAATCACAAACAATAATAATAATAATTACACGCACAATGATTAGAAACTCTGTGAATTATAGATGCATCCGTGGGCTAGGCCTAACTGGAAAGTCATACGTTAGTTTTGTCATCCGGTTGGAAATAGGTACAATGAATGAGGCCGAAATCTTGTCTTTGTCTCCTGATGAAACCTAATTCACACAAAATCATTTGTACCTTGTATATAATTTTATGTATACAGGACATCTTTGAGGCGAGGAATCATTTTTTGTGCAGGTATGTTTAGTATTCCTCCTTCATGGCTGGTTATTTGCTTTAAAATTCTGAAAACCCATGATTTCGAAGTTTTTATGAAAATGCGACAGCCAATTTATGGCCATAATATTTGACAGCCTCCACGTAACTGGTCTCCTTTATGTAGGGTACCTACACCAGAAACGGTACGAAACAAATAACGATGAACTTCGGCTTTGATCTTTCTTTACAAGTCTTGCCATTGGAAAAATGTTAGAGTGCCCTATCAGGGTGCATATTTAATACAATTAACTGCAGCTACCTGCAGATTGTTTGCAACAGTCTGCAGTTAGCTCAATTGTTTCAATTGTAAATACTAGTTCTAATTTATTTCTATTATTTGATTGTAATTTTTTTTTTGTGAATAAAGGCTTCTGCTCTTATTAGTGTGTAATTAACTTCCAATGCTGTTCAGGCAGGACACTATATTAATATCAAATCAATTATAACTAGTCATACATAGGTAGCTCGCTATGTATAGCATGACTATATCAACATACCTATGTAGGCCTAAGTTATCCAATAAGTTAAACATAACTTAATTTAATTTGTTTGCAACAGTCTGCAGTTAGCTCCATTGTTTCAATTGTAAATACTAGTTCTAGTTTATTTCTATTATTTTCTTTGTGAATAAAGGCCATTGTAAAAAAAAACATTATTTAATGTTTAAAAAGAAAAGAAAGAAAGAAAGAAAATTATTTATTAAACACTACAGTACACTACTAATGAAATAAAATAAAAGACTACTTAGTAACACATACCTACAAAAACACAAGAAGAAGCTGTTAGTTTTCCTAAACTATAAAAATTAAATTAAATAAATAAACATGCGAATGCGCTCACCCGTCAATAGCCTGTTGACATGACATCCACGAAAGATGATGTAAATAAATAAAATAAAAATAAAAAGTTTGTTTATTCAGACATAATTTTGTCCATAAATTACACACGCACACACACACATGTCATATAAAAATATTACAAAAAATCAGAGGTGAAATATAATTTAATAAGAGTTGTAAGAGTTGCGCAGCCATTCAACAGAATCCCAACTTAAGAGGTCTAAAGAGTTAGGATCCTGTTGAAAGACTGCATGATGGGCGAAGCAAACTTACTGCCTACAACCTTCAGGATGGTGTTGGTACTGCTCCACGTTCTGCGCAGCAGTGAGGCGGTTTTCTTACGGATGATGGCGTGAAAGCCATCAACCTGGGCCTCAGCAAACATGAGGGATGCGCTGCAGAAGCGAGGCAGCCCCAACAACATCCTGAAGGCGTTATTATACTGTACACGCAGAGCACTGAGCGATCTTTTAGTAAAGCTAGCCCAAAGGCTGCCCGTATAGAATGATTGGCAGTAGGCTTTGAACAGCGTGATTTTCACTTGCCTACTGCAACGAGCAAACCTTCGCGCCAGCATATTACTTCGGACCGCCAACGCTCTACGTTCTCGTTCTATATCTACCTGGTCGTCAAGGTCGTCGGTAAGGAAATGTCCCAGATACTTGAAGCTATAGACTCTGTTTAGCTCAAGACCGTTGAGTCTCAAGCTTGGAACTGACGCTGGAACCTTACCTGCGGCCTTGAATACCAGGTATTCACTCTTCTTGCAGTTATACACAAGTCCATGCTTATTGGCGTACTCTTCGCAGATGGACAGCAGCGTCCGGAGGGCGCTGATCGTTGGACACAGCAGCGCCATGTCGTCTGCATAGCTGATATTGTTCATACACACATTATCAACGGAGCAGCCGACACGCGCATTGCTGAGTCCCACGATCAGCTCGTTTACGTACAGATTGAAGAGCTTGGGTGAGCTCAACCCACCTTGTCTCACGCCGCACTCCAATCTGTAGGTCTCCGAAAACACACCCGCCCATTTAACATTATTTGTCTGATTAGCGTACCAGTAATGGAAAAGACGCTGCACCTGTGTGTGCACGCCTGTGCCTGCCAGCTTCCTCCACAACACATCGTAGGACACCAGGTCAAAAGCCTTCGAGAGGTCGAGGAAGCATGCATACACAGGTGTGCGCCTCTGCGTGTAGTATTGTACAGTGTGTTTCAGACTCAGAATTGCACTTTCAGTTGAGAGGCCCTTTCTAAAGCCAAACTGTGCATCATGAAGGTCTAAATATTTGTCAAGTTCTGAGTCCATCACACTGTCCAACACCTTCGCCACTACGGTAGCTAATGATATTGGCCTATAGTTACATTTATCAGATAGGTCACCAGTCTTGTTTTTTACAATGGGCACAACAGTGGTTTTCATTAGGTCTTCAGGTAGGTAAGAGTGAATGAAGCATACACCAAATAAAGCTGAGAGAAGACGTGGTAACTGGGGCCCCGCATACTTCAGGTGTTCGATGCTGAGGCCGTCATGACCAGGTGACTTACCTCGTGTCATTTTATTTATTATTGTAGCAACCTGCTCAGCAGTAACCTGGTAGGTCTCTCTGGTCATGCCGGTCCCTGCATCCCCTGATGTTGACACTGAACCCAGCACCGAGCTTACTCTGAAATGGTCTTTAAATAGGTTAGCAATGCCCTTACAGTCACTCACACCTTCAACGCTTACAGGCAGACCAGGCTGCACATTCAATTTATTCGTTGATTTCCAAAACGCACTAAAATTACTTGTTGCTCGTTGCGCTGCTATAATGTCCATTTTAATTTGTTCTTCATTATTTTGACACCATCTAAGTTTACTTTTAAAAAATTTTCTGCTCTCATTCATATTATTATAAAAAATACCAGAACGTGGTTTGTTTTCCCAAATCCAGTTTTTGAAATGCAACCTGGCCTCCCTGTGCGCTGCTCGGACATGCTTATTCCAGCCTACCACACAACGGTTTCTGCCCTTTCCTGCTTTTTTCACTTTACTATAGGAAGCTGCGTCACTTAGAATCTTAATAATGTCATGATAAAAAATGTCAATTTGATTTTTATGTCCTACATTTCTACATTCACTAGGGTTACAATGTAATAAGTCACAAGGACAATTTATTTCATTCAGTTTTTCATTACAATAGTTTTTATAAATGTCAATTTGTTCATCACTCCTATTTCCCCAAAATACAGAATTTAACATTGTTTTATTATTATAAGATGTCTTACATGGAATTAAATTAAGATTACAATTAATAACTAATGGCAAATGATCTGACCAGTATGTATTATATTTAATTTTTATGTCATTTATTGTTTGGGAGGCTGAACCGCTGACAATACAATGATCAAGCCATCTGGTGCAACCGTGGGCATCACTTATAAAGGTGTAGCTGCCAGAATTCAAGCCAAGCTGGTCAATATCTGCACAAATCCATTTTTGATCAACACATATATTTAATAACTCAGTTCCAAAAAGTTCACCCGGGTGTGCATTGAAGTCCCCAAGGATAAAAATAGCCTCCACGCAACTACTCTCCACAATAGCACAAATCTCGCCAAAACAGTCTGTGAAGTCTGCCAGATTTTCATGCGAGTCCGTGGGCATGTAGACGCTACACACCAGAATGTCACTATCGATGACCTTAGCTTTGATGACACTGATACGTGGATTTTTACACTTAATTACAGTCACATTACTGAACACTTTTTTACGCCGTAAAGTGGCATCAGTTTGGCTGCGAGCTGAGATATGCGAGTTAGTTATGCAGAGCATTTTCATGTTTTCTGAAATATAAGGAAGCGGCAGTTTCGACCGTATTTGGCACAAAAACCTGTTGGTAATAAATTTTTCTCAAGGCTGTTCATAACTTTTTCCAGGAGACAGAAACAATAATAATAGTGAGCGTGTTCGGAGCCGCGTGGCTGCTGGTGTTCGTGATGGCGGTGGCGCTGTGCGTGAGGGTGCGGCGCCTCGGGCTGACGGTCAGCGAGATGCAGGCCTCCAACCGGATCCGAGTGCAGTGAGTACACAGGAAGATCACACTCACATTAGGTATATACAGCGAGGGTGATTTCCTAATGGCAGCCTAATCCATCATCAATGCTAACCCAGCCCAGCGTTGGCACAGGCGAAGACCTGCTCCAAAATTATCATCTGTCTAAGGTCTTCATCATGTGTTGTTTCATGGTCCCAGTAACGAATGAAAGGGATTATTTATTTTCACAAATCCCACTTTGTGCATAAAACTCTCTTTGCTTCCTGCCTTATCCATTTTCTTATGATTTCAGAAAGCTAAAAATAAGCAAAGATAAGAACCACGCCTTCCACAACCCCGCCCTGTCTCCGGACGAGGAGCTGTCCCGCCGAGGCTACTCCATGTACATGCCAGACGACGTCGAGAGCAGCCGCCATTCTGACCGGTACGTGACCAGCCCACGGCCATCCCCTAGACAGGAAACCACCTTAAACTCTTGATCAATGAAAATTATTTGAACGATTCGTCAACTTTGCCATAATGTCGTACCTAAAACAAGCTTCCCTTAGTGCGTTTCGGGACAATAATTACAATGAGCCTGCTGTTTCCCACTGCTCGGCAAAGGCCTCCCCTGTTCCCTCCACGCGCCTTAGTACTGATACTGAGCTAGCTGGACCCAGGCTTTGTCATAGGTGTTCCGGTCGTCACGAATTAAAATTGTTTTATTTTACTTCGGAATCGGCTCAAGCTCTCGTTTATCCTGCCCATCAAAACACACTCTTTAAAGTGGAAGGTTCTGCTTAACCAAATCACCAAGCCTGATGTGGATTCTTAAATGGACTTAATTTTACTACTAACCATCACATCGTCATCTAAGACAGCCGCAGACTGTGTTAGAGAAAACATAAGCTGAGATCCACTAGCACATAGCATTTTATTTTTATTTTTTATAGCCATTACCTTCAGTCAGACCTTCGTTTTACCGCAAACTCACTTGCTGGAAAGCAAATAGCATACCAATAGTTTTCTTGTTGGATATCAAGTGATTCATTTTAAATTGTTCCAAAAGAGTTATTTCCGGAACTCGATTAATTTGCCGATAACATTATCAAAATGGAAAATCAAACTTACATCCTGCCTGACTCGATATTTCTTTACATGAATAATTTGAAGTCACTATCAAAGGATTTATCAACTCATAGAGGACTTGATACCCCCAGATAATTTGTGGACTAGAATATTGCAACGACGACGGTACCTTATTACTATCTCTGTTATCAGACAGCAATATGTAAGTCATAATAATGGTTGCTGGTTCGATTCTCGCCGCAAGACATTTTTTTCATATTAAATAACAAAATTCCGATGCTAACCAAAATATTAGTCACTGGTTATGGTTGCCATAATTCGTCATTGGGTAGATACTCGTACCTGGGGTACTAGTTTGATGGAATTTATGAGTTATAATATAACACTGACAGCTCTAACTCGTTTCTTCTTCCAGGCAGACGGGTGGGCAGCTGGTAGAGGAGCTTTCCCGCGAGCTGGACGCGCGTCAGCAGCGGCAGTCAGCACCGCCCTTCCTGCTCCAAGCTATTGAAGAAAACAAGCGAAAAAGCCGCACGAACACCAACCCTGTAGCCAACGGCGGCGGGCGCCAGAGCGATACCAACCCTAACTTCATCTATTAGAGTCTAGATCCAATTGTTTAATTATACAAGCTCAGGTCCGCACTAAAATCAACCAAGTTGTCAAAGGCTGCGGCTGCTAGGGTCTAGGTTTGAATGGGTTGCTTCTGGCAAGTAGCACGACTGAGCGAATGTCAATCCTAACGTCTATCAGGTTGGTTCTAAATTCACTTACCGAGGGTTTCCATCAATTAGGCTCGGCCGACCAATCTAGCAACCTCCTCCCTTGGGATCAGTTACTTTCTTGCTGGATTTACAAGATAAGGCAACTGTACCTAAGAATGTTCGAGTTGAAAGTAAAATGAAATCGAGATCACGACGCGACGCGCTGAGAGGATCAACCTTCTAAAAACATTTGGCATTCTCAGAAGTCTTAAAATTTTTCATCATTGGCTGGCTATAGGTACGCTTGATTCTTTTAATTTTTCTCTTTAACTTTTTACTTTCCTATGTTACTGTTCCCTAAAATTTTCTTGGGTCGCAATAAAACAACAAGCCAATACGGAAGACATATGCGGATCTCTGTAAAGTTGTAAACTTTGACACCCTGCCGTCCACACAAAAAATGCGGGTGCGCATAAGGCACCTCAATTAAATCACCTCCAACAATTTTGATTTTGCATGCTCATTGGTGAAGAAGGTTGAGAAATGGTTACTTAACTCCGGCATCGTTCGGAGCAACCGTGGATATTAGAAATTTCAATTTCCTACTTTCACTCAAATCGCCCCCTGGGTAATCGCAGTAGGACGCAATTGCCTTTACTCACGAGATGATTTCGATCACCTACACGTTATTAATTTTATTTAGTTTATAATACGAGTGAAAATGCAGTTTCTTTTTCACTGGTTTTCTTGTCGGAAAACTTGACTGAAAAAGTTTATCTATTATAATTACTATGTATTAATTTTATTTATTAAAGTATCTCTTGTTAATAAAATATAACCACTTATTAATTTTAATGTAAATATTGTATAACTAAATTGGTCACAATGCGGAAAATTCCAATCTTGCCTAGATCGTGCCTAGATTGGTGCAAATTTCATGTGGTCCAAATAAAATCAATTAAACTCATGACGTTTTTTAATTTATCAACAACATTATAACAAATCTTTGTAGAAATACCAAGTGTCATATACCTACGTTGCAAGCTAGATTATAAATAAATAACTAAGAACACTTAAAAACTTAACCTTAAATAATGTCAGTAAATAATACGCTGCTTGATCCTCCTAATAAAAGGTCTGCTAGTCCGAACCCTGTAAGAGTACGTGGATCGTTTCCTGCATCTTCCAGGAAGACACCTCGGCTTGGACGCCTTCCTCGCCGGCTGAGCATCCTTAGCCCTTTTCTTTTTCTTGTTCTCCTCTCTATACGTCAGGTACTTCGAATCTTCATCGTCATCATTCCCCTTATTGGCTTCATGCGCGTCTAAGATATCTTGGATGCTTTTATATGCGTCTGTCTCTTCCGGGTTTGGGCCGACCGCGTGTAACGGCTTAAACCCACCCAGGGTCAAAGGGTATTCTGATATTTTCTCTTTTTCTTTCCTTTCTAGACGTTTGAGATAGTTGTAGGTTTCCGGATCACTGGTGAGGCTGATTGGCTTGAAGTTGTTGTACCCTATGAAGCTGAATGCAGGTTTATCTTTCTTAGGTTTTAGTGCATCGTGGGTGAGAAGCAAGTTAAACTTGTCGCCGGTGTTATACGAGTCGTAATCGTCTTCATCTTTAAAATTGAGGAGATATCGCTCTTTTTTCTCGGAAGCTTTTGCTTTGGTGTCCGGAAAGTCGATGGTTGGAGGCAGCGTGGCTCCGTACAGGTCTTTATCTGACGTTCTTCCGTACACTTGCTCGAATATTTTGTAGTCATCAGTCCAGAATTGTTCAATTCCTGCAATTTATCATTTCTTCTATATTATTAGTCTAGGTAGTTTATTATCTTCTTTGTAGGCAACAAATCAGTGTCGAAAAGAATGTTTTACTGGCCCTCAACCTCATCCTATTCCCTATTGTCATATTTCGCCCTTACTAACCCCAAGTTCCATAACTATTCAGAACTAGGTACCTATCGATCTAACTAACCTAACCTATCGATTTAGCTTAGATCGCTGCAGACCGATCAGTAGTAGACGAGTTTATTTATACTACCTACCAGTATTCCGTCTAATGGAGAAATTCCAGTGTGACTAACTTTCCTTAGGATCCAGTTAGGTATGTTAAATAACTTGCCCTGTACGTACCTACCATGGCAACTGCAATGCCCTAAGTTTTCTAACTATGTACAAAGATTTTTTAAGTGTGAATTATTTACCAGAATCGACTCCTTCGATTTTTGAAATTGACAAAAACAATTTAGCCTATTATTAGATATTAAGTATTAACTATTATTAAACATTACGCCGTTGCTGCTGGTAAAATCAATGGCTCTATGTCCTAATGAAGTATGTGTTTATCTTTGGGGCTGTTCCAGCTTGTAAATGTCATACAGTAAAGTTCGAAGTGAAGGTAAAAGCTGTTGTGACCTATGATTTATATGTGCAAGCTGGGACAGTCGTAAAGAAAATTACATATTATGACATCTAAATTAGGTATACCTATTCCTAAATATATACGGTATCCGGTAAGCAGGTTACTAAAATATTCAACTTTATGTTAACAGTAGCGTGTAATGTTTGAGTCTGCGAAAGTGTAAACAAGTCGACTTTCGAACATGACTCCCAGAATTTTATGTCTTTTAAATCCGTTCGCTCTAGTTTCCAAATTAGTCTAAGAGAAATTGAAATTTTATATCATCATCATCAACATATATTAGTCCACTACTGGTCATAGGCCTCCCCTAATGAGCGCTAGAGCTCCCTTGATATTTATAGAAGCATAAAAATTTGACAATAATCTGGTCCAAGTACTTTTGACAAATATAGATTGATGATAATGACTTTTGATGACCTCTTTGGCGCAGTGGTATAGCGAGATCTCCTAAGACGCCAAAAATTGTGGTTTGATATCAAGACATTTAACCTCAAGTCATAACTATAAATACATATATATTCTAAAGAAGATCTTCGTAGCACAAAAGAAAAAAGCGTTTAGTAGAAAATTGGGTGCGCGTTGAAGTCTTTTGTACCCATCTTAGCATGTGATATGAAGAACTGCTTTAAAATGTGTGTATGGGTGTAGGGGAAGGTGAGATAATTATATCATATAGGAAAGAGGGCAAAATCCGAGTACAAAGATATTAATAACAGTTTGGCGTTTTTGGCGCAACTGTCCACTCTCGCAAGTGTACCGGATCCTTTATTTCGGGGATACGCATCTATGATGTCTTAAGTGGTCTTCTAGCACTCACCAGATGTTTTAGTAACTCCACCGCCACCGTGAGCAACCGCCAGCAAACACACCAGCAACCACTGCATCTGCCAACACATCATCATTAGCACCAACTATTTTTAGATTTTTTGTAGATAAAAAAGTCTAATTTCCTATGTCAGCGAGTATAAGTGTCCATCCTTTAGCACTTTCACTGCCCAGCCTCTGCGGTGCGACCCGAAAAGGCACCGCAGCTCTACAAGCAGGAAGACGGATGTTAAGACTGAAGAAATAGGGTACAGGTAGAAATAAGAACAGGTACGTCACAGCTTAAGAACTTCACACCAACAGTTTCAAGTTAAGTATTATTTAGTTAGAACGAACTTAGCTAACGGTTGAAAGGCAAAGGTCATCTAAGAAACCCTTCCTCGGAGAGTGAGGGGGGGCACCACAGCCAATGTACCGAGTCGCAAAACCGGAAATGGCTGGTAGTACTAACATGGAGTACCCATAGAGTCAAATGAACTTCCGGATTTTAAATAGGAGCCGTCATTTGAACCCCGAATTAAATACCTGTTGTGTGATTTTTAAGTGATCGAGGATAGTGTAGGTGTCGTGCGAGAGCATTACTAAAATTTTGTAATTGTCAGATTAAAATAGGTATAAGAAAACAGGATATTCCCCATTATCTACAATTCTACAACTTATTTCTTACCTTAAGTTTTAGTATAATTCAAGTATAATTACCTAAAGTTAAGTCAATTCAGTGGTAGGTAGGTAGTGGGTGGTGGATTAACAATGAATATATAATACTATGCTCCTACTCCCTACCTCTCCATAAAAGAACCCCATTCCATTACAACTTTGGTTTACACAGTAAGTAATCAATGTGAATTCCTAAATTCAAACAAAATTATCTTATTGTTATAAATTAATGCAATTTTGATATCATTAGTGATAAGTAGTGATAACATTAATAAATTGAAAAATCGTTGCATTAATATGGATCAGGTTGAGCTTCCTGTAAATTGTTTGCAACAGTCTGCAGTTAGCTCAACATGCGGATTTGGGATCGCAGTTCCGTGGTAGAATTGTTCCGCGGGAGGCGTTGCTACCCGCCCTCGGTCCACCGAGGGCGATCCAATTAGCATTAGCAGTTAGCTCAATTTTAAATATTAGTTCAATTTTTTTTCTAATATTTGATTGTAATTTTCTTTTCTTTTACAATAATAACATAAATTATAATTATTTTAATGTCCTACCTCGTGTAACAATCCACTGCAGGCTCCAGTTCACCACATCTCCACAGCAGAATGATCGAAAGTGCAATGAAAGTGAGATGCGCGCGCAGATCACATTTATAAACTCGCCCAAGGAATCCGAGACTGCCCCTGCGCCTGCGCACCGGGTCTGCTGCGCAGAATCACTTTGACTTTAATTTAAATAATAAAAATAATACAAACAAAAAAGAACTAGTATTTACAATTTAAACAATTGAGCTAACTGCAGACTGTACCAAACAATCTACAGGTATCTCAACTGATCCATATCAATACCAGTCAGACAGAAGTTCTGTCTGACTGGTATTGATATGGATTACGTATAAATCCTGAAAAAGTTGGGGCGAAATACTTTGATTATTTTTCTATGCGGAGCGGAGCCATCATTTTTTTCATCAAATTCGCAAGCGGCCGATCCTATTTTCTAAGTTCCCTTTATTTACTGGAAACTATGAGTAAGTAGTACCGGTAGTACTTACCTGAATATTCTAGATAAGTTACTTTACCTACATTGAAGTCAATGGTGGGAAAGGAAGTACGGGAGATAGTTAAGTATCTACTACCAGTATGAGATATTTACCCACCCACCTAATTGTTCAGATTTCCCAGTTGCCAATGGTTCCACCTATTGTATCTATTCAGCTTCCTTATGTATATGTACCTACCTACCTGTAATAAAATCTATTATTTTAATTGGACCCGGAACTTATCACCGATATCACACTAACTTATTATAAGTCATACCTGTTTGTTACCTCTCCGCGCCAAAACTACTGAACGGGTCGTGCTGAAATTTTGCAAATATTTAGCCTTGACCTGGAAATCCCGGATGTAACATAAATGAGTAATATATGTAACTATGAAAAAACTAAAAACCGACTTCAATTTCATTCTTTTCATGGTATTTACAAAGTTTTTTAAGTTTTGCGGGACAATCATTCTTTATAAAATAGCGAAAGAGTTTTAAAAATCGGTTCATAGGTTTACTGATAGAGAAATCGATGAACAAACATAAAAATACATACATACATGCAGCCGAACATTGAACCTTCATTCTTTTTTAGTCTGTTAAAAATTGAATATTTTGGAAAACCCGTGCAAACCTGAATGCGGAAGCTAGCTTTTCACAAGACGAGGCACCCATATCTTTCCTACCGGGTAAGTTAAAGACGACAGGGGCAGATCAGCGCCTTTTCGAAGGGGTGCCTACTCATTTTAGTACATCAAAGCCCAGATGAAGGTAGTCGGTAAGCCCTAGATGAGTATTATGTGAAGAGAAATGAGTGTATCTTCAATCAAGAAAATTGCAATTCGCCCTATAAGATTTCTATAGTGGCCAGCGTAAGGGAAAGTCAAGTTCAAACTCCTTGGGTAAGCCGCCCGCCTGGTTTCCGATGACAGCCGCCACAGGTCGGAAGTACCTCCTAACTAGGTGTACTGAGGTGTACCTACCTACTTACACTCAGAGAAAAAACCGGTCGCAATGTATGCAGTTTTACATTGCGAGCCAAGTTTTGCGAAAATTACAAAATAATTTTGAGATATTAGCAAAATACCCTATGTTGCCGCAGCAACTTTTTTTTTGCGAAACGCAAAAATTGTGAACGCAACAATAATTTTTTTGTTGCATTAACAATTTTGAGGCTCTTTGCTATCGCCGCAATGTGGTAATCTGCGGGGTTCACATAGTTATAGTTTGTGTGGTTCACAATGTAAGTTGTACGTTGATTTTATACGTTGTGGTGTTAGCAAGTTTTGGTCCCTCTGATAAAATCACAACATAGTAATCTGCGGGGTTCACATAGTTATAGTTTGTGTTGTTCACAATGTAAGTTGTATTTTGATTTTATACGTTGTGGTGTTAGCAAGTTTTGGTCCCTCTGCTAAAATCACAATGTAGTAATCTGCGGGGTTCACATAGTTATAGTTTGTGTTGTTCACAATGTAAGTTGTATTTTGATATTATACGTTGTGGTGTTAGCAAGTTCTGGTCCCTCTGCTAAAATCACAATGCAGTAATCTGAGGGGTTCACATAGTTACAGTTTGTGTGGATCACAATGTTAGTTGTATTTTGATATCATACGTTGTGGTGTTAGCAAGTTCTGGTCCCTCTGCTAAAATCACAATGCAGTAATCTGGGGGGTTCACATAGTTACAGTTTGTGTGAATCACAATGTAAGGTGTATTTTGATTTTATAGGTTGTGGTGTTAGCAAGTTCTGGTCCCTCTGCTAAAATCACAATGCAGTAATCTGGGGGGTTCACATAGTTACAGTTTGTGTGGATCACAATGTAAGGTGTATTTTGATTTTATAGGTTGTGGTGTTAGCATGTTTTGGTCCCTCTTATAAAATCACAATGTAGTAATCAGCGGGGTTCACATAGTTATAGTTTGTGTGGTTCACAATGTAAGTTGTACGTTGATTTTATACGTTGTGGTGTTAGCAAGTTTTGGTCCCTCTGCCAAAATCACAACTTAGTAATCTGCGGGGTTCACATAGTCATAGTTCGTGTTGTTCACAATGTAAGTTGTATTTTGATATTATACGTTGTGGTGTTAGCAAGTTTTGGTCCCTCTGATAAAATCACAACATAGTAATCTGCGGGGTTCACATAGTTATAGTTTGTGTTGTTCACAATGTAAGTTATACGTTGATTTTATACGTTGTGGTGCTAGCAAGTTTTGGTCCCTCTGCTAAAATCACAATGTAGTAATCTGCGGGGTTCACATAGGTATAGTTTGTGTTGTTCACAATGTAAGTCGTATTTTGATATTAAACGCTGTGGTGTTAGCAATTTCTGGTCCCTCTGCTAAAATCACAATGTAGTAATCTGGGGGGTTCACATAGTTACAGTTTGTGTGGATCACAATGTAAGGTGTATTTTGATTTTATAGGTTGTGGTGTTAGCATGTTTTGGTCCCTCTTATAAAATCACAATGTAGTAATCAGCGGGGTTCACATAGTTACTTATAGTTTGTGTGGTTCACAATGTAAGTTGTACGTTGATTTTATACGTTGTGGTGTTAGCAAGTTTTGGTCCCTCTGCCAAAATCACAACTTAGTAATCTGCGGGGTTCACATAGTCATAGTTCGTGTTGTTCACAATGTAAGTTGTATTTTGATATTATACGTTGTGGTGTTAGCAAGTTTTGGTCCCTCTGATAAAATCACAACATAGTAATCTGCGGGGTTCACATAGTTATAGTTTGTGTTGTTCACAATGTAAGTTATACGTTGATTTTATACGTTGTGGTGCTAGCAAGTTTTGGTCCCTCTGCTAAAATCACAATGTAGTAATCTGCGGGGTTCACATAGGTATAGTTTGTGTTGTTCACAATGTAAGTTGTATTTTGATATTAAACGCTGTGGTGTTAGCAAGTTCTGGTCCCTCTGCTAAAATCACAATGCAGTAATCTGGGGGGTTCACATAGTTACAGTTTGTGTGGATCACAATGTAAGGTGTATTTTGATTTTATAGGTTGTGGTGTTAGCAAGTTCTGGTCCCTCTGCTAAAATCACAATGCAGTAATCTGGGGGGTTCACATAGTTACAGTTTGTGTGGATCACAATGTAAGGTGTATTTTGATTTTATAGGTTGTGGTGTTAGCAAGTTCTGGTCCCTCTGCTAAAATCACAATGCAGTAATCTGGGGGGTTCACATAGTTACAGTTTGTGTGGATCACAATCACAATGTCAGTTGTATGTTGATTTTATACGTTGTGGTGTTAGCAAGTTTTATTACCTATGGATCTAAATGATGCAATGGACTTCAATGTAGGTAGGTAGGTATAGGTGAGGACTTAATAAAAGAAAGGCATTTTAATAAAATAAATAAAAATTAGGTAGGTACCTACCTAGTTAGTAGGTATCTAATTACAAATTTAGAAAATCATAATTTGTTAGTGTAGGCACAGGTGTAGGTTGGTACATGACCACAGTACCTACACATTTTCACAAATCCATAGTTGTGAAAATCACTACGTTACAACATTTGAATAATTATACAAATTATGAAGCGCTAGCTCTATCAATGTTTAGGTTGTTAGAAAATCAGTTTCAACATAGCGAGAAAATAAGTAACTTAGATAAAAAGCATTATTCATGTTTGTGAAAATCACAACGTTCATTCCTAGACATTGATAAAAGCACAAGCTGACGTATTAGTCAATTTTGTAATGTTTAAACATTGCGAAAAGAGCATAATCAGAACGCTGCACATTCAGTCAGTTTCGGTCATTTCATTGGCAACACTTGAACGGGAAGACCGCGCGTCCGTCGAAGTCGAACTGTCCGGCCGGAACTTTCTAGCACTTTGTGTTAGAGTATCATTTATCTAGTTTGTGCCTTTGGTTTGTGCTTGTGTTGTGCAAAGAGAATAAAACCACTCCGGTGTTCTGTGACAATCAAGCCGGCTTTTGACTATGGGATATATATTACATCCCGAGATATAATATTTTATCGCTCACCATACATTTTGTATGGCACCGTTTACACTGTGCTATAATATATATTACATCCCAAACTATAAATATTTTTTCGACCGAGTGAGCGATATTTGAAGGTCATTTGAAGGTGTATATTTTACCTCACGTCCCCGGACACCGCGCCTCCCCCGCTTCGCCCTCCGTTTGAATGTTGGCGTTCGTGTGCAGACGTGTAAACTGATCATTGTGTGCTCCAAAATATATATCTCACAGTGTAAACAGCAACCGCGGGATGTAATAAATAAAATAAATAAAATAAATAAATAAATAAAATCCGTTTATTTCAGGCACAAAATTAAGGACCCATATTACAAATCATAAAATTAACATACACAAAAAAAATAAAAGTAGCTATATAAAACAAAATACACAATGTAAGTAATTAAACAGTTTCCCAGAGCAAAATGCTGCTAGGCCGTTATTTTCTATTACGGTCCATATGGATGGATATCCAATGTTGGTAAATTGGGTTGTTGTATACCGTGTCAGAGACAGCCCTCAGTATACTGTTACCCGAGCGATTAAGCCTACTCCAGAAAGACGCCACTCGAGATCGGATGATGGCAAAGAAGTCCGAAACTCCCGCCTCGGAGAACATGCTCGACGCACTGCAGTACCTCGGTAGGTTCATAAGAGTCCGGTAAGCGTCATTGTACTGGACTCTTATAGTATTAATGGCTTTTCTGGTAAAGCTAGTCCATAGTTGGCACGTGTACATACCCAGACAATATGCACGGAACAACGTACACCAACAACGAACACGTAATATATAGCACAAGATGTAATTTATATTATATCCCATAGTCAAAAGCCGGCTTCACAGTAAAATGGATAAGGAAGACCCACTGGTCGATTTTTTAATTAGCAACGGTTTATATCATCTTCTGCGACCTCTCAACGGTAAGTTCCTTTGTTTATGTAATAATTTTATGCACATGCACATTGTTTTTATAACCTATAAATGTTTTATTAGTTTGCACGTTTTATCAGTCAAAATAGTGCAAGACAGCCTAGGGGGTGAAAATGGGTTTATTTACTGCTTGATGTATCCTAGATGCCGGAATTCAGAGTAATTTATTAATGTCTACCTACTGATGAATTGAACATTCAAACTCAAACCACGTACTTACCGCTTGCGACCCGCGCATGGGCTGATAAATCAGTGGTAGTACAAGCCGGCAGTGACATTATCATCAGGCTATACTAGTCCACTGCTGGACATAGCCCTCCCCTAGTGAGCGCCATAGCGCCCTGTCTTCAGTTGTTTGTGGCAGCCTGCCGTAGCCCGGTGATTCCTAGCACCCCCTGCCCCGCCGTTACCATGGCCGCATGCCATGGCCAGGAATAGCGAGGCAGCCGGGAACTGGAGCCATTGGTTCAGTCTCTTTATCATTGGGGGCTATGGCGCTCATTAGGGGAGGGCTATGTCCAGCAGTGGACTAATATAGCCTGATGATGATGATGATGATGATCATTGGGGGTAGTGCCCATAATCCCCACGCTGGGCATGCGGGTTGGGAATCGCAGTTCAGTGGAGTTGTACTCCAAGGGGCGCTGCTGCCCGGTCCCCGGTCTGTGCCACCATGGCTAAAATAAAAATGCTTTTCTAGATCAGGGTGCAGATCTAGAATTCCTGCTTGATGCGAACGATCACGAGCTTTCGCTTTTGGTCGAAGGGGTGGTTAATAAAGGAAAACTACGCATGGCACTGGATCGATTTAAAGAATGTGTGAGTAGCTTTGACTGCATATTTACCTTATTTTTTTTTACCGACTTTAATAAAGGCGGAGGTTCTATGTTCGGTTGTATGTATGTTTTTGTTAAATGTAATGTAATGTCCTGTGACTTGTCTATGAGCATTGATATGTTATTTCACATCAACCTTTTGCATGTCATGGTCCCCCAAGGGGGATTTAGGCCGGTAGTCCCCATGCTGGCCAAGTGCGGATTGGCGACTTGATAGGTATATTGATATATTAAAATATGTGTATTTTTCCTGACAGAAGAAGCAAGAAAATCTTGCTAGCCAAATGACAGTGGCTGCTCCGTTGAGGCTAGACGAGTTTATATTTACTCCAACTTCACCAGCTCCAGATACTTCAGCCACTGCTCCGACTGCTACATGTATGACATTTTTGTCACCTTTGGCAAGAGATTCTTCTGCAATTAGTTGCCCTGGTTCTAGCTCATCAGCTTCCGATGGACCAGTAAGTTAAAACATCATAATTGTTATAATAATTGACTTTTAATAAACTTAAATAATTGTTTTTTTTTTGGGTGAGATTGGTTTTGATGTTTTTTCTGTTCAAGGACTTGTTCCAAAAACGGTATATTCCCATCCACACCATTAACCTCCCCATCAATGGGGTGGTTGGGAAAAAAATTGACTTGAGTAATGGGGTGGATGGGATTTTTTGCCCCATTGACTTTTTAATTATATACAAGGTGTTAGTCAAATTAGCGAACAATACCGCGGGGTTGCGACATCCAAGCGCCCAACACATATATAATACACATACATCTATAATATTATAAATATTTAGCAACTTTGTATGATTGTTTATTATTAACTACGCTGTAATGACTGAATAAATTTTGTTGAAATTTGGAGCTGCTCTACGTTCCTCTGATCATCAATCGAGAACAAGCATAAAAAAATAATATGAATTTTCTCTACAAAAGTGTCACCGTCATACATACCAATTAGCAGTTTACTTTTTGGCTATCAGAAAGAAAATCAAAAACGTTTTTCAGTTTTAATAATGAATGATGCTCACATTAGTTTCTATAAAACATTTATTAGAAAGAAAAATGTGCCAAATTGAAGTTTTTTTTGCTTTTCAGGAATGGGAACTTACCAATTATGAAGACGAAATAGCGACCATTGACTTTACTAGAGTCCTGGTTGGTGGTTCGCTAAAACATATCTTGGAGTCAACATCAGCTGGGAAACCGCTTCTTACAAAACAGTTCCTATCTACGAAAGACAGAAAAATAATTACAGCAATCATAGTGGAGGCAGAAGTCCGTAAACTTAATAAGATTACGGACGCCATAAGAAAAGAAGTGTGGGAAAATTGGACGACAGAAATAACCACACTTTTCCCATCAGAAACAAAAGCTGTATATTACAGTCCCTTCCGAATCATTGATGGCCGGATTATACAGGCCAGTGGCCTCATTGTGAATCGGCTCATAACGGTCCGAAGAAAGCTATTAAGTGCAGAAAACCGACGTAGCAGGAGTCTCAGCAGCAATGAAAGCACGTCTAGTGAAAATAAGAGAAGGCGAAAAAGTGGTACTCCTGGACGAATTCGGCCTTTGCCTGAATCATTTGTGTTCAAAGAAATTAATGAAGATGGTGATAGCTGCGTAGAGTGGCTGAAGGCTTCCTCTTCGCCCCGGGATCTAGTGATCTCCAAATGGCAAAGCTGCCTGCGGGAAAGACTCTCTTTATTAAAAGAAATTGACTATTTCCAGTATTTTAAAATATTCCCATCACTGCAATGCCCATGGGGCTATGAATTGGTGAGTAACTAGTACCTAATAAACAAATGACTAAAATGAAGACAGCATATATACGACGACCTCTGTGGCGCAGTGGGCGAAGGTCCGCGGGTTGCGGGTTCGATTCCCGCCTCGGAACAAATGTTTGTACGATCTGCAAATATTTGTTCAGGGTGTTCGACTGGGCTAAATATTGCTTAACTTCAGTAATTGTTTATAATCACCTAGGCCAGCTATGCTATGCCCTATGGCTCCTTGTAGTGTCATTTTAACAATTGTGGTGTAAGAATAATTTTACATACTAGCAGTACACCCCGGCTTCGCACGAGTATATTCTATGGCCTATGTTCATCAGGGATAATGTAGTTTCCCAACGGTGATAGAATTTTTCAAATCGGTCCAGTAGTTTCGGAGCCTATTCAATACAAACAAACAATCGAATTTTTCCTCTTTATAATATTAGTATAGATTTTTGTGTACCTGCATAACGTATGACAATCATTTGTTTTGTGCAGCTTGCTAGTGACTTCGATGAAATCCACCCAGAAGTGAAAGGAAAGTTTGAAGAAAAATTCCCTTTAGTAAAGGGTCGTCTGCTAACATTATTGGACGAGAAGGCCCAGCAACTGGCACGACCTGACATCTCTATTCAACTTACTTTGGATCTTGGAACCTGTGAGTTGTCTCAAAATTGTTAGAATTTAGATTATAAGGCATGAATAAGTGACTTCAGGCTTCTAAAATATACACACAATATGTCACAATTTATTATATTGTGACGACCTCTGTGGCGCGGTGGGCGAAGGTCCGATGCAGGAGGTTGCGGGTTCGATTCCCGCCTCGGGACAAATATTTGTACGATATGCAAATTAGTCCAAGGTGTTCTGGTCGTTTTCTATGTATAATAAAAAAAAACTAATTGTTTCGGCAAATCAAATCTTTCTTCGACTTCTTGGTAAATGGCAGCACAGATCACTATAAACTAGTCAGAGAAATTAGAGTGTACTAGTGAAAAATCGTGTCGATAAATAAAGACCGAAACGCCACTCGATTTATAGGTACTTGATTTAATAGGCTGGTGATGATAATGAATTATGAAATCTATTTTCAGTTGGAGAGGAACAAGCTAATGTTGCGGCTTTTCTGTCCATTCCATTGCTGCTGAAGCAGATGCACACAATACCTGTGAAAGGCGTCAGAAAACCCTGGAATCCTTCGCGGACGGAAGTAAGCAGCGCCTTTCTTAGTTTGGTGCCATCTAACTCTGATCTCGAAACCCATTGCTCCGAGAGAGAAGCGAAACTTGCACAGAAGAAGCTACCTATACTTCCATATATTGTTGCCATCGGTCCAAGTTGGAAAGAAGTTGCGCAGTATGATGTCATCATAGCCAAAGACATTAGATACACCTTTGATAACATTTGCGAGGCAGTTTTGAATGCTTTTAAAATCTTATGGACATTAGATTTGCCCTATTCCAAAGACTGTGTGCCAGTTTGGATGTTCATCCAAAGAAGTATTTTTGTCATGAAAAGCAAATACGACACTGAAGGTGTTCCTATGCTAGATTTACTTGCTTCTGTTTCCAACAGGCATGATGGTGCAGTGCGCAATATGTAAAGGATCTTTTAGTAATTTAAGGGAATTTAAAAGTCACTACACATTTTATCATCCGGGCAATGTGTATGTCTGTCCAAATACTGGATGTGGAAGAAGTTATCAACTCTACACCTCATTTAGACGTCATTATTTGAAATGCCATTTGGCCTCGGAGGCTTCTGAACTTGAATCCTGTTCATTTAATATGGACCCTTCACATATGCACACTACACCAGAGTTACAAGGTGAGGATAAAAGATGCTCTATATCAGGTAGCGAAGAAATCAATGTGAAAAGTCAAGGCAATAATTTGCGCTCTGTTTCACTTAGCTACACCTTGGCTCAACTTTTTTCATCTCTTTATCGTAATCCTAATTTGCCAAACAATGTGGTAGATACAGTTTATAGCGGTATTGAAAACATGTTTAACTTATCAATCAAACCTTTATTACCAAGTACACCAGATTCTGCTGTAGAAAAAATGACGAGTGATTTAGAGAGTTTTAGTTCAACACATAAAAGGTTGCAGTACTTTGAAACAAACAGGTCTTTAATTAGTCCTCAGGGTTATGTGGTAGGAAAAAGATTTGATTTCGTAAAAAAAAATGGAAGGTCTTTTTACCAGACAGTAGAATGCATAGCACATAAAATACCCATACGTGATGTGTTGCTCAAGTTTTTCTCTTTGCCCCATTTACTACCTGAGACTATAGATAGTATGAAAAAACTAATGGCCCACGATACATCAAAAAGTATAGAGCATTTCATGCATGGTTCATTTTGGAGACAAAAAGGACATGGGGAAAAATTTGTCATGCCAATGTTTTTACAAATCGATGATTTCGAGACTTTAAACCCTTTAGGCAGTCATAGTGGTATACATAAACTGGGAGCCGCCTACATTTCTCTTCCTTGCCTGCCTTACTATTATGCCTCTCAGTTGACTAACATTTTTTTGGTCTTACTTTATCATTCGAATGACAGAGTTCAATTTGGTAATCAGATCATATTTCAGCCCTTAATTGATCAGTTAAATGACATAATTCGAAACGGAATATATTTTGATCTGCCAGATTTCAAAGGAACTATCTACTTTGAGTTGGCACTAATTTTGGGAGATAATTTAGGTTTGCATAGTGTTTGTGGCTTTGTCGAAAGTTTTTCTTGCAATTTCTCTTGTCGGACTTGTAAAATAGAAAAAAAAGTAATGGAAAAGCAATTATACGAAGATGTGTCTCTTTTAAGGACGGAATCTAACTATCAGGAAGATTTAGCAATAGGTAATCCATCTCTGACAGGCGTGAAAGAGAAATGTGTATGGCTGCAGATAGAAAATTTTTGTTTGTTTTCACAAATGGGTTTTGATGTAATGCATGACATGCACGAAGGGTGTTCGAAATATATAATGTGTTCATTGCTTCTGGTATTTGTGGACAAACTCAAATATTTTACAATTAATACTGTTAATGACAAAATCTCTTCTTTTGAATTTGGTCCTGATAAAAAAGATAAGCCTGTTACATTGGTAATCTCTAATTTACGAAAGGGAAACATTCGCCTAAACGCAGCCGAAATGTACACGTTTTGCAAGTATTTTGGGGTGATGTTCGGCGATTTCGTCCCAAGAGGCGACAGGTATTGGGAACTATATATTCAATTAATGAAAGTTCTACATTTTATTCTGTCGCCTGCGTTTGCACCTGAGCAAGTTCAGTTTTTTCAGTTTTTAGTTGCTGACCTGTGCGAAATGTTTATCAAATTGTTTAATCAAACTCTTAAGCCCAAATTTCACAACCTGTTACATTACCACTCGGCAATGTTACGATTTGGTCCCTTACAGTTTTTATCTTCTATGCGCTTTGAAGCTAAACATCGCCCCAACAAGTTAGCCGCAAAATCCTCAAATAATCGAATGAATATGACATTAACAATAGCTCGAAAACATCAGTTGATGTTAAATGATATTTTTATTCAACGAACAGTTGGTTCGCCTGTCTCTTTTGGAGGTCAAACAGAAATATCCAGTAGAGAAGTTGAACAAATTTTAGACAAAATAAAACTATCTGATATTAAAAAAATTTACAAAGTCACATGGGCTGCAAAGTGTTCTGAGCGGTATAAAGTAAATTCTATAATTGTTTCTTCGATTGAGGAGGAAAGTGTTTGCTTTGCCATGGTAGAAGATGTTTATGTTGATGGAGTATGTAAAATAATAATTAAGGCTAAGCTGTTAAAAACACTTTCTTTTGATGAGCACTACTATGCTTACAAAGTACAAGATTCATTATCTCAAGAGTCAGTATTCATTAATCAGGAATCAATGCAGCATCCATTTGTATGTAATCGCGTGTTCATAGGATGTGACATTAATCTATCTGAGTTCCATGTTGTCCTTACCAAGCCCATTTAATTCAATTTAGCACTGTAATATACTATACCGGGTGTTTTTTTAGACGAAGGGCATACTTTAGGGGGTCATTGTACTCATCATTACAAACAACTTGAACCCTGAAATCGCAAAAAAAAAATCAGCTGTTTTGCACAACTGATTTTTTTCGCGATTTCAGGGTTGGTCCCATGATAAAAGTTGTTCGTAATGATGAGTACAATGACTCTATAAAGTACGTCCGTCGTGTAATAAAACACCCAGTATAATACCATAAGGATCATTCTCGAAATTCTCTTGTTGTTCACTCTGGTGTGAAAAAGAGAGTGATCAATAAACTATAATAATACGTATTATAATCTATTGCAAATAGCTAGATTTTACTTAATTTTATTTGTAAAAGTAAGAATACTGCATTCATAGCAGCAACCGGTAGAGTCAATGATATTGTCTTAATTAGGTACCTTTAGTAAACATTGATTGAAACATTGATTGTATTTAACAATATTAATAAGAGGGCCCTTCCTTACTTATAATCGTTACTTAACCTTAAAAATCAATGCTTAAAATGCTCTGTCAACTTTATTTAAAACATCGATTAAATTTAAGTAACGATTACAAGTAAGGCCCTATGATGTGTGTATAAAAATAAGTTTTGTTTGTGTTTAGGTACTTCTAAGTAAATTAAGTACTCATAATACCTTGATTTAATAAATATTTAATAAAGACAGACAATTTAAAACATTGATTACATTTAAGTAACGATTACAAGTAAGGTTCTATTATGTATGTATAAAAATAAGTTTTGTTTGTGTGCTAAGGACTTTTTAGTAAGTAAGTTAGATAAGATAAAGAGTAAATTAAGTAACTCAAAATACCTTGATTCAATAAATGTTTGTGTCATTTTCATAAGCTTTTTGTTTTTATTTTTCAGACGGTGCATTACCATTGTGAGGATACCAATATTGCCATTTCCAATGCTACCATTGCGATACACGCAATGTCGCCTACGCGCCTTGTCGCTCTAGCAATATGCGCTTTGCGTTATTGGCAACTTTTAAGTTGTGGTTCTAGCAGAGGGAGCATGTAACATTGCGAGGAAAGCAATTTTACCATTGCAAGGATAGCAATAATAACAATGCATTGCAATCCTTGCAATGGTAACATTGCTATCCTCGCAATGTTAGATGCTCCCTCTGCTAGAACCACAACTTAAAGGTTGCCAATAACGCAAAGTGCACATTGCTAGAACGACAAGGCGCGTAGGCGATATTGCGTGTATCGCAATGGTAGCATTGCTATCTTCGCAATGGTTACATTGCTATCCTCGCAATGTTAGATGCTCCCTCTGCTAGAACCACAACTTAAAGGTTGCCAATAACGCAAAGTGCACATTGCTAGAACGACAAGGCGCGTAGGCGATATTGCGTGTATCGCAATGGTAGCATTGCTATCTTCGCAATGGTTACATTGCTATCCTCGCAATGTTAGATGCTCCCTCTGCTAGAACCACAACTTAAAGGTTGCCAATAACGCAAAGTGCACATTGCTAGAACGACAAGGCGCGTAGGCGATATTGCGTGTATCGCAATGGTAGCATTGCTATCTTCGCAATGGTAACATTGCTATCCTCGCAATGTTAGATGCTCCCTCTGCTAGAACCACAACTTAAAGGTTGCCAATAACGCAAAGTGCACATTGCTAGAACGACTAGGCGCGTAGGCGATATTGCGTGTATCGCAATGGTAGCATTGCTATCTTTGCAATGGTAACATTGCCATACTCGCAATGTTAGATGCTCCCTCTGCTAGAACCACAACTTAAAGGTTGCCAACAACGCAAAGCGTACATTGCTAGAACCACAAGGCACATAGGCAATATTGCGTTTATAGCAATGGTATTATTGCTATCTTTCAATAGTAACATTGCTATACTCTGCTCCCTCTGCTAGAACTACAACTTCAAGATTGCCAATAACGCAAAGTGTAAATTGCTAGAACCACAAGGCTTAAACGTAATATTGCGTTTATCGCAATGTTATCCTCGCAATGTTAGATCGTATCTCTATTAAAACCACAATTTTAAGGTTGCCATTAAAGCAAAATGTACATAGATAGAACCACAGTTTTTAAAAGCTCAAATATAACAAAGTAAACATAGCTAGAATAACAATGTTATACGTTGTGCAAATCCAAATGTCAAAGTTGCTTTTATAGCAAAATATACGTTGCTATATTACCATAGGCAAAACACTGCAATTTTATTCAAGTTTCACATTGCTAAATGGGAGCCGTCAGTGTAAATTTGTGAAAACATGCGTTTGTGAAATTCGCTATGTAGTAATTAACAAAGTAAATACTTCTACATTGTCATAATCACAATATTTTTTCGCAAAATTAAGGTTGCTGCGCTAACAAACCAACTATGACGGCTCCCATTTAACAACCTTTTCCTGTTGATTTCACAACATTTTTTTCTCCGTGTATAGTGAGTGTGTATAGGTGCCATAGAAAGGGCCGAAAAGGGGTGATCCGGGGGGGGAACCGGAAGGATCAACTTGTGAATAAAGATTTTAATTTTTTGCAATAAATAGAGTTATTTTTTCTTTATTTTCGTGTTCTTTTACACGCACTCTTACATTATTTAACATTACAAAATATTAACTAAACAAAATGTTTTTTGTTTTTTGCATTGAATTACTATTACTAGCGTACTTACAACTCACTGGTTTTTTGCTAGGTAGTTTTTTCAGCCAAACCGCAGCAAAAGTATTTCAACATTAATTATTTAACACACAAAACACATTAGGTACAAATGCCAGCAAAAATTTACATATAAAAAAATAGTTTTGATCTACATTGCAGCGTAAAAATATGTGCTGTGTCAAGTAGGTATACCTAGTTAATATTATTCGTAAATCTACCTAGTAGGTACTTATGTAACGTGATAAAATTAAATTAAATAAATTATTACAAAAAAATGAGGTAGGTATGTATGTAAATCCTTTGAAATTTTAAACAATATTACCTACCTATAAGAATGCATGTCTATTTGTTATTAAACTTTATTTCTGCAAACAAACAGTAATAGTAATTCAATGGCAAACAAAAGCTGTTTAGCTGGTAAATCATCGCAACATTTTAAAATACGCAAACCAACTTGAAACCCGTTGTCTGCAAATAAATGATTGATTTGATTTGAAGAACACGAATATGAAGAAAAAACTCTCTAATTTTTTTCAAGGAATTCTATGTTCGAAATTCGGCTTTCCCTTTCCGTGGTCCCCTTAGGTAGGTATACCTACCTATAGGTAGATATACCTACCGTACCGTACCTATCTAGGTAGTTCACAGTTTTAACCTACCACCCTACTAGGGTGCCTAGGCCGGTTCACGACCACTTAGTCGACTTGGATCCTTTGAAGTAACTTATTTCATGAAAATGATAATGTTCTAACATTAAAAATTATTGAAATTGATAGAAAAAATATGGAATCAACGAATGTTCGCTAGATTGATCATATTTTGTAATTGTAAGTATTAAATAAATATAGATTTATCACAAAGTGGTATTTTCTCAGTTCCCGACCGCTTGCGGCCAGCTTGCGTCCATCATTTTCGTCAGTTGGCGTCCACTAAAGCTTCATTAAGAAAAGGGCTTTAAGTAGTATATATAGGGTCTAAAATTACAACAGCAATGTAGGGTACAAAAAATCACACCATTTATTACTTAATTATTTGTTATTAATAATTTGTTATTAATTATTACTTATTAATTATTTGTTATTCATTGTTATAATTTTTTAATTAGTTGCAAAACTGACAAGTAGGCAAAATTTTCATTCAAAAAGTATGGGATAAATACATGGTCGGTAGCAGGCCGATTGCCGACCACGAATAATGCTTTTTGAAAATGGACTGCATTTTATATTTTATCAACGTTTTGCTGGTCGCATTCTAACATGTAAGTAAACCATATGTATGGTCGGCAAATGACAAAGTACAACATGATATACCATGCTTTTTGGAGGAGAAAAATCCTAAAGAAAATTGGTCGAAAACAGTCATTTGCCGACCATGTGGTCGAGAAACGATGGAAGCGTATTTTTAGTAGGTTAGTTTGGCGAACACCCATTAATTTAGTTAAAAACGCATTGAATCATTCAAATTACTGGTTACGAGATAAATTACATATTTTTTAAACGTTACAAGCCACATTTCCACCCATAAATCTATAAAAGAAACGGTTTTATTTACGTTTGAAAAAGTGTCCTCTCACTATTTATTTTATAGAATTGCAGATTAAAATCCGATGCTCCCGCTGCGGCTCTAATTCCGAAGATAACTGACATTCATCACGTGTCATAGGCCATAGAATTATATCGTTAGATAGGCCCCGACACCAAAAACTGTGGCATTGTTTTTGAATGTGTGGGTTAACAAAATGCCGTCGCACGCACACTAACGGTTAACGCACACATTCAAAAAAGTAGTTAAAAAATCGTGTTTCTGCCATTGTAATTATCTGTTATTATTACCATTTCGTGTGCAATCGTATTGCACACACTTTCCTGAAAAAAGTATACCCTTAGATGCCCTGAAATCGAAAATGTTTGAATGTGTGCGTCAATATAGTGTCAAAAACCTGTGCAATTTGTGTAGAACAAATAATAGTTAGAAATAGTGTTTTTGCCAATAAACCTAATCATTATTATTATTATTTCATGTGCAATCGTATTGCACATACTTCTATGAAAAAAAAAACGGCCTAATAAGCCCTGAAATCGAAAATGTGACTATCTAAACAAACCTGTGCAATTTGTAAAACGGTGCAGTCTACGCTGAAGCGTAGGTACCGAGAAAATAGTGTCATCTCTTTTTCTCCCAAATTAGTTGCCAACACGACTTTCTCTTTCGTGCACTCGCCATTTAAATGTTATTTTCGGACAGTGCGGAAGAAAAATAAAAGTTTTTGAATGAAATCGCAATACTTACGAGTGAAATGTTACACCTCTGGCTTTTTTGTGTTTCTAGAATTGTTGTTGCACTTTAGAAAGGCACACGATGGCATTTTGTGACAGTAAACTGCTCGCAAAGTTGGCAAACGTCCTTTACAACACGTCCGGCTCACACTGTGTTTGGATGTGCACTAACTCCAGGTTAGTGAGCCTCACTCACTTCGACTGTGGAACAACACGGCGCGGTCTCACTGCGGTAAGGGCCTATCTAACGATTTATATCTATGTCATAGGCGAACAAACGGTGTCGCGACTGGGAAAGGGTAGATTGCTGTTTCGTTCAAAAACAAAACGAACTTTAGCGCGTTTCAGTTCAACTATTTTTATTGGATTTACGAAAAAGTGGTCGTGAGCCAGCGGTGGTCGGCTATCTAACCGGTTTACCCTACACAAAAAGGGTAGAATTATATAATATTATTTTATAATGATAGTACCTACCAATTACCAAACCAACCATCATCCCTAGACAGATGGATTGTTTAATCTTCGTTATGCTTCTATAGTAGGTACTTAGATACCCTACCCAAATAGGTAAGTACCTACCTACATAAAAGAAAGAAACAAAGTAAGAAAATCAATTTACTGACTCACACATCAAATACCTACAGATTATAATCCATTTTTAAGAGAACCAAACGCTGGTTTTCTGGCTGGACATTTTGTCCATGCGTGTCTACTCGGCCTAAAGACTATTTACCTACACAAAAATGCCAAATTTATAAACAAGTTTAGGTAAGTATAGTGATTATGTACAATGAACCGAAACAACTCAAAAATAAAAAGATATACCTACCTACTTAATACCTACTAAATTAAATAAAAGTCAAGTGCCGACTCGCACTTGACTCTTAACTCGCGCACGGTCAACGGAAAGTATGTAGGTATATTTTGGTCCAGGGAAATAGGTAGGTACTCAAATGTTTTTTTTTGTTATTTAACTGCAAATTTACGGTTTTCGGCATCTCATAGCACCAATGAAGGGGTCATTGGTGCTATGAGACCTTGCTTCTTGCCAAATTTTATGATTCTAGTTCAACGGGCAGTACCCTATAGGTTTTGTATCACATGCATACAAAACCTATAGGGTACTTCCCGTTGAATTCCATTGGAACCTTGGAAATTTCAAAATATTCGGACATAAATAAATAATAAATAAATAAATAATGCTGGACAATTCACACAGCATTATCTAGCCCCAAGCTAAGCAGAGCTTGTGTTATGGGTACTAGATATAACTGTTATACTTAATACAATACACTACATAGATAGATATTTTTATTATAGATAGAAAACACCCAGACCAACGGAACAAATTTCTGCAGATCGTACACAAATTTGTTCCGAGGCGGGAATCGAACCCGCAACCTCCTGCGTCGCAGGCGGACCTTCGCCCGCTGCGCCACGGAGGTCGTCATTATAAACGACTGTACCTAACTTTTGATTGCGTAGAAGTTTTATTTATATCGAGGCTTCAAGAGGTTCCGGACTTGAGTACCTTTGATGTTTAACTCGATCCTCCAAGCGTTCCTGAGAAAAGGGGGTTGACACTGTTGACAGACTGCCGCCGAAGGCCTAGGTCGAAGATCGCAGCTCGTTACCCTTGCCACACACAGTAGATAAATAGTACAGTACATTGACTCAGCCGTCTCCTAACTCCTTGAACTTTATACCTACAGTTGAGCGGAGCGCTAGGGTTGGTACCTACAAAAAGTAAAACAGAGGTGTGGATGTTTTTATTGAATGTGTGTGATTTGAGTTTAGGAATGAAATTTATTATGTTAATTTAATGATTTATTTATAAGTATATTATTAATTACAAGTTAGTTACAGAAAAATACTTGCGTCTATTGTGATCTGTTCTAAAGGCCCTTTCCCATAATTTTTTAATGATAGTACCTATCTACCTATCATTTGCCAATCACCCACCTCCGAAGAGACAAACAAGAAAGCGAAGGCCAAATGCGTGTCGACTTCGCACATTTAGGGTTCTGTACCAAAATAAGGTCTTCTATATTTAATGTAGGATACATTTTGACCGCAAAATAAGTTGGTAGGAAAAAATAAGGGAATTTCAGAAAAAAAAAATATAGTGATACATCAATGTTTAATATATTTAATATTTGTTAGTAAAATTACTTAAACTTCGGGTACGGAACCCTGGTGACGTGGTAAAGAGTAATAAAAAAGCAATATTTATTTACCTTCCAGCATTAGCAGGAAATTGAAAAAATTACAGTGTTGGTTTAGGCCAACGTTGAATTTAGGCACCCGTAAACACTGCAGTATACTCGTTGTCGTGATGCCGCCATTATTTAATTTATCAGTCGTCGCGCACTTTGCAACATTGAGGTATCGAAACGGAGGCGGACAGAGCGGGCGTCGCGGCACAACAAACTCGTCCAGCGCAGCGACCGGTCTCGGCGGCACGCGGCGTGACACTGGATAGATTTGTCTTGCGAAGATTGGTTAGCGGCCGTGTAAATGACGCTTAAATGTGCGTGCGTCGATTCGGGCGCTCTATTAAGAAGTGCGAGTACTGTACTATTTATCTACTGTGACCTTGCCTTGTTAGTTGATGGACGACCACGACGACGATAACGTGTAGTAACAAGTTGTTACTAGGTACACATCATCGTCGTCGTGGTCGTCCATCTCGTCTACTCCGCCAACAAGACAAGACGACGACTACCAAGAGATAAACAAGCATAGAAAACGAAGTCTCAAACTCTTCTCGGTCTACGAACTCAACCGTCATGAATACCAGCGAATACCAATGGTTTTGACTTGTACGAACAAAATCACCCTTTCTATCAGAATCTAAGGGTTTCGAACTGGCAGCCCCGAGTTTTTTCCATCATTTCTTTCTTCGAGCATCGTTGATTGCTTATTAATTATATAATCGATGGCTAACCGTGCAAGAACAAAGCGATCAAAACAAAATAGCCTTATTTATTATGTATCGATTAACCCGTAGTTTGACCACTCGGTTCGAAACCTTCTTACGTCCAAAAAATATTTTTAAAGTGACATCTTAAATTTATATGTCAAGTCAATGTCAAATGTCATTCAGAAAAAAAGTAAAAGTATTCGTCCGCCTCAAATCGCAAAAGTGGTTTTCTTGCTCGTTTTCCTTTCAACCAAACCATCCACCAAGCCTGCTCGTTGAAGAAATACAAATAAACTCTGCTAATTCCATCGCGTAAATAAAGTTACACGTATTTCTTTAATCAAAATGGTGCTCAGAGCAGTCTGCGTCCTGAAAGGCGATGTCAGCGGAACGGTATACTTCGATCAGCGGGTAAGAATTATTTTCCTTAGTTTTTTAGATAACTTGCTTGTTTCTTCAAATCTCTTCTAAACTGACTTCGAATCATAATTTAACACCTCTGATCACAGTTCAAGCCGCTACAGATCTTGTTTTGCTCTCTATCTACCTAAATAATAGGTTGGTACCTACCTACCTACATTAGACCTTGGAATAGGCTTCCGAGATTTTCTAGAAGGAATTGGTATAATTACTCAAGGACCTACCTACTTAGAATATTCTTATTGTAAGTTGAAACTTTTGACTTACTTAAATCTGCAGTCACCTCAGTCAGAGACTGCTGTGGGTGTTAAAGTTTACTTATACATAAAGGATCTTGTAACTACTTTTCTCTGACACACTGCGGTACATAGCCACATAGTTTCATTTGAACTTGGCTGAAATAATGTGTCCAGTCCAGATAAATGCTACCTACATTTTTTTCTGCTTGTTTCAGGATGATAAGTCTCCAGTGGTCCTTTCTGGGCAAGTGGAAGGACTAGCCAAGGTAAATATTTCTTAGACTTATAGTATAAAAGCCATGTTTGTTCTAGTGGTGGCATTTCTAACCTCTTATTACCTCTAATCTCATATTTCTGTAAGTGTATTACAAGGTATTTTTTGTTAAGTCTGGGTCACCTGTTTTCATAATTAGGTTGAAAAATAAGTAACCTCATTTTAATTCAGATTAATTAAAATTCTATTACATCATTGTTATGTTGCAAGTAATAAAGCTTGATAACTATTCAGACTTGATAATAAAGCAAAGTCATTCTGACACTGATATTTTGTTGATAATTTATTTTAACATGTTCAGATTAATCATTGGTTCAATACTGAAATAAACTTACTGTGCATTTAACTTATCTTTTATGCACCTACCTCAAGTGCAAGATAACATGTATCAATAAATATGTAGCCTAGTATGTGATAGATGGTGCTAGGTGACTTCATAAAGAACTAGTTTCTGCCTGCGGCTTTGCACTCATTGTTGCTATGGAAATTAAATAAAGTTAGTTCTATCTTACGGTGATGGGATAAAATGTTTTATCCCAGGCCTGGTCTAAAGTCTAGTAAATGGAAAGGGTGTACTAAGCCGAAAGGGGGTTTTTCTGGACATCGAGGGTACCAACATTTTGTTCTATTATTTTAGGAATATTGAACATTTTTCCTTTTTTAATTAAAGATGGTTTTTTCTTCATATTCGTGATTTTTTACGTGTATTCTTACTTTATTATTATTATTGTTTTGAAATTTCAGAGGAGCACACATGTACAGTACATAATTTTTTAAAATAATTTCATGACATAGCAATGGTTTAGCTAAAAACACGAGCAAAAAACCTTTGTGTGATATTTTGTAATTGTTAAATAATGCAAGAGTGCGTGTGAAAAAATCACAAAAGGGGAAAAAAATGCCTTGTTCCATAGAATAACAATTAGATATATTTCGACGCCTGAAGATATTTATGAATTTGTATGCTGTGAGTTGTTTAAATACTGTTAGTATTTAAACAACTCACAGCATACAAATTGTAGGTACCTTGAGAATGGGTTGACTAGTAAATAATGTGGGATATTGTTTGGTCAGGGAAAGCACGGCTTCCACATCCACGAGTTTGGTGACAACTCGAATGGCTGCACGTCTGCCGGCGCGCATTACAACCCCAAGAAGCAGGACCACGGCTCGCCCGACGCAGACATCCGCCACGTTGGGGACCTCGGCAACGTCGAGTCTCATGGAGTCTCAGTTCCTACCAAGGTACATGTTGGGGACACTTGGGCAATTCACACCGGGGCAGCGACGAATCGCAACCCCCGCGGCACCGCAGTAGATCAAGTTCAAAATAGTTTGACACTGAAATTGCTCGCCGCGTCGCGTCGTCTCGCTGCCATTCCGATGTGAATTGACCATAGGTACAGCCCAAACGCATATTATTATGTGTAGCCTCGGTATTTGTTGTCTGCATGTATAGGTATTAATTAAGTATATCAGTTATCTATCTAGTACCCCTTAACAAGAACTGCCTAGCGGCCAGATGACGCTGTGTGTAATGTTAAGTAAGTATTAGATACTACTTTTTGTCAATATTTTTCTACCAGATATCTACTTGTTAGCTCCATATACCAACATGTTGTACAGCATTAAAACAAGGTTTTTTTTCATAGACCTCTCGAAATCTTGGTAATATGTAAACCCCTCTTATAAAGTATTCAGCTAAGTATAAGCTGCGATATTAAAATTAAATAGGTAGGGATTGTCGTATACCTACCTACCCAGCTAGCGAGTAGCGAGATATAATCGGCGGCCTTACCGCGATCTCCCATTCCAACAACCAGATGGACAGGACATGTACCAGCATGTTTCTCTTCATTCCAGGTTTGCATCCAAGACTCTCAGATCACTCTGTTAGGTCCAACCAGCATCATAGGTCGTTCTCTGGTCGTCCACGCTGATCCCGACGACCTAGGTCTGGGCGGGCACCAGCTCAGCAAGACGACTGGCAATGCTGGCGCGCGCCTCGCCTGCGGGGTCATTGGCCTCGCCATGCCACAAGCATTGCGTAGCATGATTTAGAACAACTTCTAACTAGAAAGGTTAACATTATGACCTAAAATGAATGTCCTAAGATTATGAGCTTGGCTTTTCGGGGCTATTCATTGCACTCTATGTCAGCCCTCAGCCCATGAGCAACCACTGCAGACTATTGATAGGTTGGGTACCTATCAATAGGCATCCATTGTTGCGCCATTTTGTCCGGTTCTGTGATACGTTCGTTTTAGTTACATAGGATTTCCATGTCCCTAATAAAAAAATAAACAAAGCGCTCTATGGGACCATTACCTATGGATGCGCGGCCTAAGTGACGGCGCATCACATAACCTGATTGCATTCTACGCTCCGCAATCAGCTCATCAATCGTGCTTGTGCGATGCGCCGTCACTCAGTTCTCGTACATAAAGCCTAATTCGTCCCTTTACTTCCAGGTATGTATGCAAGACTCGCAGATCTCGCTGGTAGGCCCGTACAGCATCATCGGCCGAACCCTGACACTGGCCTCCAAGGCCGACGACCTCGGCCTAGGAGGACACGAGCTCAGCAAAGTCACCGGGAACACGGGCGAAGTCATCGCTTGCGGCATCATAGGCCTTGCTTTCTCACCGCCGAACCCGCTCTAGACATATCTGACACTTATTTATATCATGACATCAATAGACTCCCTGTGGCGTCGCGCGTCGTCGTCCGTACGAGACTAGGCGAACGTGCGATGGTCGGACGTTCGCGCAAACACAATTAGGACGTCGCGACCTGTAGCCATATTCAGCCATAACGTGATTATTTACCTAATCAAAAAGCTTACAAAAATTCAAATTTAATAGCCTTCAAGATATTGTATGCAGATCTTTTAAAATGTCATTGGTACGGGAATGAATTGCATTCCTATGTATTTAGATAGGGTAAAACACTATCCCAGCCCAATAAAATTGAATTAAGATCTGGGTGAAATTTATAAGTAAGGCCTTTATACTCAACAACTATTTATAAATAAAATCTTTTGTTTTAAGTTTATGTTCCAGTGCCAAGCACTTTTAATACTATTGATACTTACTCCTATTTGATACAATAAAAGGGGAAAACGAAAGTATCTCTTTGATTTATGTAGTTAAACAAAAGTTAGAAACTGAATACATAGGTGGTAGATTTTTATTTTAGTATTTAAAGTCTGCATTTTATATGTTGCACAAGGCAAGATAGAGGTGTGATGATATTTTTTTACAGGTTGGACTGTATGCTTTGGAGGAAACAAAGTCGAGACTCATTGCCCCCAATGGAGTTGGAACTTATGAGGGGACTGTAGCACAATTTGTAATTTTGTTTCCAGATTTCGATTCAAGACGAGCAGATCTCTCTGACAGGTCCCCAGAGCATCATCGGCCGCACGCTGGTGGTCCACGCCGACCCTGATGACCTTGGGCTTGGAGGCCATGAGCTCAGCAAGACCACAGGCAACGCTGGCGGACGCATCGCTTGCGGCGTCATTGGCATTGGAAAGTCTGCTTAAACCCCACTACATCACTAACAGCAGCATAAACTAGCCAAGCACTTCCTTGAAAATGCTTCTTTTGCTGACCTGTCAAGTACGCCATCTAGCTTGGCTGGGTAAACAGTCTTTTTCTCTAATTGAAGAGAAAGCAGGGTTGGAATTAGTTAGATTTGTAAGTCTATTAGCTTGTTATATGCATTCCTATGACTTGCTGAACAAATGTTATAAAATATAATCTTTTGTTTTTAGTTTGTTGTCTGGTGCATGGCACTTTATATTTTTGTTTCAATTAAAAGGGAAAATAAATTATGTATCTTTGATTGCATGAATGCAAACTCCATACCCTGATTTCCTTCTTCCACTCTTTAAATATCTAACAGGATTGTTAGCTCGAGAAAAACAAAATTTCACTCATGAGTATTTTAATGATCCTATAGAATACACTGTCGCACCTTCAACTGTAAAAAAGGCATTGTATGATGAATCATGAGCTTGAAACATTTTTAGACTACTCGAGTTCCATTGCCATAAACTGTCTTCTTGACTTTGGACACTGATGGCTGTCCAGTAGTTAGGTAGTTCCCGAGAGGTTGCATGGTCTGACAGATGTTTACACACAGTTGTGACTAGAGATGGTGGTATGAAGCCTTTGACTATTAGAAGTGAGATTCTCGTAGTTTTCAGTGAGAACTCACTCTCTGGTTGGCAGTAGGTGCTGATGTATGCCTCTGGTTCATCTAGATTCCCTTCAATAGCGAGCATTCCTATCCACTCTACCATTTCGTCAATATCTACATCTTTAATTGAAGGCACTTCTTTGATATCGGGTGTTCGTTTTATAAGCTCCAAGGCATGTATGGACACTTTTATGTTTTGATCACAGAAATACTTTGCTATTGAAGATGGACAAACAGACTCTTCACAAGGCTCCCATATAAGATAGAAGTCAAAAAGTTCTAGTTTGCTCAAGCCCTGATGCACTCTTCTGTATTGTTTTAGGGATTTCAGATCTATTTTTACTTCGTAAAAGTTATGAGGTCGCTTTACTCCCTGTAGACCCAAGGTTTGATACACGAAGTCAAGGATATGCAGCGTGAGGAATCCGTCTGGGGTTATAGACGCACAGTTCTGCACCATACAGTTCCTCTCTGATGATAAACAGTAAACACTACCTTTCTTGATAAAGTTTTCTATAAAAGTTGGGTTAATTAACTCTGTGAGAGAACAACCTGAAAGTTTGTAATAGTCTGTATCTTCTGTGAGAACGTCTTCGATGGAATCAGGAGTTTGAGTTTCGTCAGGACAAGTTATCACTAAGCTGTGGTAAAAGCTGTTCATGTTTACAGATTTGTTTACATCCTCTAAACTCACGCCCTTTTTGTTGAAGCCCATTGTTTTTGGCGGCGGAAAATTCGATATTTCAGGGCAGATCATGTTAGATAGTTTGTGTCGTTTGCAAATTTGTAAATGTTGCTGTAATCGTAATGTAATCTAATCTTGGAAAGAAAGAACTTCTTCCAAGAAGCCCGACAAACAAAATAAAAATATAACCTCAAAATTCTGACAATTGACATCGATTGAATTAACAGTGTCATTTTCACCAGACCTACGTGCCTTTACGAAGCGTGGACGGAGAAAATCACTAGAAGGAAAATAGTGCTAAGCTTAGAGTAGAAGTAGTAGTAGTACCTACTAGAAGGAAGTAGCTCAGGACGGTCGCGGCTAGTCTTGCGCATAGTAGTTCACGACGGAGATCGCTCAGTTTAGGTCGCCGCTCCTAAACGAACTAGTTCGCTCTTCTAGTTCGTCAGCTCCCAGCTCGATTCAGAGGAAGGCAGAGTACGCTCATTTTGATACTGCTCCTGCACGGGCACGCGACAAGATAGTGGTTTGCTGTACTTTTACCTACAATATTTACACTTTAAACTATAAATAAAACACACCTATACGTAATAAAGTATATTACAAACATTATCTAACAGTTAACCTTTAAAGTTTTATGAAGCCCTGAGCGGGCCAGAAAAAAATTCATACCGTCAGGTATCACGAGGCCCGCTCCGGGCTCGACACCTCAGACCAATTGAAACCTTATTTTTAAAATATAAGGAACACTATGGCTTGAAATCTATGTCTCATTCGATTCGGAATGAACGAACCTCTTTACTAAAAGTTTGTCTATGGTGATCGAACGGTTTGAAGTTCGAGAAATAATCAGGTAACAAAATCACGCATTTAGCCGCCATTTTGTACACATTCGGTTCGACTTTATTACGGAAGCAACAAGGTTCATTTTTGTATAATGAGTTATCGATTTTTGTATACTGAGTTATCGACAAAATTCTAAATAATAAGCATGTACCTACAAATAATAAATAGACTAATAGAAAGAATACTTAGTCTAGATTCTATATCTTTTTATAGAATAAATAAATTCTTAGTATTTTATGAGATACAAGCATTTTAATGCGGGAATCGGGAAAAACGCGCGCCGCGCGCCACCCGTGATCCTTGAGGGTGATTCTTGATAGTTAAAAGCTATTTTTGGAAAGAACACCTTACCGGTATATATTTTTGGAAAGAACACCTTACCGGTACCTTTATAGGTAGGTACCTAGTCATTTTACATGACAAACATAACTTACCTGATGACCACTGACCACAGTTCAAATAAACACTTAGGTACTTTTGCCGCGTTAAAATTTTTCGTTTGAACAAAGTTGCTTGCCGCTAAAAGACCATAGAGTAATTATTACCAGTCACTGGCTGACAGACAGACCCTTAGAATATTAACTACCTATGTTAGTTCGGTTGACGCCACCCTTGCTCATTGTACACAAGACTAAACTACAGAACTACACACACAAGACTAGTCGCGGCATAAGAATTGACCCCTCAAACTCACCCTGCCGTAAGAGGCGACGAAGGATCTACCAAAGGAACTGCAGCAGGTTCCATAAGTGTATTTTT
The DNA here is from genome assembly GCA_949316285.1 of Eupithecia subumbrata. Taxonomy (NCBI): domain Eukaryota; kingdom Metazoa; phylum Arthropoda; class Insecta; order Lepidoptera; family Geometridae; genus Eupithecia; species Eupithecia subumbrata. Next base: position 8,319,283 of record OX438640.1, on the reverse strand, counting down.
ATCAAAAAAACTTCTACAGCGATCACCAATCCGCCTGCCATGCCAGCCGGCACGTGGTGATTATGTCTAACCCCCCCTGTTTAAGGGAGGCAGGTCTGCTGAGGAGAGAAGATGACTTAGATTAAATTAATAACAAGGCATAAGTAAAATAATTGTCATTGTTTATATTTTGAGTTGCGTATTAGTGTTATGTAATTAGATCTCAACTTTAGTGCGGACTGGCTTACACTCTTAGAAAATTTTACTTATGTAGGTAATTTTCTAAGCTTACAATGGAGGCGTAACTATGCATAGAACCTTTTAAATGCGTTTTAACCATAATACCTACCCTATCTAAAAAACGTATTTCGAAGATAAACGTGAAACGGAAGTCCAAAACGAAAGGATAGCTTAAGGGTCCGGCGACAGATGAATTTCCCATACAAACGTAGTACCAAAATGAATTGTTAATTGAGAATATTTTCACCATAGTTTGCTATTATTTGTATTAGAATAGTATTAATTTAGGTTCCTACCACAAGTTTTTTTCAAAATACTTATCTACACAAATACTAAGAAAACATTCATTCTTTAATGTAAACATGCGATTCGGTTTAATTTCATTTCAGAAAGGTATTTTGAAAAAAAATTGTGGCAGGAACCTCGATAAATACTATTTTAATACAAATAATAGCAGACCGTGGTGAAAATGAGCTCGAATTAAAAAACATTTTGGTATTACGTTTGTATATGAAATTCATCCGTCGCCGGACCCTTAAGTCGTGGAATCGCTCCGTCTACCTACGTATTAAATAGGTATTAATTATTAGTACCTATCTTCTTGTATGGTGTAACTCTGTTAATTTATCTGGCTAAAGTAGTTTCATTTCTTCAGCTGGCACAGCCAGGTACAAAGCCTTGATGTCATCGATCACTGCCTCAACGATGGCCTTGCAGATGGGCGGCGCGATTTCTCGCATCACATCCTGCCAGTTGGTGTTGAGGAATTCTTCCACGGGGCCAGCTGGAATCAACAATTAATGTTGTAAGAATCTATATATATAAAAGAAAGTCGTGTTAGTTACACTATTTATAACTCAAGAACGGCTGAACCGATTTGGCTGAAAATTGGTGGAGAGGCAGCTTAGAACCAGGAGACGGACATAGGCTATGTTTTATCCCGGAATTACCACGGGAACGGGAACTACGCAAGCGAAGCCGCGGGCAGCAGCTAGTTTGTTATAAATGCAGAATGCTTGAGGCATCCGATCTAAATTTGATCCTCTAATACATATACCTACACCGCACTCGCTTGGAGTAGAGTTTCAGATTTAATTGTAAGCAATTGTTTTTGAAGGAAGGATTGACAAGTAATGTACCTAAATTGCGTATAAAAAGACGCGGCAACAGAGTGAATTTTAGGTTAAGTATTAAGAAGTAGTAAGATTTGTTTACAAAAATTGTATATCGAATTTGGCTGGTAATTATATAGATGAGGTAGTTCTTATCTTTTTTAGCTACACTATTATGACGTTAGGTACCAGATATTGTTTAACATAGCCATAGGGGGCATTGGGGCCATGGCAAATATTTGATATTAAATATTTACATATTTAAAATGATTTTTAGAAATTTCATTTGTAAATAACATAATGGATTTCGTTTACTTATAACTAGCTTCAGCCCACGGCTTCGCACGTGCTTTTCAGGTAGCCTATGTCCAGGACCCGGGATACCGTTTAGCTCCCTGCCAAATTGTATTAAGACCCGCTTAGCCGTTTAAGCGTGAAAAGTAACAGACAAGCTAACAAACAGAGTTATTTCGAATTTTTAATATTAGTATGGATAGGTACGTTCTTTTTTCCCATCAGTCGCCAGAAATGACGCAAAATTTTAGCGGCTCGCTACCCTCGACATTGTTTTTGTTTTGGCTTTTTTTTTCTCTAAATTTTCCACCGCCGCTAGTCTCAGTAATTGTCGCGGCTCGCACCGCTCGACAGCGTCGGTTATAGCGTATTTTCTTTTTTTCTATCACAAATTTCCCAACCTCTAAAAAGTCTTCAAAATTTTCGAGGCTCGATCCGCTTGCAATTTTATGTCATCCTTGCTTTCTTTTCACTCACAAATTTTGCAATCGTCGCTAAAACAAATTTTAAAATTTCGAGGTTCGCTCCGCTCGGCTATTTTATATGTAGTCTTTTCTTACACAAATGTCCTAATCCGCGCTAAAGTCTTTAAAATTTTCGAGGCTCGCTCCGCTCGCCGTTCTTATGCCATCCTTGCTTTCTTTTCACTCACAAATTTCGCAATCGTCGCTAAAACAAATTTGAACATTTCGAGGCTCGCTCCGCTCGCCTGTTTTATATAATGAAGTATTTTCTTTCACAAACGTCTTAATCGGCGCTAAAAAGTCTTTTAAATTTTTGAGGCTCGCTCCGCTCGCAGTTTTTATGTCATCCTCGCTTCTTTTCTCTCACAAATTACGCAATCGTCTCTAAAAAAATTGAAAATTTCGAGGCTCGCTTCTCTCGTCTATTTTATTAATTTATGCAACGAAGTTATATTAGGACTCCGTCAAATATTTTGATGTCCAAAAGGGTTGCGTCGCTAAAAGAGTTTGAGAACCGCTACCTTAGAGAATTAATTTTTTTTGACGTCGCCGCTCCGCCTCCCGCTCCACCCGCGCGTGACTTTGTGATTTGTTTTCTAAAAATGCTATCAATGCCCAAAATGAAATCTTGGATCTGCCCCTGACCATAGCTAGTAATTTTATGCTAGCTCTTCTAAAACATGTCTGGTTCCTACCACTTTTCTCATAGCAAAATATCCTAATGAGTATTGCATTAATAATTTAAACTCACCCAGAATTTTATTGCCATTGAAAAGATTTTGGAAATTGAAGTGCGCGCCTCCCTTGGTCTGGTAGGTGTGCTTCCAGCTTTTGATCCGCCAGTGCACCTTGCCGTCGTCTCCCTGCGTATTCTCCAGCTCTGTAGAAGCCTTTATCACAATGTCACCTGCGAAAATATTCAAGCAATAAGTTATGTTATGAAACATGACATGATTTAACTGGATTCTGAAAAATAGGTCTTCTTGAAGTTCTGATTACGTGACCGGAGCAGTTACCTACACATTACATAATATTAGGATTAAACAATATTTAGTAACCATTCCGCGCAAAACCTCCTCCGACAAGATCCAACAGAATGTGATTTGCGTGTACCGCCCGCCCTCCCGCAAATTATTCCCACTTGCAATCAGAGAAAGTAAACAACAGACTTACGCAATATAAAATTGCCCAGTAGATTACCCTCCAACTCCAAGAACGAACACAACTTACCTAATTTGCGAAAGAAAAGACCAGACCAACCACACAATGAAAAAACTCATCAAAAGTACTTAAGTCGTCAACTAGTTTCGTCTCTCCACGAGACATCATCAGGACATCCCAACAATACTCGACCTTGACACAGAGAGCGCCAAGCAACAACGACAGAGTCCTACCAGAGATGTTGCCTCTCTGAGCTTCCTGTGTAAATATTGTTTTATCCTAATATTATACAATGGATTTCCGTAACGCCTGAATCTATTATTTACCTACACATTCGCAACAGTTATGAGGCCACTAAAGCATAAGTCCCAGCTCTTGGTTTATTTTAGCTTTGCTTGGATCACTAAAGCAACCACGTCCACCTTGATGACCATCAATTGGATTGGATTGGCTGACGATGAAGATGACGGAGATAGCAGGGCTGTATATTTGTGATCTACTCACGGATATCAATGACATGTTTTCCCTCCCCACGGATGGGCAACACCAGGATTCTGCCATCTAGCTTGTAGTTCCCTTTCAGCTGGACTGTGCAGCGAAGCGTCAGGAATTGCTTCATCTTCGTCAAGTCATGTCTGCGGAGAAATGGACAAATAGGTAGTACACTTTCAGAATGATATTCCTAATACCTTCGTGATGATCGTGGTGAAGGCTTTTAACGGGGGACGGGACGGACGCACCTTGTCGCGCTGTTCTTTAGAACAGCGCGACAAGGTGCGCCCTAGCGTCCTGCGGCAGCAGAGCTTTAGCTCTGCGCACATTAATCCAACGCCGCTACCGCGCAATACAAAAATGTAAAAAATATGGGCTTAATCTCTCTACTTTTGTAAGGCCTGATCAATCCATTTTCCGTCGCCATTTTCCGCGTATGCGCCTGCGACTGGGAGGAGTTTCGCCTCGCATTTATAGTCAGGTGTCAGAGGTAGGTAACTACTCGTTATGCTTAAATACATTTTACAGTGACAAAATGAATAATTCAATTTTGCTTCATAATTAAGATAACCAGTGGTTCCTAATTCGTCAACGCTAAACAGTGTACTACCTACACAAACAGAAAAATAAAAAAATCAAAGAAAAGACATGAACGCGCTTGTATCGTTTTTCTAAAACTTGTTCAAAGAAAACGATTAAAGACCTATCAGGAAAATATACACACCCTAACACTTTACAGAATCGATAATACTTAGTAGGTGTACTTCTTTTTTATCATATTTTTTATGCACTTAAGTTCATAATTTAATATTAATCGTTCGTTCGGAAAAAAGAAAAATCTCTAAAAAAAATTGCCGTGGCTGTTCAGTGTAGGGCATCGAGAATCGGCCATATTTTAAGAACCAGTTCTTTCGATTCCGGTTCCAACAAAGAACCGAAAGAACCGGGTGGTTCTTTCGGAGCTTTTGTTAATATATTAGAATTTTGCTAGTAAAATCTTACAAAATTCTACAATAGGGTCAACAATCAAACAGGGAATTTGTAATCACAGCAATAATTTTTATTTCTTAAACAATCAGTCTTGTAACAACCACTTTTATATATATTATTACATACTTAAAGTAATATTTTAAGCTACAGCTAGTGAACTCTAACTCAAGATATTGCAAACAGAAAATAAATAAAATAAATCAAACAAAAAAAGGAGATTTTTACACTCATATTACACTCATATAAATAAAATAATCACTATTATAAAGTTTTATAAGAATTTTACGCCATAATTTTAATCTCTTAAACAATCAGTTTTTATATCTATAGTATCATTTTAGCTACCGGTAGTCAACTAAAAACTTAAATGTCGATGGTCAAATTATGATGTCATTTATCGTTACAGGATACAATTACCCTTAGGAAAAAAATTGCATTAACACACATTGAATTTTGATTTTATGCGCCCGAGGTGGTAACGGTTATCAGTGCTCATTGGCGATATATGTTCGCCGAAATTTCTAGTGTTTTCAAAGTGTTGTTTTATCGTGAATTAATTGTTTGTGATATCGTTGTGCCGAGACCACTAAACACCACCACCAACCAAACACCGCAACACTGCAACACCTTGATGCGTATTGGCTTGTGATTGTCACAATCTGCGATATTCATAATTTTATAAAAGAATCGAAAGAACCGAAAACCCGGTTCCTAATATACCGGGAAAAACCGATTCCGATGCCCTAGTTCAGTGTTAAAAAGCCGCCCAACTTTTACACTTGGTTCCACCTAGCCCCAGTTTTCATATGACAAACGTTGTGCCGGACACCCTGTATAGTTACAAAACAGTTCTATACAACTACGGCTGCCATCTCTAAAATTCGGCAACCAGGACAAGACGCGAGAAAACCCCGGATTTTGGAGCCTCGAACCCGGACATGTCTCAGGTTTTTTTTTAAATATAGTATACCTAATAATAAAACGTCAAGTGCGAGTCGGACTTGCGCGCTATGGTTGTAAGACCTTATGTCTTGCCAAATACCTATCATGATTCTAGGTCAACGTGAAGTAGGCAGATTTTGGTACATGGCCAGAATCACTACAAATTAACGGTTTTAGGATTTTTGCCTTTAATTGTGCTATAAGACTAGGATTCCATCTTTTTTGAGAAAATAGAGTATAATTTACCTGGTAATAGGTTAAAAAAAGTAGGTACGATATGTAAAAATGGAGTACCTACAATTTTTTAAAATATTATGAGCGGTAGTTATCCTAAACGGCAAAGAAACAAACTTTAAAGAGATAACTCGAAAATTTTCAGGCATAAGTGACAATTGGCCAAAATGGCAAGAAAACCATAAACATGAGTGATTTGTGATCTTACGTAAGAACTGTCGAGACTCCCTCCCACCCCCTTTTAAGAAAAATAAGACATGGTCGACCCCACTCCCCCTAAATCGTCTTACGTTAGGTATAAATGAATGGCCCCCTTGTCAGTGTAGGTACTACACTCGTACAAGTGTTGCAATTTTATTGAAAAAACTCATGAGAAAGAAGTTCTTATCCGCGTAATCCTATTGTTTATTTATAATGCAGGAGATGGATTGTGCTATTAACTCGATTTAAGTACTTAATTAGGACTTAGCAAGTATTTTTTCTATGCTATTAGAAATGAAATCGTGACTAATAATACTTTTGCATGTTCTATGTTCATTATGGAGTTTCTAGGTAAGGTTGTTATAATTCCAAATTTTATCGATTATGCATGTGCATGTCAGAGTAATAGTAGTTCAATAGTGCATGTAGGTAAAAAAGTTTTTGTTACTTACCTACTTAGTTGTACTTGGTACTTACTATACCTACCTACTTAGTGAAATAGATTTTTGCGAGAGGACTTTTCCGCATCATGGTTTTGAAGTTTTAAAATGCAGTGAGTTGTAAGTAGTTAGTACTAGTAGTTCAATGTTAAAATGCTTTTTTTTTGTTTCACCTCGTTTGCTTCTACTTTCTTGCTTCTACTTTCATTCTAGGCTTTCTTCTAAGGTAATATCGATTGAAAAAACGGGCTGGAAGGCAATGCAGCCAGCGTCTTGGGGTCGCTTCCGACTGGTATTGATATGGATCAGTTGGACTGCTCTTTTTTAATTCGTCTAGGAAATTCGTTTACGAATAAACTGGTCTTAGGTGGGGGACCAGAATTATGTGGGACTCGACGCCCTGAGAAGGACGTAATATCTACTAAAACCTCTCCGGTGTCCCTCTCTCGCCATTTTCGGCGAACCACGGGAACATTTAAAACCTAACGCGGCCCGACTGGCGTTCCCTCTTCCTCCTATACATGGCCGGCGAGCCCATACACTCGCTGACCCCATTCTTCCGTCACGTTTCCTCCCCCGATTAGGACAGACACAGTTGAAACCGCGAATGTCGACTACGTGCCCAAATGGGCATTGTCGCCCGAATTTAAAAAAATGTTTTTAAAATTGTAAATACTAGTTCTAATTTATTTCTGTTATTTCATTGTTAGTTTCTTTTTTAATTGGAGTCAGTTACTGAGTTCGTACAGCTAGAGTTTGTAGAGTACCTAATGACTATAACTCCGTCCACGTATTTTTAGGGTTTCGAAGATCGAAGATCGGTTTCGAAACCCTTATGGTCTCGCTTTGTCTGTCCTTTTTTCCCTCCTTAATAACTCAGCAATTACTGCAGCTATCAACTTGAAATAAAGAAAAATAATACATTTCGTGCGCCTGTACAGATTTAAAGAAAAATGAATGAAAACTGAAAATGAATATTTTCCATACAAATTGTGATGCTGAAATTTGAAAAGATACCTACAGGGTCATGTGGGGTATCAAATGAAAGATCGTAAATCAGATCGTACATTTCAAAATAGTTTTTAGGTTTCATACTTTTTAACGTATTTTGAAAAAAGTCGAAAAAATACCCATCCCCCCCATCCCCCCTCCCCGTATCTCCGAAGATTGCAGAGCGATCCATGTAAAATGTTTGGAGCATTTATAGATATGGATCTATATTTTACAGGAAAAATATAGAGAAGTTTGAAAACGAACACTTTTTGAAAAATGGTCAAAAAGGGGGAAAATAATTTTCAAAAGGGGGGGGCTACCTCACTGAGTGGGGTATCAAATGAAAGGTATCATTTGTTCGTTTCAAATCAGTTTTTCAAATTTCTGTAGGTTTCATACTTTTTGAAATATTTTGAAAAAAGTCGAAAAAATACCCATTCCCCCTCCCCCCCACCCCTATCTCCGAAGTTTGCAGAGCGAGCCATTTGAAATGTATGGAGCGTTTGTAGATATAGATCTATATTTTACAGGAAAAATATAGAGAAGTCTGTAAAATTAATACTTTTTAATACATTTCCCCCCCCTTTTTGACCTTTTTTCAAAAAGTGTTCTTTTTACAAACTTTTCTATACAGGGTGTAACAAAAATAAGTAACCAAACTTTCTGCTGGGGTGTAGAATCGAACACTGAATTCAGGAAAAATATTGAAAAAAAATCCCGCCCTTTAGTTTTCGAAAAATTTAATAAATAGGTACGAAATTTTCACAACATTAGGCAATAGACTATAATACATGTGTCTATTTGGAATAAAAAAAAAATGGCCTAAGTACCTGTATTCATCTCTTTTATAAGCCCTTATCACCTAAACGGTGCCCTAATGAGCGGCCACCGCGGTCATCGACCCGCGACATCATTGCAGCGGAATCGAACAATGAGAATTCAGTGTTCGATTCTACACCCCACCTAAAAGTTTGGTTACTTATTTTTGTTACACCCTGTATTTTTCCTGTAAAATATAGATCCATATCTATAAACACTCCATACATTTTACATGAATCGCTCTGCAATCTTCGGAGATAGGGGGGGGGGGGGGGGAATGGGTATTTTTTCAACTTATTTCGAAATATTTTAAAAAGTATGACACCTACAAAAATTTCCAAAACTGTTTTGAAATGTACAAACTGATACCTTCCATTTGATACCCCACATTACCCTGTAGGTTTCTTTTAAAATTTCGGCATAACAATTTGTATGGAAAATATTCATTTTCATTTTTCATTTATTTTTCTTTAAATATGTACAGGCGCACGAAATGAATTATTATTTTTCATTTCAAGTTGATAGCTGCAGTAGTTGCTGAGTTAGGGAAAAAAGGACAGACAAAGCGAGACCATAAGGGTTTCGAAACCGATCTTCGAAACCCTAAAAACATAAAATACTGACTCTACTAACTACTTCTAATCACAAGCTTGTACATTCTGGAAATTGCGCTATTTGTTAGGAAATCCCAATCTGTTTTCCCGAATGTGTGACATTGTAATCAGGAATAGAAGGGACAACAATAGATTAGCCAGACACGAATCAAAAACTACTATGTTGAGGAAGAGTGTAGTGTGCATGGCACCTGTAATCTATAATAAAATAACTAAGAGCTACAAATACTTAAATGTAAACTTATTTAAAAGTAAATTAAAAAAAACTTTTATGTGAAAAATGCTACTATAATATTGACGAATTTCTAATTGATGTTATCTAGTTTTAGGCTATATTTCAAAACTAAAATTAATAATCTTGTAAATTTGTTATTGTTATTTACAACTAGCTGACCCGGCGAACTTCGTATCGCCTAATTAATTTTTTTTTTTTTTTTTAGAATTTTTCTCTCCGTAAGAACCATCTACTATATACTTCAAGGAATATTTAAAAAAAAGAATTAGCGAAATCGGTCCAACCGTTCTCGAGTTTTGAGCTTAGCAACACCTTCAGCGACTCATTTTTATATTATACTAGCTGACCCGGCGAACTTCGTATCGCCTAACAGTCGATTCTTTAAATTTTTTTAATATTTTTGTTTTTTTTAGAATTTTTCTCTCCGTAAGAACCATCCTCGTACTTCAAGGAATATTTTAAAAAAAGAATTAGCGAAATCGGTCCAACCGTTCTCGAGTTTTGCGCTTAGCAACACATTCAGCGACTCATTTTTATATTATAGATTACATTTAGACCTGCATGCCATACTCTCTAATTATTTTGCACACCAATGTATATTGGTGAAAAATGTTGATTAAAAAAAAATTATTTGTCATCTTTTTTTACACATGTTTGCAAATAAATGACTTTTACTTTCTACTTTACTTTAGTGAAATAATAGGTACCATTTTTTAGGGTTCCGTACCTCAAAAGGAAAAAAGGAATCCTTATAGGATCACTTTGTTGTCCGTCTGTCAACCCTCTTTTCTCAGAAACGCGTGGACGTATCGAGTTGAAATTAACGTCGAATACTCAAGTCCGTCGTTTATGTCCGACTATTTTGAATTTTCCAAGGGAATCACATGCACACAAAACCTATAGGGTACTTCCCGTAGACTTAGAATTATGAAATTTGGCAAGAAGGAAGGCCTTATAGCACAAACAAAGAGAAAAATCCGAAAACAGTATAGTTGTAGTTTATTCACAAAAAAAAATACTATTGATTCTTGCCATGGACCAAAACCTATAGGGTACTTCCCGTTGACGTAGGATTATAAAATTTGGCAAGAAGCAAGGTCTTATAGCACAAGTAAAGAAAAAAATCCTAAAACCGAAAATTTGCAATTTATTCACAAAAAAAACTATTGATTCTTGCTATAGACCAAAAACATAACCTGTTTTTCTAGTGTACCCAGAATCATAAAATTTGGTAAGAAGCAAGGTCATATAGCATAAATAACGAAAAAAATCAGAAAACTGTAAATTTTTAGATTAATAATAAATAAAATATAAATTTTGATTCTCTCCCTCGACCAAAATATACCTACTTCATGTTGGCCTAGAATCATGATAATATTTGGCAAGAAGCAAGACGGAACCCTCAGTGCCCGAGTTCAACTTGCACTTAACGTTTTATTTTTCTTATACACGTTATCTTTCAGCTCGATAAATATCGAAGCCCTCGTTATTCCCAATATTTTTAAACTCACTTCATTGCTTCCACGACACAGTTCTTCATGCCCTTCACCGTGGTATCAGAGAGAATGAGCTGCAGCCCTGCCGTGCCCCCATTCACAGTCTTCAGAACGAGAGGATCCAAAGGCTTAACGCCCAGCTCTGGGATGCCAAGAGCGAATATGGGCACAGCCTTTATTGCGGACTGCGTGGCACACGCGCTGTCTTCGGACTTGCATGGTGTGATGAACGGCGCTGGAGGCGGAAGTGCTTTTTATTAGTATTATTGTAAGCGTTTAGGGTCGAGCTGCAGAACAGTCTTCCTTCCACTGTTATATATGTATATAAATATCTACACTAAAGATGCGCGACTGTGAATGATTTCATTCGAATTATTCGACTTCACAAATCATTCGAACCATTCGAATGACTAGGACAAATTAGTAACTAATTTGGTTAGTAATGGCGAGTGGCGTCGAATAAAGAATTGATTTCGCGTCGACTGCCCGACTCGCCATTACTAACCAAATTAGTAACTTATATTATTATGGTGCAACTGCTCGAGTCGGGCAGTCGAACTCAATTCGTTATTCGACGCCTCGATCTATTCGTAAAGGCATTAATAATTACTAATTAGTAGTCATCATTCGACTTTGAAGTTTAGTATATTACTAATATTCAAGTCGAATGAGTAAATTAATAGCTGTAGATCATTCGACTAGCCAGATCATTCGCAGTCGCGCATCTTTAATCTACACTTATGTCCTACTAATATTACTAAGCCGAAAGTTTGTGAAATCTGATTTTTTGTTTCCTAGGATTTCCAAAACTACTGAACAGATCAAGATCAAATTTGGCGTACGTTCATAGCAAAGCCTGACTTAGATACTACTTACTACTACTACGGCTACATAATATACCTATACGCGTGCGAAGCCGCGGGCTGAATCTAGTATATTATAAAGAGGAAAGATTTGTGTTTTTGTATGTTTGTAACGAACAAACTCGAAAACTGCTAGACCGATTTCAAAAATTCTTTCTTCATTAGAATGCCACATTATCCTTAAGTAACATAGGCTATATTTATATGTTTAAAAATAAATGTCCACCCGTGCGAAACCAGGACGAGCCACAAGTTAGTTATAAAATAAATGAACGCTTAAGTTTGGGTTACAGGTTTCCACGCAAGCTATAGTGCAAATCCCGGTAGGAAACCAAGGTAAATTTTAATTATCGGTTGGTAATAACACCCACGGTTATCCGAACTTAGAAATTATGCTATTACTTTCGTAATTTTTTCCCTACCCTGTTTTTGCTTGACGCTGATTTCACTATCCTATGAAATATTAAACTCAGAAATTAATTTTGATCAATCAGAATTCTCAATTTCTGATTCCTTTCCCAAATAGTAATAATGCTAAGCCTAACGTACCTACCTGAAGCCGACTGCACACCTAGCACCACCGCTAAGAAACTCAGCAACCTTAACATCTTCACTTCACTCCAACAAATGGCTGCGGAGGCTGCTGGTCGTCCTTATATTATGCGTTTGTAACTAAGCATAGTTTTTCATCGCATGTTTTATTCCTTATTCGCATTTATTTCCCTAGTCGCGTTTTGCCTTGATCGTGTGGCCACGTTTCTCACAATGTGCTGTTCAAGATGCTCTATCATAAACGCGTACAATTGCAGCTCTCCCTCTAAATAAAAATAAAATAAATAAATAATGCTAGACAATCCACACAGCACCATCTAGCCCCAAAGTAAGCTACTCAAAGCTTGTGTTATGGGTACTAGATAACTGATATATTTAATACATTATATACATAGATAGATATTTTTTATTACATAGAAAACAACCAAATCAACGGAACAAATTTCTGCAGATCGTACACAAATTTGTTCCGAGGTGGGAATCGAACCCGCAAGCTCTTGCGTCGCAGGCGGACCTTCGCCCGCCGCGCCACGGAGGTCATCAAAAATACCTCTTCTGTTTCAAAATACCATGTCTTTGCATTTCAGAGAAGACCAAACTTTGTCGATGATAGTTTTTTTTTATTATCAGATTTATCCTAAAAGTCCAGGCGAATGAAATCGTGGACGGATAAAATACTACCAGTCAAACTCTGTACACCTACGACAAAGAGTATAGTAATAACATAAGCAAACAAGTAATTATAAGCAAGTAATATAAGCAATTACTTACTTAAGCAAGTAATATAATAATAATGTTGAAGCATATAATCTTTCGCACGTTCACAAATAAAAATAATTAATTAAGTACTTATCTCAAAAATAGAGTATTTGAGATTTTATCTTATACAGCATTAAACAGCCCTACAAATTTCAACAAAAGTAGTATTTTATCCAACTTATGGGAAAATTACTTACTTATGGGATAAAATACTATGAGACTAATATAGGTAGGTAAGGTAGAATACGTACATATTCTCATTACAAAAATTACAAGTGATAAAAGTCGATCATGCATTTTGCCATGAATGGCACTAATAATTAGGAATAGTAATAAATAATTAATACGACTGTTTGGAAAGCTGGATATATGTATGTTTGTTCGGCACTTCTTCACGCCAAAACTACTGAACGGATTAAGCTGAATTTTTTCATTGAGGTAGGTCCTGAACTAGAATAGCACACAGGCTTTAAGTAAGAAATAACTTGTTAATGTTTTCATAGAAAGTTAGTTAGGGAAGAAAATTATCAACCAAAAAGGTTTCTGAGGCTACTAACAAACTTTATAATATGCACACCATCGTGACGTCACAATAGTACATAGTAGTAACCACATGCCCGAGATTCCATAGAAACATACAAATCTCCTATAGGTAAGTATAAGAAAACAAACGGCTGTGTGCACGTGCAAGCGATCAGTTTAATTGTTTCTTCTGAGCTAGCTTCTAATTAAATCTATTATTATTGATTATTATCATTATCCTCAAGACGTGCCTATGCCTACACTTCTGCCATTCCTAGATATGGAACCTGTTTTTTTTTAGCCTAGACGTGAACCACTGAAAACAGAAACTTTTTAGTTTTCATAAAAAAAGCAGTACCTACCTAGCTAATTTAATTACTTTATACTATTATTATTCCATTAAACTTTAGGCCTTAAATTCTATCAGTCAGACCGCCAACGGAATAATATAATGAAAAAACCGTGTAAAAGCACGGTAAATCTCCAAAAGTTTGTTCTAGAGCAGTCTACTATTCTAAGGTCTACTATTCTAGAGGTAGCTCAACTGATCCAAAACCCGGAAGCGTCCCCAAGAAGCCGGCTGGTTGTCCTTGCTGTATGGTAATGCTGATGCGCTGCGCCAGATACTCACCCAGCACTAAGCCATAAGTCCACGCGGCGGTTTGACCTGAAGAGCCTCAATAATTACCGCTCCGACCTAAGGTCTCGACCGACTCCAAGCGGGCAAATGCGTCGCCTCTGTCGAGAACTTCAAAATTAATCCCCAACCTTTTTAATTTTTATGTAAACAACATCATAGATGGTCTCAGCAATCAACCTATCGGGTGCTTTAATGATGGAACTTGTGTAAATAAAATTAGTTATGCTGACGGTGCTGCTGGCACCATCTACCAGTGCACTTAGAAAACTAAACGTATGCGAGGCGTGTGCTGGGAGTCATGGTCTACAATACAACGTAAAAAAAGTGAATTAATGGTATTTTCACCTAGGAATGGAAACACCAAATATGTACCAAATTGTATGTTGATAGAACTCAAATGAAACAGGTCTCAATATTTACCTTATGAGCCTTCCGGGCCATATCGTTAGTGACGAAATGGATATAGAAAGGGAGCGAAGGAAGCTTGTAAGACCTAATATGTTGGTTCGAAGGTTATCTCGTGGCACAAATGTTTAAAAATAGTCTGTTAAAATCGTACTGTCAAACCTTCTATACCGGAAAATGTTGTTTTGGCTGTCTGAATAAAATCATTATCATCACCCCATACTAGTTCATCGACTTATGACATAGGCCCTAATGAGTGCCATAGCGCCCTGTTGTCAACTTGATGCACTTTCTTCCTTAGGTACTTATGAAAAATAACCTTCTCTTACCTTTCCAGTTCGGCTTTCGCCTTGCCCATAGAACTTCTACGGCGCTTATCAAAATAACAGATGATGTTCGCCTTGCCATCGAAAAGACAGCTTACCCTTGTCAGTATACTTGCCTTCAGAAACGCGTTTAACTGTGTCAACCACGATCTACTTCTATATGTGTTGCGCTCCTTATATCTCTCCCCAGACAGTGTAAGTAAGCTGGTTTAAATCATATCTTAGTGAGCGCTCGCAGTCTGTCAAAATCAACAATGTCTTATCGAACTGGTGTCCTGTAGGTATAGGGGTTCCACAAGGGAGTGTACCTACTCTCACCACTCCTTTTCTCCATTTTCATTAATACTCTTGTACCTAAAATCTGTGTCTCATCTTTTCACCTGTGCTGATGATGTCCAGCTTTACCTCAGTTTTGATCCCAAGGAGATAGATCATGGTAATGACACCATGACTAAACACCTTAGTGCGATCTATCACTGGACTCAGGAGTTAAGGCTTCTCATAAACCCCTGTAAGACACAGGTTATGCTCGTTGGTAGTAACTACTGGGTACCTAATCCAGATTAAAAATCAACTTATTGCCTGCAACATTCCGCTACAGTACCTGTTCGGATGTCAAAAATCTTAGTCTATATGTCACCATAACAATCTATACTGGGATTCACATTTTGCCTATGGAAGCATGCATTATCTCAAGCAAATTAAAAAAATTCTACTGCGCCTACTAGAAAGACACTAGTAAACGCGTTGCTTTTCCCTATTCTGGATTATGCAGATGTGTGTTATCCCGACGTTACAGAGGATTACAAATAATATCTTTGCATCCGCTTCATCTTTGGGCTGCGGAAGTACGATCCGTCTTCCGTACTCATGGAATATCGCGGTATGTTATATATTTTATTAATTATGTATGTATAGGTACTTAAGTATTTATGTGAGTAGTATTTTTTATTATATCTGTACGTGTTCATTTATGTAAATGTTACGATTTATTAATTGTATTTTTCTTTGTTCTGTTTTCGAGCACTACCTACTAAATTATTGTTCACACTACCCAAAGGTTAGCAGGTGTGTGCATTATGTTCGCCTATGTACAACTTTCGGCGCTCATTAGGGGAGGCCCAGCAGTGGACTAATATAGGCTGATTGATGATGATGATGTACAGCTTTTGTGCAATAAAGCATATTCTATATTTCTATCTATCTATGCATAAAGCATTCATTGGCCCAGTCTTTAGCGGATCGTCATTGTACCTGCAGGGCTATTTTAATTCGTCGGAAAGGCCTTCTGATTCGATATCGGAAACTTTTGACGAAGAACGCTATTTTTCATTCATTCAGATTCAAGGATAACTCGTACTCTTACTCGTACGTGAATGTAATAATACTCTTGATAGAAACGAGAGAAGTAGGTACTCAATCGAGGTGATTTTCTGACAATGTTTTCTTTTTAGGTTACCTTTTTGTACAAATTAAGTAAACACTACTTTTCAAACCTTATTTTGTTGTTGAATAGATGGAGCACATATCTACTTGTAAGAGAAAGAGAGAGAGCTCAACGAAATATTCTATGACTTATATTCTGTCACTCAAAGTCAGAAGTAAACATGCGACGAACTTGCGGGAAAAGTATTTCCAACACTGATTAAAAATTTAGTCAAAAAATCGATGTGAATGTGATGTGTGCTTAGGTACTTTAGAATCACAATGATTTATAGATTGATTTTGATACGTAAATAAGATAATAAGATAATGCAAAATTACTTTAGAATATTCCTTACAAAAAAATTCTACTAGTTTTTACCATTTCAAAATAGTCTCCGTAAGCGCTCATTTTCTATCAACCTGCGGATTCGCCTCGGATACTTTCGATCATCAACCAGAGCCGAAATCAAAATAGCGTTCTAAAGATCCGTCGGAATCGAATTCGAATTAGAATCCGACGATTTCGTTACGGAAACGAACCGAATGAATCTAAATACCCCTGCTGGTCGAAGGGGTCCTACCCTACGTTTACAGAGTCACGGTCTCCACTCAAGAAGACGGGTACCCCAGCGTTTATCGGTTCTGCGGGAGATAAGGAACCGGCGCGGCAGGCCGCTCCCACTTCAGCTTTTTAATTCTTACAGCTAGATTTTTCGTAACTTTGGTTCTCTGGGGCGCAATAAAATAACACATGTACCTAATATTAATTGTACCTATTATTAAACATATTCTTTAAAAATATCACTTTCTAGGCAAGGTACTTTCTAAATGCGTTTCAACAAAATATAAAACAATCTTTAACCCGAAGAACAACGTGAAACGGATATTAGAACGAGCGTTGCTTTAAATAATTAAAAAATTGTAAACCCGCGTCTGAGACAAAATACTGATCATTGGTATATCTCTTAGTAAGCTAGGCCATCAGTTCTTCAGCTGGCACGGCATGGTACAAAGCCTTGACGTCATCGACCACTGCCTCCACGATGGCTTTGACGATGGGCGGCGCGATCTCCTTCATCACATCCTGCCAGTTGCTGTTGAGGAACTCTTCAACTGGGGTTGCTGTAAAACAAAATGATAGCATGTTAGGAGTTTGATAACATATCGGCCGAATGCTTTGCATATTAAACATAAGGTCTTTTAGGCGACCGATGTGTCGTGGCGGACGAAGCTCCGCTTGCGACGCAAGAGCCCACTTTACTTGGTAATAGCGTAAAATCCAGAGTGTAACAACAGTGGTGCGTGCGTGCTCCATTGCTTAAAATCCTAACTTCTTAAAATCTCAATCAAGCTTTGATTGGTTCAATCAAACGTATCCTATCCTACACCTGCTCAGAAAGTTGCTTATTCCTTTTCCAAACATAAGTTAGAAAGTACGTCACTACAGGCGTACTAAATTTTTTTTTTTTTTAATAAGTAAATAAACGCGATAAATACCCGTTTATTAATACTAATAATAATCTTATTTATTATTTCAATTAATTTATTTATTTGCCTCATTGTTCAAAAATTATTTATTTTTTAATGTTTAATATTCTATAATAATTTATTTTATAAATTATACTAACATTTTTTTAAATAATTTTAATTTATTAGAGAAATTATGTTTTTTAATCGCAAGTAACTAGTGTAATTTTTATAACTAGTGTAGGTTTTTAAAAATGGTGTTAGTTACTAAACAAATAAATTCTCACCACCACCATGTACCTACAATGTAATATTCAAGGCTAATTACCCTGTCATACCTGATTGCGATTTTTGTAAGTTGGATTTTTTACAGTTGGTTACTAATCCCTCCTGGGGTCGGTAATCGGATCATAATCATGATAGGGTATAATATGCATATTATGACTTCAAAAAAACTCATTATTTTTTTACGTGTTCTCTACTAATAAAGAAACATATCTGTATATTTATTTTTGTATTTTTTTATGTTTTTATTATGAAATTTAATCATTTAAAAGTAGATATTTTATATCTCAATCGGAAAATTTCTAAACGCAACGCTATTATTATTATGTTATATATGTCACACTTCACATTTTGTATTGTCATGAAGCTTTGCCGGGATATTTTTTTGTATTATTTCGCGGTTGTTTGTTGTTTTCTGTGAAGTTAAATTTTAGTTTTTTCATTTAATTTGATCTAATTTTATTTTGATTGAAAAATCAACGAAGAAACAGAAGCGCTTTAAGTTGAAAATGTGAAGTGTGACGTCACAGAACAAGGGTCAGCGTTTTTATCAGCCGAAACTGAATGCAGTTTTACTTTTTGTATTATTTTAATATAAAATTTTGTGGGTGATATTTTTTTCCGGTGATGTAACCTAAACAATCGATTAAAAAATCAAAAATTCTATGCATACATATACTTACCCTATTTTTGGTCATGTTAGTTATCAATCCGGACCTTACCATTACGACCATTATAGGTAGGTATAAGATACCTAGTGGTCCTACCTGTGTATATAACAGGCTGCCGGACACAATCAAAGGGAATGCAACTTCCACGACGGCCTTTAAATTGAGACTACGAAAATGGCTCCTAGAAAACTCGTTCTACTCGATTAACGAGTTCTACAAACTGCCAATATGTTAATAATAATTTTTAATTTTTAAAACAAAAATTTTAAATGTATATTTAAATCAATAATAATTAGCTATAATAACAATAATAACTTCTTTAGCCTGTACTTAAAATTACGATTACATATACTCAAATTTAATAATTATTTAACTTTAGTACCAACTTGATTTATAACTATTGTTCTTTAGTACCAACTTGATTTATAACTTGGTGTTATTAATAAATATATTGTATTGTATTGTATTGTTCTCATAGCAAGGCAATGATAGCTGCCAAAAAAAACCGATAGGCAACTTTAAACTCACCGAGAATTTTATTTCCATTAAAAAGATTTTCGAAGTTGAAGTGCGCGCCTCCCCTGGTGTGGTAGGTGTGCTTCCAGCTCTTGATTCCCCAGTGCACCTTGCCGTCTTCTCCCTGCGTGTTCTCCAATTCCGTAGCTGCCTTTATTACTATGTCTCCTAAAATGAAAACAAACGAAGATACTTAACATGATTTATTTACTGGGTTTTGTTAGGCTCTGAATACGATAATAACCGGAATGGAAATTTCAAGTAGCTTCTAACGCTTACTACCAGGGTCGGTAACCGAAGCTAATTCCTAACATTTGTATATACTTGCAGGAATTACTGTCAAAAATAACACCCAGAAATTGAGTATGATGCCCGAAATGATAGTGAAATTTCTAGACCATTTACATTTATTGTTACATTACTTATTCCTCTGGTAACCTACTATTTTTAGCATGCAGTGTCCACCTATAACAGGTTTTGAAATTAACTATCTCATTATGTGTGTATTTTAAATATAAAAATTATTGTAACACCCACAGGTAGACCAAATAAACAAAAACATTAATTACTAAAACACCCGCCCGCCCAACATGACAGTTGTTCATCAACATACCAGCCTAAAATAACCCACTGCTAGATATTTCTAGACATAGCCTCTTTTTGCAATTGCCAGCCTCTTTTTTCTGTCTTCTCGCATCCAAGTTTGCCATGTTACTTAGACGATTGTGTCATCCATTTTGCAAGAAGCCAGAATTAGGGTATTCCCATTAACAGTGCAATGATGCCCAAAACTCAAAATTGTGTTGCCAGCTTAGAAATTGCACCAACCCAACTCTTCCCGCGTGTTTCGTAAGAGGTGACTAAAGGGTATCCACCGGGGGCGGGAAGCATCGCCCCCTGCTGAAAAATTCTACCACCAAACTGCGATCGCCAACTCCAATGCCCAGCGTAGGGATTATGGGCACTACCCCATATGATAAAAGTCAATAAGGTGCTTATCAGGGGGAGGCCTGCGTCCAGTAGTGAACCATAGGCTGTTGAGGTTGAGGATGCCCAAAACTGGGTCTGAGAGCACGTGGGATTGTATTGGTAATCGTAACGTATGTAGGTAGTGCCTTTGTTGCGGTCTTGGCGAAAGAATCGACTCTCCTGCGCAGCCCGTAGATGTCGTAAGAGCTGACTAAGAGAACCTACCAGAGGTGGACGTAAAAGTGCTGATAGGTATTGTATTTTATTTAAATATGACATGTCTATGTGCTTATTGCGTAAGCTTAAATGCCAAAAATTAAATAAACGTTAGCCTGAATCTACTTACGGATATCAATAATATGTTTGCCCTCCCCACGGATGGGCAGCACCAGGACCTGTCCATCCAGCTTGTAGTTCCCCTTCAGCTGGACTGTGCAGCGGATCGTCAGGGACTGCTTCATCTTCGTCAAATCATGTCTGCGGAGTAAAACATTCACCTCTGAAGACGTGGTAGTGTTCACAATAGATTGGAAGCAGAACTGCTTGATCGTTTATTCTTTATTAATACTTCATTGATTGCATAACACTGTAATATATCCACCAAATTTTTTTGTATTTAGATCTTTGGAAGGTACCTAGTAGGTCCTACATAAGACGATCCGATCTAACCGAGGCGAACCTAGCAGGTTTGGTTGTCAAAAACTCAATTTACATAAAATTCAACATTTTTTCGTTGGTTCCTGTAATGTTAAAAACGATTGTGAAAAACATACGATAAAAAATCATGTACGTGCACTGTTTTACACATGATTTAGCCTAGCTCTAAATAAGCAATAAGTAACTTGTATTTTTCGCGTACGCCTTTCCAAAAACGTATCTATGCTCTGTCCCGCTCCTATGTACGTCTATCCTTTATCCTAGGGGAAAGGCGTACAAAATGACATAGGTGGACAAAACGACACAGTGGTCTTTTCTCCGAAACCACAGACTATTCAGTTCCCGTGTCGATACACAGAGGCCGTCTAGTAAAAGGCAGCAACCTGTCGCAACGCCAGACACGACTGCTCGGCCGTTTGACGCGGATGGCGGTTTACAAATTTTAAACCTCCACGAGTTTTGTTCCGATGGATTTTGTTTCGCGGTAAAAGTAAGTTATTTTTTACTTTTATTTGTCTTTGAAGGCATATGTTTGTTGTCATTGAACTAAAACAGCTGGGTGATGTGTTGAAAGCTCATAAAAATAAGTGCATTATTTGATTTTGTTTCTGAAGTTATAAATTTTGAAAGTGTACATAATGACATACCCCTTGTCCGGGTTAAATGGCATACCATGTCGTTTGACCCACCCATTGTTTTTCCTTTCAGGTCATAATTTCAAACGTCCGTACATCATCATATGTTAGAAAATCATGCCTTGAAAATATGCAAAAAAGACAGACCATCAGGGTTGGGATAAAACCTCCATGGAAAAGGCTCTTGAAGCTGTGAATAAAAATGAAATGGGTTGGCTGATGGCTGATGAAAATTGATGGAAATCGGCTCCTCCGCCGGTTCTAAAAAAAAACAAGAAATGTTACCGAAGCAGTAAAATTTAGTTCTAACAGCAATGAGGATTTATCGTACATGCAAACTAACACTGTAGCCGACGACGACGAAGATTGCCCTTGCATCTATTGCAATGACCTGTACTCCAGGTCCAAGTCAAGGGAAATTTGGTTAAAGTGCATGAGCTGCAAGAATGGGCTCATGCATCATGTGCAGACGTCCAAAGAAGACGAAGTCTTTTATTTGCGAACTCTGCATATAAAGGAAAAATAATTATTTTGGTATACCATTTTATCCACATGATGTATGTCATTTTACCCGCCCAGGGTGGACAAAACGGATTTTGTCAATGTGTACTGAACCAAGGTTTAAAAAGGCTGGTTATAATATTAAAAACAAATAATTAAACACGATTTATGACTGATTTAGCAGAGGGTATGTCATTTTGTACGCCTTTCCCCTATCTAATAAATTAATGTACAAAAAGAATTTAATAAAGGTTCCAGTACGCACCTACGCAATGTTACTAGCAACTAGATTATTTATTTGACTATCAAAAATACAATATGCATTCGCTGTGCGAAGGGATATGGTCATTAACAGCGAATGCATATTGTATTTTTTTTTCATTTTATTTGTATGCGAATTTGACAAGTCTTAGCCTGTACACAGAAGTGTTGTAAACTTATAGTAATTTTTCATGACAATAAAGATATTCTATTCTACTTTTTTCACAAAATGGTGCGCAATGTGCTCTTAAGGGTTTGTTAAAGATCAAGGTAGATCATAACATAACATACCAGATATATGTAAGACTACTTATTTACAAACTATCAGACGGCCTGGCCCTATTGAGCAAACACAAACATAGCATCTTTCCTATCTATCGCGGCAAGCAAGGAGTCGAGATAAAGTCCAAGGTCGAAGGCTGGCTTAGGCAATGATCCGAATTATTTTTGTAAACAAAAGGTAAAAAAAAAAAAAAAAAATTCTTGAAAAATTCTTGAAAAATTCCCTTAAATTTACATATCATAGGCGCAGGTTTTTCAGGTTGTGTGATGCCACCAAGAGCAACTCTGCCCAAAGGTTATATAAATATAGTACCTATCACCAAAACTGTAAGTACGATGAATTTTTAACCGACGAACAACAAAAGGAGCACTAATATAATCTTTATGAGAACACCTCATCTATGCAAAAACGAAAGAATCATCAAAGTCTGACAACAACGACGCCAATAAGGCACGTACCAGGGGGAGGCCTGCGTCCAGCAGTGGACCAATACAGGCTGGTGAGGTGAGGAGAGGTGACCATGAACCTTGGCACTCGCGGATTTGACGGAAGAGGAAAATGAGAAGCAAGCGAGCCACCACAAAAGGATACTAGATTAGCATCTTAATTGGATATTATGTTTATTCAGGGAAAAAGAAACTTGCTTACGATGTTAAATACCTATAGATGTTATCTAATTGAATTAATAGTTTCCTTCCTTAAAGTGTATTTACATAAGTACCTAAAATCTACTACTTAAAACTATTCTACCATTTATTGTCTAAAAATTCTAAATATTTTAATCAAATCATATTGTTAATTGCCATTCAACGTGGCAAATGACAATGCTGCCAGCATTCTGGGCACTCTGCATGCTGGTGACGGCTTTGATTTTTAGGAAATTGATATATGTGTTAATACTAGGTGTAATTGTTTTATTCTGTTCTTGTAATTTTTTTTTATTAAATCATTGTTGCAGATACTTGATGAATAAAATAACGATGTATAGTTTGTCTACCGATGACAATTAAAAAAAAATTGAAAACTTCATACAAAAGACATAAACGCGCTTTTATTGACTTTCATAACCTTGTGCTGTCTATATAACAAGTCATAGGAAATATATTTCAAAATACACAGGACTTTACCACAGAGTAGACAATAGTTCTGTTGTAGTAACTTCCTTGAACAACCGATTTTTTTATAAGAACGATTATTTTTGGGTAGGTACACGTCGGTAAGTATAGTGAGGTAAGTAGCAAAATAAATACAAAATTTTCTAAATATACATACGAAGGACATAAACACGCTTCCGTCCATTTTCGAAAATGGCAGAAATCATTATTCTACAAAACGTGATATCCGTGATTCATGGTTACCGGCATCATGCGAAATTATCAGCGCTTACAGATTTATTATACCTTATTTTACATCCTAACCACAGGCCTTCCTTAGGATTTTTGCATACTTTACAAAAACGATTTACATTTCTACCTACCGGATACTGAGAAGAATTAATTTCCGTAGTATGACGGCATCCAATATTTCTTTTGCGCACTCGATTACATTTTTCGAATAATTTTGAGCGATTTGTTGCATTTAAGTAGTGCGTGCACCAACTTTGACAAATAGGCGGTGAACTGTCACGTTCTCGAAAATTCCGTTTTGCTATTTTGAAAACTCATACATACTAGACACTCAGACCAAATGTAGTATCTTAGGTTTTTTATTAAGTGCAGGTAGGTACTATGCACCCAATCAAAAGAAACCTACCAATTTTGTGGTAAGTACTGATTTATAACTCATTTTAGAACCAATTGCCTGTCTCCTATTAGTTCCATAGTCCAGGGAGGTGAGTCTCTTCAGACACGTAATCGTGGCGTCTCCTATTTCCATACAATTAGGTACAGGAACTACGCAACGCAAATCCTCATACAAGAAGGACATGTCACGATCATGTCTCGCTACTAATGTCAAATAGACTCACCCCTTAGGTCCTAATCTTATCATGGAGTCCTTGTTTATTGCAATTGTATTGATAGGTAGGTATAACTCATGAGAAATAAAGGAAACTAAAAGGAAACTATAGCCTTAGAATTAAAAAAGTGGTAATTGATAGTTGTCTCTTCCTTTGTCTACTGTAAGCCAAACATGGGTATTTACGAATAAAGCCAAACTCAAGGTCAGTTCTACACAAAGAGCAATAGAACGGAGCATTCTCAAGATAAGAAGAACATAAAATAAGAAGCAGCTCAATCAGGCAAAAGACCAGGCTAACAGATGCACTCACACAAACTTTAAAACTTATGTGTAACAAGATGAACCATATGGACTACACGATGGAAGGGACCACATGGCAAAAGAAATTTTGGCAGACCGTATAGACGGTGGGCTGATGTGATAATACAAATAGCGGGAAGAAGCTGGATGAGCCAGACACTCGACAGACAGTCGTGGATGAAGATGGAGAAGGCCTTTACCCAAGAAGGGATCCAACTCTCCCATCAAGTGTAAATACTAACATATAAGCCTACTAATTTAATACTAAGCATAAAATATTAACTCATAAAACTTTGTACATAGGTAATCAGGAGTCCTACTAATATTATGAACGCGAAAGTTTGTAAGTATGGATGGATGTTTGTTACTCTTTCACGTAAAAACTACTGAATGGATTTTAATAAAACGTTGTACATTATACGCCGAATATGTATAACAAAATACGACGATAAGTGTCAAGTAAGTAGGAAAAAATCTACCTATAATATAAAAAATCTATCTTCGAGCTATTCTGGCATGCGCTACCAAAAGCGGTAGAGCTACACAGATGTAATGTAATGGAAATGTTTATCTTAAATAGTTCTACAAAAAAGCCCGCCACAGTATATAAATGTGATAGTTTTAATGTCACATAATGTTAGTTCTTTTCTACGCCACGCTAATATAAGCTACTCGAAATACTAATCCTGCGCAGACGCAGTCGCGGGCACCAGCTAGTTTGGAATAAAAGGCTTTTAATTATTATTATAGCTCATGAGAAAGAAGTTTATAGCCGCGTTATATTATTGTTTAGAATATTGCATGAGGTGGAATATGCCATAAATTTAATAAGTAATATAGGACTTGTGCAGTAAGTAATATAGCAGTGGCATTGATAACTCTATCGATTATTATACTTGCCTGTAGATTCGGATTGTGATTCAATAACGTTCACTTATTTTCAAATGCTTATAAAAGCACTTTAGAATAAACAAGTAAATTTTCTACTAGATAATTGTATAAACATAAAATATTTATTTTACTTATTTATTTTTATTTAAAATTTTATGAATTTAAATCATTTCTTTTAATATTACTTCTAGAATTTAATATATTCATTTTTTTACTGATACCAATATGACGTGTTATTCTTGTAATGTACGAAATAAATGATTATTGATTATTATAAAGTTACTCTAAATAGGATTTATGTAAGATGATAATTGGGTCTCTACAATTCAATCTTTTAAAGCTCTAGGTTTAAAAAAGTCTTTTCATTTCTTCACAAGAGTAAAGTAAAAAGAACCTTCTATCTTTTAGGAGGGTCTATTTTTATATAAAAAAATACAAAAAAGTTAAAATATAGTGACAGTTATAGTGACATCTTTACTGATCCCCTAGATTCTTGACCGAATCTAATCACTTATTTAAGTGACATCTTTATTGATCCCCTTATTATTTTATTTAAAATAAAGATTAACTTCAAAATAATAATGGATTGAAACTCACTTGACGCCCTCGACCACGCAGTCCTTCATGCCCCTGACCTGGGTGTCAGTAAGTATGAGCTGCAGCCCTGCCGTGTCCCCCTTCACAGTCCTCAAGGCCAGAGGATCCAGAGACTTGATGCCCAGCTCTGGGATGCCGGGAGCGAAGATGGGCACAGCCTTTACGGCAGCTGCCATGACGCACGCGTTGTCTTCTGACTTGCATGGTGTGATGAACGGCGCTGGGGGTGGAAGAGATTGTTAGTTGACCTCCTTGTTTTTGGAAGCCACCTCTTGCTGTTTATTTTGCATCCGGATGTGACAAGCGACTTGTAATGACGTCGACCAAACGCTTTACTAATTAAAAGTATAAATATTAACAAACAAAACAACAAACAAAAATATAAAGAAATTAGAACCAGTATTTACAATTGAAACGATTGAGCTACCAGCAGACTGTTGCAAACAATCTACAGATAGCTCAACTAATTCATATCAATACCAGCCGGAAGCGTCCTCACAAGACGCCGGCCACATTGCCCCGCGCTGTATGAAAAAAATATAAATTAAAACAATAAAATGATTCAATAAATATTATTTCTGTTAACTATTTAGATTCATAATCGAGCAAATTTAAAGGTTTTCCAAACACAGATAAAAAAATCGTACTTAAATTCAAATTATTTAAATTCACTAGATATTCAGAATTCAAAATATTTTTGGGATGGGATCGGGAAGGGTCCCAGAAAATGTTGAATTTCCAAATTAATTCTCACAATCATAATACCCAACTCCTAATTCCTATCTGAAATAGTAATTGATAGCCGAGCATTACCTGAAGCCGACTGCACACCTAGCACCACCGCCAAGAAACTCAGTAGCCTCAACATCTTCACGTCACTCCAACAACTGGCTGCGAAGGCTGCTGGTCGTCCTTATATGTCTCTCCACCGTGACGTCACAACTCACAATAGTACATAATAACTACATGGCATATACACATGCAAATCATCAACATACAGATATTAATAGCTGTCTAGTTTTACGTACGTGGAGTTTTTCAGCTTAATTGTTTGTGAGAGAGCTTTTATTCAGATCTTAATTTCCTCAAGATGGTTCGTAAGTTTCAGAAGTACAAAGGAAAGTTGAGCGTAGACAAGACAGCCAATAAAAGCACGCAACTTTGTGAGTTTTCAAGAAATAAGGGGTGAAATAAGGTTATAAAATTTAACTTCACACGGTTGAAGTCGTATTTGACGACCTCCGTGGCGCAGCGGGCGAAGGTCCGCCTGCGACGCAGGAGGTTGCGGGTTCAATTCCCGCCTCGGAACAAATTTGTGTACGATCTGCAGAAATTTGTTCTGTTGGTCTTGGTGTTTTCTATGTATACATATTAAAAAATATCTATCTATGTAATGTATTTTTTTTCTAACTGCAGACTATTGCAAACAATCTACAGGTAGCTTAACTGATCCATATCAATAACAGTCGGAAGTAGTGTACACTAGCAGAGCTTGTGTTATGGGTACTAGATAACTTATCTAGTACCCATAACACAAGCTCTGCTTAACTTGTGGCTAGATAATGCTGTGTGAATTGTCTAGCATTATTTATTTATTTATCCAACAGCTAGTAGACCTTAAAGGTCTTGCCAGAAAACCAGCGTTGCTCAAATTTATGTTGAACAACATGTAACTGAGGCAGGACCTTTTTATTTCACACCGGAATAATATTTATTTTTTATATTGTAAGCATTTTTTTAGTTGTTATTATTATTATTATTATTATTATTATTATTATTGTGGAGCCAATAAATTGATTTTCTTTCTTTCTTTAAAGACATTAATTTATAACAACAAATAGTTAAAAAACAAGGCACACTTATAGGATAGATAACATGCATAAGGTGATTACAAAAAGGCCCTAACTCAGCATAATGCCGACTAAGCTCCCGTAAGAGGCCTAGCCAGCGCTGGTCTTCCGTTAGAATCCGTACAGGTGACAACACGATGCTTCTTCGTCCTTCTGGAATATTTTTCAAAATATTTTTCCTCGGGATTATCCATTCCTAGCTTCTGCCCGCGGCTACGCACGTGTATTTTCGGTATACTAAGTAGAATCTAAGTTTGGCTTTGCTCTAAACGTACGCTAAATTTTATCTTGATCTGTTCAGTAGTTTTGGAGATCCTAGGTTTCAAAAATTCAGATTTCATAAACTTTCGGCTTTATAATATTAGCAGGATACAAAAATAAAGAATTTTAAAAATCGGTGAAATCCACCGACCTAAAAAAAGCATAAGTACATAAAAAACATTCATACAGCCGAACTAAAAATAGAATATAATTCTAAAACACCTTGAAGAGATGCCATCTCTTGCAGGATGTTGAGTTTTTTCTTCTAGCGATAAAATATTTACAATGTTGCTGTAACAAATAGAAGAGCAGAGGGCGTTTCTGAGATATTCACAAATGAAAATAACTATATTTTTTCTTTATAAGTGAATATCTCAGAAACCTGATTCTTTAGGATATTTTGTTACATTTTTTTTATTTTGTTTTAGTGTCTTCTATTCAAATAAATAAATTTTACTGTGCGCCGCGATTTTGAAAAAAAAAACATAATGTTGACCGATATCAGGGCCAAAATCATCAAACCCCTTTTGATACAATAACCAAACGTTCCTTACGTTTTATCTGGTCGTAATCAACCAAATACAACGGTCTCTTCAAGACCAGTGTGAATAGGTTGGGGATCGCAGTTCGGTGGTAGAATTGTTCTGCAGGCGGCGCTGCTGCCCGCCCCCGGTGGATATCCCTTAGTCGCCTCTTACGACACCCGCGGGAAGAGTTGGGGTGGTGTAAACTCCAAGCCGGAACCACACAGCGATTGTGGTTATACGAAAGGTATAATTCACGTAAATAAAAAGTTTTGTTATTTCTGTGTTGTTCTCCTCCTTACCTACTCGTAATCCTCTCGCAATTTAAAAAGTCGCTAAGCAGTGTTGTCGGTAAGAAAACAAACGGCTCCTACCCTGACTAATATGTCAAGTTGTTAGAATTCTGATGGTGCTGATGGTACAGCATTGTGCGACAGTGACGCACTATTCAACTGTCACACAATAGCCAAGTTCCTTGGAACTGTTGGGACCTTTGTCGCGAGGTTGAGAATAATTATTGTAGAGTTGTATCCATTATGAACTTTATAATTCTATTTTAATAGCCGTTTAACTTCATATTGTTCCGGATTAAACTACATCACTCAATAAATGTTTATTATTTACAGTATGGTTTTTATGGTGTACCTAGGAGTAGTGACTTATCAATAATAAGAAATTAAAATAACAAGTAAGAATAATACCGGGTTTTAAGAATTAATCCTAATAGGTCCTACGGCAAAGGCTTCTTTTGCCGGCTGCGACGTTAACACTTTCAATGCCAACACACTGAGCATCTTACAGTCTCACTAGACATGGCGGCGCGGGCGGCCCGCTCCTGCGTGGATTACGGTGCAGAGTCTGGGCAGTAAATGAGTTAATAGTAGGTTTAAAAATTTCAGGAATTTGTTTTGCAAATGTCTTACATTCGCAAAACAAAAATCTGCTAATAATAGGTAAATAGGTACTTATTGGTAGGTTCAGGGTAAAGTACCATGACCCAGACTCGTAAACATAGATGTGAGCAAAAAAAAATGGCGACGCCATTTCAGTAACGTAGTCTGAACTACCAAATATTTTTTTGGCCCCAAACATTATGTTTACGCATGATGTTTTTAAATAGACCATAAGATGACAGATAGATGCAGATCCACTGCCGACCCTTAAGCATGTGTACATGAAGCTAGGCAGAGAGCCGCAGTCGCGCCTGACCTTAACCCCGCGCAGTCACCACGGTCATGGCGCTAACTTATTTATTTATGTGATTCAGATTTTCCTCCACTTGAACTTGCCCCTGAGGTGCGCCGGCGCCGCCATACTCGCGCCAAGGAAAATTTACTGTATTTGCATAACAAGTTACTCTATAGAAAAGTTTAACATGAAAAAACAGCCATATATTCTTGTATAAAATAAAAAAATACGTAAATAAGTAGTTACTAGCATAAGACCTGCTGCCATACACATTCCTACACATTAATATCTAAAAAACTGTAAAATTTTCGTTAAACATTAAAATATTCAATAGGAATACTGAGTAGATCATTTAATATTTGATACTGGGGAAATAAAATAAACAGTATAATATACAACTTCCGGATTATGTTTTTAAACTACCTATACAGGGTGCCACGGAAAGGGTGTACTAAGCTGAAAGGGGGTGATTCTGGACCCCGAAGAGATCAATTTGCGAATAAAGCTATTTTTTTATAAAAGTTGTTTTTTTCTGCCTGTTCGTGTTCTTTTACACTCACTCTTGCATTATTTAACATGACAAAATATTTAACATATGTTTTTTGCTTGTTTTTTTAAGTTAAACCAGTGTCTTGTCATGAATTTTTTACAAAAAAAATAAATATTAATCCTGCGACATTTCAAAACAATAAGAATAATGTAAGAATACACGTAATAAAATACGTATATGATACAAAACGTCTGTTATTTTTTTTAAGGGAAAAGTAAAAAAAATATATCTCGATGTCCAGAACCACCCCCTTTAATAAATAATAAATAAATAATAAATAATGCTGGACAATTCACACAGCATTATCTAGCCCCAAGGTAAGCAGAGCTTGTGTTATGGGTACTAGATAACTGATATACTTAATACAATAGACTACATAGATAGATATTTTTATTATACATAGAAAACACCCAGACCAACGGAACAAATTTCTGCAGATCGTACACAAATTTGTTCCGAGGCGGGAATCGAACCCGCAACCTCCTGCGTCGCAGGCGGACCTTCGCCCGCTGCGCCACGGAGGTCGTCTTTATTCTTAGTACACCCTTTCTGTGGCATCCTTTATAAGTAAAATTCTAAGGAAACCCTTAACAACTACAAGCCTAAATAATAAGGAAAGTACTTATTGTGTATTTTTCCACATGGTTTGTCCTGGAATAATACACAACTAAGATAAAATTCAGATATAAGGAAAATGGGTTTTGAGATATCTACAAACGTGAATCATCAATATTACATGACATAATATTATCTTTAAAAGAGTGTGCTCTACAACTCGACATTATTTTATAGCGCCATCTAGCTTCAAGTTAAATAAAATCCATCTTTCTATGAGCTATGGACACATATAACATGTTCTAGAATGTGTAGTGTATTAAATAATGAATAAATAAATAAATAAATAATGCTGGACAATTCACACAGCATTATCTAGCCCCAAGTTAAGCAGAGCTTGTGTTATGGGTACTAGATAACTGATATACTTAATACAATACACTACATGGATAGATATTTTTTATTATACATAGAAAACACCCAGACCAACGGAACAAATTTCTGCAGATCGTACACAAATTTGTTCCGAGGCGGGGATCGAACCCAACCCTATTATATTATAACTTATAACCGAGAAATAACACTCAACAAATAATATGTATATTGTAAGTAAATATTATGGTTTTACGCCGACATACTTTACTTAGAAAAACCTTAGTTTGTGAAGTTACGAGTAAATCTCTTTTTCGATAGAACACTTAATGAAATTGGATGAATAATTATTTAATTTGACAAAAGAAATTATAAACTTAATAGAGCTTTAGCGAACCCTAAGGCACTTACCTAGGCCTCCGTCTCGATCTGGTGCTTCATCTGCTGGCACACTTAACGACCTCGGTGGCATAGCAGACGAAAGTCTATCTGCGACGCATGAGGTTGTAGGTGCGATTCCCTCTTCGGGACAAATGTTTGTACGTTCTGCAGATATTTGAAAAAAATATCTATCCAATATAAAAACATATTCCCAACACAAGCGCTGGCGCTGCTTAATTTAGGGCTAGATCTTGCTGTGTGATTTATCCAGCATTATTACAAATACAAAATTATTATTTTTTATATTTTTAACAAATTAAGTTAGAGCTCTTGTAACACAGCTGTGTTACAGGGGAACAGATTCTACGCAATTTACCACGGAATTTTCTTTCCCTAATATATTTATTCCCTAATTCTTCCCATAATATATATTTATCTAACAGAGACCTGGCTTCAGATCCATACTTCCCCGCCCCAGTTCTACCTCTCTTTCATTTCGACCGCT
The DNA here is from genome assembly GCA_949316285.1 of Eupithecia subumbrata. NCBI lineage: Eukaryota > Metazoa > Arthropoda > Insecta > Lepidoptera > Geometridae > Eupithecia > Eupithecia subumbrata. The sequence continues at coordinate 8,286,907 of OX438640.1, read as the reverse complement.
AAACACCATTAACTTTACTTGCACCCTACTTTATTGAAAAAATTATGTAAAGAGAGAGTTTGGGAAAAATTTACAATAACTTCACTTGTTTTTTTAACGCATGTGACGAATTTACTTTCAATGTATGGAGTTTACAAAAATGTGACGAATTTACTTTGTGGCAAATGTACAACAACCCTTCTTAAAGTAGACATTTGTTTTTCTTTTTTTCGAATTCATGTCAAACTTACATGTATAACCATACAAAATTATCAAAAAGAATATAAAGAAGCATAACGTAGCTACTCGTTAGAGAAGTTTGCTTACATACATATAGGAAGTACAACTATTGTATAAGAGCTAAGTAACTTTACATTATTCGAGTGGATTGTGTTTATTTTATCACCTATTACTTACTTGGCTGTGGTTTCTTAGAATGGGTTCTGACGTCAGCGCACTGTGTGTGACCACTGTGTTTGTTTGTTATGATGCTGGTGGCATTTGACTGTCATATTCCAAAAATACAGAAAAAAACTACTTGGCTTGGTTTGGAAGTTTTCCTACACTCCTAGTGCACAAGACAAGATTCTAGCTAGATTGACAAAAGCTGTACTTGATTATGTACATTTTTAGAAGCAGTTTTAAATAAACATTAAACTATGCCTCGGAACAAATTTGTGTACGATCTGCAGAAATTAGTTCCGTTGGTCTGGGTGTTTACTATGTATAATAAAAAATATCTATAAATGTAGTGTATTGTATTAAGTAGATCAGTTATCTAGTCCCCATAACACAAGCTCTGCTTAGCTTGGGGCTAGATAATGCTGTGTGAATGGTCCAGCATTATTTATTTATGATTAAACTATTTATTTGATTCTCGACTAATTATTTTTGTTTAATTTTTCAGTCATGTCTGTCTGTGTTTTTTTCCTTTATACGTTATGGTGTTTCCTATAACGAAATGTAATAATAATATGTGTTTTATTGTTAAAATAGTACTAAATATAATGTAACGACATCAAGTGTAACATCGAGTGTACCTACGATGAAATAAATGGATACAAAAATATGCGGGCTTTTACGATGGTTTTCAGTTTTTTATGAGTTAAGAGAGCCAGAACAATAAACTTGAAAATTTTAAAATAATATTTTAACTGTTAATTTGTATAAAATAACTTACTCTACATGATATACAGTTGATAAGACCTCCCTTTAGGCAGGGCGCAAATGTGGACACTTTTGTGTCTTGTGTCAGATACCAAGCTACCGATGAATATTTGATTTCTATATAACTAGTATGAAATCATCCACTCCAACATTTTTGTGTCCAGTTGCTCCCTTTTCAAGTTTTCACACATACTCATTGACGATCAAAAAGTGATGGTGTGCCGTTTCAGCAACGAAAAGTGACTACGTTTGCGCAGCGCCTTAGATATGTAAATATACGTTTGTGTCAGGATATCCTGCTCTTCCATACAATGAATTTAACAATTAAACTAAATAAATTAATAATGATTATTTGAATGCAAATAAGCTTATTAATGATAATTTAAAACTAAACAAAAAAATAACTCTAATAAATTCTAATTTAAAACAATCAGAATGTCAGAAAAACTTAACAACCCAGTAATTTAATGGATGGTAGTCATGACTTTTTGCGAACATGTTAAAGTTCGCGAATTTTGTCAAGACTCATTAATTTTTCGTGACGTTGATAGTGATGAGTCATATTAGCGTTTCTAGAATCCGCATTTACATCTAAATAAATAAATAAATAAAATAAATAATGCTGGACAATTCACACAGCATTATCTAGCCCCAAGCTAAGCAGAGCTTGTGTTATGGGTACTAGATAACTGATATACTTAATACAATACACTACATAAATAGATATTTTTTATTATATATCAGCAGATCGTACACAAATTTGTTCCGAGGCGGGAATCGAACCCGCAACCTCCTGCGTCGCAGGCGGACCTTCGCCCACTGCGCCACGGAGGACGTCATATCTACTTACAAAGTTCCTTAATAACAATTTATTGAGGCCTATCAAAGAAAAACCTCTATAGAGGTAGGTATATGTATTAAATTAGAACCCAGAAAGCCTGGAAAAAATTTAAACGAGGCATTAATTATGTATGTATACAAAATGGAATTATTATTATAAATGTCATAGTGGTGTGTCAGCAAGTTCACAAAACCACTTGCTTTTACGGAACATGACGAAAACAATCTGTGTGAATTTTGTATAACTATACCAAATTAAGAAAAAAATGGTACAACAATTGACAACTAAATATCTATGGCGAATAAATATATATATAGTAGGTATAATATTAAAATACTTTGTTCTAATTAAGTTTATGTTGTGTTCATCATCGATTCAAAATTGCTGACACATGATGTTGATGTTGATGCTGATGTTTTAGTATACACTTGCTGAATTCTTACTACCCGTTGTCCTATTACCCGTTTTACTGTAGGAATGAAGCATTTTCCCGCGGTAAAAAGTAGCCTATGTTCATTAGGAATAATGTGGGCCTCTAATTGTAGGAATTTTTCAATTCGGTCCAGTTGTTTCGGAGCCTATTCAATACAAACAAACAATATTTACTCATTATAATATTATATTATACATGGAGAACATACAATATTACACATTTTACAAAGAAACTTCTATAAAAACTCGTAACCATGTGTCCTTGCATGTGGAATCTGATCGAGTTTAGAGCATCGGCCATCCTCGACCCTGATGTCGACATAAAGTATGTACTCTGATAGTGTACACTGTACAGGCCTCTATTTCATGGTATTTCAGGAAATAATAGAGCTGAAATTACCGTAATTATAAATAGGTAATAACATATCCGGAAAACATTAATCTCATAAAAAGTCATTGTTACAGTCCTTCTAAAAAATTCACCAACTTGTACTCGTGACATCGTAATTTGCGAAAATTACTTCTCTAGGATTGGTTAATGAGGTGAATTTACTTGAGTCTGACAAAAACTTCGCACATCATGTCTGGAGTCGCGAACAATTTGTCATTATTACAATCATATAGTATAGGTACGGTAGTAATACATATTTTAAAATAACATCCAGAAAAACGTCCTTTGCCTCCCTCAAAGATCGGCACAGATGAAATCTCTAATAAAATAAATTAACGGTAACGAAGATAGGGCGAACCATTTTGCTTGAAAGATTACTTCGGTAATTATTTAAGTGATAAAAATACGAAAATTCGTCTGTATAATTAATCTTCACGCACAAAGACTGTGTGACATTCGAAGCATTTCCATTAACTGGGATTAATTCGCTATCAATTGCGGTCGTACTATTACTGTCAAGACTACTACTACTGTTGACGACCTTTGTGGCGCAGCGGGCGATGGTCTGCCTGCGACGCAGGAGTTTGCGGGTTCGATTCCCGCCTCGGGACAAAATTTTTGTACGATCTGCAGATATTTGTTCAGGGTATTCTGGATGTTTTTCTATGTATAATAAAAATATGTAGGTAGTATATTGTATTATGTATATCAGTTATCTAGCACACATAACACAAGCTCTGTTTAGCTTGGGGCTAGAAAAGGCTGTGTGAATTGTCCAGCATTATTATTAGTACACACTCATTTATTCTTCAACTACTAACCTCGAATACTCTAACGCTACTCAGATTTAAGTACGTCTCAATTGACGGATTTTCGACAGATTTTCCATTAAAAACTGTCAAAAAATCGCGACTTGATGAGACAAGATAAAACCTATTGCGTTTATACGGGGGTTAATCTCTTGTTAAAAATTGTAAATGATTGTGAATAAGCCTTAGGTTTTTGCTATTTCTATTTTTAAATTTAGGTTTCTGCATGTACCTACGGATACATATAGAAACTCCATTGTTTGTCAAAATTATAAATAAAATAATAGTCTTTAGTCTTTTTTCATAATTCATGACGAGCACGAGTACATACCTAGGTATGTAGCTACTCCAGATGTATGTCATACATAACGGGTGTTTTACTTGGGTGGTGTTCTTCTAAATATAATCGGACATACTTCGATTCGATTAAATTTGACATAAAATGTAATGTAGAAAACTTTTATCGAAAACGTCAATTATACTGTATTTGCCCGATTATAGATTATTTCAATATATTTTCCAGTGATAAATTTTCTTCCTACATGCTTCAAACGACCTACGAGAGCTGTATGTTATCTGATGCCGTCAATATAAAACTCATCTAAATGTTACAAGTTAAAGTCCATATTTGAATGCACACTTTTGAGCTGTGCTGCAGCGGTGCTTTCCAAGTGTGCGTCAAGGTGAAACAAGGTGTCTTGTATAGGAACCGACCGACTTTTGTAGGAGGATTGGCATAAAATAAAATACATTTAAAAACATTTAAATTTTATATTCTACCAATTAAATTTGTCAGTCGCTCTTATTACTACTTATTTATTTACTTATTTTTAAGAGATTTTCACAAACACTCTTTGAAGAAAATCGAGTCCATGTTTTAAATCTAGCTAGAAGGAATTTGTATTCTATAAACAGGTAGGTCTATAAGATACAAATTCCTTCTCATGGTTAATATAAGATTGTTATGATGTCAATGAACTTTATAAAATTCATAATGGAAAGGAAATATCTTGGTATTTACATTTTTACTTAAACTAGGTAGGTAGATACTGCAAATAAACAATGGGACTTGTCGCTGATATACTAAAGGCAAAATTGCAAATTTGTAGTAGATTTTAACAGTTTTCAAATTGAAAGTTTTCGTTTGCCCAAGCTGTGCAAGTTTTGCCATTGATGAGATAAAAAGGAATGCTGTTGCGATTGCCAGTAGCAGTACAGCAGTACTGTCAATAGAGGAATTTTTGATAAATAAACCTAGAAGACATAATAAAGTGACAGCGATCTCACAATCACGACAAGCAATTACCGCTGTCTACCAGAAATACAGTCTGGTTTTATGCCTGTAATCCTGAAGATAACAGGCATAAAAAAACTATAGATATAACTCTAGTCAGCAAAGGAGTAAAAAAAAACTCAAATTAAAGCTCCAGTTCTGAAACAGGGACGTGGTCGAAAAACTTTTGCACCTCCTTAACGATGTTGGCGACGATGGCCTTCACGATGGGCGGCGCCACCTCCTGGAAGATCTCCCGCCAGTTGCTGTTGGCGAAGGCGTGGATGGTGTCCGCTGGAAGAAAGGGATAGTCGTTAGGAACTGTGCTTTGCTGGTGGTAGTATGGCCTGAGGCGTCCATAAATAATCACAATGAACCAGCTGACCCGACAAAAGTCCTCCTGTTATAAAAACCTTTCCGAAGATGTTCCTTCCTGAAGTTGTTTGGGCGAAGACAACCAAAACTACTGAATGGATCGAGCTGAAATTTTTCACGTATAAAAATGCGGACCTGGAATAACATTAAGGCTATTTTTAATTCCGAAAAAACGCGTGCGATGACGCTGGCTAATCTCCTACTAAAGTTTCCCAATTTTGAAAGTCTCCGGGAAGCTTTTCCATTTTCCACGGAAATATTTAGCTTTATTCTTGCGCAAATTTTTAAATCTTGGACGCATTGAGATTTTGGTCTTACAACTGAGATTTGATCTAACAAAATAAAACTGGACCAGACGAAGGTCTTCTGTTTGCATAGATGAAGATTTTCTCTGGAATTAATATAAAACGAGCTACTTTATATCCTGGAAAAACGCGTGAGAGTTTAAATCCAATTTTTTTGTAACAACTCGACCAGGTACAGTTACTCACATAGCTGCTTATTCCCATTGAAGAGGTTCTCGAACTGATACTGCGCGCCGGTGAGCACCTCGGCCGAGTGCTTCCACGAGGGCAGGTGCCAGTACACCTGCCCGTCGCGAGACTTCTCCTCGATCTGGAACATTATCTTCACCAGGATGTCACCTGAAAGTGAGCAGAAATAACATATTTTAAATATATAAACGATTTATAAACAAAGAAAATTACAAAATCACAATAAAACAATTAAAGATAAGAAGTATATAAACTTTTATCTCTTTAACAGTGTAAGTAACAATTTCTATCCCATGGGAACTGATTAATGGGATGCAAGATTTCAGCCCGATCCGTTCAGTAGTTTTGCACGAAGAGGTAACAAACATCCCTCCGTCTAAACATCCAAAATTTCGAATTTATAATATTAGTGTGATGGGAGGTGATTTACATAAAATTTTAAGCATTAAGACCTAGCGTCTTCAAACGTGTTCGTCATGATGAACAGAACCTGCAGTTCACGCAGTGTCTGATAATTATCAATAACCCTGTATATTTTTATCATACTATGTAACTGTAACGTGAGTAACTATAATAGTTTAAGATTTGAATTAATTGTCTTATTATTATAATTCAGCATTCTTTTAGTTTCCCAATGCGGAACACATATAAACGGTTAAGTCTTTAATTATAAGTGAGTCTTAAGGTATTTGTTTCCCAAACAAATACATAATTTAAACTTAGTTAAATTTAAATTATGCCGTCATATTTGTGTGAATGAGAACCCCTCTAGATATAGATCTCGGTCATGAGCTGTGTCTAACCAAAAAACATAAAAAACATGTTTTACACATTCCTCGATCTAGGATCAAAAAAAACAAATTATCATTCGAAAGTATGTGAGGAGCCGAAATCTACAAGAATTGATCTAAAAGAATGGCAGTAAATATTATTACTAACAAAATGGATGACTATGTCTGAATAAATAAATTTTAAATAAATTTCAATTCCAAATGTATGTAAATTATCTAGTCGCCACAAGTCCATGGTTTTAGTGGACCCTATAGACAGGTGATCGGAATGCTGACTTCTATTTCAGTCAACGAATTAGCATCGCGATTCAACGTGACAATGCTGCCAGCATTCTGGGCACTCTGCCTTCTGGTGACGGCTTAGATTTTTGGAAATTGATATAAGTGTAAACAGTAATTGTAATTTGTAATTTTAGTGTTTTTTGTCTTTATTGAAATAAAAATAATCTCAAGGAAGGGCTACATATCAAAAATCAAAATCAAAAACTCTTTATTTCCATAAATACAATAAATGTATTGTACACTTAGAAAAGGTCAAATTGTAAAACTAAATACTGACACGGAAATAAAGTGATATTTTTGATTTCTATCGCTTCAGTATGTAGACTAAAATAAAGAAGCGACGAAGAAACCTTTAGCCTGTTAGTTGTTACTTTTCGAGTTGGATCAAAACCCGTCCCAAGCTTTTTTATCTGCCAGATAATCTGATATTTTATTATAATTTTGCACAGCAAGGTTTTTACAATTTGTTTGAATTTATTTACTGATAATTTTTGCAACTCACTAGGAGTTTTGTTGTAGAAAAGTATACATTGCCCTTTAAAGGAGACAATAATTTTGTGTAGCCTAGTTGTGGGCACAGCGAGTTTATGTTTATTATTATTATGACGACCTCCGTGGCGCAGCGGGCGAAGGTCCGCCTGCGACGCAAGAGGTTGCGGGTTCGATTCCCGCCTCGGAACAAATTTGTGTAGGATCTGCAGAAATTTGTTCCGTTGGTCTGGGTGTTTTCTATGTATAATAAAAAAAATATCTATTTATGTAGTGTATTGTATTAAGTATATCAATTATCTAGTACCCATAACACAAGCTCTGCTTATCTTGGGGCTAGATAATGCTGTGTGAATAGTCCAGCATTATTTATATATTATATATAACTCACGGATCTTGATCTTGTATCTGCCCTTGCCCTCGACGGGCAGGATGAGCAGCTTGCCCCCCAGGGTGTAGTCTCCCGACAGCAGCACGGAGCAGCGCAGGTCCATGAATGTCTGGTGACCCTTACGTCTGGAAGATAAGGTGGTTCTGTTACGCGATGGATAGAGATATTTCTTTAGTTTCATACTGCAGGCTTAGCGTGATGGTGTACTATGTAAACCCGAGACTAGGTACCATTAATTAATTGACCGATTTTGAGTCCAAATGCAATACATAACTTCTATTGATACATATAACTTCAGTCTTAAAATAATGAAGACTCTCCCTCGCCATCTTGTAGGTTTGTAGGTACTTTACCAATTGTTTTTGGCTATTCAGTAAAAATAAATATTTTGATTGCACTGCCTAGGTTGCCTTTATTGATGCATCTTCGGGATGCTTACATTAAATGACTGCTGTTTTAAACAGAGCACCACAAAATATATCACGAAAAGAACAATTATTCAACTTTTACCAAAAAAAACTCTAACTGCGACAAAAAATTAAATACACAAGAGACAGTCCTAGATTTCGTAGCACCTACATAATTAATTGTTCTAGAACTGTCGATACTCACTTAAGGTTCTCCACGACGCAGTTCCTCAGCCCCTTCACGACAGTGTTCCTGAAGTCCATCTCCAGCCCCGCCTGGCTAGCCACCACCCGCTCCATGAGCATGGGGTCCATGGAGCTGACTCCGAGCGCGGGTATGCCAGCCGCCAGCACCGGTAGGGCGGCTTGCGTGGAGGACTTCAGGCAGGCGGTGTCGCTTGCGCGGCATGGTGTGATGAAAGGAGCTGGATGGACAAGCAAAAATTTTTATAAAATAACTAGCTATCGCTAGGCAACGCACGCGTTTTTCCGGGATAAAAATACCCTGTGCCTTCCACGATTAGAATTACCTGTGTGCAAAATTTCAGCCCGATCCGTTCAGTATTTTTGGCGTGAAGAGGTAACAAACATCCACCCATCCATCCATCTATCAATCCATCCATCCAAACTTTGGCATTTATAATATTAGTGTGATTAGTGTGAAGCAGGATAAACTTGTGAAGAATATTTGTTTAATGTGATGTTATTCATCACTAATATTAGATGCGCTTTAGAGAAATCTATAGAACGGTAAGGGACATTATTTCATGTACCTACGGCATCCTGGACAGTAAAATCGTGTACCTAAATATCACAAAAATCTGAGATGATTCGTATACTGCGGAATACACTTAAATCTGTGGGAATACAGAAGACTATAAACCTCACAACACCAATGATTAGTAACACAAAGGCCATGTTTGTTTTCGTTAAGAAGCCTTGACCCAGATCAGAAGGAACGTGATGGTCTAATCTGAGTCTCAATGCGGTCGTTTACTTCCGGATAATATGACACAGATTTGTTGGTATGAGGCAACCTATCCTAAGTCATAGTTAGTGGTTTAATCGGGTATTTATCGCGTTACTTTTTGTTATTATTTCCCCTACGTTTCTACCGCGTTACAGCGATCGTGGTCACGGGACGACTAGATGTACTCAAAGTTACAGCCGAGAATTGACGGCAGTATCTACGACTACCCTCAATTCTTCTTCAGAATCAGGAATGTCCAAGTTCACATTACGACACACTACACTGACCGTGTCCGATTGCAGTACAGTCGGATTACGACGCACACACATATTAATCACAGGATTCCACAAGGAAGAGAGACGAAAACCATCTTCACGATTAAAATTCGGGTGTTTCTTGATCTCAATCGCCTCTTGAACGAAGGTCAAGAAACACCCGACCAACAACTATTTTAACAAATCGCGAAAGTTTAAAAAGTTCAATCCTAAGTCATCATTGTTTATTAGTTAGGTATTTGTTACTACCTGATCGGTGCTGTCGTGAAGGAATCTTCAAAGGCGCCTAAACAATAACTTACTACCTATTTAGTAGAGTCTTTGTGAAAAGACTGGATTGAGACATAGTGAGTAGCATTTTGAATATCGGTTCAATTTGATGATGCGTGGATTGTCTAGCATTGTTTATTTAGTTGACAAAAGAAAGTCTCGGGTTTTTCATGTATCATAAAACAAATAACAATTGAGCTAACTGCAGACTCTTGCAAACAATCTACAGGTAGCTCAAGTAATCCATATCAATACCAGTCCTACTAAAGGAGGTAAAAGTATACAGGGTGTCCCATAGTGAGTGGCAGGCGAGTGTGCGGCTGTGCGCGGTGGCATGGCCAAAAACTAATACAAAAAAATGTCAAAATGTTTGGGAGTTATGTAACTTTTTGTAAATTTAGAATATAATAATAATTAATGAACTTAAAACCGCCTTCCCTAATTTTAAATGAACTTTCAGTGGCGAGCAGTACCAACTCAAACTCTGTGGGAAAGATTTTGCTTCACATGAGAGCAAAAACATTTATTCTCACTGTTTTATAGCATCAAGGTCATGATTTTCGAGCTAGAGTGATAAAAAAGTATTTTTAATGACGTTTGTACTCGTATAATTTGGTTTTTAGTAAAAACAGCACCTTCGAAACAAAAACGGCTATATCTCAGTAATCTGTGGTATAAAATATCAAAGTGTAATAAATAAAATTTTAGAATACTACTTGACGACTGAAGTTTTATACATTTATTTTACACCAGAGATGCTCAAACTTTGCAGTAAAAATTAACAAAATTTAAGTTTATCTTTGAAGATGTCTAGCAAATTACTGGGCGTAGTTATCAAAACATTTTAAATCGTTTTTATGAGCACTTCTATTTCCTAATTCAGTCCATAAAAAAACTGAAGTTATTGCCTAAATTGTGAGGAGCATGGTGACTACAAATGTGAACAGGGCATAAGATCAAAATTTTCTAAATTTACAAAAAATTATAATAAATGTTTCTCCCAGAGGGTTGGACTTTTTTAGATTTTTGTTTCTGTGTCTGATTGGCCATGTTACTGTACACACGCACTTGCACCAAAATTTACTCACGATGTACTTATGTACCGCTGCATTACATGTATCTATGCTCGGTTGGTAGGTATACCGAGCAGGTAATACAGGGTATCCCAGGGTACCTGACGGTTGGTTGTCAATTTACCTACTAATCTTCTGAAACGGCCTAATTTCGGCCACTTTGAAGACTTAGGTCTGTCCTTACCTTACCAACTTAAAGCGGCCTAAACTAAGCCAAATAATAACCTACACTTTTAGTTAATTGTTTGTTTAAACCATTAACCATCTGTTGGTGAACTCGGGTCTTAAAATTGCAAACTTGTACTCACCAGAATTAGCGTCCACATAGCAATAAAAACTGGCACAAACAAACATAAAATACAACGCACTCATTTTGAATTAAAAAATCCTTTCAAGAAATGTAATTTCTTGAAATTGACCTTCCTTCTTCAAAATCGACAGCTCAGTGGCAGAAGCGCATCTCTTGCATTTCCTTTATATCAATTTTATTCATCATGCAAGTCTTTCTGACATTCAAATCTGTACCTTAATTTTATCAATTAAAGTCCCTTTTGGAATCGATTAAGTTCACCGTCATCCTAATAAGGAAGCTGGGTTTTTATCTAAATCGTTTTCATTCAAATTATCATTCTATCATATGTTGATAAATAAATAATGCTGGACAATCCACACAGCAACATCTAGCCCCAAGATAAGCACAGCTTGTGTTATGAGTACTAGGCGACAGATATACTTTATACAATATGTTTTTATGATACATAGAGATACCCGGGACACCCTCCCTCTACAGAGATCAGATTCAGTGAATATACATACTCTGAACAGAGAAATACTTTCCTTTACTGACCGAAGTGGCGCGGGCGAAGGTCCGCCTGCGACGCAGGAGGTTGCAGGTTCGATTCCCGCCTAGGTATTTGTACGATCTGTAAATATTTGTTCCGGTTGTCCTGAGTATTATCTATGTATAATATAAAAATTATTTCTTTAATAAGTAATGTATTGTATTATTTTTAATATGTAATTTGATTTTAGGGACGTGTCCGAGAGTCCTCGAGTAAGGTCTAAAGAAAATAAAGCAGTTTGAAATTCAATCATCTAGTACCCATAACACAAGCTCTGCATAGCTTGGGGCTAGATGTTGCTGTGTGGATTGTCCAGCTTTATTTTGTTTTGCTACCTATAATTTTCCTCATTATTCCTTCTACACCTAATTACCTACTTTTGTTCTTAAATAATCGCTTATATTTTAATGGTAAGGTCCTTTGTCAGATTTTATCAAATAATTGCAGGTAATCTACATGGGTGTACCCATGTAGAGTACCCCGGATCTAAGAAATCAAATATATCATTTTATTTCCGTGTCTGTGTTTAGTTTTAAAATTTGACCTTTTCTAAGTCTACATTTATTGTATTTATGGAAATAAAGAGATTTTGATTTTGATTCTATCTGGGCATTACTACAACTACTAGGGACACGTAGAACATTCTAATTTTGCCTATCAAAGACCCGTAATATAGCTCACACCTTGAGATTAACTTTAACGTTTTTTGAAAAAGTAAAAGTCTTCATGGGAATTACCGCGTCAACTTCCGTGCTGTTCTTAAAATGTCGGTAGTGGTACCTAGTACCTACAGTCTGCGTCATAAATTGGTAAATAATACTTATTTACCCGCAAAAGTCATACCAACGTGTTATCTAGCAGATAAGTTTATAAGATTGTCCATCCAACCGTATTTCAGGGGAGCTGTGGGCAAAGCGCCCTAGGCTGGCGAGAAGGCGACGCGGTAGACCCAGGGCCACAAATCGAAGTTTCTGATTCGTTTTCCTGCAAACGCTAATCTTATGCAAGTGACATAAGAATTGGTTTTGCGCGACCACGAAAACCTAACTTCGATTTTCTTTTTCGGAGTAAGCCCCAGCAGTGGTCATATACGGGCTAATGATGATGATAGTCGGAGGTAGCACATGCTGTCTGAAGGAAATGGGAAGCCTTTTTCTAGCAGTGGTTCGACCACAGTACTAACAGAATATTCATAATTTGGTCGGCCTTAAGGTCAGCGTAGCAGCTATTTTTTATCGAAACTCGGAATTAAATAATTATATTTGTGCTATTTTAAGTTTACTGTTATTACATGCTTTTACTTAACTTCCAATGTATGTAACTTTGTTTCATACATCTTGCAGCTCAATTTTGTAGGAGATAATCTTCAAGTGCTGAAATTTTGTATACACGTTTAGTTTGGATGACACGTATTAAAAGCTTGTTTTTAAAAAAGGTTTTTAAAATATCAATACTTATTTTAGTTATTAATTTATGATTCTTTCTGTACATAGTGTACAAAGGCTGCCAGTTTTACTTCACCCTTCAAACCATAAGGCTGTCGGGTTGATGAACTTTTGTGAACTTTACAATACAGGTAGATGTCGTTCTTAGTCAGAGATCAAGAGGGATCCTTTGTTTAAATTGTGCCTTAAACAAACTACTTGTTCATTGTTCCTTTACATGGACAGGTACCTACCTATACCTACTATAGGAATTATTATTTCACTTTCTGCGCTCGCGGCTTCGCCCGCGTGGAAATTTCAGATATTTATTGCACACCCCCTAGGGACAGAAGCCTTTATTCACAAAGAAAATTATAATATAATTAGTACTTACAATTGAAACAATTGAGGTAACTGCAGATTGTTTGCAATCAATGTACAGGTAGCTCAACTGATCCATATCAATACCAGTCGGAAGCGTCCCCAAGACGCTGGCTGCATTGCCCCGCTGTAGTAGTTTTATAGGGGTAGTTTTGTAAAAATATAAGACGTGATTCATTGTTTACTCTACATTTTGTATTTATTTATTTCATCTTAGGCACTTGATCTTACACTTGATGTCAAATTACATTCTATATAAGCAGTAACACCATAAGGTGCAAAGTTATTATTTTTTATCTAAACCGAGTTTTGAGTGAATCGAATCAAGGAATAATAATTTTCCATAGAAAATTTACCACCCATTTAAATCCCCTCAGATTTTTTTTTGGAAATTACAAGCCTATGTGTTATTCAAGAACCTAAACTATTTACAAATCATAAATTTCATCTAAATCGGTTAAGTAGTTCGGAGATACATGGTAACAAATAGTCACACAAACCTTCGCATTTATAATATTAATAGGATTACCGACTACTGTGAACTTTTTTCGCCAGAGGGTAAGAACAATTTACCTCCTAACCAAAAAAGATTAAAAGGGTTTGAAGATTTTTGTATAGAGTGATCATAACATTTTTATGTTTTTCAAAATTGCCGCGTTCAATAAATGTTATATATTTGAGTAGACACTAGATAGAATAGACTACAACAACCCGCAAGTGTTATTGACTACCCAGATCGAAACCTTCCTAAATCAGGCCAGCCTCAGCAAGCAAACGTCCTACAAATTCAAGCTAAAACCAATCAAAACCTAGGTTAGGTTATAACTCCTGTTATCGAAGTTAAAAACTATAGGTACTGTCGGTTTCTTATAAACGAGATAAATGATTAAGGTTAATGTATCACAAATGATCTACCTATGTATTACTACATAGGTAGATCAGATGCGCGACTGCGAATGATCTGGCTAGTCGAATGATCTACAACTACTAACTTACTCATTCGACTTGAATATTAGTAATATACTAATCTTCAAAGTCGAATGACAACTACTAATTAGTAATTACTAATGCCTCTACGAATTGATCGAATAACGAATTGAGTTCGACTGCCCGACTCGAGCAGTCGCCATTACTAACCATGTTAGTGTTACTAATGTGGTTAGTAATGGCGAGTCGGGCAGTCGACGCGAAAACGCCACTCGCCATTACTAACCAAATTAGTTACTAATTTTCCCTAGTCATCCGAATGGTTCGAATGATTTGTGAAGTCGAATAATTCGAATGAAATCATTCACAGTCGCGCATCTTTACTATGTAGGTATATGGTGACAGTGACGTACAAACATGCGGCAACAAAGGCACTCCTGCGCACAACGTGCAGCGGTCAAGGGCAGCTCACAGAGGCGCAGCTATGTCTTAGTTAGGTACACTTTGACAGTCATGGGTACCGGGTACCTAACCTAACTTTGCACATAAGAAATCTAAGATTTGAGTTACTTTGTTGGTAGGTACTTAGTATAATTTTGTTGCACAAAACTACCAGTAATAATAAGCGAAGATAAATAAATTATTTTATATAAATAATACCTATTTAAAAAAGAAATAGATTACTAATACCCATTAAAAAAAATACTAATAATAAAATAGATTCAATCAGCTAAGATCTTACACTAAGGTAGTTTCACTTCATCAATAAAGTTTCTATTTATAAAATAACTAGTTTCTGCCCGCGGCTTCGCACGCGTCAACAAAACGAAACGTTTAAAAGTAATTCTTTTCGATGGGAACTTATTTGTGGGATAAAAAGTAGCCTGTGTTTTATTCCAGGCGTAAAACTAGCTGTGTGCTCTAATTTTATATAATGTTTTTTTGGCGTGTAAAGGTAACAAACATCCATACATCAGAATATCCAAACTAAGTAGGAATCGCATTTATAATATTAGTATGATAATAGCCAGATTGAAAATTATGCTCATGTTGTAATAGTACGTTAGTAGATATTTACTTATCTGTAGAAATAATGTTATTTAATGACGCAGCAGAATAAATTAGGTTATCGGTGCCGGCCTACGTCTTCATTTTAATTGTCTCAGACCGCAAGTTGCGGTATTAATAGCCAGCTGATTGAGGCATACCAACCAACATACCTGCGCATACGCAGGAAAGATTTACAGGGTGTCCCATAATGAGTGGACAACTTTGAAAGTGCTTGTGAAAAACGTGCGGTAGGGGTGGGGGGGGGGCAAGGCCAATCAAACACACAAACAAAAAAGTGGAAGCGTTTGAGAGTTATGCATTTTTTTGTAAATTTGTGTACCCCTGTTCATGTTTTTGGTCACCATGCTCACAATTTAAGCAATAACTTCAGTTTTTTTAATAACACTTTATAAAAAAAACTGAAGTTATTAATTTAAAAGAGGAATAATTGAATTATAAGAGAGAATAGTAGTGCTCATAGAACGCTTTCCGATTTTTTGATAACTACATCCAGTAATTTGCTAGACATCTTCAAAGATAAATTTGAATTTTGGTATTTTTTTCTGCCAAGTTTGAGCAATTCTATAATCTCAGGTGTAAAAAAAATTATGAAAACAGTAGCTGTAAAAAATATCAATTTCAAGAGGATTCTAAAATGGGCATTTAATCACTCATTATGGGAACCCCTGTACGATATAATATTCCTATCAAAAGAATCCTAGAAAAACGCAGTGGATGATGATATGATAAAAAATTACTAGGTAAATATTTAAAGTAAGGTATCACTGGACAAAGTAAGAAATTACGCCTTAAATAAGACTACCATTAAACTAACACTAGTTTAATGATAGTCTTATTTTCAGTGAAAACTGGAATAAACGGAAGCGGAAGCAATGAAAACTTTTCACGGTTACCGCTTCTTCAGCTTGAAAACGGAATATAGCCACGATTGCACTTGCATTGGTGATCTCTATAAAGTGTTTCTGAGTCCTCTAAAATAAGTAAAATACAAAATACCTACTTAATTAATTTTACGACGGAAAACACTTTCGCTGTTCACTGTAAGTGCACCCATGTGTATAGCAAATATTCACCATACAAACACTTCCTCATTTCAATTCAACGAAAGACCCCACGGTGGTAGTAGCACAGGTCGTAGTGCGTAGCGACATCTAGGCATTGACGCGGTAAACACACATTAAACTCAGCATACTATTATAGCAAATCCATCTCGCGTCGACGATTTCCTACTCTTCGCAGGTTGATCGGCGACATTCATACTGTGACCACTTAATTTAACTAAGACATTATAGATGGAGCTTATTGGTAGAGCAGCTATCGTAGCCGTGGCTTCTTCCGTGTTTAAACTTTTATACACGGAGGTGAAAAATTTAAAGACTATCAGGTCAGCTACCTTTTCTTTTTAACCGACTTCGAAAAAAGGAGGTGGTTCTATGTTCGACTGTATGTATGTTTTCTTTTATGTCTGTTCGTCGATTTCTCCGTCAAGTATGAACCGATTTGGATGATTCTTTTGCAATTGTATAGAAGATGATCCCGCAGTGGTCTCATAAAATTTTTATCCTGAGGGATTAGTATTTCTCCTGCGAAACTTGAAAGAAGTTTAAAACGATTCGAAATCGGTTTTCAGTATTTTCGAAACTACAATTGTGAAGTTAGAAGGTTTCGTTCTTCTTAGGAACTCCGTGCGACCTCCGTGGCGTAGCGGGGTTCGATTCCCGCCTCGGAACAAATTTGTGTATTATGTGCAGAAATTTGTTCCGTTGGTCTGGGTGTTTTCTATGTATAATAAAAAATATCTATCTATGTAGTGTATTGTATTAAGTATATCAGTTATCTAGTATCACAAACCATAACACAAGCTCTGCTTAGCTTGGGGCTAGATAATGCTGTGTGAATTGTCCAGCATTATTTATTTATTATTTAAGTCATTGTTTTTTTTTGGAAAATACATCAACATTTACAGATCACACTGATATTATAAATGCGAATGTTTGGATGTATGGATATCCATCCAAACATTAACATTCGGATCGGGCTGAAATTTTAAATAGACGTAGTTCTAGGCCTGGAATAAATCATAGGCTACTTTTTATCCCATGAAACAGTTCCCATAGGATAGAAATAACCTTTAAAAGTTTCCACAACGTGTGTGAAGCCGCGGGCAGAAACTAGTTTTTAATTTAATGTAGAAAATAATTGGGCGTGTTTCAAATAATTATAAACCAACTTCAAATCTCCCAAGTGGCGACATCTAGTAAAATTCGAGTCTAATTTAGTTTGATGACACATGGATGGAAAAGACAAATGACAAGAATCCTAAGATCAAGCAGCCTACGGCCGAGCGTTTGTTCTCACTAGTTCGATTCGTTAGTTCGATCATCGAACTAGTGAGAAGTTTTTTTTTCCATTCGTTTCTCTAGTTCGATCGTCGAACTAGTGAGAAGTTTTTTAATTTTCCATAGCGTTTTTCCACACTAGTTCGATTCATTTGTTCGATCGATCATCGAACTAGTGAGAAGTTTTTTTCTTATTGAACTTATTTAATCGAGAAACAAAAAACAATTAAATGAAATTTAAAAAACGCCTGTTGTAAAGTATCATAAATATAATGATAAATAAAGTCCATGCGCAGTTCGTCCAATTCTTACTAAGTAATTTAGAATTATCCAAAAAGTTTATATTGTTTTATACATTTATGAAAAATGTGAATTCTAAATATAAACAAAAAAACTTCTACAAACGCGGCCGAGCACGCACTGCGATTAAACGCACACACATCTCGTAATCGTTTTGGGGCCAATTCGGGATCATTCTCTATACAATAATGAAAGAATCAGTAAACCACAGGCGGAGATAACAAGTAACATACAAACATTAAAAAACAAACAGACGAATTGAGAACCACCTTCTTTTTGAAGTCGTTTAAAAAATAAGTTAGTCTCAACTGACTCTACTTTGCATCACGGATAACTACTTTTCACTTAATTTTATTTCCCAGAACATTCTAAAAAGCACGCTGCTAAAGTACTAAGTGATCTGACGGGCATAGGTATCTTGACAAGCGATGATTTCCACTCATGTAGGCAAGGGGAGTAATTAGCCTGACTCTGTTGGAATTTAAAAAGTAATCCTGACATACGAGTACGTGACTAAAGTCTAGTAGCTCTCAGTAGGTACTGGGGCCGGAGTCGGGACTTGTAGTATGCCTACCACACTAGTTAAAATAACTTTGGGGAAATTATAGGTATGTTAAATGGGAAGGTACATTAGTTAATTTAATGTGGATTACCAAAATATTAAATTCTACATGACGTGTAATTTAAAAACATAGGACTTGAGTTCTTATTACCTACTTATTACTAGATTATGTACCTATTCAACTGACCTGACCTACAAACTTCAAGTTTATAATCCATTTTAAAATTTATATTTATCTATTTTATTTTAGTGTCAGCAATAGGTTGGCTTAAAGATAGGTAATCCTCACCTACAATTTTGAAAACATGTGGGTTAGTACCTTGGTTTTTATTTATGCGTATGCACTGAGCCAGATTTACAGGGAATGTAATTACAACGATAACTAATTCAATTATTGAAGGGCCAGCCATATCTCGCGAAGAACCGACAACCGCTGGGGTACTTAATCTCTTTCTGAATGGAGACCGCGACTCGGTAAACGTAGTGTAGGACGCCCTCCAGCCAGATGAGATGACGCCCTGTGAAAGACTGCAGGCGGATGCAGGATGCGGCATGATAATATTGATTCTGCATTGAATATACACATATCTAATTTTGCATTGATTATAAAATTTGTAATCACAAACTCTATCATATAACCCAACGTTAGCAACGTCGATGTATAAATTGTTTGATAAATGTTTTAGGTTTTGTTTTAGGAAATCTCTGAGAAATAACTAACTTACCTACCTATTACTGACCTTACCTAAAGCTACATCAATACCGCGAATTTTTATATTCACGTCTGACGCATTTATCTGTGAGAGACGGTGTGGTAGTTTGAAAATGACAAATAAGTTTTTTACCTTCCATCAACCAGCTACGTGCACCAGGTACATCGTAACGATAGCAAAAAAAACTAAAAACCGGCTCATGAAGTAGGCAGAAGAAGCCTGCATTGTCTGCGTCACGTAGGCATGGATAACTTATGAAGTCTGATTTATGATGCAAAAGCATCACATAACATGATGACGTATCCAAACTGGTCAGCAAATGACTTAGCGACTTCGTCGAAGGCAATATGATTAACGATCAAAACAAAACTTGGTGCTTTTATAGATACGCACACACCTATAAATTAGGTTCTGGTTAAGTGGGTACGAATATTTAACTAATCGCAGAAATGTCTCGGATTTATATGTATTTCCTGCTCTGAGTCTCGGAACTAGCAAGAAGTCTTTTCTTATTTTTTTTCAGTCATTAGTGACTAAAAAAAATTAAGTGTCCGATTTGTGCCGCCAGTTAACCATAGCCGTTTATTTGGTTATTAGTAACCAAATAAACGGCTATGGTAATGTGGCTATGGTAGTATGGTATGGTATGGTAACCATAGCCGTTTATTTGGATAGTAGTAACCAAATAAACGGCTATGGTTGCAATGGAGGCAGTGACGTCATAGCGACCGCGGCGGTCACTCTGTGAATTTCGCTAGTGATTTGATCATAACTTCGTCAATTTTTGTCGTAGTAGAAAAAATGTTTGCACTGTGTGTTAAGGATTTCTTAGGTCTATAAATCTGCATTCTCAACTAAAAACGTTACGGATCCTCATTAGCATCGTAGGAAATACGTTTAAGTTTTAAAGGTCTTGTTAAAAGTGAGCCATAAATCGGATAATCACAGACCAGATTGTTATGTGCTCTTAGTAGTAACATAGAATGCCGGTGATTTGGGTCGTAGATAGCCGGGGCGCGTCGCCGCCCCGACGCCGCCCGCCCTCGTCTTCAACGTCAACGTGGCACCGTTGAAGTTTCACAGTGAACGTTTTGAAAATGACACCTTTATGGTCCAACAGGTACATCATAATATATGTCCATCTCCACGAGGCGCGCCCTCCTGCGGGCCGCACCGCCGGCACTCAAAGTCTCTGCCAAATGCTTTCTTCTAGATACCTATATATTTTCCTCGTACCCAGCTAATAATTTATTGAAAGTCACACGCGCCCAATAAACAAAAGCCGGCCGGCCTCTGACGTCACAGCGTGCGCAAAAGTCGAGCCCGTGACGACATTGGTCTCATTACGGGACGTTTGCAAGCGGTGGGTGCGATCTGTTGAGGTATTTTGGACATAACTTATTGGTAAAAATGTATCTACATACTTGTACATCACTGTACGAACTGCGAATAACAAATGGGTATTACTTAATCTGCTTTCAAAATCTGGCGAACTGTATAAGGAAGAGCTAAAAATTGGCTATTCTGTTTTATTATACATATTGTTTTTAACGGAACACGGGCAGATGGCTTACCTTTTATTTGTGAATTGTTACAATTACAACAATCGCATCATTGACTTAGAAATAGGTCGCAGTACACACGCGCTGGAAATGCGCTTTACTCGGAAATACACTGAACCGCGCGCCCGTTTTAGGTATAGGCATTTCCCATCAATTAGCATCTTATTTAAAATTGTGTCTGTAGAATTATCAAAAAAAACTTACTTATAAGGTGCATAAGTTTACTCAATTGCTACATCACTACACACAATCGAATTCGCCGTACAAAAGATTTTAACGCGGTCCCACTAATACGCAACGGGAACCGTGAAAGAAGAGATTATTAGTTTCACCCTGTGCTTTTACCAAAATCATAATAATTTTATGGTTTTTATGGATAGATATTGGCTATGTGCTGCCACAGGCTTAGAACACGCAGTCACAGCACTCCAACTGTTCCCGGGGGTATCGTAGAAGGCGAATACAGGATATCCGCTGGGGGCGGACAGCAGCGCCTCCTGCAGAACAATTTCACCACCGAACTGCGATCTCCAACTAGGGTCGCAAACTTATTTTGATTCGAATATAGTAGGTTTGGGGATCTTGCTCGTGAAAAGATAGTAGGATAGGAAAAGTATAAAACAAGATCCGTCAAGTGCGAGTGTAACTCGCGCGCCGAGGGTTTCGAACTTTTGTCAACAAATATGTACCAAAAGTACCGGTTAGAGACTTCGCAATTTAACGAATACCTAAGAATAGTAGGTACCAACCTACATTTCAGATGGATCTCTCTGCATGCTTAGGTTAAATGGGTGGTTCGGTTAAAGGTGGGTAATGGTAAATTTTTCGACTTTCTTAAACCTACAGAAATTTGAAAAACTGATTTGAAATGTCCAAACCGATACCTTTCATTTGATACTCCACTCGGTGGCTCATTTTCATTTTTCATTTATTTTCATTTATTTTTCTTGAAATCTGTACAGGCGCACGAATATAGGTATTATTATTTTATATTTCAAGTTGATAGCTGCAGTAGTTTTTGAGTTATTAAGAAGGGAGAAAAGGACAGACAAAGCGAGACCATAAGGGTTTCGAAACCGATCGTCGATCTTCGAAACCCTAAAAATACGAATAGGTTCCGTTCAACACGGTCAAAGCTATTTTTTGTATAACAAGTAGCGGCGGACCGTGAGTTTGTGGGGCTAATACTACTTGGGGCCCTACCTAGCAGGCTCGGTTGCCAAAGGCTCGGGGAGACTTGAGAAAGAAGTCATCGATATAGCTCGGACAAATAAGAAAAAAGCGAGCCGCTAAATTTTTTGTGTTTTTGTCGGGTCTCAGAGTCCTTGGGGAGGAGTGAGCCCTAGACATGACACACCGGCTAAAAGACAATAACGGTGACGGCTATTGTAGCGCCATTGTTTTATGTTTTGTCGGGTTTTAGGAACTTCTTAGTGGAGACGTCGAGCTGGACATCACGTTACTCGTTACGGCACGGTTCGTATGCATGGGAATGTCGGACCGAAACCTTACCGAGTAATCAGAAAAGGCACTTAGATTAATGTTCCTTCTTGTTACGTATTGTTTTCGCTGAACAACTTTTGTAAACCTTGTTTCATTTGATTTAAGTAGATTTTTAAATTGTAATGCGTGTGTAATTACTTCATGGCATTAAATAATGTTATAATGTGAATGTATTTTCAGTTTTTGTTAGAAAAATCTAAATTATTCTTAATTTACGATTTACCTATGTTCTTAGAAATACCAAACCGTATAAGTAGGTACCTACCTATGAATGACCCTTCAAGAACCGATTTCAAAATGTCCGTCGATACATAAGCAAACTCGGAAACCAGTCGAGAGTAATGTTATGTACCAATTCAAGTAAATAGCTAAGTAAACACATATCTTGTTCGATTCAATGCCATCTCTAGTCTTGGATTTTAAAATATCTAAGTATAGAATTAAGTAAGTTCGTGGTTATAGTTGAGTAACTACATAGCTATGTAGCTCTGTTACTCTTTTATAAATCTACAATGTAGGTAGGTAGGTACCTACATTTAGTAGACATTGACATATTCGCAAATAGTACAAGGAAAGTTAGTCTCAGATCCTTAAAAAGTTATGTCCCTACCTAACTCTAATTGCCTCTTATTTCTTGTTTTAATTATTGTTTTATTGTTGTAAATTTGTTTTGGCATCTAGTAACATTAAGTTTAGTTTTATATGAAATTAGTTGTAGTGCCGCTGTTTAATGCCGGCTTAGAATTTGCACCACCCCAACTCTTCCCGCGGGTGTCTAGAGAGGCGACTAAGGAGTATCCACCGGGGCGGGCAGCAGCGCCCCCTGCAGAACAATTCTACCACCGAACTGCGCATGCCCAGCGTGGAGATTATGGGCATTACCCCCATGTGACAAAAGCCAATAAGGCGGTTATCAGGGGGAGGCCTGCGTCCAGTAGTGGACCAATACAGGCTGTTGAGGTGACTGAGTGAGGGTTGAGTTCTAGTACCTATATCAGCAATCTGTAGCGATAAGTATTAATACCCTTATATTTGAGTAGGTACTACGTAGTGGGCTATATTTTTACTAAATTTAATATGTAACTGTTATTCCTAAGTTTAAAATATACTTAGTCGTTTGTTGTGCCTGTATTTAATAAATAAAATAATAAATGAATTATAGAGTCCAGCTTTTGTCGGTGTAAAGATGCATTTTTCTATACTAATCTCTCTACAATGCAATGTCTTTTACTTCTTTATATTATACGACGACATGACAGCGACTTCCTCCTTGATCTGACTCATACAGCTAATTCTTGGTCTTCCCCTTCCACGTCTTCCTTCTAATTTTCCTTCACTGTCATATCGTATAAGATGTCCAATCTTTCTCCCTCTTCTGTTTTGGTGTTCATCAAAAATCTGTAGGTACCTCTAAACTCTGCTAAAATCCTTTTTAGGCCGTATTTGATTGCAAATAAATATTCATATTGACTTGCTTTTAGTAAACTGAAGACGCTTCATAATTATTGTATTCTATAAACGTACTTAGGTCGACTATTCACATTGCATTTTATGGCTCAGGTATGTCTACCTAATCTAAGTATCGAACCCATCTCAAAATGCTAAATTTATGATCGGTACATAATACATTCTGTAGTTAGTTTTATTGATTGTAATTTGCATTATAATTATGCTTATTTAAATAAATATACCTAGATACAGATGCTGGACTGGACTGGGCTATGTATCTTACCTACCTCTACCTGCATGTTGCCTGGATGTAACAATAGATACCTATAAATAACTATACTTCGCCGAATCCGATGGGAACAAACCGCCTAAAAGTACATTTAAAAAAATATTAAAAAAACCTAGAAAATGTAATAACCTAATTAAATTTTTTAATGATTCATTTCACGCCTTCTCTCCCTAACATAGCGACGACAGTTAGTTATGTATCAAAAAATATACCTATCTATAAATGTAAGCGGGTTAACTACGAACCTAGTTTGTGTTGGAAGAACACCAACGTGTCATCCCCGAGGGACTTCAACAGGGTGAATGCGGTTCCTTCCAGTCGTGCGCGTTGACACGCGTACATTCATAATGAATCGTAAAGATTTTATAGTAAAATACCAATCACCCCTGGAGAGGGGTGACGACCCTCTGGTCGTGACGCGATTATTATTTTTATTATTTATGGTTTCCGCTGAAAACCAGCGCTGAGTGCACACATCAGTGTATAATTGTGTATCCAGCACAATGCTGAGTGAAAGCCATGTTTGCCTTGAGCTCTGCTACACACAAAATTTAAATCACGTAGCATTTACTATTAAAGACCAATTTATTGTGTAGTAGTTCGTAAGGTAAATAAAATCTTTCATTCATTCATTCATACAAGCCAATTTTTTTTATGTCGATAGAAGATAAATATTTATAATACTTAAAGTTTTTGAAACTGGTGATCCTTCTCGTAGCGCGGTCGCAGCGTAGCTCTATTTCGTAGCACCCCGGGAGCGCGTTTAAGTCTTTTGTATGGAGAATTATAATACAAAAGCTGAAAATTATTGAATGAACTTGGAAGTTGTCACTTTTTATAACTTCTACACAGTTTAACGATTTTGAATGCTCAGAACTATATTTTTAAATAGATTGTTTATGTTGAAATTTATTTAAACAGTCGGACAAATGTTTGTACGATCTGTAAATATTAGTTCCATTCCAAGTCCCTAAAAGATATAATGAAAAATGTGAATGTATGTCATGTATTGTATTTAGTATATCAGTCAACACAAGCTCGCTTAGCTTGGGGATAGACGATGCTGTGTGGATTGACCAGCATTATCATAATATATATTTAATTATACTGATAAAAAAATACTGATAAATTTAAAATAAGGTACGGAACACATTGCAGAATACTGCACTTTTTGGGAAAATACAATAACAAAAAAAATATACGACGATATTAAGTGATATAAAAAAATCATAATCTTTCCACAAGCACGACCGTGATACTTAGGACATTGGGTCTAACGTAGAAAATGTAGTAACCCCCAAAACTATCAATTATATCAATTCAAATGACATTTACGAGTACGTAGGTCTTTTGCATAGGTATTTATAAAAACCGGCAAGCACCTAACAAGATGAGTATGTACTTGAGTTTTTATGAGAACGCAAGATGACTGTAGCACAACACAACCGATAAACATATCATAGTGGCTAAATTGTTTATTTTGCTAATAATAATAATATTACTTACTTCATAATTTAGGTACCTAGTTATATTTTGTTCCGGGCCTGGGTAATTTCCTGAGTAATTAGGTACTTACTTATTTTAAGAACAGGTAAGTAGGTACTTACTTAGGTATTCTGTTCCTCTATTTACCTAGATGCATGATCCTTTGTATGTGATTAAATGAGTAGTTATCGGGTGTCCTCAACGCTTTGCTTTATTTGTTTATTTTATTTATTTTTAGAACGTTCGAGGTATATCATAACAGGTTACTTAAACCTAAGAAGCTATAGGTACTTACGACTAAAATTAACGATATACTTACCGTAAAACAACATAAACACGATAAATAACACGAAACCGTTTAAGTACCGAGTTAAAAACTTCAATTGAAGTTTGTATACAATTCTACCTTAAGCTGTCCTTCCACCAAAGACGTATATTTTGTCCAGATTATCCACAACGTATAGGTACCAGTTCGCACAGCGTCCAAGGTGAGAAGAATCCATCCGTTGATTTGTCTGATGCATGGATTTATTCAAGGGGTGTTCATGTTTCTCAGGCCTTCATGTTTATACTTTACCTCCCTCTTAGCATCGTCGAGACGGATCCATCCGACAGCAGTATACACATTACAACAGGGCATGTTGCTAGTCGGTGGTTATTTCAGCCCAGAGCGCCGCGTCCACTCTTGCGCAACCTATAAAAGGCATTTGTACCCAAACATTGGCACAGTTCGTTGATGACCGTGATAGAAGGCACCGGTTTTTACTTTCTTTATAGATATTTTAATTAATTTACTTTATAATGCAAGTGCGATTGTGTATTTTTGCGGCTGCTTGCTGTTCGGTGGCAGCTGCATCTAAATTACGTGAGTATTCTAGAATTTGTCAGGATAAAACTTTCTAATATTACCTGAAACCTGGATTAAACTCTAGAAAATAAGACTCTAGCTATAGGAATCAAAATATTTTATTATCCTCGTGAGCAAAAACATCCTTCACCTAATCAATCAATGTATACATATAGGTAGGTACCTCACCTATATAAAAAAATTGATGGTTTGGAAAAATAAACCCAGTCTTCGAATCCCTTAATTTTACACTGTTTTTCAGTTTTGCGGGATAAATACTAATCCCTCGGGAATATTTTTTTATATGACCAAATCGGAATCAATCTCTATGCAATAGCGAAATAATTTTCAAAATCGGTCCATTCACGGAGAAATCGACGAACACACATAATAATAAAAAACATAAGTACCTACATACAGTCGAATTCCTTTTTTTCGAAGTCTGTTAAAAATAACGAAGTAGCCATTTCCTTTAAATTACAACGAAACCTACACGCAGGTACTTACTCGTATTACCCAATAGTTACCTAATTTTGTGATTATCCATTCATTACGCAGTGACAGGTATGCCCTTAGGAATACCTTCACCTTCAAATACCTGATGGCCTGTCACGTAGACCAGCCATTAGGGAGCACCAGTATTTTAAAACAAAGGGTCATTTAAAGATAAAGCTGGACATATAGAGTTCCTCAATATATCTATATATATAATATTAAAAAATTTAAAAGAACTGAAAGATGCCTTTCATGATTGTCATTGAAAAATGTTGTTTGTTTATTACAAAGATTGTAGTAACCTACGTTCCGGTTTTCTAACACTGAACTCTACGCTTAGAGCATAGATTAATAGTCAATGACTCCACTTTTACTGATTTTGAAATATCAGTATAGAATTACTAGATACTATCTCTTACTATCTACTAGCATTTTTAAATTCCCTTGTAATAATCGTTTCCTGACCTTTTCTCTGAAGTTTTCCTCAGTTCGCTACTTCTTTTCAGTTTCAACTGTCTACTCATTTCTTCCTTCACAATCCATCTTCACCCTCACAGTCCGTTCTTGAAGTTCAGAGGTCGATGATGTAAGTGATTGCATACCGTGTCAATGTCTCAGTCCCTTGGTCCAAGAGTTCTTCATTGCCGCGCTCGTGAGCGCCCTGCAAGGTGACACGAGCACTGGTCTCACATACATTATGTGTGCCTTACCTACACTACATGCTCTTGAACATCACCATTAGGTACCCAAGACCATTAAGGAAAAAACACCACAACCTTTTTGCTGGAAAAAAGCTTTTCTAGGTTATTTTAACTTTGGTCAGGGTTGCGCAGCGTTTTATGTAACAGCTTGAAACCAGTCAAATAGGACCAACTCTTTTGGAGCTCTTAACGCAAATTTTGTTTATTTTTAATCGACTTCAAAAATGAAGCGGTTCTACCTCTATGTTTGGCTGCATTAAAAATTTATGTTAGTCGCTATCTCTGTAAATTGTAAATTGATTTCTATGATTATTTTTGCTACTGTATAGGTACATAGGTATAAAAATCCCGAAATGGTCCCAAATTTTTTATTCAAAACAGTGTAAACAGTGTTATTAAATATTATGGAATTTAAAGACGATTTTTAGTTTTTTCAAAACTATCATATTAGTAGATAGGTACTTTCTTTATATCTCAAATCTCAAATCTAGTCTTTGGATTAGCTGATTTTCCCATGTAGGTACCTTAGTAACCAATATGTAAGTAAGTACTGGTACCTCTCATTTTGATCGACAACTCTCCCACGAACTCTCCTTCAAAATCACGAAAGACGGAATGAACAAATGAACCATGACGGAGTATCGCAACAATGCCATGTGCAATGGGAAACGTTTCCTGCAGTTGATGCAACCTGCAACTGAAGCGCTTGTTAAAAACCAGCACCTCATTACTTCGTACTGTTCATTGTTTTCGTTTAAAACAATCACGAGCATTAACTCATTTATGTCAGACTAGTCTCTGTCCGCGGCTTCGCACGCGTTGTTTCTATGTAAACGTTTAAAGGTTATTTCTAACTCATGGCAACTGTTCTATGCGATTAAAAGTAGGAAGCCTATGTTTTATTCCAAGCTTAGAGCTAGATCTATGCAAAATTTCTGCCCGATCAGTATTCAGTATTTTTATTTAAAGGCAAAAATATTACAGAGTTTTTGTAATTTATTTTTATTTATTTATTTATTTTCGGTTCAGTTTTTATGGCGTTACAAACATACTTACAACTAAAAATCCAAACTTTCATTTATAATATTAGTGTGATAGTGTGATGCTGATAATGGTGTGATTTACAATCCAGAAAACACATAAAAAATACTATAAATTTAGTAAAATCAAATTAAAATCCAGTGTTCAGGTAGGAACTGATCTACTAGAACTTCCTACTTTAACTTTTTTGACCTTTTTATCGTCTGTTTCTATAAAAAAGCTGATTAGAGAAAGTACCGGAAGATGATGTGAACTTCACACATATCTAAATACTGGCAACAATGAGAGGAAGAGAAGATGTTTTCATGATAGTTATGATTCTGTTTACAAACTGTGGTGGCTTGGGACCAGACTGACCAGAACAGACACTAGACAATATGTCCTTTTCTCAAATTGGCCCTAGGTTCTTCGATATCAGCGTAGGTACAGTCAGCTGCTTAGATAATGCTTACATACCAATAAAATGTAATACTGTGTACCTGACACAGTATTATATTTTATTGGTAATTACTGACACTGCGTAAACTGCAGGTTCTGTCCATCATCATCACGAACACGTTAGTGAAGACGCCAGGTCTTAATTTTTTTTTTTTTGTAAATCGCCACTCATACAAAATAATGTCCGAAACCCAATTAATTACTAAATACCGATCTCCCACTCCTATTTAAATCTACATCATCATCATTGGCTTATTTTACATCTACGAAAGATGATTAAAGTGGCATCAGCCTGGCTGGGAGTCAACCGAACACACACACTGGAATTAGTGGAGGGAGGTACAGACTAAGATCATTCCCTTTACACCGATTTTAAGAATTGAGACCTAGCGTCTTCACAGACGTGTTCATGATGGTGGGCAGAACCTTATGTTTACACGACTGTGTCAGTGAATTACCAATAACCCTGTATATCTCTATTTTAGTTTATTTTGACAATGCCCTTGTACCTAAACCTGCGTTATTATAACATGTCTTATTTATTTATTTATTTCTTAGTCATAGTTAGTATCTCTTAGTCTTGTCTTGACATGTATTTTTATTTTATTCCCTACATTATTATTAATTGCACGCACACATTTTTCGAAGAAAGTAGTCATCGCCTTTGTCAGAATGCCGTGTATATTTTAAAATTTTCACAATTACTATACCTACACTACTATTTAGTCACTTTGGAGTGTTTAGGTCCCTCCCTACATATTTTCGCGGCTGACTGTACATCTTGCACTATCTAACTGGAAAAGTGATTATCGGGATACAATACAATACCATACAAATACTCTTCGTTGCACACCAAATAAAACAGAAACAAAGGAAAGGAAAAGACAAATACA
This sequence comes from Eupithecia subumbrata, assembly GCA_949316285.1. NCBI lineage: Eukaryota > Metazoa > Arthropoda > Insecta > Lepidoptera > Geometridae > Eupithecia > Eupithecia subumbrata. The sequence goes on along the minus strand of OX438640.1, from coordinate 8,256,936 downwards.
GATAACGTTGCACAAATGCACAATGGGCGGCCTTATCGCTATGTGCGATCTCTTCCAGGCAACCTTTAGATGGACAGGAAGTGGAAGAACAAGTATAGACGGTGACGGGATCCCAAGACCTAGTCGGCCTTGTGTTACCATTTCACAAAATCCAGCTTTACTGGTACCTGGACCTACTCTACCTACATCTATTCTGAGTACGAGTGTTATTTCGAAACTTGAACTCTGATTATTTTTATAATTTTTCTGACCGGTAACTTGGCGATCTTGGTCAGTCAACTTTCTTTGCGGACTGGAAGGCGGTTATGTGCAAAGAATCATGTGCTAACTCCAATCGGTCACGGACGGAACCGTGTCAAACTTTTTTTCGTTTCTCAGATGATACTAAGGTCTAGATAATGGTAGGAACCGAGTAGGTACCTACCTAATAATTATTTTTACCTACTTCCTTATTGTGACCTACCCATCTTAGATAGTCTAGCTAGCGTAACCCATACATTGAATGCATGGTGTTCAATGGCATACGTTAGTGTTCAAATGGCAATAGGAAGCACCAAAAACCAACCAAAGTTTCGTAATTCAATTAAACTCGTAACTAAGATCGCATAAAAAACGTTACATAAGAGAGACTGTCGGCTGGTCACTCTTGCAATGGCACCGCTGCACGGTTGCACCAGATACCTCACTCACGTGCAGGACCGGTTCGGCCACGTTTTGTAACATTGACCCTAGCTGTTTCGACTCTGAAGCTCCGCGCTCGCTCGAGTGTTTCCACACTAAATCAATAAACCAAGATCCACATGAGAAAACACAAAACACAAGGAAGATTCGTGGGGTCCACCTAACCATTATCTTTTTCGATATCACCCTGTAGTTAACACGCTCAGCGCCATGTGTACCCTTTAGTCACACAGTGTCTGATACACTGTGTATTCAAAAGTATACACATCCCTCCACTTGGTTAGAACACTGTGCTTCCTTTAGGCACACACTTTCTATACATTTTATAGACAAAAATTATGTCAAAAAATGAACGAAACGGCCTACAGGGCTTGGCGCTGAGCGTGTTAACGAAGTAGGTGGCTTTATCGATGGTGCCATACGCAAAACCTGACACAGCTAGGAATCAGCCTCTGACTATAAGACCTCTAAGTGCCTAATTAGTTACCAATGTAAACTGGAACTCTTTTTATAAACACTATCAATCTCCAGCTCAATAGATCTCGAAATGTTCCAATATGTCTTGTAACCTCAAGACACGTGCATGTCTTCTGCTGAGCACAATAACTTGTGTAACATTGACCTGTCGTGAGAGCTATTAGTATTCTTGAGCAATCTCCGGTGCGCAGGCGCACGGAGATTTCTTGCAAATCGCCAAGCACGAGTCACTCTCTGATCTGATAATGGTTTAGGTGCGTCAATACAGACATCTTGGAGCTGTTTCTTAGAATAATAAGTACATACACTGATAATGTGTGAAAAGTCCATCATTATTTAATTTATTGTTTGTTTGTATGATAATAACAAAGTCTTCTTATTTCCTTAATAAAATAAAAAATTACATAATTAATTATGAATAAGAATATGTTTGTATTTTCAAGGCTTTTCAAGGGTTAAAAAAGGAAAACCAAATTAAAGCAATGTCGTAATAGATTTATCAACCGGACAAGCAAGTTAACTGGCATTCTGCTAAAGCAAATCAAGATTATTTAACTTGTTCTTCGACCAAGTTTACTTAGGTTTTAATTGGTCGGTAGATAATGAATGACGTAATCTAATTAGCGATAAATAAATACAACTATTTTGGCCATTTATATAGATCCAAGAAATTCCAACCTCATCTTCTGAAGGTAAACTAACTGACGGATGTTTTCTCTACCACAACATATTAACATACGCTCTAACGCACTACTAGCGTGTTTGATATAAGACTTCAAAAAGAAGGAGGTTCTCAATTCGTCTGTATGTTTTTATTTTTAAATACGTATGTTACTTTTTATCTAGGACGACTTCCGTGGCGCAGCGGCCGAAGGTCCGCCTGCGACGCAGAAGGTTGCGGGTTCGATTCCCGCCTCGGAACAGTTTTGTGTACGATCTGCAGAAATTTGTTCCGTTGGTCTGGGTGTTTTCTATGTATAATAAAAATATCTATCTATGTAGTGTATTGTATTAAGTATATCAGTTATCTAGTACCCCTAACACAAGCTCTGCTTAGCTTGGGGCTAGATAATGCTGTGTGAATTGTCCAGCATTATTTATTTATCTCCGCCTGTGGTTAACCGAGTTTACTGATTCTTTCACTATTGTATAGAGAATGATCCCGAATTGGTCCCAAATGGTCCCAAAATGTTTTTCCCAAGGCATTGGTATTTGTCCAGTAAAGCTTAAAAAAATATATAATACTTTTGAAAAATCACGACTAGCTATAAAAACTTTGGTGATATCTTCACCAATTCATACTAGATTTTGAGAATTTTTTCTTTGTTGTTTAAAGGTTGATTTTTAAGTGGTTCCATAATGGTTCCATAAAAGTTTGTCGCTCGAAGAATTGATGATGTGCGCCATAAAAACATCATCACAAGATCACAATATAATTTTTCACAATCACTGGAAATTAATGGTTTCCATGGCAACGGGCGTAGACAAGAGGTCTACCTAAAAAAAATTCAAAGTTGAAGGATGGCGGATCGCATAAAACGAAGGATGACCGATCCGTTCGTTTTTGATTTTTGATTTTAAAATGTCTGGTGTCATTTAGTTACACGTCCGAAGCAATGCACGTTGCTTACGTGCGTTGTTTCGGACGTGACATTCAGCAGTAAGGTTGTTCGTTTCGTGCGATCCGTCAACCGAAATTTATATTTCGTGTTTCAAAGTAGGCCTTCTTTCATTCCTCGTTTCATCCATGTGTTTTCAAACTAAATTAGACTCGAATTTTAAGTAGATGTCGCCCCTAGAAAAATTTGAAGTCATTTCCATCTGTATAATCTCCTTCCAGCATCCTTCATAACGCCATGCTCCCGATCAGCCCCCAACCTAAACCAGTGCGTAGAGAAGGTTATTGCAGTCGCTGCCCCAGCGTTCGCCGATGGAATTCCAGAGCTGGGCATCGCGCCACTCGACCCCGTACAGTTGGGTACTGTGCACGTGGACAACCCTGCCTTGAAGATCATCTTTTCGGATACTGTTGTTACTGGACTTCGAGGGTCCAGGGTTAATCACTACAAGTAAGTGCTTGCTAAACTCCTTCCATAGGTCAGCCCTTCTTGCGTGGCGGGTAGGGAATGCTAATCCACCCTGTCCTCCAGGATATTTAGCAGTTTGCTGATTGCGCGTCTCCTTATTCAATCCCTATGTCCCGCCTGATTTAGTATTCTCTTGGAGACGCAACCTGAGCCAAACACGTTATTTCCAGCCAACCTACTCGTAAATTTACAGATTAGCCTGTTGATAGGCAAAAGGCAGCTGATCAGTTATGCAACAGATTCCCTAACCCACAATATTATTGTCCAGGATAAACCCCGATAAGGGAAAGGCGACGCTCGACTTCACAGCCAATGTGACTCTGAAGGCGCAGTACGACATGGACGGGCAGGTGCTCATTCTGCCTATCCGAGGCAAGGGGCCTGCAAAAATCAAGATAAGTGAGTACCATTGTAGTAACAAGCCAGTCCTGAACGAAATCTTTTCTTACCAAAATATAAAGAACCATACGCATCGCTCCTGAAGCTTCCACAAAGAGTAGTCTGAAAAACACTTATATAACCATCAGATAACAATACTCCTTACCTACCCTTTAGTAACAAGCCAACTAGTTTTCGAGTCATCATGGTGAACTTTCCTTAGGTAAGTACCTACCTACCTAAGTATAGGTACAAAATAAATCGCTCTTGCAGCTTAGACAACAAACTTTGTGTGGTATGGAGGCCATTGAAAACTAAACCGGTTTTTTACATATTGATTTTAATTTAAAAACCACGCTGAACTTGCGACACAATTCAATGATGGGTCAAACAAGGTGAACGACCAACTTACTCAAGTTCTAAGGCTAAGTTAACCAGGGAAGCGAGCAATTTCTTTCGTGTTCTTAGTAGGTAACTTAGTAAGTACTATCTGTGTGGGTTAGATGAAGAAAGTAGCAAAAGGAAACATACATTTGAAGGCCTTCGTAAAGCGTTGGAAAGGCAGCTAGCATAGCCCGCAAGAGCGAATTTAAACATCAAAGAATAGCTAGAGACTTGGGCAGTTGGGCCAAAAACACAGGTCAGTAGGTGCCTGCACGCGCATGACAAAGGACGTTTTACCAAACCTGTATTCTTTTCCCAACAGCGAACCTGAACATCATCATAAAGTACGATTTTGAAACCAGAAACGATCACTGGGTGATCACCAACTACAAGGACCAGTACAAGATGGACCGCGCACAGTTCAAGTTCCAAAACTTATTCAATGGAAATCGACAATTAGGTAAGTAAGACACTATGGCAGAAGATCATAACAATTCAACAAGGGTAATAAAGTATTAGTAAACAAAAGATCACACATATTTCAATAAAAACATTAATAGCCTTGACCCCAAAAACGATTTCTATACGAACAATGGTCATAATGGTTCTTAAACAACCTGTGACAAAACAGCACTTCTGAATGGACACGACACACCTTTCAAAACATCTGACTGTAGTCTTGCACAACCAGTAAGGGTCAAGAACAGATGATTTACGAACCAACGTTACATGCACTTTAACAATTTAAAAGGCTTTACAAGTCGAATTCACACAATAGCAATAAAGTTGCGGCCTGCGTAATCTATCCTATAAGATTCTTAAAGTCATTTTTTTAAACAAACTAGAATAGACGCCGCATTTACTTACGATGTTTTTTCCTATCTTCCACTGTTAAAACACGTTCTAACAGCGCACACAATAACATCTCACCACTCTACCTTCCAGCGGAAACAACCGAAAGGTTCACAAACGAGAACTGGCAGATCATAATGTCAGAGATTGCTCCCGGGGCCATCAAACAGATCATTCAGAGCTGCGTCGAGAAAGTGCAGCAGTTCTTCAGCGCCATTCCCGCCAACCAACTACTGCCGTGAATGGTTGGAATCTATGGCATAGCATCATTTAGGTTCTGGAAGCTTCTTTCAGCTGCTCGCTTTTTGTTGTTCATTGGTCATTCATTACATTACAAATCTGCATGGATTCTTTCTTACATGATTGTATTTAGCATGAATTGATTTACAATCTTCGGTTTCATAAAAATTTACCTACTTACCTCATACCTAAGATATACACAAAAATAAACTCTGCGTTCACATAACAAATTTGCTGATAACCAAAGTAAATACCTACATTTAAGATAAGCTAACATAAGCGCCTTTATCAACAACAAAACATCCTAACAATATCAACAATCTAACAACATTACCTTACATAACTTGACTCAATAACAATGGGATCCTTGCGGAATCCAGCGCCATTTCATCAAATAACCTGATAACAACTACTACATTCCATCATCTCACAGTCATATTACTACAAAAGTTATGTAACCCCTTATCTTTTGCAGGTCAAACAATCCATACTGTAATCAACGCAAACTGGGAGCCTGTGATACGCGACATCGCGCCCCTTGCCTTCGAACAAATCATCAAAGCTTGTGTGGAAGAAGCCAAGAAACTCTTTGCTGCTGTTCCAGCGCACATGCTGCTGCTGCCATGATGTTCAACACATCTGTGTGTCACACTATGTGTGATTCTCTGGTTATGACATGACAGTACATTCAAACTCTTTCAGCAACTTTATGTTCTTTTTCCACCATTTTATTTTACAATGCAGTCTTCATGAGATAATAAAATAGATTATTTGTTTGTAGGCAAATTAGTTTAAGTTATTTTAATAGGAATTGTGATAATTAATTATGAGTGTGCTAAGGTGAATAATAGTTGTAAATTATTTAAATAAACATCATAAACTTTAGAAGTTTTATTTTAATAAGCCAAATTTATAAATTTTACAAAGTACTTGTAAATGAACAAAAAACGATACATATTTCTGGGAATAAATTGTGTAGATGCACTTTTTCTTATAGGACTAAAGTATTAAACCACATGATTTTTGGGCACACAACAATACTTAGCGAGGGCACATGGCATGACGTCCCCCATCCACAGGCACACTGGCCCCAGTGATGTTGCTAGCCAAGTTGCTAGCCAGGAAAGCAATAGTAGCTGCCACTTCATCGGGATTCCCTGGGCGACCAAGTGCATGGGTCTCCTTGCTTCTCTCCAAAAAGGCCTTGTATTGATCATCATTCAAACCTCCCCGTTTTTGTAACTCGGTCAGTATAACTCCAGGATTCACACAGTTGACCCGGACACCCTTGGGAGCCAGCTCCAAGGCAACGCATCTTGTGAACTGGTCCACTGAAGCCTTGGACACATTGTAGGCCAGTACCCCAGGGAAAGATCTGATGCCATTCACACTCGAGACATTAACAATGTTTCCTTTCGTCTTGATGAGGTGCGGGGTCGCCAGCATGGTTAGGTAGTAGATAGCTCGGACATTAGTGTTCATCAAACGATCATACTGGGCTAGAGTAGTGGTTTCGATCGTACCTGTCTCGATGATGCCGGCATTATTGACCAGAACATCTAGTTTCCCGTAGTGGTCTACGGTATTTTTGACGATGTTTTCGATATCAGCTTCCTTAGTCAAATCTGCTGGTACTACGAAGGTATCTGCTGACTTATCACAATCCTTGCTCACTTTCTGCAAGTTCTCGACGTTTCTGCCGATGAGAGCTAGGCGAGCTCCTAACTTCGATAGGAATACAGCAGTGGCAGCTCCAATGCCAGAGCTCGCACCGGTAACAATGACAACTTTGCCGGTGAAATTCATATTTTACGTAATTAAAATGGTAAATAAGGTAACTCACAGATCTAGGAGGAGCGGCATTCAATCTGAATAATCAGGCAATCAGCGTCTGGCTGTAATTTTATTCATGAGATAACAAATAAAGTTACCTACCTACCTACAGCTAATAATTTGTATAGCACACCAAAACAACTATCAACTTCAACTTCTTGTCAAATGGCTTCTGCATCTGGTTTGACGTTTGTTTGACACAATTTTGCCAAACAACTATCAAATCAAAACAACACTCACTGACTGACATTACAACAAAACCTTCTTCTTCAAGTTTTTATGTGAGTTCTTAAGTTTGCTTTTCGCTACGCTTTAAATTGACACTTGACATAACATGATGCTGACTTTTCATACTTCTTGTCCTGGATAAAGATGCAAGATGCAGCAATGCACCACATAAAATGTTAGTTTATTTTAGTGCCTGTGAAGTAATGAGGCCAGGAGCGGGCCGAAACATTTTTTATAGCCCTAGTGATTACGCGGCCCGCTCCGGGCCCGACGCATCAGGTCAATATAAACTTTATTACCAAATGATAAGGGTCACAGTGGCTTGAAGTCTATATTTCATTTGATTCGGGCCAAAAAAAAGCACTTGGTCTTAAGTAACTCAGTTATCTAGTAGTTACCCATAACAAAGCTCTGCTTAGCTTCGACCTTGGTGATGGTGTGTGAATTCAGCATCATCAGCCTATAAGTGCAATGCTGAATGTTGGCCCCTTTTTAAATTTTTCAGCATTGTTTATCTAATAAGGTCATCAAAATCTCATGTACCTAGGTACATACTTAACATTTTTAACTCGACCAATACCTTCCGTGCTGTATATTTACATGTTGAGTAGTACCTATATACCTATCTAGTTAACAGAGATAAAACCACTATAAACCTATTCTACTCATTTGGTAGGTCTGTCAATGAATTAAATTCCTGCAAATTTATTTTGGCTTAGCTTCAATCAAATTTAGACTTTATTTCAATGAGAAATTAACCATTTAACCCGCAAAACAAAAGTTGTCGAAAATCGTAATTCGTACGTCGAGCCCAGCTGTCATCGCGAAAAAAGTTATATAACCTCATGTCCACCCGAGAAGGCATCCAGCCTCCGAATGAAGGTAGTGGAAGCTATTTTGAGCATATATTGAATGAAAGGGATGTTTGATTAATAAGGTTGAAATTCTTTTGGCAAAATATTATCATTTTTGCAATTACTTCGCTAAACGCCTTACAAAAATGTGTTTTTTGGGATTTATTGTTATTGTATTAAATCCTATAAAAATTACGAATGTTTAATGGAGAGATATAATATTGAAGTAGTTGTTTTAATATTTTTAATTCATTTGGAGTCCTTATATTTTCTGTGAGGCCTAAATTGCCGTGCTTTTTAAAGTTTTTTTCTCCAGTGATTTATTTTAAAACTACACCAATTATCGTAAAATGAGGGATAAACTTTCAAAGATCAGTTATTTGTTTACACAATGTGATATTTTTCATCACAGAAATTACATGCGCTTTAGAGAAACCTTAAGGACGGCAATGTATGTCAATGTTTGCATGGCATTCTTGTAGCCCCATAACCGCCGAATCGTGAAATAAGGGTGCCGGCTGCGCTCCACTCGGTTCGCTCGGCCGAGTCAGTGACGTCACACGCACTCGCGTAATTTAATTTTACCAGCAGTAACGACATAATGTTTATACATAATATCTTCTTAAAGAATGGTCCAATTTGTATAGGTAGTTCAGAAAAACAGTTCGTGGATACTAGTTCTATTGATATTGCTATAACTTTACTGATCATCATTGTGTCAAACCAAGATGCAGAGCCAAAAATAAAAGAAAAAGAAGAAGATAATCACGGAATTACAACTCTACGGAACGTAGTCATAGGATCTTTGGTATAATTATTATACTTATGAAAGTTGCATGATCTATAAATTATTTTTAATTTATAGATCATGCAATGCACCATCAACGCGAGTCCGTTTTGGTAAGGACGATTGTTTCATGTTGGCGCTAGCGCTAGATTAAACTTTTGTTGTGGTTTTTAGTTTTGCCTGCGTTCTACAAGGACTACAACTACCTAGTGGAAAAGTAATATATAGCATTATTAATTATTATTTTTGCAAAGCGACTGCCGAACCGAAGCAGTAATTTCTCTCGTCCACGTTTTCCACGTTTCCTTATATCGAGGAAAGCCCTATTGATTTGAAATTTTCAAACAGACTTTTGCTCCATTTCCTAAAGAGGGAAAAGGTGGGTAGCTGCTTTCTCTATGCTTTGTAAGTTGCAAAAATGTAAACATTTAACTAAAAATTTAATTTTATAATATTTTTACAAAATTAGCTGTAATAAATTCTAAATTCTTGTCATGGGTGTTGTAAGTTGAGAAGCCCGGTTTAAACAGTGCTATGACAATGCTAAGTTCAAAAAAATCCTACTAAACAATATGGTGACTACATTATGCTGGTAGCCAACCTGACTACCTATTTTTAACCGATTCATCATGTTTTCAGAAAGAAGTCATCCAGATTCACATAGGTCAATCAGGTGTTCAGATAGCTAATGCATGCTGGGAACTTTATTGTCTTGAACATGGAATCAGACCAGACGGTATCATGGCATTTGCAGATGACGACCGAAGCTGTGGAGCTTTCTTCACTGAAACGGGAGCAGGAAAAGTGGTCCCAAGAGTTGTCATGGTGGACTTAGAACCTACTCCTATTGGTTTGTGATATAACCGTTAGAGACACACTAGAAAGTTGTGTTTACGTAACCCCCAAGCTACAACACACTGTTATACTTACCTACTTTCAGATGAGATCAGAACAGGTGCATATCGTCAGCTTTTCCGTCCCTCTAGCCTTTTAACTGGCAAAGAAGACGCTGCAAGTAATTTCGCTCGTGGGTACTTTGGTGTGGGGAGAGAGATGATCGATCTGGCTCTTAATCGAGTTCGGCTTGAAGCTGAGGAATGCAGTTGCCTTCAGGGGTTTATTATTTTTCGTGCGTTTGGAGGGGGAACTGGTTCTGGCTTCACACCATTGATGCTGGATGGCCTAAATAAAGATTATGGAAAGTTATCAAAGATTGAATATGCAATTTATCCCTCGCCAAAGATTTCTCCGATCATCGTTGAGCCATACAATGCAGTGCTCACAACACATGCTTGTATGGAAACAGAAGATGTCTGCTTTATATTTGACAACGAAGCATTGTATGATATCCTTGCAAGATGTCTCGATGTACCCCGGCCAACTTACACCAATTTAAATAGGCTTATCGCACAGGTAAGGACGATTTCTTTGTACCTACTAGTTATAGTCACGTTTCACTACAATTTTCGCGGGAATAAATAGTAGGTAGGTAGGAAATTTGGCAGATACAGAATAGACAATCACTGCCTAAAAGCCTATTTGTACATAATACTAACTATTAATATTTTTGTACCTAGATTATTTAGAATAAAACATTAGATTTTTAGTCACCTAGCAAAATATTGCCGTGCCCTATCAGGGTGCATGATTGAAACATTTTATTGCAAACATGTTATTGTATTGTTGAGTATTGAATGTAAGAGTTATACAGACTTAAAGATGAGAATTTCCAAATCCCGTTAACACAAAACCACAGAAACCGCTAACCCACGCCATTCTTATAAGGTGCGAGCGGGTTTAGCCCCGCTCGCATCCAGAAGGCGATAAAAAATAAATAAATAAATAATGCTGGACAATACAGTACACACAGCATCATCTAGCCCCAAGCTAAGCAGAGCTTGTGTTATGGGTAGTATACTAGATGACCAATCCTACCTACAATTATGTACCTCTACCTACCCATTTATAAAATAACTTTCTTTCAGGTGGTTTCCTGTATGACGGCGTCTATGAGGTTTGAAGGCGCTTTGAACGTGGAACTCGTTGAATTCAGAACGAACTTGATCCCTTATCCCAGAATACATTTTCCCCTGGTTACTTTTGCACCCTTTGTCTCAGCAGCCAAGGCTTATCATGATTCAAATTCAACTGCGCAGCTTATGATGTCCTGCTTTGAACCTGCTAATCAGATGGTGAAGTGTGATCCAAGAAAAGGATTTTACATGTCTTGCTGCTTGTTGTTCAGAGGAGATGTAAATCAGAATGATATCAACACGTCAATTAACCAAATTAAAAGTATGAGATCGATCAAATTTGTTTCATGGTGTCCCACAGGATTCAAGGTGATTTTAATGATTCCATTGATATTTTTTCTATGTAGTTTGATAAATAAGCTACCTATTTAGCCAAGAAGTAAAATCGTTTTTAGATCGGTGTGAACTATATGCCACCCACGACTGTGCCTGGTGGAGACTTAGCAGCCCTGGAAAGGGCAGCGGTGATGGTTTCCAACAACTCGGCAGTGCGCGTGGCTTGGCAGCGCATCTGCAAGAAGTTTTCGTTGATGTATTCAAAGCGTGCTTTTGTTCACCATTTTGTGGGAGAGGGATTAGAAGAAGGAGAATTCCAGAGCGCGCTTACTAATATTAAATCATTGTCTAATGATTATCAAGAAATGGAGGGCTGACTTCTTATAACACCTTCCTACATCTTTGTATTTATTCTACAGAATACAGGGTGGAACAAACGAACGATAATCTTTTCAAATTTAAGATTATATTATACATAGCTACCTAAATAAAACTGCATTCACTGAATTTTGAAAAATTACTGCCATTTCTGGTAATCGAAGCCAGTAACATCCTGATTTTATATCACACCGAACGGCAAAGTCAATCAACAAATAAAACTTTCATAGAAAATAAGAGGAACACCATAAAATCCGCCAAAAACTGGGAGAACTTTGCATGGTTCGCTTCGACCAATTAGGTACTTACCTTTTTTTATAATGAACTGATTGATACAGTGTGACAAGACAGCAATGGCCTTGATGTAAGTACGTAGTGTACTTGGACGATGCTTTGTCCATCATGTTGACTTCGTCACAGGGTGCGCGGCATGCGTAATATGCACATGCAGCGACGATGTGACGAGACAAAGGCACTTGCCTGCAGGAAAGATGGTCTAGCACAATTATTATTCCATGGTGTAACTGGTGTAAGCGTGTCATTTAAAATGCTTTGTCTCTCCAGTTTTTGGCAGATTTCATGGTCTTCGTTTAGTGCATGTTTAATGTTACTAAGTTCGGACAGATTTACCTAATTCTTGATTGACTCTATCAATAGGTATCATATAATACCTACAGGTTTTTTTTTTAGATTTTCGTAGGTTCGATTGCCACATAGGTAAGGCCAGTACAACAAAAATATCTAAATTCTGTGAATGTAATATTACGTACTTTTTTAAAAAAGGAATGTTTCCTATAAGTAAAATTTTAAATATTTAGGGTAGGTACTTGCCCTCCAGGTCACGTTCGTCTGTTCCTCTCTGTATACCTTTACATAAATTCACAGTAGAATAGAAGATACAGGGTAGCTACCTACCTACATGGGCAAGATCTACTTCTTACCTATCACTTCAATTTTATGATTGGGATCTCCTACCAGTTTCTACTTTGCGTAATGTGTCATGCATGATCTTTTTTGAAGTTTTTAGAGCAAGAACACTAATTGTAAGTAACTGTATCGTCTAATAATAAAATAGGAAACAAAATAAAAATAGTATAAGCTGAAGTTCCTTCTTGTTGTATTATTTAAAGGTGAACCTGGATGAGATTGGCGCAGGACCGTGTGGAGTGGCACAAAAGTTTGGAGACCTATACCCAGCAGTGGATGAAGTCGGGTTGCGGATGATGATGATGAATTTCATAGGCCAACACTCAGAATACGTTATATTTAATCTGTGCAGAATACGCTCAGAAATGTAAAATATGACAATCAGCTGTTGTATTTGAACGTCACTTGTCTTGTATGTCACTGTCGATCAATCGAATCAATCGAGGAAAGATTTTAGTGAATTTTCTTTCGTTCGTGGGATTTTGGAAATTTATTTTCCAAACAATTTCCGTGTAATATACATTTTAAAGTAAACACTGAATATTGTGGAAAGATCAATAAGTGGGAAGCTGTTTCGACAAGCTTTCCTTTGAAATCTCTGTATATAAATCCTACGCTAGTCAGGTAGGATCAGAAACTACGATTTTTTGTTATTTACTTAGAGCACATTTACCTAATTTATTAGGGATTTCTACTATAAACCATTAATTCTAGCCATGTGGAGCTTGTCCCACCTATGTCGATGTACGTCGTCCTTACGAGCAGCGCAGAGCAGGCTTGGAGTGTCCTCAAGAAATGGCTCAGTCAGTAATGCACTGTCCAGGCAGCTTAGCACACCTGCTAAGTACAGCAATAATACATACAGCGTGAGTATAACGAGATGATCTTATTAAACTGATTATATTTGACTAGTTTTTTTTGGTAGGTAGTTCTTTAGACCGGAACCTCTTGATAAACATCATCTGCAAGTCATTATAAAATAATTAATGAATATATCAGAAAATATTAACATTTTTTTATTTAATTGAGGGAAAACCGAAGGCTTAAAACTAACAAATATAAATTGATGAATACCAGAAAGATTATTGATAGTTTTCACAGATACGTAGTGGAATAGTACAATGAAAAAGTCTATGAACATGATGACTAGTCTACATGCATCATCTATACAACATAGTTACTTAGAATATCTTAGTTACAAAATTTTTAAACAAAACTGCATCAACATTCACCAAAAAATACTCCACTGATATATAACACCACCTTTTCTCTACAGTTAAGCAAGCTACTAAAGTCAAATGGCATCATCCTTCGCCTCTACTCCTCCACCCCCAAGCCCAAGACATCCAAAGCAGTCGGGTACTGGCTCCTGGGTTGCAGCGGCATGGTCTTCACAGCGGTCGTGCTAGGTATGGTCTTGGGATATGTAATACTGCTTTATAGTGTTTACTATGTTGTGAATATTGTGGTTAAGACTACCAACGGGACAAAGTAAAGAAATAATTTATTGTTGTAGCACTAGGTGTGCATTACATTAATATTGGTCTTATGTCAGTTGGTCTGTATTGCTCTTGAGTAGGGACTAATGAAGCAGTTTGTAAAATGTCTGTGGTTTATATAAATGTGGTTTATGGATTAATTTATTGATATCAAAATTAGTACTTACATGTACAAGTAGTGGAATTATATTAATCAATATTAATTTGATTAGGTAAGTGTAAGTTTTCATTCCATTTACTTTTGTGCTATGTTTTTGTTTCTATGGTATATACATTTTGAATAAATATTGTTGAAACTTATGTTTGTTTCATTTATATTGAAACAGAAATTGTATAGTTATGAAAGGACTAATCTGCCAATTGAGATACTGATAGTGTTCATTATAAAGACAATTATTCTGTTTTATAATCAGCTCGCATGCCATCTTCACATGCACAAGTTGAACTGGTTTAGGTAAGTAGACAATTTATTACTTTTTCCATTAATATGACAACTATAGCTGGGCTCTTATTATGTACCCCAGTTCATATGCTTACTATCAATAATCATTATACTATATCTATCTATCAATAATCATTGTCCATATATATAATAATACTATCCTGAGCTTATATCTTAACTTTACGTCTTAACTTTTGCACAACTTGATATGACACTTATTTATGACACTTTTACTCATAGAATAAAATCTCTCAACTTTAAGCAATAGCTAAATTGGAGACTCGTTTGTTTTCTCCTGTTGACTGACAGGTCAGAATGAGCAAAAACTGCTTAGCCAGTGCTCAAAGTAAACAGATTTTTGTAAGGGGTTTAAAATAATACATGTTAAGGTCTAATTTTGCATGCTTCAGGTGGCGTGACGAGGCTGACGGAGTCGGGGCTATCCATGGTGACGTGGAAGCTCCTGGGGGAGAAGCTACCGACCAGCGAGGAGCAGTGGCAGAAGGAGTTCGAGATCTACCAGCAGTTCCCGGAATACAAGTAGTGAGTTACCATTTCAAAGTATTATGTAGCAAAGCAAATGTAAAGTAGATTTGAAAACTACATACATCATGTGTACGGTTTGCATACCATACAGCGCTTCATGTTCCCGCGGGTCAGCACTTTACGTTATGACGTGTTTTAACGGCTAATTAGAGCCAGTCGCAAACAACTGTCCTTAGGGCAACACGTCATGGCGTACACTCGCGACCATTAACTTTACTTTAAACTTACGTACGATTAAACCGTGAAACTTAACAAACTCTTATAACTTACAACTCTAACAACAACTTATAGGATTGTGGGGGGCACACTACGCACCCTACATCACGGTCCAAAAATCCGAAACCATTTAAATTCGATGTCGTGATGCACATTGGATATTATTGTTTATACCTAGTTGTAATTATAGTTTCCCCGATTAAACAAAGCTACCTAACGAACCGAGTTCAAGCAGATATTTGAAACTTTGGACGACTTACGCCACAGTCACAGAACCGTAGGTCAAACAACGAAACGATAGCTTAGCAATAACTATCGCTCTAAGCAAGCGATAATATCCTATGTGCGGCTAGCTTTAGTTAGCTGACTTCTGCGTAAAACTTTTTTATTGTGCCTCACAAATTTCTCTATTGTTCTCAATCAATGTATATCCAGCAACTCTAGAATAAAATATAGAGATCCTGCTAGGCTTACATTAAGAATAAGAATGTTTTCATTTCAAAATTTACACACATGACAAATATGAGCTATAAAACATAGTATCTACTTTAAAGCTTGTATGTGTTGCATGTCTCCTTCCTTTCGTGCTAGTTATAAAACTGTATTACATTGCCCCCACACAAAACGGCACTTAATAGTAATAATTGTTCCATTAGATTACGACTATAAAAGTTTTAAAATACCTACCTAGAGATACATATAAAACTTTTTAACAAAAATTTAAATCGCTGAAAAAACTAAAAAGCAGAATAAACTAATAGTAAGTATACTTAAGTAATTTTGAGTAGTTTTTAGGGTTCCGTACCTCAAAAGCAAAAAAGGAACCCTTATAGGATCACTTTGTTGTCCGTGTGTCTGTCTGTCTGTCTGTCTGGGAAAAACCCGAAAACAGTAAATTTGTAGTAAAGTATTTTTTGTGAATACAAAAAAAATACTTTTGATTCTCGCCATGGACCAAAACCTATGGGTACTTCCCGTTGACGTAGGATCATAAAATTTGGCAAGAAGCAAGGTCTTATAGCAAAAGTAAAGGAAAAAATACAAAAACTGCAAAATTTGTAATTTTAGCACAAAAAAAAATTTGATTCATGTTATAGACCAAACCAAACCTATATGGTACTTCTAGTGTACCCAGAATCATAAAATTTGGTAAGAAGCAAGGTCATTATAGCACAAATACATAACGAGGTAAATCTGAAAACCGAAAATTTGTAGCTTATTAACCAAAAAATTATATTTTTTGTCCCTCCCTCGACCAAAATATACAGGGTACCTACTTCATGTTGACCTAGAATCATGATATTTGGCAAGAAACAAGGTCTTACGCTCATTAGGGGAGGCCTATGTCCAGCAGTGGACTAATCTAGGCTGATGATGATGATGATGATGATGAAGGTCTTACAACTAAACGGAACCCTTAGTGCGCGAGTCCGACTCTCACTTAACGTTTTATTTTATTTTTTCTTCAAATTTATATGGGACCGACTTCAAGGTATACGCTATCCAGTAAAAAATCGGAAGCATTATCAAAATCGGACTACTCTATAAAAAAATGCGTGGGTATAGCACATAAAAAAAAATATACACGTCGACTTGAGAACCTCCTTCGGTTTTCGTCGGTTGATAAAATGAATAACTAATTAATAAATTTAAGACAAAACTCCGTATGTGGCCCGTAAAGAAATGTTTATATAGAATGAAAAAGTTATTTTTTTATCAATTTTTTTTTTTGAATTTAATTAAAATCTCAAAAAAAATTCCACGTCGGTCCCGATATTTTTATTTTTAGCCTGAGTGAGAAGGCTTAATTGTATTAACAAGAACCTTAGAATTCAATTATTTCTTTAAATATTGTACTGTTGTTTTTAGCTAGTTTAATAAGATCTTTTGTACACAGCTTCAACAATAAAGACATTTAATTTCCAGTAAAAACCAGAACATCACACTGTCAGAGTTTAAATGGATCTGGTACATGGAGTACGCCCACCGCACGTGGGGCCGCTGCATCGGCGCGGCCATGTTTCTGCCAGCCGCCTTCTTCTGGGCGCGAGGGTATCTCGACAAAGCCATGAAGGTCCGAGTTGGCGTCTACTGCGCGTTGGTTGCTTGTCAGGTGAGAAGACATTGAATACTCCAGTGTAGGAATAATAAATAATACTGGACTCGCACTGCATCATCTAGCCTCAAGTTAAGCAGAGCTTGTGTTATTATGACTTATGGGGTACTAGACATGGAACTTATAAACGTTATTAATAAAGAAACTGAACTAGATAACTGATATACTTAAGGCTGCACGAGTCGTTCGGTCCAACTCATCAGTGGGCGCGGTCTAAATGTATGCCATCTCATCTGACATAATAGACATTCTCGCGCGCTTGATTAAAGGCAAATAAAATGACTCGTAAAACGGCCGCGTAAAAAAATGCAAAAAGACTTTTAGCACAAGGGTTATTATAGAAAAACTATTGAGAGTATCATTTCAAAATAAATTTATTTCAACTTTTGAATAACTATACTATGTCGGCACGGGTTTTATTTTAGAGTTTTCTTTCTCCGTATGTTATTTATTTTCGCCCAAAGTTGGGCTAAAATCGGTGTTGAAATACGAAAGTTTAAAAGCTTGTATTTTTTTAATTAATACTTTTTTTACGGTTTCGGGTGTATACAGACATAGATAATGAGAAATAAATCCCTTTATTCTGTTTTATATATATGTACATACATATCTTTATATTGTGAATTTTTTGCTCTACATATTTTGCTCGTAAGATTCTCTATATGCACATAATTTGTGAAATAATCAAGTTCTCAACCAATTTTATTTAAGTTTTGTATATTCTGTGATTATTTTATGTTTTGTGCGTCTAAATAAATAAATAAATAAAATAAATACTATCCTTAGTTTTGGATGGTCAACATCAAACAGCGTTGTAGTTACCCTTCCACGTTTATATGGAGAGATGAGCAACTCGTTCAGCCTTAATACATACTATCCATACTGAACATTATAAACTGGTAAGTCCTTTTCACGCCTAAGCGGCTGAACGGATCTTAAAGAAATTTGCCAGGGAGGTGAATGGTATCACGCAGACGGATATAAGGTACTTGAAGCGCGTGCGAACCCGCGGGACCACTACAATAATAATTTTTATTATACATAGAAAACACCCAGAGCACTCGGAATAAATATCTGAAACACTTGTGCGGAGGCCGGAATCGCACCCGTAACGTGCGTCACAGGTGGACTTTCGTCCGCTACGCCACAGCCAGTTGCCTTTGCCTTTGCTTGTCTGAGCCATCTCTTGAGAGTATGTCACATTACCATCATACTTATAAGTACCTAATCATATTATTTAATACCAACGAAAACATAAGTTTAACTTGTGTAACACCTGTGTCTGACTGTTGGCTTTGAAGCTTCAAGCTCCAGAAAGCTCTTTCTGCGCGGAATTGTTACTAAATATTGTTTCATCCATAAAGTATACAATGGATTTCCGCAAAGCCTTCCGGGCTGTTTGGAACTAATCTCAAAATACCTATTACTTCATACGACCTAAGATCTAAAAGACCTTTTCTCATAAGGGATGAAACCCGAATGGACTTACTACCAATAAGAGCGATTCTCAATATATGCTATTGCCAATAAGAATCAATTCCAAATGGACCGAGCCTCATTTAAACTTATTCCCAAAACGTCTCATTCCCAAAATACCCTAAAATATATACACATGAAAATATCGAAACTCACGATTCGCATAATGACTAATTTTCAAAACGCCCTAAACTCAAAATATGTGGGGGTGTCATCTATACTTATAATAAAACTGTAACAGGTCCAATTCTGTACATACTTATAATAAAACTGTAACAGGTCCAATTCTGTACATTGAAGATATTTTGAAAATTTTTTTTGGAGGGCACTCTATTATCGATACTGAAGCCAAAACTGTAATTTTTTTCATTCATGTCTGTCTGTCTGTCTGTCTGTCTGTTTCTTAAACGCGCATCACGTCGAAACTACTGAAGGTATTGAAATGAAACTCGGCACGATTTTAGGTCATACTACGAGGAAGGACATAGGATACTTTTTATCCCGGAATTCAGTCAGGTTTCCCTGGGAGAGGGGATGAAAGTAAATTTTTTTTTTTTTTTTTAATTTTAGTTTATTTGTAGTGTAAGAAGAAAAATGTTTAGTTATGAAAAGTATGTAGGTAGTTAACGTTATATTACTTACATGAAAGTATGTTAAAAATTATATGAAGTAAAGAGCTTTTTTAAATTTAAATTTTGTTGGACGTACCTACATATTACATTTGTACATCATACATATTTGTTTATATTTTATTTTGAGTAGAATACAATAGAATCCCCTCCCTCACGAGAGGAAACCTGTGACCAGCAGTGGTCGGGATTTTCCTTAAATTAGTAGATTTCTTAATTCCATAATGTTTTGAAAAACTTGGCTTTTTCCCCCATCGCACGTCATCAGGTCTTTTGAGAGGCTAAACGCATTAGGATTTTTTTATTTGCTACATGAAACAACCTTTATTCCCTAGATATTGAAATTTGACTGCGTCAAAAATGTGCTTATGATTATGCTCTATACGAGAGAATAAATGAATTGTTCCGTCATGTCGAATCCGCGGATGTCGATTCCCGCGACGGCGAGTGCCTTAGCGTCGAGTGACGGAGTTTAGTGTGTTTAGGGACTAGTATGTTTTGGAAATAAGTTTTTATGATAATCCAGTACTTTGATACTCGAATTTAGTGTATTTTGGGAATGAGACGTTTAAGGAATAAGTTTAAATGAGACTCGGTTCATTTGGAATTGATTCTTATTGGCAATAGCATATATTGAGAATCGCTCTTATTGGTAGTAAGTCCATTCGGGTTTCATCCCTTATGAGAAAAGGTCTTTTAGATCTTAGGTCGTATGAAGTAATGGGTATTTTGAGATTAGTTCCAAACAGCCCGGAAGGCCGCAAAGTAACGCCTGAGTCTATTATTTATCTTCAAGCTCCAGACAGCTGCACCACTTTCAATTTTTTGTTTGAAAGTTCATTGAGCTATGGTCATGCATGGTCATTGAGAATGTTCATAGCTGTTAGTTGAATCGGTGTAGGTATTAAAATGTCGACGATTTTTTGTAAAATGATCTGGTTGTTCCAGGGTCTAATGGGCTGGTACATGGTAAAGTCCGGTCTCGAGGACCGTTTTCAAGGTCCCTCGGACGTGCCCCGCGTCTCGCAGTACCGCCTGGCGTCGCACCTCGGGCTCGCGTTCCTCCTGTACGCTGGGTTGGTGGGCGGCGCGCTGCGGGTGCTGCGCCCCTTCCCGCCCGGCGCGCTCAGCAAGCTGAAGGAGTTGAAGGGAGTCACGGCGCTGGCGCACTCTGTGAAGGCCATGGCTTTCTTTACGGCGCTGTCGGGTGAGTGCTGTGCCTTTTGTTTTTGTGAAAATTAATACAGTCGTGTTGTGAACGTCCTTGTGATTAATGTAGTTCAAACAAGGAGCGGTGAGGGTAGAGAACCTAAGTGTGCGACCGTTAATTACGTGAGACGTTTAGGGGAGGAGGGGGTCGAGGCGAATCTCACCCAATCTCACATGGAGGAAGAGGGTTCTGGGCAAATACCACGTAATTTTTTTTACAAACTCGACAGTGTACATAGATTACGAAAAAGATGTCCATTTCAAAATCCAAGATGGCTGACAATTAATATCGCAGTTTTTTCTCATGGATATCGATTTCGACTAAATCGAGAGTGTAGGTTACGAATAAGGGGTTGTAATAAAAACAAACAATAAACACAGCCGCCGCGAGCTGTTGCAGCTCGCGCACGCATAAAAAACTAGTCTGTCTATAAAGTGGACTATTCCCAGGTGCATTCGTAGCCGGCCTCGACGCCGGTCTCGTCTACAACTCATTCCCCAAGATGGGAGACAACTGGATCCCGGAAGACATCCTCGCGATCACTCCCACCCGGCTCAACTTCACGGAGAACCCGACCACGGTCCAGTTCGACCATCGAGTGCTGGGCACGACCACGCTGGCGCTCGCCACGGCGCTGTGGGCGGCGAGCCGGCGCGCGCCGCTGTCGCCCATGGCGCGGAGGGCTGTTAACGCCGTGGGCGCCATGGCGTGGATGCAGGTACGTAGGACCATGGATGGTCCAGTTGACCATCGAGTGTTGGGTTGGGAACTACAACTCTGGCACTGCGGTGGGCGGTATATGTAATGTGTCATCTGTACTCATAATAAGATCTGCTGTTTGAGGCCAGATGATAAGTCTTAACATATTTATTTCCATTTCACACACATCAAGCCCCTAAGCAAGCAAGCATGTCTTATAGGAAATTGAAAACTCATACACTAATAGAACATCTGCGGATGATATAAACTTGTCCCGCGGCGGGAATCGAACCCGCGACGTTCTGCGACTTAGATGCGCCTCGAAGTTCGCAATAGCTCCCAATATTTTATTAAGGGTTACACTGTGTTAATTGTTCATGGCTCCTTTGCTATGGAAAACAACAACAGTTTACAGATTCTGCGATCTAGTTAGGTGGAATATGACGCAAGCAACGCGAGATAAAAAAAAATCAGGTACTATTGACGCCTCGCGCTGCTAGCTTCACTATTTTCTAGGGTTTATAATATATGTAGAACCCTGGAAAATAGTGAAGCTATCAATTTAGATAGGTAGGTATATAATACAGGCAAAGGTAATTTAGATAGCAGATACGTTTGTGCACATTGTAAGCCATTTGCTATGAAACTTTGATTGTAGTTTTGAAGTCTATCGACATAACGTTAATTTTAGTTAAAAATCTCTTTATGTCAATACACTCCCACATGACAATAGATCCTTAAATTGTGTTGGCGCGGGTTCATAGCAAATGGCTTACAATGTGCGCTAAACTTCTTATTTGCGATCTATGTTATTTGTAGAACCGAGAGCGTCAGTAACCACCTTAATTTGTACTTGTCCAGGTTTATATTTTTACCTACTCCCTTGTATTCCAGGTGGGTCTCGGCATAATGACGCTCCTGCACTACGTGCCCACCCCGCTGGCCGCCAGCCACCAGTCCGGCTCGCTGGCGCTGCTGACGCTCGCCATCTGGCTCACGCACGAGCTCAAACTGCTCAAGTACATACCTAAGTGATACTTTAAGTGGACATATCGTGAACGCGTTGAATCTACTCCTTGTTCGGGTGTTGACTTGGCCATCCTGGTTCTCCGTGCCATGTGAATTACTAGTTTTTCCTCGCGGCTTCGCACGCGTTGTATATTATTCCAAGTCGAGGACTACGTCTAATTTCAGTCCGAATTGTTTAGTAAATTTGGAGTGAAGAAGTTAAATCTATCAATCCAAACTTATATAGATCGTGTAGATAAAGATTTGGATTGAAAATGATAGCCTCTCACTGTCACGCAAGTTCAAATTCGATCAAATATACATAAGCGGAACCGCACGAGAGGCTGTGATTTTCAATCTAAACCTTTATCTACGTTATACGGGTAATATTAGTGTGATGAAACCGAGATGTTTTAAAAAATAATCTCTTTAAAAATGTTGAATTTAATAGTCTGTGTAACTAGCTATCGTTACGAAGCGTAACAAATACGTGTTGGGACTTCAGGATGGTCAAATCAAAAGTATACCAACTACAAGGGAGTGACATTGTTAGCATTTAACGTAAGTGTTGTGTTCAAGACTGCAGTATTAACAGATGTATTTATGTTTCCGACCGATTACAATTAAATAGAACAATTCCATGGTTCCTTTTGTACATTTGTATTTGTTGATTTAGTGAATGAGCCTCAACCTTTTAAGAAAATGTAGAAACCGAAGGATAAAAAATGATCCTTCACTCTAAAATGAAAACGCACAGTGTAATGTTATTCACAAAGTGATTTTATTTGAAATCTAAATTGCTAATATTGCTTACACACTGAAAACTCGGTTTATGTACAAATATGTGCAGCCAGGCCCTCATTAATATCAATTGAAGGGTAGGTCGATACTTCAACTCATTAATACGGGCATGAGTGCTTCTACTTTATCACTTGGTCACACTGTCAAGCCGAATTCAGTCAAGCTTGAGCATTCAAACACATTTTGCTTGACAATGTAACCGAACATTGTAAAACTTATAGCAGTCCAGTTTGACAAAATATTATTTCAATGAATAACTATTATTTACATTGGTGCTTATCTTTTATGTTATTCTATGATTCCCAATTACTTTTTTACGCTTATGTATTGTCAGAGGTAAGCTTGTTATTAATTTTCGACAAACTGATAGCATATGGCATTTGTGATACATTGATAATGATTAGGTACATCAAAATATACAACTCAATTATAATAACCTTACGATTACACGCAGTGAATTTGTTATATAATATCTATCTACATTATCCAGGCAGCTTATTATTTGCCTAGTATTAATATCAGGAGAATGGTCCGAGTCTGCCAGCAAAGCACCAAGTGACCATGATTATAAGGAACATGGAAAAAAGGAACCAATGTCCTACCAATTGTCTATATTCATCTTGCCTCTTTCTCATGCTTTAAAAAAGCTTGCCATTTCATTAGGATCGTGGTCACACGCTTTGCCAACTGACACAAGATGGATTGTGTAAACTGGGCTAGTAAATTAAAAATAAATGCAAAATAAATTCTAAATATTTGAGTAGGTACTTATGTTGTTGTGTATAGGAATATTTTGTTAAATAAAGAGGTTTTATTTACTACTCGTATGTTATTAGTGCTATGTTTGAGGCACATTTTTTCACAAGAACTCTTGTGCAAAAAAATTAGGTTTAATATTACATAATATTATCTCATAAATAAACAAATGTGTGCCAATTGTTGAAATACCTATTCAATAAAATAATTAAATAAAGATTCTATGCACTGGCAGAGATATAAATACAGGTATGTAGCACCATAGTAATTCCTGGATTAGAACGAAAACAAACTCGAGCATTAACAAGATTTCAATCAGAGAAACAGAAGAAACTAAAGTGGTATTTTGAAATAAAATTGAGTGTCACTCCGTTCACTGTCGTTAGGTATAAACTTCCAGTCTAGGCACATAGAAGCGTTTTGTTTAAACTAGCAAACCGCCCGCTTATACCACCATAGCTATATAAAATCCGAAAATGAAGTAACAGACACGATAACACTTTGAGATCAGTGTAGTAAAAGTACAAATGCAGAAACAATAAAGTTGTATAAGTAAGCCTCTTCCCGTGATAACATTATAAGTAATGTACAAAATATCAAATTTATTATACCTAAATTGTTAGTATTTATGTTTAAAATTTGTATATAACTAGACTGAAACTATACTGCTTTTGGGGCTTCGTATAATGCCTGTGCCAAGCACGGCAGCTTGATATTGCCGTCTATAGTGTAGCAAGGCCATTCACAAGTATTCTTCTTCCTTTAGGCCACATATTCATACTGATAACTTCTGCTCTCAAATATTCCACTAGAGGTAGGTACACATTATCATGAGTATTAATTAAATCAAGGTATGATATGGATATTTTTTTAATATATTTGTACAAAATTCATTGTCTATTTACAATTTTGGGACAGGAATGGTATTTTTCCGATATCAACACGGTTAATAACTAATTTAAATAATATTCCAATACGTATAATAATTATAAGTCTCCTTAACAATATAATTTTGCGCAACACTGGTGCTCTTATTAAACGCTGACCTCCCGCTAAATATTACAAACACGCGCCTTTCAATAGCCATTAGGATTCAATCACGTATTTTCACTCGTCAATTAACAATATATAAAACAGACTGTTTTAACAAGACTGTGCAAAATGGCTATTTTACGTTAAATTACAATAATAAACATAGGCTATTGCACAAATGTACATAAAAAACATTAATTCAAGTATATTATTTTCATATTTTGTAAATAGCAGTTCTTTTGTGTTGGGTTCCCCCGCGTGCCGCGCCGCGCACAGTTTAAAGCCTTCACTCAAATTATTTATGACCTAAGCAATTGAATAAAGTGATGAAAATATTGATTTAATATTACAACCATTGAAATAAAATATTCGAGATTACAAATAGAAACTATAAGGCGATCCAACATATTCAAATTGCAAAATTTCCTAGCCATTATTCGAGTAAATCCCATGTTCAATTATAAACATATGAAGAAACACGCATCACAAAAACATGGCAGTTCAATGGCAGATCTGATGATGTATCAAAAATGCACATTCCTCAAGTATCTGATAGGATATTGAGTTTTACTTGGTTCAAGTAAAGATTTAAATAGCTCACATCGTGCGCCGCCTGCTCCTTCGCTGTCTCACGCGAATAAAGTCTCCGCCGATTTTGAACTGCAAAACAACACAAAAATAACATGTAGCACAAGGATTATTTAAAAATCGCGATTTGTTATAGTTGGCGTCAAAGAACTTGTCCGGTGACGGGCAGCGAGAGTGGGAAGTTTGCGCAGGTACACCGCAGCAGGCAAAAGAGATAGGTACAGCAGGTTCGTATAGCTCTGTCCTGCTCTTTCATTGTTTGAAACAAAAACTCACAGTGAATAATCGACGCGAATGTCCAGAAGGTCACCAAGGATCACCCACCAATTCCGCCTAAATATTGTGTTCTGGGCATCTTTGTCACGTGGTTCGACACAAGTTTGACGATTAGTATAACAATAGATTTACCAACTGGTAATTTGTTGACCTTCATTGGACCACAAGTTTCGTTTCTGAGGGAGTTTTGTTCTATTTTTACCGCAAATAAAAAAAAAATCAGGAATTTGAAGTCAGTTAGATAGATAGATATAGGTACCTAAAACATAATATCATTATTTTTGAATCAATGATAATGTTCTCCCAGGCCAATGTCTGCCACGGCGGCATTGAAATTCGGTCTAGTCATTCATTTTCATTTTTTTTTCATTTTTTTTTCATTTTTCATGTCTACTCTCCACTAAACATGTGCGCAGGACATAATAAAGTAGGGTCATTAGAATTTGCGAGAAATAAATATCTTGAAATCTAAACATGCCCTCTAGCTAGAGCCTTATCACACTGGCGATTTACGAGCGATTTCAAAGCGAAGTTTTTAATAGTGGAGTCGACGGGGCGCTAATCGCGGCGAGCTCGCTGCGTGCCCGCGTCGTCTCGTCGCGGCGTGCTCGCTGCGCAATCGTCTCGCTTTGAAATCGCTCGCAAATCGCCAGTGTGATAAGGCTCTTATTTCACGACAACCAAGAATCCCGAAGTTATAATTTATGTGTCTCGCTCGTTCCAACTTAGAGAACCACTGGTTGAATCGGAATCCGTCGTTTGAACCTAGGGAACCATCAGTGTAGATAGTAGTACCTGGGCGGGTGGGGCTCCGTGCTGACGATGACCTGCACCACGTATCCGGGCGTCACGCGAGCTTCCTCCAGGGTCAACCGGTCGCCTAACAGCTTGCCGCCGTAGTACCAGCGCTGGCGCCAGGGGGAGATGTTTTCTTGAGCCTGGAATGCACGAGAATAACAATCTTAGGGACCTACTTACATATGTGTACCTTCATTTATATTATAACTTAAACAAGGATACTAAGTCAAACCTTCTATGAGGATTTGTTATTATTTATTTATTAAAAAATTTGCACCAACGCAGTGTACACCAAAACATGGACTGTGGGACATTTCATACAAAAAACACATCTAAGTGCCACTTCAATTATAGGTACAAATCGATTATAGTGCGTAAACCGTCACACTCAGGGTAATTTCCAAGAAATCGAAGTTTTTCGACTCCTACGACACTATTTCCGTAATGAGGGAAGGAGGCTGGTTCAAGTTCCGTCGAAGTCGATTTTTTTGTTGTGATATCATTTGATTTGTTAAAAACCTCTAGTCCACAGCATCTAAATAAGAATAGTACGTTATAAGTTTTTGGTAAATATCACTCTCGTCTATCAGCCGGAATAATATTCATAGAAAAGATTTGATACTTACAGTTTCCTAGTTTTAAATCCTAAATAATCACCATTGGTCCCCAATGGTGCCCAATTAGGGGACCTCCTTCGGGCACCTTCATTCTTGGATAATTTACACAAAAATTATAAAGATAATGATATAAGTTTACTTTGTAGAAGATAACCTCGCACATGTTGCTTCTACAATTCTGTAGGTATATTAGTGTGGTTCCTAGTTAAATTCGCGTAAAATTCAAGTAGGTACCTTTCAGCATTGTGCAATCGTCTGTACAACTAAAAGTGCACACATAGGTAAATGGGTCCTGCAATGCAAAACTGGTAATTTTATGGGCATTAATTGTCCTTTGCAAAGAGTTATGATCTCCGAACCCATAAAATCAATGGTTAAATAATATTATGTAGGTAGGTAGGCTTGTATACAAGGATTTCTGTATTTAACTTAGGTAGGTACAGACCTAAAAACGGTAAGTCCGTAGATAGGGTAGGTAATAAATAACGGGATATAAATTTAAAAGTGACTATGTAGGTACTTGTACAGTTCTAGCACGTTCTGGCCATTACGAGCTTAAGGCGCAAGCATGCCAAAAACGAAGGAAACAATAAAAATTTATAGGAACACAACGTCAATCTCTGTATGCGAATATTGAGGCACAAGTTCAGATTTCAATAACTTTATTTCCTTTGGCTTATATAATAAGCACTTAGACATGTCATATTTTATGCTTACTATAAATTTTTATGAAATCCATACTAATGTTATAAATAGAAAGTAACAATGTCTGCTGTTACCTTTTCACGCCTGAACGGCTGAACGAATCTTAATGAAAGGCAGGGCGGTAAATGGCATCCCGTGGACATACGTACATAGGCTACTAAAAAACGCGTGCGAAGCCGCGGGCAGTAGCTATAATGTGTTATTGATTTTCTGAGTTACGAAGGAATATGTTCCAACAATTTTAGGCGTTGACTGTTTTTTTCTATTATAGGTAGGTACAATTTGCGTTTCTGCAGTTTAAAGTGTACTCTAGCTAAAAGTAAATCAGTCCAGACTTTGCTAAGACTTTAGCCAACATGGTTCAATCAAAGCAAGGCCAAAATAATATAAGATTCATGGAATCCAAGGCTCAACATGTGATGTCATAGGTACAGGAAACCACTTTAGAGAATCATACGAGTCAATGCTTATTTAGTTGATTACTTTATCTATACTTATAATAAAACTGTAACAGGTCCAATTCTGTACATTGAAGATATTTTGAAATTTTTTTTTGGAGGGCACTCTATTATCGATACTGAAGCCAAAACTGCAATTTTTTTCATTAATGTCTGTCTGTCTGTCTGTCTGTCTGTCTGTCTGTCTGTCTGTCTGTTTGTTAAACGCGCATCACGCCGAAACTACTGAAGGTATTGAAATGAAACTCGGCACGATTTTAGGTCATACTACGAGGAAGGACATAGGATACTTTTTATCCCGGAATTCAGTCAGGTTTCCCTGGGAGAGGGGATGAAAGTAAAATTCTTTAACTGCGCATCACGACGGAACTACTAAAGGTATTGAAATAAAACTCGATACGATTTTAGGTCATACCACGAGGAAGGACATAGGATACTTTTTATCCCGGAATTCAGTCAGGTTCCCCTGGGAGAGGGGATAAAAGTAAAATTTCTTCACCGCGCATGAGGCCGAAAGTGCTAAATGAGTTGGAATGAAACCTAGCACGATTTTATTTCATACTACAAGGAAGGACATGGGATACATTTCATCCCGGAATTCAGTAAGTTTCCCCTGGGAGAGAGGATGGAAGTAAAATTCTTTAACCGCCCATCACGACGGAACAACTTAATGAATTCGAATGGAACTCGGCATAATTTGAGTTCATACTACGAGGAAAGATACATTTCATCCCAGAATTTAGTAAGGTTCCCCTGGGAGAAGGGATGAAAGTAAAATTCCTTCACTGCGCATCACGCCGAAACCAGTGAATGAGTTGGACTGAATTGGTACGATTTGAGTTCAAGGAAGGACATGGGATACATTTTATCCTGGAATTCAGTAAGGTTCCCCTGGGAGAGAGGATGAAAGTAAAATTCTTTAACCGCGCATCACGACGGAACTACTTAATGAATTCGAATGCAACTCGGCGTGATTTTAGTTCGTACTATGAGGAAAGATACATTTTATCCCGGAATTCAGTAAGGTTGCCCTGGCAGAGGGGATGAAAGTCAAATTCCTTCACCGCTCATCACGCCGAAACTACATAGGTAATGAGTTGGAATGTAACTTGGCACGTTTTGAGTTCATACTACAAGAAAGGACATGGAATACATTTTTATCCTGGAATTCAGTAAGGTTCCCCTGGGAGAGAGGAAAAAGTAGAATTCTTTAACCGCGCATCACGACGGGTCTACGCGTCGTCCGATTTCATGCATTCTTTTTGTTAGAAACAGTGTTTCAAGATCGAATATGACTAAATCAGTAGAAAGTCGAGTTGAAAATCAGTATATTGATGAAATAATCTGTAGATTGAAGAAAAAAATTCGTAGATAAAGGGTAGTAAGTTCCTATCTATTTATTTTTCCAAGACGCACCCATTAGTTAGGTTCCTACCTACTAAGGTGGTGGGTCTTGGAAAAATAAGTTAGGTTCCTGCCTTACATGATATATGGTGGTTTAGCTGGTCCAGTTAACAGTACTACCGAAGTTTGGTTGGAGTCTTACTCCAACCAAACTTTGGTAGTACAATTAAATTAATTAATTATTGTGGTCCATTTAAACTAACTGGACCACAGAAAAATATTTTTTATTGTGGTACACAGCCAACTGTACCTACCTACTAACGAAAAAAAATTACGGTGGTCCAGTCAAATGGATCAGGAGCCCAATTCTGCAAAACAATTGCTTCAGTATGACAATGGAATCGTCGCAGAATCATCATTCATCACGTAGAATCCTTAGATAAAACTCCAGATAGTGCGCGCGAGATAAATTAATATGTAGTTTCAAACTTGACGCGCGTCTCTCCATCTGCATTCATCATAATTTATTTCATCCAAGGTGGAATACCAAAACGTGTCATTCTGTGACGATAGCCCTGTCATAGTGAAGCGATTAGTATAGCAGAATAGGGCCCCAGCTGTGAGTAAGTCAAACGAGTAGGACACTTCTTAACACTGACGCTGGCCGAGTCGTAGCTAAAAGTCGTGTGGATAAAGAATGGGATTGAAGATGACAATATGCTTTCCCCCGTAGACTCTACACGATTTTTTGCACGGCGGCGTTTCATAATATGAGAGACTATGGTTAAATGTGAACTTAATTAGTAGGCAGGTAAGGCAATCGCGAACGAAGTCGCGGGTACAGCTAGTTATTGAATGCATGTTGTTTCTCTCAGTCTTTTATAGGGTTAGTGACCTCAGGAACTGGAGAAGTCGCTATACGATGATAAGCTTTCTGCAAATCACAACATAATGTGGATTTTCATAATAATCAAATCAGTAAAAGAACAGTTAATTTAGGTTTTGCCTGCCGTTCTGCATACATACCACTTCTGTGTCATAGAAGTGGTATGTATCTTATCTTCTTTAGCCAATGTCTCACATCTCCCGCAACAACTTACCTAAACATAACATTATGAAAAGCTACTCATCATCATCCGCAGCCGGATTTTACCCACTACTGGGTAATATGCCTCCTTAAGTTGGGGCCATCTATCGGTTCTGTGCTGGATAGCCGCAGCGCCACCTCCACGCCGCCCTCCGACGACGGCTTCGCCACTCGGCCAATTCGGCCAGCCATGGTTACTCACATGCAGTTTGATCTTGCACTGCGCGACCGTGTGTTTGGAGTATGCGAACAGCTCCACGTCCTTGCAGGTGCTCGACAGCCGCAGCCGCAGCGTCACCTCCGCGCCGCCCTCGACCGGCTCCGACCACTCTGCCGGGGAGTCGCGCCCGCTCGCTTCTTTCACCATGTTGATGGGCGGCGATAGGCAGTATATTGGAACCTGGAAATTAATAACGTAGGTAATTGAACACAATACCCAACGATCACACTACAACGCCTGCGCGCGCAGACGAGGGACGTTTTCCGCTGAGGACTTATATATCCCCGAATAATGAGAACTTAGAGCGGACTCAATATAAGTCCGCCGGAAGAACTTCACCGCGGTATAAAGTATGACGTGTGACCTTAGGCGCCCCGCCCTGGCACGTTAAGCTTCAGCCAAAGCTGTGCGTCGAACACGCGGGATGCGGGGCGCGAAGCGGCAGCGTCGACAACGCGAAACTTTTGACTAAAAAGTTCCCGCGTCTCGGTCGGGTAGGTGTGCAAGCACATTATAGACGCCATCGCAGCGTCCGCCGCGCGGCAAATCTCTCATCGCGTCCCGTATGTTTGACGCGCAGTCTTGGCCGAAGCTAAAGTTTCATTTATCGGGGACTCATGCGTACTTTTGTACGGTCGGTCGGGTCTGTTAATGTACTCGGGACTTTTTACGTGGTACTTTTATTCCTTTGTGTGCGAAAAGCGATTACAGTTCTAAACGAAATTTTGAGGAACAAAAAGTACGTGCGAAAAAGTCCCTAGTCCGCATCACATAGGCCTTAGAACTTGTTTTGGAAACACAGAAAATGCAGGCAGATGCTGGATGCAGCAAGCTGAAGACAGGGTGCTAGGGCGCTCATTAGATAGTGTGGGGCCTATGTGCAGCAGTGGACTCGTATGGGCTGATAATGATAAGAACACTCATAATTAAAGTCACCTTTCACACAAACAATACCAAATAGTTGTTCATACATTTAGGCCTTGCAGTCACAGACAGTTAGACACAACTTTTAACATTTCTCCACCCCTCTATTTGTGTTGGCAAGTTTTAATGCTAAAACACACAAGACCTCACCCACAGAGAAGATAGAAAGCAAACTGAAATTAAATTATTCCTAGAACAATGCAGAAGAGGTGACAGGCACATCTTCTTTTAAAAAATTTCTTGTAAAAGGATCAAATATCAAAAATAACCAGAAGACTAATTAAATAATAATTAATCATGCTGGCATTGTAGCTGCATAAATATCTTTTATTTATTTTTGTAAAATTTCACATTTATTTTTCCTTAGCAATATATATTTTTTCTGTATTTCAAATGAATGAATTTTTTTGATACTGGCTTTTATGGGTGAAGAAATCAACCAACAGGCCATTAACAATTGATCCAATAGCTGTCTTCATATTACTTAGTCGTTTTATTCTTTTTCCTTTTTCTTTATTTTCTGTGTTAATTATGAACAACTCTACCAAAGATACCTTGTTAAGTACGCTTGCGCTGGTGTGTTATGAACACCTGGGTGCAACCTCTTTGTAGATAGATTTGGGGAAATCATGTCAGAATGTTTGCGGTTTTGTGAGTTGTATGAATGTGTGTTTGTATAAAATCTATTTAATTATTTTTGAATTATTTAATGATTGTGATTTATTAATTTTGATTGTGTATAAGCTTGTCCTTTAATTAATGTAAGTTGTGCATGTTACCATATTAATTAAAGTAAAAATAAATAAATAAATAATAAATGAAGTTAAGAATGTGAACCTAAATGTAATCATGTCAATTGCTAAAATAAAAAGTTTTATCTTTACTTTAAAAGACCTTCCAACATTAACTAATATACTTTATTGTACCAACATGATTTTCTTACTTGCACAATAGGGAAATATAGCCTTATCATTTTGCAATATTGTACCTAACTATCAATGCAAGAACATTGAAGTTTCCTTCCTTATTTTGAAACTGTATAAAACCAACGTTTCAGACTAGAGTATCAGTTGGGTAGGTAATAGTAATACTTAGAAAGTTTATGAATGATCTGAAAAAAAATCTAGTTGCATTATCTAGCATTAGTGTTGTCCATACCTACACAATCAATATTTGATTATCATTGAACTACTTACAGTAATTATGTGAATGGCTTTCTAGCTCTAAAAATCAATAATGTGCCGAGTGGAGCAGATGACAAAACTTAACAAGACTAATAATTAGCATGAAGGTGTGTACTAACTTCAGTTATGCTGCTACACCAATATATTACATATGTACTTACATTTCAACAAATTAACTCTACCACCTACAAATTAACATGATATTTACTAAAGAGAAAAATGGAAAGAAGAAAGGAAGGCCTTTGCTCTGCAGTGGGGCGCTATAGACTTATACATAATAATAATGTTATCTAATTCTGGAGCCAGTGTGTAAGACCCATGAATCCATCAAGTGATGTACTATCTTATCCTCAACCAACTCTCAAAAATGCTTGAGTTTGTAATTAACAGTAAGTTAAAAAAGTAATGTTAGTTAAGAATACCTGATATCTAGTGCCCCACTCATCATAGCACTCTGTGAGGTAGCCATTAGGCACGGACACACTGGCCCCATCCAGCAGGGCCTGCGCCAGCTGGAAGTCCAGCGCCTCAGCGGCCACGGCGGCCGCGCGCAGCGCGTCCCAGATCTCCTTCCGACCCTCGAAGGCCGGAGCCGTGTCCCAGAACTCATCGCGCTTACTCCTCAGCTGACCTTCCGTCAACGGCACGTCAGATTTCCACCGTATAGTTTCATGGCAAAGCGACTGGTTCTTTCGCAAACCGCCTAAAACAAAAAACTAGTCATTGAGGCGATCGGGGATTCGGACCACGCACGTACACACATCCAAAAGCGATGACCCACGTACCGGAGTTCGGACGAGACACGGTTCCTGAGGATTCTTCTATGGGTCCACTACCACTCCTAGTGATTCCTATGCACCCACCCATTTCGTTCACATTCTACAATTGCTCATTTAACAAATATTTACAAAAAAAATACAGGTAACAAATAACATTTTTTTGTCTGCTGAACGCCTACTGTCAAAAAAAACATTAACTGTATCGTTTTGTTATTGCTACAATTGTAGTCAGCAGTGGCAGTGGCCAACATTCAAATAGAAATCAAAAATGATCGTGACGTCAGGTATCTTAGTTTTAGAACTGAACGATACCAAACTTCAAAATTACAAAGAATATCATTATTTATTTATTTGAATTACAACGCGTAATATACAGACAAATTCATACCGACTTTTTACAACAAGATAATCACAAAAGCTTTTCCGACAAAAACTCAGCAAACGAAACGCAGGATAATACTACGTGAATACGTGAATACTACAATAAACTACATTAAAAGGGTGGTATTCGTTCAAAAATCATTACGAAAAGGTTGTGTGACAAACCCAGAAGGAGCAAGCGGGCTAAGCAAGCGGACAATATCCTCAGAAACCAATGACCATTTGTTGACACACGTTTCGAAGATTTTAGCGTAAAAGAATCATTATCATCAGCATCGCTTCGCCTTTATTTTTGTGCAGAAGGAAACAAAAGAAACTAGGTATCTAGAAAATCTTCAGTTCTTCTGAGACAAAATCATGCTTCTGAAAACCAACCGAAGTTTTGAACGCAGCCCAGGAAGGTTTTTCAATTTGTCATTATTTAATGACAATGACATTTTAATTTTTCAATGAAAGAGGATGAGGCGGGATTACGGGCGGGATGGGTGAGGGACGTGAGGGAAACCGAGCCGCATCGAGCCGACCACAGAGCCGACCGAGACGATTAGAATAAGAAGCCAATAGAACCAGGCAAATGCCAACTGATTCACACTAAAAAGAGAACAACTTATTCTGCATGCGTAAGAAGAAATGAGATAGAACGAATGGACTTCTATCACATCCAGCGTGCCGGTTTTTTCAATGTTTTGTCTTGTAGATGAGCAACAGTAGGTAGGTACTCTGTGTAGAGCAAATTTTTTTGATGAGTTAGGTATACAGCTGAGACACTACGGAGTTCGACACATTAATGTTGTTTTGGACCTTAAATTTCGTATTCTTTTATTCAAATGTGTTTAAGTGTTTCTGTGGGCATTAAATACTTAAATTAACACTAAAAAAATCACACAAAAAAAAGGTCCAAGTTTTGTTTGTGGTTCTGTTACAACAGGATCATTAAGTCGTTAGTGATAATTTACACTTACAGGCTGTAACAAAAAGTAAGGACCAAAAACCACCACTTGTACTGAAACCATTCATAAACAGGACGTCCCACGCACGGCCATGCCACATGGAGGGAAAGTAGCTTTAATATTGTAGGCTTAGAATAAGAAGGCTTAGAATGATAGTTGACACAAACGAGGTGAATCTAAAAAATTGCGACTAAACGTCGCAATTTTCATTTTGAGCCGTTAGTACAATACTTGAAATGACGCGGAAAGCAGCTCTCACATAAAAATATAAAAATGATGTGTTGTGCGGTGTAAGGGTATTTAAACACCAGTAGCAAGAAAAATAATACTGCAAATATCTCATTCTACTAGTCTACACACATATTACATTTGTAATTTTGCCTAAAACAGTCATCAAAACTCATAAATAAATTTAAAAATTTCGTCCACCATTTTCGTGAAAATGTTGCTATGCACTGGGGAAAAAATACCCCGGTTTTGTTACTTAGTATAGGCACAGATATTATAATACTATGTATAGGTATATATAAATAGTTGACTGCCTCGTTGGTCTAGCGGTCAGCTTGTTCAACCGCTGATTATGAGGTCCTGGGTTCGAATCCCGGGTCGGGGTACTGGGGTTTTTCCAGCAAGAAAAAATCACAGTAGCAGCCCGGAGTCAGGAAGTTGGCGGTGTTACACCCCCGTGCCTAGGAAAGCGCGTTAAGCCGTTGGTCCTGCACCTGATCTCTCCCCGGTCGTGTCGATCTGTCGTCCCATCGGATTATGAGAGTGAGGGAATAGAGAGTGCACCGGTGTTTGCACACACACTTGTGCACTATAAATGTCCTGCGCATCTGGCTAGTCTCTGATGAGATTGGCCGCCGTGGTCGAAATTTGGCTAGGAGGACATTATAAAAATAGTAGAGGAGAGGGTGGACTTCACTCAAGTTAGGACTTAGGAATCAAACTGCGCGGAATATCATAATTTTAAAATTTCTGTCACTCGACGATATTCTGAATAGATTCATATTGTAAACTACGAAAAAAAACGAAACCTTGGTTTTTTTTCAGTGTAGGTTGTAACTTGGGCATTATTATTCGTGGAAAAAATGCTGGTAGTCGGTGGTGTGATTTAAAAGGAAAATTGCACAGCTACAATATATTTACTAGTTGAGTACTTAATAGTCCTAATCAACTTAAAATATGTAGGTACTTTGGTTGGTAAAAAGGAAAATTTGAACAAATTTTGTTGAAAATAACTTAATTACGGTGGTTCGATATGTATACCAGGTAAATAAGTTTGTTTAGATACGCCATGAACCGTGCAATTACTTACACTTGTCTAAAATATTTGAACGTGCAATATCAGACCGCATTTATAACTACTTAGAAAATATAATCTCCTAAGTGAAAATCAATACGGCTTCCGTAAAAACTCCTCAACAGCTCTTGCTATTTTTAAGTACAACCTCGAAACCCTTAACTATATTAGAGACAAATACTATGCAATAGGTATACTCTTAGACATGAGTAAGGCATATGATAAAGTCTCCCATAAAATACTTATAACCAAACTTTTTGAAATCGGAATCAGGGGAAATATACTAAATTGGCTGAAATCATACCTCCTAGACAGGAAACAGTTTGTCCAAATTGAACATTGTTGTAAAAATTCAGGGATTATAGGTACCTACAAACAGTAAAATCAAAAACAATTACCATAAACAATTCAATTCCACAAGGTAGTGTTTTAGGATGCATTCTGTTCCTAATCTACATGAATGACCTGCCTAAAATTGCTGACTCCTTCTGCATCCTTTTTGCAGACAATGTGTCCCTTCTTTTCAAATGCCCCCCCCCCCATAAAATTTCACTTATCAGAATAAAAGAATGTTTTCATAACATAACCACCTGGTTAGAAGCTCACAATTTGGAAGCAAATACAAAAAAGACAAAAATCATACAATTTACCCCGTACCAGAAAACACCTCTAGATCTATCTCCACTAACAAGTAGCCTCAATATTGAAGAAGTCCAAGATCATACCCTTTTAGGCCAAAAAATTGATACTCACCTTAATTGGAAAGGACATATAGAAAAAACCAAAAGCAAACTATCACAATTTATTTATGCCGTACCTATCTATCTTAAAAAGTAACACAAACATTAAAACAGCTTTATCTGCCTACTATGCATATGCTTATTCATGGCTACGCTATGGCATAGGTAGTAATCTGGGGCAACAGTGTAGATACAAACCAATTATTTATATTGCAGAAAAAATGCCTACGTATTATTGTTAATATCAGAAGACGCACCAGCTGTAGACCACATTATATAGAACAAAAATTACTAACTTTAACTAGCCTTTATATATATGAAACAGCATTATTTGTTAGAAAAAAACCTGAATTTATACCAATTTGATAAAAATCCACGAAGAAAAACAAACCTCATCCTTCCAATACCTAGACTTGAACTATACAGACAGAGCCCTTATTACATGTCCTGTCCATTAAAATACATAATAAACTACCAACATTCCTTAAATCTGAACCCAAACACCATTTATTCGCATCAAAACTACAAGAATTGCTTTGAGTATGAAAATGCTCTAAGCTTATAAAAAAATGCTATTATGACATAAAATACTTTTTTGAAGACAAACTATTTGGATAGAATCCCTACATTTTCTTTTTAACAATGGAAGAGCTTCGAAGTGTTCTTAATAATATAATAGGTTATAATATTGATTAATTATAAGATGTTAAGTATAACCTAGTCACACAAATTAATAAAAAGTAAACTATTTTGTTAAAAAGTGTTATTGTACCTACCTAAGTAAATTTATATTATTCTAAACTACACAAATGTTATTTATTGTTCATAAAAGATCTCCTAATTTTGTATAAAATACAAAATACTTAATTTAGTCCTTAACTTAAGTCGTAGATTAAGATATATTGCCATACCCTACCTGACAGGGTACATTAATACTTACTGTATGTAATATTTTTGTTTCGCAATAAAAATACTGAATACTGAATACACTGCACGTGGTCGAACACGCACTTGACCGTCTATTTAAATTATTGTTCCGTAAACGATCGGAGCCGATCTTATTTTGCGGACTTGGAGTAAAAACTTTTTGTCGTTTGACCGAGGAAGAATGATAGTAACCAAAGCTACTAGCTGATATTTCGTTTAATTAAAAAAGAAATAAGATAATATCGAAAATAAAAAGTAAGGTGATAAAAAAATTTATGGCTTATTTTTTTAATTGGAACTTTACTTCAGTTACCCAATTTTTTAGGGAAAATGCTATTCACTAGCAATATTCAATCATTTGAATGTGTGAGTGAGAACACTGTATTAACGTGCTGTCAAAACACACATAGATCGGTTTTTGGTTGCATAAATTGTCAAATTGTTGAATGACACTATCCCTCTGCTGAGACAGCAGCGAGTTTTTACTCTATGATTGTAGGTTTCTACCTAATTTTTTACCCTAGTTTTATAGAAAAAAGATATACCTAAACAAAATTACAAAAATAAACATTCAAAGATTTTTGAATAATCGCCTGTCAGAAACGGGAATTGAACCCCCAAAATTATAATAAAACACTTAGTTTTAAGATATCGATCAAAGACGTGTTGTTTGTTAGATAGAAATCACCTTTTAACGTTAAACATAGAAACAAAGCGTGCGAAGCCGCGGGCATTATGTAAACTAGTAATTAATAAATTTTATTGGTAGAAAATTGGAAAAAAATATTGGTAGGTAGAATGTAAGACTCTGTTTGAGACAAACTTTCTCTAAGCCTCACCCACTGTGGCACGGAATCTTAATGTTTATGTATATATTTATTTTACTAACTAGCCTTGGAACAGCATGTGGGAACAGATAAGTTCGCTGTTCCTTTTGTATCAATAAATTATCATGAAAAAGTTTGCTACAAATTCTTGAAGATTGAGAAGAAAATGGGTTTCCAATCTTTGCGACCCGTGGCATCTATCTAAAGCAAACGTAAATCGTTGTTTTCGGGAAATCTGTAACAAATAAAAAGATTTTATGATAAGCTCATTCTGTAGGTCTATTCAAAAATATTTCAGTGCGCCATTTGGGGAATTTTATTGTCGAGCGCAGCCAACCCAAAATTTTCGTTATTTTAATATTTTTAGGTTAGAATAATTAAAACGCCATAAAACATAATTTTTGAGCTTTTCTGTATGGAAATCAAACAAAATGTAAATGTTAAACCTTATTATATTCAAAAGAACTTGTACTTACCTACGAGTGAAATGATAATTTCGGCACTTTTGCTTCACTGTCTCATAAATATCCGAAAACACTGCACCGCACCATCGTTGCTTCTGGTTTTTATCGATATCAGGTGCGGAAATGTCCACAAAATGTACATACAGAAAACAAAATTTTAAGTCAACAAATTTTCCTTTTTTCGAGCTCCGTCGATGTCATAGGAAATTTGTTTAATAAAAAAAAAAAAATTATAATAAAAACGTTTATTTCAAAAAGGTCTTAAAAGTAACAAGTACATTGTTTTAGACCTAGTTAACCAGTCTTAGTTTTAACACCTCGCTCTAACTAAGTTCGAAACTTGTAATGTAGACGCGAGGGATCTCTACCTCGGCAATAGCGTACTTATCTTTTTTATACAATGCACGTTTTTTAAGATACTTTTATACAAAGAAAAACGTCATGAAACATAATTAAAGAAAAAGAAATAGAAAACTCAGTAAAATGGGAAAAAAAGAAAAGGGAAAACAAAATTATAAACAGTAGATGTTTAGTTTATAACAAATTTAACGCCTATATTATATTAAAAGGTTCAGCCCGTGTTCATGTGAGTGTATGTGCACTGTGTGTGAGTGCGTGTCAGTGTGTGTGTGAGTGTGTGTTCGTTTATGTGTGTATGTATGTAACTATATGTGGCAATCATTTATTTCACTATTTTTATCATATTCTCTGTTTTATAATAATCTAAAGTCAATAAATAGGTTTTAGTTTTAGCTTTACATTCAGAATAGCTTAATTCTCTTAACGATATTTGTTTACTGATATTGTTATAAAGGAATGGGGCTAAGAAAGAGAAGTGTTTTTGTGCGAAAGCAGTTTTACAGTTTATAGTTTTGTATGTTATGTCTTTCCGCCTCTTACTAGTCGATGACACATTGCAGATTGTTTAGCACATAGATGTGCTAAGCAATGAATAAAACCGGCACGCTCCATGAGATAGAGAGCTAATCGTTTTATCTAATTTCTTCTTGGGCTTTAGGTATATAAAAGTCGCTCGTTAGTCGTTAGTGTGAATGCGATAGTATTTGCGCATGTTCTATAGCATCCTCTTTCTACGGTAGGCATAGGTAGGTAGGTACTCAAACAAACAAGTCAATCAAACAAAACAAAAACCTCGTACGTAAACATCTCTCTGGACATTTCGTGGTTTTTTCTTTCAAAGAGATTACACTATTATTTTTTTCTGGCTTCTTTTTGTGATCTTTGTTGAAATTATTTATCTGATATTGCTGTACTTTGTATCACGGAAAGACTACCGTATTGAATATGTTGAAGGGTTCTGATATAGAAAAGTTCAGGGTCTTAACCGTTAGTATTTCTATTTTTTTAGGTTTCTATAAATTACTCGAAACAAAAATACTCACAAAATCAAATTGATTACAGGCCCAACCCACTGCCTATTATGTATCGGAATTCATAACAAAAGAAGAAGAGCAGTCTATTATGACCAAGATCTATGCAACTCCCAAACCAAAGTGGACTCAGTTGACAAACAGAAGGCTTCAGAACTGGGGTGGCATTCCTCACCACAAGGGCATGATCGCTGAATCTATTCCCGTCTGGCTCGAGCACTACCTGGACAAGATACACCGACTCAACCTCATGGGCGGGAAGAAACCAAACCATATACTTGTCAATGAGTATTTACCCGGGCAAGGAATAATGCCTCATCTAGATGGTGATTTGTTTTACCCAACAATAACTACAGTGTCAGTAGGCTCGCACACTGTCTTGAGGTTCTCGGAACCCACGGACCAGAAGATAGTAGAATACAAACCAGTTATTTCCTTCCTATTGGAGCCGAGGAGCTTGCTTGTGTTGCAAGACCAACTGTTCACCAATTACCTGCACTGTATTGAAGAAGTTGAAAGTGATTTCATAGATGATACAATTCTGAATTTAAACATGTGCACTAATAAATTATATGTAAAGGGTATTTTTGTAAAGAGAGATGCCAGGATATCTTTGACTATCAGACATGTTCCTAAAACAACTTCTTTTAAAATATTTGGGAATAAGAATGTTTACAAGTAGCTGCTACCTATATATTTGGGTAAGTATTTTATATTACAAAGTGCAATTTGATATAAACCTTTTTTATTTATTTTCCACTTTCAAATCGTCTTCTAATACCTAAAAAATCCAGTTGGTTTCTTTATTTTCAAGATTTTTGTTATGTATTTCTTTTTATAATGAATTTTCCAAAATTTATATCAAGTGCAAGGTTCCTGAAAGGAATAAATTCTAGTAATTTCTTAAGAAGGTTGAGAGTTGAGGATGGTA
This sequence comes from Eupithecia subumbrata, assembly GCA_949316285.1. Taxonomy (NCBI): domain Eukaryota; kingdom Metazoa; phylum Arthropoda; class Insecta; order Lepidoptera; family Geometridae; genus Eupithecia; species Eupithecia subumbrata. The sequence goes on along the minus strand of OX438640.1, from coordinate 8,215,197 downwards.
AAGATGGAGGGTTGGAACCTGTAGAAGGAAACAAGGTTTGTAACCTACCAAGACATCGTTTGATACCTGTTACTTGACACCAGGTCTGGCATAAAATTGAATTCTATATTTCTAGGTTGCAAAAAGATCATTCAGTACTGTCCAAGATTGCTCAAAAGATGCAGGGAAAACATCTGAAGTGAAAAAGGTACATTAAGTGACACTAAGCTGTGTCTTGTCAAGCTCCTTATGCTCCCTACTAAACCATATTTGATGTGATTTCTAGGCAACAACTAGAACAGGCTGCAGTGCCCAGGATGCAGACAAAAAGCCAAAGAAAGATGGGAACAAGGTATTTAACTACCTAAATTACAAACTATTAATAACATCTAATATAAGCATGGGCCTGAAGCGGAGCTTGCAGAAACTAAACTGTTTAATACTGAATGCCTTCTCCATTTTAAGGTTGCAACCAGATCATTCAGCTCTGCACAAGAAGGAACCCAATGCCAATCAAAGTCCTGTGATAAACCTGCTGTTAAGAGAGATGTAAATAGTTTTTCTTTCTCTATCTTTTATACTTATATCCTATTCCTACAGGGGCATTTTGATTCGTCGGATTCAATATCGAAAACGTTTTTCGAATCCAATGGCTTTTCCAATGAATCAAAATACCCCTGCTGTAGTAGGTACCTGTGGATAGGATAGCTCAGCTGTGTTCAAACTTTTAAAACTGATAAATTACAACATGAGTATCTTCAATACAAGAGTAAAAAGGCGTCATCTGACCTTTGTACTCTAGTCAGGAGGAGCCCGGCGTCCATCAGTGGACCAACATCTAACATAGGCGGTAGTTGAAAGGCCTGTTGTCCTTGAAATAGGCACATGGGTGTTTTATGTTCATGTACCAAATATTGACTTCTTTGTTATTGGCAACATGTGTCTAGTTGGCACTTTTTGCCAGAACTAAATATTGAGAGATTTCACCTAAAAGGTTAATAATAAAATAGCCTTTTATTTCTTAATACACCATACCTAATACACTTTTTCTAAGTTGAAGATTAATTATTGTCATACTATTTCAATTTTAATTCAACATTTTATTCAGCAATTTATTATATTAATAATCTATATTATGTCAAATTCATACAAGAACCCCTCGTGTAAGGGCTCCTCCAGACTTCTCCATTGGTCTCTGTCAATGGCTTCTGCCATCCAGTCTTTAGTCAATTTTGTGATTAAAATGTTAATAGGTCGACTATAAATAAATAAATAATGAATGCTGGAGATCTTTTGCAAAACATCAAAGTAAGCAGAGCTGGTGTTATAGGAACTAGATGATAGATAGATACCTATAGTAGGTACCTCACTTAAGTACCTACATCACAATCTCAGACCTGGAACAAATACCTGCAGATCATTCAAATATTAGGTACCTAACGGGACTCGAACCCGCAACCTTCGGCGTCGCAGGCGGACCTTCATACATACTGCGTCACGGTATTGTCATGTCACACGCAGTTCTGTTTTTCACTCGTGTAGCGCACGTTAGAGCCTATACTGTCTTTGTGGTGTCCTCATAACTAAAGATAGTGCACAAAGGTACCTGTGTTGTAAGTTGTAGGTACGGATTGCATTTAAAAGGCCACAGAAAAAGTAGCGGCTGTTTAGCCGCTGTAACCTGTTATAAACCTCTCTAAACTTTAAGCAGTAGCATATACCAACACATTTATGACCTAAGACGCAGATGCCTGACTTCTCCTCCGTGCCGCGGTGGCGCGCCCCTGCGGGTCGCACCGCCGAGGCTGGGCAGTGAACGCGATAAGAGTCGTCAGATTTTTTTGTTGATATAGACAGAGACAAGCATGCCTGTTTTAAAAATGACGTCGGCTTTTAGGAAGATGACCAATCTCGCTGCAGGACGGCTGGAGGGCTGAAGGGTGCGAGCGGCGGGGGAAGTAAGGTACCTACATTCATTAAGCTTCTTTTCTAGTTAAGTTCTTAAACCTATCACATTATTTTATGTCACGACTTGTGGCGGCGAGCGATGCAGTCACTGGGTACCTTATCTATCACGTATCGTAAACTGTCAGGGCTATCGCTACTGTTTTAGCTTTTCGTCGGAATCCTGACGGAATCTTGTCGCACTCGATCGCCGTGGACAGAAAGACGCTGTGCCTTTCCACCAGAGCTCAGCTGCGGAGTTTAGTGACAAAAGATGTCAAATCAACCTGTCTAGCTCTATTAATAGAAACTAGTTTCTGCCCGCGGCTTCGCACGCGTCGTTTCTATGGACACGTTTTATAGTTACTTCTATCTATCCTATGGAAACTGATTTATGGGATAAAAGCCTATGTTTTATTCCAGGCGTAAAAAAAGGCAAAGAAAGCAAAATTTCAGCCCGATCGGTAGTTTGGGCGTGAAGGGGAGCAAACATCCTAACTGTCACATAGGTAGGTATATAATATTAGTGTGATTAGCTTTGTTGGACCCATTTGGGAGCTGATGTTGATTTTAATGTTACAGAAAGGCTTGGTGCTGGGCGTGTACATGGACTGCAACAAGAAGCTGGAGCTGACTCCGGCGGCCGAGGAGTTCGACGCCAAGGCCGGCGGCAAGCTGAAGGAGCGCCTCAATGAGTGAGTCTTATTCACTTAACTAATCTATTAACTTAAAAAAAAATAACAATGAACTATTAGAACTAAATTATAACTAGTACATATTTACAATTAAACATTTGAGCTAACTGCGGACTGTTGCAAAAAATCTACTCGTCCCCAAGATGCTGCGGCTGCATTAAATTATTGATTAAATTACCTACGTACGCGCTACAACTCAAGGCTTTTTGATTGATGTGATCTGAGACACTTGGCTCGAAGCATGATGGTTGCAAAGAACCAGAATAGCGTCAACCTCAACAGCCTGTATTGGTCCACTGCTGGACGCAGGCCTCCCCCTGATAAGCGCCTTATTGACTTTTACAACATGGGGGGTAATGCCCCATAATCTCCACTCTGGGCATGCGTGTTGCGGATTGCAGTTCGGTGGTAGAATTGTTCTGCAGAGAGCGCTGCTGCCCGCCCCCGGTGGATATCCCTTAGTCGCCTCTTACGACACCCGCGGGAAGAGTTGGGGTGCTGCAAATTGTAAGCCGGCACTACACAGCAATGGCGCAAGGAGGAGGCATAATACGTACAGTGGGTGCTCACGAACTCCTCTCGAATGTAACTAAGTACATAGAAGTGTAGCCGTGCCGCCGCCGCGCCGTCGTAATTAGTTGTCTACCCTCTAAGTATAAGTGTATGCGTGTGTGGTTCCAGTGTAGCAGAGCAGATGAAGCTAGGCAAGGCGTTTGTGATCACCGACGTGCCAGAGTACAGCGCCGTGGCGCTCGCCTGCATCGGGCCCAAGGACCCGGGGTATGACGAACTGGAGGCGCTGGACCTTACCAAGGTACATTCTAAACAGTTTTTCTAAGTGTTGGTCTTATATAATTGTACATTGTACATCTAGACGAGAAAGTGCCCAATTCCTATTGAGTGTGTCATTTGAGGGCGGAGGCGCAGCCGAGGGCCTTAACACACGAGGAATCGCACTTTCTCCCGAGTGGAGAAAGTGCGATTCTCATCGTGGATACACCTTCGAGGAAAATCATCGTTTTAGAATATTCAAAATCACTCGAGTAAATTCAAATTTTAGACTCAAAAGTAGCAATAAATACGCGCACGTACGATTTACACATGCATGTATGGTTCTTTTATTGAATTATTGTTCCGAAGACGGAGGAGGCCGATATCATAAATGGCGGATTCGGAGTAAAAACTTTTTTCGTTTGACCTATTCTGATAATAACCATAGCTACCGGCTGATATTTCAGAAAATTCAAAAAATAACAAGTTAGATATGGATTTCCATATACTTTTCTATTCGGGACAAATTCCATAGAGTTTTCCATCCCGCATTTTAGTACGCTTGCAATGACGTACTTTCTGCCTTATGTTTAGAAAAGGAAAAAGCAATTTTCTGAGCAGGTGTAGTATAAAAACAAATAACGTCGTATGTTGTTTGGTTCTGGTCGCGTGATTCTATCCTATTGTTTGGTCGCAGGGAATGCTCGGACAAGACTGACTGACATGACATAGCGGCGCAGGCACGCTCAAGCGTTATAAACGAACTAGACGCGCACTTGAAAAGCTGGACCTTAGTGACTAAAAACAGGGAGGAGTGGAAAGACGGGACGCTTTTGTCATGTTTATCTGTGTTTGGAGCGGCCGCGGTGGATCGCTTCGGGAGGTCTATACCCAGCGGTGGGGGAAATCCGGCTGTTTATAATGATTAGTGGAGTGTTTAAGTAACAATGTCTGTCTGTCCAGGAGAATATCCGCTGGGGCGTCGGCGCCGGCGTGCGCGCCCTGCAGCGGCGGAGCTGCGCCGCCGTGGACGTGGCCATGCCGGCCGAGCCCGCCGCCGCCGCCTCCGCCGCCACGCTCGCCGCCTGGACGTAACTATACAATATCTATTACGACTATAAACTGGACTGACGTAATGATGACAGTACTATGTCAATATCTTTATAGAAAACTGGTTGTACACTCATAGAAATAGCAATCGGTTCCCTAAAAATATAAACATAAACTCGCTGTGCCCACAACTAGGCTACACAAAATTAATGTATTGCTTAAAGTCGCGCGTATACGCTTTATAACAAAACTCCTAGTGAGTTGCAATAAATATACATATGTAAATAAATTCAAACAAATTGTCAAAACCTTGTTGTGCAAAAAGGTTTACTATAAAATATCAGATTATCTCTAGAGGATAAAAAAGCTTGAAGTGGGTTTTGCTCCAACTCGAAAAATAACAACTAACAGACTAAAGGTTTCTACGTCGCTTCTTACTTTAGTCGAACTTTAGTCTGTAAACCGAAGCGACAAATCAAAATAACACCTTATTTCCGTGTCAGTGTTTAATTTTATAATTTGACCTTTTGCAAGTGTACCTACATTAATTGTAAGTATTTATGTAAATAAATAATTTTTGATTTAATTTGAGTCAGCAGACTTGATTAGGTCCCTCTTCGCTTCGCCCCGTAACGTTATCGTGTATCTCGATCAAGGGCACGCACTAACGCACGAGAGGCACCTAGGCACGGCGGCGCGAACAGATCACAATGTACTGAGGTACATTGTGATCTGTTGGTCACTTGGTAGACAACGTCGATAATATAATTATTTTGATATGTGTGTATAAGTACTTTATTTCGCATCTATTTCACTGGTACAACACACTCATGTACTAGTAACCTTATTAAACTGGGTCTCTGTCTTCTCATATACTACGGGTGAGGGGGAGGGGATAATTTTTTAAATGGATTACGCAGTATGGCTACGTTGCCCTAGCTAGTTAGTAGGTACGTGAGTGCAACGTTTCTTGACGATTACAATAGACACTACTATCTAGACATGATGCTGTGTGGATTGTCCTGCATTATTTAGATTTTTTAATTAACATTTTTTAATATTACATGACGACTTCTGTGGCGGGGCGGGCGAAAGTCCGCCTGCGACGCAGGAGGTTGCGGGTTCGATTCCCGCCTTGGGATAAATGTTTGTACGATCTGCAGATATTTGTTCAGGATGTTCTGGATGTTTTCTATGTATAATAAAAATATCTATCTATGTAGTGTATTGTATTAAGTATATCAGTTATCTTATCTAGTACCCATAACACAAGCTCTGCTTAGCTTGGGGCTAGATAAATAATGCTGGACAATTCACACAGCATTGTGTGAATTGTCCAGCATTATTTATTTATTTATAAAAAAAGATATCGTAATGCAGCCGACTGTACTCGTAGAAGCCTAATTGAGGCACCCTCTCATTCCACAGTTACCAAGAGTTCCGCGGCCGGGACCGCTTCCCGGAGTGCCAGGTGTCCAAGCTCGGCGGCGACTGCGCGGAGTGGAAGCGAGGCGCCATCCGCGGCGCCGCGCAGAACTGGGCGCGCCAGCTCTCGGACACGCCCGCCAATGTCATGACGCCGGTCGACTTGGCACAGGTACATGTCCCAAACATCCCTGTTGCGGATGACATTTTTTTGACATCCGCGGATGCGAATACCGGATGCGGATTTTTGAAAGTTCACATCGTCTAGATGCATGAATTTTTGCATGATATCTGGTATTTCTGACCTGTAACTTGTTATGTTATGAATAAATACTATGAACTATGAACTATGAACTGTACAGAGCTTGGAGCTTGGAACGCTTGGAGTATGGCTTCGTCCACACCAACATGCTGCTGCGTTGCACTAACTCGTGGTTCACACACCCACCGAGTTTGTCTAACCCTCCACCAAACACCCTGTATATATAATATTTTAAATTTGTGCTACTTATTGTTTTCTATTAATTATTTTATTCTTTTTTTCCTTGTCAGCTCATCATATTTTCTGTCAAATGTTTATAACCATACCTATGTACTGTGTGTTGCAGAAGCAAGTAAATCATTTATCTATCTATGTAATATAATTATGAAAAATTGATTTTCACTCATAGAAATATCAATCGGCTCCCTAAAAATAGCCACATACATAATTTAAATATTAGAAATAAGAATAAACTCGCTGTGCCCACAACTAGGCTACACAAGATAGATGTATCTTTTAAAGGGCAATGTATACGCTTCTACAACAAAACTCCAAATGAGTTGCAAAAATTATCAATAAATAAATTCTAACAAATTGTGAAACATATCCTTTGTAAAAAGGCTTACTACCAAATATCAGATCTAGAGGATAAAAAAGCTTCGGACGAGTTTTGCTCCAACGAACACCCTAACAAGGTAAAGGTTTCTTGTTGGCTTCTTTAATTTACCTTAAAAAGATTGAAGTGCACAAAAAATAAAAGTAATCACTTTATTTCCTAGTTTGACTTGTGTAATTTGAATTTTAGTGTCGTGTCCAAGAGTCCTGTAAGGTGTAAAGTAAATAAAGCAGTTTGATATTTGATTACAGGCCGCCATCGACGTGCTGTGTCCGCTGGGGGTGCAGGTGGAGGCGCAGGGAAGGGACTGGATCGAGATGCAAAACATGCAAGTGAGGAAATGCATTCATATTCATTTTTATTGTGTTCCGAGTAAGTGTAACCTGCATAGAATGCGATTGAAAATGACGTCTTCTCTCATGCTCTCCTGCTCAGTTCGAATCCGACTAGCTAGAGCGAGACAGCATGAGAGATGACGTCATTCTCAATCCCGTTCTTAAAGTTAGGCAGGTTCAATATAGGGACTATTTTGGTGTAAGTGATGTTGACTATGAGTGTAGACCCGGTGGCGTGCATTGCATGACGGACAGAACGCAGTTTCTTTCTACATTCTTTTTCCTTTAAAACATTTTATGAATAATTAAACGTTAAGTACGAGCCGGACTCGCGCACTAAGGGTTCCGTATTATTGTAAGACTACTTGCATAATATCATCATTCTAGGTCAACGGGAAGAAGGAAGGAGGTTTTGGTCCATGGCGAGAGTCGAAAATATTTTTTTTTGTGAATAAACTACAAATTAACGCTTTTCGGAGAGTTTCTTTTACTTGTGCTACAAGACTTGCCAAATTTCATGCGATTCGATTTCGATTTCAGTGAGGTGATTCTGGACCCCGAGGGGACCAACTTTTGTTCAATGAATAAAAAAAATAGGGTTTTTGTGTTAGTAAAGTAGAGATATGTTCCCAGGCCTACCTAGCGGTGTGCCGCGGCGCCTGCACGGAGCCCATCTTCATCCAGTGCTCCTACAAGGGCGGCTCGGGCCCGCCGGTGCTCCTCGCGGCCAAAGGAGTCACCTTCGACAGGTCCATAATCAAATCAAATCAAATCAAAAACTCTTTATTTCCATAAATACAATAAATGTACACTTAGAAAAGGTCAAATCATAAAACTAAACACTGACACGGAAATAAAGTGATATTTTTGATTTCTGTCGCTTCGGTATGTAGACTAAAGTAAAGAAGCGACGAAGAAACCTTTAGCCTGTTAGTTGTTATTTTTCGAGTTGGAGCAAAACTCGTCCCAAGCTTTTTTATCCTCTAGATAATCTGATATTTTGTAGTAAGCCTTTTTACAAAGGATATGTTTGACAATTTGTTTGAATTTATTTATTGATAATTTTTGCAACTCACTTGGAGTTTTGTTGTAGAAGCGTATACATTGCCCTTTAAAAGATACATTTATCTTGTGTAGCCTAGTTGTGGGCACAGCGAGTTTATCCTTATTTCTAGTATTTATATTATGTATGTCGCTATTTTTAGGGAATAGATTGATATTTCTATGAGTGTACAACAAGTTTTCATAAATAAATTGACATGGTACTGTCATTATGTTTATTTCTTTGAATTTATCACGCAGGGATTCTCTGGGACCCATATTATAGATTGCACGAACAGCTCTCTTCTGCAGCACAAATACGGTGTTAATATCTGCAGCGTTCCCCCACAGCAGTATGCCATAAGACATAACACTATGGAAGTAGCTGAAATAGACTAGTCTAGAAGTATCAACGTCTGTAAGATGACGGATTTTTTTTACTGCATACGCTGCAGAACTAAGTCTCTTCGATAGCATATCTATGTGTGGGCCCCATTGAAGTTTACTATCTAAGGTTATTCCTAAGAATACTGTACTGTTTACAATTTCTAACGTTTCTCCTTTTACGTTTACATCAATCTTAACGTGTTTTACATTAGGTAGAGCAAATTTTATACATTTCGTTTTAGTTTCATTAAGCAAAAGATTATTGACATTAAACCAGTGTACTACTTTTGAGATTGCATTATTCACATCGTCAAATTTTATGTTTCGTCGTTTCATTTTAAAAATTAATGAAGTATCGTCAGCAAACAATACAATCTCATGATTATTCTTGACTAGGTGAGGCAGGTCATTAATATAAACTAAAAATAGGAAAGGACCGAGGATAGAACCCTGCGGTACACCCATTGTAACTACAGACCCCGAAGACCGTTTCCCATTAATGTCAACTCTTTGTATCCTATCACTCAAGTAAGATGTAAGAAGATCCAAAGAGGTGTCTCTTATTCCATAGTGATGTAGTTTCCTGATTAATGTTTCATGGTGTACGCAATCGAATGCTTTTGACATACAAACAACCTACACGTTTCTACCACCACACTATACACTATACTGTACAGAGTGCCACGGAAAGGGTGATTCTGGACATCAAGAGGGTCAACGTTCGTTCTACAATTTTTTGAATATCGAATTTTTTTTTAGATCTTGAGGAGAGGCCTATATCCAGCAGTGGACGTCGATCCGCTGATATGATGACGATGAAAATTTCTGCAATTTTTCTTAAAGTGTAGATGTTTATATAGTATACTAGCGACCCGCCCCGGCTTCGCACGGGTGCAAATGCTGATACTGAATATACTACAAAATCGGCCCCCGGCATCCATCCGTCATCCATACGTCCATTACATAGCTGTCATTTGCGTTTTGTTATTCCAAGTCTGATTCTTTTTTGTTATACCACGTTTTATAGTGACTGACGTTTTATGTCAAGTCACACGGGAACGCTGTCGAACGGGATAAACAGTATCCTATGTCCGTCTCCTGGCTCTAAGCTACCTACCCACCAATTTTCAGCCATTTCGGTACAACCGTTCTTGAGTTATAAAGAGTGTAACTAACACGACTTTCTTTTATATATATAGATATAGCTTTCGTGTTATATTTATACGTGAATTCTCATCATTTTTTGTAATAATTTCAAGACAAAACAATGGTTTGCTGAAAAATCAAGCAAAAACATTCGTAAAATATTATGTATTAATAAAAATGCAAGAGTGCGTGACAGAGAACGCGAATAGACAAAATATATTCGAAATTCATAAAATCGAAATTCACAAGTTGATCCCCTCGGGGTCCAGAATCCCCCCTTTCGGTTTAGTATACCCTTTCCATGACACTCTGTATATCACACTCATATTATAAATACGAAAGTTTGGATGTTTGATACCTCTTCTCGTCAAAACTACTGAATGAAATTTTGCATACTGGTAGTAGTGGGCCTCGAATAAAACATATTTTTTATCCCATAAATAAGTTTCCATGGGATAGAAATCACCTTTAAACGTTTCCAAGGCAACGCGTGCGAAGCCGCGGGCATAATGTAGACCAGCCGATGTGGTGGTGTTTCCACGGGAGGCCTGTTTCCAGCAATCATAAAAAAAACTGGACATTCCACTCACATCACCTAGCCTCGAGCTAAGCGGAGCTTGTGTTATACCCATAACACAAGCTCCGCTTAGCTCGAAAACTCTTATCCAGAAAACTCGGAACAAATATTTGTAGATCGTACAAACATTTGTCCCTAGGGAATCGAACCCGTAATCTCCTGCGGTGCAGGCGGACCTTCCTCCGCTGTTCCACATGGTCCTCCAAAGCAATGGATACCTCAAAAGACCTCAATAGATAGTATTTATCTCTGTTATTCGAATCATGAAATGTTAAGTCAGAGTAGGTACCTACATACCTAAGTAGTAGAAGACGTCTAAGGTTTTGTAAACCCCGTCTTGGTCATAAATGTTTATTATACATATATCTATTGTTAGTAAACGGGTCTGTGTAAACGTCAGGTCGTCTAATGGCACCTGTGGTTGTGAATATCCAATGTGTTTCCAGCGGCGGACTGTGTCTGAAGAAAACGGAGAGCATGGTCGAGAACCGCGGCAGCATGGCGGGCGCCGCCGTCGTGCTGGCCGCCATCAAGGCCTGCGCTGAGCTGAAGGTAAATTAAGCGAATTTACATGGCACCGGGCTCGAACAAAAATCCTTTAGTAATTACAAATAACAGCAAGACTCGAAAATTTTACAAATGCAAGGGTAATTGTGATGCTATCGCGATGGTGGGGCGCCCCGCGCTGGGCAGCGGGGAAGCATCGAGTTACGAGCCAGGTGCCATGTTAATTCTCCCGAGATATAAGTATTAAAATACTTACTGAGTTGAACTGAAGCTCTGAAACTAAGTTATCGTCGACGTAAGCATTCGAGCCCGTTTCTAATAGCAGAAAAGTTGTGCTCTTTCAACTGAGACCTGGTGGTTGACATAGGGGTGGAATTGGAAAACACATTGCTTTCTGTGGTGAGGTTGCGGGTTCAAGTCCCGCCTGTGTCGTAGATTTTTGGGATGTTAGTTCCGAAAAAGTAGGTAACTGGAGCCGAAGCAGCAGCTTCTAAACCGTCTCTCGCTACTTCCGACTTAGAAAACAACTCGCTCTCAACTTCCTTACCGAGTCCCTTTTTAATGAATGACAATTAACATTATACTTACATTAAGACCTTCGCACGACTAATGTCCAATTATGTAAATTACAAATAGTTTAAAAATGTCTATAAGCTTTTATGTATTAAAATATGGCTTTGGGTGCAATTATACATATACGCACTCTTTCAGTCTCAGAGTCGCCACGACCCCCCCGGGGCGGGGGGGGGGGGGGGTCAGCTCAAACCCCGCGAATGGGGGGGGGGGGGGCGCATTCGCGGGGTTTGAGCGGGCTTCGTTAGGAGCAAGTTAATGTTAACCCTCCCGCTTCACGGGGGTGGGAAGTCTACAGGTCGGGTTAAAACAAGGACTCCTTTATATTCATGAAACGAAACGTAGAAACTAAAATGTATTTTAAGTTGGACAAAATTAGTGTTGGACATTGATTGTGCAAAGCCATTAAGACACTGTGGAACACTGCACGGCCACCCGGAGGCCAGACATAAGACGGGGCTGAAGTCTCATTGAGACGTCAACCCATCCACACCCACAGAAAAGCTGAAACGAAGCTGTCAGTCACCAGAAGTCCTGCTCCGTTTCTTCAGAAATGTGGGCTGGTTAGCGCCTGGTTAGGCTGGGGGAAATGCACAGTACACTCCCGTGCGAGATGTCCGTGCAGATTCCAGTTCCCCTCACTTAGAATCGCTCGCAGTGCGGCCCTGCCCTAAATGCCCTCTAAGACTTGCCCACATTCCCCAGGTGCCCATAAACCTGCACGCCGTGATCCCGTGCTGCGAGAACATGGTCAGCGGACAGTGCATGAAGGTGGGCGACGTGGTGCGCGCGCTCAACGGGATGTCCATACTGGTAACTATGCATTACTCCTTACATACCACAGCGTCCATATTGGGAGTCTGGTAACCAACCCTAGCGGGACCTATCTACCCTTAGACGTAACATCGGGGAGGCTATGTCAGGGACGCAGCCGCGGCGGAGTACAAATATCTGGTGCGTGCTGCAGAGCAGCACACAGGGCGCACATGCCACTCCCCGGACACATTTCTCCATACAAAAGTCGCGTCCTGGCACATTTAAGCGCAACTGTGTTGCGCTGCACGAGCAAATGTGTGTGTGATGTGTAGAGTCATTTCATGAATATATCATGCGAGTGTGACTAATATTATAAATGCGAAAGTTTGGATGGATGAATAGATGGATGGATGTTTGTTACCTCTTCACGCTAAAACTACTGAACGGATCGGGCTAAAATTTGGCACACAGATAATTCTAATCCTGGAATCAAACATAGGCTACTTTTTATCCCATAAATCAGTTCCCATGGGATAGAAATCACCTTTAAACGTTTCCATAGGAATAACGCGTGCGAAGCCGCGGGCATAAACTAGTTAAACCATAAAACAAAAGAAATTTTGTACGTCCATGATCAAACAAACAAAACATCGAACACCATAAATCTATAAACTGACATAAATCACGAGCGGCGTCGTCGTCTGTCAAAAGCGCCGTGCACCCCGCGCACCCCGCGCACTTGGGACGCAAACCGAACCCGACTACGGGCCGACGACGGGGTGAGGAAGCTCGGTCAGGTGGAGGGCGAGGCGAGTTCATTCTATACGTTAGTATAATTATATGTTCTCTGCATGTGCAGTGAGGCTTGCGAGATGATCGTAAACTCTGTCTAATGCCCCCGCTCTAAGTAATACTGCTGAGTAATCGAATCATTATAATAAACACAGCCCACGAAATGGCCTTGGTACCTACATACCTATCAAATGCATCGTAACTACAGCGCGCAAATACAATGCTTTTATCTGAGAGATAAACTAACCGGGGCTCTTCTAAAATCGAGCCAGGAGCGATTCAATTCAGCACACATAAATGTGACGAAACCCGTACCTTTCACACCTTTTTTTTTTTAATCATTTATTTGGTGCATGAGGGTTTTGCCGAGCATGGCATGTCACCCCCGTAATTGTTAATTACAATAGTGCTTAATTCAGCAAAATAATATTATATTCTATGTAACGAAACACACCTTGCGGGGACGATTCCCGCCTCGGAACAAATTTGTGTACGATCTGCAGAAATTTGTTCCGTTGGTCTGGGTGTTTTCTATGTATAATAAAAAATATCTATCTATGTAGTGTATTGTATTAAGTATATCAGTTATCTAGTACCCATAACACAAGCTCTGCTTGGCTTGGGGCTAGATAATGCTGTGTGAATTGTCCAGCATTATTTATTTTACACCTGTCTACAGTATGTGGCAGCTCCGCAGGCCGAGACCGGGCTGGCCAGTAAATGCAGTACCTAAATATTGGAGTTCCTGTCATTTCCAGATCGAGAACACGGACATGGAGGGGCGCCTGATGCTGGCGGACGCACTCATCTACGGACAGATCGCCTTTCGACCCGAGCTCGTCATAGATGTCGCCACCCTCACACGTTAGTCACTCATATCTTTACCTGCTGTATAGAGAACCTATGCAGCATAGATGTGCTGTTTAGCTTACCGACAAGCAGCACGTTTGCTGGCGCTGACTCAGCCAAAAGCTATCTTATTATTAACCTTCTGGATCGATTGATTTAATAGCAGAGCGAAATATCATAACAGTTCATGTTCTCTAAGCATTGATCTTCTTCAATTTACGAATTCAAATCCGAACGTCACTTTTGCCCACTATCAGCATCACACTGCTGATTCGATGGGCTTTCTCTGTGAGTTTAGAGATCCGCCCATCCCGCCAGATCGCACCTAATCAGGTAGCGTCAGTGGCGACACAGATATAAAAATAGTGTCCAATAATAACCTTAAAAAAAAACTTGTTGTACATGTATTGTAGTATTTCCGGAAATAAAGAGTTTTAGATTTTGAAGCCTAAATCGGTGAGTAGGAATCCCTTTACAACCCCGTCTTACGGTATATGAATGTTCCACAGACGGCGTAGCCTTAGCGACGGGCGGCGGCGCGTTCGGGCTGTTCACGTCGAGCGAGGCGGCGTGGTCGGCGGCGCGCGCGGCCGGCGCCCGCACCGGCGACCGGCCCTGGCGGCTGCCTCTCTGGAACTACTATGCTAAACAAGTCACAGGTATATGTACTTCTGACAAAGTGGACGCTGTAAAGGCAAATATTCGTCCCACTGTTACCTCATCGCTATATATAAGTAGGTAGGGATGTAATATAAAAAATACGCAGAAGCTGCTGGCCACGGGCTTAGTTGGAGGGGACGATGCTTGCGCCGCGACCGCCATCGCCCACTGCTGGAGAACAGCCTTCGCCCCTGTCAGCCTCTTTGTCTTCTGCTTTTCACACTCAAGTAATGCTCCGTAACCTTATAATAACAGTGGAACAACGACAAACAGCTATAGGTTTCCGATATAAAGTAAAATTTACATATCTGTGGTTTAGAGCCGTGATGACGATTATAAGGTCAAGATGCTGGATTTCCAGAATCAGCACCTACATATCTACTAGAAATTATAATGTACTTAATGTCTATTTCAGATGATCCCTCGGTGGACTTGCGGAACGAGGGTCGAGGAAAAGCCTCGCCCTGTTTGGGAGCTGCGTTTCTGAGGGTAAACATTCAATTCCATTATTTTCGTGTCCGTCAAGTTAGCAGCCCCGCCATGGAATTTGGTAATGTGTCCTGAAATAGTAACCCCGATGCCCCAAGTAAAATAAATAGTGCCCCAGTACTATAGGAGATATTTAGGTCTTTCAATGTAGCTGCTATCTTGACGTCAAGCTGGCAGCCCCGCTGATTTGGACGAATCTATAGCTAGATATGAATCACGAACTATGCCAATTAACTGTGCCGTACGGTACGGTATCTAGTTCTCCTGCAAGGCTCAGAAATAGACCTGCGGTTTAAGAGATATTTGGCTCTGAACATCTACATACATTGTACAGATGAGTACAAAAGTTTCCATTACTTCCTTGTTCCATGTAAACACTTTTTTACTCGTCTCTACTTTAAAATGTATGTAGATGTTCAGAGCCAAATATCTGTTAAACCGCAGGTCTATTTCTGAGAACTAGATACCGTAGGTACGCCACAGTTAATTGACAAACTTCATGATTCATATCTTCCTATAGATTCGTCGAAATCAGCGGGGCTGCTAACTTGACGTCAAGATAGCAGCCACATTGAATGACCTAAATATCTCCTAAAGTACTGGGACACTATTTATTTAACTTCCCTAAGTTAAATAAATAGTGTCCCAGTACTACTGATGCCCTCATCAGGGTCACTATTTCAGGACACATTTATTTGCATAGTTGAAACCACCAAATTCCATGGCGGGGCTGCTAACTTGACGGACACCATTTATTGGCATAGTTGAAACCGCCAAATTCCATGGCGGGGCTGCTAACTTGACTGACACTTTTTTCAATACTCCCATCTTACCAATACCCACGTATCCGTAGAATTTGCCTAGGTACCTAGGTAGTACCTCCCCAAATTTCACCACTGCCTGGTCAGTCAGGGCCACGATCACATTTTTAGTTGTGAACATAACCAACCGAAGCCTTCTCCTAAACAATGCTGTTCTCTTTTGAACCCGCTGGGGAAATAGGTATTTATAAGTTTATCGTTGATTCAGCCGTTCTAATGTTATTATTCTTTGAAAGATTCAATTAAAAAAAAAGTAAAATCGTGAGTTTTCAGAATGTATTCAGTTGGCCTGTGTTATTATGTTGCTTATGCTGTTCCTATTTACAAAATGATCATAATATTCCAGAACTTCGTGTGCTGCGACTGGATGCACATCGACATCACGGGCGTCGGCAAGCTGGCGCACGGCGCGCCACCCTACCTGCGCGCGCGCCGCATGACGGGCCGGCCCACGCGCACGCTCACCACCCTCCTGCAGAACATCGCGCAAGACTGTCAAGCGAAGGCGAAGGACAACAAACACGCCGCCCAGAACTAGTCTTCCCTCCTACTGCCAGAACAATTAACAAACCCTGCAGAGAGCAACATAAGAGTTGGTTCTGCACGAAAACAAATCGGAAACTTCGATTTTCCTTTCCTGAGTAGGCCGCCAGACCGCCTGTACCTAGTCCACAGGATCATGGATATTCTGTAGAGTAGATATGCTCCCGAACACTGGTTTGCTCCGGCTAGCCTTCAGTTGCGCTGCGGCGTGCCCTCGGAACTATAGTTCGATAAATTTGACTAGCTCTGGGGACCTACTTGGAAAAGGAAAATCGACGTTTCGTTTTAATTGTCGTGCAAAACCTATGTCGCTTGCATAAGATTAGCGTTTGCACGAAAACGAATCAGAAACGTAGATTTAGTTTTGAGTACGGGCCCCGGTTCCGCGCCGCCCACCGCGGTCGGACTAACTCAACTACTACAAGCTATGTGATAGTGCCTAGAAACTAACAAAAATTACAGGATATTAAGTTAACGGCTAAACCCCTGACCACTTGTTTGTCTATAAGCCATCTTATTTCTCTAATGTTGCGTAGCGTGTGATATTGTGTTTTGTTACTGTATCTTAGGCTTATTTGAAACGGAATCTTTTTTGGTCTGAAATGAAACAAACTTTTTTTCGGAAAGGTAGGCGTCGTCGCCTAGACTGGGATTGACTATGACAGCATGCCATCTTGCTTTCATATATGATCAAATATGCAGTCATTTTTAGTCCCAATCCATAAAATATACGCTATCCTATAGTGATACCAATAAAATAAAAATTCCTGATATGCTTCTATTAGTTTCATTGTAATACTAGCTTCTGCCCGCGGCTTCGCGCGCGTATTTTCGGTATAATATGTAGCCTATTATCTAAGTTAGGCCATGTTGTAAATGTACGCCAAATTTCATCTTGATCTATTTGAATAGTTATGGAAATCCTAGGTCACAAAAATTTCACATTTCACAATCTTTCGGCTTTATAATAATAGTGGGATAGGATGTACAGTCAGCGTCAAATTGATATGAGCGTCTAAAGTAGTCAAAATGATCTGAAAAACATAAAAGCAATTTGATATACGCCGTTCGAAGCATCATTTGTTGTAATTTGTAAGCACCCAAGGTGTTCAAAATATCTTACTACTCGTTATTTCATACTTATATAAGCAATCAGTCACCCTGACTGCTCATAATATAAATGTGAAACAAGGAGTAGTAAGATATATTGAACACTTTGGGTGCTAATAACATTATGGTGATTCTAACGGCGTATATCAAATTGCTTTTATGTTTTTCAGATCATTTTGACTACTCTAGACGCTCATATCAATTTGACGATGACTGTACGTAGACAATTTATAGCAATCTCTTTGCGTAAAATAAAGCAGTTTTTAACAAGTATTTTATCCACCAACTCCTCCACCAAAGCAGAGATGTTCGAGACGTTTTTCAGCTAGGGTGTATCCACCGAAGCTGTGCGGAGGGAGATGCGTACTGGCCTAGACTGAAGCAGAGATGTGTGCTCTGGCTAGAGCACACACGGGCTGCGTGCCGCGAGCGGTTGGATGTATGTTGAGATGACACACGTCTCTTTTCGTCTCAGCTGCGTGTCGTCGCTAGCTTGCGAGGCCCAGTTCACATCTCCGCTTTGTACCGCGCGTGCCGCTATCACGCTCACAACCTCAATTTGTCTTCTGTCGTGTCATACAAATATACATCTCCGCTCAGTGGTATCCACTGAAGCTGAGCGGAGACGGAGGTGTGTCAATAACGACTTTGTATTGTTTGTATAAAACACAGCTCTCCTCTTCTCCGCTTTGGTGGATCCGACCCTAAATCTTACATTTTTCATGTCCTCTATCTGCAAGCCTAAGTACCTATATCAGTGCCTGAATCAAGGACATTAGGTTGGTAAGTAAAATAATACCTTTTAAGAAAATTATTTTATGAATAGCTAGTTCGATAAGATAAGAACTTAAACATTAACAGCCTATCAACAGATAACAGCAGGTACATACTAACAGAAATAAGAGAAAGTGCCTCGCGCTCAAACTTATAGACACTCGTATATAACGATTGCTTGCACAATGATAACCAAGAAAATATACAATTGATTTCAATCCAAATTTGTGACGGATCGATTTATTTTATTAAAAAATAAATTATAATTACATGTAATCTGTCACGTTACAAATAAAATTACCATTACATAATAATAAAATGAGAATAACAACTAAATCACTCGGTAAAGGGGCGTGCGGTAGGTTATGTGCAGCTGCAGGCACGGCGCGGGCGGGGGGAACAAACGCAACAAACACAACACAACGGGGGCGAAATGAAACACCGATGCTTATTGACCTAAAAATGAAGAACATTTATTTCAGTATGTCTTTTGTAAAATTTAAACAGAATGAATCAAATATCAGAGAATAACAGAGCGGATTACTTTCCATTTCGATAGAATTAGTTTACCAACAATAGAAATATAATATTTATCGAGTCATTTACAGAATCAGATACATTAATGCAGTATCGATAAATCTAATTTATTCATTTACTGAGTTAGTTCGATCTAAACATTTATTACGAGAATGTACACGGAGTGAAGGGACCGGGCGCGAGGGCGCTGGCCGCACACAGGAATACAATACTTTTTTTTTTGGATTTTTTAAAATTTTATTCTCACGTACTTTATAAATATCTCATACTTGAAAAAAATTTACATTAAAATGTACCGGCGCGGAGGCGCATGGCGGCGCTTCAGCGCGGAGCACGCACACACACAACTAGACGAGGCAGCGCCGAGGAATATACAAATATTAATGAGCCGACACGAACCCGAGACTTTACCATCACATTGCGACGCACACCTATTCGTTTCCCCTTGTACCGCTACAATTAACATTTTTCTTACATAGTAAAATTAACGGAATACTTTAAATCTAAATAAAAGATGTCGCGGCGAGCGAGGCGAGCGCCGCCGCCTGCCCGCGTCGTACAACTGAAACGAGGACGAGTAATGTATCGCAAACACTAGAGAAATGCAGGTCCAATACGATGGTAATATTGTGTGTCATGAAACAAAATGTATATTTAAATTCTCTGCTTTTTACACACACACTAGCCGGAGGCTCACTTCGACGTCATCATGGTGACGAATTCTGGAAAAGAAAACAGAAAGCAAGCATTAGTGAAACGTTCCGCGGAGAGCACCCGAATACATTTACGAGACGATCACATTACCCTTGTAAAGATCTAAGATTAAATATTAACACAACATAAGAACACAACTAAAGTAACCGACAGATCGAATGATGCACTAATAAATAATGTAACCGCCAGTAGACAGTGAACCAAGATGTATTAAAACAGTAAATATCTAAATCGGCACCGAACAAATGCCCTCAGCCCGAGTGCAGGTCGCGGGTGGCGCGGGCGAGGCATGTGCTCGACGCGATAACGCACAACATAAACGATCCGAAGAGTTCATCATGCCACTACAAGGGGAATATGTGAAATACCACCCTCTGGATATGATCGATCAAAATGTGATAAGTATTGTCCGAAATGAGTAAAGAGACCGTGAGAGTATACCGTAAGTGTTGGTGCGCTAGCCTGAGTCGAGGAGGTAAGAGTATCGTTCGGTATGACACGACCGTCGAACGGTTGCTGGTTGCTGCTCGTTCGTGAGACGGGGTGCGGGGAGGAGCGCAGCGTGAGCACAAACAAGCAGGAGGGATCACCAGGTGGTATTTCTATAGGGAACGATGCTAACAACAGATGCATGCATTAGTGGAGGCGTGCAGGCTGGTAGCGCGCGGCACGAGGCTGCACGCTCCGGGTGAGTGAGGGAGACAGAACACGCACGAGAGACAGAGATGTGAGATCCCAACGAGAGGAGTGAGGGCGAGCGGGCGGGGGAGAGGGGGCGAGAGGCGGGAGCAGCTAACAATCCAAGAGAGGAACAGTTAATAACGAGCAGCAAACCATTCAGAGCAACACTGGTATACCTATGGAGGACGCGCCGCGCCAGCGCCGCCCGTCGGCACTCTACACTAGTGGGGGAAATCGTTTCGAGATCACAGCGTTACGGTAGAGTCCTGTCTTAGCGTTAGTTAGGGAACTACGAGAGCCGGCGGGCGCGCGCTAGCGGCTGCCGTCGCCGCGGCAGAATATGATTTGGGCGAGTGCATGGAAGTCTGCAAAGAGAACGCTTCGTCGGATGATGCGCCAACACACGTGCGGCCCGGAGTCCGGAGCCTCCGCGCACAGCCCCTGCCGTCGCTGTACGACGCGACAAGAGCTTCTCATTCGGTAAAGCTACGCCCGTTGCGCGATAGCTCACGTCGTACGGTTTACAAAGAGTTATACGAAGAAAGCTCCCGGCGAGCTGGAATCGATCGGTTCAAATGATAATATTTACCGCAGTCGGTTGTTGGCGCGGGGAGGACTGTGGGGGAGGCTCGGGGGCGGAGGGACAATCGTGGCGTGTTTACATGGCGCGACTGGCGCCCGCCCAGCCTGCTCCATACCCTAAACGTTTCGGATCTCTCGGCGGGCGTCAAGCGCGACCATACGACCACAATTGGTTTACTCATTGGCGTCCGTACTAACCAAAATAAAATCTATCACGAATTACTCAAAACTACATTCAACTGGTTGTTTACTAGGACGATATATTCTACATTGAATGGTGCCGAATGTCAATAAATATATAGATTGATAGTTTTGCTTTGATGAAGTGGTAACACACGGAACACGGTGTGGAAAGCATAAATCAGGACGCGGTTAAAAAAACTGTGATGGACTTTAGCGCGCGAACACTTTCTACGAGTTATAAAACAAAACGGACATCCGGACAGACAACCCCACGTTAGTGAGACACACAGGTACTAGTACATGCTGGCTCGTTTATTCTCATAATATCGTCAGCAAGTCATCATCGGCATTCAGAGGGTGGTATTGTATCAAGAACTTGGTGACTGCTAGGATACTGAAAGATTACACTCGTCAAAAGTAATGTAGCCCATTAAATTTCCTTACAGAAACGAATACTTTTATTTGTCGTTTGGCTACGCTTTAGGAGTAGTTACAAATCTCAAGCGCAGCCAAATGGCTAATCGGCAAAACAATCCCACGCCTATTAATTAAAATTGCATTGAATCGAACGAGATCGACACCACCGTGCACGAGCTCACGCCTTCGTTATATTCAAGTATACTTTACTATAGAAATACAAATAAATTTATT
Organism: Eupithecia subumbrata; assembly: GCA_949316285.1. NCBI lineage: Eukaryota > Metazoa > Arthropoda > Insecta > Lepidoptera > Geometridae > Eupithecia > Eupithecia subumbrata. The sequence goes on along the minus strand of OX438640.1, from coordinate 8,193,747 downwards.
TATTTATTTATTTTATTGAACTACTATTTAACCCAGTCTCTAGCTTAAAAGAGTTTCCATCAGCTTGTCTGCTTATCGGCAGACAAATGTCAATTCCCAAATAATTGATAAAGAAATTGTTTAGCTTGTGAGCAAAGTTGACTGTATAAAGGCATGTAAGGTCTTGGGATAGATATTTTCCTATTGGTGACTAAAGGGCAATGTGAAGTTAGCAGCAGAAACATAACAGAATTTCTAGCAGACTGAATTTGAACAAATACTAGAGTGTACACTAGTCTAAAACTGTGTACCTTAAGTGTTACCTATGTCACTGCTGCTTTTGGTAAAAGCGGGTTCACATGAATTCGGACCGACAGTTTTACCGGACCACAAAGGTGTCGGATGGATATTGGCATAGGTATTTCAAAAAGCGCTGTTTACATTACAGCGACCCGATAAAACTTTTATTCCGTATATTTCATACATTTTCGTTCCGGTAATACTGTCGGTCTGACCTGATGTGACCCCGCTTCAAGTCCACGACGGCCCGCTTAATTCAAATATCTATCAAGAGGTAGGTAATGGTAATGTTGGACTCACCCTCGTAATTGACCTGTCCGTCGCCGTCGATGTCGGCTTCGCGGATCATCTCGTCGACCTCCTCGTCGGTGAGCTTCTCTCCCAGGTTGGTCATCACATGGCGGAGCTCCGCGGCGGAGATGAACCCGTTCCCGTCCTTGTCGAAGACGCGGAAGGCCTCGCGGATCTCCTCCTCGCTGTCGGTGTCCTTCATCTTGCGCGCCATCATCGTCAGGAATTCGGGGAAGTCTATCGTGCCGTTGCCTGGAATATACAAATGGGAATATTTAAAATTATTGCTGGACAATCCACACAGCCGTGCCGTGGCTTGTGGTGCCTTAGAATTTGCTTCAACCCAACTCTTCCCGCGAGTTTCGTAAGAGACAACAAGGGATATCCACCGGGGGCGGGCAGCAGCGCCCCCTGCAGGACAATTCTACCATCGAACTGCGATCCCCAACCAGCATGTCCATCATATTGTATAGTGTGGGTATTATGGGCATACCCCCCCATGACGTAAAAGTCAATAAGGCGCTTATCAGGGGGACGCCTGCATCAGCAGGGACCAATACAGGCTGTTGAGGTTGAGTCCACGGTCCTCATAGCATCATCTAGCCCCAAAGTAAGCAGAGCTTGTGTTGCGGACTGTTACTGGATAACCGATCAGTACATATTATATTAGGTACATGGATAATTTTTTAATTAGACATAGAAAACACTCGGAACTCTGTTAATATTTTTGTTTCCTCCTGCGTCGTAGGAGAACCTGCGCCCAGCTTTGTAGTAAAAACATTGACATCATATTATTATGTGTTGTTAAGACTAGCAGAAACTTCAAGAACACTGTTCAAATAAATTGTCAACTTTGTGGCCATATCACATGTCACTTTTGTACAGGACAATAGTTATTAAAAGTACAATTTCAATTCATTAATACAATTATTATGCTGCTCACGTAAGAGTTAACCGACACATACTGTTCTTCGTCTAATAAAAGTTGATCGTTTCGTGTTGGCGCGAGTTTCAAATTGTATTTTTGGAGCATTTGGGATTATAAGAGTTTTTGGGCTAAAAATCAATACATTCCCAAATGCTCGCAAAATACAAGGGAATTGAAGTTTGTTTTATCAAGGGTTCATAAAAAAATGGTTTGCGATAGATTACTTTTCCTTTAGATCCATGATAAAAATATCTTGCGCCAACACGAAACGATCCACCTTGATTGTTTAGTGGTGTGACTGAAATAGGCAGAATGGATCGAGGCGACCAACCACTATGATTATCATCGATTTAAAATTAAACGAGCTATTTTTGCTAATGTGTTAGTTCAGATCCAGATAATTAAAATAGCAAACTGGCAACTGCGGTTGGAATACCTCAATCGAGTCGACGGAATAAACACATTAATTTGCTCAAAAGTAACATGGCTATTTGATCAAATACGTAAAGTCATGGAAAAAGTAACAGTAACAAAAGTTTAACAATATACCTACTGTTAAGATTAGCCAGCGGCGGAGTTTTATGGGCTTGTTGTTAATTCAAATACAAAATTAATGGGGATTATTGGAGACGAACATTAGGTAAGTAAGCGGACGCGAACATTGTATATTCTGTGGGAGATAAAATTGTTTGTATTGCTCTTCTCAGAAATTGTCGTATTCAAGTATTTATTGACGCTCCCGAGTTGTTTACTTTGGAAGATGTCGCGGATTTTACACACGAGCGTCACGAAAACAGTCAATAAAAAGCAAAATCTTCCTTTTTTAGTCACGTAAGAGATAATAAATCACTTTGTAAATGTAAGCCAGACTCTGCAGTCGGCGCGTGCACAGCTCTGCCATAAACATGTCACGTTATCCGGGGAAACATTCAGCTCGACACTTCGCCGAAATCATTTCGCATGTTCAGAGTTAACTGGCACCAGAATACCCAGGATATAACTGAGCATCTCAATTGAGGGTAGAAATAGCCATAATAATGCCTTAGTAAAAAGGAAACAACTTTCTACGCGATTCAGAGACTAACGTAACGAGACAAAATATCGCCCCAGTTGAACCGAAACTGCCGAACCGTTGTAATCGTGGTTGCAATAATAATTTCTTACCTAACGAAGGAGTCATCCAACGGGATCTTTAAACCATTTGCCATCTCAGCGTTCCATTGTAGATATCCAATGAGGGTGCGAACAATTGGCACAGCTGTCGCGGAGGTTAACGCTCGATCGAGCGAGCCGTGTTGCAAAAATAAGTTCCGGTTAAGTTTGGCCCGTCTAATTCTGGGTTTAACCTTTTCGAGGTAGTCGCGGGCTATTTATACCGCTGGCTGTGGAGAATGCGTCGCGCTTGTTGTTGTAACTGGGTCCGCAGCACCTGGGCCGCTGCAGTCGCTCGGTTCGCACTCCGCACATTTGTCATAGTTCACTTCCAACCGTCGACACATGAATTTATCTTGCTATTTAGGCCTGTCGTCACTTAGACTGTGGGAATTCGAACAGCTGTAGATTTTTTGTGAATATTCTGAAGGATTTGATCAGATTGAGCTATTAATCATTCGTAAACATTAAATCAAGACTCCATTCAGTGTATACAAGGCAATGATGGAATTAATTCAACAGCACAGATTGCTTTATGAAATATGCACGAGGTGTTGGAATATTATGACACGTTGTATGAGCGGCGTGGGATACACATCGGCTCGTCTCCTTGAACCCGCTGCGCCCGGCGCTTGTTCTGCCTGGGTACTCTACACACCGCGCCCGTATTTGTTATTTTTGCATCGATCCACAATACATTCCCAGAACGCTCAGAGTTTAGTATTTGCCTAATCCTTACAAGGATTTACCGGAATAATAAACATGTCAAGTAAACGCGTTAGAATACTTATCTGTGTTTTGCTTAATGTGCTAAATTCTACAAGTTTTAATGAGATATCTAATTGCGCGCTATGTAGATTATTTGCATAGCTAGATAATTTATTCCAACTTGAGTCATTTGCTTCATCTAGGTTAAATGATGCATGGCTAAAACTTTTGAAAAACTGCAAAAAAAATCCCGAACAGTTTGAGCCCGCAGTGATTGCCTGCTCCCGATAGCTTTCCAAACAACAATAGAAAGCCAATCGGAACCGCAATCAATCCCGCGATGCAATCACCCAGCCAGGATAAACGTTTCATAGACTAGAGTTTCGGGTGAAGTTTGATTAAGTCATTGTCGATGCTCGTGCAGCCTATATAAACATATCACACCCACACGCTCGTTGCTGGGCAAAAATACTGAATAATCTGGCTATAACCGGAGGTGAAGTCAACCAACTACATTTGTCCTCCGTTAACGGAAAAACACATTATTTTACGATAACAGCGCATGGTGCTTAAACCCAGATAATCCAGCCGGTAGCTTCAGCGAGCAAACACGAAACACGCTTAATATGGCTATTTTGCCAACAAACTCGGATAAGATACCGACTACAGCAAACAATTTGTACTGTACATTCATACTTGAATCCCTAAGCAAATAAATCTATTATATTTTTGTTCCAGTCACCCTTGGTCCACATAGTTTTCAGGTTAATTCAGGCGTGGCTAACATAATGCCGCAAGGCAGGCTGCGAAGCCCCGCAACGGCGACAAGGACATGTGACTCAACATGGCGTCAGCGCTCGCCAGCCGTCCAGCAAGCCTCCCAGCATTCCATATATGATACGTGATTGCTCGAAGATAAATTACCGATAAGTCTGTTAGTAGATCGATGTAATGAAACATGTTTTTTGCTCATGAGATGACAGACAAGTCGGAGAAATCGTTTGTGGATACGAAACCAGCTTGTTTTGAGGTTTATTAATTGTTTTGTTATTCCTTTTTAAAGAAAATTACAATAAAATAATATTTATTATAATATTTTTTTTAATGATGTAAGGCTGATATAATGATATTGCATGAGCTCATAAGCTGTTGAATCAACTGGTGAAATATGCGGAAGAAATACTGCACTTTAGGATTGTAGAATTTACGTGCCGACGACTCGTGCGGCGAGCGAGGGTTGATGCTCCGGTTAATGAGCCATATATTTATTAAGTTTACAGAGGGAATGCACACACAAGACGTTTACTGCTTCGCGAATAGAATAGATGAACCTAAGAATAATGAAATGGTAACTGAATGTAACAGTAAAGGTGCATCCCGGAGACCGCCCCATGCAAGCGTTAAAGCGAAGAGCTGCGGTGGAAATATCTGGCGGAGAGCCAGCTAAATATGCAGATTCATTAGAAACGTAGCGGCAATCCAACGTCTCCCGCGTGGTTATGAGCGCTGTCAACACTGTTTATCGCTCACCGCTATCGCGACAACACTAACTACATTCACCTGCAGTTTACTACCGGAGCTCAATTAATTTGATATTTGCGTAATTCTGATTCATTTCTGCGCGTTAACGATATTAGACTGGAGAGGTAAATATAGAAGTGGGGGACGATACGATACGAGTTATTCGGAGAATGAAAGGTCAGTCGGTCATCAGGACGTGCCGCGGTGGGATGCCTGCAGCGCTAAAGGCGACAGGAACTCGCCAGCGGCAGATCAATACCTTGGCGCGCCACCAACTACACACAAATTAGTGACTATTCCGTTAGCTATCGCTATACTTGTACAATGTTTTTGAAGCTGATTATTTCCGTCTGTTTTGTGATGGAGAATGCTCTTGACATTTGCGGCGAGGCGATTATGTCCTCCGGTTCGGGTCAGTCGCTTTGAATTACCTGCGGTTTCGAAAACGATGTCGTGTTCCTACTGTGATAATAAATGGAAGAAAAAAAAATAGCGCGTGTGTAGTAATAATAAGACAACCATACCCACCCAGTATGTAGACGATTGGCAGCAACATTGCGAGGATAAGAAAATATTTTTGACGAAAGCGAGTAGTAAACGTCATGTTTAATGAAAAACAGAACCAGTCAAAAGCATCACAAAATAAATATCTGACTGAATAATATTGCGAGTAATAACTACACAATAATAATAACGTTCGGTTTTTATCCTGAAACACATAAAAGGAAGGAAAAAATATTGAGTCATTGATAGTTGTGGCCGTTTTACCAGAAGGAAAACAAATTATCCTCTCTCGCAGGATAAATGACGGCATGGAGGTGCGAACTACATCGTAATGGGACAAGAAAGGTCAGACGTTGAGATATTGGCTCATAAATACAGCGGGTACTTTCTATGGACTGCCCACATTTATATCACGCGCTAATAGATCAACTAATAGACATCATTTCGGTTTACGAGCAAAATTTTAGGGCGTAGTTCGTCTAGATTACTCATGATTAATGTTCAAGCAGAAATACTAAACGGCATTGTTCCATGCTCACTTCCTACAGTGACATCATCGTCCGATTCTGCATGGCTTACGTAGTTGGCCATTAATTTTGATATGCTATAGCCTTCCTAGATGAACTGAAGGTCAAGAGATGATGCGAAAGGCATGTGATAATGGCATATAATAAAGCTATAAATTAGATACCAAAATTGATGAATGTAAAGTAATTCAGCCGATAACAAACTTGTAAGTGATAGCATGAACACTGTCTAAAGATAAGTTCGTGAACATTATTTCGAGATGATTAATGCAAATTCAACGTGAAGCTTCTGTGCTTAAAGTGAGATCAAAGAGTTTGTGCGCCAAAGTAGAGCACTACAATGAGATAAGCCGGTCGCTGGCGAGTTGCATGACCGGCACTGCCTATTTTTATTGCGATCCCGGATTAGACGGGTAAACATACGCGCGATCAACTTTTACAATCGGCGCTGTACACATTAAATCATACGAGCTGTAGGTGTCACTGGCTCCATATTAGCAAATAGATTATTATACTAAGGGGCTACACATGGCGGGCGAAGAGTGACGTTCGGGTCGGTTTGATCGATCGGAGGCGCGACGCAGTTGGACGCCTATTATAAATAATGAATCAGTCTGTATCTGGTAGGCACAAGCGTTATCAGCGTTTCAATCAGAGCGACAACTGAATCAATTAGGTATTGAAGGAGGAGGCTAGCGGTTCAATAGGGTTAATAGAAGCGGGAGACGCGTAGACGGTACGCGGCGACGCGGGACCATCGAGCTAATTGCTCGTTCGCCACCACGCTAATAGCTCGCCCGTACCTTATTTACGGGCCCACCTGCGCGGTGCATTTGCATTTTTATATCTTCTTCGAGTCGTAGATAAATCTCTGGAATTTATTGGATATGGATTTAGCATCGTCGAGCGGGATAATCCAAGATTCGCCGAGTCACTAGAGCCTAAGGGGATTTCTCGGGTAGCGAGCCCGCCCGACCCGGTTCCAACACGTTTCGGTATCGATCGCCGAGACCCTCGCTCGCCCCACTGGTGTCAGCTGACGAAATATACAACCTGCCTACATGAAGTGGTAGTCAATTATTGGAATAGAACATTATTTTGAAAGCTACACGCGTGTAGCGTAGCATGCTAGCAGATCATAGTTAGCACGCGCCAGCATTCGGTCAGCTGTCGTATCGACAAGTAAATTCGGTTAAATTCTCTTGCGCATTGTTACAGAAATAGCGACGACATCGGAAGCGTCGGCGACTATCTCCCTCTGGCGAGTGAACGACTCCTTATCGCAGCGTCCGTGACATCACTGGCACTACCGATGCCAACTAGAGAACTGTAACGTTTAGTCCCACAAATAAATAATACTCATCCATCATGATTCTACCATAAGGCGTATCGTATATTGATAGTACAGTACATTACAATCTATTACAACCTAGATTGGAATAATATCGATCCATGTCCATGGGCCTTTATTTTTGTTTGCTTTATTACTTTTTCGTGCACCTCTACATACAGAGAATTACCTACTGTTCATTATTTCAACATGATTGCAATGAATAAGTCAGCTGCACTCTGGCTCTTGAAAAGCCGTAAAATCTTCGCTAAAATATTCAGTAAGAGGGGTCAACAGACCCCGGGCGCTGTTGTTTGTGTCTTCGCGAATTGGGTCAGCTAGTCGCTAGGGGTCGCAAGGTGTAACAAAATGGAAAACAAAGGCACGTTCGTCGCGTCTCTTTTCGGCCAACTAGACTTGGTTGGAAATATCTGAAGGCTCAGCGCGTTTTGTTTTCAAAAGCTAAGAGAGAGAGAGGTGATTTCACTAGCGAAGAAAATTGCCTCTTATGAACGGAATAACGGACATTTCCATTACACAGAATCGATTCAATCTGCCTTCGCGTTTATCGCGGAGGCCGTAAAATAACCAAGTCCAAGGCCGCAACCACGATACTGTGATAAAGCACGTTTTAATTTCCATTTCCATAGCGTTTCTTGGAAAGCAGGGATTTGTGGTAATCTATTTCTTTCTATGCGTTGTAGAAATACTAATGCAGATTGGTTACAGTTAGAAAACAATTCGTAGTATGAAGCATGGACTGGACATTAAAATAATGACCGCGGGGCGCAGTACACGACATTCATTACCGATGGAAGTTTGCCCAAAACAATATTTATTGCTCTCGATTACATACATGTGATTCGGTACTTATAAAACGCTTCTGTTTATAAAATCATTAGACAAGAATCATGCTATTCATATCTTGTACGTGTACATTTTTAGGTGACGAATATTCAGTACGCAACCTTGACATTTCCATAATCATAAGTTTGTCACGCAAGAACTAGCAAGGCATCTTTACCGGGGCGAGTTGAACCGTCTCATCACTCGATCTGGAATTAACCGGGTCATTTCCTGGAAGCTGGCCGGGAATCCGCCGCCAATTGTTCCGCCATTTAATATTTCCCAGATCCAGCCATAAAAGACGTGGAGTTCACCGCAACGCGTGGAATTAGATACAATCAGACATTCTTGCGGCTTCAAGCCGGGACGGAATAGTCTGGGACATCCTTCAGCGAACATGAAGACCTCATTTGGTTTTACGATTGCTTTTATGTTTTTGCGTCTTAATATTGGTGAATAGTTGGTCTACGCCATCCACCATTCGAATTGTAATGAAGGCTGCAGAATAGCTACATTGTGTTACTGTTAGAGACGGCCTCGCTATGAACATTCAATAAAATCGGCATTATGTCCATGTCACGAGCATTTTAACAGGTGGTACGCGTGTGTTATCGCACGCTTTCCGCTCGCGTGTGGAGAATGAATTTGCGGCGGTCGTTGGGATGCGCAGGCACACAGGATGCTCCGCCGCCATTGTTGACTGTATACGGACAACCGTGACTGTATATCGGACATAAGACCTCCTGCCTCAAACGCCGCGACAACCGGTACAAAACAACCTTTATTAAATTATTACCTAAATACTGGTTCTGGTTCTGGTTTGACAACAGTAATTTGGAAGCGCCGTCAAATTTATCATATTATACCAACTTGCATGAAGGTAATTTGAATGACACGGGTATGTGTTCCGAGAAAGAAGGACCATAAAAACTTTTTCACGTAAAAAACTCGTGTAATAAACGGTTGCATCATACATACATAGTAATTTATCAACAGATTGATTAGAATTCCCAGTACTAATCTTATCACCGGGGCTTAAGCATCAGCACCGTGATCCAGCTTAAACGTGCAAGCTAGCCGTCTACGTCGATAATAATTTGATTGTTTCGAAACCGACTTCGAATCCCTTAATTTTACACTGTTTTTTAGTTTTGCGGGACATATACTAATCCCTCGGGAATAATTTTTTTATGTGACCAACTCGGGATCATTCTCTATACATGAGAGAAATAATTTTCAGAATCGGTCCATTAATTGACGGAGACATCGACGAACATAGACATTATTTTTAAATGAGGTCTTCTTCTGCAGACTGTACCGGAGATGAACAATTGCAGTCATTATGTGGAGCCACGCCGCACGCGAGCCTGAGACCTATTGTGTTACGAATAATTGCCGTATCAACAAGAGGCGCTCATTCCTCATCACACTATTGTTAAATACCTTTCAGAATAACATCTTTTAATAACAATCGATGATGTCAATAGAAGAAGAATCGACAACCGCGCGGGGGTAAACGTGTTCTTGAGTGGAGATCGCGGCAACCGTAGAGTACGAAGCTCTCCGCCCAGTTGGGATGACGACCTGCGAAAGTCTGCAGGCAGATGCTGGATGCGGCGAGCTGAAGACAGGGCGCTATGGCGCTCATTAGGGGAGCCTTATATCCAGCAGTGGACAGGCTGATGATGATATCAATAGAGTGGAGGCCTACTCTGTAAACGTAGCGTTGCCGTTGGCCGCCCAGTGTGGCCAGGTGGGAAACGATCTGCGAAAGACTGCTGGCATATACAGCCGCGCGATTACGCTAAAATCTCCCATTCCCATTGAATGGCCATCAGGGGAAACTGGGCATAAACGTTTCAGTTTCCAATATGGTACTAAAGATATCCATACACTTTAAGTCAAAGTCAATTGTCATAGTAATGAATGAGACTTGACTTTTTTTCCTCGATTACTGTAATTCTAATTCAAACTTACAAACAGTAAATAGATTGCAGTACAACTTAGTCGAGCAAAACAAGGCCGTATGTGAGTAACATAACTATGAATTTTGACGATATAAGTAACACAAGTATTAACAAAACAATAAAATATTACAATCGTGTTTGACATTTCTAATATTATGACGTTGGCAGCTTCGTCGTCGGTCGGCTCAATCCAGCCAGAAAATTCATTGTATTTGTTTTTGTACCATGTGATGGAAGCCGAAATTGTTTATACCTAATCTTCCCGGATGGCGATCCATTGATTGGGATACTTTAAGGTTGCGGCAAACTGACCAAGGCTCTATGCCATATGAATACTATAGAGTCTATGGTATTCATTAGGCAGCAGAGGCTGCTAATGAAATCAATCAGATCTAACTAGAGCATTCTGTCAACCAGTGTTACTAGCTAAACCAGAACCGAGGAAAGCGATTCAGTATGCAAATGTGTCACACGCAGCGCAGTGAAAGTTGGTGTCTCGGAGGCCGAAGCAGACGCCTACTTCTCAAGCCGATATTAATCTGCGTGGAACGGAACGGCATCGATCCAGTTTGTTTGTAACCGAGTGGTGTTCATTGATAAGAGGCGAGTGTCAGGGTCACCCCGGGTAAACACCGCGGGGTAATATACTCGTCATCGCCTCGAATGACCGGCGCGACGCCCACTTTATGATTGATGATGTCTTCAATGTGGGACCCATTCCAGATCATCATTGCTTTGTTTTTCCATAATATATGCTAACGTTTTACCCTTCAAGCGATTCTGAATGTAGCCCCGATACAAACGAAGAGTCAAATAGTTAAAAACCACCATGGTTCCACCACACTTAATTCATTTACAACGGGATTTTTACCATGATTTGAGTTTTGAGCTTTCCAAACAAAGCAAAGGAAAACTAAGTCATGGTTATTATCCCATTGTAAATGACTAAACGGAGGGTTTTTTGCCGTCTATTGTGGCATGATGTTGAAATCGACCAGATCAAAATCTGTTCATCATAGATTTTGATCTCGTAATTTTTTTGTTTTAAAGTTTATTGAATCGAAATGTTTTTGTTTACCTTTGTTTGACGAAAATTTGTGCAGCCATTTTAATGTGTATGATGATTTTTATCTCTGTACAAAGTAAAATCGTTACGTAAATGCGTTTTTATAAGATCTGTTTCTGATTGCTCTTATTTGCTTTCAGAACACTATCAGTTCATTTGGTGTGTAAACATGGCTGGGAGCTCTTGCCAAGATGAAAATAACAATAAAAAGTAATAATAACATTATAATAAAATTAATCTATAGGAAGCGAAGAATATTTATAGTTACCCAAGTTTATAGCACATAATAAGATTAATTAATTAATAAGTGATATAATATAATTTCGGAAATGTGTTATTTATAATTTTATTCGACGTGTTAATTTATATTTACCAATACATTCTTGTTTCTTGCTCTTTGTTCGACCAATTCTGGCAAATACTATTCAACCGAAACAAACCTAATTATCAAAGCGCGTGAACCATGAAGGCAGATAGGAAACAGATCGAGATGACGTTGGTCTGGTTGTACTGAAACAGTCGTCTCTATTGTGGACGAATAAAAACAAAATGTGCGGTTATCGCGACTCAAAGTTTATCTGTAAGCCGTAGGTAATGCTTGAATACACAATTTATGTACTTTTACATTCTGTAGAATAATTTAACGACTTATATTGCCATTGTTTACAACGAACGTGTGACGTAAATTTGACAAACTATAAATAAAATGTTATCCGTTTATCTGAATTATGTTAAAAGTTTACTAGGCACCAAATGCACCTAGGCAGAAATCCTGCTTTAGGTACAGGCGAAAGATTGTGAAGATAAAGTTACGTTATACAGGGTGCACCAAACAGCGACGTCAAAAGAAAATTATGCATCACCCCTGTATGTTCCCCGATTTTTCGTAGTATTATGATTTTTTTTCGTTTGGTTTGAGAACTTTCAACGGTTAAAACTGTTTTATAATATTTTTTGTGGAATTTTAGGGTTTTTTTTTTTAATAAGCCGCATGAATCGTATATAAAAACGTAAAAAAATAAACTCGAAAACTACGAAAAAGCGGGGCACATACCTACATGGGGTATTTTAGGTACCCCCAGGGGCGAGGCATTAATTTTTTTGACGTCACTGTTTGGTACAGGGTGGACCCTGTACTAAACAGTGACAGGGATATTTTGGGCGGAGACAAGTTCTGAACGGATCGACGTGACATTTTGCTGAGTGAGATGTAGTTCTATACTCGTTTCTAGAATCTAAGATATTTTATGTCAACAACAAGACATTTACTAGTGAACATCTAACGAAGAATGATAACAATAACAGAAAATAACAAGGTAATCACTAAAACAGAAACACAAACATTAACAACGCATTATTGCACTGTTTGTTAAAAAAATCTAGGATCTGGAATAGGCTACTTTTACTCGGTCGTTGTTAAAGTCTGACTTATGTGTGCAAAACTTTTTATCTGGTATCTGAATTACATGTAGAGCCTAGAAAATACTAAAAACCCGTTCAAACATTTTTCTCCGAGCTTCGCTACCCACCAAGTACTAGTGTCGGTTTAAAAGGGAATTAGCTGCAATTAAAACGCTAATATGGCACTTTTGCATGCGCTCCGTAAATGGAACATTATTGCAGTCTTTTTTCCTTCCTACAAGGTGTAATTTGCTGTGACGCATGACGCGTCCTCGAAAAATCTAAGCATGTTTTTAAAATTATAATAGGTCTTTTGTTAACGAAATGGTTATAACAGGAAAAAATTTAGACGTGCTAGTGTGGAACTTTTGTGTTAAATAAACACCCACCGCAAATATTTATAGAAGCATTAATGTTTTTATTGAAAAGTTTATTGCTTTCCTAGGCCTGTGTGAATATAACGCGATTCCCGACATTATCCACGCGCTAAAAGGATTCGTATAGCTCCATTTATGTCACTTTTTATTAGATTGCCCATAAACCAGCGAGAGCCTATCTATCTTAGGTGTTTATTGTATGGCCGTGTAATTTCTTGCCCGATATCCTGCGATCATGGGCAGGTGTGAATAAAACTGTGCTTATCGGCGGATAACGGTCGCGTATCAATCAGTATTTAATGTCGATCACATTCCACTAGCTAGCAAATACACTAGCCAAACTCGATGTAGAATGTTTGTAAAAAAATTGCCCATACTCACTCTGTTGCCGTGGAATTTACATTAATTGTCGATTTGTAATCCTTCTTTCAATAAATATTGCTTACAATTGTATCTGAAACTCGACGCCCAGTAAGCGAGTTTTAGTTTTTGTGTCGTGGTTTGTTTACAAACATTCCACATCGAGTTGTCAACTAACAACCGATTATAATCAGAATCAGTTATAAATAAATAAAATAAAATAAAATAAAAAGTTTGTTTATTCAGACATAATTTTGTCCATAAATTACACACACACACACGTCATATAAAAATATTACAAAAAATCAGAGGTGAAATATAATTTAATGAGTTGTAAGAGTTGCGCAGCCATTCAACAGAATCCCAACTTAAGAGGTCTAAAGAGTTAGGATCCTGTTGAAAGACTGCATGATGGGCGAAGCAAACTTACTGCCTACAACCTTCAGGATGGTGTTGGTACTGCTCCACGTTCTGCGCAGCAGTGAGGCGGTTTTCTTACGGATGATGGCGTGAAAGCCATCAACCTGGGCCTCAGCAAACATGAGGGATGCGCTGCAGAAGCGAGGCAGCCCCAACAACATCCTGAAGGCGTTATTATACTGTACACGCAGAGCGCTGAGCGATCTTTTAGTAAAGCTAGCCCAAAGGCTGCCCGTATAGAATGATTGGCAGTAGGCTTTGAACAGCGTGATTTTCACTTGCCTACTGCAACGAGCAAACCTTCGCGCCAGCATATTAGTTATGCTGACCATGTAGTGTACGCGCAGACTAAAAACTTCTGATTCTAATTCGGGGCCAGATCTACACACAAATTGCTTATTTAGCGCTAAATGAGGCTAAAACAGTGAATGTAGTTTCGCGGTAGGTATTCCTGTTATTGGCTAAATGTAGCTGCGGTCAAACTCATTGCCGCGACGCCCACTAATGAGGAAACTAGGTACTCGGTTACTCCAACTACTTCCAACTGCAGTTAGCCAGCGCGATTCCTTATCTGAACTGCTGTGGCAGGTATGCTTTATGATACTCGAACCTACCTACAAGAATCTTACGCAGTTTTACACGGACTTCAGTTTCATCATTTAACTTAGTTTACACCGTTTACGGTGATTGATGCATATTTAAAGACAATGATGAATTTGATTCTAGATTATGCTATCGCGAATTCCATTGACTAGTGGTCATTCATGACTTCACACCTAGTCATTATAGTGATTCATCTAAAGTTTCGATCACCCTTTATGGTAAATAGGTAGGAAATAAAGTATGAGATGCAAACGATAATTTACCATCAAGGCTCGTTGTCAAGGCCGTTAAATCACGAGTTGAAGAATAGAGAGGAATTGGGCCCAGTAGTGAGACAGTAACCTCGCAAATAAACATTCAAGCGATTGGTCACACCTGAACAGCACACCTTGATATACAAACTGAAGGTCAGACAGAAACCAAAGTGGCAACCCTCCACTGTCCCAACTGAACCCATTTAATACAGCTTTCTCAAAAACTCTTATTATGTTAAGGTTTCAGTATCTGTAGAGGTTTCTGAAACTGAATATACCAAATCTTAGACAATCCACACAGCATCATGTAACTCCAAAGCTACCAGAGCTTTAGTTATGGGTAACTGAAAAAAAATATAAACCGCTGGATACAGAGAGCGTAGAGCTGGTCACTGTGGCCATCTTTGGGGGAGGCCCCTGTCCAGCACTAGCCATCTTGGGCTGATGAGATGACTAATAAGCAAGGTAAGTGACTCACCGTCTGCGTCAACTTCGTTGATCATGTCTTGCAGCTCGGCTTCTGTGGGGTTCTGTCCGAGGGACCGCATGACGGTGCCCAGCTCTTTGGTCGTGATGGTGCCATCGCCGTCCTTGTCGAACAATGAAAACGCCTCCTTGAATTCCGCGATCTGTTCTTCCGTTAGTTGATCCGCCTACGGAAAAGAACAATATTACTACTGTGTTAAGAGCTACTTTCGTGGAGCACGTAGATAATTAGTTTGATGACTTTGATGGCCCAAGAAGTCTCATAAAATAGTTTTACGAGTTCCGAGATCTGCGATAACTTTGCAAATTAAGTTAGGGGCCGTACGTTTTGTGCCATGACGACCATCGTCTCAGAGTTCTGTAGACTGAAGAGTTGTCGGGTCGCGGGTGCGTTATCGCTATCAGTAGCGATAAGATAGGAACACGAGATTATGTGTAATTACAGCCTCGCGCCGCGTCACACTGCGGGGTTTGCAACCCTGATACCGAATGCCGCAGTACACTTATCGCTTATCGACACACATACCTAATCATTAATTATGGCAATATACTCAATGCCAATGTACAACGAAATACTGATAATTTAATTAGTCAATTTTAATCAATACCTACATTCACACCACACACACTACATTCAATATCAGGTCAAGTGTGAGTTGAAGTATCATCAAAAATTATATCATATTTTTGCCACTAAATAAGTATTCAAGAGCTACATGTCTGAATGAATTCCTACTGCAATAGGCTAGAACTAGAAGACGTGATAGGGCACTAACCCGATCCAAATCAGCGCCACCACCTATTTTATCTTATTTATACTGTTAAACGAAGGAATTTTCAAAAATCGATTGGCCAGTTTGTGATTCCTATCATAAGCTTTTTTTTAATGCCTCTATAATTTGAGCATAGTGTAGGTGGAGATGTGCAGTTGCACTTTTTTGCCACCATGGTTGGCCTAAAAGAACAACTTCGCATCTCTGCTTAATGTATACGAAATGAAAGTTGTATAATACGTAAGCCTGTATCACGTTTGCCAGTCATAGATCTATGCCTGAGTGACGTTTACGCCTTAGAAAGCATTACTCAAGCATAGGTTGAAGACTGAGCAAGCTTTCATAATAAGGGCATAGTCAGTGAAGACTTCTCATTTCATGAGATAGACAACCAATTATTTATCTTCACTCTTAATAATAAAATTATGAAAACAAAAAACTGACTTCTAATTCATTTATAGGTATTTTTTTCCACTGTTTTGTAAGTTTCGCAGGATAAATAGTAATTCCTTAGGAATAAAATTTAAGTATAGGACCACCCTGGGATAAGAGATTCTTATAAAAATGAATAGCTAAATGTGTTGCTAAGCCCTTGGGAAAGCCTGGACTGATGTAAGATTTTTTTTTAAATATTCCTAGAAACCCATCTGGAAAGAAAAATTGCCCGGAAAACGCAAAAACTACCATTTAAATTTACCGCGAATGGAAACCCAGTGGGGCGCAGCAAGTTTTCAGTACTAAACTAAAAAATTAATTAGTGAACATACCTACAAAAAAACATACAAACCTCCTTTTTAGAGTTGGTTCATAAATAAAATAGCCTTTTATGAACCAGTTCAATTACCTAGGACATAATTTTCCACACAAATATATAAAAATGATGAGGTTAAATAAGCCAAGTTATTGATGCTTTCATTCAATGTCACAGAGCTGAGTGTGCCCTCGGGCAGGCCTCCTTAAACACTCTCCATGGTGACCTATCCTCGGCCACCCTTGTCCCAATCTTCCTACATGATGACAACTAATGCAATGCATACGGCATCTGAAGGATATGGATCAGTTGAGCTACCTCTAGATTGTTTGCAACATTCAGTTGCTGTTAACTCAACTGTTTCAATTTTAAATACTCCTTCTAATTTGTTTCTATTCTTTGATTGTAATTTTCTGTTAATAAAATGTTGTCAGATCTAACTTATTACAATTTTCAACAAACCTAGGAATATATATTATAAATAACAATATTAAAGTAATTTTGCCATCAACACCCAAAATAACATACCTCATTAACACCTTGTAGTTTATATAATACATTTAAGTGACAAACTATCAACTCGTTTAACCCTAGAGTGGGCGCGCTATGTCAATTTTGCCGCCTTTGGTGAACAAACGATATTATTTTAACAACTATTTACGTGTCAAGGTCAAGCTGGCCAGTAGCTGCCCCCCCTCTATTCATCTACCTGTGTCGTAAGTTTGAACCCAATCAGTGCACGGGTTGCCGCAGGAAGAGAGGGTTGTTGCCACCGGGTTTCGCGCGGCGGCAAATTTGTCACGGCGCGCCTACTCACGTAAGTAAAATTAATGACTGTGCTTATTACTACAACTAGAATTTGTTTAGTTTTTATTTTAATTTTGTTACTTTTTTATCATACTGATGACCGACTGTTATATTATAGACTCGCTCTGAATGATTATCATAACTTTTGCCTGAATTTTACTTAGCTGGTGTACCTACATAGCTAGGTATACAAAGCATACTTGCGACATCGTCCGCAAGTAAAAGTAGGTACGATATCTACGTAGATACTGGTATGAATGAATGGAATATGTATTGGGGAGTTCATTCGTACCTACTTTTACTTGCGGAAGGTATCTACTACTGAAAGTACCTACCTAGTATTCATAAAAATAGATTGATGTCTACTTATTATTATTTTTAGGTTTTCTCCGTGCTAAACATACATTATGGATAGACAAGACGCCCAAATAGTTCCATGGTTGATCGAACAATCGCAGGAATAAGAATAAATAGTCAGATTATTTACAAAGCAAATACTGAGCACTTGATGTTACGAAGGCTGTTTTTGAAAGAAATCTCTCTGGCCCTAACCAAACCACATATTACCAGAAGATCTAGCCTCAATACATTGAATTTACCATTGAGGAACCAAATAGCTCGCTTTGTAGCACCAGAAGACTAACCCTCATCTCCAAAAAGGCAAGGAAGATGCGCGATATGTCCGTCTAAGAAAAATAGGAGGACCAAAAAAGGGTGTCATATTTGCCAAAAGTTGCTGTGCAATGACCACTGTGTGTACCTGTGCCAAGGCTGTTTTGCTGAAAAATATGCTAGCGAAGACGATGGCATATAATTTAATTCTATTTTATGTATTTTTTTAAGTTTTATCTGGATTAAGATAAATATGTTCCTAAAAACCAAGATTATTTTCCAAAGATGATTGAAATCCAAAGTGCCTCATAATTAGTTATCTATATTAAATAAATTTTAATTTTTCTAACAGCTGATGTTTTGTTTTAAACCCCTAAAAGAAAACAATTGTTATTTTTTAACTGCATGTTCGCAAAATAGTTAGTTAAACATGGGCGGCAAAATGCTCCCCACGCGCCCACTAACGTTCCATGCAAAAGCGCGCCTACTCTAGGGTTAAGAATGTTGGATGATAACTTAAAGTACAGAGTTAAAACCAGGATGTTATCAATAGCCTCTTGGGCAATTACAAGTTGCAGGCATTGTTCCACAAACTGTCTCAGTATCTCAGTAGGTATGAATGCTGCCTTTGTTCATGTTCACTCACAATGCAAATGTAGTGGGAACTGTAATCTCATGCAGCTGATAGCAGCCCTGTGCCAACAATAGCTACTAAACTACTGGCAATTCAAATAGCAGAGTAATGAAGCAATTTTTTTTTAATTATCTGTGACAGACAGCCAGTTATTAAAAGAAGATTATTCAAGGTCGGACTAAGCTAAATATTGATCAGCGAATAGGTACTTTATAGTTTACATGTAACAATTTTTTATTTGATAGACATTAGCATGGCAATGTGAAAAATCCCTGACATTTTACCGAGTCATAACAAACCAAGTAAGCAAACATGCCTTTACAAGCTGTTACAGTACAAATTATAATATTGAGGTTGATCGTTTTCCATACTCCTGTCCTGCATAATGAGCGCGATAACCATAGGCGGCGACATCACGGCAATACATCACTCAATGCACACATTCTACCGACTCACTATCATCCAAATATGTATCAAATTAGCATACGCGGCCAGTTCACCTTCAAAAATAACGGTTAGAAAACAATCTCGTGTGATAATAGAGTGTCGTGATAGAGAGGGAGATGGATCGGAGTCAGCTGTGACAGGTGCGGCCGCGGGAAGCGACGGCGGCCTCGCGGGACAACATTACCATTGTCCGGCGCCGGTCAACGGCTCTCCTGATACGCGAACTGCGTATCAAAAAATATCGCAAAGCGATGACGATGAGTCAACGGGCGTCTGACAGTTACACCGGTCGATTGACGCTGGTGATGTGATGACTCTTGCGCCGTACACAAACTGAATACTTTGGAATCACTTGTTTACTGATAACACTAGCTAGAGTATGCGACCGAAACTTTATTCCAACAGGCAGCGTTGGTCGACCGGCTCTGAGCAAAATAACGTCACTGACTTCACCGGCTACGGAACTATGGCGACGGACGTTTCTCGACCCATTTTGACGGTTGAATGTGATGTTTACGGTCCCCGAAATCAAAACTCTCATCATTACACTCTGGCTTCCTTCTCTTTTCATTCCTTGTTCGGGTTCATCAACGATTTCATTCCGCATTGCGGTAAAAAACGGCCATCACAATAATATAAATGGAGGCCGTCATCACTAAAACACCGATGCACCAAATCTCCAAAATATACCCGGGACCATGTCCGGGAAGATCCCCTGAATGCACTTTTTACACGATTCAGCAAAAATAACACTCACCATTGTAGATTAACTTGGATTATCTGGAGCTACACTAAAAATCACAGTCTACGCCGCAAAAGCGACCGCACGGAACGACGGTTGACACGATACTGCCGCCCCCCCTCGCGCGAGCGGCCGCGCCGAGAAGCTCGCGACACCGATTCGCTTTGAGCCCGGCGCGAGTTGTTCCGAATCGACTATTCGATTAGCCGTGTTCTCATAGCCGTTCTCCGATCCTTGGATTGGATAGTCCGAGCACTAAACTGGATGCTGTCACTTTATAAAACAAGGATAGCAAACGTCCAAGTCCATGTCTCGAAGCGCACAACACAAGATTAAATTTGAACCGCAAAGGATAGTCGGTTTTATATCGGGCGGGTGCGGCGGTAACGTGAACGTTGCTTCTTCGGCGCGCGCCGATTGGATGTCGCGCACCTGCAATGCGTCACTGCGGGAGCTGGCAGCCGGCGGCGGCGGCGGCGGCGGCGAGCGCGGTGCGTGGATGGTGGGCGGCGGCGGCAGCGTCTCCAGATGACGGCGGCGACTAAACCTACTACTGACAGCAAGGGTTACGATGCTCTAGCTCGCGGTCGCAGCCGAGGGCGCGCCGCAGTGTCCACAGGACAGACAACCGACCGACGCGCTAACGACATAATCATGACACCTGCTTTTTGACAATGTGGTTGCCAAGCTTGGGCTTCTCGACCAACACGCGTACCTAACTACCTACCTATTAACATAATATTTAGGCTCATATGGTCAAGGTACCCACTAACCTACTTGCTTTTGCTCTTTCTGGGTTCCACAGTTTATTTATTTTAGCATCAGTTATTGAGTATTAGACACTTCTAGTTCCTTTTGTTGGCAATAACTAGTTTCTGCCTGCTGCTTAGCACGCGTGGTTTCTACACGTTGCTTTAGGTACGTTATTACAATCCGATGGGAACTGAATTAGATGTACCTACAGCTAGATAATGCTGTGTGAATTGTCCAGCATTATTAATTTTTTTTTAAATATTAGTTTTGGCTTGAAGGATTAATTAAAAGAAACATGAATGCTAGACAATTAATCGTATAATCTCACAAAACATAGGTAGGTAGTATGAACTCGCATTTAAATTATATAGGCACATATAGGTAACAGAGTTTGTAAGTATGTATACTTTTAATTTAATTTTTATTTTCTGTACAATAATCTAGGCTAGAACCTATCCACCTACCCAGGACTAGGTATAGGTATTAGTCATTTGGAGTTTACTGTCCGGCGCGGGGCACGGCGGCGGCCAGGAGCGAAGTGAAGTGCATTCGTGGCTCGCTCGACTCCATGGCTCGGGTTGGATCGGTTCGGTCGCAGGTTTGAGTCACGATGCGACGCTCCTCGGTCGGCTCGTCGGCTTGGTCAGCTCCGTCGGACGGACGGTCGGCGGCTCGGCGTGCGTTCTTAAAGCTTGAATTTGACGCGCTTCGTTCACGTCACACGTTGACAGCGGGAAAAGAAACGACAGCTTATTATTAAACATTCGTCCATCCATCCATCCAAACTTTCGCACATAAAATCAACTTTTTATCAGTGTGATGTGATTAGAAGGACTACTTCACGTAGATTTCGTGACATTATCTGTTCTGATATGACGTGTAGTTCATGAAACATAGATTAAAAAAATATTGAGTGTGAGCGCGCGCGCAGGATCATGTAAGCACTTATTGAACGCACCCAGCTCAGCTTGAAAATGCTTCGAATAATAATCGACAATTCGACAAGACAAACAGTTATCGATACTATTTCTGCGCGTCCATCGCTACTTCAAAATATTGGCGGTGAAATTGACACCTTTAGATCAGAAAATAAACAAAAGCAAACTCAAGCAAACTGGTGTTCAGCGCCATCTAGTAACATTACAGTGAACTTGAACGTTGAAAAGATTTCGCGCCAACTTTAAATCTTAATTTTATTCCAAGCTAAGCTGCATTGGGCGAAAGTACTTTACGATAAAATACTATAAAGTTAGAAAATAAATGAAGTCATCCAGCTGGCGTCGGAGTCAGACAGGTGTGCGAACTGCGAACCTCCACCAAGCCATGGTTTAGCAGAGAACACAGACATTTACCGCCATTCTGGGTAATTACTATAGTTAGGTACTTAATGGGAGCGCCACTCATCGCGTAATGGCGTTCACTTCGATTGCTAGCACGCACGCTAGTAGAATTCTATATACCTATTTATACGGCTAGTAGGTAGGTACGCATATTTTTTATAATGGTTTATTACTTTTTGCACGACAAAAATGTACAGTTTGTTCAAGTAAATCAGTAGGAAATCATAGTAATCATTTAAGCAGTTGTTTCATGTGTAGTATTTCAAGTTCTTAGGAAATACTGAGAAGTAGGTACTAGGTACCTATACCCATTATACCTACCTACCTATAACCTATTAATTTTAAGGAACGTTTGCGTTGGTAGGTACTTGCAATGCGAGTACCTAAGTATCAGTACCTACCTGCAATACTGCCCTCTATAGGAGAAAAAGCACAAGTGACAAATTTTGTCAAATTGAGTTACATAGGTACATTCCCGGGCTCAGTGAAAAATTTGTGATTTTTCTGTCTAGGAATATTGGCGATATTTCCCATAGGAGCGAAGTTAGACAAGCACAAGTGCATTATATTTTCTCAAAAGTACTTCCTGTTTGAAGAAGAAAAAACATAACCCTGACATCAGACGCAGAAAACGACTTAAGTAACCACATATGTTTTTTTTTATTGGTATACGATTTGAACGAAATGATCGACTTCTATTCTGAAAACGCATATCATTGAATACTAAGCAAAATAAACACAAATGTAAACAAATGCTTTTTCTTTGTACGTAAAGAATGTCACATAGTGGCTTGCTAATTGCGCTGGACAAAATAAAAATTGGTGCCTCTCCTGAATTATTTGAAAAACTCAGGAGAGCTAAGTACTGAAACCATTAGGTACTTTAAATTATTTCGAACCTGGGGCACACATTTATGTCTGCGGACAGTTTTCATCATCAGGTGGAACTTTCAATGAAAATAATGTTGAAGTTATACGATTTCAGAGATTTCAAAACCGCAGTAAAAAAAGCTAACAGTGGCAAAGTCCAAGAAATGAAGGTCAGTGATTTTTTTACTTTTGAAGACTGTGTAGCTTCCAGGAAAATCAGCATACCCAGACCGCGCCCTTATCTAAGCGATATGGTACAAGCGAAATTTACAAAAGGAGATAGTAAGATTAACTACAAAACATCTTTTGAAGGTGAAAACATTGAACTAGACTTTATTAAACCAAGTAGGTATTTTAAAGAATGGCTTCCCTTTGTCGAAGTTCAAAGAAGAACCCAGAGGAATTACTTCCAAAAGGAAACATGACATCATTCAACGACTAGCAAAACTGATGCCGCCAAATAGGGTAAAATTTTGGGAAGATCTTCCTGGTAATGACGAGGTTGCTGAACTTATATATGATTATGACACTTGAGGGTACCTACGTAAAAAAACATCTGAAACCTTAGTATTAAGGGTCCGGCGACGGATGTATTTTCCATACAAACGAAATACCAAAATTATTTTTAAATTGAGCATATTTTCACTATGGTCTGTTATTATTTGTATTAAAATAGTATTTATCTAGGTTCCTGCCACAATTTTTTTTTCAAAATACCTTTATGAAATGAAATTAAACCTAATCGCATTTTTACATCAAAGAATGAATGTTGTCTTAGTTATTGTGTAGATAAGTATTTTGAAAAAATCTTATGGCAGGAACCTATATAAATACTATCCTAACACAAATAATACCAAACCATGGTGAAAACATTCTCAAATTACAAATCATTTTGGTACTACGTTTGTATGGGAAATTCATCCGTCGCCGGACCCTTAAGTAAAATTGCTTGCAAAGTTGATTAAACCTTTTTTAAGTTGTTGCCAAATGGTTCTGCATAAAACCTTAAGATATAGTAATGCAAATAAATAAAAACTCTTTATGTGATTTGATTTTAATGAATAATTTAAAGTTATACGTTTTTTTGTATTACTTTTTCCCTAGGATACATTAAAGATTACTAAAGAATAAAGCACAATTACGTGTTTGTGTTTTTTTTGCTTCCTAAAATTACTACATAGTACATTAAAAAAACACATGTGTGTAGTTGTGCTTTTTTTCTTCATCCCTTAACTCAAAAGGGATATCAAATAGGAGGTAGGAATATTTTTTTCTAAATAGTTAATTTAATTTCAATATTCTCTGTAAAAATATTTTATAGTAAAAATTCTATATCAATAATACATATGATAAAAAAAGATTCAGCTTCGCAACTCATCTCTAAAGCAATTGCACTAAAGCGTAAAGTTTTTTCAATTTATCTCGAAACTTAGGTTACAGCAGTTGTGCTTTTTCTTCTACAGAGGGCAGAATATGAGTGGGTTACATTATGTAAACAACAGAGACAGACAAACAAAGAAAAAACTTGATCACTGAATAATATGCTTTGTGATGAATGTGATAGAATCTATCCAATCAATACTTTGCTATACTTATATACCTACATTACATATTACTTGCTCAAGTACTTAAAGTAGATAGGTTATAATTGTAGTAGGTATTTATTTTAGTAGGTAATTGATTTATAAAGAATAACCCATTCATAGAGAAATTAGTCGCTGCTATAACAGCTGCTACACATTTTATATTGTTAAATAAATGAGTTCTACCTACGACTTACTCATGAACATGTTACATTTTCGAGTTTTCAAGGTATTTTTTTTTGTATATTGAAGAAAGACAAGCCTATAATTTGATTGTTTTGCCACATACCTACCTTGGCACGTTATATTTCCACTTTGTTTTGCCTCATACTTTAGCACGTTAAATTTCCACTTTGTTTTGCCTTATCGCCATTATTCCGACAAGGGACAAAAAGCGGTTCTAACTACAACAAACAATTTGTAGAGCCCTATTGTGCGGCCTCTGTCGGTGGAACTACCCAGCAACTATTCAAAGGAGCACCACAATGCCCAATTTCGACTTGAACAAGAGAAATTGCCCCTTATTCCTCGTCAGTTACCGAATTACCTTGCTTTGTAACGAGTTGTTTCGAATTGGCTTTGGTTGTGTTTTGATGTTCTCTCGTCTTTAAAATGAAAAGTTACATACTATGTCATCTTTGTAGGTATCAACATTCGATCCTACCATCATCATCTTTGTACGAATCCGTTGACAGCCACAGTTAGGTAGGTATAAAATTGTCGCACTCCTGGAAAGCACCACTGCAGCTCAGCACAAAGATATGCATTCAAATATGAGCTTTTAACATTGTAACATTTAGATGAATTTTATATTGACGGCATCAGATGACAGACAGCACGCGTTCGAAGCTTGTGGGAAGCCATTTTGTCACCGTAAAATGTATCAGAGATAACGTGTTTAAGCCCATATTTGAATGCACGTTTTATGCAGTGTGGTAGTAGTAATTGTATTACAGAGAGCGCAGAGGTTATAGCCTCCGGTCTTGCACGCTGCCTGCTGCTCTTTTTCCGGCCAATAAAATACAACGGTCAAATAGCAGAATAGAATAGACTACTTAGCCACGAACGTAAGTGTCAAGGCATAGGTACATTTATATTGTTTATGAATGAAATATGCCGAAGTGGTGGTGTGAAAACGGTCAAATAAAATAAAATAAAGGTTCCCAATTTTCTCTAGTTTCCTATAAAAAGCGCTGCCAATTTATTCGCCGTATCAGTATTTGGTGGGTGGGTCTTTACTAAATTAACGAATTCGTAGAATCTGGTGCCAAATGTGTCCATAATTAAAAATTGGCTGGCGTGTGCGCGATAGGCCCTGAGTGACGCTTGGCAAGGGTGGCTTCACATTTGGCACGGGCCCTGACTGAATCAGGCTGGAGTAAACCTTATGGCTGATCCCAAAATTAAGGGCGAGATTTATGAGCTTTTGAACACTAGGTGCTGATAGCACAGAATACCTACGCTAATAGTAAAAACACTACGAGGACATTTAAATTGTCCCGTTTCAGAATGTCGATATGCATATAAAAACTTTTATAACTTCGTAGTGACTTGAGCGCACTCGCAGCTTGAAAGCTGGCGGTTTTTACAGGCCTTGATTTACAACTGCAATAATTTCCTAGGTCTTTTTTTCTATTTCATCTACCTTTCTTTACACCATCACCATCATCATCCACAACTCGACTTCACCCATTGCTGGGTATCGGCAGAGAATTTACAGGATTACGAATAACCAAAGACATTTTAAAATGTCTTTGCCAATAGCCCTGTTTAATTATACTAACGTAGCATGGGACTCCAAGCTCTCGTGCACCTTACGACTTACAGCTTTTCTTTTCATTTTATAACCTAGTATTATAGTTATTTTGTAAATGTTTAAACTAGATATTATGTACCTATTTACTTATGTATTTGCTGTTCTTGTTTCTAGTGTATTATATGAGAAAGCTCCCTCAGGGTTCGGATTATGTAGATTGGGCGCCGTAACGAAGGCAACGGGTTGAAATATGAACTCATCTACATTCATTATACTAGTGATGGGAATAAATAACCGAGGGTAAACGTTCTGCTAATTAATTCTGCAGATCCAATTATTTTTCATTTTGAAATCAAATTTCAAAAATTTTTGTCTTATTATTCTGGCAATTTTATGCATGCTACGACATAACTAACATGGAAAACGTTTATTCAATTTTGGTTTTGACCCATAGCTTTCCAACCTCTCAAGTACCTACTTAAGAGCTTCGATATTCATTGATTTGCGGTATGCTTGTGCTTCTCACATTGACAAAGTTCTTATCAATACAAATGCTTAGGTAAGGTACTCTATATTCATCATTATCATTAGTAATCGCTATAGATGTTTTCGTAGCATCAGTTAGGTTAGGAGTCAGCCGAGCACTGCACTTTTTATTATTCACCAAAGAATATTTTTTTTTCATTCAATTATATTTATTCACACAAGACATGGCACATTATACCTACATGGGTGGAACGAGACGGCCGTGTTGCAGACATGCAACACGGCCGTCTAGTTCCACGCTCTCAAAGCTCGGTGTTGCCCTCCGCGCGTGACGTATCCAAGAGTCCTGGGTCTAAAGGATATAAAGCACTTTGATATTTGATATTTGCGCGACTTCCGCGTTTTGAGAAATACCGCTAAATTCCTCATTAGACAAAAAAGCTTTATTTGTTTAAAATCTCACTGAATTTTTTTATAATTCTGTGTACGTGAGTTTTGAAAAAAAATTGGAGAATTAGGGAATTATTCGAAAGACGAAAATAAAGTGATTGCGAACTGACTGTAATATTTCTAATAAACCGCCATTTATGTTTGTACATTTTTACACTTCCGTACCTCAAAAGGAAAAAAGGAACCCTTAAAAGATCACTTTGATGTCCGTATGTCTGAATGCGTCGGAACGCGTTGAGGTATCGGTAAGGGTGGTAAGGGAAATTTAAATCAAAACTCAAGTCCGTAACCTCTTGGACCCTTGATATAAAATAAAACTTCTAAGTCAACACAATCAAAAGTTACAGCCGTTTGTGTCCGAATATTTTGAAATTTCCAAGGGAATCGCATGCACACAAATCTATAGGGTACTTCCCGTAGACCTAGAATCATGCCTTAGTGCGCGAGTCCGACTCGCACTTGACATTTTATTTTAATTATTTCATCTTATTGCATACTCTAGCCTACAGGGTACACAAATAGGTTCATGCAAAACTCTGTAATGGTTTTGTTATGCCATAAAACATTGACTACTGAATACTAATTGGGTGGTGTTATGCCTCACACAACTCGACCATAACCTCAGAACTATACATAATGAGTAACCTTATCTGAAGCGGCATATTTCAGAGATATTCATCATCCTCAACATCAGAAGCGCGCGAGCACGACCACAGATGTTATCTAGCGCCGGCCCCCGGCGCCACTCACTCCCCATGATTGCCATTTTGCATAATAAATGACTTATTAAAGCGGTATGCATTCGGAGCACCAAGAAAAATACTAAGTTTTAGCATAAGGCTTTCATTTACAAGCGGAAACGGCAGGGCTGCGGCGAGGGGTTGACAGTAATTAAAAATGTTTTAGTTCATGAACCTTTTAACATCACGCAGAAACTAAAGTTCACAATTGGGTATTTCATTATTTTACACGCACATTTTAGGTTTTAATATTTTATAGCAAAATGTAAATAGGACGTATGAACAACTCACATATCAGAACAGCTCACATAAGACCATCGCTTAGCTGGCAGATTGATGATCGCAGATTAGTTGGCAAAAATACACCTGTGGAAGCTTTGCCCTGCCTCTGTACCTCTCTAGTTGCCTAAGACGACTCTTACGACATCCACGGAAATGTGAATCCATGGAACCCATGATCAATCACAATCTACAAAACTCTCAATATCACACTAATTAATTTCTTACGTAGATATTGAAATAAAATTGGGTATAATCTATATTTTATAAAAAAGAAAACTGGGTGACTCATCAAGAGATCTCTGTAACTACAAGAGCTATGAAGGTGAAATTTTGCATGGAGGTTCCTTTCAGGACGTAGGCATAGGCACCCGCTCAGAATTTTTTGAAATTCGTTTTCTAAAGAAGTTAAAATGGGGTCGTAATTGACTAACTAATTTTTTAAACAAGCATTCCTAGAAGGATGAAATGGGGATATGTTTTCTGTTTTCTCATATTATCTTTAAAATCGTAAAGGATTGGTTGTAAAACTTTGGCCTTGATAGTTAACATGGGAACCAACATCACTTGGGGTATTACTAAAGTCCACGCGAATGAAATCGCGGGCGGGTCAGCTAGTATTAAATAAAGTGAGTCCACAGCAACCCTACTATAACAAAAGAGTTGATGTGAAAGAGTGTATTTGCATGGAGCGCGATAGTAGACACGCGTCGTTGACTGCGACAAGCTACTTGCTACAACTTTATGCAAAAATATATCCTGAGAGTGTTATTATGTTGAAAGCTTAAAACACGAAATCTTTGTTTACTGCGGAAACTAAGCTAAGACAAAATACCTAGGTGACTTTTCGTAGCATCGTAGAAAACGGTTTGCGACGATGCTACAGTTACAGCGTAGAATCGAGCTGGTTCATCTCTCTACGAAGCTACGAAATCTACGCTTGCTACGGGAAAAGAGCTACGAAATCTTTGATTGCTATGAAGGTACGAAATCTAAGCTTGTTCCGGGAGAAATGCTAAGAAATATATATATGTTTGCTACGATACCTACGCAATTTTCACTTGCTATTGATCTCTTTGTCAATAGGTACTTGCGACGGAGAAATAGCTATAAAATCATTCTTTGAAAAGATCTCGGTTACTTCGTTGCAACGGGTATTTATTCTTACTACGAAATCGCTATATTTTTATTTAAATGTTTTATAACGTAATGTTTAATTAATTTTTAAACGTCTAGTCTAATCAAATAATATGTGGACTGGCGAGCTTCGTAGCCTCTCCAACCCACATGTCCAGCAAGGAGATTATGGGCACTACCATATACATATACAATACAAAAATAAATAAATAAATACCATACACATCAGGGGAAGGTCTGCGTCCAGCAGTGGACTAATATAGGCTATTGAGGTGAGGTGAGGAGCCTCTTAAATAATGTGTTAATTAAGTAAATTGGCCATTAATTAGTACAGTAAGCATTCCTAGTGGCGACTAGGGTCCACTAACAGGCCGTCGTTTGCATGTAAATGACTCACTAAGGCTTAGCCACACAGAACTTCAATTGAGTTTAGATCACTTTTTGGGTTTCTGCGAGTCATTTTCTACTACTTATGGCATTTACTAACTATGATAGTTAAAATATTCTAGATTCAGATGAAACGGATTGCAATGTAACAAAATCAAAAGGACAAAATCAAAAACTCTTTATTTCCATAAATACAATAAATCTACACTTAGAAAATGTCAAATTATAAAACTGAACACAGAAATAAAGTAATATTCTTGTTTTCTGTCGGTTCGGTACGTAGACTAAAAAAGCGACGAAGAAATCTTTAACCTGTTAGTTGTTTTTTTTCGAGTTGAAGCAAAACCCGTCCCAAGCTTTTTATCCTCTAGCTAGATTATCTGATATTTTATAGTAAGCCTTTTTGCACAGTAAGCTTGCAATAGACAATTTCATTGAATTTATTTTTGCAACTCACCAGGAGTTTTGTTGTAGAAGCGTATATATTGCACTTTGATACTTACAAACCTAATTTATTACTTTTATACCGTCATGCACTCTCTTCCGGCTATATGATGTCGTGATTTCGCCTGACCATCGCACATCGGCGGGTAATCTGTCTCATCTTAATCTTAATTCTTTATTGCCCTAAATAACTCATATCTATGTACATATACCTAAAACATAAAACTAGAGAAGGAATGGGAAAGGCGAGCTTAACCCTAAAAAGAGTTCTCTTCCATCAAACCTTATTGGGAGACAGAGACAACGTTATCTTTAAGAAAAAGATGGCCTACATAATTAATAGACTTACTACATAAAATATCATTACAGTATGTCTAAGACTGTTCATGCTTAGACTATTTATAAAAATCTAAGAGCTCTTGACCTTTAGTAGGTATTTGAGCTATCATTCCGTTGACCAACGTCCATCTTTCTTTCTATCCAGTATACTTGAGTTACTAGATTCTTCGAACTTCGCAAAATGTAGCCAAGCCCTAATCGCATCGCCGACTGAATATTAATCATTTTGTTCATTTCATTAGAGAAGATAACTAAAATGGCTGTAGACTGTAAATAACGTTTTTAATCATAACGAGCTTTACCAGTAATGGCGGCACCTGAGTAGTCTTGTGATTTATGGCTCTTTTACGAGTTGTGGCTTCGTGAGCCCTAAGGTTTCACACAGTTTTACAGCAGGGCGTAAAGTTCGAGCCAACAATGAGTTATAGACCTTTATTCATTTTGTCTTCCAAAGACAAAAATACTTTGTGTTACGAAGGCTGGTACACATCGAACTCATAAAAAATAACACAGATACAATATACAAAGATAATTAAGCGGCGTTTTGTTTTTCAAATATTTAATAGCTGCGTTAACACTGTCGAAAAAGTATTATTCTTGAGAAAAGCAACAATTAAAATGTTCTTTGGTAACAATTATGTACGAAATATTAACAAGTGTGTGCAATTAGTGCCAGTCGCGTGAGACGTAATTACGCTAAATGCCGTTATTTTCGAAGTAGGTTTGTTATAATAACTTTCGTCGTAATATAACAAGAGCTTTGCAGAAAGATGTAAGGTTTATGAATCCCTACTGAAATATTTCATAATATTAATTCAAGGGTTTGTTATTTTAGCCAGCGAGCCGGCGGCGCGGCCGGCCCGCGTTGTTACAGTAAATATTGGGTACTTACCTACTTGTTTAGTACCTCTCTATTCTTCCAACTCACTTGTTCAGGGTCGACGCCCATGGGCCTTTCTACGGCAGTGCTGGCCACTCGCTACTTGTCCAACTGCCTCAGTGATGGCTACTGCGCCTGTTGGACAACCAGACATTTGTCATGTCATGACCAATCAATGACTCATGTTTCAAAACAGCTAACAGGAGTTATATATTTTACTATAAAAACTTTCGTATTTTGATAAATTCATTTGAATATAATGAATGACACAGTACATAGTAGATCTGTAACTTTTCTGTAGTCTGAAATATGTGAATTATAAATTATAGTACAGGCGCAACGCGATGAAGTCCTTCGTTTAGGGAACCTAGTTTGAGTTGGAATATCACCAACGTATGAAACTTTGGTGTTATTCCAACTCAAACTAGGTTCGTAGTTAACCCGCTTATTCATAATGAGTCTTATATTCTTATTTCATTTAATGAATCCTTAGATTTTCTTCAAAAAGTTCCGAAAGAAAATATTATATTTAGTACAGAATCTCCAAAAGAGAGATTGCTCTTAATTGCAAGTAGAATAAACGAAACAAAGGAAAATTCTCAAACAAATCCTCTCCATCTAACTTGCGCAAAATAATAAGCATTCATTTATTTTACAAGTTAGAACAAGCAATCATTTATTTTGTAAGTGAGAAAGGAAAGCGGCGGCAAACGCGAGTGTCCCGGGAGTTTCCAACTAAATGGATAAAAAGCGAAGTTAAATAGAATTCCACGGACCTGCTGAAATATTAAGCTCGCACGTGGTATACGGGCGGGGAGAGAAGGACGCACGGTGTTGCTTATTTGATTTTCAAGATCTTTTGAAATTCAGATTCAAAATAGCAGTAGGCTAGCACAGAATGGCATACGCATAGGCCGGGTGTGGCTCGGCAAGGACTGATTATGATGACGTGTTCATATTTTACAATTATAACACTTTTTAAACGTAAGGAAAACATAAAAATGGCAGGGTAAAATAAATAGCTAATGAAATTAAATGTCTATTCTGAAAACCAATTTCAGCTTTTGAACAACGATAGCTTACCTTTTATAGCTGTCCCACAGCAGGGCAAATGCCTCTTAACCTTCCTTTCAGTAAGCGATTATTAGTAGCGCAACCCTTTGCGCTACTAATAATCGCTTGCTGTTTGAAGATTTCGGCCTATACAACGCAACGGTTGACAAAAATGTAAAAAAAAAATTGAGTACTAGTAATTTTCATCAGTGAATATCTCAGAAACCTGATACCTTAGGAGATTATGTCAGAGTGGTCCTAAACCACCCTCCATACTAAAATTTTTAAACCTGAAAATGAAGCACATCACTACAGAATGTACCTACCTACTAGCGCAGACGTTCGGTATGAACCAAAACTCTGGAATTTTTACATAAGAGAACTTATTAAAACTTTAAATCACTTTTACTTTATGCAAATTAGTTTCTATTGTCCAAAAATACTTTCCATCTTTTTTTGTTGAAAGAGAAAGTTAGAGGATTTTTAACATGCCCGATCCAGCCACCCTTAGAAAGTTGTTCGTAAGTAAATTCATATTATTTAGGCAAAGATATCAGACACAGATAATGTCAGCATTATTCTAGGCTAGCAGAGCCGTATACTTCGATTCCAGCCTCGAAACGCCCCGCCCTCCCCGTAGGTTACCCACTAGGCCTACAAGCTGTCAAATAGCTGGCTGAAAGTACAACATATCATTATCAGCAGCAGACTATGTGCGATTAGCTTAGGGCGGGGCGGCGCGACCGCAGCGGGCGCCTTATTTTATTATCGCCTTCCTGCCCCCTGCCCCCCCCGCGCGCCGTGCCCGCCGCGCCCCGCGCCTGCGCAGTGCGCCCTGCAGTGTGTGTGCGGAACATTCGCAATGACCTACATGCCACGTACGTACTACGTATATGTAAAGGAAGCGTTAGTGAATTTATTAATTTGCCCCGTTATGGGGATCAATGAGTTTGCTTAATTAATTTGCTGTATTTAGACGCTGATGTTTAACTAAGCGCTACTTGTGTAGCTACAGGGTGCTACAGGTAACGTTTGTTTGACTGCTGAGTAAGCAGAAGCAGGCAATGTTTTGAGGGAATTTCTTCTGAAGTACCTATTTGAACACACCTACTATCGTGTTCTTTTAATTAACAAATATTTAATAGACTATTCTCATTTACCAGTAAGTAATTGGTAACATTATTATATTACCTACCTACGAATTTTCGTAAGTTCATCGTTTTATTTCTTTAATTCACTTAACATGGTAACACAGGGATCTATAAATACGAATAAAAAAGTGTTGACTGTATGTATTTCAATTCAATAAATTATATAAAATTACCTGCCTACTACAAAAAAGTGCTTCATAAATTACAAACATAACAATGAATATTATTAGATCTATACAAAAAATCAGAAAAGTTGTCTCGATTTGATCTACAAAACAGGAAACCATAGAACAAATGCGAATAACTATGAAAGGTGGGATATTAGGGCTCCAAACAGATCTTGCATTTTCTTTTACAATCGGCCCTTTTTCGCTCTCATACTGATAGACTGGCGTATATTTGACGCGCGCAGTGTTTGCTCCTTGCATATTATTTTACGTCCAGCGATAGAATACTTTTGATTAGGGGGATTTGGGTAACTTTATTTGAAAGCTATTGAAACAAGCTACAAGACTTGTATAATAAATGGTTTTGTATCGTAATTTTATTTTAAACATCTTTCTTTCGACAAGATGTTGTTAAGTAGTGCTATTTCCACTGGAAATTATACCATAAAAAGTACATAATTTATACAATTGTAACTATGTAAAAACATTAAATAACACTTTAAAACATATTATTAAATAGCAAATCACCGATTCTTTGGTTTTTAAAACTCCATAAAAACAACAAAATATTCATGCTATTTGCTTTTATTTTCTTACACAGCTGTTTCGGGTCGACTTATGGTCCCAAAGATGGCGGGTTTTTTTTACGGGCAGTCTGATGTTATTCATTATACATCTGTTGTATTTCAATTTCAATTTTCAATTTATTTATTCAAACAACTTTACAGGACAAACCACTTAAGTCTATATGTATCTAACTCAATTTAACTTAAAACTAAAATTAAAATCTATACTAATACAATATATTAGGGTATAAATAATTTACCTTAGAAGAAAGGGCAGAAGAAACAAGATATGAAAGAAGTAAATTATTTTGGGTTATCAATACAATTTCATGTGGTATGTTATGGACCGACTGTGGTTGAATCGGGTTACCCTACCTAAGTTAAACTTAATTTCCGCCTGACCCGCCTAAGCTTTTCGAAGAGAAAATGTATTTAGTTGATAAACACAGATTATTGAGCCCTCGCGGGTTTCGCGAGCAGGCGAGACCGGATGAGACAGTTATCTACTGAGGCTTTGTATTAAAAGCCAGGGAAAACGACTTACCTACAAATCCAAGCAGGAGTATTTTATTATTTTACTATAGTTACGGAATTGAGAAAGCTCTGCTTTGTTTTGTTCAAATAAGTTTTATGAAAAATACAAAATAACGCCGTGTTTATTTAAAAATTAGAGCCATGTGTTTGGTTATTCGAAAGTATCAAGACGTCATAGAAATGTTCCATTTTTGTATGGGATACCATGCGCATAAAGAACTACGCAAAACTTATACAAGCTAGATAATGCTGTGTGAATTGTCCAGCGTTATTTATTTATTTACTAAGATAGGTACTTACACCTATCTTAGTAAATATAGATCAATTGTTTTGTTGTTTTGGTGCGTCAAGATCATTATTGCATTGGTACTGTTTCCCCATAGGATGACGGTGTATGATAGGTAGCTATGGACAATGGCGTAATAGATTGCAAGGGTGCTTTTCAAGTCAGTTGTTTTGTTGACTTTGCGGAGGAAGTATGTCAAGCTGGAGAGTTTTGTTTTAATTTTTGTGTTTGTGATATCCAGTTTACGCAGGAATGATGCAAGAACCAAGTGTGGCATTTTGTAACATATTTCAGGCGCAAATTCCTCTTTCACATACAAACTTCAATAGAATACCTGAAACAAAGGCGCCCAAATGATGAAATTCCTCTTGCGGCGCGAGATAAGGAATTCGCTATCGGTCGTCGACATTCGGAATGTAAGGGTCTTCGGGTCAATGAACCCCAGGGCCTTGCCATCAATATCCCTCGCGGCTCAAGTGTCAGCCTGAAATGTGATACTGTCGCCGCGGTCTCAATGATGAACGAAAACGATTCCACAGCGTCGTAGCATTTCGTAGAGTTTTGGTAGTCATTTGTGGATCGAAAATAGACTGGAAATTTCTTATTACATTGTACTCTTAGCATTTATTACTGTATTGTTATCTGTCTTTGTGTGGTACAATAAAGTATTATCTATCTATCTATTTATCTATTGTATTTTATTCACCTACCTACCTTATCTACAACCGTACGCAAGAGCTCGAATTTTGGATTTAAAAACACTCATATCGGGATATTAATGACGATTTGTTTTTTTTGTGTTGAATGAAAACCATGCGCGTGATTTCAGCTATTCCGTGATGATGGCGAATGCAAGTGTGCTTAGAAAACAAAAAAAAAAATACAAATCTTATGTACTTAATTGATATCACACATAGGGTCTCATCGTTACTTTCCATCAGGTAAGAAAAAAACAAGGGTGTCATTTGTCTTGTTTGATGTTGAGTTGCAATGCAAGGTACTTCATCTGTCTGTGGCCTCACTAGGTGCCCATGACTATTGATCAGAGCCCGGGACCTCCCTAACGCGGTCGTTAACCCGCCCTCTGAGCCCAGGCAGCCAGGCGGAAGGCGCCCACTTAGCGCTTAGCCGCTGACTTCGGAAGCCACCACACTAGCAGACGTGTTAAACCTTTTTTGAATGGGTGGTTTGAGTAAGCTAAGGCGTTGGATTAAGAATTCCTAAGAATGAAAAAAAAAAACTTCTACTTATCTTAGAAATTTATAGATGGCAAATTAATAAATCTTTCGCGGAGAGGAGTTGATCACAATGGGATATCATGCCAAAACAAGCATGCTCTTTAAAGGGTCCATAGGTAAAAAGCGTACCTATCCTTTCTTTGTAGTCAAGTTGAAATATACATTTATTTATTTAAAAGCCAGATTATATTGATTTTATCTGGAGATATGTGGTATCCGTGGCACAGCTAGGGTTCACCTTACGTGTTTCAGCACGAAGGTATACAAACATAAATAAACACTAGGTAATCTTATTTACACATCTACACACTTCAATAAATTGTTGTATAAACGCCTTCTACAGGCTTCTCTACTTTTTCATGGCTTTCTGTTAAAATAGAAATCTAACTCACTTTATGAATGTGAAATCTCACTGTTTCACAAACTTTGGTGTTTGTTTGTTGAACTAAGAGAAAATAATGTCTTCTCTAAATATTGGAAAACTGACATCCTTGAGCAGACTGCGGCAGCGATGATGCCAACAGCATGAGATACGGCGGAGGCCTACGACTAACCGGAGGCTCCTTGGCAAGGCCGCGCGCTGCGGGTGCCAGCGCCGCGCCGCGCGTGCCAGCAGCTTCCGCCAAATGAGGCCTCCGCGTTCGATATCATTAGTGGACACCACATAGGGGATCTAGTGCCTTTAAGATAAACAATTATCTGATACATAATTATACAGAAAAACCTTATGAAGAGAAACATAAAGTACGAAGCAAATGGAATTTAATTGGCTGAAAAGGGACTTGGTTCCGAAAAACTAACTAATTAATTCCATTAAATCACAAAGTAGGTAAAAATTATTGCGTAATAACTTCAAGACCTTACATGCTCCTGTTTCCATGTCCATTATCAAATTATGTAGGCACTTTGAACATACATAGGTAGAACGATGAACTTACAGTAATTTGTTTATTGAGGGCCTATTATAAAAACAATCAACTGAATTGTGTGTCGCTGACTCACAGTTACGAACTAGGTCACTGGTCATTTTACGATAAACCGCCCACCTCGTTCTCTAGTTTGGAGCATGACCAAGCTTTTTGTAAATTACCGGGGGCAATACCGTAGCTTCCACGCACAATATGTTACATCCATCTGCATTTTTTAAAAATAATTTTCGGCAATAGTCTTACATCTTTACTTATAATAAAACTGTAACAGGTCCAATTCTGTACATTGAAGATATTTTGAAATTTTTTTTTGGAGGGCACTCTATTATCGATACTGAAGCCAAAACTGTAATTTTTTTCATTCATGTCTGTCTGTCTGTCTGTCTGTCTGTCTGTCTGTCTGTCTGTCTGTCTGTCTGTCTGTTTCTTAAACGCGCATCACGTCGAAACTACTGAAGGTATTGAAATGAAACTCGGCACGATGTTAGGTCATACTACGAGGAAGGACATAGGATACTTTTTATCCCGGAATTCAGTCAGGTTTCCCTGGGAGAGGGGATGAAAGTAAAATTTCTTCACCGCGCATGACGCCGAAAGTGCTGAATGAGTTGGAATGAAACCTTGCACGATTTGATTTCATACTACGAGGAAGGACATGGGATACATTTCATCCCGGAATTCAGTCATGTTCCCCTGGGAGTGAGGATGAAAGTAAAATTCTTTAACTGCGCATCACGATGGAACAACTGAATGAATTCGAATGGAACTCGGCATAATTTGATTTCATACTACAAGGAAAGATACATTTTATCCCAGAATTTAGTAAGGTTCCCCTGGGAGAAGGGATGAAAGTAAAATTCCTTCACCGCGCATCACGCCGAAACTACTGAATGAGTTGGACTGAATTGGTACTATTTGAGTTCAAGGAAGGACATGGGATACATTTTATCTTGGAATTCAGTAAGGTTCCCCTGGGAGAGAGGATGAAAGTAAAATTCTTTAACCGCGCATCACGACGGAACTACTTAATGAAATCGAATGCAACTCGGCATGATTTTAGTTCATACTATGAGGAAAGATACATTTTATCCCGGAATTCAGTAAGGTTCCCCTGGCAGAGGGGATGAAAGTCAAATTCCTTCATCGCGCATCACGCCGAAACTACATAGGTAATGAGTTGGAATTAAACTTGGCACGTTTTGAGTTCATTCTACAAGGAAGGACATGGAATACATTTTATCCTGGAATTCAGTAAAGTTCCCCTGGGAGAGAGGAAAAAGTAGAATTCTTTAACCGCGCATCACGACGGGTCTACGCGTCGTCCGATTTCATGCATTCTTTTTGTTAGAAACAGTGTTGCAAGATCGAATTTGACTTAATCAGTAGAAAGTCGAGTAGAAAATCAGTAGATTGATGAAATAATCAGGAGTTAGAAGAAAAAAATTAGTAGATAGAGGGTAGGTAAGTTCCTATCTATGTATTTTTCCAAGACGCACCCATTAGTTACGTTCCTACCTACTAAGGCGTCTTGGAAAAATAAGTTAGGTTCCTACCTTACATGATATATGGTGGTTTAGCTGGTCCAGTTAACTGTACTACCGAAGTTTGGTTGCAGTAAGTGGTCCAATTAAACTAACTAGACCACAGAAAAATATTTTTTACTGTGGTACACAGCCAACTGTACCTACCTACTAACGAAAAAAAAATTACGGTGGTCCAGTCAAATGGATCAGGAGCCCAATTCTGCAATACAATTGCTTCAGTATGACAATGGAATCGTCACAGAATCATCACGTAAAATCCTTAGATTTATAAAACTTCAGATAGTGCTTGCGAGATAAATTAATAGTTTCAAACTTGACGCACGTCTCTCCATCTGCATTCATCATAATTTCTTTCATCTGAGGTGGAATACCCAAACATGTCATTCTGTGTCGATACCCCTGTCATAGTGAAGCGATTACTATAGCAGAATAGGGCCCCAGCTGAACGGAACCATCAGTAAGAAGTGAAACGAGTATGACACTTCTTAACACTGACGCTGGCCGAGTCGTAGCTAAAAGTCGTGTGGATAAAGAATGGGATTGAAGATGACAACATGCTATCCCCCGTAGACACTACACGATTTTTTGCACGGCGGCGTTTCATAATATGAGAGACTATGGTTAAATGTGAACTTAATTAGTCGGCAGGTGAGGCAATCGCGAACGAAGTCGCGGGTACAGCTAGTTTAAAATAAAATATAACCTTGAGAAGGTTATATTAAAGGAATAACCCGGCGTAAAATATTGTCTGTAAGTAAGATATAAATAAATAATGCTGGACAATTCACACAGCAGTATCTAGCCCCAAGCTAAGCAGAGTTTGTGTTATGGGTACTAGATATCATTATAAAGGGTGTCCATAACTTAATTCGTCAACGGCCCGCACGGGCTCACCACGGCGCGGCGGAGAGGTTTAAAATCGTATACATATTTTACGTCATGATCATGAAAAATAAATCAAGAATACAGCAGCAACATAAGCTACCAGCACTAACAGTTTCTAGAAGCGATCAGAGAATAGCCGAGCTCACTGTGCGCTCACACGGCACAATGGCTTCGTCGCCGCCGTACAAATTGGTTCCGCCGCGCTATTAGATCACTTCCACTCGGCTGCCGGCGCTGAGCTTATCAAGATGGACTTGCCCTTTTTCTCGAGTCCATTAGTACGATCGAATTAACCTTCAGCAACTGTTATTAATCGTATAAAGTTCTATAAGGCAGTAAGTTTATGAATGTAGGCTTCTAGGTATTTACAATACCTAACGTAACCATTATTGTTTGTGATTATTTCGGGTTACGTTAGCGTTACATTTAATAATTGTAATTGTGTGTAATAATTATTATTTACATAGATTTTTTACGTGCCTTTGTTTAGATCATAAAGAAAACCTGAACAAATTTATTTAATTTAATTTAAAAAAATTTAATCATCGATCACAGTATTCAGCGCTCTATGATTGAAGGCAATCATAGGGCAATCGATTACCAAACTCCTTGGTGTCACTCCCTGTAGTCTCTTGTTTATCTTTGCGGCTGATTTAAAATAACAATTAACAAATAAATAGATATTAATGCTGGAAAATTCACACGCGCTTGTGTAATGGACAACAAAGAATTACAATTATAAATTGAAACAATTGAGCTAACTGCAAAGTGTCACAAATAATCTAGAGGTAACTCAACCGACATTTCAATAATCCATTAACAGTTGCCTAAGCCAAGAGATTGAAAATTCATTCACCAACTTTATCGTTCGAGAAGTTTCAATACAGAATATCTTATGAGTATGACGTATTCACGATCTCCAAGTTCCAGTCAAGTGATCGATCCCCCCCTACCCCCTGCACGTAAGTACTCCATGTTATGAATAAGTAATCAGGCAGCCTACAGCGCCTCGGGTGACTCTGCTTTGAGCCTTCATCCAATTAGGTGCCTTTTGAGCGGCGGCGTTCAGTCAAGAACGCGGTAATGCGCTGTAGCTGTAGGGACACGTGTTTATTAACACACTGATTTGTATTTGCTAGTGCTTCATTCAAACTGTTACTTCTCTCCTTTTAAATGACTCAAAATATTTAAAAGTTTTCATAAACATGTTTCGTGCAGGTGGACGGAATTTAGAAACGAAAATGTTCACTAGAAAGCTCTAAAAAATATGAGCTTTCTGATCGAAATTGTTCATAGTTTTCTTGTACTTAAAAAGGGCAGAAGCCTTTATTCACAAAGAAAATTACAATAAAATAATAGAAATAAATTAGAACTAGTATTTAATATTGAAACAATTGAGCTAACTGCAGACTGATGCAAACAGTCTACAGGTAGCTCAACTGATCCATATCAATTAGTATTTGTATCTATTTATTTCATCGTAGATACACTTGATGTTACGCTTGATGTCGTTACATTCTACATTTAGTACTATTTTAACAATCATATTTTAACACACATATTACATTTCGTTTTAGGAAACAACATAAAGTAAGTATAAAGGAAAAAAACAGACAGACATTACCGAGAAATTAAATAAAAATAATTAGTCGGAATCAAATAAGTAAATAATAAACAATACCAGTTGTCGCGTCCCCAAGAAGCTTGTACTTAAATTAAATAGGTCAAGATCGAATCTAGCATTGAGTTAGAGCCTTATCACACTGGTGATTTGTAAGTGATCTCAAGGCGAGTGCACAGCGAGCACGCTGCGTGCCGGCGGCGTCGTCAAAAAAAATCAAAATCAAAAACTCTTTATTTCCATAAATACAATAAATGTACACTTAGAAAAGGTCAAATTGTAAAACTAAACACTGACACGGAAATAAAGTGATATTTTTGATTTCTGTCGCTTCGGTATATAGACTAAAGTAAACAAGATCCGTCAAGTGCGAGTGTAACTCGCGCGCCGAGGGTTTTGAACGTTTGTCAACAAATATGTACCAAAAGTACCGGTTATAGACTTCGCAATTTAACGAATACCTAAGAATAGTAGGTTACATTTCAGGTGGATCTCTCTGCATGCTTCGGTTAAATGGGTGGTTCGGTTAAGGTGGGTATTGGTAAATTTTTCGAAATATTTCAAAAAGTATGAAAGTTACAGAAATTTGAAAAACTGGTTTGAAATGTCCAAACCGAAACCTTTCATTTGATACCCCACTCGGTGGGGTAGCCCCCCTTTTGAAAATTATTCCTTTTTGACCATTTTTCAAAAAGTGTTCTTTTTACAGACTTCTCTATATTTTTCCTGTAAAATATAAATCCATATCTACAAACGCTCCGTACATTTTAAACGGATCGCTCTGCAAACTTCGGAGATAGGGGGGGGGGGGGGGAATGGGTATTTTTTCGACTTTTTTCAAAATATTTCAAAAAGTATGAAACTTACAGAAATTTGAAAAACTGTTTTGAAACGTACAAACAAATACCTTTCAATTGATACCCCACTCGGTGAGGTAGCCCCCCCTTTTGAAAATTATTCCCCCCCATTTTGACCATTTTTCAAAAAGTGTTCTTTTTTCAAACTTCTCTATATTTTTCCTGTAAAATATAGATCCATGTCTATAAACGCTCGATACATTTTACATGGATCGCTCTGCAATCTTCGGAGATAGGGGGGGGGGAATGGGTATTTTTTCGACTTTTTTCGAAATATTTTAAAAAGTATGAAATCTACAAAAATTTCAAAATATATTTTGAAATGTACAAAATTGTACCTTTCATTTGATACCCCATATGACTCTGTAGGTATCTTTTAAAATTTCGGCATCACAATTTGTATGGAAAATATTCATTTTCATTTTTCATTTATTTTCATTTATTTTTCTCAAAATCTGTACAGGCGCACGAAATGTATTATTGTTTTAAATTTCAAGTTGATAGCTGCAGTAGTTTTTG
The DNA here is from genome assembly GCA_949316285.1 of Eupithecia subumbrata. Lineage (NCBI taxonomy): Eukaryota > Metazoa > Arthropoda > Insecta > Lepidoptera > Geometridae > Eupithecia > Eupithecia subumbrata. The sequence goes on along the minus strand of OX438640.1, from coordinate 8,151,167 downwards.
AGTTATTAAGGAGGGAAAAAAGGACAGACAAAGCGAGACCATAAGGGTTTTGAAACCGATCTTCGATCATCAAAACCCTAAAAAGCGACGAAGAAACCTTTAGCCTGTTAGTTGTCGCGGCGTGCCCGCTGAGCACTCGCCTCGCTTTGAAATCACTCGCAAATCCCCAGTGTGATAAAGCCCTTAGTCAACACAAATTAGAGACTGCGTAAAACAATAAATAAAAACTTACAAAGTAGTTTTTAATGAAAGTACTCCAAAGTCATGAAATATTAGAACAAAGGCATGGAATGCCGAAATCCCGTCGTGTTGGTGGTTGGCGTTGGTGGCGCTCGCAGCGCAAACACTACGGAACAACTTCCGGCTCACGCGAACTACTTCATTTTCCCGCGCAATTTAACTTTCCGTGGAAATTAGGGCGCGCGAGCCTCCGCCGGTCATTTCCATTTAAATTAATACAACTTTGTCCACTAATGGAATGGCTAATTTGGATAGCATGTATGTTTTTGTTCACTGTGTAATGGTGATGATTCTCCGAGCCCATTTTCGTCTATTACTTAGCCAGTGTTGTGTAGCTCTACTATAAGGCCACTTTGACACCGTAAACACACATTACAAAGGCATTAAGCACACGCCACGTAGCTTGCTTTGCCGGTGTGTGGTTGTGAGTTGTGCCAGGCTTCATGTCAACATGAAATACTATAAAGTAAACGCTAAATCCTGTTTACCAGTAGAGCGAAACACGACTATGTTTACTCATGAAAAACTTGTTTAATACATTGACTGACGCAATCATAAACTTAGTAAGTATATTGCTGATGTAATGAAGCATTAGTTAAAATGATTGCCATACGCAAATAAGTCAAAATAAGAAAAAACCGTTACTGCAACTGGAAGAAAGTAAGAAAATCAATTTAATGTCTCACATCACAAGAATACACAATAATATATACGATAGACATGTACCTACACTAGAAGAGACACTAGAAAGAGTCAAACACAGCTAGGCAGTGAATGTTTTATAAATGTGAATAGGGTCTGTTGATGAAAATTTGAAAACCAGCTTCTTAACCTACAAACCCAGAAGCAGTTCGTATTATCGTAAAGCTGAGAGAGGCACGGCGCCTGATCCTAAGCCTGCATGAAATATTCAGCTGCGAGCGAAGGTACCGAGTACTTAGCGAGTGCCTGGCTCGGTGCTCAGGGCGGCTAAATACGTAATGAGTACGGACCTGCCTAAGTCCAGGCTAAGTGAAAAGGTAGAACAGCGATGACGTAAATTTTGCAACAATAGTGATTTGCCTCAGACTGAAAATGCCTCAAAATTCATCCACGTTTTTCGCAAGCATTACAGCATTGTAGTTCCTCTACTGGGAAAACAGTGATTTTAAGCAATGTGTTTTCAACATGGAAACTTCAGAACAGTGGCATTTTGCTTGCAAAAATAACTGATGCAATATTGAACAGTCCGAACGTAAAGCGAAGAGCATAAATATTCATTTTGAGCTCTACGAATGCTGACCCAACGAGCTACCGAATTGTACCCACCAATTTATATATGTACATTATCATCAGACTATGCCAGTCCACTGCTGGACATAGGCCTCGCATATTGAGCGCTATAGCGCTACAGCGCTGCTTCAGCTTGGCGCATCCAGCATCTGCCTGCAGTCTTTCGCTGGGCATCATCCCACCTGGTTGGAAGCCATCCTTTACTGCGTTTGCCAAGTCGTGGTCTCCTCTCAAAAACACGGTTAGGGACACCAGTGGGTCGCTTCAGATATGGCCGGCTCACTGCCACTTCAGCTAGCTAATTCTTAGAGCTAAACAAATTTCCATCCCTCTACCAATATCTCAAATATCTGTACCTACTTAATACCTAACTCAGTCAACCCTTATCTCCTTCAAAAAGCTATTCCAAAAGGTCTAAGTTTAGAAGCTAAAAGCGACACCGGAAACCTTTACGAAAATACTTTTTCCGTTCCACAAAAGTGTAGGGTTATGTTTGATCCAGTAATACTCCTGTCGCACCGTCGTCCCGCATCCGTGGGATTGAGTAAACATGTCGACTGGTGCTGGTGGTGAGTGGCGTCATCAAACGGAGGATAATCCGCCCTAGATGTTGAATACAACAGAGCAAAACTTAAACCTGTAGCTAGAAAGAAATATGGAAAAGTTTTCCTATATTTTTTTTTATGATGTCTAATCGTATCTTATGTTTCGATAAGGATATATACAAATGTAGGTATATCAGAGTCTTCATCTTCATAGCTCTTTTAGACTGACTGTACCTACAAATCCTGAAATTCATACATAAGTAGTTATTGTCTTAGCTTAGCTAGACCCATTAAAAAGAGTCTTAAAAATTCACGTATTTTTAAGTTATTTTTTTGTCGAGGGCAGACAACCACCTACAAATAAAATACAAAATTGAAATATAGCGTCGTAAAGAAATTTTACTTGCTAATCAATTGTGGCAGTAGAAACAATTCACGGCATAGTTAATGGAGTTTATTTTTAGTGAAATTACTGGAGATAGCCTAATTGGGATTATGACGTCATCGCCTATCCGCAAAACAATATCAACAAATAAGGCATCTTAACTTAAAGTAAATAGGTACTCATCGTCATCTTATTATTGTGGCGTAAAAACATTATGATACGATGTCTTGAAATAGTAAGTAGCTAGGTACTCATATGAGTCACCTCTGGAGTGCCTGAATTATTGTCAAAAGTCACTGGTACCATAACACAAAACAAACCCTTCTCATTTTGCAAAATATCGTATTAAATGTTACACCATAAAAAAATCTACGTCACACACAAAAATAAAGAACAAAAAACAAATTCATAACAAGGCTCTAAAATATTATCCAGTTTCAGGCGGAATCTGTGTAAAATGTGGGAACGGAAAAACAACGTAACCGGAGCCTGTCGGCGACGTCGCGTCACTTCGCGCACGGCGTAGGATATGACTCCACCAGCAGAAAGTTCAGTATAAAACTATGCGTGAAACGGACCGTAAGAATGTGTTGCTTTGTATTCATTTCTATGATACAGCGTCCACTGGATTGACATGTAATAAATAAATAATAAATAAATAATGCTGGACAATTCACACAGCATTATCTAGCCCCAAGCTAAGCAGAGCTTGTGTTATGGGTACTAGATAACTGATATACATAATTCATTACACTACATAGATAGATATTTTTTTATTATACATAGAAAATAATATAATATAATAATATATAAATAATATATGTAATATATGCCGATACGGATACCAGGGGTATTTGTGCCGATGACATCATCCACAACAATGTCCTCGTAGTGACATTAAGGACATTGTTGCGGATGACGTCATCGGCAAACTCGAGCGCTTTGAAAATACTATATATATCGTATTGCCAATGCAAAATACGAAAGAAATCTACGGACCCTATCGGAATATTGTAATTAACAAAAATTTAAACTTGCTTTGATTCGATTCTATTGTAGTCTTCAAATCATAGTGGTCAATTTCCTTCAGGGAAAGCGAGCTCTTCAGGTCTTCACTCCTACCTTCACTTACATAGTGAGACGCTCTCCAAAAGCTTACCCATTTCAAAAAAAATAATAACCTAATCTATCTTTACTAGAGCTTGACTCTCGTGAAGAGAACCAAATAAAAGAGAAGTAGCAGCTAATATGAAGCCGTATCGATAGCATATAAAGTAAAATAAAATGTGCAGTATGTAACCTACCTTATAACTAATGTGTATAACTTCTGAAAACGTCGTGGGTATAATGTGCAGCACGGGTCAGATAGGCGACGAGTTTTATTGACAAAGTTTATACGGCACTAGGCGATGCACGTGACTCTACTCGTAAAACAGAACGTTGAATGTGTTGAACATTAAACTTGGATAAAATAAGTATTGCAACTGCAATATTGTGTGCGACGACCGACGTGGCATACCGGGGTTATTTAAAAGCTTTTGTATGATACCTACCACAAATGTTAACAGGGTGATAGAAAAATAGGTAGACTCATATCTTGCCTTCTTTCATGCAATAGGCAATTAAACTTAAAAAACTCAAGCTTTGGCTAACGAATACATGAGAGGCTGGTGTGACTATAAATTTCAATTTCAAATTCTCCAAATACTCCAGTAGATCGTCCTTAAATAAATTCCACTCAGACACGCGCCGTATTTATTGGTCTAGCATCGATCGCCGCAAATAACGGAGCTCCCGGGAATTCCCCAAATCCCAGGGAAGAGGCACACGAGGATATTTCTCCGGGGACATAATACGAGCTAAATTACATTCTTCAAAGCTACTTTGTCCACGGCCATGGGGCGGCAGTTTATGAGGAAAGGACACTTTTTCCTCTTGTTTCTTTTAGGATTTTTTTTCTAAATTGCTAAACGAAATATTGGCCAAGTCTTTGAATGTGATAGAAATAATAAAAAAAAACAGTCTGCGGACACATACCTATTTGCATGTCTTCTAATGTTTCAAATATGAGAGTTACTCTCAGTCTATCTGTTACCTTCTCACGCTATAGCAAGGAGGTAGATTGTATTGTATTTCAGGGAAGGAAATACTACGATCGAAGCCGCAAGCAGAAGCTAGTAAACCATGAAGGACAAGTATGCTTGCCGTTTCAACAGTGGAGAAGATCGCCCGGAGCGGTCCAAGGCCTACCAGCGCGGAGCAGTGCCAATAGAACGCAATGCAGTGTCGAGCGGGTGACCTCGGGCAGAGCTGCGGGCTGCGGCGCAACCTACTCAAATAATTTCTTATTGAATTTAGATATTGCACAATTTGCTGTAGTTCTAGTCGAATACTTGCTTATTCAAGGGAGCATTGCAGGGGAGCAGGCGCCTCCACAAAGGCTTGAAGAAGTCTCAATTTGTGGTTGGTTCTAGTCTCAAATCTAGGGAAGGAAAGTTCTAGAGATATGTAAAAGACAAACGGGTTGTTAAGTTACGGGGACCTGTTAAGTTACATAAACCACCCTGTTAGCTATTTAAATAAGCACATAAAAGGATTTAATCTATTCGTTATTCAAAACCATTTCCAATAATCCTCATGTGACTTTTTTTAGTGCTTACTTCCTGCCATTCCATTGAAAAGGGTATTTATTTGCCGAGCTGAGTATTGCAGCCACCACGCTGTGTATGGACATAAATAACGACAGTTGGCAACGCGCAGAGACACTAAGCCGATTATCTGATTCAATAAAACTTCATAAACATAGTGCAGTTAAATACCATGGGTTTTCATGCAGGATTTCAATTTCCATCTGGCTTTCGAATTACTTCTACTTTTATTGGAGTTTGTGCTTTGTATGGAGTGACGGATTTGCAGAAGGTTTAAAATTATAATTAATTACATAAACAGAATACGTTCTAGACAAGTTATGCGCATTTCTAGACTCTCACTGAAATGATCTACTGATATCTTCCAACCTATGATTTAGAACTAGAGGTAGTTCATTTAATAGGTTACAAGTAACAATTTATTCATATCAGCAGCGTTCAACATTGAAGAGGCAATATTGATGAGCGTTGTAAGTCGACCGCTAGATAGTAGATCCGAAAATACGCGACGAGAGCCCTCGGCCCCACACCCTTGACCTGGTTGTGGAGTGCATCGATCGGATCTGTCCCTAGCTGAACATGTAGAACCTACCTTACCCATCTAGAGATAGAGTTTACAACTTTATGGTGCCACTTCGAATAAACGGTACTATATTTTGTTACAAGAGCATGAAGTATCATCCCACGCAAAAAAAAATAAAGAGTTAGACTAGACTTAGATTATTTTTTGTAAATGTGATCGAGATTCGAAAACTATCTGTGAAGACTTTTTGCCTACTCAAAAAAAACCACCCAGTTAAATAAATAAATAATAAATAAATAAATAAATAATGCTGGACAATTCACACAGCATTATCTAGCCCCAAGCTAAGCAGAGCTTGTGTTATGGGTACTAGATAACTGATATACTTAATACAATACATTACATAGATAGATATTTTTATTATACATAGAAAACACCCAGACCAACGGAACAAATTTCTGCAGATCGTACACAAATTTGTTCCGAGGCGGGGATTGAACCCGCAACCTCCTGCGTCGCAGGCGAACCTTCGCCCGCTGCGCCACGGAGGTCGTCGTTAAAGTAATTGACTTGCTGGTCGGCTGCTCAAACACGTAATTTTCTGTGGAATTTGTATGCATAGTATCCCAAACTAAGTAAATGAAATATTTTCTATGAATATATGTATGTTTTGATACGTTTTGTTATGACAACCTCGATCACAGCAGCTTTAATTAAACTTCGTTATGAAGGTTTATTTTCTTGTTCTGAGACTTAACCATATTTTTGAACTCTTCCAAGACAAGCTGAGAGCGGTCGTCGAACTGTTCTAATCTCATCAATCCTTCGTGGGGACGTCCATGCAGATGAACCCTCCCCCTCCACCACCCGCGACTAACGAACCCTGAATGCTGAGCGTTCTGCGTTATTATCCGCGCAGAGAGATATTGTTTCACTTTATATCACTCCTGGCGTTGCTAGTGGCGGTTACCTTCAGCGGGATCGCTGACAAGGAGGTTGGCTTATTGGAGGTGAAAACGAAATATTACTGACTGGGAATTGTCTGCTAAATTGTATGTGAAAGTCTGTTTTGATATAAAATAAATGTTCTCTACCTGGACATGGCTTTTGTTTAGGGAATAATAAAGAAAAATGGCATGAGCTATGGCGGCAAATATATTGATTAATCCATGAAAAGAATCTATCTATCTATCTATCTATCATTATCACTGAAATGAGCTTGCTACATACAGTATATAACACCGAAATTTACTATTGATGTACATACATTGTATTACTCCTGGCTGATAACCCCAATCCAAAACCCTCCCTCATCCATACAATTATACAAACTACACTGCTCAAACACTACTACTATTATACCAACTACATTGCTCAATCTACACAATTGCAATTATACAAACTACATAGTGAGCGATGGTCGAGTTAACCGCCGAAGGAGTAATTGCATCCAACTCTCAGCACATTACAGACCAGTGGGACTGCAATCACCGCGTCCGTCTGTCTTTCCGTCCGTTCGTCCGTCATGCCGCTTGACCAGAGACCATGGGAGACATCGCCAGAGATAGGTGGATTAATGAGGGTTCCGTTGTTAAGAAATCTTATGTTATGATCATGGACACCATGGAACCATCATACTATAGCTGTGTGTGTGTGTTAATAGGTTTTTACAACTAGACACGTGCCTACGGCATTTACCCTTACGATCGGCAAATCTTTCGTCACATGCAGTTTACATGCAGATCGTTGAAGACAGGGCTCTATGGCGTTTATTGGGAGATTAATTAATTAATTGCTGGGCATAAACCATGTCCAGAAGTGAATAAGCATAAGTTGATAATGATCTACTCTTAAGCCATGATAAACTAAGGCCCGTATTATGCAAGCTTGCTCAGTCACCGATCTATGCTTGAGAAACGATTTTCTATGTAAGAAACGTCACTCAAGCATAGATCTATACCTAAGTAAGCAAACATTATACGGACCTAAATCTCTTCCATAGTAAGTATGAGGCCCTATAAACTAGTCCACCCTGAGTCCACCTCTGAGTGGACCGTAGCCGGCCAGCCCCCGGGACTCCGCATTACCCACATTACCGGAGTGAGATGTTTCGGACGCTTCGGACGCTCGCCTCCAGTTCCCGTAACGACAGTTGTTAGAACTGCTATAAAGAACAATGAGCTCAGTTTGGGGGATTTCCACAACGACCTTCGAAGTCGGATTTTGTAAGTTTCTTTCGTAAATTTGCTACGGCTAGGAAGTGCTACGGCGTAGACTTTGCTACGCCGTAGACCTTGCAACGCCGTAGATCTTGCTACGCCGTAGACCTTGGTACGCCGTACTATAAGATACTTTATTTTATGCAATATTATAATAATGAAGACAAACGGTATTGTTTATGTTTCACTGCTGCAAGATAGTAGCATTGGCTAGTAGTGACGTCACACTGCTGCGGTCGCCGTTAGCTCTGTGTGCGCTTTTGGCTGCAGCATAGATAATTTATAAACACTACTGGTATGCAGATAAAAATATTTGCAAAGCTGCCAAACCTATCATCATCAGCCGATACTAGTTCACTGGATATAATGTTTCCCATAGTGATGTGCTGTCTTCAGCGTGCCGCATCCAGCATCTGCGTGCAGTCTTCATTACATCTGGCCAGAGGTCGTGTCACACTACTTTTGAGCCAAACCTATGATGAGTACTAAAGTCTAATATTTAAATATAAGTAAATTATTGTAGAGACCGTTCGAAATTCTCCTTCAGAACATAAAGCACCAGTCCGCCTTTCATTAATTATTTCGCAATTGGTAGAGCTGTAAAGCGGAATGAATACAGTTTTTATGGCGCGAATAAAACGCTCGCAATATCCTCGACCGCTATATTTTATCCTCGGCACCTCCGAGAGACCGCTCTGGCCGCTGGCCGTACTGACAGCGGAATCAGGCAACAACTTAAACAAATATTGAAATCTATTACTTTTATTTATTAGGCTTACAAAATTAGCTCGTAGATAGTAGCGGAATAAGAGCAGTAAAATATGGTAGATACCAGAAACTGAAAAAAAGTTGGAACAAAGACAGAGTAGACCTGTTACACCGTTAAGTTTCGATTAAATAAACTCAACTGAGTTACTCAATTTATCTGCTACGAAGACAAAGTTACTAAACCTGCTATGATAAAATTTAATAATGGTTCGTGGTTATATTTTAATGGTCCGTCTACTCTACATGTTGGTCGAGTTATGTATGAGGAGCCGAGTTTTGTATCCAAATTTGTTTTTTGTTACCACAGATTCTGTGGTAACAGTAAAGGTTCATGATGACAGATGTCTGTGGCACAGAATAACTGCTATTACCAGTACTTGGGAACATGGCGACTAACTATACAAGAACAAAATAAAAAAATTAAAAAAAACCCCCCGACAGATTTTCATGAAACATGAACACTTGGGATAAAATTATATATGACACAAAAAAAAAAAAAAAAAATCGGTTCATCCGTTTGGGAGCTACGATACCACAGACAGATACACAGATAGACACGTGAAATTTATAATACACTCTTTTTGCGTCGGGGGTTAAAAATGAGCGATTTTGTGTGATTTGATTTTTTTGGAATAAACACGTAAAGCCGTATCCAGTTTGCAGTCTGTTCGGCGCTCCCATAGTTTTTGGTGTTCTTTTTCTGAGTATAGTTTTAGTCTGTTTCTTACTTCTGCTGTGGGTGGGTTTAACAGACTGATGTCCTGTTTTGTTGGGGTCTGTCTCGCTCCTTCCTTTGCAAGTCTGTCTGCATTTATGTTCCCTGGATCGGATCGGCTCTCCGTCCATACTATGCTGACTTTCATTTGTTCAGAGAGACTTTGTAGAGCGCTGTGACATTCTACAATTGATTTTGATCTTGTGTCTGTCCTTTTGAGTGCCTTTAATACTGCCGCGGTGTCTGTCTTGAAGACCAGCTGCATCTGGCAGGTCGGTTCTTTGATAGTTGTTTCCAGAAGCATGTGTTTTGCCGCCAGTTTTAGTCCCATTGTTACCGCCTGAAAGGCCGTGGTGGCTGAGTTTAGTGGTCGAGCTCTTGAGAGTCCGGTTTCGGGACAGAAGTAGCCGCAGCCTGCTCCTGTTTTGTTCTTGGCTCCATCAGTGTAGATGTTATATGTGGTAACATCATGTGAGGTGTTCGCAACTGCGTTCTCTTCGTGCGTTGTTGCGTAGGTCTTACCGGTTAAGTAGGTAGACGCTATGGTTAAGTAGGTAGACGCTATACGTATCCAGTTGATGCGACTTTATGTATGACCATCTAAAAGGCCATCTCTGCCTGGATGCCGCTTTATATCCGACTGCACCTCACGCGGTCTATACCCGCTCTTGTAAATATGTTGTTAGGTGACGGCGTCGCTCTGCGCGCATTTATCACGCACCCACATACAGACGACTTTATGTAGGGCCTTGTAAAAGGATTCGCGCTCTAAACTTGAATATGTGGCTTTATGGAGGGAATGAAGATGCTCCTCGCTCGTTATGGTGGCCTGGTACTTTCGTTTAGTATAACGAGATGGTGAAAATAAATTTGGTCACTTATATTACAGTTATTTTTATAATGACAATCTAGATATAAATACACGATAGTATGCTAGGTACAGTTAGTATAATAAATTTAAAGTTAAATAGATGAGAATCCAGTGGTGCTCAAAAAAACCTAACATAGGCTTTAAGACACTCTGCTAAACAATGTAAAGAAGTTTTTAATGAATAAATGACCTGTCTATCCTATACCTACCTGACTTTTTAAACGACTTCAAAAAGGAGGTTCTCAATTCGATTGTATTTTTTTTATGTTACTTGATATCTCCGCCTGCGGTTAACCGATTTTACTGATTCTTATGTTTGTGTAAAGAAAATTATAATATAATTAGTATTTACAATTGAAACATTTGAGCTAACTGCAGACTGTTGCAAACAATCTACAGGTAGCTCAACTGATCCATATCAATACCAGTCGGAAGCGTCCCCAAGACGCTGGCTACATTGCAATGTAGCCAGCGTCTTGGGGACGCTTCCGACTGATTCTTTCACTATTGTATCGAGAATGATCCTGAATTGGTCCCAAATGTTAATCCTAAGGGATTGGTATTTATCCCGTAAAGCTTAAAAAACTACATATTACTTTTGAAAAATCACGACTAGCTACAATAATTTTGGTGATATCTTCGCGACTTCATACTAGAATTTGATCCAAATTTGTCGGATGGCTGATCGCATAAAACGAAGGATTTGAAGTCGTGTTATAGTTTTTTAAAGCCCGCCAAATTATTACTGATACTTATTTATATCGTACTCTTTCTGATATTTTCTCAGAAGTAAACGGCCGCACGAACTCTAGTGAATTTATAGAAAGGAGATGGATGTATCTAGGATATTTCTTATTTGTGTTTTTTCCATAAACTCACTTGAATTAATATTCCTAGGTAGGATAGATCCCATTTTATTTAAGGTTTTCTTGACAACTATTAAGGGATTCTAGTTTTGTAACAACATCACTCAGGCCCCCGCTGAGTAAACCACTGTGTTAAGAGCTGGCATACTAAATGACGTCACCCTAATGGAGTATTTCGATTTTCTACAAATAACATGTAGTTTTCCCTTAGCTGTCCATTTTCATAAATAAAATTCTCGCCGGATATATAATAATACTAGTTTCTGCCCGCAGCTTCGTTCCTTCTTTTCTAGATAACAAATTGTCTATAGATATAATCCAAATTTACAAAGGCCGATCTAATAAGAACTGAACTGATTTATGGGATAGAAAGCAGCCGATGTAAAGTTTAGTTTAGTATTCCAGGTTTAGATTTAATTTTTTACCTCTGTTGCTTTTTCTTTGTGAATAGACTTGTTGACCTTCAGTTTTTGTCGTGAAGAGGTAACAAACACCCATTCATCCATCCAAACTTTCGAATTTATAATACTAGAGTGATCAATAAAATAAATAGAAGCGACGGAATTGTTTTATGTTTACTGCCAGTAGAATACAATTTAATATCAAGGCCCGTTTCATGAAGGTCGCTGGTTATTGTTCTGCTGTAGCAATGAAAATAAAATTATAATTTCTTTTGGTATAATATCAGTTGATAGACGTTTTCATCGGGAGTTGTGTTTTCTTTACGATTAAAAATCGAGGCCCCTAGGAAAAACGTTGAGAAAACATTAGCTTTTCAATAAATACATAATGCTAGCCCTAAAGTAGACGGCGCTTGTGTCGGGCGAGCTGGGATTTTCATGACACAAATTCACATTCTATTTTACCGCTTCGTGGTTCTTTTGTTCTTTATGATGACCGCTACCGCTCTAGAAAGAGGATACCGCGTTGATATGAACAGGTATGGGCCTGTTCATATCAACGCGGTATCCCCTTTCTAGAGCGGTAGCGGTAAGTTTCACGCAGTGCCGTATTCCGCCAAGAATTTTATTTTCCGTGCATGAAACTGAGTGTTATTTAACGCTCCTGCTCTGTGTAGCGAACATTAGAAACATAAGTGAAATATAAATGTACTAGTGTTCACTTTTTCGGTGAACAACAATTGAAGTGAAGAGAATCAATCAACACGTTATTTCTTATTTCTGTTTTTTCTAAGATACTAGTTTTAACGTGTCGATGAGGTTTTATTTTAAGATTATATCATTATAGCAAGATAAGAAATAAACGTTATTCTGACCCTACATACTGCATACAAAAAAATTTTTTAAAAAAAATATCTTTGCTCTCTGATAAGAAGCAGTGTTACAAATAACTATCTCCCAAGTTTAGTTAGTATTCCAATAACACGCTCCAAACTAAATAAACCAACACAATAATAGTTCAGATTTATCTGAAGCAATAATGGCTTCATCTCGGCTCGGCCTAAGACTGTGCATAACTGGACTTACCTAGTTCTTAGTTTTCTCGTTGAGACAGATTTTTAGACTGTAAAATTTATTTGTTCAGATTTTTTAATTGTATTGCGTTGGTACAACGCTGCCTATGGCTAGTCGACCATGACTACGACCGATCGTATTACAACACCACAAAAATGTTTATTTAAATGTTACCTACTTATCTAAATTGTGAATTTAAAGAACTACCTTGCCCGTGACAGTGACGTTATGTCATATAAATTTACGCAAAATCTTTTACTCAAACTAGAACATTTCCAATATTACGTATGAGGCATGCATGGCTCATAATTTGTCATATTTTTTGTTCCAGTAATTGAATAGGTACTTCAAGTCCATAGCACGAAGGCTTGGCGTGGCTATTCGCAGCGTCTACGAGTCGTAGCACGCCTACGCGTCGTAGCACGTCTACGAGCGTAGAGGTTGCTACGGCGGCTGAATGGGAATCGCCATTTTGCGTCACATTAATTTGTTTTTATCTTTGATTTATTTGAGGGTGCGCGTTATCAGTTCTGTCGAAATGATCATTTATTGTGTGATTTATTTCAGGGGTTGGACTTTCACGACATTCAGCGATTCAATATTATTTTGAACGTTTTTATAAACATTTAATAAATAATGATATTCAATTATTAAAATCGTTTTTATGCGGACGATGAGTTGCGGATAGGGATGCTTATTGCTAGACATGTCATACATCATCATCAGCTAGTCTATGTAGCTTTTGAAATAAATGCGTAGCCATAACTTATGTTATTCCTTCCTTTAATTATGTTTTTATTTTTAGGTTGGTGAGTTCGTAAGAAGTGAACGTTTATCAAAAAAAAAAGCCGCAACGTGACATTAAAAAACAAGAAATAAAATGCTTGTGACGTGTTGAGTAATTTAATAATAACAGTTTAGTTACAAAGAAGCCCAGCAGAGCTATACGGCGCGGCCAAACTCTTTGTTTTATTATTCAGCCCTTTTAATAACAACCGGCCTCATGAAGGTCCGGGACCAGAAGCTACGATACATTGGAGAAGTATTTCTCAAAGCACGTACTCACTGACATTTTGCAACTTGATTTTTATTCCGTTGTATTTCCCAAAAATTAAGTCACTATTTTTTTTTTGTAAAATGTTTAAAAATATCTACCCAGTTAAAAAAAATTACATTTAATAACTGTTTCTTTTACGGAAGTTTAAAAGACAAATGTATAAATCAGCAGCCCAATATTCAAGGGAGATGTAACACATTTTATAGGAGCTAGTTATAAAATATTCTCATAAAAAGATACATAACCGCGTAGTTACTCAAAAATTACACTCGACCTAAATTCCCAAAGTATCTCCTCCATTTCAGCAGATTCTTAGCGATTGTGGCAACGAACAAAGACTTCCAAACAATGTTATTTATCTCGCAACCAGCCGAGTACACTTTCTGGTAATTCAATAAGAATATCCCACAATAAACTACTCCCCGGTCTGGGGAGAATTCTGTGCTTACTCGATGAACGTGGCTTGGTTAGTATCTGTAGATACCTGACTGCCTGGAGAGAGCCCTGTTCATTGCGTGCTTATTGTCTATGTTTATTATCTTTTGCGAGTAGCTTCGCGCGCGCTTTCCGAAATAACTAATTATCACACTAGATATCGTTTATTGTCCAAAAAATTACATGTTTTTGGTTAATGAGCCCATAGTCCTAAGTTTATCTAGATACTAAGGTTCTCTATATAGATATTCGCAATATAGATAAGGTGTAACATGGTAGGCAGTGTTGCCAATTCAGAAGCCGACAAAACTAAACTAAACTAATTTGACAATAAATAACATGTTGCCGTCCCTTTCATAACGATCGAATTTAAAAGGATCGCATCATTCTTAGAGTTAACAAATTAGTTATGTTTAGTTTTGGCGAACTCTGAATTGGCACCTTTTACGCATACAAATACAGCGCTGCAGCGGTGTCACGTCTTATTTTCGTGTAAGGCATGGTATGAAGTTGTAAACAAGTGATCCACCTATCACGCGCATCAGGCCAGCGACCAGTGAATGACAACGCGATGCAATCATATTTGATGGTTGGATGTTTGTAACTTCTTCACGTCAAAACCACTGGACGGATCGGTATGACTTTAGCCCATAAATCCCTTAAGCAAGCCGTGCGAAGCTGCGGGCAGAAACTTTTTAGTAAAAGTAGTAGATACTATACGTTGACGACCTCCGTGGCTCAGCGGGCGAAGGTCTGCCTGCGACGCAGGAGGTTGCGGGTTCGATTCCCGCCTCGGAACAAATTTGTGTACGATCTGCAGAAATTTGTTCCGTTGGTCTGGGTGTTTTCTATGTATAATAAAAAATATCTATCTATGTAGTATATTGTATTAAGTATTAGTAGTATAGTTATTTAGTATCCATAACACAATCTCTGCTTAGCTTGGGGCTGTGTGAATTGTCCAGCATTATTTATATATTATTTATTTAAATAAATAAATAAATAAATAATGCTGGACAATTCACACAGCATTATCTAGCCCCAAGCTAAGCAGAGCTTGTGTTATGGGTACTAGATAACTGATATATTATAACTGATATTTATTCCTGATAAAGAACTTCTGAAAGTTTTAGGAAATCAAATCATACAAAAAATTTCGACTTCGACGGCACTTTGCGATATGATTTAATTTCTTAGAAATTACCCTGAGTGTGGGGTTACGCACTATAATAACAAAAAACCTGAAAGTTTTAGCTCGATTTAGTAGTTTTGGCGTTGTCTCGTGACAAACACACATATACCCATTCTTTATAAAAAAAAATCAAATTAAAAATTTTCGAAACTCTGTAATTAAAATCTTTTATTCACAGTCAGTTAGAAAAACCTGCGTTTATTTAACACTTATAGAGTAATTTCCCCTATGTTTGTGTTGTAGCGTATACGGGCGGCGCCCACCAAGCAATTTGCAGGTAATTTTACACATGCAACTGCTTTGACACGTAAACTAAGCCGTGAATAAAGCACGCGAGTAGATATAACGATTAAAATTGTATAAAAACTAAAACTCGCCTAACTGCGGAAAAAACAAGGTCGTTGAAGAAGGCATTTAAAAAAAATTAAACTGCCGAATAAAGTGAAAAGCAAAAATAAATAGGCATAATAGTAAGTGAATCCGTGCCTACCTTATTTTATAATAGCTACCTACCTTATTTTAGCTACTAACTGTTATCCAACAATACTTAAATAAATTACAAAAATATACACTCACTTAATTAAAATTCCTTAACAATAATTCACCCCTATTTTGGCACCCTTAGGGTAGGATTATTTTCCCAAATTTATACGGGACCTTCGAGAATATACCTCGAAGTTGGTTTCATATATAATACCTTTAAAAAATTTTGATTCAAAATTTTGATTAAGAATTTGGTGATTACTATTTTTACAGACGAACACACAAACTAGCCATGATACTAACAAAAAAAATATCAAAGAATCACTTCTCAGAAAAAGATACAGCTCAAACCTTCCAAAATTTTCAAAAACTGAAAATATAACAAAAAAATTCAAATCTCGAAAAGTAAAAAAATTGCAGAACATACATGGGGGTCCAATCGATAGGTATTGGTATCCCCAGACCACAGACCTTCGCTGGTACAGGTTGCATGGGACACCCTGTATAATGGGAATGGGAACAAGAATCCTTTGCCGTTGGTAACTATTACTCCTTTTCTAGTCAAAAATGTGTCTAAATCACATTTTTGACTAATCAAAATTTGACACTATTTTCCTTCATTTATGAGATTTATAGGCATTTCGTTCAGAGTTGATTGGGATGCCTTTCTGACAATCATCCATTGTTTATCTAATTTATAGAAATAATTTATTTGAGGAAAACAAAATATTACCCATGCAATGGATCCATTGATTTAGCGTACCTAATAGGTTCGATAAATAAGCTGCAAATTGATTCTCTATGTTGAATAATTTAGGCATCACCGGATGTATAATTAAGGCACTCTCTAAGGAAATAACATTGAAGACGGGAAAAGCAGGGCACCGTGGGATTGCACCGCGCCGTGACGACGACACGCATAGCCAGCGTAACCCTTAACTTATAACCCTTCCTTCTGGCTTTGCAGTAGTTGGGTAAAAACAACAGCAGAAGCTTTCAAAGCCTTCACCGCATCGGCCCTGCAATGCGTGGTGCCACTATCCGCGCTTCCTGTTCCAATTTAAATCGATCATCATTCTAATATGACTTGTGAAGGTTACCCAAAACATTGGCTACGACTTTTGGCCTCGACTTTTAGTCGCAACCTTCAGTTGATAAAGTACAGCTTTACTTACATGTGTGAACAAGATGTTTTTGAAAAGGAGAGATTATTTCTACTATGCACGTAACGTTTCAATTACCTTACTCCACGGGAGTGCGTCCCTGGTAATGCCTTCGTAATTTTTTTCGATCGTTTTATATTTTGATGATTACCTGAGAATATTACAAGCAGCATAATGTCGTGTCCTGTATCGAGTAGAATATTTGTAGATAGTGATTTGTTAGCTCCATGCTGCCGTGTCGGCTGCCATAACGGGTCACGCGACGCGCGCGCCGCGGCGGTACACAACCGAACTAATGCCAAGCTATTTTTGCCAATCATAAAACTGAACAAATTGTACCTTTTGTCAGCTAAAGCTGCCTTATTGAATTTTACGGCATCGCCGAATCGCGTTTCTAGTAAACACGAATTCGTACTTGAATTTAAAGTTTTGTGACTTTGAATAGTTTAACATGGAGCGTAATAGCTTTGAAAATGAAATGATTCGTAACAAATAAACTTACCACATATATATACTACCATCTCAAATGTTTTGTACTGTACTTGATCTACACTATAGACTGTTTTTAGTGTATAGAATAAATAAAACCGACATACCATGGAACAAAAGCTAGTAATTAAAAGTTTCATGGGGACGAAAACTAATTAGAACGGAAAGTTGTTCCCATAGCAGTCAAGCAAGTAAATTAAAAGCAGCCACGTACTACGTGATAGCTATGTGTACGTGTACGGGGAAGCCCGTCATTAGCTAACGGCTGGCCCTAATTGGAAATGGATTGCAAATTATCGGTGTCGTGTCAACAACCCGCGAGGGGGCGCCCTGTGCTCTCTTTCAGGGCAACCTTTCATGTGGTTAATCTATGACTTGCTAATGATTACCAAAAAAACTATATTCAGGGATGCAGCTGTGTTCATCGCAGCTTCACTAGCTTCCTGTGATTAGTTTCGTGTATTTGCTCTATGCCTACGAATCTAGACGCGCCATAAAGCGTCAGCCAAGTTCGGAAATATCTGATTCGCAAAACTCTTTTAGAAAATAATTTTCAAATGTCGGAATGAGTTTCAGTAAAGGTTTAGCATTTCAATAGAACTAGTATCCACGTTATTTTTTATGAAATAAGACTGATACCTATACCTTTTTGAATTATCCAAATCGGACCATTACGTACGAAGATATTAAGTAATAAACATTTCGCCGTTCCTGCTGGTTTAATCAAATTATGCGGGTGCGTGTGACGTCACTCGCTCGGAAGTCGCCCGTTAACCGTAGGCAGATATCAGTTTTTAGTGATTTACTCCGAAACTACAAGGTTAGGAAAAAAAATAATAGAACCAGATAGACTCAGTTTTGAGAGACCCATCGAATGAAAAAAAAATCTTTTTCAGTGGTTTTTGCTAGTAATTTGGTAATAATTTCGTAAATTTTTGTCGTAGAACAAAAATTTTTGCACTGTGTGTTATAGATTTCATAGCTCTATAAATCTGCATTCTCAACTAAAAATGTTACGAATCCTCATTAATTCATATGGATTAGTTGAGCTGCCTCTAGATTGTTTGCTCAACTATTCTATAAGCATAGGAACCAATCCATATGGATTAGTTGATCTGCCTCTACTTTGTTTGCTCAACTCATCCATATGGATGTTTAGAATAAATAATAAAGAATAAGAATAAAATAAATTTATTTGTGCAGTCAGACTTACAACATTTCTACAGTTTAGAACAAAACAAAAAAAACTTATAAATGTAAGCCCGAAGGCACAAAATGGCTTCTGCCTCAGCATGGGTAGATTGCTAGCAAGCTAGTAACCAACGCTGGTCTTCCGTCAGAGCCATTTTGTTGACGTCACGAATAATCTATTCACTAATAAAAAAAAAGAACTAAATACAATTTAAAAACAAATATACTAAATTTTGAAAACCAATAGATAAAATTAGAAATAAAATAAAATCGGGAAACTTACTATGATGAACGAAGTGAGTACGGAACAAAGTGTCACATACCGATAACACTAAGGAGTTACAAGTGTAAGTATATCAATTTTATAAATCATAGCTTCATTAATTAATAACTACTGAAACTTATAAACTACACAATACTTAAAACATAACAATCTAGAGGCAGTTCAACTGATCCATATGGATTAGTTGGACAAACAATCTAGAGGTAGCTAGGTAATTTGGTCATAACTTCGTAAATTTTTGTTGTAGAACAAGAAAATTTGCACTGTGTGTTATGGATTTTTTAGCTTGTTTTTAGGGTTCCGTACTTCAATAAGAAAAAGGAACCCTATAATAGGATAGGATAGGATATAGGAGCACTTTGTTGTCTGTCTGTCAACCCCTTTGTCTCAGGAACGCGTTACCGTTATCGGGTTGAAATTAACATCAAACACTGATGAAGTCCGTAACCTCTTGGAGCCTCGATATAAATAATGATATGTGGCAAGACACAAAGACCTTAAGGTCTTACAATTATACGGAACCCTTAGTACGCAAGTCCGACTCACACTTAACGTTTTATTTTATTTAACTGTACCAGGTAGGTATATAATTTGATTTTTTTGAAAATACTAAGAACTAACTCATTAAATTTTTCAATGTAAATTTTGCGGGACAAATAGTTACCCCACAGTAATTCAGTTTTTATGACACCACCTCAAAATAACCTTTTATACAACAACGAAGGAGTCATCAAAATCTGTTAAGAATTTGTGGAAATCACTTAAATTTTTGTCGTGATGTGTTTTTTAAGCTTGACGGGATAAATATACAACATAGTATATAGGTAGTTGTACTAACATTTATGGTGAAAAACCGAAAAAATGTAAGCGAATTGAATTGATAAATACTACCCTCGGGAATAACCTGTTTATGGGCCCAATTTGAAATCATTTTCTAGACAATAGCGAAAGATTTGGAGAAATCAACGAACATACGAACGAAAATATATCATATAAAAAAACATACAGCCGAATATAGAATCTCCTCGTTTTGTGATTTTTTTAACTCGGTTATAACGAAACTTTAATTGCTAGTTAACAGAAAACTCTCATCCATCTAAAATCCGTTGATTAAAACGAATGGGTCTGGCTCACGTAGTAACGAGCTCTTATAATTTGGTTAATGCTCGTTTATTCAGCTCTATGCATTAAATAATTTCGCGGCGGCCGCTTCATCAGGGTAACGTTGTTAGAGAGGAATAAATCTTCGTTCGCCTCCGACAGGGCGAGCCTTTTATCTGTCGGATGCCGGACGATTTGGAACCTAATTGTTGTTTATTTGAACCTTTTTCTTTCTTTGTTACCTTAAACGCAGGAAAGATTAAAATAAAAATGGAAAACTCAACACTAAGCCACTTGGAAGATTTTTATAAGCAATTTTATACGTAAGAAGGTAACAATCTTCATCTTTATCATCATCATCGGCCTAAACAAGTCCACAGCTGGACATAGGCCTCCCCTAATGAGCGCCATAGCGCATCTTTAGCTTGCCGCATCCACCACCTGCCGAACTCTCTGACCTACTTAAAATTAAGCTATTGCTAAGAGTCCGTCGTTTTAAGAG
This sequence comes from Eupithecia subumbrata, assembly GCA_949316285.1. Lineage (NCBI taxonomy): Eukaryota > Metazoa > Arthropoda > Insecta > Lepidoptera > Geometridae > Eupithecia > Eupithecia subumbrata. The sequence goes on along the minus strand of OX438640.1, from coordinate 8,130,744 downwards.
TCGTAAGATTATCCAAACAAAGACAAAACGCTTAGCAACTGTTTAAGTTATAAGTTAGGCGTCGATGTCTATAACGAACGAAAAGAAAACTGTTGGAACTTCCACCGTTCTCTGACGTTGATGATGAGATCCTGGAGCTTTTACGAATTCCCTCATGACCTCTCCATCGGATGTGAGGAGTCAATTCCCTGTTATCCCGGAGGCGAGTGCCATTAGCCCGACTCCGGCTGCCCGCGTCACTCCCCCGGGATCTCTTTACAAATATCCCAGAATATTCCACAATATACCACAATACCCCGGGATATCCGAACATTTGATATCTGCTAGCTACAGCCGATTGTCAATTTGCACGACCATTTTTCACGATGAAATATGAACGTATTTCTCCGTGAATGTGTTTGGTTTGTGTCGGAATCCAATTGTATTTTCAGAGTGACTTTTTTGTTTATTTATTTTACTCTAATATATAGTTTGTCAACTATAATCATAAAATAGACTTTTATTAACACTTTCATGGCCCACAACGCACATGTCCTTTTCCGGCTCCGTGAGGCTGGACAATGAATGTGATATACTAACACTTGAAACGAATTAAGTTAATATAATTGTTCAAACTATTTCGTAGTCTTTATAAGGACATTTATTCATGAGAAACAAGACAAACAAAGCAATGTCTTATCTTTGAACAAATAACTTCAATAACGAGGCGTTTACTTAGTTATCGAGTTCGCTCTTTCATTCCGCGGACAAGGAGCCCCGGGGGTGGCTAATCGTTGTGGGGCTTTCAGATAACGTGCTCAATAAATTGTAGATATCTCTACAAATAACTTTCCGTTTGCTTTGTTTCGCTAAAGCTATGTTAATTCGGTTTGCTGGAACTCGTTAAACAAGGTTTCACTAGTTAAATAACTAGCTCGTTATAACCCCGACAGAAGGTAAACAATAATTGTTCAAACAGAAGCCTTTGAACAAACGAATCGCGTGAAGCAACTCCACCCAACCCTGGCTGCGCAAATGAAATTCGACGGAGAACAAGGTTGATGAGCGTCCTTAGAGAGAACCAACACGCAACCAAAAGGCTCTTTCAATGCCATCAAATTAGTTCATTTACAAAGGCAAGTTTCGATCTCAGAAGTCGTAAAACACAAGGGTCGCCCGTTCTTGGTGTTTCCGTTTCCAACCTTGAACCGTCCTAGTTTTAATCAGCGCTCTGAATGTTCAACTTTGTAAAGTAGCCCCCTGGAACCCATTGCAGAGCCCAACCCTGCCCATTAAAATGCAAAGTTCAAAATGTCGTGACGAATGGCCGTTATATTCCCCTTTTCGAACATTCTGTCGATTTCGAGATCTACTTGCATTTAGTTTTAAATTATTCAATTACATGTTAGCAGGTATCGTACATTACGAGTACCGACCAGTACCACATACATGCCCCGCCTCAAGACGAGCCTCCCTGGCGACCGTCAGAGAAAGAAATGAAGCAATTATTGCGACAAATTCCTTATCATATGGAAAAAAAATACCACACACAATGCGCGAGGGCTGAATGTTAAGCTCCCGCATTTTGAACACCTCAGTTTGAATCCGTCAATGTACGCGCTACAAATGAAAACCCTCGGAAAATTGTGGTGTGCGGACCTAGGAGGCACGTGGCAGGGACGCGGTCGATATACGTGCGACAACTGTTGCGCTAATCCTCTCTCTCGCTCCTGCCTGCGCCTAGAGCCAGCAGGAGACAGAGAGGGAGGAAGGACGAACATGAGCTCATAGCGCAAAACTCACGCACCGCGCCCTCCGTCTCACGTGTACGCTGCGAGATGTGGTGGGTGCGAGAGGAAGGGAAGATGCGGCATTGCATGCTCTTAATACGTCAGAAAGGAGGTCGGGCGATGAATAACAATGCGGACTGCGGAATGCTGTCCTGAGCGAGGATGTCTCGATCCGTTTACGTTTACGGCGAGAGCGCGCGACTGCCGCCGGACGAGGGGACTGACGGGACGCGGACTCTGAGCGGGCTGCTCTCAGGAACCAGGCATAACCGCATTACACCAACTATTTAATATTGCGAAACATGTTTTCAGAAAACTTATGGAGTCATATTTATGGATTTTGTTGAGGTTGTATTTATTTTGAACCAACCGTATTGAAACGAAATAATCAAACATATCATATTAGAATAGATATTAATCTATTCTAATGCTGCGTGATATTTTATTTATTTATCGAAGTTTTCCACCCGAAACCCGAAACAGTCCAATAAAACAAGTATTTTATTGGGTGTTGGTCCAAAGGGCACGTAGCCTAGACCGCTTCTAGGCCTCCAATCTGTTTCCATTAGAAATAAAGTTAGGACCGTCGTAAAGCGCCCGTCTCGTGGCGAGGGCGTCCATGGTCATCTACAAACTCAGGGTGTGTTTGTAGGTGACCATCAACGCCCTCGCTCTCCAACTTTATAAACAAGTAGGTAGGGTATGTATTTCGTTTAAAAGGATCTAAGTAATATCTAAGATACTACTAATATCTATACAATATGCAAACTCGATGTAGAATGTTTGTAAATAAACAACGACATAAAACTCACTTGCTTGATATCATGTTAGATATAATATTGCTTACAAGTAATATTTTTGAAGCAGGATCTCAAAAAAGTAATGTAAATTGCGTATAAAAAGACGCAGCAACAGAGTGAATTTTAGTGTAGGCGGTTTGTTTACAAACATTCTACATCGAGTTTGGCTAGTATATAGGTACAATCAGAAAAGAACTACGGGAGACCTCCACTCCACATTGACTCGACAAAAGTCTCTAGAACTTTCTGATGATGCTGCGAAGTGGAAACACGCCCCGACCGTTGTTGCAGGATGAGACGGTGCTTCGCCCGCCGCCCGCCGCGCCTTAGGGCTCCTGTGGCACTGCAAAGCAGGAGGTTGCGGATTTGATTCCCGCCTCGAGACCAATGTTTGTACAATCTGCAGTTATTTATTCCGGGTGTTCTGGATGTTTTCTATGTATAATATTTTTTTTAATGTATATAGTGTATTGTATAATTTTATCTAGGATACATAACACAAGCTCTGCTTAGCTAGGGGCTAGATAATGCTGTGTGGATTATCCAGCACAAAAAACAGAATAGTAGCAAACAATGACCCTCTCACCGGTTAATATCGTCCCGCGTCCGTGCAGGTGATCTTTTACCTAAAGCTTTGCATAAAAATAATAATACAAAATTAATCAGTAGCAACAGCGGTGATTCTTATTATAACTTGTCCATACAAGATAGTTGAAGAGTTTCAACTTTGTCGCGTAACTTTATAATTATTTTTGTATGGAATGTTACTTACTTTATAGTAGACTAGCTTCTGCCCATGGCTTCGCACAAGTATTTTCGGTATAATAAGTAGCCTATTCGACGCCGACGCCCGGCGCGCGCGCGTCCGATCACACACATCCGGCACAAATCCCCTGTGTGTCTTCTCTTTGAGCCGGCAGGGGATTACAGCAGGGGATTATTGGAATAAGCCCCCGCCAGCGCTGGAGAGATGACATCGAGAATTTGGCCGGCGTCACGTGGCCACGACACGCAGCAGACAGGACTCTATGGAAATGGATGGAGGAGGCCTTCACCCGAAGATGGGTGCCCAAATTAGAAGAAAATGACAATGCATGATATGACAATTGATAAATTAAAGTAATTTTAGAAACATTATTTACCTAAATTATTCACAAATTCAATGTAATACAATTTATTTATAATTTTAATTTAATTTCATAATTATTAATTAAGATTTGGAAATACAAGGCTTATTATTACTGTTCTTTAAGTGGCTACGTTCTAAGTTTATGCCAAGTTTCATTTTGATCCGTTCAGTAGTTTTGGAGATCCTAGGTAACAAAAATTTGACATTTCACAAACTATCGCATTTATAATATTAGTAGGATGAGCGTATAATACTAAGTAAGTAATGTTTGATTTTTTTATTTCATAACCTTGTTAGTTTAGGCGTCGAGTCTAGTCTGGACTATTGAGTAATTTCATTGTTCACGTAGCACGTGACGTAATTACAATAAAATGAACTATGTTTTTTCTTACATATTTCTTTAGGACAAACGAATCGAGGGTTTTATTATTATATCAATGTTTTCAAAAGATATTATTTTTGTGAACGAGGCAGAAACTTTATCGGGACTATTTGATTGAAATAGAACACGAAGCGTTTGTTTGTGGTTAATGCAAGGCGCATGTATGTATGTATATATGTGTGGGATGGAGGCGGCTGGAAGTGAGCCAAGAGACGAGCTCGATATTCGGGAATTAGCATCTCTGAGGAAACGCCAGCTGAAGGGGGCTGGATGTAAATACCATTGTGCCAACAAAACGCCGCAGAATATTTTTCTATTGTTGTTGGTATTGGTTTTACATACATACAGAGATAATGGATAGGCCAAAATAATACCTAACTTACACGTCATATTGAGTTGCTCTGTAGTTTATTATACTCAAGAAAGCAATGGTCCATAACGCGCCTTTTATCTTTTAGAATATCACTTTGATGTATAAACGAAACTAAGAAGTTGAATTAATGTGATGAACTTTCACAGCTTTTGTTCAATTACGGATTCCTAAAACAACTTCATCAGAACTGGTTCTCTTTCCAAAGGAATAGAACGCGACTAGAATAGTTAAAAAGCATTCCTCTTGCGATCCTCCCACGTCAGATTCCATATTCACACATCTCGGGCAGAATGCCGCCCGCCCTCATTCCGCCCTAAGCAAACGAGGAGGCTTTTGCGTGCCGGTGATGGAGGTACAGTTGGAAAAACGACACAACGTTACTACTTCACGTAGAAGGCAATAATTGGCTTCTTATTTAAGTTCACTCATATTTTCAGAAACAAGTCACACGCAAAGTTTATTGAATTACAAAGTTACGTAAGTAAGTTTTAGATAAGTAATTTGTGAGTGCAAAAGTTACTGATATCTTTTATCGTCTTATCAGCTGAACTGATAATAATAAAGATGGTACCCATCTATACAGAGAACATGTGTACGAAGCCGAATGGAGGTCGAATTTAAAAAAAATCGAAGAACAAAAGTTGATCTCCTCGGGGTCCAGAATCAACCGCTTTCGGTTAAGTACACAGGTTTTGCGGCACCCTGTATTCTTACCAGTTCAACTTGGAAGGACAAAGTCTACTATTAATCTAGGTTAAACGGATAGAGGCGTGAGCGGGAGCTAGCTTCTCAATAAAATTAGTAACATTAGCAACTAAATACTGTTTTCACAGTCACACCAGCCGGGTATCTGCACAGAGTGCTATAAAGCTCTTGGGGCTGAAACACGACTTCGAGATTTGGTCCTGGTCCAATGGACCCCACGACGACGGGCCGGATGAACCCAAACCTACCACTTTGTAAAGTGTTTCCGGGAAAATTCAATTTATAGAGATACGCAAAGAATTCAAAGATGTTGTTGGCTTATTAAAGCCTAAATATTTCGCGAAGTTTACACAAAGAACTTAGAAACAAGGCATTTGAAGAGCGAAAAAGTAGGTCATCGTGAACACAAACCGTCGTGAAGTTACGTTGACTTAAATTTGCGCTCTCAAGAAGGTTTATTTTTTCATAACATGCTTGTTCATAAATAAATATTCTAAGTACTTCTACCTACCACTATAAAAAGGTAGATCTTGAAAATAGAGGACTCACCTAAAAAGCAATAAAGGTTAAATCGGGGTTTTCATAATTGTCAGTGAGAACTCATCGATAAATGTATGCGCGTGAATTACTGGCGTGAACTTAGAATTCTCGAACACAATCGGTTCGTCCCTAATTTTCCGCAAGCGTTTCACGAACTCTTGCCTGTGCTAAAAACCTTTTACAAAATTCACGTCTACCTTCACCATTTTTGTATATTTTCGTTTCTCGTGAATTTCCATTTATTGAATTTAGCGGCTCCCAGGGAGCGCCAGGGCTGCTAAGCTGCTATTCCCGGGGATGGCTCGGCGTTAAATTATCATAACGTGCCAACGACGGTTTGAGGACGTGTTTTGTATGACGGAGAGAATTTCTTATGAACTACACACTCACGTGTGTCGCTATTAATTTAGACTAAGGTATACCGGTTCACCGTTGGATCCGGGTAGAGCATGGCCGATCATTATGCGAACTTTGTGGGGAGGCCTTCGTTCAGTAGTGGACGACTTTCATTTGAGAAGTTGATATTGTACCTAAATAAATAATGCTGGACATTGTCCACACTTTATCATCTAGCCCTAACTAATAAATATGTTGATAATGATAAACAGTTGTTAATAGAATAATTTTCTTTTTTGGAGACTTATAATTGCTTCCTAGGGAGTATTTTTGTCCTCGTATTTATTTATTCTGGGCTCTGTTATAAATTAATTTGATGATTCTGTAGGGACTCATTGATAAAGCTATTAAATTAAACCTGTAGGCCAGAATCACTCAGAAATTGCATTTTTGTGCCCGCGTGGACCTTCCGCGAATGAAGTTAAACAATCCCTGCTATGGAGATAATTAATAATTAATATACACTGTGTAATGATCCACCGTAGTACATAAGGTAGATTTTAATAATATAAAGGCTTTCGAGTCTGAATTATTTCAATGATGATTCAAATAAAATATGTAACGAACGAAATTGTCTGAATGAAATTTATTCAGCGAACGATGGTACGTACGATTACCTATAATCGAAGCAACATTGACGTATTCATTTTAATAATTTATCGCGACGTGGCATACATATATTACTTAAAGGCACGTTTCGAAGAGACAAGCGGTAGAACATGGTACTTTGCTCATGTTTATTATTTAACAATATGACGACCTCCGTGGCGCAGCGGGCGAAGGTCCGCCTGCGACGCAGGAGGTTGCGGATTCGATTCCCGCCTAGGAAAAAATTTGTGTACCTACGATCTGCAGAAATTTGTTCCGTTGGTCTGGGTGTTTTCTATGTATAATAAAAATATCTATCTATGTAGTGTATTGTATTAAGTATATCAGTTATCTAGTACCCATAACACAAGCTCTGCTTAGCTTGGGGCTAGATAATGCTGTGTGAATTGTCTAGCGTTATTTATTTATTATTTAAGTTATCTATTGTACCCATAACCCTGTTTATTTTTCGACTAGCTAAATGATGCTGTGACTTTGGACATTACCCCCATGAAATAAACACCAATAAGGAGCTTAACAGAGGAAGGCCTGAGTCCAGCCGTGGACTAATATAGGCCGTTCAGTGTTTGTCGAAGTTGAGGAAGATGATGTTGTGTAAAAATTAGGCATCACTTATTTATTTCATTCTATTTCTTCAATTGTAAATACTAGTTGTAATTTATTTATATAATTTGATTATAATTTACTAATCAATAAAGTATTATCTGTTAAAAAAAAGTTTCATAATAATTTATTAACAATGCATAGTATAAAACAAAGTCTATACAGCATTAATCCTTATCCAATAAAGTACCTTAAATACATTGTGCATTTAATATAAATCAATATGGCCCTTTATAGCATGTAATTTAAATGAATATTTTCGAAGATATCACTGATTTAAAATGCCGATTCTGTAGTATATTTAGTATCAGAATTGCACCCGTGCGAAGCCGGGGCGAGTCGCTAGTTATTTACATATATTCTATCCAGTTTGTCGTAGAAGTTGCTACGAAGTGCTACGGCGTAGCAATGTTCTACGTGATTCGTAGACCTCTGCCTCTACGACATAGCTACTGTAACCGCCACAGGCCAGGAAGTTTGACGGTATGCCTCCAGAGACCTCGATCTGCATAAGTTTGTAAATGGTAAGTGTATTAGTTTGTACTCCTTTCTAGGCAGAATAAAGTGAAGTTATTTCTTTCTTATTATTTTAAAAGAGCCTGTATGTACTGCCTCACTGCTTGGTGGAGGCTTCCTACTCCTGTGGCATCCAGTCTGATTTAGCTCATTCTTTCAAGTGCGCGTCTAGTTCGTCTCTCTATTGACGTACTCATAATTATGTGTTTTTTTAGAAAATGTTGTTGATTTATAACCCTTGATTCTATTATGCCCTTGTTTTGGTTTAGCTCATGTTTGTTTTTGGTACTCTGTATTTTTGTTTGACCATAATCCCTGGTGTTACACCCGCAGATATTAGCGGGTAGGGGGGCGTTGGCGATGCTGGTGTGAATTGGGTCGGCACGTGACCCGCCGGGTCGGGTGCGGTCACAGCGACCTGCGATACAATCCGAAATGCACAAAGAACAACACGTCTTTAATAACGCTGTTGAAATAATAATATCTAAGACTCAATAGAATGTTGTAAATATTTTTACTGACTGAATATTTCGTTTAGTTTGCTCTTGCAAAACAATTTGAAAGTCGGTAGACTAGAAGAGCAAACTCATCATCATATAAGATAATTTAAACATAGTACTCAACTTTACTAGATTACATTTCTACCACCTCTGAAAAGTTATTAAAGGTAATATGGCGCACAAAATAATTATAAAATTAACAAAGAGTTGCTGGCTTGTTTTAAATTCCTACTTGGACGTTGACAAAGGCCGCCGGTCGTATTGTACCGCCTGCCCTCAGCCGCCCTCACCCGCCCTCACCCGCCCTGCCTCTGTGAATGTACACTTGTTATATTTAAATTACCATAACAATGGAAAACTTTGTGTTTCTAACGGTATTTTCTATTCATTTTTCATACTGCAGTGTAACAACGAATTTATGTTGTTACCCTTTTAAAGAGAGCTTTCAGTATTGTGAACAGGGTGAATTGTTGTAGGCATTATTACCTAAGACCTGCTCTTAGGGTACGTCCGAATAAAACCCAGAACCCTTTTCGGATCATTCGCATATCTGTCTTTCTGTCCGCCTGTCTCAAACAATTGGCTCGGAATTTAATAGACCGATTGAATTGAAATATGCCGTCTGTAATAAGCATAACCTGTCAACATCAGTAAATCTATAAAACTGTAGATAGGTAAATTGTTTGTAAGGTTTTATATTATATGTTTTATATTTATATATTTTTTTTTTCACTATTGCATTAGGTGCCCCTGTAAAAATAGTGTAAGTACTTTTTATAAATAAATAAATAAATATTACTGCGCAAACCCCTGTGGCTTTCACTGGCTACTACGCCAGTGCTGTTAAACCGCCATCAAAGATAGGCTGTAATGCGAGAGGACCGCTCCAATACACTTACATTTAACAGCCACGTACTTATAAAGGACATAAAATCGAATTGAACTTATGAGTAAAGCCCTTTTACTGCGTCGTTAAACGATTTTGTTTTGTTTTCAAAGTTTTTATGATTGTTCCTTACCCTTCCGTGCACGTGTACCAGGCTGGGCACATTATTGCCTTTGGTACCGAGGTAGGTAAGTAAGAACGTTGCCTCGGGTAACTTAGATAAGCTTTTCAGTAAGGGATTTGTACGAAATTGCTCAATTCAGAGATAATAGAAGCCGTTTGCATTTTATGCGAGATTTTCTTACGTTCTCTGATATAAAGGTTTGAGTATACTAACGGCAGGTAAAAACGAATTTAGTAAAAATAAACAAATGAAAGGCGATAACGTCCGCTGTAAAGAGAGGCTAGGCTCGCTGTAACGTAGCTAGTAAGTTTTATCGTGTCGAATATCGCAGGAATAACGTTTGTGAAACGGTAAACTGTTTACGGCCCATGTGTTACGTGGTTGGGTATGAAAGGCAATTCGTTGTGTATTAGGTAGAACGTGGTGTGATGAAGGCTGCGACGTAAAAAGCGCCGTAAAAAGATCGTAAAGACAATGGAGTGTTCGCTTACTATGAGTTAGTAAATACGTAGGTGGCTATATATCCGCCGCGCGCGAACTTTGCGAATATTCTCACTCCATCAGGTCCAATGGATGGTTTCACAAGATTTTTTCTTAGCTTTTACCGTATTCTAATGTAATTTTTTTTAAACCTTGAAAAACTTTGGATCTCTCGTTGGTTAGAAGCATTTTTTTAATCGGTTCTTAGGTACCTTCGATCGGTTGGCTGCGAATACCTTGGTCGATAGCTAATTTCTAGTGACTTCTCAAAAGAAAGGTCTTTCTTCTGAGAGAAAGAAAAAAAGAGAGTACAACAGTATGATAAAATCGCTAGAATAAAATGGAATAAAGAGTAAAGAATGCGTGAGACAGAGTGTGACCGTGTATCGTTGAGGCACCCACTTGCGTTGTTCCCTCCGCGATCCATCAGCCTGCTTCCATGGCAATCATAAATCAAATGTTCAGTCATTAGTTACCGCGGAACAAACAGGGAGTAACGTGGAAGATCCTTTCGAATAAAACGAGTACACGTCAGGAATCGCAGCTCGCAGCTATTTGTTACACAAGTTTGCAAATAGCGCTTTGAGTACAGAATAACTTAGACGTGGGGAGTACAGACGCGTACGAAGTAACATTCATACCTACTATTCTGAACTTCCCACAAGATAACACTATCTAGATATATATCAGCTGTATCATCGCGTCATACTTAATTAAATTCAATACGTTTATTTCAGCTTATTATGATAATAGCTTCTGCCCGCGGCTTCGCACACGTATCGTCGGTATATTGCTTAAGTTAGGCTACATTCTAAGTGTATGCCAAATTTCATAAGTTTTAGAGATCCTAGGTAACAAACATTTCACATTTCACAAACTTTCGGCTTTATAATATTAGTAGGATATATTTCAGCCATACACAGAAGTAATATTATAAAGCCGAAAGTTTATGAAATAGAAATTTTTGTTACCTAGGATCTCTAAAACTACTGAACAGATCAAGATGAAATTTGGCGTTCGTTTAGAGCAAGGCCTAACTTCGTCGCTGTGAGGTGCCGGCTTAGAATTTTCACCATCCAACTCTTCCAGCGGGTGTCGTAAGAGGGGACTACGGGATATCCACCGGGAGCGGGCAGCAGCGCCCCCTGCAAAACAATTCTACCACTGAACTGCGATCCCCAACCCGCATGCTCAGCGTGGGGATTATAGACATTACCCCCCATGTGATAAAAGCCAATAAGGCGGTTATCAGGGGGAGACCTGCGTCCAGCAGTGGACCAATACAGGCTGTTGAGGTTAAGGTTGAGGAAGGCCTAACTTAGATAATAGGAGGCTACTTATTATATCGCGTATGAAGTATGAAGAACTAGTTACTAATAATATCATCACAAAAATAATTATAAATGCCTAAGTTTGAATTTTTGGATGGACCTTTTTTTACCATTACATACGCCAAAACTACTGAACGGATTGGGCTAAAAATTTGCATACATGTAGTGCTAGACCAAGCATAACTTATAAGCTACTTATTACGCGGGAAAAACGCAGGCAAATCTGCAGCAGAAGAAAGTGATTAATATTTTTCTCAATATGAGCGTGGCTACGTCGCCACGCGGCGTAGCGGTTGTGTCGTTGAGCATACTCAGTCAGTTGATAAAAAGCCATATTCCGGCAAGTTTACGACGTCCGCCGCCGAGGCAGCACCGAGCTCGGAAAAATCCGGGAATTTCTCGTGATAACCACTCCTAGAACAACTTCTGACACCAACGACGGGAAGTCACAGTCCAATATTTCAGTGCTTCACAGAATTTCACCAAATATTTAAGGGGGTTTTTATCTAATAATAATCTATCTCCCTACCATTCTTTGTTCTTTAAAATAATATATCTTCAGGAGCCTGAAGCATCATCTTAAGAATTTTTATCAAGTGGTATTATACTCTGCAATGTTTTAGGGTCTAACTTTACCCTATTTTCTTCGTTTCGTTCCCACAGCTGGGCAATAGACTATCTTTCCTCTTTTCACAGATTTCATTCTCGAGCAACATTGGAGCAATAAACTCTATGCTAGATGCTAGGTCTCAAACTAGAGAGGAAAAAAAAACAAATAAACTACTTAGTAGCTCTAAATTATAGGTATTTTTGTTAAAATAGAAACCTGTTCCACTGGTAGAGATCTGTGCACTGTGCCTAGATTTAAAGTTAGTGTTGTCCAAGTGCCTGAGTAAATACGAAGCCGTTGTTTGAAGCACAACTCAAATAAAACGCGTTGAGCCTCAGAACGTTTGCTTGTCCTTAAATAAGCACATAAATCCGAAGTTCGCTTTGCTCTCGCGGTACTAATGTGTTAGTTCAGAATGTTCTGGTTTGGATAATCCTTGCTGCGAGCTCGTATATATCTGTGTGGATTATTCATAAGCTGCTCTGATTTATTAGGCACATCGCGCAGACAGCTTCCTCGGTGAAATGAAATGTGAGTGGGGTACCAACTAGGCCGAAATATGTATGAATTAATAATATGCAAGATCAATCCCTTCCTTGTACCTTATACAGTTTTCAAAAGTATTCTATAATAAACCTATCCAAACGTCCAAACGACAACCTTAGCAGCACAGAGGGCGATGCGATGGTCCGCCTGCGACGCAGAAGGTTGCGGGGTCGATTCTCGCGCTACCAGACAAGTGGTGTTTCTGTTCTGTCATGGGTCAGTCATCTGGTACCCATGACACAACCTCTCAGCTTACCTTAGTTCTAGATGATGTTGTCTGAAAATGTAATGCATTATTTTTTATGTAGGTACACTGCAGAGCAATAGCTAAGAGGCAAGGCAAGGTTTCGTTGTATCAACCCTGAGCGCTGTTCCGTGTACTAAGTGAGTTGCTGTTGCACGGTGCGTAGTTGCGCATTATTGACCGGGGCGGGCGCCGCCCTTGGCCTGGTCGCCGCGCAGTAACGCTTTAGGTAGGGATTTACTTACCTACCTACTGACTTGCAGGAAGGGTGGTTGCTCACGCGAGAAAAAATATATCGTGTTTTTACTATTTTCTCGGTTCTACAAGTAATTTAGGTACCAGATAAGAAGTTTAGCGCACATTGTAAGCCATTTGCTATGAATATATGCCGAAACGAACTTTGAATCAATGTAGTTTTGAAGTCGATGAACATAATATTTTTATATTTTTAGTAATAAATCTGATGGCTTCAAATAGACTCCAAAAGACAATTGATTCGTAGCTTACTTTAGCGCGGGTTCATAGCAAATGGCTTACAATGTGCGCAAATGTTTTATGTGATATCTAAACTACTAGTAGAACCTAGAAAACATTAAAAAACGCAAAAAAATACCAATCAACTTAATGTTTTTAATTTGTAGAGCAGCACGTTGCCATCTATAATATCTGAGCACGTTAGAGGTAGTGCAGAATATCTACAAAATAAAAAAAAATACTCTGTATACAAAATTCGTATATAGCTAGCTACTTTCGTTGCTGACTGTACATAATTGCCTACCTATACAGGGTGGCTTTTTAAGATAAATCCGAAACCAGAGAGTTAAATCTCATGGTTCTCATGGGGTCCACTACCATCTCAAAAGCCACCCTGTTTAAGTAAGCTAGGTACAGACAACAACGAAAGTAGCTATACACAAATTCATTTTCAAAATAACGTAATGCAAACAAGTAGGTTTCAGTACTTATCATTTATTTTTCAGTATAGTTTCGTTTCAGTAAGTTAATTTATACTTCACCTGCTCATAAAGTTGCTTATTCCCCTTTTCCAAACATAAGTTAGAAAGTACGTCATTGCAGGCGTACTAAAATACGGGAGGGAAAAGTCTATGGAATTTCATTTCTCACGCGTTTAGCGGGACAGAAAAGTGTATGGAAATCCATTTCTAACGTTTTTTTTAATTTATTGAAATATCAGCCGGTATTTTCATTATAGGTCAAACGACAAAATATTTTTACTCCGGATCCGCCACATGATATCGGCTTTTTCCTTATTCGGAAAAATAATTAATGATTCAGATTTAAAACATCTACTTTTCAACGATTAAATTTCACAATAAAAAAAAAAAAAAAATATCTGTACGTGTATTTAAACCAACAGATATATTTCTATATCAAAAGGTATAATTATCTTAAATTATACAAAAGTATAATTAATAAAATAAGTGATATGATAATTAAATTTAATTATAAATCACCTAGTTATTACTAAACACAGCTTAGATTTACTTATCAAACTAAGGAATTTAATAACTAAACAGGTTTCACACACCTTTCACAGTTTTTTTAAATAAAATAGAAATCTATTTATAGACAGTTAAAATACATGTTAAAGAGACTTAATACTTACTAGTTATTATTACTTATTTAAATAAGTAATAACTAGGAAGTTTCTAAACGAGTAATTAGTTTATCCAAAAAAAATCTCCCCTGTCCTAGTTTAATAAATAACCTATTAGATTTTTAATAACCCATCAGATTAACTAAGTAGGTAACTAATTTATGCAAACACACTTTGTGGGTAGTTGGTATTGTAGAGGCGCGCGAACAATGTTTTAATAATTAACCTTCCCACTCTGATCGCGTTTTCAGGTCAATGGCAAATTAATTAGAGGGTAAGTACCCTCCCTTGTTTACCGAGTTTAATCTTTGAACCGGAACAAATGTTTGCAGATCAGCTTTATTTGATCAACTAATGGGAATCGATCACGTTGTGAGTTTTGGGCCTAAGTTGAACCAAATAAAAACGATGGAAAAAAGTTTCAGGGAGCTCGGTCCATGATGTTCGTGCAAGAAAAAATATCCGATGTTCCTATGAAAATTCAATTAGGTGCGTTTATATTCATGCTCGGGCGACAGCGTCAGATATTACTAGGACTATATTTAGCTAAGCTGAAGACAGGGCTTTGAGTTGGTTGATCACGCGTGGAAAAGGCATAAAATGTGAACAATTACTTCTTATCGGCTATCTAAATTACTTGAAAAACCTAGAAAATAGTAAAGACTTGTATTTTTCATGCGACTGCCCTACGGCGCGGGCGCTTCTATGGACCGGCCTATGTCCACCAGTGGAGCATTGACTGATGATAGTGATGCTAGCTTAGTCAGTGTCCCTTTTCCCCGCCTGGCGTTTACACCATCCCTGGCTCTTGTCTAGTCAAATGTCCCTTTACAACCCAGTACAAATTGAAGTCATGTTTCGCAATACCTCCTGGTGGGTCCTCGGTCTAAACGTTTAAAGCTAAACGAATTTATGCGGAGACTGCGCTCTGGATGGCGGGGGAGGGCGGCACGGCGGGGCGGGCGGGACGGCCCGACATTGACCCGCACTGCGCCCAGGTGCGTCATTCATGCCTGCAGACCCGGATGCTACCAGATTCAGCCGGAAATTGCACGCCGTGGAAAAACTCAGAGCCGATTGGAGCTTCCATCCATTTCCTGTACACAGATTACGGGAATTTGCTCGGATTTGCCGATGAATATTACATAGTTGGTTGGACGGGGATTTAAGCAAACGCGGATTTTGTTTGATTTCGTAAACCGTTCATAAACTAAGAATCATTTATTACCTAATGTTACATATTTTTACATAGGTCTTACTCAGGTAATATATAAAAGTATAATGCCAAATATGTACCCCGTTGGGGCGCTATAAATAACTTTAACTAGTGAGTTATTCGCATTTTCGTAACCATTATGATCATTTACCGTCAGCAATGATGAGCTGACTGCTCACAGCTACTGAGCTGTGACCTTTCCACGTTTATCTGTTTGCCATTGCCAGGGTAATCCGGCTAATAGCCGAGACATCGGGTGAAATGGAGCGCGGGTGCTTAGCGCGGGGCCTCGTGCCGGGCCGGGCTAATCCGCGACGTCGCCGCCGAGCAAGGCCCTCACGCCAAACCTCACAAATTATAGGTACCTCTTAATGTATCAAGGTAAGCACAAGATCCTAGGTTACCTAAGATTAGGGTTGCCATCTCTAAAATATGGCAACCAGGACAAGACGCGTGAGAACCCCGGATTTTGGAGTCCAGAACCCAGACATGTCAACAGATTCTTTTAAACATAGTCAGTTAAAATAAAACGTCAAGTGCGAGTCCGACTTGCGCACGGGTTCCGTATAATTATAAGGCCTGGTTTCTTGCCAAATATCATGATTCTAGGTCATTTTTAACCGGTTCCGACTTCAAGTCCATTACGGACTTGAATATTTGATTTTAATTTCAAGAAGATACGTCCACGCGTTCGTTAGAAAAGGGGGTTATTTTTTAATTATTAGTATTTTCATAAATCGAAACTGTCAAGCTACATGTTTTTTGTTTCTGAGCGATAGTACCTACAAAATGTACCTACCTATGCTTGAAAATTACTATCCGTAGGTAACCGTCACAGCATGCGAAATACTTAAATGTTTCGGATAATTTCGGATAGAAGTGGAATCTAAATGCTCCAGCATAGTCTATAATTTCTATTCGTTGGTCCTAAAGACAAATAAATCCAACAAACAAAATTTTTTAAATAAGTTTTAAAGCTGTTCTTGGGTTAGGTATAAATGATGTACCTAACTAACACGGCTATTTTATATAATATAGGTAGATGTGATTATAATTTTTACATATTAATCTAACTTACCTATGCGAGTTTATTTTGTAAAACTAGACAAATAAAAGTTATTGATTTCTTAATATTTTCCTTGGAACTTATGATTAGGTAGAGTAATTCGGGGTAAAATGACGCACTTTTGTCTTCTTTCGTTATTAACACCTAAACTGTCACGATTTTAGGAACACAGTTATGCGTTTCATATAGCAAATTTATTATACTTCTTAAGTTCATAAAGTTTTTAGCGATTACTGAAACAGATTTTTTTTATTTAAAGAAAACTGTGAATTGGTCGGACTGCGTACCTTTGCCCCTAAATTTGGGTAAAAGTACGCAGTCGTTTGGGTAAAAGTTCGCAATTGGGTATAGTATAGAAAAAAATACAATTATGGACTATAAATTAATGAAACTTTATTATAACCAAACATAAACTACAAATTGCAATGTTATATTAAACCAAGGGATTAAGTCTAAAATAATGTCTTGTATATAAATGATTCTTTGGATTTTGCCATTTCTGTGGGCAGAAGTCCGCTGCAAATCTTTTACTTTTTCCTTTGTCGATTAGCTTTTTTGCAGCAATAATTAGTTCATCGGAGATTAATGTCCTACACGGTGTTTGTTTTTTTTACGCAATGCCTAGGCATTTTTATGCATTCTGAAACAATAACACATTAATACTTAAAAAAAATCGAATTGGAATGTATATTAAAATAAATAAATAATGTTGGACAATCTACTTATCATCATCTAGCCCCAAGTTAAGCAGAGCTGGTGTTATGGGTACTAGATGACTGATATACATAATAAAATACATATACGTAGATAGATATTTATTTTATTATACATACATACATATAAAATGCCCAGAACACCCGTAACAAATATTAGCAGATCGTACAAACATTTGTTCCAAGGCGGGAATCGAACCCACAACCTTCTGGACCTTCGCCCGCCGCGCCACATCGGTCGTCTCTAAATAACAGTAAAAGTACGCAAATGTGGGCAAAAGTACGCGTGTGAACTATTACCCCCGTCATTTTACCCCGTTTAGCCGGTAATTGAAAAAATCCACATTTGGTTTAGAAAAAAATTATGTTAGGTTGAAATATTTATGGCTAAATGAATGTCCAAGAACTACATTAAATCAATGAAAGCCACTTTCCTCACAAAAGAAATAATCCGACGAACAACACACTTTTCTTTTACTTCAAAAAACACTAAATTAAATACCTACTTATTTGCTTGTTGTCTTCGTCACGCACACAGAACGCCATGCACCGCTCAACTGACGTTGACCCAAAATGGCAGCTCGAACCCACTCAGTTTCGCCGAACAAGCTTCCCCGCCCACTCCCCCGCAGTCCGAGAAACTGGCAGTGCGTACTTTTACCCAATGCGTCGTTATACCCCGAATGACTCTACTACACCCGTAGGTATGTAATTTGTTTTGATAACCGATAATTAAATATATTGACATACGACCCTGTAGCCTATTTCAAAATGATTTTTTCTAAGCACTCTTTTGACATTTTCAAATGTTTTTTTGTTGTATAATCGAGCAGTATAACTATCTGTTAAATAAACAGATTAACTAGATTTCAAAGAGAAATACCATAATTTTATTTCAAATTGCGAATCGGTTTTCATATTTAAGTTTTATGGGTGTTTATCCTAATATATAATAATATAATAGCTAAGTTAAGCCGGCTTTTGACTATGGGATATATATTACATCCCGAGATATAATATTTTATCGCTCACCATACATTTTGTATGGCACCGTTTACACTGTGCTATAATATATATTACATCCCAAACTATAAATATTTTTTCGACCGAGTGAGCGATATTTGAAGGTCATTTGAAGGTGTATATTTTACCTCACGTCCCCGGACACCGCGCCTCCCCCGCTTCGCCCTCCGTTTGAATGTAGGCGTTCGTGTGCAGACGTGTAAACTGATCATTGTGTGCTCCAAAATATATATCTTACAGTGTGAATAGCAATCGCGGGATGTAATATATAGCACAGGATGTAATTTATATTATATCCCATAGTCAAAAGCCGGCTTTACGCAAAAGCAGGGGGGGGGGAGAATATTATAATATCCGGAAACTTCCATTTACAACAGAAAAAAAATCCGATTACGATTTAAAATACATGTAACGCCATCTAGCGGTTTACAAAAGAAATTATTTCAGCAAAATGAGACGTTTACAGAGTGTTTACAGAGGAAGCTTCGTTCGGGTTTTTTCAAATGAAATATAAACGTCACGTAACACACGCCCTTCGAAAACGAACGTGAAATGTCAGTTGTCAGTTTTGACATCGCTGTCACATTTGGCCTTCACTCACTCGCAAACCGCTGAATCTTCCCGTGATTTCGCGATTGCATTGATATTTTGCAATGTTCGTGAATTGTAAATAAAAATCAATGTTGTGACACGATAAAGTGATTCCCCGTGCTAAGAAACATGACGTCGCGGAGTAAGAATGCGGTGCGTGTATGCGAGACGGAGATCGAGAAGAGTCGGGAGGAGTCCAATTGGAAGAAGGCGGTGGAACTGGCTCAGCAGTTGAAAGCCAGGTCCCCTCAGCACGGTACGCGCTAAGCCCTCTCACCACCCTTCATTCAAAAAACTCAACAATCATACCAGTCACTGCAACCCGCTTCAAACAGCTTATGTTTATCCAACAAATAGTCATTGATTAGACCATGTTTTCTGTAAAACACCCTTTAATTTTACTAAAACTTATCTTAGAATATCAAGGAAAGAAACACCCTGGGCATATTAACATTGAACTGTAATTGGGTTATCAGGTCACTGGCAAATTAAATTAGAGAGGGATAGTGCGAATGTAGGTACAGATAACATGGCATGAAGGGAGATATTTTGTACTTACCTGAAATACAAATAATTATGACATGTGTAATATAATAATTATCACAGAATAATGAACTTTATGTAGATAAAGATTCTTGAGATGTAGGTACCTAATAACTTTAAATAAAATAAATAATGCTGGACAATTCACACAACATTATCTAGCCCCAAGCTAAGCAGAGCTTGTATTTTGGGTACTAGATAACTGATATACATAATACAATACACTACATAGATAGATATTTTTTATGATACATAGAAAACACCCAGACCAACAGAACAAATTGCTGCAGATCGTACACAAATTTGTTCCGAGGCAGGAATTGAACCCGCAACCTCCTGCGTCGCAGGCGGACCTTCGCCCGCTGCGCCACGGAGGTCGTCTTTTGCAGCTGATGGCTTAAAAATATTTCAGAAAGTCTTGCACATTTCCTCATTGGTGAAGGCAAGCTAGAAGCCTACTTAGAAGAATGGCCTCCGATAAAAGACAACACAGATCGAGCACAACGGGAGCTGTCAGAGGCCCGAGGCTACCTGACGCTGGCTACGGACGAGGCTGGCATCAAGGCAGGAGTGGCCCTGGATGCATACTTATTGCTAGGCAAGCTCAACTACACCTGTGGCCATTATGATAAGGCACTCAAACATTTCAAAGATGCAGAGTTAAACACACTTACAGAGAAAGAGTTACCTATGTGAGTATTGAACTTTAAACTAGCTTTAGATTGTGTTTATTTGACTTAGACTTAGAATTTGTTCAAGCTATTCAGTATTCAAAAAAGACTGACAAAAGATAAAAAAGGTAAAGATAAATTGACTTGCTTCAACATGATGTAGGTTCTAATCCAGCAACATTATTATTAAATACTACCCAAGATCTATTATTCAAATCTTACATGCAATTAAGGGACACAATAGCTGTTTGGAGACTGATGATATAAACAGTGTTACATAAGTGTAACATTTGATACCCTCAGCCCTAATGCCTGTCACTATAAAGTTTAAAATTAGCAACCAAACTCAGTAATAAATCCAGGTTGAGAACATAATGTTGTGTGTAGTACAACAATTATGAGTACTTAAAGGTTGGCAGAGCTGTTGTTTTCCTTGAGTTGCTGACTCACCGCACTGATTGCTGTATTTAGCAATGTGATGTCATCATGCATACAGCTGTAATTATTCAACTTGCTAGGTTTTCTTATCATACTTCCAGTAATGTTTATAAACAATGGAAATAAATATACAATGCACTAATTATGTACAGTAAAGATCCCACTGCTGGGCTGAGGCACTGAGGGTCATGAAATAAATTAAAAGATATGGAAATGATCAATGAGGAACCTTTAACACTTTCAATGCTCATGAACTCATGACACACATTTTATTTTATTATATTTTTATTTATTTGAGAACCATACAGTTACTATAAACTAAACAAAAAATACTTAATAATCACTTAAACCACCAAAGTTTCCACCATTAAATGACACAGCTCAATATGCAATCATCAAACATCTCCTCATGTTGGAGCTGGAAAAGACTGGGCAGTGAATGGTCCATCAGTAGTACATTCTGGGCTGTCAGTCAGGGTCCCTGTTATTCCAGAAATACTTTGGAAACATCATCAGAGGGGTGAGTCTATTTGACGTTAGCAACGAGACATCTTCTTTTCCCATACTATTTGATACAGCGCCTCTATTGTGTGGATAGAAAACTAAAGTGAAATAGACTCGCCTATCTGAAGTTTGTTTGTACATGAGAGAAGAGTTTACACAGTTTGTTTTATCAGGCTGATGGTGATGTGTCATGCATGTTGAATGTTTATCTAACGTTTAAAGCATAATTAAAAAAGTTTTACGATGTTTTGAATATACCTATGGCGTTCAATACATATCATTTAGTGTTTAGTTTAGAAAGATTATCATTTTGATAGAAATATTATAGACCAGTTTCTGCCCGCGGCTTCGCACGCGTTGCTTCTACGGAAACGATTAAAGGTTATTTCTACCCCAAAGGAACTGATTTATTTGATAGATAGTAGCCAATGTTTTATTCCAGCCCGATCAGTTCGGTTGTTTTGGTGTGAAGAGGTAACAAACATCCATACATCTAAACATCCAAACTTTCGAATTTATAATGTTAGTGTGATTGATTACAGAACACGCGTCAGTCAGTGCTACGCGTAAAATTAGTTTTTTTTTACTTATTGGGGGCTTATCTTTCAATACTAATTCATAATTCACCTCACCCTGATGCTGGACCTTGGTGAGGGATGAAATGTTTGTGTTCCTCAAACACAAACATATCTCGTAGTTAACTGTTCGGTGTTCATTCACGAGATTTTATAATTAATTTATTTACATAACATAACCGAAGCTCTGTTTTGCTTGGGGCAAGATGATGCTGTGCGGATTAGCCAGCATTATTTATTTATTTATTTACGATTTTACCATGTGTTTTTTTTTCAATGTGTAATTTCTCTTACAGCCGAAGTCTCAGGATAGTGGCGGAGTCGTACGCGATTAAAGGCCTCTGCCTGGAGCAGAACGCAGTCCCTAGCTCCACCAGTCGGTTCAAGCAGGCCGAGAGGGAGGCGGAGACGGTAATGCACATTTATCTTTGACGACCTCTGTGGCGCAGCGGGCGAAGTAGGCCTGCCTGCCTGCGACGTAGGCAGGTCGCGGGATCAATTCCCATCTCGGAACAAATGTTTGCACTATCTGCAGATATTTGTTCTGGGTGTTTTTGATGTATAATAAAAAATATTATAGGTACCCATAACACAACCTCTGCTTATTTTGGGGCTCTAGCCCCAATATAATAATAATGCCGGGCAATTCACACATTTACAGAAAAATAAAAACCAACAGGCTAAAGGTTTCTTCGTCGCTTCTTTACTTTAGTCTACATACCGAAAGCGGCAGAAATCAAAAATATCACTTTATTTCCGTGTCAGTGTTTAGTTTTATAATTTGACCTTTTCTAAGTGTACATTTATTGCATTTATAGAAATAAAGAGTTTTTGATTTTTTTATTCAAATACAGAACTGTCTTAACACTATCCGAACAGCAAATCTTAACAGACAGTTACGATCATTTCCATTTCCCCTTATCCTATCTATCTATCCTTTTTCCCTGATGGTTGCTATAACCCTTCAGTTGAGACTCTGCTGGGTAAAGGTCTGGTTGCTTCATTGAGATGTGCCCAGTGATTTGTACAATGTCATGTGTAGTGGGTCTGCGTAAAAGCGGGCTCACATTAGGATGGACCGACAGTTTTACAGGAACGGTAAAGATTTTCGATGTATTATTGCCATAAGTATTTCAATAGCGCTGTTCACATTAAAGCGACCCGATAAACTGACAACAACTACTGAAATTTGCACACATAAAAATCTGACCTAGAATAGCATCATAGCAATTTGTGACAGTTGTGTCATATCTCCACAAGAGACCAAAGACAGAAAAATGATGATATCGGAATATCCATGTGTTCCAGATCCGCAGTTTCGAGCTGGCGTCCGAGCTGACCCTCCTGTACCTGCAGCGCACCAACGCGCCGGCGGCGCGCGCCGGGCCCACGCTGGAGACGGCGCTCCAGCGGGTGCCGCTGCTGCACATCCGTGCCGGCCGTCTGCAGAGCGCCATAGATAGGTAGCTGTCACTACTCGGCTTCTACATTTCGTCTTTCTTTGCTGGCATGGAATTACCAAAACGTGTTAAGAAAGCTGGACCTACTTTGATCAAAACCTTCGTTGTATTTTTAAACCTTCCGATAGTTATTATCTCATAACAAACTATCTGCATTCTTACTACCCGTTTTCCCGTAGGAATGAAACATTTTCCCGTGGTAAAAAGTAGCCTATGTTCATTAGGAATAATGTGGGCTTCTAATGGTAAAAGAATTTTTCAAATTGGTCCAGTAGTTTCGGAGCCTATTCAATATAAACAAACAATCAAATCTTTCCTTTTTATAACAGGCTGGATTTTTTGGACGGGGCAGTAAGGGGAGGTACCTTAACCGGTGTAGCTACCGGAAAATAGTTGTAGGACTATCCATATTTTTTATAGAATTTTACATCCGCATTCTAAGATTTTCCTAAAAAAAAATAGGTACTTAACACGAATACTTTTTTGATGGCAATTGATCCTGTTTTTTTACACTGATCAAATACTTCTATCGGACCAACCGAGGTTGGAACTTTGTACTAAAAAAGACAAATCGCAAATAAGATTTACCGCAACAGAAATTTCTGGACCGATTCTGAATTTTGTCGCTAATAAATACATAGATATGTACATTATTATATTCCGGAGAGCGAATCCGCGGGCAATAGTTCAGTATTTCATTAACCCCATGTACAGCCCGTAGCTCTCCATCAATGGAAAAGGATTTATTATGTTCCATTCATTCATACTGCACTGTTACGAGTCGCGTAGCCCAGAGTTCCACTTCTACCATTCTTATTAATATTATACCGTTAGACTATGAATCCATTGTTCTAGGTATAGAGAAATGCTGTCCGCAGTGGAAGCGCCGTCCACGCAGGCGCTGCGGCTGACGCTGGCGCGGCAACTGGCAGAGGTGCTAATGCGCGGCGTCACTGGACAGGTTAATATCTACTCTATCACTATTGCATAAAGTTCAAAATCGTGGTACAGTTACTGGGTGCTTTCTTAGACTAGACCAAAATTGCTTCATTGTGCATAGAGAAGTCTTGCTAGGGTCTGACCAAAAACGCAGAATTTTCCTAGAATCTTCACATTCTTCGCGGAGTGACCTCGAGTGGAAGACAAGAAACAACGACAAGAAATCCTCTTGTGCTGATACTCCCTCGCATTCTAAGACCACGTGACTTGGTTACATTCTATAAGCTATTGGGGTCAAAATCTATGCAATTAGTATACATCAAGTCACTCTGACAGGTTAAATCAATTTGAATTGAATTGTGTTACTCAGGTGTACAAAGCGCCCGAGAAAGTGAATCCTGCGCCGGCGCCCGGCACGCTGTCGAGGCGGAGAGAGGACTACGTGTCGGAGGGGCCCTGGAAACCCAAGAAGTATGCTGCCATCAATCAGGTAAACCACGCTGGCCTCATCTTGTCCGTCGCTGTCCTTTCAGGCATTGAAACAGATATCATTTGTGTAATGTTTTACACTTATGCTGTTTAGCCGGCCAGAAAAAGCATATCAGAATCAGAATTTATGTTATTCATATAAATATGTGTGTCGTAGAAATAAAGCAAATTCTAATTTTCGAATAGAGTTTACAATTTGAACCTACTCAGAAATGAATGAATATGATTGTCCTCGTAGGTGGTAGTATAGAGTACACTCTATGTACCACTTAGGGGAATTTGCGATTTCTCACTCGAACGAACACTCTTTGTAGTGAACGTTCTCTTTCTCCCCTTGGTGTACAGTGTACTATTTCTGATCAGCTTGAGCCGATTCTGCGACGATAAATTTGAACCACACTTGTACAAACACAGCCGCATAATCTAACATCTGTCTCCGTTCCAGTTCGTCCCCCGCAACGAGTATGAAGAGGTGATACTGTTACTGCTGGTGGGCGAGGCCATGGCGGTGCGCGACGCCGTGCTGTCGCAGAGCGCGGAGTTCGAGGCGGCGCGCGCGCACGCGCTGCGGAACGCGGTGGCGGTCATCGACCTGCTGGCGCTGTGTGCGGCGCGCTGGGGGCTGCTGGCGCCTGTCACCGAGGTACACTTGCATTTGTAAAAATCTCCATGAGCAAACTGTATAAATCAAAATCATTATTAAGAAGTAAGTAAGAAAGAAGTCACTGAGCAAGTTCTTGTCTCCAGTCGTTAGAGCGAGCCATGAAGTTCTCGAACGGATCCGCGCACGTGTGGCGGCAGCGCGCGCTGTGCACGGCAGCCGCCGCGCCCTCGCCCGCGCACCACTCCAACGTCGCGCACGTGAAGCCAGGTCAGTACCCACACCAGCACTCGATAAGACATAACGCCGTGGACGTAGCTGTAGTGTACTAGAATTAAAGTGGTCATGTCATGTAAGATGTTGGTGGTTTTTGACAGATTATGTTGAACAACTGAGTGTTTTGTTAATTTATCTATGTGGGGTTCCATATAGATAAATTAAGTAAACTTTAAAAGGGTTCCACCCAGTTTACTTTGTAACTTTTTCTTACTTAACTTTTTGGCTTAGAACCCGAAATTGACATCTAACAGCAAAATTCGCAAATTTTGGTTGGTCCTGTGAAGCTTATTAGTTCAACCTATGTCCAGCTCACCGGACATAGGCTGTGTGTCTTTTGTCTAAGATGATGATGTGTTGGTACTTGCAGGCAGCGCGTTATGGAGCTGCGGCGTGCGTGCGCTGGGCGTGCTGTCGGCGGCGGCGCGGCTGGCGCCCGGCGACGCGCCGCTGCGGCTGGTCGGCGCCAACACGGCCTACAGGATGGGATGGGTCAGAGGTTTTATTAATATATACCTACCTACTCCGACGTACGAGCCAAAGTGCCTCTTAACCTGAAAAAACATTCTCCAGGCATTTCGGTCTTGACTTTTGTTTCGCTAGTAACGTCGAGTTCTCGGAGATAAGAATGAAAAACATTTAAGCAAATATACGTGACAATGGCTTTCCACATTGTCAGAGTATCAATACTCTGACAATGTCTCTTTGTGAGTTTTAGTTGTTTTCAACCAACAAATAGTTGAGTTTTTGTTGAACTTCATATGTATCTAATTTGGTAGGTAGGTACTACCGTCTTAATTAATGTTTTTCTGTTTCATTGTAAGTATCACAAATGACGCTTTAGATTAGTGTTATTTAGTGTTTAGTATAAACTGAATGACTGATACATGGGGTGGCCGACTAGACCGAGCCCAGGTGGTGTAATTTATTGAGGAAGATGTTTCTGCAGATCCTTAAATGCCCGCACTATCGCCAACCGGAAACGGTTGCGTAGGTAGAAATCCTGCTAAAGGAGTAATGAGCCACAGATACCCCAGTTTCCGGAAAAATAATCCATGACCAACAAGGTTAAACGCTTTTGAGAAGTGAGTGTAATTTACATGTAACTCTTGTTGTTTTTTAAATAAAAACGAAAATGGAAAATGTTTAATCTTGTACATACATTACAGTTAAAAACAGGGGTTAGGGTTCTCATAAAAAAGGCAAATTTTCTGGTCAAGGAAAAATAATACTTAGCCCTTCTTTTTCTGTTTGGTACCATGCCTGAAGAGGTGGAGAAAGAGGGAGGATCGTCAATGATTGCTAACATCAGTAATGTTGTGACAGATAGAAGAAGGCATCGCGCTGGCCGAGGCGGCGCTGGCCATCGAGGAGGAGAGCGAAGGATGGATGCTGGCCAGGTGCTGTCTGTTCAAGGGCATCGGCTATCAGATGCAGGCGCAGGTTGGTTGGACGTGACTAACGGTACTTTCATCACCATCTGCAGTTATGTTTTACCCACAGCTGGGCATAACACGAACCGAAGTTCGTGCCATCCACCATGGTCCTGCACTACCCATATATAAGACATAAACTAGTTCAAGATGAACTAGCTTTAGCCAGCTGGTTCGCGCGTGTTTTTTAGGATAAAAAGTAGCGACCATTATGTTATTTCAGGTCTATAACTACAGTTATGCAAAATTACAGCTCGATTAGCTTAGTAGTATGAATGTGGGATGGTAGCAAATATCAATAATACATTTCGAGTAAAAGTAAGCGGCAAAACCACATTAAACACTAACTTAATTGCATTGAAATATTTGTTTTTTATCCACCCAGAAAAGAAATTCCCGCATCGACAAAGAAGCGGCGAACGAGACGGCGCTCAAGCATCTCGTGCGGAGCGTGCAGCTCGACGACAACGACCACCTCGCCTTCTACTACCTGGCGCTGCACTACATGCAGATGGGCATGCTCAACGAGGCCATGGTAACTAGGGATTACATTATTCATTCAAATCAAAAACTTTTTATTGATGAGTGCAATAAACATAAACGTACACTTAGAAAGGTCAAATTATAAAATTTAACACTGATTTGGGGGTAAAGGTGGATTTCCCCGAAATAGGTACAGAGGGAGATCTCCTCTGAACCGGGCCCGACCCATCTAGTCCACTGAGCCCGGTGGTCTTTCGACCGACAGTTGATGTCGGATAGTCTTATATGGTCAGGTGTAACTGAATCAAGCGTTTTCGCGATCTAGGATTGCTTCCTTTTGCTTTTTCCGATAATTTTTAACGACATCTAGCGGATGTTCATTGAAGCGCTGAGGTAGGTACACTAGTTTACTAGCTTCAGTGTTTCGGTGTTAACGCCTCTATTGAAACGTTAGCCGCTTACAACTGACACGGAAATAAAGTGTTTCTTTTTATTCATTATCATTTAAAATCAAACAACGTCGTGAAATATTAAAAAGAAAACTAAACAAGTAACGGTATTACCAATAGGACATCGTTATTATTACTGACAAGATGGGCTAGTTCGTTAATATGAACCATAAATTGGAATGCACCGAGTACCCCTATTGCAATTTTAATAAGTAAAAAGATCCAAAGAACCTTTATTCCACAGATGAGTAGTTTTTCAATTAATGTTTCTTGTTGTACAGAATCTAAGTTTTAAACAATCTGAAATATCGCCTGAATCGGTCTTGTCGAGACCCAGGGTAGCCTATTTAGAAAGAGCAATTCAAAAGACAATGATTATGGTCGCGGTGCACCTGTTAGCCCTAACCTGACGGTTGCATTATAAAGTAATTCAGTGTCATAGAACCTTCCGTGTGTTGTAGGAAGCGACGCGCGCGTGCCTGGAGCGCCGCGCGGAATGCGCCGGGGGCCTGCGCCTAGCGGTCGCGCTGTGGTCGTGCGCGTGCGCCGGCGGCCGCGCCCCGCGCGCGCTGGCCGCCGCCACGCTCGCGCGCCAGCACTACCCGCACGCGGAGTGGCCGCTCGCCGCGCTCGCTACCCTGCACATAGGTAGGCCTAACATCTGACTAACTTATTTACTTAAGGTTACACTAGTCATCTCGGCGCGAACTCGTCGATGGGCGTGGCCTAATTGTATGCATCTCACCTGACATACTAGACATACCTGCGCGCTAGAATGAAATGCATAATGATTCATTCGTAAAACGGCCGCGTAAAAAAATGGGAACAGACTTTTAGCGCAAGGGCTAATACAGAAAAACTTTGAGTGTATCTTTTTAAAATATGAATAACTGAACTATATCGAAACGTGGTTTATTTTAGAGTGTTTTTTCTCATTATATTATTTATTTCGCCCAAAGTTGGGTTAAAATCAGTGTTGCAATACGAAAGTTTAATGTAGGTTACTATTTTATATATACAAACATAGATAATGACGAGATAAATAGATATTATCCATAGTTTTGGATGGTCAATATCAAAAAGCGCACTTGTTACCCTTCCACGTTTGTATGGAAAGATAAACGAGACGTTCATCTTCTCGGTAAACGGTAGCTTAAGCTACCGTCTTGACATGCCTTCTTGGCAGCCCGTTCCTCTATTCTCTCGTATCCAAGGCCGTGTGTGTAAAATAAGGCTCAGTTTTGGTGTATTGTCTTCCAGCGTGGGACGCTGGCGAGGCCGCCCTAGCCGCCGGCAAAGAGCTGCTAGCGCTGCTGAATAGCGCGGACGCGGAGGCGGACGCCGACCAGCACGGCTACCTGGACCTGGACGCGTTGTCCGACTCGCTGCACGACGACACGCACAGCACGAGGGACGCAGGTCAGTGCCACCTCCCCATACGGTGATACAATACTCAAGGACTGATTGCGCCAAACCAAAGTGTACTTGGTTTAAAAAAAAGTGAGGGACTGCATATCTATACTACAGGCTTTGAAATATTTAAGAAATCAAACAATATCCCAAAAATTTTCGACTTCGATGGGACTTGAACCCGCATCCTTCCGTTAGCATCGGAAGGTGCTAACCAACTACACCACTAGGTCAAGTGCCGTAGGAATCGAAAATCTCTAGGACTTCCTACGGACTCAACTAGTCGACTAGAAAATTTTTGGAATATTATTTGATTTCATAGAAATTACCCAGAGTGTACGCACTATAACAAAAACCTTTGAAATATTTAAGTCAGTCTTATTAAATTTCAATAAATGCAAAAAGATTTTTGCAATTAATTTGTACTTTCTGTTTCAATAGTTCTAAGTATATGCATGCCATGACATAATTTTGAGTTGATGTCAATGTCGCTGCACTCCCATCCCTCTACTCTCGTAAGGCCTGATCATTTTCAATTTGATTTTAAATCTTTTGTCTTTAAGGCTTTGATCATTTTTCGTTTGGCTTTAAAATTGTTACGCGTGTGCTGTGCATTAACATCAAAGGAATGATTGAAATGGTAATGTTCCCAGCGTCTGTGCGCGCAGAGTCGGCCGGTGTGTACCGCGTGGAGCGCGCGCTGTCGGAGGGCGCGTCCTCGCAGTCGACGGCGCGTGCGCGGCCGCCGCGCGCCGCGCACCGCGCGCACGCCTGGCTGCTGCTCGCCGCCGCCTGTCTCAGGTTACCTTTATTTTATTTATATACTGTTCGCCATCTTGATGTCTCGAAGGCTTAAGATGGCGCACTTAAGCCTTCGAGACATCATACTATATTCCTGTGCTCTTAAAAATATACATACTATTAGTAAAAAGTCCAAGTTTAATTGCTATTTTGAAAATTCACTCAGTTGAACTCGAAGATTCAACAAAGAGACCATCGGATCACTCTGCTAAGCAGCGGATTCTGTTCCTTCGTTTAGTGGTTTAGTGTAAAGCTGTTTTGTATGTGATCATGGAATTTAGTTGCTGACTGTACACAGATTATAATCTACTTCAGGCACCTTGAGGGTCTTTACGACATAGGTTTTCTCAATACCTACTAAATTTCTTATGCATAGTTTATCCATTTGTTAACATAATTCTTTATTGAAGAAGAAAATTACAATCAAATAATAGAAATAAACTAGAACAAGTATTTACTAATGAAACAATTGAGCTAACAGCAGATTGTTGCAAACAATCTACAGGTAGCTCAACCATATCAATACCAGTCGTTGCGTCCCCGCTACGCTGGATGCATTGCCCCGCTGTATGGCAATGCTGATGCGCTGCACCAGATACTCACCAGCTCTCGGGTCACGCGTCGCTTCGACCAGACGCACAAATAATTTGTAAAAAAGCCGAAGAACCTCGGTATCTGTGTTAACTACCTATGTGAATTCATTGTTGTAACTTTTGTAATTAATTCATTAATTTCTGTTGTAGGTTAGATCGGATAAGCGCGGCGGCGGGCTGCGTGGCGGAGGCAGCCGTGCTGACGCCTTACAGCCATCTTGTATTATACACGGTGAGTGCTGCACTGCATGTATTACATTGCTGTACTTTAATACCACTGTTCAATCTACAATCTTTACGATATTTTTAACAGCTTATATAAATACAAAATAAGTTACAGCAACAGAAAAGCTAATGAATGGCTTCCACGGCTAAATGACATGCAGTGTAGATATTAAATACGCAAATGCAATCATACAATTTAGCAATTGTTTAGAAAATAAAAATGAAAGTTAAGCGAAGGTCAAAATTAGGGTATGATGATTCAAATAGAAATAAATCAAGGAAGATATATTGTCAATAAATATTAGAAAAGGTATAGGTACCAGCAGCAATCCTTGTGGGACACTGCTAGGAACAATAAATCAACTGAATGTTATAATCAGTGATACCAACAGCCTGGGATAAATTGCAGATGGACAACGAAAAGCATCAGAGTAAATTCCCTCTGATACGTATCCAAAGCTATTGAAACGGTACAAGCTTTTGTGCAATCCTATGTAAGGTCACGCTGTAATCTGTTTAGACCACGTCAACGTGATGGCCGCTATCCATTGATAGATAGATAGAGAACACTTTAATATAGCACATAAAGACAGAAAACAGTTCAGAAAAAATGCTTAGAATAAAGGAAATGGAAAGGGCGGCCTTATCGTTGAAAGCGATCTCTTCCAGGCAACCTTAAGATAAAAAAAGAACATAATAATTGTGTGTGTCCCCTGTATGAATTTTGTACGTGTCCTCTGTAAAAGAGTAAATGAATAATTTCTGATAGTGTTTGTTGTGTTGTGTTGCTACAGCGAGGTCTCGTCCACGCGGCGAGTGACGAGTGGGAGGAGGCGCGGCAGTGCTTCCAGAACGCACTCGCGATACACCCCACACACCTGGACAGTATGGTGCAGCTAGGTGAGTCTTGTAGTGTTTCTGTACCAACAGCCAACAGACGTTTACTACTCGCCGGCAGCCTACCTTACAAATAGGCTATTATCCTAAATATATCTAATTCTAATAACTAAGTCACGTTTGTCGATTGCTCATGATAACTTAAAATTCTTGTATTGCTTTCTCGAAAGCGCTTTGCGTCGCGTTTGTCGCTTACGTAGGACCCTTCGTAACTAGTGGTATGGTACGTACAGGTGCGGCGTACTACGCGCTCGGCTGGCTGGGCCTGGCGGAGCGCGCGCTGCGCGAGGCGGCGGGCCTGGCTCCGCGGCACGCCGACACGTGGCGGCGGCTCGCGCTCGTGCTGTGCGCGCGGCGCGACCACGCCGCCGCGGCCGACGCCGCCGCCGCCGCGCTCGCGCTGCATCCCTCCACCACGCTCGACATGCCTCTCTGATCCGCAACGCCGCACAACCTCCATCGTTGCCATCTCTCAACGGATCCGCATTCCTTCTCGAACCATTCACTACATGCCGACGGTATCGTCTCCGCGGCGTGATCCTGACGAGCTGCATCACTGGCGACGTGATATCTCTTAGTTATCGCTTAGAAAGATGACACTTGTTCTAATGAAAAATCAATTCAAAAACTACGCTCATGTGACCTCAAGTTAGTCTACTTGGCGAGGTCGAGCATACTGACGCCGCGGCATGCCGACAGTAGCGTTTGTTACCATGAGGTAGCTTCCAACATCGTCAGTAGTCTCACCACTGCTGACAATATCGCCTTTAAATACCGAAAGTGTCGTCTCTTAACTAATAAGTTAAGAGACGACACTCTCCGGAGTAATAACTCCGGGTAGTATCACCCCTTACTTTATCACTACCGATTATGAAAGGAGGACCGAATGTCCCGATCTTGTCGACAATCAATATCGCCGAGAGAATTTTGACACGTTGTTTGACCCATGTGACAGAAACCCACTGTAAAACCCTCGTGACGCCTTATCCATTGACGGCTGTGTCACATAATCTTAATTTGCTGAAACGACTACTCTCACTCAAAGATCAAAAGCTTTCATTTAACCATCAGATGGATCTAGAAATGCATTCCCTTTTGGAATACATTTCTAGATCCATCTGCTAGTTCGTTGATCGCTTATCCCATCCCATTCGATATTTAAGTTTTATTATTGTTCATTTGGCTGCTTTTAAATCAACGTAGGTCTCGTCACAACGTATAAACTAAACAGACTAAGAACGAAAAACATAAATAACTCTTTAACTTAAAAGTTACTAGAACTGACACTTTACACCTAAGAATAAATTATGTAGTTATATGTCTTTAAAAGACGTCACAGCTGCCCATAGATGATAGTGAGGTGAAAACTTATGTAATAGAAAATAATGATTTAAAATAATTTAAATAAATTTAATACTATTGAGTAATATCCCAATGTGTTTCGCTAGGTAACGGTGTTAGTGAGTTAGCTAGTCTACGAACTATTAAGTTACAGCTAAAGTATGTAACTGTATTAAACTAAAGTATGTAAGTATGTAAGCTAAAGTACATAATATGTAACCGTATTGAGTTATCATTGTCCGTAATTACTTTGGCTTAGTTCGCCATTGTATTGTATTACAATACACCTTTCTATCAAGAATAGACCTTCGTTTGTCACATTGCCCTACAAATTAACTATATTGATTGATACCACAAAAGTAAATAAGAAAAATTTGAGTAATGTCGGTATGTTATTATATCAGCAATTTTTTTCGTGTGCTATGATGATTGATGATTATGATTGAGATTGAAAAAAATAAGGAAAAGTTTGTTATCATCAGATCTTTCAATTTAGAATAGATATGTGTGTCTTGTCTAATGCTGGTTTTTTATCTCGCAACTCGATAGCGTCAACTGTAGGTACTTACACAATCTCGATGGAATCAAAAACTATCTGTCAAAATTACTTTGGAATGCGAACGACAATGTACTTTCATAAAACACTCGCACTAGGTACGTCCACGCATTTATTTTCTTTGACTGAATGAAGGAATGCGATATATATCATAGACCCTGCTTATCTTTAAGAATAGTGATGCGAATATA
The DNA here is from genome assembly GCA_949316285.1 of Eupithecia subumbrata. NCBI lineage: Eukaryota > Metazoa > Arthropoda > Insecta > Lepidoptera > Geometridae > Eupithecia > Eupithecia subumbrata. The sequence goes on along the minus strand of OX438640.1, from coordinate 8,097,099 downwards.
TGATATCGGCTCGCAGACTATCGGGATTAGCGAGGGTTTCGATATAAATGGAGCTGACAGAATATGTGTGCATGAATTGTATACTTTCATTTATATCTTTCCTTTTGAGTTATACAGATTTTCGTTCCCGAAAAAAACTCATGTTTGTACAGCGCCAAAAAAAATTGGAGCAATATTAGTTTTTTCCAAAAGAATTTCAACCTTATTGGTCATATATTGATATGTTATTGGTTATATTTCGTAATTCGTTTATTACTTTGAATAGATTCGTTTCAGAGAAATATTTAAAACGGTGAGGACTGTTTTGGGCAATTTACGCGGAGCGGCCTCAAGGCAAAGAAACTAAATGCGTAGAGATACTCTCTACGCATTTAGTTTCTTTGCCTTGAGGTATGCGTTATGATAATGTTCACAAATATTACGCAACAAGAGGTGATACTCCAAATGTTGTATTATCTCTTTGAATTCAAGTGCTTGATCTACTCTCTCGCTGTCGAGTTATTACAAAATATGCCCCGAGTAGACATTTTGTGAAACTGTGCCAATTGTAGGTACTTGAAGTGAATAATACGAAATAATGTAGTGCTCTGGATCCTAGAATTTTGTTCAGGACTCGCGTCATACATTTGCACTTAAAGTGGATTGTGACGCTCACTCGAAAAAAAACTGGTTTTTTACTATTTTCTCGGTTCTACAAGAAGCAGTTACAAAATTTTGTGCACTTTTTATGTCATTTGCCACACTAAAACAATCTATGACTAAAATTAACGTTATGTCGATATACTCCAAAACTAAGATAAATTCAAAGTTTCTTTTGGGAAAGATTTATAGCATACTAGTTTATGTCCGCGGCTTCGCACGCGTTGTTTCTATAGAAATGTTTTAAGGTTATTTCTATCCCATTTATATCATTTCTATCTATCTATCTACATATCTATCTAAATTTCTTATAGAACCTAGAAAATAGTAAAACCCTTCGAGCGTCACTAAGCAATTTAATTCATAGTTAAATCTTAACACACACCACGTGTCGTTCATATTCAATAATAATTTACCATGTAATGTCAACAGAATAGCCACACAATAATATTATTGTACATCGAAAATGTACGTTAAATCGTTTAGTTTACGATGCCCGTCCAATCATACTTACTAGTACTTACATGTTTTCATTTACACGATCACAAGTAGTATACGCTTAATGTGGAAACAAAGTCCTCCATTATACTTATAAAAACGGAAATACACAAAATAATATAGTTTAAACGCGATTAGAGCCCTAAGTGTTTACTCGTAAAACGAAAACCGAAGTTTTCGATTACTTTTCAAGCAAAACCATCTCTTATGTCACTTGCACAAGAAAGCCTTTACACGAAAACGAATTAGAAACTTCGATTTCGATTTTTGCGAGTAGACCCCCTGGCCCGAATCGTGCTAATCAATCGCTTTACTATGACGGTGACATTATCGTCACAGAATCGTCTACCTACATGATAGAAACTGTAGATAGTGCGTGCTGTTGAAACCCTGATACTTGACACGCGTCCTACCATCTGTAGTTTGTTTCATGCAAAGGTAAAATGCCAAAATGTGCTACGTGCAACGGTACCATTGATATAAATAAATAAATAATGCTGGACAATCCACACAGCACAATCTAGCCCCAAAGTAAGCTACTCAAAGCTTATGGTACTAGATAACTGATATATAATTTAATACATTATATACGTAGATAAATATTTTTTTATTAACATAGAAAACACCCAGACCAACGGAACAAATTTCTGCAGATCGTACAAAAATTTGTTCCTAGGCGAGAGTCGAACCCGCAACCGCTGCGTCGCAGGCGGACCTTCGCCCGCCGCGTTACGGAGGTCGTCGATTCGAATGGTCGTCGTTATGGTGAAGGGATTAACTTATTAACTTGGGCATGATTTCGGTTTAACGATACGTCATTGTGACCTTTCATTTATGACACATGGTAGGTGCAGGTTTTGGTAGTTGAATTGAATCCTTTTTAGTATTAGATAGGTACGTAGGAAAATGTGGGGTGATTGTTTTAGATTAGAACACGAAGTATATGTGGGCTATGGTGACTTGTATATTATTGTACATAACGAATTGCATAAGGTTGTACATAACGAATCAACGTATAGCCTCGAAGTGGATCAAAAACTACTAATTTACTGAACTCTGCCTTGAAACAGTAAACATAATAAATGTGTACATTAAATATACCCTTAAAACCAAAAATCTATCTGAAACTCTTAAAATAAAGTATAAAAGGTTTTTAAATGAAGCATTGATGAAGTATAAAAAAACCTTATTTTTAATTTTTTTTAGACCTGTATTCATTCCAGAAGTCGCTATAAATATAATTATTAGTAACCATTTATGACTATTGGTTTGTTACTTCAGTATAATAAATGTATTCGTGTCATTTGAATTGTGATCTTTTTGCAATAACTCGTCTTGTATCTAAATGTACCTATGTATATTGTAAAGCGTAGTCAAACAACTTGTATCATGTGTAGGTACTTTTTATTGTTATAAATGTTGCCAAACATATGTTTTTATTTGTAATATATTCATGGTTTTATGTACATGTGCTTTGAAAGGCAACATATAGCGAGGAATAAGAGTTAAATATCTTTAATAAGTAACAGAAAATTACAATCAAATGATAGAAACAAATTACAAGTACTCATTAGTAAGCGGGTTAACTACGAACCTAGTTTGTGTTGGAAGAACACCAACGTTTCATCCCTTAACGAGGGACTTCATCAGGGTGAAACTTGGTTCGTAGTTAACCCGCTTACATTCTTAACAAATTCGTCAAACTACGAAAGTTTTATAGTAAAATTACAAGAAGTATTTGCAATTGAAACAATTGAGCTAACTGCTGACTGTTGCAAACAATCTACAGGTAGATTAACATCAGTTGATGTTTATCTATTGAACGTCTCTAAAACTCATTATAAATGTAAGCGGGCTAACTACGAACCTATTTTTTTACCTCTGTATTGGAAGAACACCAGTGCTTCATCCCTCAACGAGGGACTGGCTCAGGGTGAGTGCTTCACAAACCAGCTTCGTAGTTAACTCACATTCATTATAAATTCGTCCAACTACGGTGGCTTTTATATACAGGGTGCCACGAAACACGTGTACTAAGCCGAAAGGGTGTGATTCAGAACGCTGAGGGGATCAACTTTTGTTCAAGGATATTTTTCTTTTTGTCAAGCCACTTCTTCTCTCTCTCGAGAGAGGCGGCTCCTCAAAAACTCGCTTAACAACACCATGGTTGATGGAACAAACACTCAGTTAGAGCCATTCTCTGACCCTTAATCCTTACCGTGTCAATATTAAGATTTTTTTTTATTTTATTATTTTTTAATTTTTTAGTTTTTTTTTATCTGTTTCTTATTCGTGTTCAAGCTTATTCATACATTATTATGCTTGTTTTGAAATTCCAAAGGACTTAGGTACGTACATAATTTTTTTTCTAATAACTTCAAGACAAAACATTAGTTTTGCTGAAAAAAAAAGCAAAAACAAACATTTGTGAAATATTTTATGATGTTAAATAATGCAAGAGTGCGTGTAAAAGAACAAAAAAAAAAAATACTATTAACACGTTGATCACCGCGGGGTCCAGAATCACCCCCTGTCGGTTTAGTACACATGTTACGTGGCACCCTTTAAAGTAAAATCTCAAAACATAAAGGAAAGCGAGGCGCTTCCCTTACGGCCGCATGGCCGCGCGATCAGTGCGTTGCGATCTCGCGCTCCGAATAACACACGATTGTCGGACTGCCCTCAATTCCGAGCCTTGCGTTGCGACCTCCCCACGGCAACCTCAATGTACACGTGATGGACGTGGCTATTAGTTACAGCACAGGAAGCATTTATCAACGTTGTTCACCGCGAGACGAGATCAAGTCTCTTTGTTCCTGGCCAGATATGACGTCGCCTGAAGGTGCTCCGGATAATGGATATATTACTCATACCTATTGACTCTCTGATATGTTCCAACAAAATGCAATTGGCACCGGCTGCACCCCCCTCCCTCCCACACATTTACATGATTTGCGCGACAAAGCCTTTTGTTGTCTGGTGTGTAATAAATAAAATAAACAATGATTTGCGTGAAATTGTTACTAAATATTTACAATTCCCGCAAAGAAATGTCTAAATCAATTTTTCTTTTTATATAAAGAACAGAGACATGATACTCCTCTTCCTGGTACGATTTTATATTTAGTAAAATTGCTTTATGGAGTTTAGACATTGTTACTTTTTATCATGTTTACAGAAACTATTTAGGTGTTAAGATCTTAACATTACGACTCTTATCTGTTTATTTATCTAGATAAAAATAATGGTAACAGAAGTAAAATAATTAAATTATGTTAATGATATTCAAATTCTGATAAACAGTATAATTATTTGTCACATTCACAGAGCAAATTGTTATTTAAACAATGTTTCCTACTCGGCAAGGCATGTTATCTGTATGCCTATTTCTATGCAAAATAAGGAGATAGCGATGCGATGAAGCTATGAAGACATCCTTGTCTTTGAGTCTACACATTTAGATATAAATAAGCACTGTGTTGTTTCAACAGTAGGTCAAGTCGAGACCTTCATCGCTAAGTCATGCGACACCTACTGCGAGATCGCAACGTGTTATCTTGCGATGCGTTCTGCAGTATAAGCGTAGCGAATGGGCGTTTCTTCATCGGCCGGCCCGGCACCGATACCGACAGTAATCGACGACACTGCGCCGGCAGCTATATGCTTCATTTGACCGACACGACGGCTGTGTAATTCCACAGAGACCTCGCACGGACGCCCACATAGAAACTTGCGTAGGTACACAACACACACGTAACGATGCCAGCCCGACACAAGTGGGAATCTAGCTGCTACGACATATCGGCGCCGGCGCCGGCATGTCGGTGTCGGGCCGGGCCAATGAGACAGTGTTCCATACAATTTCATAGATTATGCGTCCACCGATGTCGGTGTTGGTATCAGTGCCTGGCCGGGCCGGCCGATGAAGAAACGCCCATTCGCGTTTGACGGTTTCTCGTTTTGCCTAATTAGGTGCCACTGTACTGGTACAGCCATATAGGGCCCTGCCTAATTACTTGCTGTTTATCACAACTAAACTACTGGTTAATGCTAAAGTCATTTACAACGGGATATTCAGCATGATGTGAGTTTGAGCTTTCCAATATTTCGTCACAGTTTCATGCGCCATGAGTTTTTATTGGCAGACATACCGATGTACCCTCATTTTTTGTCTTTTGTTACGAACGTTACCACTAACTCGTTAATAACCATGATGGTATTAAATTTTTACTGCAATGTTAATGTCCACGTTTGTAAATAATAATGTAACTGACGTGATGTGATTTGTGACTCGGTTTACTTAAGCGATGTTGCTCTACAAACTACAATAGATACCCTGTGAATCTGTTTATATTCAGAAATACGGACTTGTGTGCAGTGCGCCAGTGCCACGGCTTGCACACTTTGAGGATCTATGAATAACTAGGAAATATTATTTGAATTGTATCTATTTAAAAATGGCAGTTATTTGAATTTGATAAAAATACCGCACCTATCGATTTCAATATTTATCATATTTTGTACTGGTCAATGTAAAAAGACGTCGTAAATGACATAGCCTGTTGTCTAAGCAATCAAGTGTTAGCACCCGAATACTAATCTAGGTACTGAAAATTTGATTGTCAAGTGCAGAAACTGTAAAAAGTCTGGTCACAACTAAAAAACTTGCCCTTGGTGTAAAACCTACGATGTTAGGGCACTTCTCAGTAGGTACACAACACAGGTGCCCGACTGGAACGAAAGCCTTCTCTAGACAATACAATTCTGGTATTATTATCTCGATTTACTAAAATTACCTGTGCCTATTTGAAATGTAGTGTGTATTTAATATTTCTTTCTATAAATATTTTAAAATGTAAGACGAATTACTTATTGTAGAAACTTAGACGATCAAGCGATCAGCGACTGCGATCAGTCGCGATGGTTTCTGTTTCACTTTTTAGATACCCACTTAGTTTCAGAAGTGTACATAGGTGGCGCCCTCGTCGTATTTATTTTTCTTTCATGTATGTAAACTGAACACTCGTTGATGTTACTGTACCTAATGTGATGTAGGTGTATAATAAAATGAACTATTATACGACACTGAATAAACCCGTAATATACTGTACAGGACGTCCCAAAAATGTGAAGTGAGATTAGCTATTAAAAAATTATAAAGATTTTTTTACGTGCGCGTGTAGGTACTTTAACCACTCTTTAGAACTGTCAAAATTTTTAGGGCACCCTGTATATAAGTAAATAAATAGTTTATGAACCTGTTGTGCTCTTGTGTACCTTAAATACTTGTAGATGTTGTTTCTGATGTCAATGTTGATTGTATATAAAACTTTAAGGATATTAAATATGATAATTATTATGTTACATAATTTTCTTGTTTTATTTCTGTAAAATATTCGTTTCTGAATAAAAAAAAACATTACTGACTTAAAAGGCATTAGGCCTACTACAAAATATTTTTTTATGATGTTTTCGTCTTAATCAAAGTAGCTGGGTAGTACGTGTTCTGTGAAAGGCCCAGGAGGCGACAAATATAAACACTTTGAATGCCACAGACGCACTCGCCGTCGGTCGTAGGGGTGCAGGGTGCTAGCAGAGCAGAGACGCGCTGCGCGCCGCCCCTCTCCGGGTTTCATAGCTGATAAATCCGGCTGCAGAATTAGTGCACCCATCGAGTATGAGCTAAAAACCAAATTTTTATGCATATTTGTAAGTTGCCTATAAAAATGTGGCCGCTAGTATTTTTAATTAAATTAATGTTCATTGATTTTTGTGAAAAAATTCACCCACTTGTTTTTTATATAAAAAAACGTTCACTTCACCGCAATACCGCAACCTATATCTAAAAGACTGAAAAATCACGGCTGCCGTTAGTAGCGATGTCTCTAACCGGTACCTTTATTACATGTAGGTAGGTATGTATAATCGACAAACGTTCGAAACCCTCGGCGCGCGAGTTACACTCGCACTTGACGTTCTTGTTTTTTTGTTCTGTGATATCTCCGTCAAAAATAAATGTGGACCGAATATGTTTTTTTTTGTTTGAATATTATTTTCTCGAGATGCTCTTTTAAAGTTTAATTCCGGAGAGATTACTATTTGTCTGTACTATCGTAAAACTTAAAAACTATTGTAGGTACCTAAATATACCTAAGGAATAAGTAGGTACTTAGAAGTCAGTTTTTAGTGACTAGGTACATACATATTTGTTAATTCAAAAATTATTTATCGTTACTTATTCATATTTTATGCAAGCAGGAAATGTAAATTTTACAATGTTGTTAATTTTGCGATATGCAAGAGGCTGATACTGAATGCGCTCATCTCAGACCTTCATCCATCGCATCAGAAGGTCTCGTCTGTTATGCTTCCTACCTGGGTTTAAGAAGTTATCTATCACAATAAATTATTAATGCGCCTTTGCAAAACGACCACTCACGCAAGATATGACGGCCACTGATAATTCTAAATGTTGATCCGATAATCTTTTCATATTTGCGATAGCTACTCACCTTATACGCAGAAGTATCACGCGTGAGCTGCTTTACTTAGATTCAAGATAAATCAAAACATTCAGCCTTTGTGCTATTTGGGTACTAGTTTGGTAGGTTAGGTACCTATTTACCTAACTGAAATTTACTGTAAATTTCTTTCAGTCAACCTAAAACCGTATTCAAGTAAGAATCGTTGAACAAAAGATGAACCAGGGTGCGTACCTCATCAAAATCAACCCTTTTGGGTTTATCACTTAAGTATGTAGGTAGGTACTTAAGTGATAAACCTATGAAGCCTATGTAGGCCTTCTCTGGGACACCGTCGTCACTGCAAAATTTCATCAGGATCCGTAAGATCCGTTCAGCCGTTTAAGTGTGAAAAGGTAACAGCCAGAATTTCCTACTTTCCATCATTTGGTATGGATAGATATTTAGTGGTATTCTGTAGAGACGACACGACCGTCGAGGTCACCAGCCCATCCCAGACGAGCTGCGGCCTCTGCTGAGGTCGGCGAGTGTCTGCCTTTATGGAGAAGACGAGGAAAACGATCCGCCTGAACCCAGCGCTCCTGACATTGATGACTCATTACATAATGTCAAGCCAGACCCCTGAATGTAGGTGCCTACCTTATTATTATGTTGACTTTGTAGCATAAATATTATTATTTATACTCTTTGGTAGTCTGTTTCTTAATTAGGTACAGAAAGCGTCAGAATTAAGTAACCCTCCTGCACACCACATGCAGGTTTAAATCCAGACCTGCCCACCAATTACAAATAGTAGCAAATGGCAATGGGGAACGCAACAATGGGGATGATTTTGGCAGCCTTAGCGCTGTCCAAATCTTTTGAAACTTGAAAGGAGGAATATTTAAGCAAAAAAGTTTCCCCTATTCAAGTTTTATAAGATTTAGATACCATTAAGCCTGCCAAAATGATCCCCATTGTTGCTTTTCCCTCATTTGCTACTGTAATTGGTGGGCTGTTAATCGTGGGAGTTTAGCAGTCGAAAATAAATTATATTTTTATAAGTAACATAAAAACAGAACGAATAGCTAAAAAAACAAAAATCCGATTCTAATCTGCATTGTTTTATACAGCGGGGTTACTTAATTCTAACGCTGTCTGTACCTCCTTCAGCCAAAAAGTTAGGCCTAGATCAAATCTTTGGTTTGGATGAGTTACAATTACAAGTGTCTTTGCTGTAAAGTGAAGGGATCCTGTTTACAGACTGATAGGTTCAGCTACGTGTTTATCTCTACCAAAATATTACTTATTATTTCTGTAACGTATCGTGTAATTCAGTAGGTAATTTAAGTTTCTATCAGAATGTATTACATTACTGCGTGATAAATTCAAAGAAATAAACATAATGACAGTACCATGTCAATATATTTATGAAAACTTGTTGTACACTCATAGAAATATCAATCTATTCCCTAAAAATAGCGACATACATAATATAAACACTAGAAATAAGGATAAACTCGCTGTGCCCACAACTAGGCTACACAAGATAAATGTATCTTTTAAAGGGCAATGTATACGCTTCTACAACAAAACTCCAAGTGAGTTGCAAAAATTATCAATAAATAAATTCAAACAAATTGTCAAACATATCCTTTGTAAAAAGGCTTACTACAAAATATCAGATTATCTAGAGGATAAAAAAGCTTGGGACGAGTTTTGCTCCAACTCGAAAAATAACAACTAACAGGCTAAAGGTTTCTTCGTCGCTTCTTTACTTTAGTCTACATACCGAAGCGACAGAAATCAAATAATATCACTTTATTTCCGTCAGTGTTTAGTTTTATGATTTGACCTTTTCTAAGTGTACATTTATTGTATTTATGAAATAAAGAGTTTTTGATTTGATTTGATTTGATACTATTGTTATAAATTGTGTGCTATAAATAACGCATAGAATAAATACCTACTCTGTAATGTTATTATTGTGATTGATAAAGTGGTATTAAAATAATCAGAGTGCAACCTGCCTGCGACTACCAGTGGTAGTCAAATGACTGGTAGGCAGGATTCCATTGACGGTAACGTAGAAGAAGTCTAGACACGTACAAAAACAAAGGGCGGTCGGCGGCGGGTCGCGTGATGTCGTCGCGTGCATCGTCGATGATAAGCCAATTCAGAGATATCCGCGTAGTGGAGCGCACCTGTCGCCTCCACCTGTGTTCATGCATGCGACCTGTGACCTGGTACTGTGACCTGGGACTGTGACCATGCCGGAGGAGAAACAGAAGGGCGCGGAGGAGCGCCTGGACTTCGACGCCATCTTGCTGGAGGTCGGCCAGTTCGGCCTTTTCCAGGTCAAAAACTACTGCTTCATTCTGGTCGGGATTGTGTTCAGTGCTTTATGGCTCAATCAGTTCATATTCAATGCTGGAGCTGTGCAATACAGGTGAGTGTTACTTTCTACTCTGGGTATTCAGGTATATGAAAGTTTCAATAGGTTATTGAACTAAAGCCAAATAAAGGTGAATTTGCGCAGCCGCCGCGCGCCGGTTTGGTCTTGAAGTTTTGTTTTGTTTTTGCAAACCCAAAATGTAAAAATACACACTGTATGTACTTACCTACCTACCTATTTCAAGTGCCAGAATAGCTAGGTAGGTACATAAAATGCGTTTGGCTAAGTGCTACAAAGGATCTGTTTCGATATTTGGCAGCAGCATAGGTAGGTTAACATACCTACCTACACAAAGCATGTTTTCACTGAAAACATTTCAGATTGATACACAGTACTATAAGGTTAAGTAGTTCTTTCTCTTATTTAAATGCAATGTTTATCAGAATATTTGATTCTCATTATTACCAATCAGTGCCATAAAATATAATGTCATTTTTAGGGTTCCTTACCTCAAAAGTAAAAACCCTTATAGGATCACTTTGTTGTCCGTCTGTCCGTCTGTCAACCTCCTTTTCTTAGGAACGCGTGGAGGTATCGAGTTGAAATTAATATCAAATAGGTACTCAAGTTCGTAACCTCTTGGAGCCGCGATAAAAATAAAACTATTATGTCAACGTGATCAAAAGTAACAGCCGTTTATGTCCGAATACTTTGAAATTTCCAAGGGAATCACATGCACACAAAACCTAGAGGGTACTACCCGTGGACCTAGAATTAAGAATTTTGGCAAGAAGCAAGATCATATAGCACAAGTAAAGAAAAAACCGAAAACCATAAATTTGTAGTTTATTTACTAAAAAAATTACTTTTGATTCTCGTCATGGACCAAAACCTATCTACCCGTTGACCTAGACTAGAATCACAAAATTTGGCAAAAAAACAAGGTCTTATTGCACAAGTAAAGAAAAAGACCGAAAACCGAAAATTTTGTTATTCATTCACAAAAAATAATTTTGTTTTGATCCTTGTCATGGACTAAAACCTACAGGGTACCTACTACTTCCCGTTGACTTGGAATCATGAGAACAATATTCGGAACCCTTAGTGCGCGAGTCCAACTCGCACTTGACGTTTTGTCCTACATCCCTGATCCCTCCATGTCTCATGGTCGTGGGACACACAATTTAAAGTTTTGTGGATTGATAGATCCAGCGACACGATAATCTGAGTGGAGTCTGACCTGCCTACGCCTATCTACCCGTGGTAGTCTAATGAATGGTAGCAGGATTCCATTGATTGTAAGTAGGTACTGGGTACCTACCTACAACAATACCTAACAAAGGACGCGCGGCGGCGGGTTGCTCGCCTCGCATTAACGAATTCAGACGTAGCCGCGTAGCGGAGCAAACCTGTCGCCTCCACATGTATAGCTATATCTAGGACAAAACGTCTTTAGTATCCATGCATCAGTGAGCTGTGACCATGGCGCAGAAGAAACAGAAGGGCCCGGAGGAGGCCCTGGATTTTGACGCCATCTTGCTGGAGGTCGGCCAGTTCGGCCTCTTCCAGGTCAAGAACTACTGCTTCATTCTGTTCGGAGTAGTGTTCAGTGCTTTTTGGGTGAATCAGTTCATTTTTAATGCTGCAGCTGTGAAATACAGGTGAGTGTTCAGTTCTATTGTGGATATTTAGGAGGAGTTTCAATAGGTTGTTGAACTAATGCCAAATAAAGTCGAATTTGCGCAGCTGGTTTAGTTTCGTAGCAGCATTTCTGCAAACTTAAAATGTAAAAATAAACTGCATTTAAGTGCCAGGACGAGTTTGACTGTGTGCTACAAACAGCTACAAAGGACCTGTCTTGATATTTGGCAGCATACATAAGTTAGGTAGGTAGGTACCCACTTATCCTTAACTTACCTTCGCCGTATTGCATTGGTAGGTACCTACTCTCAGTCAAACCTGCTTACGAGTGACCTATACACGTTGTCTTTATTCATTCAAAATTAGGTACCTGCCTTAACCTCGTTTCAACTTGAATACCCTCCAGATTGGTAGTAGGTAGGGCTATGTTTGCAAAGCTGCAAAAAACATCACCCCGGCAAACCGCCCATCCGTTAGGTTAAAAGAAAGATCTTAAATCGACATGTACCTAGCTAAAATTTACTCTGCTGTCGCATCTTTTTCTACGCAATTAACTTTAAGTAGGTAGGTACATGTCGATTTAAGATCTTTCTTTTAATAAATACCGATTGCTTAGGTACAATTATATGTTCTTATCTAAAACTCGACAATAAGCAAATAAATTTTAGTTGTTTTTTGTGCCGCGGTTTGTTTACCAATGTGTCTAGGATTCTACCAAGTTCATTTACGCGCATGTTTCGGCTCCAGAAAATTTGCACTTGAATATGGTTTAGTGAGTTGTCATAGTATAAAAATACACGGCAAGATTCAATATGATTCGCTAAATTAGGTACCTACCTACATTTAAAATCCCTATGCAAACGGAGGTAAGTCCTTATCTTTAAGTTTATAGCTCCTCTGTTAAGTCTAGTTGATTGCACTAATCCATCCACACTTCTGTGGCTCCCATGTTTCACATTCACATTACAAATACGAAAGTTTGGATGGATGGGATTTAGCTTGTTACCTCTTCACGCGCAAACTCCAAAGTGATCGGTCTGAAATTTCGCATAGGTACACAATGTAGATTTGTAGGAACGAAATGCTCATTGCCCGGAAAGGACATAGACATTGAGAAAGGACATTTATCCCGGAAAGGAAATAGACTACTTCTTATCCCGAAAAAGGGCATGCGAAGCCGCAGGCAGAAGCGAGTTAAATTTTAAAATAGCAAGCAGAAGTAAACCAGCTGTGGGAATGCTATATGCTATATAGATCGGTTTGAGCGACATCTGCTCGGTTTAGTTAGTAGTTTGATTTCGATCTCACGGTCAATTAACTTAGATGTCTGTACTTATCTATTGTTGTCTATTGCACTGTTTACCTCGCTACTCACTACTCACCTACTTTTCCACGCAATGAAATTCCACGAAGGTGTTTATAGTCATTTTATTAATCAGATTTTACGTCAAGCTATTTTTAGGGTTCCGTACCTCAAAAAGAAAAAAGGAACCCTTGATAACTTGGTTGTCCGTCTGTCCGTCTATCCGTCTGTCAACCCTCTTTTTATTATAATTATTCAAGGGTATTTATCGCGTTTATTTTTAGTTTAATAAACGGGATAAATACCCGTGAATAATTATAATAATGTGTTCTGATCGCGTAAGTTTAAAAAACCCTCTTTTTTCAAGAAAGCGTCGAATCGAATTGAAATTAACTTCCAGTACCCAAGTCCGTAACTTCTTGGATCCGTGATATAAATCAAACTTCTAAGTCAATGCATTCAAAAGTTTCAGCCGTATAAGCCCGAATATTTTGAAATCAAGGGAATCAAATGCCCACCAAAACCAATAGAGTTCTTCGCGTTGACCTTATAACCATGAAATTTGGCAAGAAGCAAGGTCATGTACAGCAGGACAAGTAAACGGAAAAATCCGAAAACCGTAAATTTGTAGTTTATTCACAATTAAATTTATTTTTTATTCTCGCCATGGACATAAAGGGTTGACCTAGATCGGTAGAGAGGTCTTATAATTATACGGAATCCTCGGTGCGCGAGTCCAACTCGCACATGACGATTTATTTTGGGTAGTCGTAGCACGGCTACATCGTAGCACGGCTACGTCGTAGCGTAGCGTCTACGGCGAGATCCTTGGATTATTATTGGAAGACAAATAGGCCTTTCGGAAAACTATTCCATGCGCAGCGCCGCACGTAGCAGGGGCACAGATTAGGTAATGTTAAAACTTTTTAAACTTTCGCGATTTGTAAACATAGTTAATGGTTTAATCGGGTATTTATCGCGTACCTTTTGTTTGTCGCCCCGTGACCACGATCGCTGTAACGCGGTAGAAACGTAGGGGATATAAAAACAAAAGGTACGCGATAAATACCCGATTAAACCATTAACTAGGTAATGTTACTTCATCAGGGTCGGGGCTCATGGTATTACAATATAACTAGAGGCTCTCCGCTTACTGGTGGTGCTTGTGAACTATGGAACTTCTCAAGTTTTTGTTTTTATAGTGCGTAAGCCTCACACTCTGGCAAATTTCTAAGAAATTAAATAACATCGCTAAAATTTACGACTTCGGCGGGACTTGAACCCGCATCCTTCCGTCAGTACCGGAATGTACTGACGGTGTAGTTGGTTAGCACATTCCGGTAGGTAATGACGGAAGGATGCGAGTTCAAGTCCCGCCGAAGTCGTTAATTTTTGCGATGTTATTTAATTTCTTTGGAACTTCTGTACCTCTCTTACCTCTACGTTAGGACTATTATAGACTAGCTGCGCCCCGCGGCATCCCCGTTTGAGAATTTCAGAAATTTACCGCACATCCCCTAGGGGTCGTTTTGTAAAAATAAATAATACGTGATTCATTATTTACTTGATAGTTTATTTATACAGAATTTTGAGTGAATCGAACCATGGAACAATAATTTTGTGCCTCTACTTTAGGACTATACTTATAAATGTGTGGCCTCTACGTTCCACCGATTTTCTGCACCACAGAGTTTGTCGTTAGATCTGACATTAACAACATAGCAATCAGTTCAGCTTACTTCAAAGCGTTTGTTTACTTCAATCCTCCTTCAATCGCAGGAAAGATATTGTATACAACGTAGTCATAGGATCTTTGAATCGCAGTGTCCCTTTATTAGCAAAGAGAAAACAATACTACTTTATTAGTCTGTGTCTTCAACTTCAAACTCCCACAACAATAAATTGCAATTTAATATTTGAAATAAAGTTCGCCCTAAGTGCTTTCAAATGAGATACATTTCATTACTGTTAGACAAACTTTGTAAACGGTGCCTGAAGTGCCCATGGTCCTTTTGCAAACGCCGTGTTTACGTGTATTTTGAAATGTGAATAAATGCTCGGAGTAGCAACAGTGGTTACCCCCCGGCTCGCGCCCGCCGAAGCGATCCATCTCGTCCGCTCGTGTCCCCACTGCTGGGTCTAGGCCTCTCTGTTGCGCCATTCCGTCCCGTCCGCGAGGATACGAAGTGGAAACTGAATGTATGAGGAGGAGGCTGCATGAGGGAAACCATCGACCTGGATCCAATCCTCGAGGAGGTGGGCCAGTGCGGCTGCTTTCAGCTGAAGGTCTACACGATTCAGTATTGATTTACAGTATTGATGAGATTTCCAGTAGTGGACAAAAAAAATTAAGTCAAGAGAAATAATAATAAATAAATAATGCTGGACAATTCACACAGCATCATCTAGCCCCAAGCTAAGCAAAGCTTGTGTTATGGGTACTAGAGGCTGATTTATATTTATTTATGGTATAAAATTTGACTTTTCTTGAAATCTGTAATATGGAAATGTAAATCTGGTGCAGTCTACACAGGCACGTGACAGGCACTCGTACGGCGAAGGTTCGCGGAACTGTCTTGGAGTCTCTAGTTTAAACTACTGCCTGAGGCTGGTATTATTCCAGCGCCGCCAGTAGCAGTAGTTTTACTTGCATGGTAATTGAATACAACGTAGCTGTAGTATCAGGGATTACTAGTACTTTTTAGTAAAAGAATTTGCATAGTCGGACC
The DNA here is from genome assembly GCA_949316285.1 of Eupithecia subumbrata. Lineage (NCBI taxonomy): Eukaryota > Metazoa > Arthropoda > Insecta > Lepidoptera > Geometridae > Eupithecia > Eupithecia subumbrata. The sequence goes on along the minus strand of OX438640.1, from coordinate 8,081,433 downwards.
ACCGCTTCGGAGATAACGTACTTCCTTCTTAAATAATTATTAGTATAGACATAAGCACGTATAGGTGTCGATTCGGATGTCTCTAGAACTAAACAAAATTTGACAGCGGTAAAAATGTTGCTGTCCCTGTCATAACGATCGAAATAAAAAGGATGGCATAGTTTTTAGTTTGTTTGGATTTGGCGATATCATCACCATTATTGTACTGAACTGAACTCAGGCGTCCATAATATAGAAAAATCTTAGATCGATCTTTATCTATCAAATATCTTGCTAAAATTTATAAAAAGAACGTAGAATATGTCTATAAAGTGAAATATCTTTATCAACAGATAAATAAAAATTTTAAGTCATATGTGGTAGGTAAAACACAAATTACGACCTTTGTCTTGAGACAAGACAAGCTCGTGGAGACTGTTATCTCATGTCTTGTAGAACGGAGCGGTTTTTACCTGCTTAGAGGAAGGTATGTAGGTACATCAGCTACCGACATTATCAAACTGTGAGCACGTGTATGATAGCAAGGTGAATCTTGCAACAATGTGCAGATAAGAATACAAAAACATTTCTATAAAATGATTGACGAAGAGTATTTCTATGAAATCAAATAATATCCCAAAAATGTTTCGACTTCGACGGGACTTGAACCCACATTCTTCCCTCAGTACGGGAATGTGCTAAACAACTACTGTTTGGGATATTATTTGATTTTATAGGAATTACCCTGAGTGTGTGGACTCACGCAATATTTTAACAAAAAACCGAAGAGTATTTCGTACTTAAAGACTGAAAAATGTAATCGAATAATATCTGCCTACTTTAAGTATACTAATAAGTGGTCAAGTGTCCAATTTAATTTAAGTACATATGACAAGGACCCTTTAATCTAATTGAATCCGCTCGGTGCTAAAAGCAACAATGAAGCACTTCCTCAGCTCTAGCAACACAACACAGATCACCGTCACCGATCTGTGTCTGCATCTTGTCTACTCGTGGCCGGGCAGATATATCTGGGTGAAATGCCCAGCCCATTTATTTTTACCGGCTTCGAAAAAAGGTAGATTTTCTATGTTGAGCTTTTTTTTTTCGTATGTATCGGTTTCTCCGTCAATTGTGGAGCGATTTGGATAATTTTTTCTTTACTATCGTGTGTGTAGATAGAAGATCCCGAGACCGTATAAAAATTGGATTCCCGAGGGATTAGTCTCTGCCCCCAAAACTTAAAAAAACATTTTAAAACCAAGTGATTCGAAGTCGAGCTATGCCCTGCAGTAGACGAGGAGCTATGCCCTGCAGTAGACGAGGTGCTATGCCCTGCAGTAGACAAAGAGCTGTGCCCTGCAGTAGACGAGGAGCTATGCCCTGCAGTACACGAAGAGCTATGCCCTGCAGTAGACGAGGAGCTATGCCCTGCAGTAGACGAGGTGCTATGCCCTGCAGTAGACGAGGAGCTGTGCCCTGCAGTAGACGAGGAGCTATGCCCTGCAGTACACGAAGAGCTATGCCCTGCAGTAGACGAGGAGCTATGCCCTGCAGTATGTAGATGAGGAGCTATGCCCTGCAGTAGACGAGGAGATATACCCTGCAGTGGGACGCTTCACGCTGAAATAATAATAACATGTACAGCAACAAATAAACAACGCTATATTTTTGAATAGAACTATTTCCTAGTATGGCGTCAATTCGCATGTACTGTATGGGGATTATAAAGGCTCGTTCAGGTTTGTTAGTATTTGGCGCCTGGTGATGGGCACTGATAAAAGTGATACAGCAGGAACAGAATACTATAGTGTAATGTTTTTTGAACTTACGCGATCGCTTAGATTACCTACCTACGCGATTACGTCGGATAGATCAAAGATAGGTAGGGTGGCGAATGGTACCTGTGAATATTTTAATTATATGATGATAATGTCCCGTGATTCCAGATGTGTAGTTCCACAATGCGAGTCTTCGCCCCCCGAGTTCAGCACGGACGGCTGGGGCCAGTGGGCGCTGCCCGCGGACGGAGGTCGCTGCTCCCGCCTGCGGCCCCTGGGGGACGCCTGCCAGCCTGACAGCTTCCAGCTCAACCAGACGGTGTCCTGCGACGCCTGGCTCTACGAGAACCACAACACTATTGTTGCTGAGGTCAGTATCCACCAACACTTGCTCAACTCGTGAGAAAGCGTTGACAATTTCTCGTTTTAATTTTAAGCTTTTGTGCAAACGCAGCATGCTGTAACATTTTGCATCATCACCATCAGCCCGTATACGTCCACTGCTGAACATAGACCTCCCCCAGACGACGCCACGAATAGCGCTCTTGAGCCGCCTCCATCCATGGAGATTGTCGTGAATTATTCTGAGTTTCTGCGCAGTTTGAAGGTTGCGCAGTGGTAGATGTGGGGTACCAAAGTAGTTCCCATCAGATGAATATAGATGTTGCTTGTTGTTTCCAGTTCGACCTGGCGTGCCAGGACTGGAAGCGCGCCCTGGTGGGCTCCGTGCACAACCTGGGACTGATCTTCGCGCTGCCACTCACTGCTTTCATCTCGGACTCGTGAGTCCACCATTTCTATCGAGTCCATTGCGTGACTCTGCGTCTCGCCTCGAGAACCATGCAATACAGACTCACTCGTTTGTTGCCTATAGGCATAGTACAATACACTTAAGAATGTGGCAATATAGCTGTTTATACACGTGTATAATACAGTGACTAATCGTGTTTTGTTTAAAAGCCCTCTCTTAACAAAGTAAAAAGCGACTCAATAGGCAGGTTTGTCTTAGATAAACAGACAAAAATATTTTTGTAGCCTTTGATCAGGTATTCCGCGGCCTCCCCTGCGGGCTATTAGCCTGCAACGGAAGTGATAAAGAATTTAATCAAAACAACAGAAATCGGTTCAATTCAGTTCAGTTTTTCATTTTTTTTATCAGAAATGTATTTTAGTTGGACAATGAGAACTCACACAGTTGAGTTAAGTTGGGGGGCCGGCGAACTTTGTAACCTACAAAATATTGTAGGTAACAATTTTTTTCACACACGCATACAAAAGTCTAACGAAGGTCTACGACTCAATAATGTTCATCTATTGGGGAGATACGTAGGTGCGCGTGCGCCGGGAAATAAATAAATAATACTGGACAATTCACACAGCATTATCTAGCCCCAAGCTAAACAGAGCTTGTGTTATGGGTACTGATAGGGGGAAATAAGAATTTAATTTAATTGTGCAAATAAATAAATAATGCGGGACAATACACACAGGATCATCTAGCCCCAAGCTATTATTAGAATATTGGAAGTAAAGAAGACCTCATTTCTCTGAAAGTGAAAACCGCAACTTGATAAGTACTTACTGATAAGTACATCTTTAATACAACATAAAACAACTGAATAAATGAATAAATGAGTCTAAAAGTTTCAGAGAAAATGAGGAACTTAGTTTGTTGTAGGAAAGCGGGAGCGCGTTGAAATCTTTTGAAGGCTACGCGACTCCGGCGTAGCACCGTAGCACGAGCTACGGAGATTGACTGTTCTGCATTGTTTCTTTCATTTTTTTCATTTTGGAATTGGTTATATAAGAAGCGCGAGAGGCAACGGGTAGCTAGAAATAATAAAATAAACGACAAGTAAAAAGCATCGACATAATGTTGAAATTGGAAATTCTCTACAATCCTTAGTTCCAGAGATTATTCGACCGAGAGCAAATGTCCTGATACCCAGATAGTATCAAGACATTTGAGCGAAGGGACGCGCTAAGTTTAGAGTTGTGTAACTGTAGCATGTTGTTCCCGGCAGGTACGGCCGCCGCGTGGCGTTCATCCTGAACGCGACGTTGGGCAGCGTGGTGGGCGCGGCGCGTGCGCTGTCCGTCAACTACCCCATGTACATGGTGATGGAGTTCTTCGAGGCCGTGCTGGGCGCCGGGCTGTACAGCGCCGGCTTCGTGCTAGGTACCATTCACCGCGCGCAGACATTCGAACCACTGTTGGATAGGCCGCCCGAACTTTGTGCCGTCCACTGCGCTCCTGCAGAAGCTGCATTCATTGACGCCATGTTGATGCCCTGCTGCGTGTTCAGTGGCGTTCATTGTATGCTGTCTGCTGTTATACGTTTGAATTTGTATAACAATATACCTAACTATTTTAGTCTAGAATCTTTCTGCTTTTCTGTGTTCGAGCATTGATCGCTACCTCATTGTGAAGAGGTTAAGGAAGAGGACGGCTTCATGTTTTGACATCAGCTAGCTTGATTTAGCCTCGATCATGTACCCTAACTTTAGTGTAATCGAGTCTCTGGTGGTTGTTTCCAGCGCTGGAGATGGTGGGCCTGGACCGGCGCGTCATCGGAGGCAACATCATCTCGTGCGTGTTCGCGCTGGGCCAAGTGCTGATGGCGTTGGCGGCCTGGGCGCTGCCGTACTGGCGCACGCTGACCGTCGTCGTGTACGCTCCATCCATCATCTGCTTGCTGTACTTCTTTGTGATGGAGGAGAGCGTGCGGTGGCTGCTCAGCAAGGGGCGGAAGGTAAGACCAGCCTCGCTGGCGCATGCTGGCCGTCGTCTTCTACGCGCACAGACAGTTCCTTTCGCATTCTAACAGAATACGAAATTTACTGTCTGTGCGCGTGGATGCTGGTAGCATGCGGCCGTATCTTTCGTTCTCGTAAAGGCCTAACAACTTTACAAGTCTGCGTAAGTGCCGAAAAACGCAGACTCCATAAAACATCCTTCGTGGATGTGAGGGCCATTGATGATGATGATCCATTGGAAGTAAATGGATGGGTATCCACGAAGTAGTTCTGTCTTCTATTTCTACCTTATTTATATATCTTTACTAAATACTTGTAATTAGAAAGCAATTCATCATCATTATTGCAAAAGCATAGCCGTAAATTTTCTTAAAAGTCGTAAAATCAAATATGTATTAGAGAATCAGAAAAACATTCACTGTCAACTGTTGTAGGTAGTTATGTTCACTTATTGCGTTCGAGGTTATATAAATCAATAATAATGTGTTTCCTCGTCACTTGCAGGAAGAAGCCGCTAAGATAATCTTCAAGGCCGCTAAGGTCAACAATCGCAAGCTGTCTCCGGAGACGATCAAGCTGTTGAGCAGTCCGCCGCCCGCGGAGCCCGACGCGACGCCGGGCGAGCCGGCGGCCGCGGCAGGCGAACGGTCGCCTTCGTTGTTGAAACAGGTTTGATCCCTATACTTTTAAAAGCTATTTCCCAGTAACCATCATCACCTTAACGAAACACCTCGTAATGCACGCCACCTCACCTGCCGGCGCCGGCGCACACGCTCCTAGCAGTGCGTCTCACCGCCTTTTCCTTCAGTAGTCAAGATATTATGTCACATTTTCATTTAATTACTTATTTGATTCGGTTGGCACAAAAACAAATTATCAACAGACGGCAACATTTTTTAATAACTCAATAACTTCTTATCTTTTTAATAAATTCAAATTTTATGTATTTATTTTATTTTATTGATTTAATGATTTAATTAGAACGGCTTTAGGCGAATTATACTAATTACAGTAGTTAGATTAAGTACGTACATAATGATAGAAATAGTTACTTAACTATGTCAAATAATAAACAATGATTTAACAATTTATGGCAAGTAAGTGTGCAATGAGTAAACTATTTAAAGCAACTGTGATGTGTAGAATTGTAATGTTACTGCAACTGCAAACCATGAACAGTACATAATAACAGTACCTACAGTAATCTTCTTTGTTACCAATGTTACACAACTTGCTAGAAAAGGATTTCCAGATACTTTTTCTTCTACTCAGCGGGTTAAAAATTGCTTTGTCGTATACTTTTTCTCCCGTATTAGTACGACAACTTATTTTACGTATACCTAACGTATTTTCTGCCTCATGTTTAGAATATGAATAAGCCACTCTCCGAGCAGTAGTCTGTGTAGTCTTAGCTTAACGAATCTAAAACACATGACCGTGCACGTGCATTTATAAATTAATAAAATAAATGATAATCGTTTCTGTTTCATAACTTCATAAGTTTCAAAAGCTGCCAGTATTTTCTCTTCCTCCTGTCTACACCTTTCACAGTTCGCATACATTGTCTCTTCCTCCCGTCTACACCTTTCACAGCTCACATACATTTTCTCTTCCTCCCGTCTACGCCTTTCACAGCTCGCATACATTGTCTCTTCCTCCCGTCTACGCCTTTCACAGCTCGCATACATTTTCCCTTCATCCTGTCTACGCCTTTCACAGCTCGCATACATTTTCTCTTCCTCCCGTCTACACCTTTCACAGCTCGCATACATTTTCTCTTCCTCCCGTCTACGCCTTTCACAGCTCGCATACATTTTCTCTTCCTCCCGTCTACGCCTTTCACAGCTCGCATACATTTTCTCTTCCTCCTGTCTACGCCTTTCACAGCTCGCATACATTTTCTCTTCCTCCCGTCTACACCTTTCACAGCTCGCATACATTTTCTCTTCCTCCCGTCTACGCCTTTCACAGCTCGCATACATTTTCTCTTCCTCCCGTCTACGCCTTTCACAGCTCGCATACATTTTCTCTTCCTCCCGTCTACACCTTTCACAGCTCGCATACATTTTCTCTTCCTCCCGTCTACGCCTTTCACAGCTCGCATAACTACATTTCTCGCAAAGGATCTGTAACTAAATTCTAAGAAATAAATCGCCTCACCATAACTATGTCATTGTCTCTAAATGACACATTTTGAAATTTTATCTTTGATGAAATCAACTACAGAAGGCCAACTACAGTCTATCAATGTCTACGTGCAAATCATCGCCCGCAATACCTGGAGTTTCTTTCATCTACGGACGTTTTTCGACGATACCATTGTCATAGCAAGTGTGGTTTGCAGAATTCGGCCCCTGATAATGTGCTAGTATTAATCAGACTCTCCTGCAGGTCCTGGGCTCGAAGACCCTCGTGACGCGACTTCTAATCTGTTCCACCTGGTGGGTGACCATCACGTTCATCTACTACGGGCTGTCCATCAACGCGGTGACGCTGGCGGGGAACAGCTACGTGAACTACATCCTCATCTCGCTGGTGGAGATCCCGGGCTACATGCTCAGCATGCTGATGCTGGACCGCTTTGGGCGGAAGAGCTCGATCATCTCTGCGTTCTTTGTGTGCGGAACGGCGCTTATTAGCCTGCCTTTTGTGACTGATGGTAAGACTTGCCGAACGTTACTATAGGTATATATCATAGGGTGCCATTAAAAGGGTGTACTAAGCCGAAAGGGGGTAATTCTGGACCTTATCCGGTCCTTTGGCTCATGAAGCTGTCTTTCTCTCGGACGATAATTAAAATTAAAAATTCATTTATTCGGACATAATAAAACAACCCTGTTTTTAGTTACACTTACCTAATATAATTAAAATTGACAACGGTTAGTACAATTACAAAACAAATAACTCAATCAATAAATAACAATTATAATTTCAATTAAAATGTCATGAAGATTTTAATATAATGAACTTTATATTTAAAATGTCAACAGTTATTGGGCGAGTGGCCGATGTTGATTTACAACCCTACTCAAAAAACTCATGATCCAGGATTGAAATTAAAACTATTAGTTACAATTTTAAGTAAGCTGTGAGTTGTGGCGCAGGTGTGGCATCAGGGACACGATACTTTTGCGACCAATTGAGTTCATGTCATCAACATGTGCATCTGCTAACATTCCTGATGCGCTACAGAACCGCGGCAGACTCATCAGCATCCTGAACCCGTTATTATACTGGACCTGTGCACTATCGTACCCATAGGCTGCACGTATAAACGTTTTGACAAAATGCATTAAGGCTTATGATAGGTATCGCAAACTGGCCAATCGATTTTTGAAACTTCCTATTATGAATATGAGGATCCGCATACTGAAGGTGCTCTCTACTGAGACCATCATGCCCAGATGGTTTGCCACGCTTCATACTCTTTATTACAATTTAGTTAAGACCCGCCTTATTGCTGTGCCTGATAGAAGACTCTATACACTGTGGTAATTGCTTGTAGTCTTTGTGCAGGCTTAGAGCCCCTGACGGAAGATTGTCACGATAGTAGATTTTTATTTCATTTTATAAACAACTAGCTGCTGCCCGCGGCTTCGCCTGCGTAGTTCCCGTTCCCGTGGTAATTCCGGGATAAAACATAGCCTATGTCCGTCTCCTGGTTCTAAGCTGCCTCCCCACCAATTTTCAGCCAAATCGGTTCAGCCGTTCTTGAGTTATAAATAGTGTAACTAACACGACTTTCTTTTATATATATAGATTTGACGATATTCACAAGTGACTCGAGGTCCTTACCTCCAGGCCCCAGGCACTCGCATGTACTCCCTGTACAATGTACAACTCTCCTATGTTTCCGGAGATTTGTGAAATAATCTGCGTGTGACCTCTACTAGTGTTGTTAGAAATAGTTTCTTGTTCCCATCTTCATCATCATTTAACCACTATGTTGTGTAGCTCTTCTCCGAGCTAGATGCATGCGTACGCTAGCGCGATATATGTAGTTAATTAATTCGTATTTAATGTATATTAGTGTAGTAGTGTAGACAGTAGCCTCCCCCCAGATCTCCCCTGGCTGCGCGTGACGCTGACGATGACGGGCAAGCTTTCGATCAGCATGGCCTTCTCCTCCATCTACATCTACACCTCAGAGTTGTTCCCCACGGAGCTGCGCCAGAGCCTGCTGGGGGCCTGCTCCATGGTGGGCCGGATCGGCTCTCTGTTGGCGCCGCAAACACCGCTACTGGTCAGTACAATGCTATCCACAGCCTACTGGGGGCCGCCTCGGTTCCATCATCACGCCACTATCCTCCTGGTAACTTCCACGCCCAACAGCGCCCACACGCTCTCATATCATCATATCATCAAAAGTCCGTAAATGAGGTAGCCTTGACCGGGGACCGAGATATTTGAGCCGTTTGGTGTTGAAACCCTTGGTCCTTGAGGTCCTGGGGCACACGCAATTTATAAAGATCTTATGAAACTTCTTATAGAGTCCACTGGTGATCGGAATGTTGGCTTCTATTTATATCAACGAATTAGCATTGCCATTCAACGTGACAATGCTGCCAGCATTGTCACGTTGAATGGCATTCTGGCCTTTTGGCGACGGCTAGATTTTTAAGAAATAGATAGCATTGTAAATACTAGTTGGAATTGGTTTATACTGTTTTTGTCATTTTCTATGTGCTTAATATTTTTTCTTATTTAAAGTATAAAAAATAAATGAAAAACGTAGATGAAACTGGTTGAAGCTCGTGCTCTAAAACACTTCAGTTGGCCGCTACCACAACGGCTAGTGTGTAGCAGTCCGGAGGTTGGCGCGTACTGAGTAAAAGTATGTGAGGTTTTCTCTAAGGGAACTGGGATTTTACCTGAATTGAAAGTAATACTCGATCGGGGCGGGCTGTTTAGGCACCGGCTAGGTATGCATAACAGAAATACGATGATACTGCATATAATAAGTTATGCGAGATGTCTGTGCAGGCCGAAGTTCCTACATGGGGATAAGAAAATAAGATGTGGTTAGAAATGTTTCCGTAGGGAACACGGAGCTATTCCTCAATATGTAGTCAGGCGTGTAGAGAGCCCCAACTCTACCCCATCAAGGGACCCTGGGTCGCATGTGTAGTGAAGGTGATCAGAACACTCTCCGTAGAGAACATGGCGCTACTGCTCTCCACCGTGGGCAAGCTGATGATCAGCATGATCTTCACGTCCATCTATATCTACACCATCGAGCTGTTCCCAACCAGCTGCCGGCACAGCATGCTGAGCACCTGCTCCATGGTGGGCCGCATCGGGTCCATCGCTGCGCCGCAGACGCCGCTGTTGGTACCTGCACCACACACTTGTTTATGTATCTGTGTAGCATCACGTAGCCATTACTCGCTGCTGGACCTTCAATATGTGGAACTACTATAGTGTTGATACCTGCACCTTCACTGCTCACTGTTGTTATCATCATTGGTTACTGAAGCCTACGCAAAGTTGTCTATGTAGAGCTTAAGAGGTTGATCGCGGCTTAGTGCACGTAGATGTTGCATCTTTTGTAAGAAGTGGTAATGTCATGCGGTTCAATGTGAGTATGACCACTGCTGCACCCCCCGACAGCTTCCGACACCCTCCGACACCTTGGCTAGGCTGGTCATGCTAGGCCAGAATTGAGAAAAATATCATGCAATGCATACCTCAACAGCCAATATTGGTCCACAGGTGGACGCAGGCCTCCCCCTGATAAGCACCTTGGCTTACAATGCGCAATTCATTGAAATCAAAGGAATTAATTTTACATAACAATATACTAAAAATTACATACCTACGGTATCTCCATTTTATTTTGGTCTATTTTTCAACGTAGACAAATCGCTTTCTAGACTTACCATGATGAGCTTGACAATTCCGCTATGTTGTGGCATAGTTCTATAATAAGAAAAATCGATAGTTTGGTCTGTACCTGTGCAATTTTCTACCAGTTCTCTGCTCGTAACTTGTTATTAAATAATGCTTCTTCTTCCTATTTCAGCAAGCGTACTGGGAATCCCTCCCGTACATGATGTTTGGTGTGATGGCGGCCACTTCGGGCCTGCTGATGTTGCTGACTCCGGAGACGCTCCGCATGCGGCTGCCGGACACCGTACACCAGGCCGAGACCATCGCCGTCGCGTCCAAGGTGCCCACCAAGATGCACCACCACGCACAGGCTGAGATGAAGGCTAAATGAATACCGCTTGAAACTAACAAGACAGATATGAAGGCACGATGAATACCGCTTGGAACTAACGAGACATATGTATATGAAAGCTAAATGAATACCTAACTACTGAATTTTCTAGAAGATAAACGTTTTTGATTCAGGATTCTGATCTTATATTCTAAATTCTACTTAAAATCTGAATTCCCTGAATCTGAATAGTAAAGTAAAAATATAGTCTAGTCATTTAAGCAAAAAAAAAAGCCAAAATCTAGGCGTTTACAAATTTCCAGCTCAGAATTGCTAGATGAAATCCTAATATGGCTGGACTAATAGCCGCCTCTGCAGTAATACGGGATCTACTGACATAAAACCTAGAACCACAATTAAATGTTGATAGGCTAAAGTTTTGGCTAGTTTTCAGGCTACTTATTTAGCGTATCAAATCTTCATTGTGATATTCGTATCTTTCTTGGGCGTCAATCCGGACTCTCCTCAATTTGATTATGATGAACTCATTTATTCCAAGTGCGTATTTTTTGTGGTGCAATTAAGAGTTGTCTTTTTGTTATTTTCACCCACTACAGTCTGCGGCCCGCGGCTTCACACGCGTTGTCACAGAACAAAAACTAACTACCATGCTGTTCTAGGCATTTATTTGTGTAATTGAATATTGTAGTAGAATTGAAGGATGTTTATACCAGGACAAATAATCATATTCCACGCTTAAAATAAAAATATATTTATTCATATAAGTACAGTATAAGAAAATACACTGCGCTTGACACTAGCTAATGTCAAACCCCGTTTTTATGTTAGTAATGCTATTTACGTCAGTAATACCCATAGCTGTAGACAAATATTTTTGCACATATTGTAAACCATTTTCTAAGAACCCAGGTACCTGTGATAAATATCGCTTATTTGGAGTATGTCGCATGGACAGATTTTTGAATTTCCCGCCTGGTGCGTGACATATAACCTTAGTGATAAACTTTGTGCTTACCTACCATCATAGGCTTGGATTTATTAGTTAACGAAAAATAGCAACTGATTAAATTTGTTAAAAAATTATAACGAAATATAAATTAGTTGAAATAGTGAATATTATAGTTTGGAATAAAAAGTAACCTAGGTATATGTTATTCCAAATCTTTGTTGTAGGCCCAGATCTTGATGTGTGCAAAATGTTAGCCCAACCAATCCATTCAGTAATTGTAGTAGTTTTGGCGTTGTCTTCGGCCAAACATCTTCACAGCGGCACAAACATTCGCCCTATAATATGAGTAGTATTTGCTAAATAATTATAAAACAGTTCTACATTTGACGACCAGAAACCATGACGTTTGCCTCGCTATCGAGATTCCGATAGTCGCAAACAAGTACAAAATTCGATGTTACAGGTATTGCCATTAAGTTCTGTAGTATTATTTAAATTTATTTATTGTTATTAATAAATCTAGCAATTTATTAATTTTAAGATGGTTTTAGCATTACTTTGACTTATTAAATAATTTTATTTTTAATTAATCCGTCCGTTATTTTTCCTATGATTCATGACACTACGTTGAAGCACAGTCACGGGTTGGACTTACGGCGCGGCGGCGTAGCCACCACGTATAAGGGCTCTATGTAGCAGCCACGTAGAGGGACTTGATGTAGCAGCGATGTAGAGGGACTCGATGTAGCAGCGATGTAGAGGGACTCGATGTGGCAGCCATGTAGAGGGACTTGATGTAGCAGCCATGTAGATGGACTCGATGTGGCAGCCACGTAGAGCAAATCGGTGTAGCAGCCACGTGGAGGGACTATGTAGTTGCCACGTAGAGTTGCTATGACGAAAAAGGTTTCACGTCCTAACGATTTACATATCGATGATAAATAAATAATACTATGCAATATTTTATGTTTCAGTTTATGGCTTATTTAATATTAAGGTAGATCAATAATGTTGAATTTAAAGACTTGTGATTAGATTAAAAATTTCCTGAAAGTTATTATAAATTTCACTATCAAACCGAATCTTCCTTACTTTATCATTGATAATTTGCACAAGGTTAGATAATAATTTACATAATCTAGATTCAACCAGCTCCGTAAGCCTACCTACTTTCTTGTGCTATCTTAAAATGGTTTTTACGGATCTTTCCCATGTGCCCATGGCACAGATTAACTATAATGTACCCATGGGTGGCGTGGGATTCATGCCAAAATAATTTAAAAGCAATATGTTTACACCACCGTTCGTTTCTCACATAGAAAACCTACTAATTTCATGATAAGTAAAAATAAAGAAGTCGCTTTAATTCAAATATTTAATCTCTAGGTATCGGCACTGTTGTAAGTAGGTACGAAGATTTAGTTGACTTTTGCGCATTCACTCCCTTATCAAATTATCATGTTATTATCAGGTTTCTAAGCTGACTATCCAAATTATCCAAAGATATTTAGATTAAATAACTGTGTCCCTATACTACCTATGTAGCTTTGTTCATTATCGAGCCCTTGACTTTACACCGCAGAGTAGGAAGTACATTAGCGTAACATCATGGTGAGACGAGCTCTGTTCATTCAGGAGCAGGACCGTGCTGATTGTACCTATTTCCTTTGAATCGGCAGCACGTGCCGAGATTAGATAGCAGGCACGGCGACGTTTATAGTGTACACAGTGTCACCACATTGTCTGGTAGCTAATACCTGCAATTGACTTTATATAGACGACCTCCGTGGCGCAGCGGGCGAAGGTCCGCCTGCGACGCAAGAGGTTGCGGGTTCGATTCCCGCCTCGGAACAAATTTGTGTACGATCTGCAGAAATTTGTTCCGTTGGTCTGGGTGTTTTCTATGTATAATAAAAATATCTATCTATGTAGTGTATTGTATTAAGTATATCAGTTATCTAGTACCTATAACACAAGCTCTGCTTAGCTTGGGGCTAAATAATGCTGTGTGAATTGTCCAGCGTTATTTATTTTTATTTATTTATAGACAACGTTTACTTTACTTTAATAAAGGGTGTCCCAAAACTCAACGTCGAGCTGAAAGCGGAGGACAGGTGGTTTTGTGAATACCCAGAACCATTGGTCATGGGTCTATCTCAAATGGTTTCAAAGTCAAAAGTTGTAGTTTTTTTTCTGAAATTCATAAATTCTCTGCCAAACTTTTCCATGCTGTGATTACAGATGTCCATATCTTGTAATTTTTATTTTTATTAGGAACTCAAATAACTCATTTTTTTTTTTCAAAAAAGTTCAGTTTAATTCTGTTTTTGCATCAAACATTTTCAATAGGTTAACTTTGAGACTTCATTCGAAAAACAAGTCCACCACGAATATTCTCTTGGCACAGTTATCTTAAATTTTAAAAGCTCTGCTAATACTCATTTGCTATAAGTTGAACGGGCACAACGTTCCGTCCTGAAGGTTATGCTACATAAGCCTTACAGATTCCCCACAACTAATTTATATAAAAAGAGTGGTGTCCTGAATGTCCGTCAGCTATTCATCTCTACAATCTCTACCCATGTTCACCGTTCCATCATAAGAATAAGAATAAGAATAAGAATAAGAACATCTTTATTTGTAGCTAAGATAGGTACAGTATTTTGTAGTAGATACATATGCATTTAGTATAATACAGATATAGTTACTCATGACTCCTGTTTATAAGAAGAGATATTAAATTCCTGTTCCATCAGTAAAAACCCGTTTTGCCCAACGTTTTGGCGATTTTTTAAAAGCTTTTGTCTATAATATTGTTGCAAAACACTGTGACATTAAAAATATATCTCTTCTAGAAGGAAAGCGCTCAAATGGTTCTTACAACTCAACCGAAGATTTACTTGGAATAATTTGTTGAAAAGGTAGATTCTCTCTTTGTGGTTTGTTTACATTTTTTTTTTGACAGAAGCTTATTCTTTGTTATTTTTCTGTCTAAATTAAGGAGGGCGTTTGCCCTGGAGCCCGGACTACTACGCGTGCGCCACCCGCTGTCATCCCGCTAGTTTATTTAGATTTGTAAGAATTTTATTTACATTTGTAAGTATTTTTTCTGTGATGATACAATGCACGCAACCGGTAATTGCTATTAAGAATGTGACGGAGACCCATCCCATCGTGTCTGTGCAGCCTCTCTTAGAGTGCACACAATGTCTCCGGGCTCGCTTTTTCAAGGGACAGAGAGGTCTCAACATTCACAAAACCAGAATGCATTTTGGACCCCAAAATCCCGCTGTCTGCAATCCCGGTTGCAGTAGCGGTAGATGTTTTGACGCAAAATTCTGATTATACGGCTGAAATACGGCCTTTTTGGAAAGTTCTGAGTGAGTACAAGCTACAACCCCTATTTATATTTTATAGATAAATATATTTATAGACAAAGCAAGACAAATATATTTATAGATATAGCAAGCCAGTCAAACTGGGAGGCTTAGGTATACGCAAAATTTCAAGTGTAGCCCTACCAGCGTTCTTGTCTTCTGTCTACAGCACTAGTTCTTTGAATTTTTTTTAAATTCTTCTCGTTTGGTCCCACCTGGAATGTCATTGAAAATTTCATTTTTATACGAAGCTCGAACGGCTTGGCATTGTGCTTGCCCCGATGCTGCTTCCCCAAAATCACTTTTGTCCCAACGGCAATGGGACGGGCGGGGACCTCTGTGTGAGTTGACACGGAATTGTTTGTTAAAAACGTGCTCCAGCTCTGCGGATCGTGCCCGCCTCCTGGCCGTTGCTAAATGGGAGTCAGGACATTGGTTGCAAGCATTTCCTTCATATGACACTGGTACTTTATTGGATCCCGTAACTTTCCGTATCGCAACATTTCTCCGGTTGGGTGCAGGTGTTGCGCGATTATCGGGTACTAGGGCCGCCGGTCGGATATCTCTGACATCTTCCTGCAGGCCTTTGTCAGCGCTAACGTCCCACCTATTTTCGAATCGAATGTTCTGTTGCGTGACGATTGTAAGAGGCCCGACGGCATGACACTAGGCCCATGGGAGTTGGGGAGGCCCATTGTGTGGGACGCTACATGCGTCGACACACTTGCGCCTTCCCATCTTCCAAGGACAACCGTGAGGGCGGGTGCGGCGGCAGATTTGGCCGAAGATCTCAAGAGGCGCAAATATGCAGGTCTCGACAGAGCCATTTCATCAACATTTGCTTCTCTTGGAGTCGAGACCCTAGATCCGTGGGGTACCGAGGCTCTTCGGGTTCTTAAAAAATTATCTGTGCCCTGGTCAAAGCGACGCGTGACCTGGGAGCTGGTGAGTATCTGGCGCAGCGCATCAGCATTACCATACAGCGGGGCAATGCAGCCAGCGTCTTGGGGACGCTTCCGACTGGTATTGATATGGATCAGTTGAGCTACCTATAGATTGTTTGCAACAGTCTGCAGTTAGCTCAATTGTTTTAATTCTAAATACTAGTTCTAATTTATTTCTATTTTTTTTTTTTTTTTTTTTTTTTTAAGTTAGAAGTGGTAAATGTTTTGTTATTCTCACTGTGCTCGGTTACCCTTTTAAGCATCACATTTAGATTTAATTGTTTCCTAGATTTTAATTTTTTAATGTTTGTAGTTATACAGGGTGAGGCGTAAAGAGTGGTCAATACTTCACCTACGGGTAGGAGGCATCAAAACTGTTCAGAAAATAAAAATTGTACCCTGTAAAAGTCTCACGGTTTTCGAGTTATTGGACATTTTCGAAATGTTTAACTTTTTTTACCCTTGTCCATTCTTTTCGATGGCAAGGCTACAAAGCAAGGAATTTTATCGATTTGTTTTGGTAATAGCATTCTTGGATTACTGTGCTATCAAACAAATGTATGGCCACTTAAGAGTCCGACTAATAAAAAACTTGCCCACTTCAATTAAATTCCGGAGTAGTATTTACTTTTGTCGGTTCTTCGCGAGATATGGCCGGCCCACTGCCACTTCAGCTTGCTTATTCTTTGAGCTATGTCCATAACTTTGGTTCTCTGTCGGATGTATTCGTTACTAATTTTATCCTTCAGAGAGACTCCGAGCATAGCTCTTTCCATAGCTCGCTGAGCGACTTTGAACTGGTGGACCAGCCCTACCGTGAGTGTCCACGTCTCAGCTCCGTAGGTCATGACGGGTAGGACGCACTGATTGAAAACTTTAGTTTTCAAGCATTGTGGTATGGATGACGAGAAGACTCGACGTAGTTTCCCAAACGCTGCCCAGCCTAGCTGGATCCTCCTCCTAGCCTCTTGTGTTCTTGAGTGGAGACCACGACTCGGTAAACGTAGTGTAGGACGCCCTCCGGCCAGGTGGGATGACGATCTGCGAAAGACTGCAGGCAGATGCTGGATGCGGCAAGCTGAAGACAGGGCGCTATGGCGCTCATTAGGGGAGGCCTATGTCCAACAGTGGACTAATATGGGATGATGTTGATGATGATTTACTTTTGGTATTTTTGACTTTCCATAGAAATAATATACCTAAGTTAAGATGATGCTGATGATGACAATAAGTGCCTAAAATGACTAACTAACAGTAGCTCTTATGCACGTCTTGCATCTAATAAAAGAGCGCTTTATTTTGAGTGCATGCTGGATTCGGTAATATTTTGGCTACCCTTCGTATTCGCTCACGCAGCTGCTCAATTGAGGTGAAGGGCTCCTTGTTATCCATCTTCTCGTGGCACTCCCAGTTAAAAATGTCGAGCGGGTCGAGATCTGCGGACCGAAAATTGTGAGACTTCATCTTCTTGTCAATGGCTTCTGCATCTGGTTTGACATAATTCTGCCAGTGAGACTTTTACAAGATACATTTTTTTATTTTCTGAGCAGTTCTGATGCCCCCAACCCGTAGGTGAAGTTTTGAACACTTTTTACGCCTCACCTGTATGTAGTCCCTAATTACTCATGTTAAACTTACCTTACTGGTCTCCGCGATTCAAGCTTTGCCTAGTGCGGAGGCCGATGGTAAATGGTAACCTGCATTCCTAAATAAATATTTTTCATGAAAATAAAAGGATAATAAACGAGAAGAGAAAACTGCCTCAAGAGATGTCTGAAACTACAAGAGCTATGGAGCTGAAATTTTGCATGGAGGTTCCTTTCAGGACGTAGGCACCCGCTAAGAACGGATTTTTGGAAATTCGTATTCTAAGGGGGTCAAAGGTCATTTTTATAGTAACTTCAGAACCCTAACTGTTGGCGCTCCAAAATTTGTAGCGTAGAAAGATGACTTAAACTATACAGATACGTGTTTCAGGGTTTTTTTTTAATTCACACCCTAAAGGTCAATGGTGTGGAATCAAAGTTAGGCGACTCACTGTCATATCATGAAATCTCAGGACCTAGAAGAGCTACGAAGCTGAAACTTTGCATGCAGGGACGTAGGCACCCGTTATAAACATAGATATAAATCTATGGTTATAAATGGATTTTTGGAAATTCGTATTTTAAGGGGGTCAAAGGTAATTTTTATAGTAATTTCAGAACCGTAACTTTTAGCCCGTCAAAATTTGTAGCGTAGGAAGATGACTTAAAATAAACAGATAGGTAATTGATTCAGGATTTTTTGAAATTCGTACCCTAAAGGTCCATGGTGTGGAGGCAAAGTTAGGCGACTCACTGACATATCACGAAATTTCAGGAACTAGAAGAGCTACGAGGCTGAAATTTTGCATGCAGGTTTCTTTTAAGACGCAGGCACCCGCTAAGAACGGATTTTTGGAAATTCTTATTCTAAGGCCTGCTTGTGCCAAAAGTTGGAGTTAAATAAACAACTCGAGGCTTAGTTACTCAGTAATAATAATATTAAATAAATAAATAATGCTGGACAATTCACACAGCATTATCTAGCCCCAAGATAAGCAGAGCTTGGGTTATGGGTACTTGATAACTGATATACTTAATACAATACACTACATAGATAGATATTTTTTATTATACATAGAAAACACCCAGACCAGCGGAACAAATTTCTGCAGATCGTACACAATTTTGTTCCGAGGCGGGAATCGAACCCGCAACCTCCTGCGTCGCAGTCGGACCTTCGCCCGCTGCGCAACGGAGGTCGTCACGTGATGTGAGTCAGAGTGAGACAAGTAGACATGGTAGATGTTCGACCAAATTCGAAGTCGCGGGACAGCTTAAAAATCTGCTCATAAATAAAACTAAACCGGCACCGGCTCACACCGCACCGCCGCGACTTACCTTCTCCCTCGGGAGCATGTACGAGCACAAAAGTAAGAGTTAAAAAGCATTTTTTTTAATTTTTTTTTAAACCTTCTCCTAATTAATTACTAGTTTCTGCCCGCGGCTTTGCATGCCTTGTTTCTTTGGTAACGTTTTAAGGGATATTTCTATCCTATGCGAACTAGTCTAGCCTATGTGTTATTTTAGGTCCAAACCAAATTTCAGCTCGACCCGTTCAACTGCTGAACGAATCGGGCTGAACTTTTAGCGTGAAGAAGGAACAAAAAAACATCCATAAATCCATCCAAACTTTTACTTCTAAATATTAGTAATGATTTTCAGTAGAAAGCCTATAACTCAGAAACAATGTGAGATAGAACCATAATTTTTTTATTTTTCTATGTCGTCATGAACTCGTCTGTCTTCCAATTTCGACTTGACGCTGAGATTCGGGACATCCTGTAAACGTCTGCGATTTCTAAACTTATTACCTATGTGTGTAGTTTCACATTATCACGACGCCGGCTCCGTACATCAAAATAATAATAAGGTTAGGGCTAAGCTTGCTTTTGGCCCTTTGTCGCGGAACCCTCCTTCCCCGGTAAGCAATAACAACTATAAATAATGCCGGACAATCCACACAACAACATCTAGCAAAGGCTATACCACTCGTAAAGCATGGCGTCTTCGTCGGCCCGTAGACCTGTTTACAGAGCACTTGTGGTTTGCTGTCAGAGATCGCTGACAGCGAGTGGTTACTGGTTAGTTCAGTTCAAGAAGAAAGAGAGTGTGGGAGAGTGGTCGTGCCAATGTGCTAAGGACTAGCTTTATGCTTATTTTCATTAACTAAGCACTGACGAGCTCACAGTCAACTTGGACGTTTAGTTTGCTATCTCATAACGATCTATTGACAGAGTAACGCTCGTAATTGATATATAGTAGGCATTAATAACCACCGTTCAGCACTATAGTTTAGAGAATTAAAAATAAAACTTCCTGTTAAGTAGACCTCAACGCTGGGTACCTAGTTCCAGTACGCCGTCCACTCATGCGTAACCAACCGGCATGCGGCAGGTGCATGACAGACAGCCAGGCAGGTGCAGACTTTAATTCGTGCACTGGTATTTGTGGGTTTTACCACTGCCACGAACAAACTACGCAGCTAAGGTAGGTACTGTACCCGTTAAGGCTTATATACCTATCTCATTAAAATCTACATAACTTATCGAAAAATAAAGCAGAAATAATCAGATATAGATGTGTTTGGCAATAATGAGCGCAGGTTTCATTTGGTCGGGGTCGGCGGCGCGCCTCGCACGCCTGGACGGTACACATGGCTGACAGTCGGAAAGGAAGCATGGCGGAGGACGCAGGTAGAAAAGCGGAAGAAGCTAACGGAAAGGCCAGCATGGAGAATGATGCCGCTGGTCGCAAGGCCAGCATGGCAGGTGCTGGTCGGAGGATTGACACGGAGATCGCTGGCCTAGGCGGTGGCAAGGCTCTGGACCTGGACGATGTGCTGGTCAACGAGTTGGGGCAGTTCGGCAAGTTCCAGCTGTATAACATCATGCTGGTCGCCTTCCCGATCATCGCGTCCGCCTTCATGAGCGAGTATATCTTTTCTGCTGCTGCTATTTCACACAGGTATACCATTTCTTCTTTTATCAATCGTTAGGTTACCATTTACTTTCTTAGCAAATAAAATCTAAATAAATCAAGTCAAAGTGCTACGAACATATTGTTCGATATAATTGTTCGATTGACAATACGATTGATTGATATACGGGAGTATGGACTGCATCTGGTCGACGAAACTAATTTATTTGATGTGTTATCCATTAGATAGTTAACGACAAATTGATTGATCTTGGACGGCAAAGCAGTTTAATGGTTTTAAATGAGTGTAATTGATGATGAATTGAGTGATTTCGGGCAAAATAGGATTTCACCAACCTTCCGTCCGATGTGATGCGACGAGTCGGTCTGTGTTCGGCACCCAGGGTCCACCTACAGCACTAACATTATAAGAAGTAGCGGGCGTCTAGAAATCGCCCTTAAAAAAAACGCAGTTGTGTTGTGTTTATGTAATTACGCTACATACAAAATCGCGCGACACAAGACGCTTTTCAAACTCGCGGCTGTGGGCGGAGGCTTGACTAATACATTATACTTGCTCATCATATAAGTAGGCTACTGAAATTATATAACTAAATTATGTAATAGGCAGGATACTAGGTAATAGGCAGACCTTTCTGTATCGGCCCTGCCTTTATCTTGTTACTAAGCTACACAGCTCCAAAAACGCCTTCAAAATCGTAATTTACAACCTGAACACGTGATCACCTATTATTTGGTTCCTAAAGGAGTAATGTCTTTAAAATTTACGCCTCTACGATTCTGCGTGACGCTTGTTATGTCATTCGCTCGTTCATCTTGCCACTGAACTAATATTATATCACTTAATAACACAGGCGTTTCCCTGGTTCCCAGATGTGCAGTCCACGAGTGCGGAGAGAACAGCCGAGACGTGCCGTTCGACCCCTCCTGGCTGTCGGACGCGATCCCCACGACGTCATCCGGCCCCGTCAGCTGCGAGCGCTTCGTCCCCCTCGGAGGCAACGGCACCCTGGAGACCTGTCCCGCCACCCTCTTCTCCGACGCCAGGCAGCCCTGCGACGGTTTCGTCTACGCCAGGGATAACTCCGTTGTCTATGATGTGAGTGGATTCTACCTCTAAGTGTCGTATCGAGTAGGTACTATACTAACTGAACTGAACAAAGAAGGTGACAACACACCTCGTTCACCTCTTCCTCCGCGATACCGCAAAATGCAGTAAAATTATCGCTATTCTGTCGCTTTCCATACAAACCTAAAGCGATACCGGTGTCGCTGGAGTATCGTGGTACAAGTGTACTAGGAAGCAACAGATAAACAACACAACCCAAATCGGGAATAGTTACTGACTTTTACGTTTGCAATGAATTCACGTATTTTTATGTTAATATTTTAATGAATTGTGTGCATCATAAGTATTATAGTATCGAAAACTTTTATAAATTCAAAATAACATAGGTCTATAACTTAATGCTTAGTAATAATAAGTTTCCAAAGAATTGTATAACCCAAAAAAGCAAATTTAAACTTTTTGCGCCCTTTTTTGATTCCATGAAAGAGATATGTCAACGACCTGTATTGCCAAGCTATCTGGCGCCTAATATATCAAGTTAGGTACGGTGAATCGCAGATGTGGATTGCAGAGTGAAATATTATTACCAATTATATTAAGCCAGATTTTCTATGGGTACTGAAAAGTATAAAAAGTTTATTTTAATTTTAAAGTGGTTTTTCAATATGAGGACCAAAAAAATACCAATACCTAGGTATTCATTTCATAAAAACTCGAACAACTTAGAAATATTCGTATTACCAACGCAGTTGAAAAAGATTCAAATGATTTATTTACAGGTAGGTACCACTATCTAGACGACAATTTGATTATTACTACGTTTCGCGAATTCTTCGATGTGATAAGGGAAATTTAATCCCTCAATCAAGCAATTACACCAGAAAGTCAGTCACCAACTCACCAAGAAAATAGGTATACAAGTCTCCACGTTGAAGTTCCTGTATCCGTTCAAGTTTAGCGGACGTGGAACGTGCTCGAAATGCTGAAACTTTTATTTGTATCAGAATAAACAAGCTACAAGTCGCTTGGGCACGTCGATTTAAATTTTATAATGTCAGAGTGTCACAATTTACATATTTTAATTCATTTTCATTATGAAGCATGATAAGCAATAGAAAAGATTTTTTTACCAAAAAACTTGTCTAGATATAATTTTAGATACTTATTTAAGTTCTTATTAAGTAGGTGTTTTACAATACAATACAAAAATGCTTTATTGTACCTACACCATAAAAATAACATTACAAGGAGACATTACATAAAACAATTACAATGGGCGACTTTATCGCTTCGAAGCAATCTCTTCCAGGCTTTAGTACCACGCCTCAACTGTTCTACAAACACAATACGAAGTAGACGGACGGACGGACTTCTGTAGTAGCAAAATATTGCGGGTTCCATTCCTGAATGGTCCAAACTGAAAACTAACTAATAATATTATAGTGCAAGTTGTTCATCTTTAATTAGTTTAATAAAATAATTTGTTGTTGTAGTACATAGAGGCAATTTTATTTTAATTCTATTTATGTTTACAAATCTTTTGAATCAATTTCTAATTATGTTACACAACATTCTGGAATCATTTTATGAATGAGGTTAAGACACATTATTATTATTTAATTCTTTCTGTTTATTTAAGGTAATCAACTATGCAGAATCTTTTGTAAATCCTTTTAAAGAAATATAAAAACAAGATTAGAATCATGGCAATTTAAACTTTATTTCATAAGTATAACGTAATCTTCTCGAACTATTTTAGTAATACCTATAATAGCGTAGGGGGAGCGCGGCTGCCCATGTTACACACTTCTCACTCTATATTATATATTACTAGCTGCTGCCCGCGGCTTCGCCTGCGTAGTTCCCGTTCCCGTGGTAATTCCGGGATAAAACATAGCCTATGTCCGTCTCCTGGTTCTAAGCTGCCTCCCCACCAATTTTCAGCCAAATCGGTTCAGCCGTTCTTGAGTTATAAATGGTGTAACTAACACGACTTTCTTTTATATATATAAGATTATAGTTCAGGCAACTGAGGCTACATTATAATTATGTAGTTTGAACAAGAAATTCACTATGTACTATAATATACGTATAATACTTATTCCATTATGTCAGACAAATTAATTACGTTAGGTGTTTGAAATGATTCTTTTTGCAATAAATATATTATTATAATTTGGGGATCGGTGACGCTGTGGGAATATGTAAAAAAATAACAGCAAAATATAAGCAAGTGATATTTTTATTTGGATGCCACCAAGCATCATTTATCATCATCATGGCATATTCATTTATGTAGGTACCTACTACCTACCTACTTTCAAAACGCAATTGAATTGTTATATTGCCCAGAATGAAGGCAAGCGTTATAAAGACAAAACCTTTGCAAATAAATGATTTGTATTAGTATGTCGTGGTTTGCAGTTCGACCTGGGCTGCCAGGACTGGCTGCGCGCGCTAGCCGGCACACTGAACAGCGTCGGCACGCTGCTGGTGCTGCCCATCGTGGGGTTCATCTCGGACCGGTTCGGGCGGCGCGTCGCGCTGGTGCTCAGCGTGTTCAACCTGGCGCTGGTGGGGCTTGTGCGCGCATTCTCCGTCAACTACCCCATGTACCTCGTCTTCCAGATCTTGCAGACCACCGTCGGCGCGGGCACCTTCAGCTCTTCCTATATATTTGGTGAGGCTTGCGAATACTTACGTCAATACAACCTCAGTGGCGCAGCGGGCGAGATCCGCCTGCGACGCATTAGGTTGCGGATTCGAATACCACCGCGTTACAAATAATTGTGTGATCTGGAGATATTTGTTCAGGGTCTTACTATGTACCTATAGTAATTTTTTTATGACTACCTATATCAGTACGCAACCATAACTCAATCTCTGCGTACTTCGGAGCTAGATGATGTTGTGTTCAGCTTTATTTATTTACCCTATGGCGACCCATTGCCTTCTCTATTGCTTATTTACTCTACAATGTCCTAAAAGCTATACCCCTGAGATATTAAAAAGTTTTCGTAATGGCATTTACGTTCAAATTCCAGCTGCTGAGCTCGTGGGTCCGAAATACCGAGTACTAACCAGCGCAGTAGCTTCCTCCATGTTCGCGGTGGGCCAGGTGGTCCTGGGCTGCGTGGCCTGGCTGGTGCAGCCCTGGCGGTACATGATCATGGCGCTGCACATCCCATGCTTCCTTATAATCGCCTATTACTGGCTGCTGTCAGAGAGCGTGCGCTGGCTGCTGTCCAAGAGGAAGCACGAAGAGGCCACGGAAGTCCTAAAGAAGGTTGCACGTATGAACAAGACAGAGATTAGTGAGAAGTCGCTCAAAGCTTTGATGAACCCTCCTCCTGCACCTCCACCGGTCAGTGTTTCTTTATTATTCCTTTTTCAGCCAAGAACATGTTTCTTTACTTTTCACACTCTTGAAGATCATCTTCTAGACTAGACCTTTACATTAACGATCCAAGTCCTTACTGACATCTCAGACTGGGTCTACCGCGACGCTTTCTTCCGCCCCGTTAGGAATCATTCTGTTTTTGGTAAACCAAAAGTCACTCAGTTTTATAATTGTAGGGCATGTATTTTTTCCGTGCATTTTCCAAGCCGGACGCATCAATTAGGCCATTTTCTGCGGTTATGCATAAATTTCTGCAGACGTGTGCGAAAATGAAGGCGGTGCGATATGCTTTCACCATACGAGCATGCTGATGCGCGCTGACTAACCAGAAAAAGGCCTTAGATAGAAAATATGTCAATGTGAAGGTTTTCTTCTTCCCAGGGCCCCGGTGTCATATCCGTGATCTTCAAGTCCCGCATCCTCCTGCGCCGCGTCTGCACCACCCCCATCTGGTGGATCACTACCACCTTCGTGTACTACGGCCTCTCCATCAACTCTACTAGCCTGTCCGACACGATCTACCTTAACTACATCCTCACCTGTGCCATCGAGATCCCTGGATACTTCACGGCTGTCCTTGTGCTAGATAGGATCGGAAGGAAGGCTACGCTATCTGCTGGTTTCTTCTTCAGCGCTATCTGCAATCTTGCCTTTGCTTTTATTCCTAGTGGTAAGTATCTATCGAGCTTTGAAATCTTACTAGACTGTATTTTGTTAGTAAACAATTCTAGTTCATCACTCTCTCTTAGGGATGAAGGACTTTAGTTATCAGATAAGAAATCTAAAAGTCATTGTATCGTGGCAGTTGAAAATATTTACTTTGATAGTGGATATGCCAATAGTGCAATAAATATGTACTATTTCAATAAACATTTTAACGATAAACAGCTATAGACCTCCACGATCAAACCACGATCTAACAAATAGATAAGCCACCTAGGTACGCTACAAGTAATTACAGGGTTCCGTATTTTTTATCGTAGAAAACTTTCAAATAAAAGGGTGAACTAAATTATATTAACCTAGCGGCCCGTCCCGGCTTCGCACGGCTGGACATTTATTTTTAAACATTTTGGGATAAACGTAGAGTAAATGTAGGTATATACCTATCTAATATTTCTGTGGCAGGACATTTTAAACTTTTATCCGACTGCCTCGTTGGTCTAGCGGTCGCGTGTTCAACCGCTGATAATGAGGTCCCGGGTTCAAATCCCGGGTCGGGCCAAGCCAAGATTTGTGTTATTGGGTCTTTCCTAGCAAGAAATATTCACAGTAGCAGCCCGGAGTCAGGAAGTTGGCGGTGTTAGACAGCTTAAGCCGTTGGTCCTGCGCTTGACCTCACCCCGGTCATGTCGGTCTGCTGTCCTATCGGATTATAAGAGTGAGGGAATAGAGAGTACACCAGTGTTTACACACACACTTGTGCACTATAATATGTTCTGCGCATCTGGCTAGTCGCCGATGAGACTGGCCGCCCCGTGTTCCAAATTCGCATAAGAGGACATTATATTATTATTTTTGTCCACCTCACTGCGTTACCCGTTCTGATGCACGGGGCTACACCGCGCACTGGTCACGGCGCGGCGGCGGCGGTGGGGCGCGGCGTTAACTTTTGTAGTATTTAGTTGAGATTGATATTTTTAAATACGTAATATCTTTTAAGTGGAATGTCCGATGTGAATAATTCAAAAATTATTCTACAGGTATGGAAACAGTCTTACATACGAAATGATTTATTTTTTTATGGATTTATACAAAGGTATGGATTACATGGTCAGATTTCGGTCGGCATTTCTATCAACTTATAAAATGTAAAAAAAAATTAAAATGTAAAAGTTAAAGGATAAACAATTTATGGTTATTTTTTTACATCTTGAGTTATATTATTTAAGTAGGGATCCCTAATTTTATCTTGTAATAAATATAGCCTATGAATAATGTGGTATACTAATGGTGAAAGAATTTTTGAAATTGGTCCGGTAGTTTTTGAGTTTATTCTTTACAAACATACAAAAATACAAATCTTTCCTCTTTTTAATAAAGATAAAATAGATGACTTTATTCAGGCTGCAGTATCCGTTTGACCAATAGTGTCGTTAGAAGCATGCCTCTACACAGAGGAAGGCATTGATAGTCGGCGCAGGTCGGTTTTCAGTTACCTTCGACTTGTTTAAATCCCTCGCCATGGACCAAAACCTATAGGGTACTTCCCTTTGACGTAGAATCATAAAATTTAGTAAGAAGCAAGGTCATAAAGCACAAATAACGAGAAAAATCTGAAAACCGTAAATTTGTAGTACATATATTAACAAAAAAATAATAATTTTTGATTCTCTCCCTAGGTAGGGTACCTACTTCATGTTGACCTAGAATCAAAATATTTGGCTAAAAACAAGGTCTTACAATTAAACGGAACCCTTAGTGCGCGAGTCCGACTCACTTTTGACGTTTTATTTTTAAAATTAAATGATAAAACACAAATTTCGGCGATGTGATTATCGCAATCTCAAAGTAGTCCATTGGTTTAGTGTCAATAATCTTTTGCTTAACGAAACCAAAATGAAATGTATTAGGATTATTCTACCTAATGTTAAAGAAGTTAAGGCTAATATAAACTTAAAAAGAGAAACGTCAGAAATTGTAGAAAACAAATTTTCTTTCTTTTTCTTCGGCTTGCGGTTGAAGCCATATTTACAGTCGCTTATTGTTTTTTTGTTTCAGATATGACTGTCTTCCGGCTGATCGTATACCTACTGGGCAAGTTCGGGATCTCCGTAGTGATGACGTCACTATACCTATTCACTTCCGAGCTGTACCCCACGCAGCACAGGCACAGCCTGCTCGCCTTCTCCTCCATGATCGGACGGATAGGCTCCATCACTGCGCCGCTCACTCCCGTGCTCGTGAGTTCACATCTTCTTGTAATTATTTCTAGCACTTAAAGATAGGATCTAGACGAGGATGGCAAGTTTTACAGATAGAGATAGATGCCTATGAGCTGTGGTTACAAAGCTGTGATGATGACCATGATAAAGGTCTTGAAATTGCCGGTCTGTTACTGGAACTTGAACAACAATTATTCATAGGTACTCCATGTGATTGACAGCAACAATTTGCATGGGAGAAAATAATGGTGTAAGCGACGCCTGCCTGGAGAAAAGTTATCGTGCTGCAATGCAAGATGAACTATGAGAACCTCTTTCTCAGATGTTCCCGTTTTTTATATCTTTGCAAAATGTATCTGTCATTTCTCTCGTCCGTCTGTCTAATCTGATCACGGCTCCCTGCTGAGAAAATTCCCTTCACTATTTCAGTAACCATTGGAGTAAAATTACACAAACGAATACAATTTCCAGATGGACTTCTGGTCGGGCATCCCGTCGACCATGTTCGCAGCGATGGGCTTCCTGTCAGGCGTATTGGTGCTGACGCAGCCCGAGACGCTGGGTACCAAGATGCCGGACACTCTGGAGGAGGCCGAGGCTTTGGGCACTCCGCAGTCTAAGGTGCTGTCGTAGATTGTCTGTAGGTAGGGTCCCTAAAGCAGGGCAACTGTAGTTTACCCTGGTGCAGGCAAAGCCTCTAGGGGTTCTAGATCTGGGTAACTCTACAGGTTCATCTTTACAATGTAGTCTTTGTTAAAAACGAACCTAGAACCTAGAGGGGCTCCCAGTGGTGTATAAAAAGATATTGTTTGCACCGCCTATGAGCATTATTATTTATTCTACTATGGATTATGATACGTTGTTATGTAACTTTAATCATTATTTGACTAAGACAAGTATAATCGCTCATCAGAAATCTATAGGGAACTTAAGAAGGGCCAGATTAGAAACGGTGAATTCCACACGGATGCAAACCCCGCGGATCGGTTTGATCAAATCAAATGTTTATTGCAATTTTGCGAATTGATTAGAACTACGTGGTTGACCTCAGCGCACATTCCGACACGTGTGAGATCTGAAGGAGCCCTAAAGATTTTTTCGATTATTCTGAAGGCATTTGTTACTGATTTATAGCGCCTCGTAAATGTTCGCCAAAACATCAATGACGTGGGTTACGTTACGTGGTAATAAATAATGAAGACAAAGCAGATAGGAAACGTTATCAATAAGCAAATAATTGATAATATTAAAATGTAATGTTAATTTAGATAAATAATAATTTATCATAGTATTAAAATAAGATAATGGGTATTAGTATAATCCTTGTGAATGGATGAAGGCTGGTTAGTTCTAGGTACTTAGATAAGACACGTGACTGTAAAAGTAAAATATCAAGACATTTGAATTTTCTTTTTGTTTTAGTATCTATTTAATTCCGCCCGACCTTTAATACTTTATGTATGATTGTTACATGATTGTGGATTTATGTGAAATAAAACATCGTAGTTTTAGTTTGTATAGATAAACAGAAGGCAGTTTCGATTTAGATATCCAAAATTCTTTATTGATATTACTACCTACTAACATAGACGTTCTATTTCTCCGATATAAATATTTCTAACATAAATACAATAATATAAATTAAGTACGAGCATTAGTCTAAAACTAAACATTCGACTATATTCATATAAAATTCGAGAACGCTTTCAGATTCTTCATAAGATCACTTATTTCACAAGCGTCCGATTGCTCACTATCACAGATCAACTAATCAAGTCACTGATTCGCTTTCAACACGAGATTGTTTTCTTATAACTACCTAGTTCAAATGCTGTGCCGGCTTTAACACATCACAACATCTACCGTCATTTCATTTCTTCGTCTGTGCTGAGCAGAGCTGTGCATATTGCGTTCGTGCGCCTCGGACCCCGCTTGTACGATGCGCCGCCGTCACTAACACTGGAGTCTTCGTTAACGCCCGCGATACAGCTAACATCGCATTATTTTCTGCTCATCAACAACCCCTCGTGTGCCCTCCGTTTCATCAGAAGGTAGCTTGATATCAGTAACGGGAACCGCAGTTTCCACGTCGTCGGGCTTATTGTGTCCGTTGCCGTCGGGCGCTTGCTCGAGGTTCTCCGCGCTGGCGATGTCGTCGGGCAGCGGCGCGCGGCTGGTGTCAGGCAGCAGCAGCGACAGCCCCGCCGGCCCGAGCGCCACCAGCCCGAACACTATGCTGGGCAGGCCTGTCATGTACTTGTCCTACGGAAACAAACAAAATATATAAGTACATTTGATTTCTATTTGTAGTACGCACACAAATTACATAGTAAAAGCAAGGAAGTTAAACTTGCGCGATCAGAACACATTATTACTTTCAGGGATATTTAGGTATCGCGTTTATTTAACTATTTTTCCCAACATTTCATTAACATTACATTACACTCTGTGATGGTCGTCGGGAAAAATATTCAAACAAAGGCGATAAATACCCGTCAATATTAATAATAAAAGCAAGGAGACCAGGAACAGACTGTAAGCTCTGACAAAAGACGTCCACTGCTGGATATAGGGCTTCCCAAAGATCACCATAATGGTCGCAGTAATTAATGTTAAATATACGATTAACACAATACAATACAATACAATACAATACAATACAATACAAAAACACTTTATTGTACACCAACAAAAATACAATAAAAGAGACATTAAATAAGACACAAGTACAATGGGCGGCCTTATCGCTTAGAAGCGATCTCTTCCAGGCAACCTTTGGATGGAAAGAATTATGTGAATTTAAGAAAGGCAGGGGTGTACCAATTATAAGCAATCATAATATAATATAATAATAAATATTGACAATACATATTATATATACATAAAAATAAGAACAACTTAAATAAATACTCAACTATATACATAGGTAAATACATAATAAACATACACATATACATACATACATACATACAAACATACATACATACATTTAAGGCATATAGGTAGGTAACAAATATAATACATACATATATAATAAATAGATAGTACCAACATTCACTTTTTTGATTAACACTTTCATGGCCCAAGAGTACCATGTCTATCTGCAGGCCCTCGTGGCGGCGGCGCGCCACAGCGGTACGCTCTGAGGTTGGGCAGTGAATGCGTAAAACAACGAACAAAATCCGGAAACAAACTGCGCTGAGGTAGTTTGAAAAGCTGCAAGGCTGTGGAAAAGCAAAATTCGTGGGCGATTTCACGGAGGTGGATCAGGGTCGTGATGTCTGGAGGAAATAAAAGGAGGGCAAGCAGTGGGATCACCAGAGATAATATAATGTTACCAGCAGCGGCGTCTGCGGCGCGAGCACGGCCCCGAGGCGCGCCACGGTGGAGGCGAGGTTGGTGAGCGAGTTGCGCGAGCTGGTGGGGAACACCTCCAGCGCCACCACCCACAGGCTGAACACGCCGTACGAGCTGCACATCTTGCCTGCCATGTACAGCAGCACGGGCGCCCACGACACCGCTATACAAACAAACACCTTAATAATCACCGATTTGGTCCTACCATTTCCAATTCTATTGTTGGCACAAACTATAGACAAAATCCATTTTTATGGCGAACAAGCGATCTTTTTAATAAGTTTATACAGCACAAACAACTTTCTTCTTTATAATATTAGCATAGATGTCATTACTTAAATTGTCACTGTACATAAAAATTTTAATGTTCACGATGTCATTAGTTAAATTGTCACTGTACGTGAAAATCTTTAATTGGCTATCTGATGTTATTACGTAATTTGATCTGATTTTCCAATAAATTAAATAAATTATTTTCATCCACATTAATAACTAATTATACATAACCAGCTCTACCTATTCTCGTTTAAACCCAACGGCGTTTAGCCGTAGCGTATTTTAGTTTTTCCTCAAGGTAAAGCAGTTGGTACGTTCGAAATGTGCAAAAAATGTCTCATGTGCCTTCAGATTTCTGTTCTCTTTAATATTATTATCCTTTCAAATTCTGAGCAGCTTGTTTCTTTATTACATGTGAAAGTTATAATATAGGTAGTTCATAGTTAACCTGTTTACATCAGTAATGAGTTATAAGCCCTTTTGTTTTAGAAAACATAAGGGGTTCTACTTTATTCAATCATATAGGGAACCATCGAACAACACTCACATTTAGGCACGAAAGCGGACGTGATGAAGAAGATGGAACAAAGTATGTAGGCGACGCAGATGGGCGCCTTCCGACCAAACCTGTAATACATTAACAATAGATATTAGTTTCAGCGAAAGCTTTAAAAACGGATTTGTTTTTTACGTTAAAGTTTTTATGCTTAATTCACCATTTATGTTATTTAGCGGCAAACTAAATAGGGCAGACCAAATGGCGACCAATGGCTTATCCCTTCCGCCTCGGGCTCGGTGGCCCTTTTGGATAATGTGCTTTTAGATGAAACCAAGCATAGCCTGGATTTCCTGCGGTCAATGGAAGCTTACTCAGACACACAACATGTCACTGAGATATAAGAGTTTGTAAGTAAGAAGCGAAAGGTGAGTGCAGTGACGAAACTCGGAGGTACGCAGACAAACAGCTTAGCTCCGAATTTCACGTAATTGTTGCCAAAACTGCCGGTTCAGTTGATAATGGTCCCGTTTAGCTCAACGATTTAAAAGATGAACCAGCTGAACCTAGTAGTAAGTTAGTATCACCTAGTCAGGGTCAGGGCAGTGACGATCCTCGGAGGTACGGAGACAAGCAGCATGGCTCCGAAGTTGATGTACTTATTCCCGGATATGCCGGTGGAGTTGATGATGGTTCCGTTGAGCACGAAGGTGGCGCATGTGAAGCAGCCGGCGATCATGGCCACGCGCACGCTGATGGTGGGCGACCGGAGCGACGACATCAGGTCGGAGTGCGAGGTGCCGGCCGGTGCTTCTCCTGCCTGGGGGCGTGAAGTATTGTTCGTTAGTTTTTATAATAATAATATAATAATAATAATATAAGCCTTTATTCAAACTAATACATATTAACAACATTACATACTTAAAAATTAGAACACTAGTTTGTTTGCTGCTTGGCAAAGGCCTCCCCCAGCCTTCTCCACTCCTCCCTGTCTTGGGTTCTCCTCGTCCATGTCTTGCCTGCTCCTTTGACAAATTAGTTTTTATAGCTGATTTTAAAGATTATTTACTTATTTTGGTCCAGTCTTGTAAGCAATCGTAAAAATTGGAACTTAAGGGTGTAATTAAAAATTTCAATGGTTTTTAGGTACCATTTAATGACCCAGGAATCGCCACTGTATAGATATCAGGGTATAAAATGAAAGGTAATATAATAATCTTAATAGAATACGAAAATAATATAGGAGTCTGATACAATATTTTCATATAAATACGTTTTTATCAACGCAAAAATAGCTGGAAATTTCGAAAAATGGCGTCTGGGAAACATAAATAGCCAATCCTGGTGTAAATTTCAACATGAAAGTAATAAAAAATGAATCTATCTCTGTGCCAAATTTCAGCCAGATCCGTTCAGTAGTTTTTGCGTAGTAGCGCCTCACTGTTTCACCCACGTAGTTCCCGTTCCTGAGGGAATTCCGGGATAAAATATAACCTATGTGTTCTTCCAGACTACAATCTATCTCGGTGCCAAATTTCATCCAGATCCGTTCAGTAGTTTTTACATGAAAGAGTAACAAACATCCATCCATCAATACCTACAAACTTTCGCGTTTATAATATTAGTAGGATTTTAACAATTGAAAATACATTCACAAAAAAAATACGCAGAAATTATTGCCAGCTCATTTTGTTTTACAATAGACAAGTAAATCAAAATAAATAATGTTGCCTTTGAGTCGTCAGGTGGTAAGTATCAATGGTTCGTATATGAATGAGCTGCGTTTTAGATAAAACCATTTTTATATCCCTGCTCGACAGCTACAGCTATTTACTCGACACGTCCACGATAGCTACTGGTTACCAACAGTCGAGACGTGATCGAGAAGTCGACGTCTTGATCACACCTTGCCAGATTCACCCCTCAGTACCTACTCCCTAATCTCCGAAGTACCTGCTACCTCTATAAGTAAATTGACAAAAGTTCGAAGCCCATGGAGCGCGATTCACACTCGCACGTGACGGATCTTGTTTATTTTATTATGCATAGAATAGATAAAAGATAAATAACTTGCTATACTATAGCAATTTTTTGTACATCAATCCTACCAAAGCTTCAAGTACCTACCAAAATTTGTTAGTTAAGGCGACGCATTGATAAACAATAATTTGAAATCGGGCGCCACGCCCCCCATGAGCTCCCCGCAAGCAGCACATACCCCACGGTAATTTTACGCGTGATTGCGTTGAGTTAAAAGTTTTTAAAGTAAAACAAGTAAATCGTTATATCTCAAAAACGGACTCTAAAAACTCTTAGGAAAAAAAGTATTAAGACATTTTTTATAGATAATTATCTGATCTACAATTTTTAACCGCGATAATTTTATGATAAAACTGTTTTACCGTTTTGCTGAAAATCGCGAAACACCCGTTTTTGTGATCTTTGACCCCGAGTAATTTTTTTTTCAGGTGTCGGTTCGATGATTACTTTTCACAATTCATTTATAATGGGCTTTTGAATAATCCTACCAATTTTCAGCTGGCTGCGAATTATTGTAACCTCACCCCTAATTTTTGGTCTAATTTGACCGGACTAAAACGACTCCATGGTTTTCTATGTTCGGACAATTAGTAAGTAGTAAAGTTTAGGTTTTTATTTTCTAAGAACAAAAACAAAATAAACTTTATAATTATTATAATACTATGTACTTATATCGTATAGATAGGTAGGCAGAGGCAGTACCTAGGCAAAATATTTGACGTTTCTTCACGATGTTTTCAAGGTGTTGCTTATGATCTTACTCGCAAGATAATATTGATTCACGGCTATCGATACACTAGGTAGGTACCTATCTAGTGCTAGGGAATTTTTTTTTAACGTTTACTTCTACTACTACCTACCATTTCCTTACATTTTTCAACATACAGACCTTTCATCTTTATTTTTGAAACTTTAATCATCTTTCTTCCCATTTTTAATAATTTATAAGATTTTTTTTACTCAGAAGATAATATTGATGATGTGTCAATCGAGAGCAACTTGTGCGCGGGAGGCGAGCTCGATTGGCACACGTCCGACGCTGACAATGGTCAAAAGCGGACTGAAGGGGGCCGCCTGCATACAAACAGAGGCGAGAACTAGCTTGAAACGAAAAGGCGTAAACGCCAAAACAGTAATTCTCGTATAAAATAAAAACTATTGGTAATTATGAAAAATCCTACCACCATTTTGAAGAGGGTGTATAAACTTATTTGTACAGAAAATTTAGAGGCATAAATCGGTTCCGTTTGCCTGTAAAGTTAAAAACCATGTTTTTATAGACCAGTTTTCGGGATTTTTTTTTCTGCTATGAAAGTTAACCAATCGTGAAATCCTACTAGTACCAATTTAAAGTAAAAAACATGAAAAATTCAAAACATAAAAAATAAATTCCGAATGTCTTGTAATTGCTGAAAAAAGTTGAAATCCCTGACACCAATATCTTCAATGCGTCGTCTTAATATATAAAAACAAGCGTAAAGCGATGTTTGCGTGGAGTTTTTGTTTTAGTGTGCAGGCCAACCTAAATTCGAGCGAGTCAAATTTGTAATTACGTCGTCCTTAATTGCGCAAATTAGTTTTTCTGTTACGATACAATTAATGAATTATTTATTTCATATTTTTATTAAATAATACTGGGAAAGACAGAGAGTTAGTACTTCAAATGCTTTTATGGTGGCTGAGTCATCGCAAACGTTCCTTGTGATGAAAACAGATTAGACTGTACATTAAGCCACTACAATATTGTTTCTGCTTTTATGCCACTGTATGCCTCGCTTGGGTCAGGTATTAACCAACCAGTAGACACCTAGGTAAATAATTCTTGGGTTTTATTAGGTGAAGTACCTCACAAGACTTCCGCTCCTCCTGGATCTTGTCCATCATGGCCCTGGCCTTGTTGGAGAAGGTGATGTTGTTGGTCTTGGCCACTTTGTTGAGGATCTTCACCGCTTCGTCCTTCTTGTTGTGCGCCAGCAACCATCTGAAACCATACACACCAACATCTTAACTGACGATATTTAGTAAGCAGAGGTGGATTAAGAGTTCGGTGGACAAGAACATGATTGACAAGACTCAGAGTTGTTTATGTGATGACGAAAATATTTTATTACCAGGAGAAAATTTGTGTGCCAAAGGCTGAGATAAGTTTTTTCTCTATTTTGCAAGATAATATAATTTTTTTATTTAATATTTATTTAAAAAAAAGTACACCCTTTTTTACAGGTTCACATAATGCAATAGTGTACCTACCGAGTCTTAGAATACATATTTTAATTTAAAAAATCTATGATGTTTTTATAAAATTATAAAAATTTCCTCGAATAAAATAAAAGTTACCTACACAAACATGTCAATCCATTATTTAAATACATAACATAATAATTAAGACATTAAATTCAAGAAAACATCAACAACAATATCTGCCATTTTCTATTCCCCTCTGCCAATACACTTTCGTGAGCCAGAGGACAGACGCTGCGCTGTGCGTGCTTGTGGATGACAACACTAAGCAAGAGAAGAAACTTTGCTGATGGAATATTCACCTGACACCCTCATCAACTAGGAAGATGTAGAAGACGACAACAAGCAGCGGCGCGTAGATGGCACGCATGAGGTGGCGCCAGTAGGGCACCTTCCACAGGATGACAACCAGCGCCGCGCTGCCGAGACTGGACAGGATGTCCCACAGGCAAGAGAATGCAACGCGCTGCTTCTGCGTTACTGTTTCTAGGGCTGCAAGCAAACGACATAAATATTGTAAATGTACAAGCTTCAGCCCGTGGCTTTGCACACACTTTCCTAGCTATAAAGAAGCCTAGGTATATGTTTTTTGAAGACCAAAACATCGATTATCCAATTAGTCTAATTCAGCTTGAGAAGCTGCGTTAAAAAGTAAAAAATATCTATCCAGTGCTATGTTATTTTGAATGGTTATTAAACGTAATACTACTAGGCTTCTTGGGAAGATTCAAAAACTACGTGTTATGTACACTGCTCTGGTTTTGTAAAACATTTTCCTTTGATAGATTTGACAACAGTAAATGTGACTCACAGAGCACCATACTGGCGTTTCCATATCCAAGCGCGGTTTCCAGAAACTCCAGCACCAGCAGCATCCAGTAGTTGACGGAGAAGGACTTCAGCAGCCCCATCGTGCCCACCACGAGCGGCGTGCCCACTATCACCACCTTGCGTCCGTATCTGCACACAGAAGGCCCGTGAAACAGAACCAGAGAAAAATGACATCAAGGCTCCATAGGGATAGGTAATACATGGGCAATTTTGGAGTCCAAAAATGTGAATAACGACTTGCAGTGTAACAAGGTAGCAACTGTGACAAGTTTAACCTGTTTGTGACATTCCATTGGCAAAACATTATGAATTTCTCGTTACCTAGAGGCTAATTAAAGCAGATAAGTGTTCGGTAGATAATCTGACCTGTCAGAGATGAAACCGCAGAGCACGAATGAGAACACCAGGCCCAGGTTGTGCACCGTGCCCACCAGGGTGCGCTTCCACTGCTGGCAGCCCAGGTCGA
This sequence comes from Eupithecia subumbrata, assembly GCA_949316285.1. NCBI lineage: Eukaryota > Metazoa > Arthropoda > Insecta > Lepidoptera > Geometridae > Eupithecia > Eupithecia subumbrata. Next base: position 8,043,881 of record OX438640.1, on the reverse strand, counting down.
ACTGAGGACAGGCATACACTCACAGTACCTATCGAGTTTGTATCAGATATAGGGGACAGCGAGAGTGGAAGTGGACACTTATATGACAGCTTTTTAAACAAAAATCAAGAAAGTCAGTTCACCACCCATACGTTTTCCTTTCAATATTTTCTTGAACAATAAATTAATGAGATGTTTTTGCGAGATGAAATTAGCAATATTAAAGATCATGATAATGAATGATGCTGAAGCACGGTGACTGTCGCAGGAAGTGAGCCTGCATTACAACTCCAACCGCCGCTCATCACGAGGCGCGAGGGCGGGCGGCGGCGGCGGTCACGTTCCCGCAATCATGAGCGAAACACCATCATTAGCGTGTTTACCGAACGATTTGCGAACGCATGCTCTTACATCCAATTATAGTTTATTACCATAGCTTTTGATGTAACTATAGTGTATAACTAATTCGATTTAATCGTTTACTCAAACATTTCCTAGAGTTAGACAAACTACAACGAAATGTTTCAAAACAATAGATAGTTAGGGCCTTGGAAGTGAACACTAAGATACGACCTGTTACAGTGAAGTCATGAACTTGAACTAAACTACACCCAGGTAGGTACTTATGGTTGAATGACCATAATGACTGCTATTCTATCATACAACGCGACAATGACATTGGAGTTGGCTTACCTACTGTTGGTGAATCTAACGACGGCTCTGTCAAGGGCATACATCAAGGGACAAAGTCTATTATCGGATGTAGGCTTGCAAAAGGTACTATGGTAATGCTTTCACTACATTTCGCACAGTTACATGCGCCATGATTGCCAAGCAACTGTGCCCAAAATACGATAACTAAATAACCCTCTTAAAGTTCTTTCAGTGTTCAAATTCATGATAGCTTCAAAAAATGAGTTGTAACAGCAACCTACCTCAGCAACTATGCTGTTATAGTCGTCGTAGACCACTTCCGTGCAGGCCATTGTCTTGTTCCAGGCGAAGTTCTCAGGGCCGCACCGGTCCCCGGCTGGAGAGCCGCTCGTGAGTCCTCCCTCTTCCGAGTAGTTCCCCGCTTCCAGCGGCGCCATCCGACAGCACTGGTTGGCGTTGGCTCCGATCGTGTACTCCAGCCACGAAGAGTTGAAGTCTCTCTCTGTGGGTTGCACGCGTGTCTCGCACTCCGGCACGACGCATCTGAAGCGAAAGACATCATCATGAATGAAAGAAAGAAAATCGTACACAATAACCTACATGACTCAGTTTTGTGCGTAGCAGAGTTTAGGGCACTCAACATACTACATAGATGTGTTTTCAGTGAAGACCAGATGCATCACACGACGTCATGAGAAACTGCATGCAAAGGGTAACCGCACGCGACGCGGGTGATGACACTCATTAGGTATGCAAAATATGAGTTTCTCTGACCAGAGATATCAAAATGCGTAGTTGAGACATGCGACGTTGTCTTTACCGAGAACTGAGGAGACGAGTCGAAGCGTTGTGGTACCTAACTAAAGCAGGTAACACTCGGCCTCGGGTTTTATTGTAAAATAAAACGGGGAGTGAGCGCTTTACACAATTTGTCACATTTAATCTCAGATACAGAGTGTGAGAAGACCTCCCACTCGATGGACCGACGACATTACAGCGGTCGCAGGGAGTCGATGGATGGATGTGGCTCAGGAGCGCTATTCGTGGCGTCGTCGTCGTCGTCGTCTGGGGGAGAAGTTCAGCAGTGGACGTATACGGGCTGATGATGATGATAGTGATGATGATGACAGAGTTAATTTTAAGAGTGACATAAAATGCTAAACGTTAATAGATAATAGGTAGGTTCCTACAGGATGTAGAAAAAACTGAAATTGCACGAGGCAAAATAATGACCTACTTATTCGCTACTTGCCTCCGAAAATTTTGTTATAAAAATTTGTGATTTTTCTCTTGTTAGTCAAATTGCTCTATTCATAATTTACCTAAGTACTTATATTTGTTATTGCTATGACGAGAGCTGTATTCTTCTGCTCTTTGTGATTGTTTGTGACCGCTGCAACTAGTACATAACTAACGTACAAATAATAGAATTGTTACGCATGCGTACAAACACGAGAACCATAAAATTACATAAATGCAATAAATTCGGTTTACTGCTGCTACCAATAGTAATTTTGAACCTTCTCGGTTACTTCAGCCTACTATTCTACACAACAAGTATTTCCCAATAAGCGGGAGTTTCACTCATCTTAAACTAAGCGGTGATCACCCCTGTGATGTGGATTGCAGCGTAATGTTTTTGTATGATGGCTATTAGCTTGGACCTAGGCTTTTTTAATTAGTTTTTTATTCATATTTAACAACTTTTGAACAATATGTTCATGCCAATTGACAATGTATTTATAAAATATACAGATTACAAAGGAAAAATTGAGAATAACATTGGAACTAGGCTCAGACGTTTATGTTACTTTAGTCGGACATATGTATGTATGAATAATCTTTGCGTCGGTATAACCCCATCCCGTCAGAACGCTACTGTGAATACCCTGGTTAACGTAATGTTTATTCAGCGTCAGGGACATCATCAACCTAATACCAAGCCTCAAACGTCGTTGCCCTAGTTTCCAGAAAAGGTCTAAAACTCGTAGTTTATGGCCTGTTTCTTTAAGGGATTTCGTTATGGAATTCACTGCCCAACCTCTGTGGAGCGGGCGGGCCGGGCGGGCCGCAGCTCCACGTGGTGTCTGCGTGTGGGCACCCAAAGTGTTGATCAGGAACTTAGATGTAACCTTCTGTTGTTTACAGACCGTCTTTTGTTACTGGACTTACGATAACATCGTCAGAATGTTGTATTTCGAATGACTTGAGGTAAGGTTGTGGTCAAACGAATGTCTATTCATGATTTAAACAAGATCCGTCAAGTACGAGTGTATCTCGCGCGCCGAGGGTTTTGAACGTTAGTCAATTAAACAAAAAATATATACTAAAGGTACCGGTTAGAGATTTCGCAATTAAAATAATATCTAAAAATAGTAGGTACCAATCTAAACAGATGGATCTCTCTGCATACTTCGTTGATAAGGGGTAGTGGTAAATTTTTCGACTATTTTTAAAATATTTCGAAAAGTATGAAACTTACAGAAATTTGAAAAACTGTTTTGAAATGTACAAACCGATACTTTTCATTTGATACCCCAGTTAGTGGGGTAGCCGCTCCTTTTTTGTCAATTTTTCTTAAAAAAGTATAGAGAAGTCTGTAAAAATAACACTTATTTTTACAGACTTCTCTATACTTTTTTGTAAAATGTAGATCCAACCTACAAACGCTCCATACATTTTAAGTGGATCGATATTTGTTGACAAACGTTCTAAACCCTCGGCGCGCGAGTTACACTCGCACTTGACGGATCTTGTTTTTTCTTCAAAGCTGTACAAGTGCTCGAAATATATTATTATTTCAAATTTCAAGTTCATAGCTGCGGCAGTTGCTGAGATATTAAGGAGGGAAAAAAGGAGAGACAAAGGGAGACCATAAATAAGGGTTTCAAAACCGATCTCCGATCTCGAAACCCTAAAAACTTATGATAAAATGAGCTTGCCGCTAAGAAAAAGAGCGTTTAGATGCGGTTTAGATAGCAAAAAACATTAGTTGTTGAATAGGATCCTTAGTGTGAGTATAGTATCGGTGGTCCATCTGACAAGCAATTCAGGACAATTAAAAAAAAACCTCGCCTCCACATCACCTGCAGTAAAGAGGAAGTCGAAGTTACGGATGATATGAGAGCCACAAGACTTGTTCTAGAATGTGATGCTTAAAGGAATAGTCAGACGAACCTGAAGCCAACATCCGCCGCAGTAAAGACGTAGTTGTAGTTGCAGATGGTGAGAAAGGAGTCTCGGAAGGCCAGCAGCAGCAGCAGCACCAGCTGGTACTTGCCGAAGGAGCCCAGCTCGTGCAGGATGTTGTCCAGGTTGAACTGGCCCGCGCCAGCGCCCTCTGTGCTCTCCTCACTCGGCTGGGACTAGAACATAACAAGTTAAGAGTTATCCATTATATATAAGTAAAATACAATTAAAACATGACAAAATAGGACATGGAGCTCGTAGAAACATCATCGTCAAAAGCATATACTAGTCCACTGCTGGACTTGCTGGCTTCTTTTTATGAAGCTATAGCGTCTGTGTGTTTAAATTTACTGTCATCCTTTCAGCCACAAACGCCCACTACTGAACATAAGCCTTTCCCAATCGACGCCACAAACAGTGTCCCTCATACGCATCGTTGACAGCCCGCATTCGTTGACAGCCCGCGACCGTTTCTTGCAATGGGTAATCTTTGTGGATTACTTATGAGTATGTGGATTCCTCTGCATTACAGCAAAGGCTGGTATCATAGACAACAGACTAGAAAAATCACTATAACGCAGCCGATGATTCTTTTACGCAGTTGTAGTGTAGGTACCTTGTCGCTGGCTTCTTTGGACATCTTGACTAGTGATGATGCCGCTTGAAACGAATATCAATGGTTTATTCTTCAGAGCGATAACAACATTCTCTGAAAACAAAAAATCAAAATATTAATTAAGTAGGCAGGTACTTACTGTTACGACACTTGAGAATGGATTTCGACAGAAATGCGTAGGTAGGCGTAGGTATATGCGTTTATGGTGGAACTGGTCGTTAGAGGTTTTACTTTATTAACAGAGATTACAATTAATAAATTTAAACAAATTAGAACTAGTAAGTATTTACAATTGAAACAGTAGAGCTAACTGCAGACGGTACCAATCGGAAGAGCCGACACATTTTGGAGATTCATTTCAAACACATAATTCGATTTTATCAAGTTTTATTTGTAATTTAAAATTGTTAAACCGAAGAGTCTGAGAAAGGTTGGCAGAAAATTGGAAAAGTAGTCCGATAACCAGAAAATCAATAAGAAATTAAAAATGGCTGATGGTTAGGTTTGCTAACTATCACAGTAGGAGACTAAAACAAATAAATAACAAAAAAAATTGCAGAAAAAAACAAATATGTTACAAGTATTTTTTCTTTCTTTTTTATCTCAGGCCCAGCCGTTGTACGTAAAGTTAAGATGGAGTTTAGTGCTTACTTGTATTTCTCCTATTGATAAGTAAAATATGTGTCTCCACCGAGAGCAGCTAACAGTATGAAGCGGTTCTGCGGAGGAGCGGCTACTGCCTCACGCTATATAGAGACTATATAGAGGTACATATAAATAGTGATAGTTTTACGATTACATTAAATCAGTGAGAAAATGATGGAGTTTTCCCTGAAAAGACATCCATCATCGATTAGTTACATATTGAACAAGTTCTTAGTGTCAGTAACGGCTATCAATAATTCAGTGAAACAGAACAACATTAAATTGACTTGTTTCTAGATAAAGTTATATTAAGTATGTATCTTAGTTTTACTTTTTAATTCAAAATTGATTTATTTTTAGACGATTTAGACGACCTTTATGGCACAGCGGGTGAAAGTCCGTATGCGACGCAGTAGGTTGCGGGTTCGATTTCCGCTTCGGGACAAATGTTTGTACGAACTGCAGATATTTGTTCAGGGTGTTCTGGATGTTTTCTATTTAAAATAAAATATATCTATCTATGTAGTGTATTGTGTTATGTATCGCTTCAAGGGTTGTTCAAGACTAATTTTTACAATTTCTTTGCAGTGAACTATGAGTTAAGTTATGTTTTCCCTTACGCAGGATTTATTGGCGACGATAAATTTTGATTTAATGGACGATAATGTCCGCTGCCACACCGCAGCAGTGACTAGACAGTAGGTACCGACAGACGTCTTCCATGTCGGCATTCCCACACTAGACTGGCCAGCCCTTATTCCTGACTTGAACCCAATCTGGCATATGTGGGACGAGCTAAAACAGCGGATACGAGGGAGAAATCCAGCTCATCCAGCTCCGGCGCCGATAGAAGCCGATAGATGCAACTTCGACCTATTGCAATAATTCCCAAAATTTAGGTAGCCAATTTAATTAATTTTAAATCTTCTTGATATCACTTGAAAGGTAACAAAATTACCTTTCAAATGATATACCACAATCTATAGTTCATTGCACATAAATTGTAAAAAAATTGTTTTGATCAACTCGCGATGAAAGCGATTCCATTTTAAAGCTCGCAAGTGTAGTACCCATAACACAAGCTCTGCTTAGCTTGGGGCTAGATAAATCTGTGCGAATTATTTATTTATTTAAATGTAATAAATAATTAAATTACCAATTACAACCGACAAAGGTGATACCATGCGTACTGCATTGCCACGTTGCGTTGCCACGTGGGTAAAGCATCAACAAAATATCGAAATGTAGAGAATCGATTAAGAAGAGTTTTGATTGAATTATTGTTTCTAAGACTTCGACTGGACTTGAACCCGTATTTCTTGCGAATGTGAGAGCTTACGCACTATAATATAAATAAAAAAAACCCTAAATACTCATTTCTCAGGAATAAAATTTGTAGAGGACCACCTCGGGATCGTTTTCTATACAAAAGGTGAAATAATTTTAAAAATCGCTCCATAATCTTAAGGAGAAATCGGCAAACTATAAAAAACATACATACACACAGCCAAAGATAGAACATTCTCCTTTTTTCGTAGTCGGTTAAAAATAGCACTTTATTTTCCAGAATATCAACATTTAAAAGAATTTTAGAAAAAAAGTATTCTGAAATTGATTCGAAGCCACTTTAAACAGAAATGATGTGTATTTCAGTTCTTGACGAGCTTACGACAATGATTTCCGTGACTCATTAGGTTTTGTGGTTGAAAACTAAATATTTGGTGAGTTCAAGAATTCTTGCACCATGACGGGGTGCGCAAATTGAACAGAAACAATCCGTCCAGTTTCAATAACATGAAGGCACGGGGAATCGATTGGATGCGCCTGCGCCGATTCACCGCGCCGCCTCTCACATTCAGGGAAAAAGGAACAGCTCACCGGTGCTTATTGTGATGTTTACCCGGTGAAATGGTTCTGATGCTGTTGACCAACAAACTGGGCCTCGGCTGAGTCACTGAGTCACGCAGTGTCACTGTTCTTTTCTTTATGTTTGCAAGACTTTATTTTACGGAGTATCTATTCTGTCCTTTTCGCTCATGGTTCTACCACATGGCTGTTCGGTCATGGCGAGATCAGGTTTTATAAGAATTTAGTTATAACTAGACACCATCTTATACATATTCAGAATCTTATAAATATTCAATAGCATTTGTTTCTTTAGGTCTATAAAGCCAAATTTAAACAAAATTACTATCAAATCCACACTTACATTATCTGTCCGTACCTTTTCACGTGTAAACGGCTGACGGATCAAATGAAAATTGCAGAAAGGTAGACGCTATTCCAGGTCAGGACATTATCTGGGATAAACGCGTGCGAAGCCGCAGGCATAAGCTAGCAAGAAACAAAGTGTTAATTAATGCTGCCCATAAAATCCATTCTTCAACCATCGAGAATTACTGTTTTTATTTCTAGAGCGAGTTCCAAGTGTACCATAATTTGGAATATTATTATTTGTCAGTCCCACGTGAGTCGCCCCTCGCTGTCTGCGCGGCTGTTTACCAAACATGCATTGTTCAACAGCCAGCACGCAACCGCTAGGACCACGCACCTATTGTTGTGGGATACTATACTGTTTGATTCATGGATCGCTGTTCTCATTGGACAATATTCTCACTAATAGACTCTACCGACACCTATGCCTGTCTCTATAGGTACATGATTCCTTGCAATGATCAACAACAGTTGTATCAAGTTTTCAAAAGATTCTGCGCTATTATGTCTGCCCGTTGGTAACAAACATATTCCCAAGGGTACCTGCCAATACTCAACCATTGCTAAACGGGTCGCCGCACACTATGAAACTTATAAATTTGGATAGAGGACACGTATACAAATAAAAAAAGTCCATTAACATAACGTCCTAAGGCGTCAGGTTTCTCTCAGATATTCACAGATGAAAATACCTATTGCACTAATTTTATTTTTTTCATATGTGTATATCTCAGAAACCTGACTCTTTAGGACAATGTAAGAGGACATTTTTATTTATTTAAGTGTCCTCTATCCAAATATATAAAACATTTAGCGCATAATAGCGCGGCGATTTGAAAAAAAAAGTGGTTGTAAGGGCCTTGGCATTAACTTAGAATTTTATTACCTGTTTTAGGTATAAATATATATCATGACGTAGTTTTTATCTAATACTTGAATCGACTATCAGTAGCTTCTCCATTGAGCAGGCACGCGTCGCAGGCACCTAATGTAGGTACATTATGTATATCTCGTAGATACGTCACACATCGACCACAGAAGCGACCGTAAGTATTAATATCTGTTTGATATTAGTATTAGGTACCTACTCGGACACAACAACAATGCTACAATGTTGCTGAAACCTGCCTCTACGCACATAAACTTTAATTGATAATAACGGATAATTTATTGTTACAATTGAAAGAAATTCCTAGAACTTATCTAATCGGAGGAATAAAAATTGTCGTGTGGACAGAATGACTTGCTCGAACTCGTAATAATTTTGTGTTATTTATCTGAAACGTAGCTAACACGTTTTTGATAAAAATAATCACTAGAAATGTACCTGGCCAATGAAGTAGGGCGGGCGGCGCGAGTCGGGGAAACTTCAAGTTAGTATTTTATTATTTTAATCTGTTTAAACGGGAGCTTGGTGAGAAGCATCGCAGCACACTCATGCGAACGAACGGTTCGAAGTTTCAATGTCTATTACCTTTTCACGCCAAATCTAGTGAATGAAATGAAGTGAGCTTTAGCATAAATGTAGTTCTAAGCCTGGAATAACATACCTACAGGCTTTTTATCCCGGGAAAATGCAAGCGTAGCCGCGGGCAGAAGCAAGTCGGCCATTGAAATCAGATCACATCGTTGCTGAAGTAAGTTCAAAATTTAAATATACATATAGCACAGGATAGAAAATGCTGGTAAAAACAAACGTAACCCTATATCCAGCAGTGGGTGATACCAGGGTAGAAAGATGATGATGATGAAGTTTAAAATTTAAAGTGCTTTTCAAAATATCTCTGGAAATTAATAATTTTAACCCTTTGATCTAGAAGCGGATAGGGCGGAGCTGGCGCACAAAACACAAAACGCAAGCTTCGACAACGGGTCGCGACCCCACCTGCCTACAGATACTCTTATCGCCGCTGGATAGATAATGCTCGTGCATTGTTTTGTTTACTTGTTCGCTAATACTGGACTAATTACATTATTTGCTAATAATTAACTAACTCCTGTTTGAGGGACTCTGTACCAATAAAAGAAAGATAATTATTTCTATGTACTCTACATCAAGGCTTAAGTGTCGACATACAAACTCTAATAATGTTCCTACTTCGTAAATACAAAGGTCAATGGTGATGACTATGAAACATCCAGAGGACATAAAAGGAATGAAGAGGATTCATTAAATAATTTTATGGAAAACCTGGTACGTGAGAGATAGGTGATGAGGGATTAGGGTTCACAACCAGCATAATTCTTATCTGTATTTAGGGAAGTCCTAGGGGAGCCGATGGCAATGTTGCCTCGGGTGGTGCAATGTGGAAAAACCGACGGGGTTCAATCGCCCTAGAAACTTTTAAAGAGGGGGCGTATTGAATTGTAGTAGTATTTTAGGGTTGAAGAATGATGAAACAATACGTTTTGCGTATAGGTAATTTAATCACCTGAGAACGAGCGTGCTCTGCTCCGACTTACCCTTCAACCGGATTTTATGAAAACCCATTATAATAAGAACCATTTATCGTGAGAACTTAAATCTGGATCCACTTACCATGGAGTCAACAACAATAATTGTTTCAATACACAACACAGGTCACTTCCTCAATGTACTTTTATTATTCAATGTCGATTATCCTTTAAAGTTTAATTGTGAATAATCATCCAAAGCTTTATTCGCTCGGACCAAGTGAAATGAAATCGTGGAGAATCCAGCGCGCACGCACCTGTGACTGCAACTACGCGAGCGTGAGTCGACGCGCCGCCGCGGACTGCATGTGATTTATGTAGCACGTGGATGGAAGTAGCTGAGTTACCACTACAGTTAGCCGAACTGTGTTTTCTTCTGTAAGTATACCTACTTGTAACAGTAGGGGTAAGTTTACCCAAGGAATAGAAACAGTTACGATTATGCGTGCGCTCTCACAACGCATCATCGCATTGTCACCGAAACTAACTTCTGGCCGCGGATTCGGACACGCTTTTCCTATAAAAAAATCATTATGTTCTTCCGCAGGATCACTTTTGTCCCGTCATAATATGTGCATATGAATTTTCCATGGTAAAGGGCACAGTAATGTGTTTAGATCAGTGCCTTTTGAGAACGCAGAAGATAAAAATAATAACTAAGCGGAATTCGGATGTATAATGTAACTATCAACCAACTTCAACAGACAAAACTACCGACTAAGATAAAAAAGAGACAAAGCTTTTATTACTAAAAGAGAGTGAGAGAGAGAAAGTAAGCACAATGTTCCGGGTCGCAGCGAGATTAGGGAAAGCCCCTTGCTTGGGCGAGTGAATCCTGCACCCCGTCCCACTAAGTCTATGGTATTGCTTTTGTACTGGTATGACTCTGCACAAAATTGATGGTGTGGAGCCGGCACGAAGACTGACAAACTGGACTGACAGAATACTGAAAATCACACGAGCATCTTTTTATTATATTTTCTTTGAATATATATTATGACGTGTGCATGTTTAAATGAAGTCGCTATTTGGTCACTATATTGAAAAGTTGCTAATAAAATAGCCAAATCATTTAGCTACATTTTGTTGAAGTTGTAACTGACTGGAATGCAAAAGATCCGCTCTATCTCTTGTCAAACCAAATCTGCGTTGCAGGAACAGGATGACTATTTAATTTGTGGCAAAATTCAATTCACGTTGTCAAAAGATTTTGATCGTTGGTCACACAGATTTATAAGTATAGTCCTAGAGTTGATCAGAAAATCAACAAACGAGAAACCAGCGGTTGTCATTCAAAGAAAAAAAAATTATGTTTTAGAATAAGCATGATTATGTTTAATTGTAAAAATTCAATCAGTGCGGTTTTCACGATAAGGGAAAGGTAGATACGCTTTTTGCTAAAATGCTAATTATTAGGTAGTGTTGTGGTTATGAGAGAGCAGTGCAGGAAGCGCCGGCATGGAGACAGTTTCCTGAAAAGGGCCTCCGCCACAAAGGCTCGTGTTCGCGGAAGTGAAGCACACAGCTAGGTACCCAAGCCACCGGTTCCGCACCAAGGAAGATAAGGAATCGCAATCATGAATCAATAACATTCTTCTAATTTTTGCTCTGCATTGAGTCTCAAATTTTTTCGCTGATTTCAATATTGATCCTTGCCTACCGACGGTTACCGTCTTCATTTCCTCCCAATATTTTCGAGCTCGTCAGTTAGTCATTCTTTGAGATGTTTCAAGAACAAACAACTGTTTTTGTTTGGTTAAAAGTCTGAAGTCTGAAATCAGGACCTTTGGGGATTGCAATTGGCGGTTAATGTGTCTCATTAGTCGTAGAAGTCCCTGTTAGGGACTGGACATGGCTGGCTTGTTCGGTCACAGGTCCCTCCTGCGGCTACCACTGTCACCAGCATGACTCGACTAATTCGAACGCGTGGACATTTATTCCACCCAGTATCAGTATCGGGCGCGCAATAAAAGTCTAGACGGCGATAATCGCTGCACGTTGTTTATAAATCAATGTGGACATCGCACGGCGGCAGTCGTAAACCTATAGGTACCATGTCGGGTAGTGAGGATCGTAAAGTGGACCTGGATAAGATCCTGGTGGAGGAGCTCGGGCAGTTCGGGCGCTACCAGGCGCGCGTGCTGGCGCTGGCCGCGCTGCTAGTCATCTTCGTGGCCTGGAGTGCCAGCGAGTATGTCTTCACCACTGCTAGGATCAGCACCAGGTACGTACGCAACCTGCTTTTTTAAGGACTACACCAAGACAATAGATTAATATGTAGGAATTATTACAAATCTGAGAAGCTGTTGCCCAGCAGTGGGACAATAATTACTTAAAATAAATAAACAATTTTAATTCTGGTATTTATTTGTGCCATCAGAGAATGAACTTATTACATCTAGATGCAATTCGGTTAAATGCGATCATAAATTTGACTGTTCTGAAAAATCAAAAAAACTGATTACGTGTCCCTTAATTTTACACTATTTTTAAGTTCTCCGGAACAGATACTAATCATTCGGGAAAAAAATTATACCACTACCTCGGGATAATACTCTACAAATTTGGAAATTTCCAAAATAGGTTTATTATTGACGAAGAACTGGACGGTAATACATTAAAACAAGATCCATCACGTGCGAGTGTAACTCGCGAGCCGAGGGTTTCGAACGCTTGTAAATTATGCAAGTATGTTCTAAAGATACCATTTAATGAATACCTAAAAACAGTTATTAGTATTAGTTAGAGCGATCCATCTGAAATGTCGATACCTAGTATCGACATTTCAGATGGATCGCTCTGCAAGATTTGAAGATTAGGGGGTAGTGGTCATTTTTATTTTAAATTTTTCATAAGTATAACATACCGAAATTCAAAAAAACTGATGAGATATAAACCGATACCTTTCATTTGATACGCCACTCGGTGAGGTTCTGAAAATTATTCTCCACTTTGTGACTTTTTCTCAAAAAGTGTTCTACTTACAGGATTCTCTATATTTTTCCTATACAATATAGATTCATATCTACAAGCGCTATATTTCAGATGGATCACTCTGCAAATTTCGGAGATAGGGAGGGAGAATGGTAATTCTTTTCGACTTTTTTCAAAATATTTCAAATTACAAACTGATACCTTTCATTTGGTAACCCACTTGTTCTAGTAGGTCTCTTTTAAAATTTCGACATAACTGTGTACTGAAAATATTCATTTTCATTTTAATTTTTTTTTGAATCTATACGAGCGCACAAAATGTATTATTATTTTAAATTTCTAGTTAGCTGCGGTAGTTGCTCGGATATTAAAGAGGGATAAAGGGACAGACAGAGCGAGACCAAAAGGGTTTCGAAACCGATCTCCGGTCTCGAAACCCTAAACACATACGTAACGTACAGCCGAACATAGAACATCCTCCTTTTTTCGAAGTCGGTTGAAAATTGAAATAACAGAAAATAATATAAAATCAATCCACAGATGTTTGATCGAGCAGTGCGACGGCGCCAGCCCCGCCTTCTCTCCCCCCTGGCTCCTGGACGCCGTGCCGGGCTCGCCTGGGTCCCCGGACGGCTGCGCCCGGTACGGCAACGCCTCGGCCCCCGCGGTTGGTGAGGGCGTTTGTCCAGCGGAGCTGTTCGACCAGAGCGTGGTGGTGCCTTGCACTCACTATGTCTATGAGAATACGGATACGGTCGTCTATGATGTAAGTGACTTGAAAGTTTCTGGATCTAGTCAGTGATAAAATGATCTTCGAAGTGTTTGAAGATTAAAGTGCAAGTGAAGTAATACAATATATGAGAGATTAGCTTCTACCCGCGATTTTGCATTAGTTTTCCTGGTACAATAAGATTCGTTCTACCAAAGACCGAGCTACTTTCGCAGTAATCATATTGTATACTAGCTGTACCCGCGACTTCGTTCGCGATTGCCTTACCTGCCGACTAATTAAGTTCACATTTATCCATAGTCACTCATATTATGAAACGCCGCCGTGCAAAAAATCGTGTGGGGCCCTATTCTGCTATACTAATCGCTTCACTATGACAGAGGTATAGACACAGAATGACACGTTTTGGTATTCCACCTCAGATGAAAGAAATTATGATGAATGCAGATGGAGAGACGCGCGTCAAGTTTGAAACTATTAATTTATCTCGCACGCACTATCTGGAGTTTTATTAATCTAAGGATTCTACGTGATGATTCTGCGACGATTTCATTGTCATACTGATTGTGGGTATGGCTTCGCATATCCGGACAAATTTTTATTCAGTGCTCTGCGATACTCGAATGCCAATTCAGGTGAAGGGAAATGAAGAAGGACAAAATCTTATTCAGAAGATTTAGAAATTTGCAAATAGATCAGTTTTCAATTTATTTACTGATAATTTTTGCAATAACCACAACCAAACTAACAATGGGGAAACTCAGTTGAAGTGCAATCAGTGTTTGTGATGCAAAAGAAATGCGTTAGAGCTATATACAACTTAGAAAGTACTCACTCATTGCGAAATATCTTCAAAGAAAATAATATTCTAACACTTACGGGTATATTTATATTAGAAATCTGCCTATTTGTACAAAATAATTCAAGTTTCTTTGATACAAAATCAAATCGATCAGATAAGTTGAGAAATAAATATAAATTTAATCTATCACTGCCCCAAATAAATAATTCTATGTTCCAAAAAAGCACTTACATTACAGCTATAAAAGTATACAATAAATTACCATTAGAAATAAAACAACTAACTGGAAATATGTTCAAATGTAAGTTAAGAAAATGGCTTGTTAATTGCGTGCACTATAATCTAAAAGAATTTTTTGATGAAAGTTAAACGGTTTTAATTCTATCTTTAAAATAAGGCATTATGTAAGGTTTTAATTTTATCTTCATAATAAGGTATAGTAAGAAATGTAAATATTTTGATTTGTATCTTTACAATTACCTAGTTAAATTGTTAAAAAAAATATTATTGTACGTCCGAAACGGACAAAATTGTTGAAACATTTATTTGATTTTAAGACCTTGATGTAACACAATTTTCACAATAAAAATTATTCTATTCTATTCTATTCTATTCTATTCTAATGTACTTATACGCTTCTACAACAAAATTAGTACATATTCATTGCCCTTTGAAAGATACATTAATTTTGTGTAGCCTAGTTGTGGGCACAGTGACTTTATATTTATTTCTGCGATTAAAATTGTGTCTATCGCTATTTTTAGGGAACCAATTGATATTTCTATGAGTGTACAACAAGTTTTCATAAATATATTGACATGGTACTGTCATTATGTTAATTTCTTTGAATTTATCACGTAGCTATTCTCTGGGACCCATATTATTGATTGTATGATAAGGCCTTGTTTCTTGCCAAATTTCACAATTCTAGATCTACGGAAAGTACCTTATAGGTTTTTGTACATGGCGAGCATTAAAAGTATTTTTTTAGTGAAAAAATTACGAATTTATGGTTTTCGGATTTTTCCCTTTACTTGTGCTATAAATAAGACCTTCCTCTTCACCAAATTTCATGATTTTAGGTCTACGGGAAGTACCCTATAGGTTTTGTGTGCTTGTGATTCCCTTGGAAATTTCAAAATATTCGGACATAAAAGGCTGTAACTTTTGATCATCAGCAAAAAATACAATCTCGTGATTATTCTGGACAAAATGAGGACCTACCTCATTTTGTCCAGAATAATCACGAGAGAGAGGGTTCAATCCTCGGTCCTTTCCTAGTTTATATTAACGTGCAACATCTCGTGATTATTCTGGACAAAATGAGGTCGAAGACCTTTTCCCATAAATTTCAACTCTTTTTATCCTATCACTCAAATAAGAAGTAAGAAGATCCAAAGAGGTGTTCCTTATTCTATAGTGATGCAGTTTCCTGATTAATAAATGAATGAATGAACACTTTATTGCACAAAATTAATAAAATAACTTAGGTACTGATTAATGTTTCATGGTGTACGCAATCGAAGTTGAAAGCAATCGCAGGTGGAAGTTTCACCACATTTCCCGTTGTTTTCCAGTACAAGCTGGCGTGCGACGAGTGGCGCCGCTCGCTGATCGGCTCGGTGCGCACGTTCGGCACGCTGACGGCGCTGCCCATCACCGGGTTCATCTCGGACCGCTGGGGCCGCCGCGTGGCGCTGGTCTTCAACGCCGTCAACTGCGCATGGCTAGGGGTCACCAGATACTGGGCCGGGACTTACATAGGGTTCATGATGTCTGAATTTATTGAATCCACTTTTGGCTCTGGTGGATTCTCTGCGGCTTATATTCTTGGTGAGTTCACTCGCAAAGAAGCATTTCTTTTAGGCCTTGCTTTGTGGCGCCATTATGTAAGTCCAAAGTACATTCGTGCCTTCAGCAACAATGGTAATGCATGGGTTATATGGATTACAGTACATGTAATAATATAATGATTACTAATAATATAATGACTAATGATAGGCGAAAGAGAGAGACGAAAACCGGCACACTGACGACTGATACCCTAACTCTAAGATAAAACTTAACCAATCACGCAGTCATCATCTGGGGAGGCTGATCAAAATTATAAAAGGTTAATCAATACATGTATTGAATTTCAGTGATGGAAGTGATGGGTCCCAAGTACCGAGTGGCAGCGGGCGCTACCATGAACACATTCTTCTCGATCGGCCAGGTGTTGATGGGGCTGATCGCCTGGGGTGTGCCCAACTGGAGGCTGCTGACCCTGACTCTGTACATCCCCATGTTTATCACCATCGCCTACTACTGGCTAATGGCTGAGTCCGTGCGCTGGTATATGAGTAAGGGCCGCTACGAAGACTCGGAAGTTGTACTCCAACACATCGCAAAGACAAATCGGAAGGAACTCTCTCCCAAATCTCTAGCAGCGCTGAGATACACAGCCGAGGAGGAGAAGAAAAATAAAGCTGTCGAAGAGTTAGAAAAGAAGAACGAGCCGTGGCTGATAGTCCTAGTGTTCCGGCACAAGAAGATCCTGCTGCGGTGTATGGTGTCGCCCGTGTGGTGGATCACCACCACCTTCATCTACTACGGCTTGTCGATCAACTCGGTCAACCTGTCGGGCAACCGGTACCTGAACTACATCGCGGTGTCGGCAGCCGAGATTCCCGGCTACTGGACCGCGGTCTACCTGATGGCGCGGGTCGGCCGCCGCCCCGTGCTCATGGGCGCTTTCTGGGTCTGCGCGGCTTGCCAGATCGCATACATCTTCATGCCTAACGGTTAGTGCAAGCAATGAAAAAGTGATATTAATTCGAAATTTTGCCAAAATTATTAAACCAGGGTAGAATTCAGAATTAACATCACTTTTCCGTGGCCTTCTCTATATTCATATTTGATTACACGATATAAAAGTCCATCATAAATTACCTAGATACATTTAATGAAATAATCCCGTTGCTGTTAATCAATAGATATGCACTGATCAGAATCCAATTACAAATAGCGATAAAACTTTTCGACAGTAATTTCTCAAGTCACGTACTTTGCAATGTTTGGCCTGAGAATCCGTCCGTGTTCGTCGATGGACTTTAGACATCTTGAACCCTGTTATCTTCTTCAGATCTATACGGAGCATCACTGGCGGTGTTCCTCGTGGGAAAGTACAGCATCGCCATGGTGATGACTTCAGTGTACGTGTATACCGCGGAGCTGTACCCAACCAAGTACCGGCACAGCCTGTTCGCCTTCTCCTCCATGATTGGACGGATAGGATCCATCGTCGCGCCGCTCACGCCCGCTTTTGTAAGTCGGGTCATGTCGTGTCAATACATATTCTCGTCTTATCGTTTCAACATACAGTATTGGATCAACTTAACATTTTGTGCCGGAGTACCTATAGCCGAGTTACCTTCGAAGCATAATTGTCTCGCAAACCAAAAGAGGATTTTGCATGGATGGGTGACTCCTCTGCCTTGTTTGAATTCTGGCTCCTCCATGTCAAAGATAAAGTCCACAGAGCATCGCAGTACCGTTTTATCATATTACAACGTGTGTACATAAATCATTTTCGTACATTACAAGAATAACATTATTAGACGGTTCTCAGTCCTTTTGGGAATACCCACAGAACAGAATGAACTCATGAAACTCTGCAATGAACCTGTTTCAACTTAAAAAGCCCACCAGCTCTCTAAATAATAATTCAAACTCATCTCTCTTTTGAATCCCGAAAGCGAGTGGGCATCAAAGTATGGATCGATAATGAGCAATGACAAATAAAGTTTTACAAACTATAGATATGCTATATTTCGTCATTGCTCATTACATCATCCATCGTGCTCCCTTTTCATCTGGCAATAATCGTAAGAAACAGCGATTTTTTGATATTCCACAGTCTGATTATCTGTCTAAGCAAGACTTCCAACAATTCCAGGGAGATGCGACGTTCGCTGAGATGCCGTTTGTCCTCTTCGGCGTGTTCGCACTGGTGTCAGGGCTGCTGATCCTGCTGACGCCGGAGACGCTCGGGGTTCCGCTGCCGGACTCCATGCAGGACGCGGAAGAGATCGGCCTCCACAGACGGAGTGCTAAGGAGCAAGCACAGCCCTTATAGAAAGCTTGCCACTGATGTTGTTTGTTTATGAAAGATAGAGTTCGTAATCTTCAACTCTCTAATCTTGTGATATTACCCCACTCCCTTATAATGACATGAATAAAAGTTATTGATGTCATTAAACAGCCTTAAGATAGGTACCTTATAATTTACTGTATGTGTATGTAGGTATAGGTACATAGTAATAAATATTGTATTTATAAGTTGTTAATGTAAGGTTATTTATTAAAGTGAATGTTATTTGTTTTGTACCGGAGTTTCGATAATTTTATATGTTGGTCGAGTCATCTTTGTTTCGTTTCATTTGACTACTACTAGAACTTTGTGATCAATTTATTATCAGGTCAAATAGTTATTTTTCTTTCTGAAATTAGTGAATTAGCGTAGGAAAAATCCGCTGTCAGTGTGTGTGGCTCGCCCTGGCTCGGCTACAGGCGGATTTGTAAAACTATTGTTGTTTTTAAGTTTTTTAAATAAAGTATTTGTACTATGCATGGTTTTCCAAGTAGAACCTAAGTACCTTCCTCTTACCTCGAATGAATTATATGATCATCATCATCATCATCAGCCCGTATACCTGAACTGAACTGCTGAACATAGGCCTCCCCAAACGACGCTACAAATAGCGACCCTGAGCTGCCTCCATCCATCGACTCTCTGCAACTGCTAAGATGTCGTCGGTCCATCGAGTGGGCGTGCTTCGCGGTCGCCACTCGAGAATCTTTACTGCACAACGGTTATCGGTTCTGCGAGCTATCAGATTATCTAGAGAATAAAAAGCTTGAAGAAGAAATTATTAAACCAAAACAATATGTAAAAATATGTCTTCTTAGCACAAATAAAGTGAATAATACCTTGGCTCTCGCTAACAGCTGTTTTGGCCAAAACTCAAAAATATGCCATTTTTTGAAGCCTGGCAGCACAATGGATGGACTACTGGATGGCATCACTATGAAACTGGCAAACTTCACGATGAATGATTTCTGCATAATTCTAATCGGAGAAGAAGAGTTCAGATCGACCCATGACTACTTTAGTACAATAACTCTCATGAGGGAAACACTAAGTAAGATTAAACATACCAACTTAATTATATGTCTCCCTACATATCAATATGGTGAGCTGAGAGATATGTACAACTGGAGGATAGAGAACTTCAACAACCTGCTCTATCTCGACATTACTACACATGAGCATGCGTATCTATTCGACTCGAATGAAAACTTAAGATACGATTACACTATGTTTAACCGGCGCTCGGGAAAAATAAATAACTTGGGAATGCGATCGATTCTTAATAATTTGGGAAATTACATGAATACTTTTCAGAAACACCGTGTAACTGATCTGACTGAACTGCAATATACCCCTGATGACACGGAGTATTCCACGTTTTTTCGAGACTAAACATCTACATATAATGCACCAAAATATAGCAGGTCTGCTCAGTAAGAGCGACGCGCTAATTATAAATTTACAAGAACTCATCGATCAAAACATTCACATTGATGTCTTATGCATCACTGAGCATTTCATGAAGCAGGGATCCGAAACATTTCTAGATATAGATAACTACTCCCTAGCTACATGCTTTTGTAGATGTGATAGTAAAAGGGGCGGGGCATGTATATTAGTAAGTAAAAAGCACAATTGGAAAGAAATGTTAGAGATTAAAAAATTAGCTTTAACTAACGTATTTGAATGTTGTGCTATTCAGTTAATTGAATATAAAACTTTAATAATATGTATTTATAGAGTTCCTAAGCAAAATAATTTAAATATTTTTTTCAATAAACTAGAAAAATTGCTTATATATGTAACAAACTTAAATATAAGTAATATTATAATAACAGGCGATTTTAACATAGATATTCTTAGACGCAACACTGTAACACGAGAGTTTGAATGCTTATTATTAAATTATAACCTGAAACTAGCATTAAAACAGCCAACTCGTTTGATCAGCAAATCTTGCATTGATAACATCGCACATAACTGCAAAACGACTTGTAAGACTGAAGTTTTAGAATTTGGCCTATCAGATCACACAGCACAAATTATTAAACTCCCAGCAAAAAAAATCCTTAAACTTACATATTGGCGTAAGGAAGTTCGAGACTATAACACAGATAATATAAATAAGTTCAAGTTATGTTTAGAAGGTCTCTCTTTTTCTGATATATACAGCGCCGAAAGCTCCTCCGTAGCATACCGAGAGTTTATCGAAACATTTGTCTTGTTTTATAAGCTATGCTTCCCGAAAAAGTATATTATAATTAAAGTACTTAGACAACCGAAATGGGTATCACGTGGTATTCGAAGTTGCAGTAAGCGAAAAAGGGATCTTCTTTGGAAATACAGGTCTAAGCCCACAAAAACCAATAGATTAATATATATTAATTATACAAAAAGGTTTAAAAAAATTATTTCACTTACAAAACAAGCCCAAAATAACCACAGAATATTGACGTCAAACAACAAATCTAAAACAACATGGCAACTTATCAATAAATGTCGACCAAATATACCGAAAGAACCTATTACTAAAATAAAGTATAATAATATAGACATAACAAACCCACATGATATTGCAAATACCTTTAACGATTACTTTATAGATAAGGTAAAACCGATACCAGGGATAGGTAAGAACGTGACAGCAACCATAAATAGGCAAGAAAAATCCATGTTTTTAGCACCCTGTTTGCCACAACATGTCTATAAAATAATAAAATCTCTGAAAAATACAAACAGCTCAGGATTTGATGGTGTTAATACTAAAATAATTAAAGCAGTAAATGAAGCTATAAGTCCTCATCTTAGTTACTTAATAAATCTTAGTATAGAAACAGGACAATACCCAGATGACTTAAAAACAACTATTGTCAAACCAGTTTTTAAAAAAGAAAATAGAGAACTCATGGAATTCTATAGGCCCATTGCTCTAATTTCCATATTCTCAAAAATATATGAAAAATATTACTACGCCGAAATAAACACATACCTTGAAAAAAACAATATTCTGTGTGAAGAACAAAAAGGTTTTCGTGAAAAGAAAACAATAAACATGGCTATCTATGACTTCTTCTATAATGTAATTACAAAAGTTGACAAAAAAACGCCTATCTGTAGTATATTTTGTGACATGACACAAGCATTTGACTATGTGGATCATAATATCTTACTAAAAAAACTCGAAAGTTATGGAATTAGAGGTAACGTCTTAGACTTAATTAAATCCTATCTTAGTGACAGAAAACAAATCACAGAGATATCAAGAATAGAGACTAAAACCAAACTTGAAGTTATACACAAGTCAAAAATACGATATGCTAAATACGGCGTACCTCAAGGCAGTGTGCTGGGACCGCTGCTATTTATTATATATATTAATGACCTGCCAAGAGCAACAAATAATCCTATGACATTATTCGCTGATGATAGCACAATAACAATTTCTTGTAATGACATTAATTCTTATGAAACCGACATAAATGAATCAATTGAATCAATTATAAAATGGCTTGACAATAATAATTTAAAAATCAATTTAAATAAGACAATGATTATGCATTTTGACCAAAGATCCCAAAACCCATCTGACATGAATATAAGATTTAATAACAATATAATTAATCAAGTGGATACTACACGATTCTTAGGACTTATCATCGACAAAAGCCTCAATTGGAAAACACATTTAGAAGGTCTAAGTAAGCGTGTTAGTAGTCTAGCATATGCCCTGTATAAACTGTCATCAACAGTTAATACGGATGCCTTATTGACGGCATATTACGGTATGGTAGAGTCTGTTCTACGATATGGATTAATATTTTGGGGCAACTCTACCAATAAAGACATTATTTTTAAGCTACAAAAAAGATGTATAAGAGCCATGTTTAAAATAAAAATCACCGATAGCTGTAGACCATTATTTTCTGAGCACAAAATTCTGACACTTCCGTCACTTTACATATTAGAAGTAGCTAAATTTGTAAAAGGCAATCCTCATCTGTTCCCCCGGCTATCTGATTCTGTTAGTCGAAACAGACGGGACAATACTAGGTTAAGAACTCACCCTGTAAAAACAACACTTATGCAGAAAAGTATTGTTGGTGTTGCTACCAAAATCTATAATAAATTACCTAGACTATATAGAGACATGAATATACAAATGTTTAAATTAAAACTTAAAAAAATGTTAATTACAAAATGTTATTATAGTCTTGACGAATTTTTAAAGGATAAATTTTAAATAGTTGTTAAATTTTTGCATGGATAGATTAAATGCATGCCATCTCTCTACCTAATTTGCATACCATAATCGGTCAAGCATGTTGTTTCACCTATATTTTTGTCATCTTTTATACACATGTTTTCTGCAAATAAATATCTTTATCTTTATCTTTATCTTTATCTTTATCTTTGCTTTTGCTCCAACTCGAAAAAACCAGATCCGTCAAGTACGAGTGTAACTCGCGCGCCGAGGGTTTCGAACGTTTGTCAACAAACCAAAAGTACCGGTTAGAGACTTCGCAATTTAACGAATCCCTAAGAATAGTAGGTACCAACCTACATTTCAGATGGATCTCTCTGCATGGTTCGGTTAAATGGGTGGTTCGGTTAAAGGTGGGCAATGGTAAATTTTCCTAGTTAGTTAATTTTCCTAGTTCAATTCTTTAGTGCATAAGTGCTAATTTTAAAGAACACATGAACCAAGTGTCTTCCCCTTAAATAGACACAAACTGTTCTGGATGTTTTTCTATGTATAATAAAAAAAATATCTATCTAAGTAATGTATTGTATTAAGTATATTAGTTATCTAGTAACCATAACACAAGCTCTACTTAGCTTGGGCCTAGAGAATGCTGTGTGAATTGTCCAGCATTATTTGTTTATTTATTTAAAGGTTTCTTCTGAAGGGACAGAATTCAAAAATATCTTTTTAATTCCGTCTCAGTGTTTAGTTTTATAAAATTTGACCTTTTCTAAGTGTACATTTATGGTATTTATGGAAATAGAAAGTTTTTTGATATTAATTTTGATGTTTGACTTAGCATGATATAAAGTATTAATTAATTGTATGATAGTGATCCATTTTAAAAGAATCTATGTATATTCATGAATTGTAGGGTTTCAGATTTTAAATGTTCTCCATTTGACACATTTTTACGCGGAAGAAGCCGCGGGGCGCCGCTATTACAATAAATTATCATCAAATTTACTTAGATATTGTAGACCGATTAACTTCGCTGTACAGGGTGCCACGTTATAGAGATAGCTAGATAATAATATACATATAGAAAGAAAATACTGTATGGATAGGATCGTCGTGTAACATGTGTTCAAACCCGAAAGGGATTCTGGACTCCAAGTTTTAATAATAATCCCACGCACTCCTAAAGACCGGCCCACTATATGGCTCGAGATCATGGAAATGAAAAACACCTAATGCATGCTCAAGTGGCTCCCTGAGAGAAAGAACGTGCAAGATACGCTGGAGAAAGAGGAATAAAGAGAATAGAAAAGAGAAGAGAAAGAACGTACATCTGTCGGCGAATCTGACTTCGCCGGGAGATGTACGTTCTTTCTCTTCTTCAAAAATCTTAAAAAACATCTTAAAAAAACGGTTTAAGTTCCTTCAATCTTCTAACTCTCACAATCTCAGGTCATCAGATAATTTACTCCTCAAGTTTCCCACTCATTCCCAATCCTTCTATGGCAATTCTTTTAGTGTACAGGCGGTTCGTCTTTGGAACAAACCGCCTGTTGATATAGGCTTGCTCCTTCCATCACCTCCTTCAAATCCAAACTGAAGTCTCATTTCCTTTCTACAACAGTCTAGACTCATTTCATTCTCTACTTCTTCTGTAACTTAAGATGTTATTGCAGCTTAATTGTATTATTAGCTTTTATTATAATTGTTTCCTTTGGACCTACTGTATTAGTTTATTATTATTTTTCTTTTTTCTATGTAAGTAGATGGTATAGATTATTTTGTATGGAAAATATGTATGTACTAGATAGATAAGTTGCGTTATTTATTTTTTGTGCACTGTTAACCCTTTTTTTATTTACTTATATTTTTTTCTACATCCCAAGGTTGCCTGGGAAAAATCGCTCTCAGCGATAAGGCCGCCTTTTGTACCATGTTTATTTTTCATTTAGATATAAGATTTTTATCAATGTTATTTACTAGTACGTGCTAGTACTATATGTTCATTCATTCATTCATAAAAACAATAATTTATTTATTTGAGACACAAGATCCATAAAATTAAAAGTTAGAAGGACACCAATTTCGTAGGTATTATAAAAAGGCTACAAATAAAATTAAAAAATATTTTTTGAATCCCAATTATAAAAAATAATTTAATAAAATCACCAAATGAAGAAAAACTAGTAGGTACCTAATACCAGGACACGCCTTAAAGAAAACAAATGCAAAAATGAAACTTATTACAAATTGAAAATATCGGTTTAAAAAGATTATCACTATGGGGGTACCACCCCCTTTCAGCTGAGTGCACACATTACGCGGCACCTTGTAGATAAGATTTACTGACCCCTGTAAGACTGCTTAGCTTACGCCTATCATACAGAGCAATAAAACGTCGATAAGATGAAAGAAAAAGGCGCCAACTGGTAGTTTCAACAAACTTTATCACTTATTAGTTTAGTTCCGCACAAGTGACATGTCTGGGTCAGAGAAAGAGGCTTCATCGCAGGGGGGCAAGCTGAACCTGGACAGGATCCTGGTGGAGGAGCTCGGGCAGTTCGGGCGCTACCAGGCGCGCGTGCTGGCGCTGGCCGTGCTCGTGGTGGTGTTCGTGAGCTGGGCCAACACGGAATACCTGTTCACGGTGGCCCGGATACCCACAAGGTATCATACCAGTATCTGTTTCATTCACTACCCCTGTAGGTATCCTAAAGTAGACTTGATCTTACATTTTATATTTATGCATTAAAATTATGTGTTTATTTATTAATTGGTTATTGATTATAAGTTTCCTAAAACTAACAACGGTAAAAGATAACTTACAAAAAGTTGATGTGAAGATACGGTTTTACCTAATGTTTTACCTACGTAAAGAAACAATCAACTACGGTTTTGTTCTTTCTAAACATGTTTTATTTTATATCTAATAATAAACCAGTTTATATTATTGAAAGTTCACATGCTCTGGCCTTCAATTTGATCAAAATCCGTGACTTTTCTAGAAATTTTAATGTTGACGCAAGAATGGCAAGATTGTAAATTTATTATTTGTTACTTTGTGTATTGAACACGAACTCCTTACAGCTGTTTCATCGCACAGGTTTATTTAAGGAGCTTCTTTCCGCGTCTTCACATACGATTTTTCGGGATAAGGAGTATCGTATAGGATAATCCAGATCCAGAATTATATCCTTGTAACTCTTCAATCGGATCCATTGAGTGATGTAGTCACAAGCACCTCATTACAATGTAAGCGGGTTAACTACGAACCTTATTAGTGTTAGAAGAACACCAAAACGTTTCATAAACACTTATCCAAACTTTTGTTTAGTGTAATTTTATTGTTTGTTGAGATGTTTGATCCCGGAGTGTGAGAGCGAGGCGGCAGAGTTCTCCCCGGCCTGGCTCGAAGACGCCGTGCCCCCCGGAGACCAATGCCAGCGCTACGGGAACACCTCCGTCGGCTTGACGCCGGAGCCCGGGGAGTGCCCGCCAGACCTCTTCGACACCAGCGTCGTTCGACCCTGCGAGGATTACGTCTATGAGAATACAAACACCGTTGTTTACGACGTGAGTTACTTCTTTCCGCAAGAGTTATAGTCACCGTCTGCGGTAAATATAAGAGTCCTTGAAAGAATAAAGCGACAGCCTACGAAAAACAAAATTATGTCGTTGAGTGTGCATTTGTATTACATTAGACGCAAAAGCTGTGTTTTCTCTGCCCTCTCGCATACCATTTACGCACCGGAATACCTCTTCTTATGCGTAAAAAGCACTAATCTCTACTATACTGGCGCAAGGGCTAGTCTGTACAAGTCCTCATTATAATCCTTCTGTTCGTTAGTTTGGCCTGGCATGCGACGAGTGGAGCCGCACGTTCATAGGGTCGGCGCGCACCATGGGCACGCTGGTGAATCTGCCCTTCTCAGGGTACATGTCGGACCGCTGGGGGCGCCGCCCCGTGCTGGTCAGTGCCACCGTTAATTGCGCCTGGGTCGGTGTCGTCAGGGCCTTCTCCAACAGCTACATAGGCTATCTCGTGTTACAAGTTCTCGAGTCTGTCATCGGAAGCGGCGCTTACAACAGCTTATTCATTCTTTGTAAGTATTTGTTTAAGCATTTGTGTTTCGCTTAAAAGTAACATTGGAATGAATATTAGCGATGTATGTTTCATGTCTACAGTGATGGAGATAACGGGCCCCAAATATAGATTGGTGGTTGGAGCCGCCACCAACAGCTCCTACGCGGTCGGGCAAATCCTACTGGGGCTGATCGCGTGGTCGGTACCGAACTGGAAGCAGCTGACCCTGGTCCTGTTCGCGCCGCAATTCGTCGTCGTCGTCTACTTCTGGCTCATCGGAGACTCCGTGCGATGGCTACTGTCGAAAGGCCGCTTCCGGGAAGTTGAAGCGCTGCTTCAAAGAATAGCTAAAGCGAATAGATGCAAACTCTCTCCGAAATGCGTGGAAGGTCTACAGCGATCAGCCGAGGAGGAGGTAAAAAAGATAGCGGAGAAGGGAGCGTCACCCGAGCCGTGGCTGATTGTGACGGTGTTCCGAAACAAACGGGTGCTGCTGCGCTGCGCGGTGGCACCGGTATGGTGGGTCACCAGCACCTTCGTGTACTACGGCATGACGATCCACTCGGTGCACATGGCCGGCAACAGCTACGCCAACTTCATGGCGGTGACGGCAGCCGAGGTGCCTGGCTACTGGGCAGCCGGCTACCTGCTCAACAAGCTGGGTCGTAAGCCCGTGCTCATTGCGGCCTTCTGGATCTGCGCAGCTTGCCAACTGGCGTTCATCCTGATACCCTCGGGTAAGTCAATACTTTACGTCACATAATTTTATCAAACTTTTATTTAACTTGCAATGTAATTATTTTGTGCGGGTTGAATCTTGCAAATCAATTTTGAAGCAGATATCTTAAACCGATTGAGATGAAATTTTGTATACACGATTACATTGGATCACAATGAATTATACGCTTGTTTTTAAATATTTTAACTTATTCAAGACTTGTTCTTGACCATTCTGTTAAATAAATAAAAAAAACAAATTCATTGCCTTTAAATTACTTAACCTAAACTAGAATTAAAGACAAAAATAAAAAAAAACTAACATAGGCAAAGGGAGTAGTTTCATCATTGTGCCGCATGCCAGAAACATGCGGCGCTGATTTTAAATCTACTCCCCTCGGATAGGTGGTCACCGAGGGGTTATGGGATAGCGGGTTTAACGTAGGTTAGTGCTTATTTATTGTACCTATTTATTTCTAACTAGCAGCGCCTCGCGGTTTCCCGTTTCCGTGGGAATTCCGGGATAAAATATAGCCTATGTGCTATTCCAGACCACAGATATTATAATACTATACTAGTATATAGTCCAGACTATAATCTATCTCTGTGCCAAATTTCATCCAGATCCGTTCAGTAGTTTTTACGTGAAAGAGTAACAAATATCCATCCATCCATCCATGCTTACAAACTTTGGCGTTTATAATATTAGTAGGATAGTGTTAATATTCAATAGTGGAAGGTTCACATAATATAATACATTGATGTTCTTATATAACCGGGTTTATTAGTTTGTAGTATGAATGTGCATGTGTGCTCGTTCTCCTGAAGCACCAGTCTCATGAGAGTCCTTATGCGTGTGTGTCTGTATGTGTTCATTTCATTTTCTTTGATAGCTTGAAAGAAAAACACTATCGCTGTACTTTAATAAAGTTTTCATGCGATTTTAACTCGAATTCACATTTAGCCTTTATACTTTTCAGAAATGTACGCTCTATCCCTGTCGGTGTACCTGGTGGGCAAGTTCTGCATCGCGGCGGAGGTGACGACCCTGTACATGTACACGGCGGAGCTGATGCCGACGTGCCACCGGAACCAGCTGTTCGCCTTCTGCTCCATGATCGGCCGTGTGGGAGCTATCGTAGCGCCGCTCACGCCCGCCATTGTCAGTACCTACAAGTCTTGAAGTGAACGTTCTTAGAGGGCTCGATCAGACGCAGCGGTATCGGCACGGAGGCTATTCAAGTAATTCCAATATCGAATCGATGATGATGATCCGCGTGTTTAATAAGATCTTCAGGTTTACATCCGCGCGGATTCCGCCTTATCAGATCTGGCCCTCATTGCTTGGCGCGTTAAACCGGCGAGGCGCCTTCTGCACCCGCCAAAAATCCGGTAACGCTGTCATGGCCATCTGCGGTCAACAGCATTGTAGTCCATTCGAAAAAAAAACTTGGCGCGTTAATTAAAATATTACCTACCTGCATACTAACATGAAAATTTTGACCAATGTAATCTCTACCTTCTAAAGAACACAACTAAATCGAGGTGCTTTTCGTAGTCTACTTTACCTTATTTGGGGTTGATTCAACATGGTCTATCAAATCTGCTCTCTACCTGGAGTTTATCAGAATTATTCCTTCGTTCCTTATTCCATTGAGAAGATCCATGATATTTTTTCGAAAAAAAATTGCAAACATCTAAGTAACAAATTGCTAATGTATTTATTCAGGGTGAGTCAACATTCGAAGACTTTCCATCGGTGCTGTTCGGCAGCTTCGCGCTGGTCTCCGGATGCCTGGTGTTCTTGATCCCGGAGACGCACGGCCGACCGCTGCCAGACACCATGGAAGACGCTGAAAACCTCGGCAGAAATGTATAGAATAGAAAGACCATGAATTAATGCACTGTGTGTAATGCATACATATAATGTTATTTATTTCTTATACTAATCCTGATCTTATTTCGAATCATAAGACTTTTAGATGGTGTAAGCTTACATGTCATTATTTTCTTTATAAATAAGTGTTCCATATTTTAATGCATCCATGTTTCATATGTTATCATTCAATTCTAAAGCTGAAATCGCATAATATGTTGTGTCTCCCGTGGATTTCTTCTCACGTCCATTTGTTATAAAATGATGATGTGGATCTACTTGCAAAGCAGGCATCGGGGTTCGGAGATGGCATCCCAGTAATCCAGTTACCTCTTTGTTCAGATTTTATAAATTGAAGTAAAAATCAGTGTTCAGATGTTTGGCAATACATAGTTTTACGAGAGATCTCGGAAGAAGGGAATCAGGCAGAGAACAATCCAACCTTTGATACCTTGACGTCCAAGGATTGCTACCACCTTGCTTATAAGAAATTATTTAATATGTATACTTCGATTGCATTCCGGACATATCATATCATATCCTTCGAACTAATTTGCTTTTCTCGTGAAAAAAATCACTTCGCTGAATTATGAGGAGTGTGGTGCTTCAGTTCGGCTTCGGTTCTTAGTGGAACGTGTTCGGAATGCAACTTTCAGATCCACCTGCTTTATTGAAAATCGCGCGATGGATAAAGGATATGTGAACAACCTTTTATCCGACCGTTCTTGTGAAGATATCGTGTATCTGATTAGGTTATATTAGTTAGGTTTAGATAAACATTATTTTTTTTGTTACATTTTAACTTTTGTTATCTTTGTAAGCTAATTTTTTACGGGCAACGTTGTCACTAAGCGATAAAGCCCTCAAATAAATAAATAAAAATTATAATTCGTTTAATTGATTTAAGGTGCGGGGAAGGCCTACAAAACTCATGTACTGGCTTAGTTTGATAGATACCAACTGATAACCTCTTACTAAGGAAAGCACGTCGTTGCCAGATTAACAGTTCAATGCACATGTCTTCGCGAGTGTTTCACTCATACTGTTTTCGCATAATGGTCAATTAACTATTGTTTTTTTCGTAATCAAAATGTAGATAATGAGCGGCGGAAATAGTAAGAGTGATACACTCCCGAATTCATCTGAATCAACCACCTGAAGAAATCAAAGCTTGAGGTACGTACCTACTCCTGGAATCTGATTCTTCTTATCAATTTTTTGGAGCATTGTTATCATTGTTTTCTTTGGATCAGTGGCTACAATAAACTGCAATAATAATATTTGACACAATATTTTTATCAGTGAGCAGTTTAACATTAATTTATTCAGTGATGATATTCGGAGCAAGTCGAGAGATAATACGGAGAGGAAATTACTATCATCGGTCTGTAGACATGAGCGCGGACAAAGATGCTGTGAATGTGGAATTAAATTCCTCGAAAGTGAAAGAAGAAGTAGAAGAGAATGTGAAAGTGGATTTGGACACGATCCTGATCAGCGAGGTGGGGCAGTTCGGCAGGTTCCAGGTTGGAGTCCTGGTGCTGGCTGCCATCGCCGCACTGTTCTCCGCTTCTAACTCGGAGTACAACTTTACCGCCGCCAGGATCAACACGAGGTAGGAACCCACTTGTTCAGTTTTTATGTACATACAATATGGTCGCAATAAAAAAATAATAATTTGTTATCTTACCGCTACTGCAGTATAAGTATCTAAAAGTGAAATTGCTAACTTTTATGAGGAGTGACCGGGGCAAAAAAGAATTCGTTTGGTAAAGAACGCTTTTCCTAACAATAAAATGGTATGTCATATTTAATTGCTTTAAAACTCGGTCCCAGCTCCATGAGAAATGCAAGTACTGTCGCTAGTAGACACGCACTAACTAGAATTAAAAAAAAACAATCTGTTCTAGATGTCTGATCCCGCAATGCGAGGATAGCAACACCTCCATATTTGCCCCCCCGTGGCTGGAGCTAGCCATCCCTACTAGTGGGGTCTCCTTCGACAGCTGCAAGCGGTTTGCCAGCACGGGCGAGGGGAATGGCACTTGTTCACTTGAGGACTTCGACCACAACACCGTAGTCCCGTGCAAGCAGCATCTGTATGAGAACACGCACTCTGTGGTCTATGACGTAAGTTAGTTGTTATGAAAAGACAATAGTTTTATGTTTCAAGAAACATAGATATAGAAATACTATTTATTTGCCACCACACACACACACACACATTTACGTAACATAATTAAAAATAAAATATTTAATCTTAAATTACACAATTAAGAACACAGGTACATATTAGCAAACGATGTTGATGAAGCTGAGGCAGGACCTTTTTGGTTCACACCAGAATAATTCTCTTTGTTTTATATGTATACCTCTAAGGATTTTTTAGTTATTATTATTATTTTTGTGTGAGCTAAATAAAATGATTTTCTTTCTTTCTTTCTTTCTTTCTTTCTTTCTATGTTAACAATATTATGTAGGAAAAAGTAGGAAGGTAACCAATGTTTGCTGCAGTAGCAAATAGGCTCAGCATAATGCCAACTTTTGTGAACAGAAGGCGCTGTTATTCTGCTTAAGAGTGGTTTAGTTCATGAATTTTCTATGATTCCTAAGGTTTGAGTTATTATGGTCTATCCACAAGTTGATCACAAACGTCATTTGTTTAGTTTAATTTGACCCTTACATACGGCCTTTACATAGGTTCACCATTGCATTAGATTCACACTCCGCGTATTGCTATGATCGTGCCTGATATTAAGAATTAATAGCGTCAGATGTAAAAATCTAGCGAATGTGCTAGTCTAGATGACAAATACCTGTTGTGTCCAGTTCGAGCTGGCGTGCGAGGAATGGCGCCGCAGTGTGATCGGGTTCTCCCGCACGCTGGGCACGTTCCTGTCGCTCCCGCTTACGGGTATAGTGTCGGACCGCTGGGGCCGCCGCACGGCGCTCGCACTCAACGCCTTCAACTCCGCCTGGCTCGGCATCGCGCGTCGCTGGGCTGCCTCCTACCCTGCCTTCCTAACGCTCGAGGTTGTGGAGGCCGTGTTTGGGTCCGGTGTCTTCTCCTGTGCTTATATCCTGGGTAAGCTTTCTGATGTCAAATGGTTGTTTCATTAAATGGTCAAACCTTGCCAGCGTAATGTTTCGTTTCAGTACTGGAGATGGTGGGTCCCAAGTATCGCGTGGTGGCAGGCGGGATCCTGACGTCGTCCTTCGCGCTGGGCCAGATGAGCCTCGGCCTCATCGCTTGGGCCGTCCCCGACTGGAGGCGCCTCACGCTCACCCTCTACATTCCACAGCTGCTGACCTTCAGCTACTTCTGGATCCTAGCCGAGTCGGTTCGCTGGTACCTGAGCAAGGGTCGCTACGATGAATCAGAAGCTCTCCTGAAAGATATCGCTCGAGTGAACAGAAAACAACTATCTGAAGATTCCTTGCGGTTGTTGCGAGTCACAGCTCAAAATGACAAGAAGAAGAAAGCGATCGAAGATGCCGAGAGGGCGCTGGAGCCGTGGCTGCCGGTACTAGTGTTCAGGCATAAGCAGATTCTGATTCGGTGTATGGTGCTCCCCGTGTGGTGGATCACGACGACGCTGGTGTACTACGGGTTATCCATCAACTCGGTGCTCATCTCGGGGAATAAATATGTGAATTACGTGGCGGTGGCAGCGGTCGAGATCCCCGGGTTCTGGCTGTCGGTGCTACTGCTGGGCCGCGCGGGACGCAGGCCCGTACTCATGGGGGCCTTCTGGATGTGCGCCGCGTGCCAGGCTGCTTATGTTTTCATGCCGAGGGGTAAGAATAAACTTGACTTACCACTTAAAATTTGTCCTCCACGTAGGTAAGCAAGACAACTAAAGCTATGCGAGTGGCGAGAGGGTGGGGAAATTAAAACAAAATACTGACCGTTTTCTCTGCCCCACGAAAAATAAACGCAAGATCGAAGATTATATATTGAGTTTATTGCATCCATTACTTTTTCACACACGCACACCTCCAAAACTTACGCATCGTAAGATCTTTCTCTAGTCAAGACTAGACAAGGCGTTACCAATAAAACATTAAAACATTTATTTATTATTACTTTAAGTATAACTATAGTAGGTTGGTACAATACAGTAGGTACTAAGGTAAACATAGGTAGGTTTTTTAAAGGACTAAAATGATAAGAAAAAATAACACTAAATTTATTTTTCTACGTCTTCGACTAAGTATTTATTTGGGTATGTTACCAGTTCCCGAACCTTAGCAATGAGCGTTCATTTTGATGCTACCGCTGCTGCAGGTGATTATGGTTACCTATGATGGTTGCAGGTAACTACGTGTATTCCCTGGCGGTGTACCTGGTGGGCAAGTGCAGCATCGCGGCGGTGGTGACAGCCATCTACGTGTACACGACGGAGCTGTTCCCGACGCGCTACCGACATAGCCTTTTCGGGTTCTGCTCCATGCTGGGCCGGATCGGATCTATCACTGCGCCACTCACGCCCGCTATGGTGAGCTTGATATTTTGCATCTATCGGGTAGTTTAGTTTTACAACAATCCTTTCAACAATCCAGGAATCCTTAATTCTGCACCTGGTAGATATCAATGGTAGAGTAAATTGATGACAGGATTAACTAATCATAGTAAATAATAGATTCAGGCGTTACTTTGCGGAAATCCATTGTATACTATAAGGATGAAACAATATTTAGTAACAATTCCGCGCAGAACCTCTTCCGATAAGATTCAACAAAATGTGATTTGTGTGTAAAGCCCGCCCTCCCACAAATTGTTCCAACTTACAATAAGAGATAGTAAACAATAGACTTAAAATTAATTAAATTAAGTAAATTATTCCTACTTACAAAGTAAATTACCCTCCTACCTAACTTAATTTGCAAATTAAGTTAGGTAGGAGGGTAATTTACTTCATTTAATTAATTTAATTAAATTTAAGTCTATTGTTTACTTTCTCTGATTGTAAGTAGGAATAATTTACTTAATTTAATTAATTTAATTAATTTTAAGTCTATTGTTTACTATCTCTTATTGTAAGTAGGAACAATTTGTGGGAGGGCGGGCGGTACACACAAATCACATTTTGTTGAATCTTATCGGAAGAGGTTCTGCGCGGAATTGTTACTAAATATTGTTTCATCCTTATAGTAATCATAGTAAGAAAATATCAACTTTTAAAGAGTACCTACCCATCTGTCTGCAAGATGGCGTGTCATCAGAAACGTCGTTTTTGTAATACTTCATTGTACAGCATAACCAACGCATTCTGGACTGAAATTAATGTGTTTTCTTTTTTGCATAAATAATATTAATCACATCATCATCATGGTACCTATACCATGACTCGGGAAAATTAGACATGAAATAGTTTCATAAATCTTTTTTTCCTGTGTGCAGGGTGCAGCAACATTCGCTGAGATGCCGTTTGTCCTGTTCGGCGTGTTCGCACTGGTGTCAGGGCTGCTGATACTGCTGACGCCGGAGACGCTCGGGGCTCCGCTGCCGGAGTCCATGCAGGACGCGGAGGACATGCGCAAGAGGCGACGCACCTAGAGCTACTTTTAGCCCTAACGCGTGGTTGCAATACTTATTGCATGATCTCGGCTAGTGCTCGCGCGAGAACCCAGCCATGAGTTCAATTTGACCATAGTGTCGAGACGTCTCATTTTTATTTGGGATTTGGGGATTTGGTAGAGTGTATCTAGCGTGCGGACTTTAAACGACGCACATCCGATACAAAACTGAGACGTTACGTCAACGTCTCGATAGTATCCTCAAACCGAACTCATGGTTGGTCTGCCTCGGGGTGCGTAAAAAAAGTATTTTTTCTGAGCAACGTTAATTGTACCAGTATTTTTTCACTTCTTACCCCTTTCACAAACCTTTTACGCTTAGAAGGTTAGAAGGTATATTAGTTACTAGCTGTACCCGCGACTTCGTTCGCGATTGCCTTACCGGCCGATTAATTAAGTTCACATTTAACCATAGTCTCTCATATTATGAAACGTCGCCGTGAAAAAAATCGTGTAGGTTCTACGGGGGATAGCATGTTGTCATCTTCAATCCCATTCTTTATCTACACGACTTTTAGCTACGACTCGGCCAGCGTCAGTGTTAAGAAGTGTCATACTCTTTTCAATTCTTACTCATGGTTCCGTTCAGCTGGGGCCCTATTCTGCTATACTAATCGCTTCACTATGACAGGGGTATCGACACAGAATGACACGTTTTGGTATTCCACCTCAGATGAAAGAAATTATGATGAATGCAGATGGAGAGACGCGCGTCAAGTTTGAAACTATTAATTTATCTCGCACGCACTATCTGGAGTTTTAATAATCTAAGGATTCTACGTGATGATTCTGCGACGATTGCACTGTCATACTGAAGCAATTGTATTGCAGAATTGGGCTCCTGATACATTTGACGGGACCACCGTAATTTTTTTTTTCGTTAGTAGGTAGGTACAGTTGGCTGTGTACCACAGTAAAAAATATTTTTCTGTGGTCCAGTTAGTTTAATTGGACCACTTACTCCAACCAAACATCGGTAGTACAGATAACCGGACCAGCTAAACCACCATATGTCATGTAAGATAGGAACCTAACTTATTTTTCCAAGACGCACCACCTTAGTAGGTAGGAAATTTTGTATTGTATTGTATTGTAGGAACCTAACTAATGGGTGCGTCTTGGAAAAATTAGATAGGAACTTACCTACCCTTTATCTACAATTTTTTTTCTTCAATCTACAGATTATTTCATCAGTCTACTGATTTTCTACTCGACTTTCTACTGATTTAGTCCTTCCTTGTAGTATGAACTCAAAACATGCCAAGTTTCATTCCAACTCATTACCTATGTAGTTTCGGCGTGATGCGCGGTGAAGGAATTTGACTATCATCCCCTCTGCCAGAGGAACCTTACTGAATTCCGGGATAAAATGTATCTTTCCTCATAGTACGAACTAAAATCATGCCGAGTTGCATTCGAATTCATTAAGTAGTTCCGTCGTGATGCGTGGTTAAAGAATTTTATTTTCATCCTCTTTCCCAGGGGAACCTTACTGAATTCCCGGATACAATGTATCCCATGTCCTTCCTTGAACTCAAATCGTACCAATTCAGTCCAACTCATTCAGTAGTATCGGCGTGATGCGCGGTGAAGGAATTTTACTTACATCCCTTCTCCCAGGGGAACCTTACTAAATTCTGGGATAAAATGTATCTTTCCTCGTAGTATGAAATCAAATTATACCGAGTTCCATTCGAATTCATTCAGTTGTTCCGTCGTGATGCGCGGTTAAAGAATTTTACTTTCATCCTCTCTCCCAGGGGAACATTACTGAATTCCGGGATGAAATGTATCCCATGACCTTCCTTGTAGTATGAAATCAAATCGTGCTGGGTTTCATTCCCACTCATTCAGCACTTTCGGCGTCATGCGCGGTAAAGAAATTTTACTTTCATCTCCTCTCCCAGGGGAACCTGACTGAAATCCGGGATAAAAAGTATCCTATGTCCTTCCTCGTAGTATGACCTAAAATCGTGCCGAGTTTCATTTCGATACCTTCAGTAGTTTCGACGTGATGCGCGTTTAAGAAACAGACAGACAGACAGACAGACAGACAGACAGACAGACAGACAGACAGACAGACAGACAGACAGACAGACAGACAGACAGACAGACAGACATGAATGAAAAAAATTACAGTTTTGGCTTCAGTATCGATAGTAGAGTGTCCTCCAAAAAAAATTTTCTAAATATCTTCAATGTACAGAATTGGACCTGTTACAGTTTTATTATTAGTATAGATTTTACCTACAATAGTTCAAAAACGGCGGAATTTGCATACGCGTGGTTAGTACGCACTACATGATGCATGATCGCGCGTCGTAAGAGGTAGATTCAGGTAATCCTAGCTCCAGCTAGAATAGCTAACAGCTAGATGCCATCCTGCATCTAACTGTTTTAGAAACTAAATAAATTGTTTATTAATAAAATATGATTCATTTATTTCGGGAAATTGAACTAGAATACTAGGATGAACTAAATTTTGGTCCATCATGTTAGAAAAATATTTTTTCTCCGTTATTCTTGACAATATTTATGTAAATAATAATTTCAAACAGTTCCATTATTCTTTATCTTAGTAGGTAGGTAATAACTTCATAAAATATATAACTTTATAATTATAATATATATACCCATTTATAAAAAACTTTATATTATAATGTTGCAAATCTGTCGCGCGTATCTTTCTGCACTAGATGTGTCAAACTTGAGCCTTGGCCTTGGTTTGTGCACAAGTAAATCGTAGGTAATCTTATCTCTTACGGATAAAAAGTTTATTTGTATTTTTTCCCGACTAGGTAGGTACTTATGCAGTTTTGTATTACCTACCGACCGAGGTTATCACATCGGTGCGGTAATCCCTCACGCTCGATGCAGCCTCTCTTTCTTATTTTATCAATCGACTATACCTACTACTGGATTATCAATTGGAATGCAAAATTTATCTGTACCAGTAAATTCAACCGAATATCAACTCAGTGTGTCTCTACCTACCTAACGAAAAAATTTCATCGAATCACTCTAAATTAGCAACCAGAGTGGAACAAAGCAATGAGGGCTGATAAGGTGGAAGAGAAGGTGGATCTGGACAGGATCCTGGTGCAGGAGATCGGCCAGTTCGGGCGGTTCCAGCGGCGGACGCTGGCGCTGGCCGCCGTCGGCGTCGTCTTCGCGGCGTTTCATGCCGAGTACGTGTTTACTGCCGCCAGGATCAGCACACGGTAATAAGCACCTGAGTGTTCAGTGCTTCCTTCTTAAAACCGTCGGGGGATAATAGCTCGTATTCTAAGACTGTGTCCTCGAACTCTGCCTATACCAACGAAAAACGATTTTCAAAATATTTTGAAAAATGTGGTAGACGATACAACGTAGAAACCAACTTATCCAGAGGAATCATTTGAATTTTCAAACTATTTTCAACGGTTAATCGTCATCAAAATGTAAAGGGCTCATAATAATGAACCTTTAATAAATATTTCAATAAATATTATTTTTTGTAACCTAGATGTTTGATCCCGGAGTGTGAAGAGGCAGCAGACACCGTGTTCGCGCCGTGGTGGCTGGCGCACGCCGTGCCCTCGAGCGGAGACGCCTTTGACGAGTGCCACCGATTCGGCAACGTTAGC
Source organism: Eupithecia subumbrata (assembly GCA_949316285.1). NCBI lineage: Eukaryota > Metazoa > Arthropoda > Insecta > Lepidoptera > Geometridae > Eupithecia > Eupithecia subumbrata. The sequence goes on along the minus strand of OX438640.1, from coordinate 8,005,448 downwards.
GCGTCGTCGACGGCGACGGCCGACGTCTGCCCGGTTGCTCTCTTCGACGTCAGCGTGGTGCAGCCTTGTCAGGAGTACGTCTACGAGAACACCAACACTGCCGTGTATGACGTAAGTTTAACACCTGCTCTGCTCTTGTTTTGAAAATACACTCGATGAACTCAAGCGCTGACGTAAGATAGGATTGTCTATTGAGCTATTTGATTAAATTCAATTAAATACAAGGAAGCTTATGCAGGTACTTATGAATCACAGAAATGTGGTATGATCAGGATATTGTCTATATGATTGTTAGAATGAAGCACATAGTATTTTCCCTAACCAAAGACACCTCATTTCATGGTCCCTCTCTACAGGGTGATTGGTAATTCACTGACACTGTTTGTATTTTTTAGAATATCAAAGTGCTTTATTTCCTTTAGACCATAGGACTATTGGACACGTCACAAAATTCAAAGTACATAATTAAAACAAGGAAATGAAATACTTTGATTTTTTTGTTCATTCAATCTTGATAAGGTACCTACAGTAAAGAAGCGAACAAGAAACCTTACCTTGTTAGGTATTTGTTTTTGAGCTGGAGCCAAACTCATCCCAAGCTTTTTTATCCTCTAGCTAGATAATCTGATATTCTGTAGTAAGCCTTTTTACAACGGATATGTTTGAGAATTTGTTTGAATTTATGTTTAGTATTGATATTTTTTGTAACATAGTTGGAGTTTTGTTGTAAAAGCGTATACATTGCCCTTAATCTTGTGTAGCCTAGTTGTGGGCACAGCGAGTTTATTCTTATTTGAAGGTTTTAAATTATATAGGTATGTCCATTGAACTTTACAACTCACTGTGTATGTCGCTATTTTTATATTTTCATAAATTTATTGACATGGTACTGTCATTAAGTTTATTTCTTTGAATTTATCACTAAGGGATTCTCTGGGACCCATATTATAGATTGAATGAACAGCCCTCTTCTGCAGAACAAATAAAACTGCAGGTTCTGCCCATCATCATCATAAACACGCTCGTGCAGACGCCGGGACTTAATTCCGATTTTTTTGATCACCTCTGCTAAAATAAAAACTTTTTTGTCCGGAACCCAATGAGTTACATACTACAAACCGATCCCACTCCTAACCCAAGTTAAATAAAGCCCCTCTAACCTGCAATTAACGATTTTTGAATGGAGGGATACCTAATTAAATTAAAAATACCTACGTTGAAAAGAAATGAAAAGAGTCTACCAAGTAGGTAACCTAAATTACTTTTACTGAGCATAATTTATAAAAGATTGGTTGTTGTGATCTGAGTGAGACAGGGACCGCTTTGTAACTGAAGCATACCTATTCATCTTATTTCCGGTTTTTTTGTATGCTGGTCTATCAAATAAACCATTTACTATTCCTCTATTTCATTGTACTTCTATATGGTCTGAATGCGACGGTTCCAGTTCGAGCTGGGATGCGACGAGTGGCGCCGCTCGCTGATCGGTTTCCTGCGCACCATGGGCACGCCCCTGGCGCTCTCGCTGGCCGGCTACGCGTCGGACCGCTGGGGGCGGCGCACCGCGCTGACCGTCAGCGCGCTGAACACCGCCGTGCTCGGTCTGCTGCGCGTCTGGACCTCCTCCTACCACGGGTTCGTCATCTCACAGATCGTGGAAGCTATCTGTGGCTCGGGGTTCTACTCCTGCATTTATATTTTGGGTAAGGTCTCTACACGCTCTTGCTAGACCTACCTAATAACTTTGACACAATTGAATGTATGTTTGTATTGAATCTGAGGGGTCCTGAACTAGTCTAAGCTGTATTTCACGATTCAGGGCTTCTTCTATTAGATTTACAAGTCATGGAAAAAGTGGTCATTTTTTACAACACGAGACGCAATAATATAATTAGTACCTACCTATCTATACTTACAAAGCAAAACGAAAGAAAAACTACCCATGGAGCTAAATTTAGGTTACTTAGTAGTTGTAATGAATACAGAATAATAATAACAATAAATAATAATAATAAGAAAATTAATAATAATAGGTGTAATGTAATGACAGAAAGATGTGTAGGAACACCAATTACAATTCTTGTTGTTGATAATAGAGTCCTTTCTGTTGCACGTAAGTTAAAGACTGGATATTTATTACGAACTAGCTGTACCCGCGACTTCGTTCGCGATTGCCTTACCGGCCGACTAATTAAGTTCACATCTCATATTATGAAACGCCGCCGTGCAAAAAATCGTGTAGGTTCTACGGGGGATAGCATGTTGTCATCTTCAATCCCATAGATGAAAGAAATTATGATGAATGCAGATGGAGAGACGCGCGTCAAGTATGAAACTATTAATTTATCTCGCACGCACTATCTGGAGTTTTATTAATCTAAGGATTCTACGTGATGATTCTGCGACGATTGCACTGTCATACTGAAGCAATTGTATTGCAGAATTGGGCTCCTGATCCATTTGACTGGACCACCGTAATTTTTTTTTCGTTAGTAGGTAGGTACAGTTAGCTGTGTACCACAGTAAAAATATTTTTCTGTGGTCCAGTTAGTTTAATTGGACCACTTACTCCAACCAAACATCGGTAGTACAGATAACCGGACCAGCTAAACCACCATATGTCATGTAAGGTAGGAACCTAACTTATTTTTCCAAGACGCACCACCTTAGTAGGTAGGAACCTAACTAATGGGTGCGTCTTGGAAAAATTAGATAGGAACTTCCCTACCCTTTATCTATAATTTTTTTTCTTCAATCTACAGATTATTTCATCAGTCTACTGATTTTCTACTCGACTTTCTACTGATTTAGTCAAATTCGATTTTGAAACACTGTTTCTAACAAAAAGAATGCATGATATCGGACGACGCGTAGACCCGTCGGGTTGCGCGGTTTAAGAATTCTACTTTTTCCTCTCTCCCAGGGGAACCTTACTGAATTCCAGGATAAAATGTATTTCCATATCCTTCCTTGTAGTATGAACTCAAAACATGCCAAGTTTCATACCAACTCATTACCTATGTAGTTTCGGCGTGATGCGCGGTGAAGGAATTTGACTATCATCCCCTCTGCCAGAGGAACCTTACTGAATTCCGGGATAAAATGTATCTTTCCTCATAGTACGAACTAAAATCATGCCGAGTTGCATTCGAATTCATTAAGTAGTTCCGTCGTGATGCGTGGTTAAAGAATTTTACTTTCATCCTCTTTCCCAGGGGAACCTTACTGAATTCCAGGATAAAATGTACCTATCCCATGTCCTTCCTTGAACTCAAATCGTACCAATTCAGTCCAACTCATTCAGTAGTTTCGGCGTGAACGTTAAGCGCAGTGAAGGAATTTTAATTTCATCCCTTCTCCCAGGGGAACCTTACTAAATCCTGGGATAAAATGTATCTTTCCTCGTAGTATGAACTCAAATTATGCCGAGTTCCATTCGAATTCATTCAGTTGTTCCGTCGTGATGCGCGGTTAAAGAATTTTACTTTCATCCTCTCTCCCAGGGGAACATTACTGAATTCCGGGATGAAATGTATCCCATGTCCTTCCTTGTAGTATGAAATCAAATCGTGCTGGGTTTCATTCCCACTCATTCAGCACTTTCGGCGTCATGCGCGGTGAAGAAATTTTACTTTCATCCCCTCTCCCAGGGGAACCTGACTGAAATCCGGGATAAAAAGTATCCTATGTCCTTCCTCGTAGTATGACCTAAAATCGTGCCGAGTTTCATATCGATACCTTCAGTAGTTTCGACGTGATGCGCGTTTAAGAAACAGACAGACAGACAGACAGACAGACAGACAGACAGACATGAATGAAAAAAAATACAGTTTTGGCTTCAGTATCGATAGTAGAGTGTCCTCCAAAAAATTTTTTCTAAATATCTTCAATGTACAGAATTGGACCTGTTACAGTTTTATTATAAGTATAGATAAAAACACAATAAAGTTTTACTTGGATATAAACGTGATAAACGTGAAAGAAGCAGTGTCTTATAATGTCTCATGTAAGTGAACTGTTAAGTACTTGTTCTTTATTACGTTAATGAAAATAAACTCTAATATGATAGGTATTTAAATATTACATGTGATTTCGTGATGCTGTGGTCCCTAGGATCTAAGATGCTTCGATCGATACTCACGTCTATGCTAATAAATAACATAAGTATTCAAAGTGGTACCTATTTTAAATCTTTCAATCTCTAATCGACCATCTCGGAACGCAAAATTACCGTACTTGTAAGTACAAGCTGAGCTGAGAGGTTGCGCGTGGGCAACACGCCCGAATGCACAAGACAACTTAGATCTGAACGAATAATGCCCAACCGGAGTTGGCGCGATTGTTTGTTGTTGTGCCGACAGATTTGTGACGTTTATCGACTGCGTAGTCACTTCTATGGTCTACATAATCCAAAGAACTTGTAGGTACGGCCTACGGTCTAAGTACTTACCACGTTCCTGGTAAAATCTAAAAAGGATCGCTCCTTCTGTCCCTCAGTTTGATTGATGAGTTTTCACTGAGTACCTATCTGTCACGATCGGGCCTTCTGTCCCTGAGTTTGGTTGATGAGTTTTCACTGAGTACCTATCTGTCAAGATCGGGCCTTCTGTCCCTGAGTTTGGTTGATAGGTTTTCACTGAGTAACTATCTGTCACGATCGGGCCTTCTGTCCCTGAGTTTGGTTGATGAGTTTTCACTGAGTACCTATCTGTCAAGATCGGGCCTTCTGTCCCTGAGTTTGGTTGATGAGTTTTCACTGAGTACCTATCTGTCAAGATCGGGCCTTCTGTCCCTGAGTTTGGTTGATGAGTTTTCACTGAGTACCTATCTGTCACGATCGGGCCTTCTGTCCCTGAGTTTGGTTGATGAGTTTTCACTGAGTACCTATCTGTCACGATCAGGCCTTCTGTCCCTGAGTTTGGTTGATGAGTTTTCACTGAGTACCTATCTGTCAAGATCGGGCCTTCTGTCCCTGAGTTTGGTTGATGAGTTTTCACTGAGTACCTATCGGTCACGATCGGGCCTTCTGTCCCTGAGTTTGGTTGATGAGTTTTCACTGAGTACCTATCTGTCACGATCGGGCCTTCTGTCCCTGAGTTTGGTTGATGAGTTTTCACTGAGTACCTATCTGTCACGATCGGGCCTTCTGTCCCTGAGTTTGGTTGATGAGTTTTCACTGAGTACCTATCGGTCACGATCGGGCCTTCTGTCCCTGAGTTTGGTTGATGAGTTTTCACTGAGTACCTATCTGTCACGATCGGGCCTTCTGTCCCTGAGTTTGGTTGATGAGTTTTCACTGAGTACCTATCTGTCACGATCGGGCCTTCTGTCCCTGAGTTTGGTTGATGAGTTTTCACTGAGTACCTATCTGTCACGATCGGGCCTTCTGTCCCTGAGTTTGGTTGATGAGTTTTCACTGAGTACCTATCTGTCACGATCGGGCCTTCTGTCCCTGAGTTTGGTTGATGAGTTTTCACTGAGTACCTATCGGTCACGATCGGGCCTTCTGTCCCTGAGTTTGGTTGATGAGTTTTCACTGAGTACCTATCTGTCACGATCGGGCCTTCTGTCCCTGAGTTTGGTTGATGAGTTTTCACTGAGTACCTATCTGTCACGATCGGGCCTTCTGTCCCTGAGTTTGGTTGATGAGTTTTCACTGAGTACCTATCTGTCACGATCGGGCCTTCTGTCCCTGAGTTTGGTTGATGAGTTTTCACTGAGTACCTATCTGTCACGATCGGGCCTTCTGTCCCTGAGTTTGGTTGATGAGTTTTCACTGAGTACCTATCTGTCACGATCGGGCCTTCTGTCCCTGAGTTTGGTTGATGAGTTTTCACTGAGTACCTATCTGTCACGATCGGGCCTTCTGTCCCTGAGTTTGGTTGATGAGTTTTCACTGAGTACCTATCTGTCACGATCGGGCCTTCTGTCCCTGAGTTTGGTTGATGAGTTTTCACTGAGTACCTATCTGTCACGATCGGGCCTTCTGTCCCTGAGTTTGATTGATGAGTTTTCACTGAGTGTCTTTCAAAATTCCCACTCAAATCTGATTTGTATTCGGGGTTATACATTTGTAACTGTTTGTTCTAGTCTTGGAGCTGGTGGGTCCGGAGTACCGCGTGGTGGCGGGCGGAGCGATGTCCTCGTTCTTTGCCCTGGGGCAGGCCGTGATGGGGCTGTTGGCCTGGGCGGTGCCCCGCTGGCGCGCCCTGACCTTGGTGCTCTACGTACCTCAACTCCTCACCGTCGTCTATTTCTGGGTGCTCCCAGAATCTGTGCGCTGGTACATCAGCAAAGGCCGCTATACAGACTCAGAGGCGCTACTGAAAGAAGTCGCTCGCGTCAACAACAAGCAACTATCAGACAAGTCACTCCATCTATTGAGAGTCACATCGGAGGAGGAGAAGAGAAGGAAAGCTTCGGAGGACATCGAGAAAGCGAGCGAACCGTGGCTGGTTGTTTTGGTATTTAGACACAAGAGAATATTGATCAGGTGCGTCGTGCTTCCGCTCTGCTGGATCACCACGACGCTGATTTACTACGGGCTTTCCATAAACGCGGTGCACATGACGGGAAATCCGTATTTGAACTACGTGGCAGTATCGCTGGTGGAGGTCCCGGGGTATTGGATCTCGGTGGTGCTGATCAGCAGAGTAGGTAGAAAACCTGTGCTGAGGAGCTGTTTTTGGATCTGCGCCGCGTGCATGATCGCTTACTGCTTCCTTCCAGAAGGTAAATAAAGACCTCCACTTTCCCCTGGCCCTATCACCTTTATTACAAAATGAAGCTGCAAGTAACACACGTCAGCGCAAGGCTCAGGGACTAGGCTCAAGACTCGGCCAAGACCTATCCCAAAAAGAGGAGAGTTCGGAATGTCTCCATGAGAACAAGATAGAACGCTATAAATAAATTGCCCTTTCTGGACTCTCTGTTTCTGGTAAAGTTAATAAATCGTAGGAGTCACAACAATCTGTCTGCTGTTGCAGGCATGTACTCCGCATCTCTGGCGTTGTACCTGGTGGGCAAGTGCGCCATCTCAGCGGTGGTGACGGCGATATACGTGTACACGACAGAGTCGTTCCCTACCCGGTACCGACACAACCTGTTCGCCTTCTGCTCAGCCGTCGGACGGATCGGGTCGATCACGGCACCCTTGACGCCGGCCGTTGTAAGTTCTCTCATTTAAACATCTTTATTAAAAATAAGTAACATTTAGGTACTTTTGTACTTTATTGGAATTGGAAAATACCTTAAAATACCTACATTTATTACATTGGTATTTCCTACATTAAGGGTAGCCATTTTGATTACCTACTTACCGAGTGCTAATACCATTTCAGAACCCAATGAAGTGGGCAAGTTATTTATAAGCTAGTCACTCAGGTGATGCTACATTTTTCAACACCGCAGGATATCAAACTTTTGGAAAAATATAGAAAGACACACTTTTTTAGCTAAACTTAAAATAAAACTATTCCTTGAGCACACAAATACCGGTTAGCATTTGATCGTAAGTAGGTACAGTTACCTATCCAAGAATGCTTTTAGAAACAGATTGAGAAGGGTATAAAACAATAAAAATTTTGAAAATGTACATAACTCAAAATCCATTTTTTAATGATGATCCCTACGCTACGGTAGAGAGAGCATCCTGTATATATAACTAGTAGCAACGAACGTTCCGGACACTTCTACATAATTATTGAATATTTTATCTGTCTATCGAAAAATGCTGAACTTAACATCGTTCGTTCGATCATGGGAGACCAGAAAACATAACAGTGGCTCCTATCTCTTCAAACGCAATTACCCTTGTCTATTTAACCCTCAAGATTTATGTCATAATACCATTTCCAGGCTGCTGCGACGTTCCCAGAGCTGCCGTTCCTGTTGTTCGGTGCTCTGGCGCTGGTCTCCGGCGCGGCGCTGCGTCTCGCGCCGGAGACGCGCGGCGCCGCGCTGCCTGATACCATGGACCAGGCGGAGCGCATCGGAGACCAGGACTCGTAGAGCGCTGCCCAGGCAGTCGTGACGGTTCCTGAGCTGCTGTTCCTGCAGAACGACCGTTCTTCCGAAACGTATAGACTACAGAGTCGAGCTCAGTTGAGCTCGACAGAATCGGTGCTTATCGATCCTTATCGAGGCCGTCCTCGCGTTCCTGTTGTTCCACTCTGTACGGGACACCTTTGTGTTATAGTATAGAAGAGTATGATAAAAACTCTTATAATGATATTATAAATTGATGAATGTTTGAGCACGTGCCAGGATGGGGTGAAAAAGTGAACTGATGCAATAAAGTAAGTGGAAGACACGTGTAACAATTGACCTGAATAATATCGATGATTTGACATTAATAAGCGAGCTTATACCTACATGCACGGTTGCGCTGCGCCGTGCAGACACCGTGCCTGATGCTAGTGCAAGGCGGAAAGCATCGGGGACCAGAGCTCGTAGGGACCTATCGATAGGTATTAGCTGATCTCAAAGCAATTAATAAAAATAATTCGCAAGGATAAAGATTTGGATTTAAAATGAAAGCCTCTCTCGCGCTGTTCCACTTAGATGACCTTTGATCAAATATTATGTAGGTAATCTGGACAGCATGAGAATTTTAAATCCCAATCTTAATCTACGAGACTTATACCTAATATGTATGTTATCACCCTGTATGTCTTTATTTTTGACAACTAGGTACCTATACAATAAAATATTATCTTCATTGCTCTGAAATCCTCTCTTATCTCTTCCGCAGCCGAGCAACTTGGCAGTCATTCAAAGATATCTACTGTTGTTCCTCTCCTTCATTTATATGCTATTATATGCATTATTTTTATCATTTTATCGTACACTTCGAGTGCGCACGACGCACATGTTGCACATGTTGCACATGTTTAGCGGGGAGCAGCCGCGGCACGCCGCCCCTTTTGGTTGCACCGCTGAGGCTGGGCAGAGAATGTCTAACAGGAGGCCTATGCCCAGCAGTGGTCAAAGGGTGCAAGCGGGATGAAATGACGGCGATCATTATTTTATATTTATTAAAGAAGTTTATAGTTTTGTTTAGAGCGGAAGACCTTTAAGCTACCCTTATCCTAAATATTAACGACTCAGCTACGAACTGAACTGAACCGCAACCACTAGTAGATACATCACTTTGAATTTTCCCAGGGTTAGCTATATAAAATCAAATTACCTATGCACTAGCCAAACTCGATGTAGAATGTTTGTAAACAAACCGCCCATACTTAACCAAAAATTCACTCTGTTGCAGCGTCTTTTAATATGGAATTTACATTACTTGCCGATTCGTGATCCTTTCTTCAATAAAAAGGGTACCTATTGCTTACTGTGTGCATGTCTGAAACCCGACGCCAAGCAAGTGAGTTTTATTTTTAGTTTGTCTGTCCTTTTTTCCCTCCTCAATAACTCAGCAACTATTGTAGCTATTAACTTGAAATTTTACATAATAATACATTTTGTGCGTCTGTACAGATTTAAAGAAAAATAAATGCAAATAAATAAAAATGGATATTTTCCATACAAATTGTGATGCGGAAATTTTAAAACATACCTCTAAGGTCATGTGGGGTATCAAATGAAAGTTATCAGGTCGTAGGTACATTTCAAAATAGCTTTTGAAATTTAGTAGGTATTTTTTTAATATTTATATATAATATTTCGAAGAAAGTTGAAAAAATACCCTATCTCCGAAGATTGCAGAGCGATGCAAGTAAAATGTCGCACTTGACGGATCTTGTTTTTACAATCATTTTGTCATGGTCATTCAAGAGCAACAAAACATACTCGTTCACATAATCTAAAGTATATTGAGATCAGTGCGCCGCCTTCTTCTTGCCGAGTAGTTCTGCATCCTCCATGGAGTCCGGCAGCTTGGAGCCCAGGGTCTCGGGGGTCGTGAAGATGAGCAGCCCCGACAGCAGCGCGAAGCCGCCGAACAGCACGGACGGGAACGGAGCCCACACCTCCTGCGCCTGGACATTACAATATACCTTGAGGGAACTGTTACCAATACTATAATAGCCGACTTTGATTTGTAAAAATGTGCCAAAATTGAACTGTGCAAAAGCATCAGTAAAGATCGAACACTGTGCATGGCCGAGAAGTGGCTCTGGTGAATATGAATCAAAGACCGTAGCAGCCGTCCGTTCTTTCAGAGAACGTTGCTGGCTGTTACGATTTTTGACACAAGTAAATGAAGTTATGTATTTGTCAATGGAGCCTGTGTGTATGTCGTTATTTAAAGCTCTAAAGTCATTCTAGATGATGGTGTTCTGGTGAATAATGAATTAATAAAATGTTGATACTTATGTGGTCGAATTTACAGTTAGAATACCATAGTATATTGCTTTTAGCATGAGATGAGACGGGATGTAAAGTACATGAAATGGTAAGACAAATATTTCATAGTTTGTGCCTAAATTAGACAATTTCCCTGCAAAAAAACAACATAAAAGGCAGTTTTCGTTTAATTCGGTGTTTTGAGAAGCCCAGAGAAAAATTTACTTGGTTCTAAGCTTCAACAAACAGTTAATTTGTTTGAGATTTGTAGATCTCCCAAATTCCCATCACCAGATCCTAACCTCAGTAATGATTATGACGTCACAGGATGTAACAATCACGTAACAAATCATGTCGTAAAGATAAATAACTAGTTACGAGTGCAGGCGTGAGCGGCGCCGTGATGGAGCCCAGCCGTCCCACCATGGAGGAGAAGGCGAACAGGCTGTGCCGGTACTTGGTGGGGTACAGCTCCGCGGTGTACACGTACACTGACGTCATCACCACGGCGATGCTGTACTTGCCGAACAGGTACAGGAACAGGGAGAGGCCAGGCATGCCTGAAAGAAAAATATTCACATGTTAAGTAACCGTCCATCGGCCCTAAGAGGTCCACTGCTGAACATGGGGCCTCCCAAAAACTGCCAAGAGTGCAATGGGGTTTCTGCCAAAATCACTTTGCTTAGCAGACGGGTTATCGTATAACAGTACAGTATTACAGAGTACTCGGGCTGCTGCCTATCCTTTATTTGTCCCTTACCACAAAATGATATGATAGAAAAAGATCGTACCGTCAGGAAGGAATGCGAAGGAGAACTGGCAGGCGGCGCAGAGCCAGTACCCGCAGATGAGCACCGGCTTGCGGCCCACGCGGTCCAGCAGCAGGATGGCGGTCCAGTAGCCCGGGATCTCGATGGCCGCCACCGCCACGTAGTTCAGGTACCCGTTGCCAGACATGTTCACCGAGTTGATGCCCATCCCGTAGTAGATCAGCGTGTTTGTGATCCACCAGATCGGAGACACGAGGCACCGCGACAGTATCGTCTTCGACCTCAATACAAGAAGTATCAACAACGGTTCTTTCGGTTTCACTTCGTTCTTCTCTGCTTCGATCGTCGCTCTTAACGCTGTTAAAGACTCTTGAGACAGCTCTTTTTTGTTAGTTTTCGCGACCTTCTGTAATATTTTCTCTGACTCCTCGTAGCGGCCCTTGCTCATGAGCCAGCGGACGGACTCTGAGAGAATCCAGAAGTAGGCGATGACCAGCAGCTGCGGCGCGTACAGCACCTGCGTGAGAGGCCTCCAGGACGGCACGCCCCAGGCGATGAACCCTAGCACCACTTGGCCGAGCGCGAAGAGTGTCGAGATCGTGGCGCCCGCCACTACTCGGTACTTTGGGCCTACCAGCTCGGTCACTGAAAAGATACGAAACAATATGAAAACGACACGTTCAGACACAATGTCCTGGGTATCGCTGGGTCAGCGAAAAAAAGACAATTTTCGCGAACTCGAAGCTACTATAGCTAGTGGGAGACATCTCAAAACCAAGACGATAGAAGCTTGGTATCGGAGGCCAAGATATACTTTAGGTCTAAGAAATTAAATGCCATCGCAAAAATTTATAATTTTTTTATACTTTAGGTCGTTGAGCCGCAGCAGTGAGTAGTTATAGTTACAGTGGCGTTCATTGCGATCACATGCAATAAAAATATTGAGGTAACTACTTTAACGGATTCCAAGTCTCTTAGTTATGTACATTAGCTTTGGTTTCATAATATTAAATTTGTCTTATTATATGTGTCGGTGACCTCTAGGCGGACATGAGCTGAACCACAAGGCTAACGTCAATAGGAGCGCCCAAGAAAGTAACACCGAAAAAACTAAAGCTAGTAAGTCTACCTTAGCGCTTCAATGAATCTCCTTTAGATGTCGTTAAAACAAAATTCCATTATCTCGGACTGTAAAAAGAGAGTACCAATTCTAGATCGCACAAACGCTTGATTCAGTTACAACTGACCATATACGACTATTCGAGATCAACTGTTGGTCGAAAGACCACCGGGCTCAGTGGACCAGAAGAGTCGGGCCCGTTTCTGAGGAGATCTCCCTTTGTAACTATTTGGAGGAAAATCCACCTTATCCTTCAAAATATGTACATCTAGAACTATTATGCTATTCATTATGAATGTAAGCGGGTTAACTACGAACCCCGCTTACATTCATAATAAATTCGTCAAACTACGGAAGTTTTTATAGTAAAATATCTATGCTATCTTCATATTATCGAAAGATACTTCTTAGAAATTTACTTTAAACTTAACAGGAGGCTTACCTATCGATGATTGTCGCTATACCAAAGTAATAGAAATTAAAAGTATTTAACAAAACTGTTACCAAGGATATAGCAGGAGGAGTACGCGCCAGCGCCCACCGAGGACTCCAGCACCTCGAGCGCCAGGAACCACTCATAAGAGTTGACGAAGGAGCGCACCAGCCCGATCCAGCCCGTGTTGAAGGCGTTGAGCGTGAGCGCCACGCGCCGGCCCCAGCGGTCCGAGATGTAGCCCGTGATGGGCAGCACCAGCAGCGTGCCGATTGTGCGGATGGAGCCGATCTGAGAGCGGCGCCACTCGTCGCACGCCATGCCAAACTGGAAGTTACGGTTATTAGGTTTGGATTAGATTACCAGCAACAATTCATTTAGTCATTTATTTAGTTATTAATAAGAACGGCGAAAACGCCAATTACACTAATTAATTATAATTCAAGCAAACAATGAAACTTATAAAACTAACATAAAATTAAAACTTAAAAAAAATGTCAGAGTAAAATAATGCATGATAAAATTTTTAATTATTATTTAATCAATCATCCCTCTCACAATAGAGCAGACAGGCTGACATAAGATCCTTCCATTCGTCCGCAAATATGTCACAGACGTAATGGTTACGTAAGATCACGTGCGTTCCTAAGTACGAAAACCAGCCTCCTGTGCACTCCTTAGCTACGATAGAGATGTGGTCGTTAAACGTAAGCCTCCGGTCGAATGTCACTCCCAAATCTACGACTACCGTTGTTCTAGTGATCGTATAGTCAACTAGTTTATGCCCGCGGCTTCGCGCGCGTTGTTTCTATAGAAACGTTTAAAGGTTCTATCCCATGGGAACCAATTCATGGGATAAAAAGACTATGTTTGATTCCAGGATTAGAATTACCTGTGTGCAAAATTTCTGCCCGATCCGTTCAGTAGATTTGGCGTGAAGAGGTAACAAACATCCATCCATCCATCCATCCATCCAAACTTTCGCATTTATAATATTAGTGTGAAGACAAAAAGGTGCCACATGAGACCAAAAAACATGACAGAGCATTTTGATGAATTAAACTCCATTTTGTTTTTGGCGCTCCATCGATAGACCGTTTCAATATCGTGTTGTAGAACTAAGCAATCGGAAAGAGTATTGATGGTCGCGTAGAGCTTTAGGTCGTCCGCATATAAAAGATATTTTGAGTGCCGCAGGATATTTGGTAAGTCATTGATCATTATCAAAATAACAGTGGCCCTAAACCGACCCCTGATTTACGCCGGATCACGTTTGGTAGGGCAAGGATTCGTACATGCAGAGCGAGACATACTGCTGTCAATTTCGTAAGTAGTCGACAATTAGCTGTAAAAGATTGGGGGCAAAGCCTATGATGTAATTATATACATATCAATATATAATCATAGCAATTAGTATAAACCGACCTCTTTGCCCTGAAGCCATGCTGTGCGTTACATAAGTATTTTTCAACTTACGTAGCTTATACAGTACTTTTTTAAATATTTTAGCTGCTGGCTGACAAGTGACTTGAAAGTAAGTTACCTTTCATTATGACTTACTACTAGAACTTTCTACCACCACTGGAATAAACTTATCTTTGCTCTTGTTATTTATCATGAATAGCAAAACATTTTTATTTAGCACATAGAAAACTAAATTAACAGAATAAAAGATTACAACTAGTAGCTCTTGTTGGAAAAATAGGCACTTTCAGTTCTTTTTCTAAGATTTATAACAATTATCAACTAGGATTGGATATCAACATCTCATTAGTGCTGGACGTAATGATACCATTTAGCCCAAAACTGATGTAATAAATCAATCAATTTATCAGCAAAATTTCAGTAAAATTTGCACGATAATATTTACATATTTGGCGGCTTTGTGAGCAAAATAATATTAGGTCCTTACATATGAAATTGGCGTTTTTCGTACTGGCCACTTTAATCACAAATTTCTCCTCTTTGGTAAGGAATTCCAAATTCAAATTTGTACAGCTATCAGCGTTGCCAGAATGTTACTTTTGTAACATTTTACGTTACTTTTGACCCTCTCATGTTACCTCCATGTTACACGACTCAATATGTTATTTTGTGTTACTTGTCACTTTATAAACTTGAAAAATATTTTTCAGCAAACAAAAAAATATCGTGAAACGGAACGCATCCAAGAATGTTTTTGTTGGTCATGTTGGCACACTTGGTTTAGTTGACTGATGCGACGTCCGCGCGAGAATTTGTCACTACGTCGTGCCTCTTACTCACTCGCGTGTATTTCTCGATCTTCTATCTCGCTTACTTAGGCTAGCTAGCAAGCGAGTGGTGACTAGGTACTATACTATATTTTGTTTGTTTGTTTGTGAACTTGTGAATATGTGCTTTTTTCCAGGTTCTACCAGTTCAAATTAGCAATCCTGTCTCCATTATAATATAATAAATAATATAAATATCTCTATTATATTGACGTTTTTTTTCATATTCATTGATAACAAAGTTGAAATATTGAAAGATATTAGGTAATAAATTGGATGGTATATTACTTAGACACAGATAATTGATTTTATGTTTTTCCTTTTTCAGCATCGCCAATCGATTATTCAATAAACAAATAAGTATTACGATTTTTTCGAAGTTGAACAAATGGGACAGGACAGACAACTTATTTTAGTTTTTGTGTAACAAAGTAGGTACCCTAGTTTACTAGGGTACCTACTTTGTTACACTTGTGAATGCTTTAGCATTAAGTAAGTCGTTTCGTCCACATAATTTAAGGGATTGTAACTTTTCTCGGGAAAATGTTACTTTTTGAGCGGTCGCATGTTATATTTGACTATCTGCCACTGGCAACACTGACAGCTATAGACTCGTGTATTTGTGCTTCGATGATCGTCATTCATTTGTTTTTTTTCTTCTGTTTTTTTTCTGTTTGCGTCACTCATTTTACAAAATGGAAAACTTAAAATATCGCATTATTTACGAGTACGAGTTCCGCCGTGGCACTAGTACTGCGGAAACAACTCGAAGGGTGAAAGATGTGTATGGCGGTCGTGTTGCAAAAGAAAACACAGTTCGTTTTTGGTTCCAACGTTTTCGTTCTGGAAATTTCGACTTGCAGAACAAGCCCCGTGGACGGCCTGAGACTCAAGTTGATAATGAAGAGTTGAAGGCTATTGTGGAAGCGGATCCATCGCAAACCACGTCCGAGTTAGCTGCAGGCTGCGGTGTTAGTGATAAATTGCAAACCATGATGGAAAAGCTAGCGGCTAAACAACCTAGGCTGGTCAATCGCTCCACGCCACTGCTGCTTCACGACAACGCTAGACCACACACTGCGCAACAGACGGCTACTAAATTAGAAGAGCTTCAATTGGAAAGTCTAAGACATCCTCCGTACTCCCCGGACCTTGCTCCAACAGATTACCATTTTTTTCGAAATTTGGATAACTTCTTGCAAGGGAAAAAATTCAACTCCGATGGGGCAGTCCAAATCGCCTTCAAAGATTTTATTGATTCCCGTCCGACTGGTTTTTTTAGTAAAGGGATCAATGAACTACCTATAAGATGGCAAAAGTGCATAGAAAATAATGGTTCATACTTTGATTAATTAAATATATTATATTAAAAAATATTCGACTTTTTGTTCCTCCCATACAAAACGCCAATTTCATATGTAAGGACCTAATATTTATGATTAAGATAGCAGGTAATCGGTAATTATGCAAGATTAAAGTGATCTTGCCCTTGAATTAAATAATCATGATAGCAACGCTAATCGTTGAGGAGAAAAATATTGTATTGACCATCAAAGTACCAACCGGAAGATTAACACACTAACAAAAAGACGCATATGGCAAGCCACCACTATTTACAGATTTTGGGGACTGATTTAACTTCTTACAGAAACATCATCGTGATCTCAGCCTTTGAACATTATAGAACATAATATCAGTTGGTTCAAAAAGAAAACCCACTCACATCATAAACAACGCTGTAGGTATTCTCGAAGACGTACTCCGTGCAGTCCACAGTGGTAGCCTGGTCGAAGAGCGTGTCAGGACAGGTGCCGGGCGCGATTGTCGTCGGCGGCGCGCTGGCGTTGGCGAACTGCTGGCAATTGTCGAAGGAGGCGCCGCTGGCCGGCACCGCGTCCAGCAGCCACGGCGGAGAGAACTGCGGCGGGCTGGCATCGCACTGCGCGACCAGGCATCTGACCAACACATTATCATAAAGATAAGGGACTCAGCTACACACTTTGTCCACCGGCGTGAATGGACCCTTTTGCGTCTCATTTGGGTCTGCCAACTGCGCAACAGAGATTGTCCGTTGACGTTCAAATGATGTTCAAAATGCTATCTTGATCATTTTCTTCAGAGGCTTTAAAAGACTAGCTGAGCATACAGACATTATCTGGCATCTGTAGCCCGGTACACTCGTAACATGACTTCATTTCTGCAAATGTACCTACTCTTTGAGACCATAGGCAGTGCCGTTCCTGTTATAATCTTAATTTAATTAAATTTCTGAACTATTAGATTTCCTCAACGTACCTGGTGGGTATCCTAGCCGTGGTGAAGATGTACTCTCCGGCCGCGAAGGCAGAGAACATGATTGGCAACGCGGCCAGCGCCAACGTCACTAGTTGGTAGCGCCCGAACTGCCCCACCTCGTTCTCCAGGATATAGTCCAGGTCCACGCCTGGGCCTCGCAATGGAGGCCTTTTCTCGCCTTTTTCTTCTTTCGACATGGTGCAATGAGTCAACCTCTGGTTCGATGGCGCCTGTATCAGCTAGCACCGATTGATCGTGTGATGACCCGTCTATCGACCAGCACTGGATGTGATGGTGACTTTACGATCCAACACTAGCTATAATGGAAGCACTTTAAGCCAACACTGGATCTGATTTTAAACTGGGTGTGATGATGCTTCTTTGAGCCAGCACCGGATGATAATGCCTCTTCGAGCCGACTCTGGATGTGACAGTGCATTACCGTCAGGGCCCGCGGCCAGCTCGCAAGTAAGCAGCCCGCTCGGACGATTTAAGGATATCATTCTTAGCAGATAGTGGATTTATTTTATTGGTGTTTATAAACCGCGGCTTCTCTTATACAAAACCACAATCTGGGAATATTTAAGTTCCTGTAGTAGGTGGGAGTTCGTAGGATAAATTGCAGAATTAGACCAATGCCCATGCTCTATCCGATCGTTTTTGATTTTGAGGGATTCGTGGGTTAACATTTTCTTGACGCAGTAGTTGGTGATTGCGCAATACGAACAAACCTACAAATATACTTTAAATTGTAAATAAATATTGATAGGACTAGGCTGTTACCTTGTGACATAAAAGAACTTGTAAATTCTTCGCACGTAGGTGTTCTTCCAACACAAACATGGTTCGCAGTTAACCCGCTTACATCCGTTATGAATTCGTCAAACAACTAAAGTTTTTACAGTAAAACTTCGTAAATTATTAAAAAAATAATAGAACTGCCCTTCTATGTGATTTATTCACGACCAGATCTTTTCACAGGAGCGAATCTCGAAGTTACAACATTCCCTGTGGGTCAATACCTTATTATCTCTACACATCTGTTGAAACAAACTAGATAATAACTAGACCTAATAATATTAATTTTGTTAGAGTCTGCGCGTGATTAGTAGCGTTTATAATGTTTTTCAGAATTAAAGATAACCCGTATCGTATCTTACACGATTATGAAAATCGATTACGTATTTCCCTAGCTGATGAAAATGGAGGAGTAGGTACGTTGCTGTAGTAGCGACTCAGTTATTTAACAAATATCTGCATAGAAAAACGAAACTGCCGTAAATCCTGTTGTACTGTTTTATATATTCTCTGTCACAACCTAAAAATAGTTTTTGGTCCATAGTAATATATATAAGTTATGCATATTACGCGTATATTATATTGTCTTGCACTCACTAAGTGTTGTTCATTCGTCGTCGCCGTCGCTTCCGTCAGACAGTGTCTCTATCTTGACGGACCGAGACTTCTTGCGAAGACTGTTGAGCAGCTTCATCACCTGTATCCTGAACACGAACTTGGCTTCGTCCGACAGAGCCTTGACGGTCGGCGTGATGGATTTGAAGAAAGCTCTATCTTCGTCCTCTTCCTTCTCCAAGAGGTTGACGAGAACGGACACGAGGCTTTCATCAGGTTCATCTTTGATTCTGCTAGTGCTGTACTCGACTGTTTTCGTTCTTTTCAGCGGAGGTGTGTCCTCCTCCTCGAACACGTTGAGCCACTCCTCCTTTTCGGCAGGCTCCTCCTCCAACGAGGAGCTCTCCCGCTTGGTGCAGTCCCGGAAGCAGGGGTCGAGGAAGGTGAGCAGGTCTCCGTACACGTAGGGCCGGCTGTGCTTCGACGAAAACGTCTTGCGGTACGCGTCGCGGATGTTGTACCATTTGCGCATTATTATGATTCCTGGAAGTAAAATTAATTGGGCTTAGAATTTAGAACGTCTAGCGAATCGCTGCTCGCAGCTGTGCTACGTAGTTTGTAGAGGGTTGCTACGATTGTAGCAGGTTGCTACGAGCAGTGTAGCTGTGCTACGATGCGTTGCTTGTAGAGGGGTTGCTACGCGCGTAGCAGTTTTCCACGTAGCGTGTAGCACTTAGTGGTGTTGTTACGAGTGATCTCTAAATGAACTTACGTTGCTATAAACGTACCACTAACGTAACGGTGCTGCTTCGATAGAACACTGACCGGTTACGTTTGCATAAAGCTAGGCTACTCCTGAAGGGATACATTAGGTACCGTACCTAGTTCGTGTCTCTCAGCCGTATTGAGCAGGTGGTAGCTGGGCTCGAGCGCAGCGCACACCTCGCGCCAGGCGCGCTCCTTGGCGCCGCGCTGGCGGTACTGCGCGTGCTCGCGGTCCCACAGGCAGGGCCGCGCGCGCAGCTCCGCGATCAGCTCGCCAGGCTCCGGGTGGAACCGCCTCATCGCGCTGCAAACACAAAAGATCGTACGCAATCACTACCTTTCTACCTTAAGTAATCAGACACATGGTATAACTTATTATCTAGTTTACTTAGTAAGTATAGGAACCTACATTCTAGAGGTTTGTTATCTATTAGCAATCAGTTCCTCAGATCCATGTACGCTCCCAACTTAAGATTTATCTCTCAAAATGGCAGCTTGTTTAGGCGTCTAAAACTGTTTTTATATGAAGATTTTAGCTAAACATTCTGTAACGCACGATTCCTAGGCCTCTGCTACGATGCCAACTTCGATTCGAAGTTGTTGATTTGCTCACCATCGTGGCCAAAAAGAGCAACTTCGCATCGCATCTCGGGCTACTATACCACACTATTCACAGATTAGAATCCTTAGATGACTACTATTCACAGATTAGATTCCTTAGCTGACCACTATTTACAAATTACAGATAATTCTGTAATCTGTGCCACTATTATAGGTCAGATGCTTTCTTTTGAAATTGGTTGAAATGAAATTAAAAATAATGAAGAAACTGTGTACAAAAAAAAAACTTAAAAGCTAGGAGGAACAACCGTTTATCCATTAATTATGGACGTACTACCTATATTTAACTTAAATAACTAGGTAATTTATCGATTATAAAATTCTTTTATGTCATAAAAACATTTATCTAAGAGCCACCTACGAAGTTTTGTCTTGAACTTACTTGTAGGAAGTCTCATTATGTCTCTAGGAACTATGATAAATACTTTTATACTTAGTCATGGTAGAGCAATTTTTCCTACTCAGTGCAGTTTGGTGTTGGGGCAATATAAGCCTAGTGGGAGCTCTATTTTCAACAAGAGGGTTTTTTTATCTTTATACCTACTGGTTAAAGAATGAAGCGTGCTCTTTTACAAAACAGCCAATTTGGAATACCTGTGTATAAACTAAAGAGCGTTATGAGTTCTTAAAGAG
This sequence comes from Eupithecia subumbrata, assembly GCA_949316285.1. Taxonomy (NCBI): domain Eukaryota; kingdom Metazoa; phylum Arthropoda; class Insecta; order Lepidoptera; family Geometridae; genus Eupithecia; species Eupithecia subumbrata. The sequence goes on along the minus strand of OX438640.1, from coordinate 7,984,910 downwards.
AGGCTTGCATGACTCTAATGGGCCTTCTCCAAAAACGGCTCTTACACACTTTGTTTGAATAATGAAAGCTCTTTTGGTGTGCGTAGAGTTACCGAAAAGTAGAAGACCATACCCTAGTACTGAGGTGACGTAGCCAAAATAATGCGGTTAATGCAGTTTGTTGGCCTGATGTTCTTCTTAATCTTTTCAGAGCAAAGGGTTGATCAAGCAAGAATACAATATTTGAAAATTTATGAGAATACATAGTGTACCTACCTTTACCTATTGCTATTCGTATTTCACCAGGGGACTAGTGATCAGTTGAGGTATTTTACCTAAGTACCTAGGTAGGTAAAATAGGCCGGTAGACCGTACCAAATCACAATCATTACCATCTTAACATATCTCACAATAGGCAATGGACAAGGATCTATGTACCTATATGTAATTCTTTACAATGAAGACAAGAGTAGGTAAACTACGTGGGAAAGTAGGTATAGGTAGTAATTAGGCCACAGACTTGTCTTTCCAAAATTGGTACCTACCTATAGGTACGATGATATTTGGTGTCCCCACTGGCAACTTTATTTTTAAGATCCATCCATAGTAAGTAGGTAAGTACCTAGCTTATTTGTCGCATAACTGTAAGGTACCTATCTACTAACCTTGAGGTTGAGGCACATATCGGGTCCATCTTGCAGTAATCCTGTCCGATCCGGTTCCACAACGGCAAACGAAAAGTATTCCTGACCTAACCCTGACTTCGCTCAATAAACTTGTCACTTTATCTTCAGATTTTTTGTTTTTACAATGTCACCAAAGATGTCAAATGAACTTTAATGTCAATGAACTGTTAGGTATTTTGTGTTTTTATGTCACAGGTAGATTAGGTATCTAGGATTTGCTCTACAATAGTAGCACTGTTGTTTGTAAATAGTGTGTGAAACCGTCCGAGAGCCGGTTACAAGCGTACTGGCGGTGGCCGGAACGGATGGCGGCGGTGACGGGGGGCGCGGGGGGCGACTGCGGGGCGAGCGGAGCGGCATCGCCGCCGGACGGCGCTATCCGGTCGCCGCGGGGCGGCGGCGGAGCGGCAACGTCGCTGTTACCAACAAGTGCCAGCTGCATCCAAAAACACAAGACGCGCCAAACACGCGCTTACAACACAAACTCTTGGATGGACTGGACCTATGAGGGAGCAAGATTTGCTTCAGGAGCCGTAACGTATCGTACTGTAATGTGGGTCATCGCGTAACCTACGGGTGGTGTTCTTCAAAAACGTAGGTACCTACCTAATCGAGCGGTACTAGGTAGGTTAGATACCTTACCTACCTAGGTAGGTAGGTAGATGTTTTCGTGAAGATCCAAGGTAGGTTCTCTCTGAGACAGCAGCAAGTTTTTACTCTATGGGTTCTCTATTCTCATCTACAGATTTAAAAATTATTATTAATACGATTTAAAAAAAAATATACCTACCTATAGTCGGGGCTTTTTGGTTAAAGGCGAAGGTACTTCCTCCAAAAAAGGCAAACAGGGGGGTTTTGGAATATCTCCGCTTTAAGACTTCTGATTTCGATGATTATATTTCTAATTCAAAGGTAGTAATTTCAAATTATTCTCATTAAATTTTTCTATCGATCTGATGAAGATTTTCGACATGACGAGCAGAATAGCATGCAGTAATATGCAGTAACAGCGCCACCTATTAGAACATCTTTGTGTAACGCTTCGAGAGTAGGTAAGGTTTACAAGATTTATTTCTTTCTGGAGAAACAGCCGCCTATTCTTGCATGCTTTGCATATTGCAAAGGCAATGAAATCAGTTCATGCGTTTTGAGCTAGTAGGTAGGTATTAGGGATTAGTCCCGGGAATTCCCGTTCCCGAAATTCCCGGGAATTCCCGAAATTTTTGGCTGATTTAAGAACCGGGAAATCCAAAATCATTTCCCGGGAAATTTCGGGAATTTCGGGAAAAATATTTTAACTTTTATAGCATTACCGAAATAACGCAACTCAACATATTTCACGTCCTCTTATAGCATTTCCCATTATCAGGTACCTAACCTACGTGTTATTAGGCAGGGTTGACATGATTTGTATCACTTGATATAAATCAATTGTTACTTTCCCTGCAATGAAAACAGAGAGCAGTCAAAAATGTATGAGAGTGCCCAAAATTGAGCTTCCGTGTACACATGCACAATGTACCTATACCTGCTTTATTGGTTGAGGATTCAGATTATTCTCCGAAATTAATAATTCGGAGAAATAATAGTCGGTTAACTAGTTACTGAGATACGTGGTAACAAACATTTACACAAACTCATGCATTTATAATATTAGTAGGAAGTGTTATAAACGGACTTAGACACCGAAAAAAAAAACTAGAACCAAACATGTAAGACAAAATTGAAAATGTTTCAATCTTGGTGTCTTTCCTTTCTGCTAGTACTTTGTGTGATTAAACCTTTGAAGCTACCTTTCCTACCAACCTATAAAAACCTTAAAACTGGATAGACCAAAGGGATTATGATAGAAAAAAATGTTAAATTAAATAATTCCGATTTAAATCAAATTAATCGTATTTTCTTTTTTAACCATGATTTTTATCAAACCTGGATCTGATATAGATATAGATCTGTAATTAATATAAATTTTTAGGTCCATGTCTATTGTCCCCTCGTTCGACAACAAGCCTTAAGGCTTTTCTTGCTATAGAGCCGTGACTGAAGCCAGCTCTACATTGCTATTACATTGTCGATTGCTGCCATCTTGCTCAGCAAAGTACCTTGCTGAGCAACATGACAGCAATACTCCATGAAGCTGGACTTGAGCTTGGCAAAGAGAAAGTACCAGAGTCAAGTGCATTGCTGCAATTTATTATCCTCTTTGTGCATGTTATTCTGATCGGCTCTGACTTCTGAACCTGTAAAGCGCGATGATATCGCCTGCGTGGGTATTATTAGGTAAAAATACCAGATACCATCTGGTATCAGGTAGAGAATTCAAATGTATTCGAACACTTCTTCGAACACAACGAATCGACCGTTTACGGCTGGCAGAAATAAATGCATAGTAGGAAGAGACCTCTGAAGTACCCCGACGACGTTGATCGCCAATTGATTAGACGAACAGTCATCATCATCAATGACGACCGACACGAATGGAAGTCACAATCCAATTTAATTTATTTTTGTAATATCGTTGGCTAACAAAGAACACTTAGGCCAATTTTATATTTGTCTCCGTTGAGCCTAGCCACCGTGGCCTAGTATTTGGATAGAAGAACATTATATTGTTTGTTATGTGGGTACGTAATATAAGGTATTTTTAGATTGATGTGTTCGCTTTTCGATTGTGTGACTCTAAAAACAACGGGAGCTCCTCGGTGTCACTCTTACTGTTGTAAGAATCAAATGAAAGTACAGAAGTTCAGAGTTGTTACTCTGAACTTCTGTACTTTCATTGGATTAAAATGAAAAAACGAATCAAAGCTAAAACGGTGGCCACGAAGCTTAGCGTCTCATACTATACGAGATCAGGCGATATTTCACACAAGGATAGCTCAAGTCCGGCCTCATGGAGTATCAGCAAAGCACTTTGCTGCGCAACATGACAGCAAATGAATGTGTTATGCTGGGTTCAGTCACGACTCTATAGAACGAAAAGCCTTCAGGCTTATTGTCGAACGAGGGGACAAAAGACATGGACCTAAGAATTTGTTATTCATTTTATTAACATCTCAAAAGAAATACAGCTTTAAGTAACATACATAATACCGCATAGGTACCTGATATCAGCGAAATGCCTAAAAAGGACGTGAAGTATATTAAATCATCTTATTTCGGAAGGGTATAACAGTAAAAATATTTTTTCGAAATTTCCCGGGAATTCCCGGTTCCGACTTTCAAACTTCCCGGGATTCCCGGTTCCACGAAAACGACCCGATTTTGGAATCCCTAGTAGGTATACTAGGTAACGGACCGTCGAACTGATGGACCTTCCTTATGACAAGTTTATCACCACTATACCTAGGTAGGCACCAGCTTATTCTGCGAATTCCTGTTTGTAGGTGCGTCAACTACCTAAAAACGGGAGTTAGAAAAAACATGGTAGGTACCTACCTAGGTACCTTCATATTTAAATTTCCCGTTTTAAATAAATTTAGAATACGTAAGTAAATTAATTATTGAAAAAAAGTTAGTGCTCTACTGTTTACTGTACTTTAATGCAAGCGAGATGCTATCCATATACATACTAATAGTATAGTATTATAATATCTGTGCTAATATGTACATATTATGAATTCGAAAGTCAATCTATCTGTTACCTTTTCCCTCCTAAACGGCTGAACGATTCTCAGTGATATTTGTCAGGGAGGTATCACGGGGACGGACATAGAGTACCTACTTTAAAAGAGCGAGCGAAGTCACGGGCAGCAGCCAGTAAGCTATAAAGCTAAGACTGCGAGTAAACTAAGGTTCGGGGGGAAGTCAATAGAAAGAGGAACACTGTCGCGTCGGGTACCTGTCCTTTATTTATTATCAGATATCTACCTACTTTAAATACTTATAATCCAAAAGGCACATAACAATAATGAACTTATTTGCTTAGTTCTTACGTATTATTAAAATAGTTTTTATTCGTAAACATATTAAAGTCTATACCTATCTATCTATTTTAGGTCCGTATTATGAAAGCTCTATCCCCAACCCGCATGCCTAGCATGGGGATTATGGGCATTACACCCCGCCCCCCTTGAGATAAAAGGTCCACAGCTGGTCACAGCTGGTGCGTCCAGCAGTGGACCAATATAGGCTGTTGAGGTGAGGTTATGTTTGCTTGCTCAAACACCGTGCTATGCTTACTCAAGCTTAATAAACGCTTTTCTATGGCTTGAACGTCACTCAAGCATATATCTACAACAGGTTTATGCAAAGTAATTTATAATACAGTGGCTAAAGAGTATTAATTTATTAATAAATTTGACCAAAACTAAGCTCATGCACTTCAGACAAACAGAAACTGGAATGAAAAGGATTTTTTTAACAAAAGAACATAGTTCAGTGTCTTCTGTTTTAGATACTTATAAAAACTGTGTTACAGAAGGCAGCATCTTTCCCATTGCATTGTTTGTAGTCTTAAAAATATATATTTATATATTACCACCGAAAATTATCTTTATAGATACGAAGATATGTAATACGATGACAACAAAATTTCTTGGACTCTACATAGGTACACAGCAATATGAAATGGCAATCACATTTGGACTTGTGCATAAGAGTGTAATGCAGTCCGCGTATGCTTTACGGAAATTAAGAAAGGTGGTCAACCAATAAGCTGTGCTAGCAGCATATTTATTTATTTATTTATTTATTATATCATGGTAATGTGGTCTCAAGGCTAAGATATGGCATAAATTTTTGGGGCAATACAGTAAAAATCGAACGTCTATTTATCGCCCAAAAGAGCTGCATGAGAGCAATCTGTGGTATTAAAAAAAGGGAAAGCTGTCGACCATAATTCAAAAAACTTAATCTCCTGACATTGACATCACTATATATTTATGAATTTGTACTATTTATTCGAAGAAACCCAGGACTATTTTCATATAACACTAACAAGCGGCGACAATACTGTTTACAACTTAGGAATAACGTGAAAGCTCTATTTATAACAGTATTTTTGTAATGGCTCCCAAAAAATATACTAACTGCATTTACCAACTGACATTAGGAATTGTAATGACATGTTATTATTTAAATCTAACCTTTTTATATAGGTAATAAGTAAGACATTTTTCAATTTGCATGATTTTTTTGAGGCCGTTTAGATGTAAATGTAGAGTTCAGAGTGGTTGATACTCGTTGCAACGCATTATCTTTCAATTCTGCAGATTTTTCCTTGTAAGCTTCACTGTTATTAATATAATTGGTCTGTATTGATGAATTATGTAAAATTTGTACGCTTAATGGCAGATCACAGTGCTCTTACCTAATTATGTCTGAACATCCCTGTAATACCTGTGTATTACAAATGAATAAATGAATTGAATTGAATTGAAATCTATGTCTGAGCAAGGTTTCATATACGGTCCTTTCGCCTTCAACAGAACAGTTTAATTAATTTTGACAGCTTTGGACCCAGCCGAAACACTGGTTCACTCGCGGAAGGAAAACACTACATGACTTCTAAACGTTAATGTCTAATAATAAATAATAATAATAATGTTGATGCCTTGATGGCTGTACCTAACTCATCTAAGGTTTGTGAATCAGGTAGATAACATTACAGACTACAGAAAGTTCATAGGACTTATTTTATTTCGCTGGACTCTGCCGCTGGCGTACTGAGTCTGGAGGGCATGGTTGATGTCGGAGTTTGGGAGCCTGGGGGTCAGTAGTCAGTGTCGGAGTCAGGGGGGTCGCGCGCCTTGATAATCCCCAGCTTGGTGGCCAGCGCCGCCACGTTGGCACGCACCTCCTCCTGCACCAGGTTGAACGACATGGCCAGCAGGGCGATGCCGAACAGGAGGTAGAGCGAGCAGAGCGCGATCGAGTGCACCGCGGCCCGGGGGTCGTCCACGCGCTGGCCCTGGAAACGTTACTTCACTATACCAGCTAAATAGTAGGTATTCCCGACAACCCTTGGGGTGTTAACGTGCTCTCAAGAGTCAGTTGAGCTACCTCTTGATTGTTTGCAAGAATCTGCAGTTAGCTCAACTGTTTCAATTGTAAATGCTAGTTCTAATTTGTTTTTCTAGACAGAAAAGGCAATAGATTGTGGTAACCTGTGCAGGCACGAAGTCCCCGAAGCCGATGGTGGTGAGCGTGATGAAGCAGAAGTAGGCGGCGTCCAGGTGCGCCCAGCGCTCCCAGCGCACGAAGAGGAACGTGCCCGCCACGATGTAGGACGCCACCAGGCACACGCACAGCCAGATCGGCACCGGCTTTATCTGAACAACGCGCAACGACGCAATATCACTCAACAACACTTCACAGGTAACTAATACTTCGTATTCGTCCTTACAGGCTCCGTGTACCCAGAACTTGCTGGTCAACCACCGCCAGTGGGTAGCCTGTGTGTTTAATTTGACTCGGCAAGCCAAGAGCCTTGGTATCTTGATCACTACGCAGTACGCTGCGGCATAATCGACGACGATAAGACGACCTCCGTGGCGCAGCGGGCGAAGGTCCGCCTGCGACGCAGGAGGTTGCGGGTTCGATTCCCGCCTCGGAACAAATTTGTGTACGATCTGCAGAAATTTATTCCGTTGGTCTGGGTGTTTTCTATGTTTAATAAAAAATATCTATCTATGTAGTGTATTGTATTAAGTAGGTATATCAGTTATCTAGTACCCATAACACAAGCTCTGCTTAGCTCGGGGCTAGATAATGCTGTGTGAATTGTCCAACGTTATTTATTATTTATTTATTTTATTAAATAAATAAAATAAATAAATAATAAATAACGTTGGACAATTTATTATTTATTTATTAAATAATAAATTGTTGGACAATTTATTATTTATTTATTAAATAATTAATTTATAAATATAATGTGGTGCAGGACACAAAATTCTTATGAAATCTTCTAAAGTGGTATTTTGTTCCGTCGAAGTCTGCGTCAGCGGTAAGAGGCAAGCACGCTGTGCTGCAGTACGGAGCCTACTGCGTAGTCATCAAGAGACCGAGGCTTTAGACAACCCGGAACGGACTATCTTTACATAGTTAGTATATAACAAAACCGCTCCCGCTGCCTGTCTGTCTGTCCCTATGTATGCTTAAATCTTTAAAACTACGCTACGTATTTTGATGCGCTTTTTTAGTAAATAGCACTCTATTTACTAAAAAACCGCATCAAAATTCGCAACCTTTCTCTTGAATCACTATTCAAGAGAAAGGTTTATATGTATAATACATGCATAATATAGTAGAGAAAAACTGATAATTTTAGAGGTTTTTAATGTGATGTCGTAAATAAACACATTTATTTGCACTTACATTGCAAACCCTGGCTTAACCCTACGAGATAGATCAAAATAATGTACTACACTACAGTATTGTGCACCTTAAAAAATTTACTTTTCGAGAAATAATGACTTATTTACGAATCAATTTTAAGCAATACAGCAATAATCCTCATCAAATTAAGTACATTAAATACAATGTACATTTAATGTAGATCAATATGGACCTTTACAGCATATAATTTAAATGAATATTTTCGAAGATATCACAGAATTAAATGCAGGGTCATAGCGGTTGCAGCGGTACCGGCCGGGGGACTGATTCTGTAGTACATTTAGTATCAGCATTGCACCCGTGCGAAGCCGGGGCGGGTGGCTAGTAATGAATAAATTGCGTGGAGGTTGACGGCCCCAAATAATTAATTAGTTGTAGATCTGAGTATGCTGCGGTCTCTTTTTAACTCACCAAAAACATCCGGTGAGATCCAGAGCTGGATAAATAGAATGAGAAAGAAGTTGCCCTAAGTATGGGTTAGAACTATATAAAGGAAAAAAACCTTTCTTTCGTGAAGAGCTCCAATACAATAGTGGATCATATGACACGTACCTCTTCTCTGGCTATTTCCGACGATGCGGGGGGATACATCTCAATCTGCCGCGAAGAACCCCACGCTGTAACAAAATGGCTTTAAAATCAGGTGCTCGAAAATTATTTATTATTACGATTCAGGTGTTTTATCACCTTGAGGCGGTCTGCTTCTTCTTTGCATCACTGCTACTTCACCGTCACTCCAGTCTTCTTCTCTGTCGGGGGATGGCGTCTGCAATAAAAAATTTAATCTATTATTTTCCATCCCATCACGCTCTAAGTCTTCATTGTTGTTGTTTTATTTAGAGCCCGACGCAAAAGGGGTATGTGGCTGTTGCTGGCACCGTAGCTACCTAACGTTTGAACTTATTTGATTTTGTTTTTTTATATGAAAGTGTTGAATGTTTTCTAAGCAATGCAGCAGTTGTCATGGTGTTCATCAGCTCTGTACCCGAGTTTCCTATCAAAATCAACAAAGCATTTCTAATTTAGTAAAATGAGCTTAACTTACATATCGATAAGGCCTGCTATCGTCGACGGTGTAGAGCCTGCGAAGGCGCCGGCCGCGGCCCGCCTCCACGTCCGGCTCGGGCCGCATCGGCTGCAGGCGCTCCACTCTGCGCTCGTCGCGCTCCTCGAACTCCTGCTCGTGCTCATACGCCGCACTCTTCGCGCGACGGGCTCGCTTGTCGGGGTACTCGCCGCGCTCGTAAGCCTCGGACCGACCTCGGTTCCACCTGGAGAAAGTAAATAAACTGATCATACAAATAGACATGCTACACAGGGCGTCCCACGGATATGCCACATGGAGGGAAAGTACCTTGAATATTGTAGATGGAACATTTTACTGAAAGAAGACATTATTTGAATTTAAAAAACAATTTAAACTGCATTCATAGATATTTAAATAATTACATGGCTGAACCGGGAATCGAACCTGTTACACGAGAAAAAGATACACATGTAGTTTTATCATACCGATCGAAAGGTTTCATCATAAGGATTATTTTTTGCTACATAACATAGTGTCAGTAATAAAAGGAAGACCATGAATTTTAACATTTTTAATGGGACGGCCTGTATATTGCAGCAGCAATAGCATTGTGCTCCTAATAAAGGGTAGCGTAGCAAAAGTTTGCAAGATCGTCTTTTGTTTTTAGTAGCGCATTGTATTTACATTAGCTACTGCGTCGACAGCTGTATGAAGAGAACAAAATAATATCGTACCAGCATTGGATGGCCAAGCAATACCTGTAATCTCTCCGCTGCTGTCTCCTCGGGCTGTCGAACTCGAAATCATCATCCTCGGGGTCGTACCCTCGGTCCATATAGCCGTAATCTTCTCTCTCTTTCTCTAGCGCCTTCCTCTCTCTGTAGTTTTCAAAGTCTATGTCCCGTAGGTCATGCATTTCGTACAAGTCCACGGGCTCATCGTCGTAATGTCTCCGCTCGTCGAAGTCCCGTCGAGGTCCAAACTCGGCCTTGGCTTTGGCGGGACGAGGCAGGGACTTGCTGCGCAGGTCTGACTTGGAGGGCTTGTGGCTCTGGTGAGTTTCCAGGTCCTTCAGCGCGGCCTCCAGGTCGTGTAGTGGTAGTGAAATTTTGGGAAAGTCCTCTGAAAGAAATGAAAATTTTACTGATACGTGAAGCCAAAATTCGTCTGTAAGGAATATATGATACAGTTCGATTGACATACCTTCTTCATCATCGTATGGTGCAGGGTCATGTCTGCTGCTGAGTCTGTCGAAACGAATCGGGGATCTGTCCTCCGGGTCCCTGGATCCTAAAAACAGAGTATTCGTGGGTAGTCTTGGTTATTGCTAGATAATCCGAAAGATAGTGTAATAGTGCATTTTACACCAAGGCGAGAAAGTGATCCTACCGAGTGTGTCGCCTTAAAACACACGAGGTAGGAATCGCACTTTCTGCCGAGTGATAAATAGTGCTTTATACTACACCTTCGAGGAAAATAAAAAGCAGAATTAATTATTAATTGAAATTTAGAAGAACTTACCGCGCCCAATGATGTTGGTAAAACCTCATTGACCGCGCCAGCCTTTGGGTTCTTTTTTCAAAATATTGTTCGGAAATCGGAGGAGGCCTAATGGACTTGGAGTAAAAACTTTTTGTCGTTTGACCGAACGAATATAACCATAGCTAACGGCCGATCTTTTAGGAAATTAAAAAAAAATAACACGCTAGAAATGGATTTCCATACACTTTTTCCTCCCGGTAAAACACGTGAGAAATGAAATTCCATAGAGTTTTTCCTCCCGGTTTCCCATAGGCCTGCAAAGACATACTTTCTATTCTATATTTATGGAAAAGGAATAGGCAACTTTCCGAGCAGGTATAGTATAAACACATATTATGTTTGCGTTACCATGTCTCCTGTGCTGCGGTGGCTGCGAGCGCGTCCGGGGGGCAGAGGGGGTGCGGTGCGGGGGCGCGGGAGGTGGTCGCGATCTGCGCGCGCGCCCGCTGCTGTATCCACTGTCGCGGTACCTAAAACATCACATAATTTATTTTCACAATTGAAATGAAAACAATTGAAAACAATTGACAAAAGTAACTTGACGACCTCCTTGGCGGAGCGGGCGAAGGTCCGCCTGCGACGCAGGAGGTTGCGGGTTCGATTCCCGCCTCGGAACAAATTTGTGTACGATCTGCAGAAATTTGTTCCGTTGGTCTGGGTGTTTTCTATGTATAATAAAAAATATCAATCTATGTAGTGTATTGTATTAAGTATATCAGTTATCTAGTACCCTTAACACAAGCTCTGCTTAGTTTGGGGCTAGATAATGCTGTGTGAATTGTCCAGCATTATTTTATTTATTTATTTATTTTAAGTAGGACGTTGCAAAACTTGAGACCTAAGCCTAACCTGTGAGTCTCAGGGCTTGGAATATACAAAATAAGGGCCTGATGATCCTCAGACGAGGTTGCTCTACCTGAAGTCCGTGTCCGAATGCGCGCGCTCCACCGGCTTCCTCTTGCGAAGCGAGCGCGCGCTGGCGCTGGCGCTGGCGCCTCGCACGGAGCGGCTGCAATCACACAACAACGTTTCTTATTCTGATAGGACATAAGGTGGTTTGTAGTTTAATCAGTAAGTGTTTTAGTTGTATACGTAGACTTATTAGTCCCTCAGCCTCGAAAAGTTACATTCTCACTGATCATTTCAGTAGAGACAAGCGGACAGATATTCGCAATTTTCTAAGTTGCTAGACTTAAAGTCGGTTTTAATAACCATGATAGCTTAAAAACTTGTGTCTGCTTGGTGCTGACCGCATAGACTGGTGATGGTGCCGGTGCCGGCGCTTGGGCGGCCGCGTGCAGACGTAGCAGCACACGCGCCAGTAGAGGAACCTGCGGGACAACACACAAGTATTATATTAGCTTGGCGCTAAACTCACAGCTGTTGGCCGTCTAACAGTCGCGCCAGCGGTCGCGCCTGGGTAAATAGTTATAGTGAAAAACATCGTTGATTGCAGTAGGTATTCATTCAGGCGCTCACATGTGTTAAGGAACTAATGTGTGAAATAAAAGTGGGCGCACTTTGATGGTTAAATAGAATGCTTTGAACTCGAATACCATGATGTTGAAAATTGAAAATTATTGCTGGGCGTATGGTACTAGTTTAAAGCACTGGACATGTAGAGTGTTGCAGAGGTTCCACCTGAAGGAGGAGGCCATGACGTCTCCGATGTTGGAGAGACAGAGCAGCATGAGAGGGATGCCGAGGATGGCGTAGAAGATGGTCACCACCTTGCCGGTCTGGGTCTTCGGCGCGATGTGCCCGTAACCTGGAACAGACATCAACATTCTTTATCTAATAATATGGTTTGCATAAGTAAAGCAAAATTCGATTCTGTTGAAGACTATTAAAAACTGGGCCCTAATTGGACTAAATTAATCAATTCACCGTTACAACGGTCTCGTCTCAAAATGACAGTTTTTGCTATTTTATCTTTGGTGAAATAAACGAATTGTTCCTCAAACGTCGATTCCCGTAACGTCGATTCTTGTAAAGGTGACCATGCCTGAATTCCCTTCACGACGATCTCGCTTTTTTTGCCGTGTGATTGTACACTGCGTCTGCGGTGTAGAGAAAACCTACAGATGACTCGTGTCAAAAGTGTCAAGGTTGCAAATATTTTATCGATCTTTCCGTGCATGGCAGCGCACGCACTATCTAGCGATTCTTTCATCTATGGACGATTCTGTGATTTTTATTTATTTATTTATTTATTAAGTAATTTAATTACTTTGTCAACAGTAAAGCACCAAATCGACAAAGAAATATAAAAGAGATACATTGAGAAAAACACACATTAGTAAAATTACACCAACAAGCTACTACTTATAACATAATATTCTATTTTAAATATTCCTATGCGTCCTATCCAAAAAAATTACATCCGCATCCCTGAATTTTGGCAAGGACATAGAGAATATACTTATCAACATCCTCATATGCACATAAACAATTAATAGCCCGAAGGGCCCGTGTGAACGGGGACTGGCTCAGGAGGTTAGTTCTTGCCTTCGGAATCGCAAGTAGCCTAGGTCTTCGGCGTGCATATACTTGTTAGGTACGTGATGATGATACCATTGTCATAGTAAAGTGATTTGTTAGCAGAATTCGGCTTCTGTTTGTTATCATTTTGAAAACCTACGAAACTTGTTCAAGTTATGTCTAACCAAAATATCAACTTTTTAATACTTTCAAATACATCGTCATCAGCATCGATGGTTCAGTGGTAGAATGCTCGCCTGCCACGCGGGCGGCCCGGGTTCGATTCCCGGTCGATGCATCTCTTTTTGCAACTTCTTCTAAATCATTTTTTATAGTTATAATTCCAGTCGTGGACCTGTGCTGACATAGAGAAATTGGGCACTCAATCCAATGTTTACACTTACGTCAGCGAGGTCCATGGCTGCCGGCGATGGTTGGACCACTGTGTTGTGTCGGCCGCAGCATTGCAATCAGTTGTTGAGATAGAAGTTATTGAGGATGTTTTTGTGTCCGACCACCTACCCTTAGTTATAAAGTGTGACTTAAGTTTTGTTGGATCTAAAATTGTTACTAGCGACCCGCGTCGGAACAGGGTGATATGGGGAGAGAGGGACAAGACACAAATAGCTAAGTATCGTGAATTATGTAACTCTAAGCTGCGTGAGATAGATTTCCCATCCGAATTTATTCAGTGCGGTCACGGATCATGCAATTTGGATGAGCATAAATTGGTGCTTGATATCTTATATGATAAAATTGTACGTGTGTTACACGATGCAGCCACCGAGACCAGTGACCGGCGCGCTGGTAGGGCATATAAAAGTAGGCACCTATGTGGCTGGAACAAGCATGTCCATGATGCTCACAGGGTGTCCAGATTTAACTTCAAAGTGTGGGTTGAACACAATCGCCCAAGATCAGGTGTAATTTTTGAACAAATGCACGAGTCCCGTAAAATTTTTAAAAGTCGCTTGAAGTGGTGCCAAGACAACCAGGAGCAACTCAAAATGGACATCTTGGCTAAGCATAGAGCGGGTAAAGATTTTGGAAAATTTTGGAAAACTACGGGAAAATATGATGTTAGATCTGGCCATTCTGTGAGTGTGGATGGAGAGAGTGAGCCAGTGCATATCTGTAAGCTGTTCATGGAACATTTTAAGGTGCCCTCTCCACTTGGCTCCACAACAGGATCCCCTCCCTCCACTGCTGGACCAAAATGTCTAGGGCAAAAGCCACTGTCGTCGATGTGCTTTACTGCCAAGCAGGTAAGAGTGGCCTTAAATAAAATGACCGGTGGCAAATCTCCCGGCCATGATGGTCTCAGCGTGGAGCACTTGAGACTGGCGGGGGTTCATCTACCGAGGGTTCTCGCTCTGTTCTTCACAATGTGCATGAGTCACACATATTTACCACATGACTTAATGAAAACTATCGTTGTGCCCATTGTGAAGGACAGAACGGGAGACGTATCGGATAAGAAAAATTACCGCCCTATCTCACTGGCAACAGTCATCGCTAAAGTGCTGGACAGTGTGCTTAATTCTTACCTAGACAAATACTCAGATTTACATGACGCTCAGTTCGGATTTCGATCCGGACTATCGACTGAAAGCGCAATCGTAAGTCTTAAGCACACTGTCCAATACTATACCAGCCGAAAGACGCCGGTATACGCCTGCTTTCTTGACCTATCCAAAGCCTTTGATCTTGTCTCGTATGATGTGCTGTGGAGAAAGTTGGAGAGCAGGGGTGTACCGGTAGAATTGCAGAAGTTGCTTCAGTTTTGGTATGCCAATCAAACCAACTTTGTAAGATGGGCAAACTCACTTTCAGATGCATATAAGCTGGAGTATGGTGTGAGACAAGGGGGGCTAAGCTCTCCAAACCTCTTCAACATCTATGTCAATGACCTCATCGTGGGGTTGAGTAGCATGCATGTCGGCTGTAGTATAGATGGCGTCAGCACCAATAACTTAAGTTACGCGGACGATATGGTGCTGCTCAGCCCGACGGTGAGTGGTCTGAGAGAAATGTTACGTTTTTGTGAAGCATATGCCACTGAGCATGGTCTCATGTATAATGTTAAAAAAACAGAGTGCATGGTCTTTAAGGCCGCCGGTAATTATACCGTCAATACCAATTCTATTACCATGAATGGCTTGGTCATTAAACGAGTATCGAAATTTAAATACCTGGGACATATAATTACCGACGACCTTAAAGACGATGCGGACATTGAGAGGGAGCGTAGAGCTCTAGCAGTGAGAGGTAATATGGTGGCTCGCCGATTTTCCCGTTGTACTGAAGAGGTTAAACTCACGCTTTTCAAAGCTTACTGCCAGAGTATGTACACGGGAAGTCTGTGGGTCAACCATACAAAAAAGTCGCTAGCAACTCTACGCATCCAATACAATAACGTTTTCAGGATGATGCTGCGGCTTCCTTGCTTCTGTAGTGCATCGGGGATGTTTGCGGAATACCAAACCGATGGTTTTGACGCAATTATCCGCAAAAAAACTGCCTCCCTGATCCGCAGAATACGGGACAGTCGCAACAGCATCCTGAAGACTTTATCAAATAGATGTTCCTCTTCATTCTGGGTAAGCCTTATCCGGAATGCGATCTAGACCCTCTCTACTTATATTTTTATACATTATACTAACAACTAGGTTAATTCTACTTTAATTTTAATTTTTGATGTTGCTACTAACACTCTATGGATTGTGAATTGTCCGAAATAAACGAATTTTATTTATTTATTTATTATAATTAAAATTTTAGCCATTATGGTACCTAATGTAAAAATCAATACAGTAGTTCGCGTAAGGTATTATTATTATAGTATTGAGTAGAGAACATCCTGCCATATTGGTTTAATGGGTTATGCGATATCAAAACTAGCCGGTTCAAAGAGATCACGTCAATAAAACATTACCCAACCAGATTATTAACACAAAAAATAGACATAATGATATGTCCATGATTTGGATGTGTTTTTTGTGTAATGGGTTCGATTTCCGTCGTCGGCAGAGGCGGATGCCGCCGCGAGCGAGGCCGATTCCTTCGACCTTTTGACAGCCGCTAATTCACATCAGGATTTACGCCCGAATAAATAAATGTTTGATAATAATCATGATTCCTGACAGCCGTTTACGTTCGTTTATAATTTGGTAAAGTCAACAGATAATCAAATCAGCGTTTATGTGTGTTTCTATTACAATATGGCCAGTTTTAGGCAATTATTATAATAGGCAGTATAATACAGCATCGAACCCAAGGTGGCTTGCATCACTCCGGCCTCCGGGTTTCCCCGCCACGGCCGAAGTCGCCACAGAATGACCAGCAGTGAGTCGTATGGCCTGCCGAAGAGAGTCACAGCTTCACCAATAGTTCCTAAGACACAGTCGATCGACGGCCTTCAGGGTTGGCCAGACTCTGGAGGCTGCGTCTTTCACTCGAGAAAGGTGTCGCTTACGTTTGAAACACGCTTGTCTGTCGCCTCTTAGTCGTGTGTTCAATGTAGAGCCAAGGGAGCATCCGGTGCCTTCATTGAGTCTCTACTTCGTAGGTATATTTTGCAATCATTACGTTTCATGCGTGTATGCGATATTCAAATACGGGTGACATATTCAAAAAACCTTAAAAGTTCTGTGAGAATCCTGAAATCTTTATCTATTTCTTCTGTATTATTAATCTTGGAAGGTGTATTCGGGTCAAGGAGAACATCGGGTGGCACTGAATTCTGGGGAATTTCAGAGATCGATCAGATCCCGGTAATTAGTGGTGTCTAACAATGTAGTTGGTGGTATAAAGAGGCGGCGGCGCGCGCGCAGGCCGAGTGCACGCGCGCAGCCGTCAGTCGCCGCAGAGAGGGCGCGCACCGCACTCGCATTATAATATCACTAAATCTATATTAATTTATAGTGTGAAGCTGATGATACAGTAATAATATAGATAATAATTATTTGGATACACGAAAATGAAGCTAGGTTCGTATTTTATTATTATTTTTAGTGTTTTAGTGATATTTTTCAATTTACATTAATGTGAAACTACCCTTTAATGGCACCCCTATTTAAAAGTCACCAAAATAAAATTAAAAGTATTATGTGCAGTGATGATGATTTAATAACGTGATAATTTATCAAACTGTACGCGAGAATAATTGTATAAATTAAGTAAATACCTTGTGAAAATTCTGACAAAACCTCACATTTTCACAAAAGGCGGTATCGCCTTGGCAGAATTTCGCCACCGCCGCGCCGCCCGCCCACCGCATCTGCCTAACTAGGCAACATCCACGCGTGTCGCCCTAACACATCTCATGTACACAATACATCGACGCATGTCCATCTAACTGGATAAACAAGTGTCTGCCGACCGCGCAATGTTGCGCTAATTGGCTAAATAACTAGTGTAAACTCGCACTTTGTTTATAATGTCGGTTGCACCAGTTCGCAGTTTGGCCCTTTGTTTGATGTCGGGCTAGTGGGACATTGCAATTGCATTGTTCATTACATTATTATCTATTAAATGTTGTTCATCAAAGGAATAACTTAATAACACCCGGACCGACTAACCTCCGCACTGTACCTACTGCTCTGTGACACTTGTGTGATAGATAAGAAGATTATTTCTGTACCTGGCTAGGAAAGCCACAGTGTCAAAAAAATTGTTAGATTTTAAGCTTTGAACAGCCTGATGGTGGTAATTCTTACACAATTTATTGTCTATATGGAATAAGATTAGATGAAACCACAACCAATAAATATCTGATCTCAATCTTGCAGACTTTAGTTCAAATGGTCATTTAAATATTTATGACTTGAACCAGTTACTCAGCGATACCATTCCATAGCTCGCTCCACCCGAGCCTCCCCACAGCCACGCATCACTGAAATTACGTAACTCCGCCGCGGTAGATACTTGTAATATTTACTAACTTACCTACTTGCCCTTGCTACTGCTTAGCTACTGCCGAGCTACTCCTGTGTTTTGAAATGTTTAATCTACGCTATACCTACACGCCAGTGCAGTAATCAACTATGAGTCAGCTTCGAGCACTGGCTTGTTGTCATCCCCTGATGAAGTGGATTGAACTGATGTCACGTATAATTGTCATATCGTGAGACAATGAAGAGCCCGCCCTATGACCTCGTGCTGTTGCACCGAAGGTAATAATTGAACGAGCGAACGAAATGAGCGAAGCGTCTCTGCATCAAGTCTAGCAAAATTTGCGTTTCTGTCAGTATGTCCGTACTCCTCACAGGTCGTTTTTACAACCGATGAGTACGAATCTTGGTGTGGTCGTCGGGGTTTTTTGATTAAAGGCGTACTTCCTCCAAAAAAAGACAAATCGGGAGCTTTAGAATATCTCCGCTGTCAGAGATCTGATTACGATGATTATATTTTTAATTGAAAGGTAGTAACTTTAAAGTGTTCTCATAAAAATTTGTAAACACGAAACATTACATGGATGATATTATTAATATCATCCATGTAATGTCGCAAGTTAATATAATTAATATCATCCATGTAATGTCTATAAATATTAGCTACAGCAAAGCAAGACGTGCTAATCCTCGGCAGAATGTTTATGGCAACGACCGTGATATTTGGCGGTGGGTTCATTGTCGGCGTGAGAGCAGAAGGAAATACCTTTTGTTTGTTTCGTTTATCACAATCTGCAAGGTCCTCCGCCGAATTGAGAATCCTTATGAATTCTTTACATTCGTCCTTACATTTCATCAATTCAGTCAGATGACTAACACCGGTTTCCTAGTTCTTTTTTGATTTATTCGGAGATAATGTTGAAGAATGCGTAAGCGAATGACCCGTAGGGCAGGGACCCACCCTACATGCGAATGTATTGCAGGTGTACCTGCAATTCTAAAATGACAACTGCATGAACTCCACAAACGATGCTATAATTTTTATCGAGTTGCTAGTTCACACTCACCCACTTCTACATCATAATGTGGTACTACCACATTAGGGATGCAGGGCGGAGGTAATCTACGCTAAATTTGAATGTGATCTCTTAAAAAATCGTAGAGAACAAGCAATGTTCAGATCTTCACTTACAAAGTGTCGCCATAATAATATAAATAGAAGCTCTGTTCCATGACTATTAAAAATGAAAGCTTGTTATTATTTCCAGGAGTGTGTGCCACAATGGTGGTGCTGGCGGCGCTGAGCGGCGCTGGCGCAGAGGAGTGGCGCTGGCCCGAGGCGCAGGCCGCCTCCGTGCGGATCGACACCAAGGTCCGCTTCATCGACACCGACAAGGACAAGTAAGAATCCTCTCTGCGTGGCACAATCTACAACTACAACCATAAATAAGCCTTTAATCTCCCCTTCTTCATAAACGGTCATGTCTACTTGTGTAGTATAATTAATGTCATCATCATCATAGCATCTCTTAAGTCACACACTGCTGGTATACCCAGCAGTGTGTGACATAGGCAGGCATCCCTCAATCTTTGACAGCCTCTTCTGTCCTGTGATTTTTGCATCTATAAGCTTGACCTTGGCTACCACTCGGTCACAGCTTTGGTCCGCCAGCCATAACCACGTCTACTCAGGAGTGTCCTGCCCATTTCCATTTTAGGTATATCGCCCGGTCCCTGATGACGTCGCAGACTTCCGTCCGACGTCGGATCTCCGTATTACGTACCTACTCGTTCTAAGAGTTTCCTTAGTAAGCGTCCATGTTTCGGCACAGTACGTCATTATGTGGTTAGAGAAGCTGGGTTTTCAGGCTCAAGGGGATTTCTTTCGACCGGAAGATGTCCTCCAACTTGCCGAAATCAGACTATCTAATCTGGATCCGTCTAGAAATCTCTTTTCCGGATGTTCCTTCTCGAAAGATGGAACACGCCCAAGATAAACCTAATGGTTAACTACCTCTCATTTATCAGTAACATTTTTACCAATTAATTAATGTATGTATCGTAAACTTCATGTATGTTGAAACTTGCAAGCATGGTTGTAGCCGGCGGCCTTGACTTTGGCCCACTTGCGCGCGCGCAGCCTGACAGAGCTTACTGTCCACTTGTTGCGCAAAGCTCGCGCAGTGACGTCAGCGCGCTCCATACTTAGCTGTGGGAAGTTTATACTGGGCTTTTATGTCTACACATACATGGTACATTTCGACTTGATGTATTGCATGTACTTCATTCACTCTAATAGGTGCTAATAGCTTGCTTATATAGGTGCTAATACATACCTACGTATGACTCGAAATCATTCGAAATCTATCATCGAGTTCGCAAGAAACTATCGGATCGTTGTTGATAGGAACTAAACGAAAACGAAAAAAGTAATCGCAAGTTAATTTGCACAACCCGATATTAAGGACTGTGGGTCGGCAAGGATTCCAAGTTCCGGTGGAGCGCGCCGCTTCCTTGGCCTCGATAGTGGGTCGTTATTGTTCTCATTACAATGCATTGTGATGCCACTAATCGCTTGCTCTGTACCTAACTACTACTAGGTATTGTAGGTCTGAAGATTGACACCAGAATGGGTGCACTTGCGTCACTCCAGCGTCACTATTCTGCAAGCCCTGCGCAACCTGGCACGTCTGTCTCTGCTCAAGTGCTCACAATGTTCTAGCACCCTATACTTCACCTGTTTTTGATCGATCAATGCCTGTTCTTTTTCACAGGGCAGAAGCCTTTATTCACAAAGAAAATTATAATATAATTAGTATTTATAATTGAAACAATTGAGCTAACTGCAGACTGTTGCAAACAATCTACAGGTAGCTCAACTGATCCATATCAATACCAGTCGGAAGCGTCCCCAAGACGCTGGCTGCATTGCCCCGTTGTATGGCAATGCTGATGCGCTGTGCCAGATACTGACCAGCTCTCGGGTCACGCGTCGCTTCGACCAGACGCTCAGATAAGTTTTTAAAAACCCGAAGAGCCTTGGTACCCCACGGTCCTGTTCTTAAGTACCAGGAATGATTTATTAGTTCTTTTACCACATTATAACTGGCGAGAATCCAGAAACTAGACAATTTAGGGTTCGCGATTGAGAAGCAGCTGTTGTTTGACTGTTGCTCGACAAATGAATGTACCAAGTTATCTAGAGGATTAAAAAGCCTGGGCCGAGTTTTGCTCCAGCTCGAAAAATAACAACTAACAGGCTAAAGGTTTCTTCGTCGCTTCTTTACTTTAGTCTACATGCCGAAGCGACAGAAATCAAAAATATCAGTTATTCCCGTGTCAGTGTTTAATTTTATAATTTGACCTTTTCTAAGTGTACATTTATTGGATTTTTAAAGAGTTTTTGATTTGATTTGAGTTAATTTGTGTGCCCTAAAATTACACGATCAAAACAGCTCTTTCGGCAATCGCGTGATTTAAAAAAATCACAACGAGCTCTAGATGTTCGATTACTACGGCGGATCATTTCCGTTCGGTTTCTACTCCAATCAAGGACCATTAAGTATCTACATAACACTGGTTTGGTTTCGCATAAAAACAGTGGCAAAAACACGAGATCCGAAAATGTACTGGATGTTGAGTCGAGTAGTCGAGCGGGCGATGCCGATACAATAACTTTTGTGTAAGCCTCTTTGGTAACGCGCTGGTTGATAATAGGTAGGTAGGTACCTGCTGCCACTTACTTCTTTGATTTGCAACACGTCGCGTCGGCGACTGATTAATATTTCGCAAACGTTACAAATAGTAATCTAAACCTTTTACTTTCAATAAACAACGATATATTTTTGTGGTCTTAGGAATAGGTATCGAAGCCATATTAAGCACCAATGACCACATTTCATGCACTAATGTTTAAATCTGCTACTGTTGTGAGTATGGGGAACAAAGCCCTAAATTACATAGTTGAGTAATTTGAAAATGAACACAACTAAAACCAAATTCATGAGACCAGTGAGTGACATATAATAACAACATTAAGCATAAAATTGATATTACAATAAGGAATAACAATTGACAGATATTTAAATTGTAAGAATCAAATAGACACTGTTTGTAAGAAAATTAATAAATATATATTTGCACTCAGACGAATAAAGGGTGTAGATAGAGGATAAAGGAAGCTATGTGGTGCCGCTTAGAATTTGCACCACTCCAACTCTTCCCGCGGGTGTCTAGAGAGGCGACTAAGGGATTTACACCGGGGGTGGGCAGCAGCGCCCCCTCCTGAACAATTCTACCACCAAACTGCGATTCCCAACCCGCATGCCCAGCGTGGGGATTATGGGCACTACCCCCATGAGATAAAAGCCAATAAGGAGCTTATCAGGAGAAGGCCTGCGTCCAGCAGTGGACTAATACAGGCTGTTGAGGTTAAGGATTTTGTTTTATTACTCTTACTTAACATTAGTGCATGAGCTTGAACAATGGTCCTAGATGTCTATGGATTCTCTAACGACATTGTAGTGAGGTTTCATTGATTGAGGGACTCATGGAGAAGGATTTCTCTCGTGGTAAGTTATAGCGTGGACTATAGACAGAGGAAACAAACAGACATTCAAAGTGTCACACACCAGTTTCATTAGTTTTTTTTGTCCTTGAGAAAAGCAGATGGCTGTTTGAAAACGGTTTTCGTAGTGAACTTGTTGAATTGAAGTTGAAATAGTGCTGTTTATGTTCCAGAAGACATCGCGAGCCCGCACTAGACGAGGTACCTTTCAAGGAGGCCGTGGAGACCGAAGGCTTCTACAACCGGCCGCGGGGCGCCGGCCGCTACCCCGTGCACGTGGAGGAGCCCCGGCCTGCGCCCCCGACGCTAGAGCGCCAGTACATATACCCCAGGTCAGTACAATACTATCACTTCTCTTCTACAAGTTTGGCTGCGGGGCGCCGGCCGCTACTCCGTGCACGTGGAGGAGCCCCGGCCTGCGCCCCCTGTGCTACATATACCCCATGTATTGGGAGGGGTCATGGGCTACATTTCTCCGATAGAATCAATGTCCTAAGTCCTAAGTGTCACGGTTACTGAGGTATTATTTTTGAAGTTTTTTGAATATCACCCATAACTTCGCCTTTAAATCGTCATAATCTTTTTTGTCGGCGGTTGTCAGTCACAAAATAAGTGTCCTGTATTTGCAGTATATTTATTCTAAAGAAGTCAGATTAAAAAAAAATCAGAACATTCAAAGTCAAAACCCTGTCAAAAAGTTATATAATTGACAGCGTCTAAATTCATAAAAAAAAACTAAAAGTCATGTTGAATTTAACCTTCATCAAAAATAATTATTTGTTCAACAAGTGGGCAATACGATTTTTTGTTGAGCGTGCCTATATTAAATCCCGAACTAGCGAAGCAGTCTAGAATAGCGCCACGAGCGTAGCGAGTGGCTCTAAAGTATTGTGCTGAGGTAGCGATGGTTTAAAAGGCCCGAAACGAAAAGTATTTACTCTACCTATAAGTAGAGTACCCTTGTAATGTAAAGTTACCTACCTTCACAAGAACAAGACTTGGCTTAGCTCCTTATGAGACCTGAAAACTTTTTCGATGCTTGTGACTATAAATAATTTTGAAGAGAATAAATAGTAGTACCTATTTAACTTAATTCAGCAACTTTTCCCAGAGTTATTTCTGATAGAACAGCTCGTGGAAACTCTGGTCTTCAAAATCTATGTCATGAACCGTTTATTTTCCAGGAGAAGTGAGTATGACAA
Organism: Eupithecia subumbrata; assembly: GCA_949316285.1. Taxonomy (NCBI): domain Eukaryota; kingdom Metazoa; phylum Arthropoda; class Insecta; order Lepidoptera; family Geometridae; genus Eupithecia; species Eupithecia subumbrata. The sequence goes on along the minus strand of OX438640.1, from coordinate 7,961,193 downwards.
CGACGGAACCCTAGACTCGCTCCAGTACTGCAAGTGCGTCTCCACTCCGGAATGCAACCCCAATGAAGACTCCGCGGTGAGATATACGAGGGTTGCTGATATGACTTTGTACAATACTATAATTTAGCCTGTTTTAAAAACGATAAACCTACTTCAAATGCTTCTAGTGGCCACATCTAGTTAAAATTCGAATGAAATAAGGTCTCGTTTGAAATACGAAATACGAGGTTTGGTTTCGGATCTCTAAGAAATAAATGTCAAAATCATTTTCATGACCCGTCTAGGGTCATCCATTTAGAACGGATCGGTCATCCGTCGTTTTACCGCCATCCGTCAACTTTGTCGTCTCGTCAAAGACAATAATATTAGTTAAAATTATTTATTATGTATTAAGTAATAAATTGCCACCTCTCGAAATTCAAAACTCAAAGGTTATAATACCGACTATGAGAAGTAGTTCCTCGCAGCATCCGCAGGGGCGCGGGCGTCGCAAGCGTGTACACGTATGGAAGGAAACGAAAACAATAATCGTCTTCATAAACTCTGTAGGTAGGTACTTGAAACAACAAATCTCTTAAAATGCATAAAAATGGTGACATTTTCGTTCAGTAAAATCATAGGTAATTTGTGGTTGTTCCAGCGAGCTTGTGGATCGGGCAAGTTCCTGTGCTGCTACAAGAAGCCATACCAGGGGAGCCAACAGAACACGGGTAGGCATTCCACGATCACATCTGTCGGAGGAGGGAGGGCGCTTCTGTTGGGAGTCTCATGAGGAACGTTCCGTTTGCAGAGTACTTCAACGAGATCGACGACGAGCGGCCCATGCTGCTGCCGGGGCGGGAGAGCATCGCGCGGCCCTTCCCGCCGCCGCCCGGGGGCTCCGCCGTGCTGGTCGGCCCCCAGGGGCCTACGGGCCGCGTCGGACCCGACCAGAACAGGGCATTACAGGTCGGCCCTATCACTTACGGAACGCAGAAACCTTCGGTTTTAGTCGGGCCTGGTGGCCCCACGGGGGTGATCGGACCGGCTGATGCGAACAAAGGCCTGCTGTCACCTAATCTACCGATAGACCCCATCCACCCCGAGGAGTCGGCACAGCGTGGAGTGCTAGTTGGCCCGGGAGGCCCCACGGGGATCATCGGGCCGCAGGGGGGGTACGGACGCCGGGGCGTGCTCGTGGGGCCCGGGGGACCCACCGGCTTCATCGGCCCGAGCAGACCCACCTACGGAGGGTTCTACAACCCCGGGTACGGCCGGCCCATGGGCCGCGGCCTGCTCGTAGGCCCGGGTGGCCGCACCGGCACCATCGGGCCCGGCCGGGGGCTGCTCGTGGGCCCCGGAGGACCCACCGGTATGATCGGGCCGGAGGGCTACTTCGGTAAATAGTCCGCTGACAAACGCTGTGAGTGTGACTCATTAATGATCGACGTTATCTGTTTATTGTAATCAAGTGACTGTTAATGTAAATATTTTGTAGTTCAGTACTGAACGAGGCCGAGCTATCGGCGCCGGTAGAAACGGTTTTCCTTGAGAACATTTGTGTAATCATTTTGACGTCATTAGTTCACAATTTCTTGATACCTATTCCAAAACCAATATCGAAAAACTACACGGCACCAAAAGTTGTGAACTCCTACATAATTTAAAAAGTAAAAAAATAGGTAGGTATGTAAGTAGATAAGCAAGCACGCGCTTTTTATAAAATAGATGTGGAAAATAAAGATTTCTTCGTTTTATATGCTCTCCTCTAATAAATGTGCCAGTAAATCTTGGCAATTATTTACAAAAGCTGACTATTCATTCATCATTCGAAAAAGAAATAGCGAAAGGCCGATTCACACATATCAGTGAAGTCACAGTTCCGGCACAGTACCGTCACCGTTATAATTATTCTTTCCTATATTATTTATGAACTCGTCCACACCTGTCAGTGTCAGTGATGTGACGTGACCAGTGCTCTCAGTGACAGTTCATTGCAGCCGGCGCCGGCAATCACGGACTTAATCGATATTTTACTACCGCGGACGCCGCCGCTGCATCAAAAACAAATGGAAAACGAGCGATTGATCGAATTGGTTCGTGAAAATACGGCTCCTGTAAGTACTGACATGTGTGAATTGAAGCACTGCCGTATCACTGTAGCACTATTACGTGCCGTGCGGACGCGTTGCCGGAACTGTGACTTGACTGATATGTGTGGATCGGCCTTTAATCCGTGTGAGAGCTGGCGGGCGCACTCTTCCTGTCAGAAATACGTCGAATTATCGTAAAAATAAGAATTCTCGGGAATAAAGAATTGACGGATAGCGTCTGGCGCCGCGCCAGCGCGCGGGGCCGCCCGCCGCGCCGGCCCGGCGCCTGCGCACCTACGGTACACGTTACACGCTCCTAGGGCTTTGCATACCTACTTCGTCAATATAGCAAAAGACTCGATGCAGTTTTTACGAGCCGAAAAAAATGGCGTATTAGAGTGGAGGCCTTCATCCAACAGTGGGTGATCATGATCACGTATGAAACAGGGTGCCACGCAACATGTGTTCTGGAACCCGAGGGGATAAACTATTGAAATACTTACAATTTTTTCAAGTTCGAATATTTTTTAATTTTTTGGAAAAAACGGTTCCTTTGTGTGTTCTTTTTACACGGAAACTTCAATTATTTAACATTATAAAATGATTTCACAAATGTGTTTGCTCGTTTTTTAGCAAAACCAGTAATGAAATATGTAATTACAAAAAAATATGAAGATCCCTTGAAATTTTTAATATTAGTTTACGCGTAAAAGAACATGAATATTGAAGACTTCTTTAATTTTGAAGACGTCTTAAATTTTTCACAAAAAAAAATATATAATTAATTTGAATAATATGAATTTCTTTACCTGAATGCACCAAATACAGAGAGGAATTCTTAGACGGGGAAGTAAGGGCAGTAACTTCACCGTTGAAGCTACATGTAAATCGTCTTAGGTAGTATTCACTGATTTAAAAAAAACAGATTTCGAGTAAATGGGTGTTTTAAAAAATCTTTTTAGATGCCAATCGATCCTGTTTCTTACACTAATCAAAAAGTTCTTTGAACCTAACTATAAGGTTTGAGTTCTAGAAAAGTCAGAAAATGCAAAAAAACTTTTCCCATTCATTTTTCTAAAAAGGATGGGTAGTTTCCTCAAACCATTTTGCCCTTACTGCCCCGTCCAAAAATTCCAGCCTGTAGATAGAGATAGGGCTTACAGAGGTATAGTTCAAAGTGGCAGGCAAGTGGAAGAGGAGACCTCACCGATGGTGGTGATGACGATGATAGAGTAGAAGAGCGCTCCGAAGAAGGTCCACTGCAGGTGCTCCTGACTCTCGTTGCCGTCCCAGCCGCGCACCTTCATCTCCAGCAGGATGGCATTCTCGAAGTCCTGCCGGCAGACAACCATCCAGTGTTCAGAAGGAATAAACATAGGCATTGAAAATGCAATAGAACTTTTAAATTTCCATAGAAACAACGGGTGCGAAGCCGCGGGCAAAAAGTAGTGTTTCATAAAGTGTGTTTATATGATTATTTTACAACAGATATTTGCAAAGGCTATGAAAAGTAGTAGGTAAAAATATTATATTGCTCTTCCTTATTTCATAATCACTGTAATAAGCGGCCTATCTTAACAATGCATCTGCGTCACATCTCTATTGTAATGTAATTTATGTATGTTCTAGCAGGCTAGGATGTAGGCACAGCGCAGTGCGTCACGCAGCGGAAACCATCAATTAGCTGAGCTGCTGAAGGATGAAGCAGATTACTGTCAGAAGTAACCATCACGTGCGAGATCTTGCGATGCTAAATGCGTATGTTTCTGCATCTTTACTTAATTCAGTATAATTAACAAGCTAATTATACAAATCATCGAAGACGCCTATGGTTGTTCTTCGACAGCCAGTACCTATTATCCTAATTAGAATGAATGCACCATAGCTGGCGAACTCGACGCTCTCGATAAAGCTAAAAACTAAATCAAAATCGATTCGGGCGCCATGGGAGCGCCATTCCATGGGAGACACAGACACCCGCACTGAAGCACCTAGTCGTCTTTGATGGGAGACACAGACACCCGCACGGATGCACCTACCCGTCTTCGATGGGAGACACAGACACCCGCACGGTAGCACCTACACGGGCCACCTTGTGTAGTTACCTTGAGCATGTCCACGACCTCGAGCGTCCAGTTGGTGTGGTTGAGCAGCAGCGCGCCGCGCGTCATGTGCCAGATGCTGTGCGTCGTGTTGCTGCGGATCTGAGATATGTTCATCTTCACCTGACAACAAATATAACAATATAATACATACATACGAAATATGACGGGAAATTAACCCATGTCCCACAGGGTTCACAAGCCTTGTGAGACTTGGAGTTCGCTTGAACCATACACTTCCAATCATCGCGATCTCTTGCGACCACCCCCACTACTACGTTTATAGACCAGGAAATATTATCATGTCAAGTTGCAATAGGTAATAATAGTACTTTGAGTGTATACAGAGTGCCATTGAAAGGGTGTACAAAGCCGAAAGTTGGTGATTCTGGACCCCGAGGCGCGAGGGGAACAACTTGTGAATATTAGATTTTTAGAATTTCAATTTTTTTTTTTTGCAATAGTAATATATGTTTCTTCCTATTTGTGTTCAATTACACTTTTACACGCACATTACAAAAATTTTCACAACGTTTTCTGCATGTTTTTCAGCATATCAAGTGTTTTGTAAGAAATTATTTCAATAAAATTATGTGACTCCTTTGAAATTTCAAAACAATAGGTAATAGTAATGGCTAAGCCTTTATTCACAAAGAAAATTATAATATAATTGGTATTTACAATTGAAACTATTGAGCTAACTGCAGACCGTTGCAAACAATCTACAGGTAGCTCAACTGATCCATATCAATACCAGTCGGAAGCGTCCCCAAGACGCTGGCTGCATTGCCCCGCTGCTGTATGGCAATGCTTATGCGCTGTGCCAGATACTGACCAGCTCTCGGGTCACGCGTCGCTTCGACCAGACGCTCAGATAATTTTTTGAAAACCCGAAGAGCCTCGGTACCCCACGGACCTAGGGTCTCGACTCCAAGAGGAGCAAATGTGTAGGCTCTGACGAGACCTGCATAGTGATGGTGTATGGTAATAGTTAAAAACATGAATATGAAGAAAAAAAGTAACATATTTTTTTCAAAAAGTACAAAAAACCGTACGGTTTAATCGTCCCCTTTTGGCTTAGTACACCCGTTTCGTGGCACCCTGTACGGATCACTTGTCTCGTATAGAAATTGTAAACATAAAAGGTTGAGGATGAGTGATCAAGAATAAATCAGATAAGACTTCATGAACAAACATATGTACATTGGATAGGTAGGATAGAATTTAGTAAAGTTATTTCGACAATGTTATTGCTTGTGGTATATTCCCGGACGAAAATAGCAATTTAATGAAAGAATGGAATGCGCTTACTAAGAACAAAAGAAGAAGTCGGACAGCACAGTGCAGAGGTGACGATCGACGACGACGACGTGGCGACAGGCTTTAATCAATGAGTTCACCTCGATGCGAGGGAGAAGTCGGACAGCACAGTGCAGAGGTGACGATTACTATGTAAAATTTGTACGCCAAATGGCAGATCAAAGTGCTCTTAATTATATGTCTGAACATCCCTGTAATACCTGTGTATCACAAATGAATAAATGAATTTGAATTTGAATTTGATCGACGACGAAGTGGCGACAGGCTTTATTCAATGAGTTCACCTCGACGCGAGGGAGAAGTCAGACAGCACAGTGCAGAGGTGACGATCGACGACGAAGTGGCGACAGGCTTTAATCAATGAGTTCACCTCGACGCGAGGGAGAAGTCAGACAGCACAGTGCAGAGGTGACGATCGACGACGACGTGGCGACACGCTTTAATCATTGAGTTCACCTCGACGCGAGGGAGAAGTCAGACAGCACAGTGCAGAGGTGACGATCGACGACGACGTGGCGACACGCTTTAATCATTGAGTTCACTTCGACGCGAGGGAGAAGTCAGACAGCACAGTGCAGAGGTGACGATTGACGACGACGTGGCGACACGCTTTAATCATTGAGTTCACCTCGACGCGAGGGAGAAGTCAGACAGCACAGTGCAGAGGTGACGATCGACGACGACGTGGCGACACGCTTTAATCATTGAGTTCACCTCGACGCGAGGGAGAAGTCAGACAGCACAGTGCAGAGGTGACGATTGACGACGACGACACGCTTTAATCATTGAGTTCACCTCGACGCGAGGGAGAAGTCAGACAGCACAGTGCAGAGGTGACGATCGACGACGACGTGGCGACACGCTTTAATCATTGAGTTCACCTCGACGCGAGAGAGAAGTCAGACAGCACAGTGCAGAGGTGACGATCGACGACGACGTAGCGACACGCTTTAATCATTGAGTTCACCTCGACGCGAGGGAGAAGTCAGACAGCACAGTGCAGAGGTGACGATCGACGACGGCGTGGCGATACGCTTTAATCAACGCTTAAATAGGCTAGTGTCCGAAAAATTCTAAATAGTCCGTCAGTTAGATTTATACATATTGGACATGTATTTTTTCTTTTGACGATTAAACAAAAAATGCTCAAAAGTGTCGCAAGGTGTGACGTCACGAGTCCCCACTACTTCTTTCTTGACTCCCAAACGGCGCATTGTAATGTTTTGTTTGATTGACAAAAGAAAAAAATGTATCCAATATCTATTGTTTTTTATTTTGCTTTATAATCACGGATTAAATAGAATAATATTATTTTTACCCAAGACTAGTGTCTCTGTCCCTATTGTGGCTAATTTAACTTCTACTATGGTTTTTCTACGGTAGGTAGAGTAGAGATATCTACTCTTAAAATCTGGACGCGGTTCTGAAGAATGAGAATGATTTGTGTGACGCATCGGCGCGGGCGAAGGGGCGCCAAGGAACCCTCTGAATTATTTCGCCTCAACCATGTTTCAACTCTGTTTCATCGGCGGCTGTCAAGTGCCTGCGAATATTTGTGTTATAATTACTAACACTGGCAGAGCTCACAGATTACTGTAAGGCTCTAATTTTTTTTACGTAAATAGCACGGTGAACGAAAACAGTGATATTAAATGTTGCTATGAAAAAAGCAGAGAACGATTTCTGCTGTTCAGTTTTGTTAATTTGTTGTAAGTGGAGTAACGATGGGTGAATGAGCGCTATGAAGAGTGGCTCTGAATAGGTGGGACCTAGGTACTGAGCTGACTTCTATGGATATTCATTTTATTTATTTATTTCGGAAAGTCATCTTATAATGACTACAGCGCTATAATAGGCATTCACTAAGAGATACTATCCTACTAATATTATAAATGCGAAAGTTTGTGAAATCTGAACTTTTGTCACCTAGGATCTCCAAAACTACTGAACAGATCAAGATGAAATTTGGCGTACGTTTAACTAAAAATGTACGTTAAACTAAACAGAGTTTTTAATAGGCTACTTAAGCTTCGCACGCGCATTTTCGGTATAATAATACCGAAATCGATAGCCGCGGTCAGAAGCTAGGATACATACATATATGTGAATGTCTATTATTAGTGCTCTGTAGTTATAATAAACTCTACAGACATTATTATAGATACTAAGTAATCGTCATCAAGAGGTAGTCGGCCTGTAAGTGACCGCCCACGCGTGGAGGAGGATAGTCGGAGACAAGCGTGATGCGTTTGTTGAGCTCCTTGCTGTTGCTGCGCATGGATTTGATGGTTTTGTTTGATCTGGATGAATGTATTTAGACCACCATGAGGCTTAATTTCGTGACAGAAGAAACGATCATTAACTAAAGGTAGATCCTTACAGGTTTGCTATCACAAATATGAAGGTGTGCAGAGGTTGAAAGGTATGGCTATTCAAAGTTGTAAGAATTTCTGTCAGAAATCGACTTAGGGGAAGTTTTAGGAGGTAGGGTTTTAGGTTTTAGTAGTTAGAAAGAGAAAGACGAAGCAAGAGTGGTACCTCTTTCTCATGTTCCGCCTCCAGCTTCTCGAAGGTGACCGCCCCCAGGATGCAATAAGCCACCACCAGGCTGATCATCACGAAGTGAGAGAACACCACCGAGCACAGCTTCCAAGTGTAGTACAGGAACTGGGGACCACACCACCACTACGTCACCAACGCTAACAGGCATCATCTTAATTGTAAACTGAATTCTTTAAATATATCTATCTCTATCTACATCAATAAAATAAATCTTTTTTTTTCATATGCGTCGGAGTGTTACCCGCTGCTAGGTATATGTCTCCCCACTTTGTGCCATCCACCACGGTTCTGCTTTAGACGCTTAAGTTTTTTTAAACCAAGGATGACCTTGTGATGGGAATCGAATCCCACTTTTGCCTCGAAAGCAGCCACATGCACTCACTATTCAAGGGATGGGCAGCTCGATAGTCGAAAGCTTCTTTTTCGACTACTGAAGGATTTGCTTTAGATTTATAATCTGGTAGAGTAGAGACACCATTAAAGTCAATTGGACCTTGTTGAGTAGCTGTTGCCGTGTGGTGCCGGCTTAGAATTTGCAACACCCCTACTCTTCCCGCGGATATCGTCAGAGGTGACTAAGGGATATCCACCGGAGGGCGGGCAGCAGCGCCTCCTGCAGAACAATTCTACCACCGAACCGCGATCCCCAACCCACATGCCCTACGTGGGAATTACGGGCATTACCCCATGAGATAAAACACAGTAAGGTGCTTATCAATGGAAGGCCTGCGTCCAGCAGTGGACAAAATATATGGTGAGGTGAGGAGTATTTGTTTGTATGATACCTACCTTAGCACACTTGCTGGGCGGCGGCAGGGCGTACTCCGGCCGCTCTGGGCGGAGCTCCCTGCGCGACATCTTAGCTGCCTCTCGCTCGTCTAAAGCCTCCGACCCACCGACCTCATCTGACGAACACTCTCATAGGTATTCCCCGCTCACTTCACCTTCTCAAACACTGACCACAACACTGCTTCTATCCTAGGACGATTTAACCACGAATGGTCGAATAACGCGTCCAGTGGAAATGTATTTGTATTTATCCAATATTTCATTACAACGCGTTTTTCTATTTCTCTGTTACAATACCTACTGACACTGAATTTTTCTTGCAAGCAGTAGGTATGTCAATGACGGATTTATTCAGCAAGGTATATGATGTTTAGATCTGCGGTGCTGATATCGGTGCGTACGCGCAGGCGGGCGCGCGTCGCCGGCACACTGACCGCTCCCTCCCGAGGGAACGCGCTAGGGTTCACACAACGCGAAAAATATTTAGATAATCTACTTACCACCTTCTACCAAAGAAATAGGTTCTATGTTTTTAAAATCGTTTTCATTTCATTCCATTTACTTGCTTTAACATTACTTAAAGAGCCTCAAAAAATAACATGTTCGAAAAGAAACTAAAAGAGCTGCTCATAAAATGTGCTCAAAAAATGTTTCTTGACGACGACTTTTCAATGATACTTTAAGCGACTCGTACGTAATACCTATGTAAATTAGTAAATTAGTGTGGTAAGTAAAGTAATTAAGTTTGTACATTTCACGTAGAAAGGCATGATACCGGGCCAGTATTTAAAAATTGACCCTGTACTCCGTTGATCGCCTCAGTGAGGTGACTCCCAGACACGGGCCGGATTGTTGTTCGCCTCATTGTGGTTCCTAGCAGACAGCAAATTTGAGTGTGCGCAAAGGTTCTCTCTCATATTTTTATTAATTCTAAGGGAATTTAGTTTTCTTGATAGTCAATTGGGACCCTATTTTACCAGTCAATTTGACATATGGTCGGACTGGCTACCCTCTGATCGTAATCAAAGACGGGCATATGAAGTTCGTTCTAAGTGTCTTTCTGAGTAGTCCTTTCAGGGTGTTCGTGAGAGTTATTTTGTACCGGATTTGTTTGAAATGAATAGCGAAAGGTATATTTTTCATTATTTTACATACTTTATTTTTTGACGACCTCCGTGGCGCAGCGGGCGAAGGTCCGCCTGCGACGCAGGAGGTTTCGGGTTCGTATTTATTTATTTATACCAGTCAACGTGGTGGTAAAAAATTAGCATATCAATAAACCTTTACTGAAAATAGTAACTCCCATTTTGATTTATCAACAGAAATAAATTTTTATTATATCTTTTCATGCAATCATTGCAAATGTGTAAGTTATTTCATCAGGTTCAAAGAAAATTAATAAAACATAGGCCTTCGCATACAAAAATTCAGAGACAACATGATTTATAAGCTCGGAGGGATGTCGCCAACCCCTGTCTGTAATGTCTGAGCAAATGGTTACTGATGAGCATGTGGTTACTCAGATGCGCATGCGCCGCCATCTTGGACATAACTGATGACAGGATTTAACTCACCAATATGATTGCTTGTATGACTGCAATTTTTTTTTTATAAAATATACTTTATAATAATACATTTGAAAATTTGTAATTTTGTAATTCCTTAATTTCCAGGGCATTCATCCTGTAAGGTCTAGAGGAAATAAAGCACTTTGATATTTAATAACGTTGAAGATGTCGACAGGAGTGCTAACAGTCCTGGAAGCTTTTTTAATTCTCAAAATACGCAATCGTTTGTTTCGTTTCGTTATTTTGAAAATTGGTAGAAACTCTAATTCAGTGTTATTAGAGTATACCAATTGGCACAAACGAAACTATTGTTATTGACCTATGGTTAGATAATTAAAACAGGTGGGGCTCGGGGCCCCGCACAACCCTAGCGGGTGATTGCGCGTGCGGTTCGATTCCGCCAGCGCGCCGCTTTACGATCAAATCTCCAGAATTCGGGAATCTGGGTCACCGACCACCGCGCCCGGCCCGGACGGTTATAGCGCACCACCACTCACTACTTACCACTAGCCGAGTCCTGGCTGCGGGTCTACATCTACCGATTAACACGTACTGCCGCATTTACAACTCCAGGAGAGATGTATTTGTGGCCTCGAATGGAGGTACAGGAGGCCATCAGTACTGGAGGTTTGGTTATTTCTTGCTCAGGCACTAAAAGATACAGTACTCGTTGTGCTCTACAACTCCTCGACATTAATAAACAAGATCCATCAAGTGCGAATGTAACTCGCGCGCCGAGGGTTTCGAACGTTTGTCAACAAATATGCGGTAAAGGTACCGGTTAGAGACTTCGCAATTTAATGAATACCTAAAAATAGTAGGTACCATCCTACATTTCAGATGGATCAATGATTGCAGCATGCAGAGAGATCCACTGGTAAATTTTTCGACTTTTTTCAAGATATTTAAAAAAAGTATGTAACTTACAGAAATTTTAAGAACTGATTTGAAATTTACAAGATGATACCTTTCATTTAACACCCCACTCGGTGAGCTACCCCACCTTTTTAAAATTATCTCTTCCATTTTAGACCATTTTCCAAAAAGCATTCTTTTACAGACTTTTCTATATTTTGCCTGTAAAATATCTACAAACGCTCCGGACATTTTAAACGGTTTGCTCTCCAAACTTTAGAAATAGGGGAGGCTGGATATTTTTTCGAGTCTAAAATATTTCAAAAAGAATGAAACCTACACAAATTTGAGAAACAGTTTTGAAATGTCAAACTAATACCTTTCATTTAATACCCTATATTTTGACTATGTTTAAAATTTTGGCAACACAATTTTAATGGAAAATTTTCATTTCATATTTTTTTCTTCAAATTGGTACAGGCGCACGAAATGTATTAATATTTTAAATTTGAAGTTATAGTATATAGTAATATTAAAGAGGGAAAAAAGGACAAACAAAGCGAGAACATAAATAAGGGTTTCGAAACCGATCTCCGATCTCGAAGGGTTCCTAAAAAGGTTTGGATTGGTATTAGGAGGAAAGTTTTATGTCAAACCATCACAAAGATTATGATATCAATTTATATTCAATTGATTTGAATTGTGAACCTTTGTGATGACTCAAACAACGTCCGCCTACATGTCGACCAACCTTTTAAATTATATGTAAAATATGTCTTCTAGCCAACTTAACGACTCAAATCTAATTTAATGAGCACATAGGTAATCTGACATTAGTTCCATTTTTCGGGAGATGAAGATGATTGCAGACGAGGGCTGAAGGTGGTGCCAACTGTAAGTGCCTACCTCCCTTTAGTACCAAGCAAATAAGAAGCAGATTGATTAAAAGAAACAAGCTTACAATCTGGATGTATAATTCAATTTTACAATTCTTACACTAGCACCAGTTGATGACAACATTATTTACCTACTTAATTAATTATCACTCTGTATTATATGTTTTCTTACTTAGTAACATATTCTCCTTCCAGAATACGTAGGAACCTTAATTGATAAATAAATAAATAAGGATATTACAAAAACTGTACGTATCTCTTAAAGATCTTTGTAATCTAGAAGTTAATTATTAAATAATAGCACATCCACAGCTTAGAATCCATTATAATCCTAAAAATAAGTTACAGTATTGAGTTACAGAGTCATCGTCTTCAAATTATTACTTAACTCTACCTCATTACTTAATTCTGCTGAATAATTACCCACGATAAAAAGTTTACGAGAAAAACATGAATAATGGACAGTATAAATAGGTGGACTGTGGTGCCAGCCAGGGTTCCTATTGTGTTGAGTCGACTGCTGTGATGAGCAAAAAATGCAAAAGCACTAATTAGGTAGTTGTACTATGACGAAAAACTTGCAGCAGCTCATCCATTTGTGACGTGCGTGAGCCGAGTCACGGCGAGTCGTCTTCCTTACAGTTACAGGCTGGCAAATAATACAAAACAAATGACGGATGTATGAACAGGCGCTAGGCGGGCGCACCAATAAAGGAACGAATGATTATGATCCGACGCAACGAACAGTGTTCGTGATGCTCAGAACATGGAGTCGTTCCTCGGAGTCGTTGTCAGTCCCTTCAAGAGTACTACCGCGGGCAGCGTCAGATCAGAACTTGGCGTCGTGCATCTGTATGTCTTGATTCTTGTCGGGCGGCGCGGCGGCGATGTGCTCCGCCTCCGAGATGGTGTCGGGCAGCCGCGCGTGCAGCGTCTCCGGCGTGGTCAGCATCAGCGCGCCTGCGACCAACGCCGAGCTGCCGAACAGCACCGACGGCAGCCATGAGACGTAGATAGCCTGAAAACAACATCAGTTCAGTCGATCTACGTCAGCCAGCTCAGTCATCAAATTCGCTAACAACCAATGACTTATCAGTAAGTATCACGAACAATTTGGATACGATTCCGATGTTATAAGTTTTTGGGTACTGTTCTTAGGGCGACTCTAGATGGCCTTTTCTTTCGACGATCTTTAAGATGTGTATGATACTGTGTGCATGATGTGCAGACGGTTCGTCTTTGGAACAAACTGCCTGTCGATATCAGGCTTGCTCCTTCCAAACCAAACTGAAGTCTCATTTCCTTTCTACAGCAGTCTAGACTCATTTCATTCTCTACTTCTTCTGTAACTTAAGATGTTATTGCAACTTAATTGGATTATTAGCTTTTTATTATAATTGTTTCCTTTGGACCTACTGTATTAGTTTTTTTTTCTTTGTAAGTAGATATTATAGATTATTTTGTATTGTAAATATGTGTGTACAAGATATATCAGTTCTGTTATTTACTTTCTGTGCATTTTCACCCCTTTTTAGGGTTTTGATGATCGAAGATCGGTTTCAAAACCCTTATGGTCTCGCTTTGTCTGTCCTTTTTTCCCGCGTTAATAACTCAAAAACTACTGCAGCTATCAACTTGAAATTTAAAATAATAATACATTTCGTGCGCCTGTACAGATTTACAGAAAAATAAATGAAAATAAATGAAAAATTAAAATGAATATTTTCCATACAAATTGTGATGCCGAAATTTTAAAAGATACCTACAGAGTCATATGGGGTATCAAATGAAAGGTATCATTTTGTACATTTCAAAATATTTTTTGAAATTTTTGTAGGTTTCATACTTTTTAAAATATTTCGAAAAAAGTCGAAAAAATACCCATTCCCCCCCCCCCCCCCCTATCTCCGAAGATTGCAGAGCGATCCATGTAAAATTTATGGAGCGTTTATAGACATGGATCTATATTTTACAGGAAAAATATAGAGAAGTTTGAAAATAGAACACATTTTGAAAAATGGTCACAAAGGGGGGGAATAATTTTCAAAAGGGGGAGCTACCTCACCGAGTGGGGTATCAAATAAAAGGTATCGATTTGGACATTTCAAAATAGTTTTTCAAATTTCTGTAGGTTTCATACTTTTTGAAATATTTTGAAAAAAGTCGAAAAAATACCCATTCCCCCCCCCCCTATCTCCGAAGTTTGCCCAGCGATCCATTTAAAATGTATAAAGCGTTTGTAGATATGGATCTATATTTTACAGGAAAAATATAGAGAAGTCTGTAAAAAGAACACTTTTTGAAAAATGGTCAAAAAGGAATAATTTTCAAAAGGGGGGCTACCCCACCGAGTGGGGTATCAAATGAAAGGTATCGGTTTGGACATTTCAAACCAGTTTTTCAAATTTCTGTAACATTCATACTTTTTGAAATATTTCGAAAAAAGTCGAAAAATTACCATTACCCACCTTTAACCGAACCACCCATTTATGCGAAGCATGCAGAGAGATCCATCTGAAATGTAGGTTGGTACCTACTATTCTTAGGTATTCGTTAAACTGCGAAGTCTCTAACTGTTACTTTTGGTACATATTTGTTGACAAACGTTCAAAACCCTCGGCGCGCGAGTTACACTCGCACTTGACGGATCTTGTTTTATATTCTTATATATTTTTCTCCATCCCAAGGTTGCCTGGGAGAAATCGCTCTCAGAGATAAGGCCGCCTTTTGTACTATGTTTATTTTTTATTTAGATATAAGATTTTTATTAATGTTATTTACTAGTACAATAAAGTGTTCATTCATTCATTCATTTTGATACTGACCAGCAGAGGCATCTGCGGCGCGATGATGGACCCGAGCCGGCCCACCATGGAGCAGGCGCCCAGCAGGCTGTGGCGCGCGTGCGTGGGGAACAGCTCCGACGTGTACATGTAGATCCCGCTGAAGGCCTGCGTGATGGTCACCTTGCCCACCAGGTACAGGAGCGTCGCCAGCCAGCCAAGCGCTGTAATGTAACACCATTCACAGTGAGGACTCCATTCAATCAAGGACTATACCGACTATTTCGTATACCGACAGCCGTAGAATACTCAAAAATATTCTACTCTATACTCTGTGTATCATGTTTTGCACGTAAAGTGAAGGTTAAGTGTAAATCTGATCAACGACCAATAAAAACTACTTCTGCTACTATTGCGAACTATTAGGAACAAGGATGTTTCTTACAACCGGAATCTAAAGTCCGTGGAGGAAGGAAACTATGTTTTTTAATCAATTTTAACAGTAGGGACGTTGGTATCGGCGAACAAAGACTCACTGTCCGGTATGAAGGGTATGACGATACAGGATAATCCGCAGACGGTGAAGGCGAACAGCAGCGTGCGCTTGCGGCCCGCGCGGTCCAGTACCAGTGCGTTGGCCACCACGGCCACCACCTCCACGCTGACCACCAGGATATAGTTGGTATACTTGTCGCCCGCCAGTGACACGGAGTTGATGGCCAGTCCGTAGAACACGAACGTGCAGGTGATCCACCACCACGAGCAGATGGCCAGCCGCCGCACCAGCACCGGCGACCGCACCACCTGCCCCCACAGACCCCGCTCCACCCCCTCGCTACTTTCAACCGGTGCAGGCTTCTCCTCCTTCAGCTGACGCATCGTCTCCTCCGACAGCGTCACTTTGTTCATCTTCGCCGCTCTCATTATTATCTCCACCGCCTCTGCTTTCTTGCCCTTTGACAACAGCCAGCGGATAGACTCCGGCAGAAGATAGATGTAAAGCAGGAACAGCAACGAGGGCGGATACACGACGAGAATGAAGGTGCGCCAGTACTGGAAGGTCTTGGCGAGCAGCGCGAAGCTGATGCCGCCTATCACCAGCATGATGCCGAGGAAGGCGGTCGTTAACACGCGCTTGTCTTGCCCGAGGAGCTCAATTGCTGAAAACCGAAAAACATTATCGTTAAAGTAAACGTTTTCTATCATAAATTTCATAGATCGAAAGATCACGGATAGACCTCTGTAAGACGCACCGTCTAATACAGTAAGATAAGCTATGGGCGAGATGATGTATTTAACGAAGATCTAAAAGACATCTATTCAACATTGTCTTGGAGAGACTCAGGTACATAATTCATGTTAGTGAAAAGGTAGAAAAAAACAGATTCCGGGAATGCTGCACTCACTGAGTATGTAGGCGGCGGGGAAGGCGCTGGCGCCGGCGACGGTCTCTAGGAACTCGACGACGACGTACATCTCGTAGGAGACGGAGAAGGCCTTCAGCGAGCCCACCGCGCCCACCAGCGTGCAGCTCAGCACGAGTGCGCGCTTGCGGCCCCAGCTGGGAACAAGCACATTGGTACCTACAGTTACCTATTTGACTTGCAATAACATCATCTCAAGGTTTTGAAGAAGTACCCACGGACGGACTTTACACTCCCTCCAAACTCTAAATATTAAATGCTTCCAGAAAAAAAGGGACTTGACTTGTGCCTTTGGTTGTCTTCCATACCGCAGCTTCAGAGGTGACAATAACAAATTTAGTGGTGATCACAACACCAGGTCTAACTTGGCCGCAGTGATACAATAGCCGGATGAAAATATAATAATATTCTCCATGTGGAACTATTCAATGTGCTTCTAAACTCACCGGTCCGAGATGTACCCCAGAATGGGCAGCGACACCAGCATGCCCACGTTGTGAATGGTGCCCACCAGCGTGCGCTTCCACTCCTGGCACGCCAGGTTGAACTGGAACCAAGCAGTCACACCGTCAATATCTAATCCTTCAGACGTACATATATGCTCGCATGTCATTCGAGTAGGTTCCTAATACGGCATCTACTTGTTGACCGAGTCATGACGACATGGTACAGCCTCTCAAATTACACAAACAAACGACTTGTGTGATGAATGACTCTGCCTGTTTGTGGACCATTCTATTGTAAATAATAATACGTGTATTGACTACAAAAAATCCTCAAGAAATTACCTCCGTCCGTACTCCCGTCCATCGTTCTATTATTTCATTGTAATCAAGTTTACAATCATTTTGTCGCATGCAGTGTCACGATCGCGGTCACGATGGCAGAGTCACGGTCATTACCGCCTGCTATGATACTGATGATTGCCCGATCGCCGAAATAATTGGTTCAGTTTGCAATTTTGTAAATAATAAAATAACCGAGGCAAGTATAATACGGCTGTCAAGGGCACCGCCCGTGCCCATGCGTGAACATGAACTGGTGCGTTGCCAAAGGACGATACTTTTTACCCAATCACAACCATTTTTATATTATTATTGCGTAATTTCATTGAATTTACATTCAACTTAAGTAGGTGAACCACATTCACACCTCAATAGGTATAATGAATTTAATAATATAATAATAAGCATCAATCCGGATTTTGGTATCTCGGTAGATGGCTAAAAGTCACCATAACTAATAAGTTAACTAATAATAAGCCCTGTATAACCAGCATTATGTATTTCTTGCTATTGCAAGAAATACATAATGCTGGTTATACAGGGCGCCACGGAAAGGGTGTACTAAGCCGAAACGGGGTGATTCTGGACCTCTAGGGAATCAATTTGTGAAAAACGATTTATTTTAATTTCGAATAATCTTTTATTATTCTAGCCAAGAATAAAGTTTTTTTTTCTTCTTATTCGTGTTTTTTTACATGCATTCTTGCATTATTTAACATTAACAACATTACATAATTTACGTTTTTTTGCTTGTTTTTCAGCAAAGCCAGTGTTTTGCCATTAAATTTACAAAAGTTATATGTAAATCCTTTGAAATTCCAAAACAATTATAACCAATGTAAGAATAACTACACGTAAAAGATCACGATTAGGAAGAAACAAGTCTCATTA
This sequence comes from Eupithecia subumbrata, assembly GCA_949316285.1. Classification (NCBI taxonomy): domain Eukaryota; kingdom Metazoa; phylum Arthropoda; class Insecta; order Lepidoptera; family Geometridae; genus Eupithecia; species Eupithecia subumbrata. The sequence goes on along the minus strand of OX438640.1, from coordinate 7,943,146 downwards.
TTGATAAGTATGAAAAAATGCCCGAAATTCAAAAAAGCCTATAACAAATTTTCTCAATGTCCAGAATCACCCTCTTTCGGCTCAGTGACACCCTTTCCGTAGCCTGTATAGTGTCGCAAATACGAGCAGTATCGACATCAAAAATCCGATACGAGCGAGCTCGTCATATGACTTGTACGCATCGCAGCGCACTTCATTCATGTGTCTCTCAGCGACCTCGCTCGGCTCCAAACAATGCTCCACTAATTACCTACCGTGCCTCTGGCTTAATCTTCTTAACGAACCATATCTGTAAATAAATAAATACTTGACAGAGAGGTTTTCTCGTGGTAATGGAAGAACCTCGTGTTTATCTCACTCAGGTGACCTACATGAAGTCTCGTGCGAGGCAGGCCTACTGTCAGGAGGCGGTGGGACACGGGGCACGTTCAACGTGGCTTCTCTACCGGACAGTAGGCAGATAGGTACTGCTATAGGTGCGAGAGCACGCAGCAAATGAAGAGGTAGGGGGTAACTTGCCCGTTTTAAAACTGCAGGGGTATTTTAATTAATTCGATTCGTTGCCGAATCGAATCCGATGGATCTATAAAACGCTTTTTTGATTTCGCCTCTGGTTGATGATCGAAACTCCGAAGCGAATCTGCTGACTAATGGCTATGTCTGCGGGCGAGTCGTCCCTTTTCTGAATGATAGTAGACCACTCGCCCGCATCAAAGATCTGGAACAAACCGGTTGACCGCTGCCCTGCCCTACCCCATAGTGAAGAGGACAATTCACCCACTAGTTGGTCGTATTTATTTTTCAAGGGTTCCAACTTCGGTTTAAGTAAACACAATGAACCTAAATTTAGCGATTATCCGTACAAAATAATATTAACAAACATGTATATTTTTGAATAATAATACGCTATGCCTATTAGCCACGCTTAAATAACCCATGGAGATTAAGGGTCCGGCGACGGATGAATTTCCTATACAAACGTAATACCATAATGATTTGTAATTTGAGCATATTTTCACCATGGTATACTATTATTTGTATAAAAAAGTATTTATCTAGGTTCCTGCCACATTTTTTTTTTCAAAATACCTTTCTGAAATGAAATTAAACCGAATCGCATTTTTACATTAAGGAATGAATGTTTTCTTAGTATTTGTGTAGATAAGTATTTTTAAAAAAGCTTGTGGCAGGAACCTAAATAAATACTATTCTAATACAAATAGTAGCAAACCATGGTGAAATTATTCTCAAATAACAAATCATTTTGGTACTACGTTTGTATGGACAATTCATCGGTCGCCGGACCCTTAATACCTACCGCTGCTGCATCTTATCCAAATTAGCACGGACGAAGCTAGTATTAAAAACGACTAATTGTTTGCAACGTAAGCACGTGGAGTACGGGTGCTCACGAGTGAGCAGGCGCGTGGTGTGGTTCCGGAACACTGCACTGATTGCCATCAACATTGTACCCTGAATGATAAGTTGCGCTGAATATATTAATGCTACAATAATTACCGGCGTGACCCTGGCTGGAGGCAGGTACAGCTACTTCAGCAGCAGGTATATAAGTAGGTACCCAGTGTCCAGCTGTGGGCGGAGCTAGCGTCACGTGGTAGGTACCTAGCCTACTAATTGTGCTGGTTCCGTCGGGTGTTGTCTCATCCGTGCCCGTAATTACGAATATCCGTACTTGCTCTATTGTTTCCTGCGTCGTCGGCGTATCCAATGAGAAAACTTGAACTAACGACTTGCTTTTGTAAAGTAGATTCTTTGACGCTCTGCTATAAATGCCTATAGTGAAGCAGTCAGGCGGAAGTTCCTCAGGTCCTACTTAACTACAAGAGTATTGAGTTGCCTCTCAATGAGCGTCCAGGTGAGTGATTCCAGATTGTCCCAACATTTCCATACTTCATTCCCTGCTGCCAAAAGACTAGATGGAAAAAAATATAGTTTTCGATTTTGTGAACCCTAAAATGAAAAGTTATATGTTTTTCCTAATCCTGAATTGATGGCTTGTGAAGCAACCATGGTTTCGATAGTTTTAACGTCTTCGTAATATTTGTAGAAGCATTGTCAACCTCGCAGGACAGTGACAAAAGTATTATCGCAAGCAAATATACAAAGATTATACAGTTTAAACTAACTTGAATCGTCAAACAATCTGATACGTTTGTAAAATGATAGGTGCGAAAATGAATAGTGGATCGTCGTGGGTCGAAAGCCGCAGGTAAGTAAGTACCTACTGCCAAAATGCAACAAATCACTAAATCATCAAATGGATATACTTATATAAATTATATTATAAATTAGAACTTAGTAGTAGGTAAGGTACCTTACCTACCTTACCACTAAGTTCTAATTTATTTCTATTATTATGATTGTAATTTTCTTTGTGAATATTATAATTTAACACATAAAAAACAAACCACTTAAAATTATTCGAAAATTATAATTAAACTATAAGAAACAGGGTTTGACAATGTTTACCTGGTAAAATCCCTAGCTTAGTCTATCCTTTGTTGAATTGTCAACCACCTTTGTGAAGAAAATAAATAACATTTTGTTATAATTAAAAAAAAGAATAGCCATGATACAATGAAAAGTAGTTCCTCTGAGTATCCGTAGGGGCACTGCAAGCTGCAAGGCGCTAAATGTAGGGAAGGCAATCAAATCTTTACGAGTTTTCCTAACTCAAAATAAGGTTATACTTGTAGAGCTAGAGTGTTACCTCAGAGACAATGGTGTTGTTGTCAGCGTAAAGCCAGCGGTCGCAGGGCTGCCAGTGGTCGTCGAAGGCGGCGCAGGAGCCGTCGAGCGGCTGCGGGCGGAGGCAGCGCGCGCGCCGCCCGCCGCCCGCCGCCGCCAGCGCCGCGCCCGCCCACACGGTGTTGTACTCTGTGCTGTTTGCCCGCTCACACTCCGGGACTAAACATCTACAACAAATATAATAATCATTCATTATTTACGTTTGTTAAGTGCTGTAGCGGTCGCGCTGTAAGAATCAACTCCTCCAGCTCAGACCATGCATGTGGTACAGTATAGCCGACTGAGGAGATCTACCAGAGGAATTGCAGCAGCTTTCTTCTGCTTTGTGTGCATGTACTGATGAATGTGTACTCCACACCTTCATCGCGAGTACCAATCCGCCTGCGCTGCGTGCTGCTTATGGTTAACTCCCCTCGTTTAGGGGAGGCCTGCTCAACATCTATCTTGATGAGTAGTTTGTGAAGCTAGGGGATTCTCTAAGGGGATTTTTAGACCAAGCCAAATTTAATTAAGCTCTGCTTAGCTTGGGGCTAGATAATGCTGTGTGAATTGTCCATAATTATTTATTTATTATTATTAATTGGACGAGGACATGGTTATTGATTAGATAGGTATGTCGAAAAACAAATAAAAACCTTATGACTACTAAATAAGTTGTTTGATTTTAAGAATAAATTAAATGGTTAAGGGTTAATTTTTTTGATTTTTGTCTAATAATCCCCTTCAGCCCAAATAAGTTAAGTGATAAAGGGGATTTTTAGATCGTGTCCGTCTAATAATCCCCTTACGCCACTAAAATGAGATGCTTACGGGATTTTTAGACCAAGAAGAATTTTTAACCTACGCACGATGTAGGCTACATCCGTTAAAGAAGAAGAATAAAGAGCTACAAACTAATTCTGATCGGATTCCGGTCTTGAAAGTAATATCGTTATGCGAGGCATTTGTGACCTTTGATCTCAATATACATTAACATACTTGTAAAATATTTGTTAAGATAACGCATAATTTTCGTTACCAATGGCCCTGAGGCAGCCCCCTAGCACATATGTACTTATTCGCAAAGCTTATAACGCAATAGGGAATGTAAACGGCGAGCGAGTTCGGCCGGTCACTCTCACTAAGGTCGACTCGAATGCGAGCGGCAGCGGAACACAACTAGCGGTTAATTTATCTACATTCGAATGTTTTTTGCATTTGACTAATTCAAATGCTTTACCATTAACACCGAACACAGCGAAAATATTTTTAAGGTTCCGTACCTTAAAAGGAAAAAAGGATCCCTCAAGGCTCACTTTGCTGTCCATCTGTCTGTAAGACCTTTTTCTCAGGAATGCATATCAAGTTGAAACTAAAATCAATTACTCAACTCTGTAAGACCTTTCCCTTCCCACCTTACTACTTTAGAGCTGTGAAAATCAGACTTTTAAGTCCATCAAAAGAGAGCAGTTTACTCGTATGCCCGCTTATTTTGACATTCATAAGGAAATCACACAAAACCACACAAAACCTATAGGGTCCTTCTTGTTGACCTAGAATCATGAAATTTTGCGAAAAGGTCGTAAAGCACAAGTAAGGGAAAAATCCGAAAGCAGTAAATTTGTAGTTTATTTACAAAAAAAAATTGAAACGCAAGGGGTCAAAAAAACCTATAGGCATGGTACTTCCCGTTGACCTAGAATCATGATAATTGGCAAGAAGCTTATTATAATAAATACGGAACCCTCGGTGCGCTAGTCCGACTCGCACTTGACTTTTTTTTAAAGACACTGGGCCACTTACGAACATTAACCTACTTATACAGGGTTATTGGTAATTCACTAACACTATGTGAACTGCAGTTTCTGCCCATCATCACGAACACGTTAGTGAAGACGCCAGGTCTTAATTCTTATTTTATTTTTTTTGTAAATAGCCTCACATACAAATTAATGTCCAAAACCCAATTAATTACTAAATACCGATCTCCCACTCCTATTTCAATCCACATCATCATCATTGGCTTATTTTACATCCACGTAAGATGATTTAAGTGTCATCATCATCAGCTTGGCTGGGAGTCAGTCGAACACACCCACACCCTCTGATAATTCAGGGCAGAGCCGTTTTTAGGTTATGTTTCAAAGAAAACCCCTATGAGCAATGAACGATATTTGAATGGAGAGGGGTACATACTAAAATCATTCCATTTCCACCAATTTTATGACTTGGAACCTGGCGTCTTCACGGACGTGTTCAGGATAGTGGGCAGAAACTGCAGTTCACACAGTGTCAATGAATTACCATACCCTGTATACAGACAGGAAATATTTTAGAATAGAGGTAATTTGAATAAATAAAAATTTAATTATGACTTCTGGTCTCTTCAACACACTAAATACTCGTTTTAGAAGCTATCTGTTGAAACCGCGAGGTAGCTCGGTTTTTCCCAAATACCTCGCTAGTTTTCCTTCTCATTTGATCGCCAATTAACATTACCGCGAATAGTTTTTGCAGTTGTTTGCGGCTGCGCTGCTGTGCCATCTCTATTTATTTACACTGTTGCCCATTAAATACCATTTTGAGGTTTTTTGACCATCCGCGTCGTTACCTAAGTATGTAGGTAAGTAAACGTTAAGTGGTTCCGAGCAAGGCTTCAGGTCACGTAGTATCATTGTGTGCGATATTGTACTTACCTCAACAACTAGACATAATGACATTTATGTTGAAAAAGTTCCTACCCGCGGCTTCGAACACGTATTCTCGGTTTAATAAATAGCATATTATCTAAGTTAGGCTATGTTCTACAGGGCGTCCCATCCCATGGCCATGCCACTGGAGGGAAAGTATCTTAGATATTGTTGATAGAAAATTTTACTGAAAGACAATGTCAATTTGATTTTAAAAACAATTTAAACTGCATTCAAAGATTTTTGTAGATTTTTGTCACCTGTCTGAACCGGGAATCGAAGCCGCCAAATTGTTAAAAACACCCGTAATTTTACGATACCGATCAAAAGATTCAATCGTAAGGATTATTTTTTCCAAATAACATAGCATCTTAAATAAAAGGAAGGCCATGAAATTTTACATATATTTAAAATAATTAGGTACCTACGTTTTGCTTACAATTAACAAATTTTAATATTTAGCAAATGCTCAAAATGTGTCCTATTCTGTAGTAGGTATACACATTTTCACTCTTTCAACGATTTCGCTCCCGGTTGATTTATCTGTATAACTGATTTATCTGTAGGTACATTAGTGAATTTATAAATCAGTTTATTATTTTATCATGCACTTTTAATAGGGAAATGATATATATTTCTCGAATAGTAATACTTTAAATGAAAAAATCAGTTGTTAGAAGCACGGCAAAGTAAAAAGAAAGGCTAGGTAAGTATTCATTTTCCTGAAATTTTGAATGTAAAATTTCATGGTCCTCCTTTTATTTAAGATGCTATGTTATCTTGAAAAAAATAATTCTTACGATTAAGCCTTTTGATCGGTATCGTAAAATTACGGGTGTTTTTCTCGCAATTTGGCGAATTCGATTTCCGGTTCAGACAGGATTGTATTCAACATCATAACTTCTTCTTCTTGCAATAAAATTTTCTATTTACCATATTTAAGATACTTTCCCTACATGTGGCATAACCGTGGTACGCCCTGTAGATATACGTTAAATTTAATCTTGATCTATGCAGTACTTTTAGAGATCTTAACTATGTAGATAACACAATAAAATTCACATTTCACAAACTTTCGGCTAATGCTAGTACTCTTCATAGACAATATTTTCAAACAAATGCCGAATTAACCATCCATTGGTGTGTTGATAAGCCAATAAGGCGCTTATCCGGGGGAGGCCTGCGTCCAGCAGTGGACCGATACAGGCTGTCGAGGTGAGGCGAGGAGGAGGAGGTGTATTGATAATTATTATGCCTGTTACTTCGTTACCAAATGCTGAGCGATACCCTTATGATGAGTATGAAACTATTTGAGGAACTAACATTGATGTTTCCTGTACCGGGAGTCAGGTCAGACGTGGTCAGAGATGAAGAGACACTCGCCGCTGATGATGATGACGCTCCGTCAAGTCGTGTTTACCAAACAGGCGGCTCCTCTCACAACAGCGTTGTTTTAAAATGAAATATAACATCTCCAATGTTGATGTTCATCAACCAAAGAATAGGTACCCATTTATTTAGTGCACATTAGCCAACGTGGGTATTATTGCTATTAGTTTTCATATTATTAAATGTCCATGTGTATAAAAATATATTGGATTGCAGAAGCGGGTGTGACTACCACGCGTGCTGTGCTGAATACAGACGTTTTGAACAATAGCTTTACAGTATATACTAGTAGAGCATTATGCTAGTATCTAGGAGCGTGTCTCGCACACACTGCAGATGCGCACGCGCAGGACCCGCGCCTTCGCCGGCAACGTCCGTGACATTAGCATGAGACTGAGCGTCGAGGATGGTCAGGTAATATTTCGCAAGGTTTGAATAGCTATGTAAGTGTAAGTGTGTTCAGTGCGCCGCAGTGGGTGACGGTCTGCTGCGACACAGGAGGGTGCGGGCTCGATCCCGCCTCAGGACAAGTGTGTGCACGATCTGCTGATATTTGTTTCTGTATAAATATACAGGGTGTTCGGCAGACCGTGTGCCGTGTGGTAACAGGGGGTAGGTGACACCGTGCACTGTGACATATTCAACGCTTCGGACAAACGAATAATAAAGAATTTTGAAGAGATACACCCAGAGAGACAAACAATAGAGGTTTTTGCTATCTGCACATATGGACATTGGGATAAGAGTTTTGTATGCTTCTTACTGCCATCAAAGTCACGTATATGCCCATCGGCATATCCAATTCTTTAGTATTGTCGTATTAGGTCTTAGGTCTTCTCGGTAGGGGCTATTTATGTTAGTATTGGTAAAATAGGAAAATATCACAATAGGTCTAATCTAGTAAAGTAGAAAGTAGAGCTGAGTAGCTAAGGTATGATGATGATGATGATGAAAAGTGATATTTATTATGTATCGACTACTTTATGATATTGATAGTTTAATTTGATTAACGACGCGACCACGGTCCTTCCTCTATCAGGGCGAATGTCAATAAATTGTTAATATTATTTGCTTATGGACGAGCAGCATACTATAGGTGCTGATAATTATGTCCTTTATCAAATTAATTAGAATTAGGTAGACGTTCCATCCACAGCAAAGTTTCTTAACCCTGGCACTTTCCACTGCCAAGTGAATATCTAACAACATAAGTCTCTGACGCCACATCGTGCGCACGGATGGTACGTGTTTAACATATCATGTTAGAGGAAACGCGTGAGACTTTCCTTAATTAAACAGCTGTTCCAAGCGAATACCAATCGCAGAATAGGTAGCCTTCATCCGGGAGCAGCGGTATCAATGTTCACCTCGAATCGTACGAGCTCGTTCGTACACACATACAGTACCTACCTAGCAGTAGGCAGTAAAAGGAATATTATCGTCAACCTTGCTTACCTTGCTGCTTGCTTTAAATCATTGCACATTTCACAACTTTATAGACGTAATGCAAGATAAGAGTACAGCTACAAATATTGTGCGTCGCTTCAACCCGAATATCCGATTCCTCTTACAGCGAGTCCCTAATCGTTGTAACGTGGGCTGTGGGTGTTACCATGCCCGTGCGCAGGATTGAAGCAGCTTAGCAGGATACCGAAGTAGGTCGCACGCGCCGGGACGGCGCGGCGGCTATTCTGGCGTCCTCGTTACTCCGCCTCGTTGAGGATGGAGGCTGCCTCCACTCTCGTTGGCGACTGGGCAGCCCGGAAGATTCTAGATCGTATTTCGTCGTAGTTTGGGACCATAAAAAAGAGTGTACGTAAATGCGACAGGTTGGACGGCTACATTCTCAAAGCCCCCATGGGGGCGATTCAAGTCCAACTATTCTCTCTCAGGGGGACAGGTCAGGGTGGCTGTTGGTAATAACGAGTCCATGTACCTGTAGGGCACGTCAGCTGCGAGGAAAACATAGTTGATCCCGTAGAGCGCGGCGGAGAAGGCGGCCAGCGCCAGCAGCAAGTAGTTCTGCAGGTGGAAGCGCCGGAACTGGCCCAGCTCCACCATCAGCCGCTCCGTGTCCACCGCCATCGCTGTCGCCGCACAACACACGCTGCGCAGCACCGCACACCACACACTCTACCCTATTGCATTACTATTACCTACTACGATTAAGAAAACTGCTTTTAGATCGTTGATGTTTTATGCGAGTGCACAACACACGTTGGTGCGGCGAGTTTGCGCGTGCGGCTGTGATGTGCCACGCGACGGTCAAGCGCGCGTCGGTCCCTGGCACTGGCTGCGCGCGCGCCGCCGCCGCCGCCGCCGGGGGCCGCTGCCCTCGCTAATGTTTGTTAATAACAGCTGACAAATATGCTTCTGATAACCGTCCATCTATGGATACAATTAAGTTGTAAAACTGAAGGTTTCCGGGAGATAGAGCAATTAAAGTGTTTGGTGCAAGCGGTTTAAAGTAGATCAGGTATTTGGTTTGCAGAGATTTGAATGTGAACGAGCTCACTGATAAGGGTAGGGAAGAGTCAGCGGCGTTCGAGGTTCTACCGGAGTCGAGTATGCATATCACGTTGGAAGTGTTAGCATTAGGTGATAACACGGTAAAGATGGCTATGAACCTGAGCACCATGAATGTTGCCTTTTAGGTAGAGTAGAGTGTTCAAAGAAACATCACGTGTAACCTTGCTTTGGAATAAATACGTAATATAATTACTCAGCTTAATTTGTATTTTAGGTAGTTAGATGTGAAAATAAAGACATCCTTGCTAAGGATTAGTTTGTATGCGTAGATTTGTTGGGCCTGGCTGGCCATGGTGATCGCCGCACGGCAAATGCGGAACTCATCTAGAAAGTAAACACTCATCATCCCTAAAGTAGATCATACACTATAGGTTTATTTAGTCAAGAAAAAACAAGATCCGTCAAGTGCGAGTGTAACTCGCGCGCCGAGGGTTTTGAACGTTTGTCAACAAATATGTACCAAAAGTACCGGTTAGAGACTTCGCAGTTTAACGAATACCTAAGAATAGTAGGTACCAACCTACATTTCAGATGGATCTCTATGCATGTAAGAGATTTTATTTAAAATAAAAATAAATGTATTAATGTTAGAAATTGTTTATTAATTATCATTATTAAATAATTTATCTTCTTAAGCTTACAGTTTAGATTTTTTTTTAATTAACACAACTAACCTCAAATATATTTCAAAAATATAATTTAGATATCCAAAATAGCAGTAAAACGCTTATTAGATTACTTAGCTTGTTAAAACTTGCAAATAGGGAGAGCTCCGCTCTGTCCGACGGCTGCTCTAGAAGTGTGCCCGCCGGCCGCGCGACCTCCTTTTATAACAGCGAATAAACAACTACCAGTTTGAAGGTTATTTCGTAAAAAAAGTCGTTTTCTGCTTGTAATTTCACTTAAAATAGTAAAAATAATACAAACTCGAATTAATACATCATTTTGCCGACAAAACAGCGTATAAAATACAGTTTTATCTCCAAAACGAGGTAAAATTATAAATCTAAACAATACAATCAAAGTAGTTTAATGTTTTACAGTATTTTTTTATTTTATTTTGTTCAGGAGCATATACACAGCTGTTCATTATGTTTATATCGTGTTTAATAATCTATCACTGCCATACTGACCAGTACTTCGCTCTCGAAGTACCAACTCTACTCTTCTTAACCTGTGTTGTCCCATACTGAGACTACAACAGTTTGAGATCTCTGACCTTGACATACTAACACCTATCACCTGCTGCAGCATGAATTCCAGTGAAGTATCAGGACAGAGATCGACCAGCAGTTAAATCTTTTTTTTTTTTTTTTATTATATTCAGTACCTTGGCATGAAGGCCCTGTCACCACTGCAAATGACATTCAGGTCCACATCAGGCAAAGAATCGACCAGTGTGCTAACAGTCCATCTATGTGTATGCTCCTTGTAATAATATCCATATAAAATAACTAATTAATCATAAACTTATTTATTTTAAAACAAGAGGTGTTCAATCACAAACTTATTTATTTAAAACAAGAGGTGTTCAATCACAAATTCATCGAAAATCAAACTTACTTAATTAACTTTATACAGTCAAAATCAATCTATATAGTAACTAATATCCATAAGAAATAACTAATTAAACATAAACTTATTTATCTAAAACAAGAGGTGTTCAATCACAGATTCATCGTAAATCAACTTAATTAACTTTATACAATTCAAATGAATATAGTTATTACTGAACAAATAGGTATCTTATAATTCTAATATATTTTTTTTTTATAACACTATAATAATAATAATCTAATCTATCACGGTACCAATCAAACTGATTCTTCAAAGTCATTATTCTGTTCAAGCCATTCACCTGGCCATTTTCGCAGTTTTTCTTTAGCTATTGTTATATTACGCAAGTTATTTTGACCCCTTAACGAAAATCTATCGTTTGGTAACTCTTGTATTATTTCATAGGGCCCTTTGAATTTATGACTAAGTTTATCGTGTCTTCTATGATCTTGACTTACAAAAACAATATCTCCTGCATTATAACTTTTATTGGTCCTTCTAGTTGCATCAAAACGTTTCTTGTAACGATCAGCACTATCTCTAAGCCGCTGCCTAGCTAATTCTCTATCTGATTCTAAATTAATTAGTGGTTGTTGTGATTCATCAACCACTTCATCTAGTCGAGCTTGTATGGATGGTATATTTCCTTCTCTACCTATCAATAATCTAGTAGGGGAAAATCCAGTAGCCTTTTGAACAGTCGTGTTAAGCGTTTGTTGTACTTTCCATAAAACGTTTGGCCATTCTGATGCATTATTTATTGACGTTGTTAGCATATTTACTACTGTAGTAACATATCGTTCAACTTGGCCATTACTACGAGGGGTGCCAGTAGAGATCATATGATGTTGAATTTGCATTTCCCTAAACAAGGACTGTACTTGAGTTGAAGTGAAATTTGTGCCTCTATCCGTTATTATACTACTCGGCGTGCCAAACAAGGTAATTGTTTCACGTAAAACAGACAAAAGTTCTTGACCATTTAAGCTTTTAAGAGGTTTTAATATACAGAATTTCGTAAAGCCATCTATAATTAGGAGTACGTATTTAAACCCTTCGCTACTTTGACTAAAAGGTCCTGTACAATCAAGATGTAATGTGTGAAATGGAATAGATTTCTCAATAGGATGCAAGAAGCCTTGTTTTGGCCCAGCGTGATTTTTTCCCGTTGTACACGTTAAACAGTGCGAAATATACTTTTTTGTGAAAGCTGAAACACTTGGGAACCAAAAGTGCTCTCGAATTTTGCCTAAAGTCTTATCATACCCTACATGGCAGTTTTCATCATGGAAAAGTCGTAATAAACTTAACCTGTAACCTTTAGGAATAAATAATTTTGGTGTCGTACTGGGCTCATTTTTATAATGCAATAAGTTGTTCAATATTAAATATCTACTAGTATCAATTTCACCGGTTTGTATATCAGTCATTATTCTTTGTGTTTCCTCGTCATTTTCTTGTGCAAGTTTTAACCAAGATGGGGGAACATTATTATCGCGTTGTTCTTGGATTACGTTTATACAAGGCAGTTTTACTGGGTTACGACTCAAGAAGTCTACGTGTTTTACAAAAACCCCCTTTTTGTATACAATTTCAAAATCAAAATCTTGTAAGAAGGTCCACCATCTAGCAACGCGGGGTGATATATCTTTTTTTGTCATAGTAGATTTGATAGAGTTACAATCTGTGACTATAGTAAACTTTATGCCTAATAAGTATACACGAAAATGTTTAAGTGCGTTATATATTGCGAGTGTTTCCAAATCATATGAACAATATCTAGATTCTGCGGGGGTAGTTCGTTTACTAAAATAAGCAACAACTTTCTTTTGATTATTGACTTTTTGCATAAGTATCGCTCCATAACCTAAAGAACTAGCATCAGTATGTAATTCTGTGTTTAAATCTGGATTAAAAATAGTTAACAGTGGTTTAGAAGTTAAATGTTTTATAACGTAGTCCCTCGCCTTATCCTGCTCTGGTCCCCATTCATACCTTTGATCAACTTTTGTGAGTTTAGTTATACAGGCGGTTCGCGTTGCAAATTCAGGTATAAATCGGCGAAAATAACTGGTCAAGCCCATAAACTGACGTACTTCTTTTACAGAAGTTGGAATTGGGGACTGAGTTAGTGCTGTTACTTTCATCTCACTAGGCCTAATTCCTTCCTCTGAAATATGTCGCCCCAAATAGTCTAATTCTTTTACAAAAAATTTACACTTTTTAATGTTTATTGTAAACCCAGCAGACCTAAGTGCTTCTAATGTTTGTTCTAGATATTGTAAACCTTCTTCCTCCGTTTTGAATGGGATCAATAAATCGTCTATATATACTAATAAAAATTTTAAATGTTTTACAGCTTTGCTTATGGCTTTTTGAAAGACAGAAGGTCCGTTGCAGATTCCGAAAGGCATTTTAACACATTCGAAATGATTATCAGGAGTAACAAATCCTGTGTATTTGATGGAATCTTCAGCTAAGGGTATCTGGTGAAAACCATTTTTCATATCTATAGAAATAAAATATTTAGAATTTCCAAGTCGGTCAAGTTGGTCTTCAATAAGAGGAAGAGGGTATCTCTCTTTTTCTAAAATTTTATTCAAAGCCCTAAAATCAATACACATACGGTCTTCGGTTAAGGTGGGTAATGGTAAATTTTTCGAAATATTTCAAAAAGTATGAAAGTTACAGAAATTTTAAAAACTGTTTTGAAATGTCCAAACCGATACCTTTCATTTGATACCCCACTCGGTGGGGTAGCCCCCCTTTTGAAAATTATTCCTTTTTGACCATTTTTCAAAAAGTGTTCTTTTTACAGACTTCTCTATATTTTTCCTGTAAAATATAGATCCATATCTACAAACGCTTCATACATTTTAAATGGATCGCTCGGCAAACTTCGGAGATAGGGGGGGGAATGGGTATTTTTTCGACTTTTTTCGAAATATTTTCAAAAGTATGAAACCTATAAAAATTTCAAAGAAAATTTTGAAATGTACAAAATGATACCTTTCATTTGATACCCCATATGACTCTGTAGGTATCTTTTAAAATTTCGGCATCACAATTTGTATGGGAAATATTCATTTTCATTTTTCATTTATTTTCATTTATTTTTCTCTAAATCTGTACAGGCGCACGAAATGTATTATTATTTTAAATTTCAAGTTGATAGCTGCAGTAGTTTTTGAGTTATTAAGGAGGGAAAAAAGGACAGACAAAGCGAGACCATAAGGGTTTTGAAACCGATCTCCGATCATCAAAACCCTAAAAACAGAATTCGATATCAAAGTTGCATCGTATGTTATCTTATTCAAAACTGCAAACAACGTACATTACACATGTAATCCATTAAAATCCCATTAGATTTTTCTCTATTTTTACCAAGGCAAGACCATAATATTGTATACAATCATTCATTTATTTATTTATTGAGTTAAAGTACTACGCTAGTAATTTTACCTCAGTGGGCAAGACCTGTTTTTGCAACAAAACAAGAAGGGTGAATGACAAAAATTATTATGACGACCTCAGTGGCGGAGCGGGCGAGAGTCCGCCTGCAACGCAAGAGGTTGCGGGTTTGATTCCCGCCTCGGAACAAATTTGTGTACGATCTGCAGAAATTTGTTCCGTTGGTCTGAGTGTTTTCTATGTATAATTAAAAAAATGTCTATCTATGTATATAATTTATTAAATATATCAGTTATCTTATCTAGTACCCATAACACAAGCTTTGAGTAACTTACTTTGGGGCTAGATGGTGCTGTGTCGATTGTCGAGCATTATTTATTTATTTATTAGTTGACCCATTTGTCAAAGATCTGAATTCCGAGGTGATAACAATACCTACGAAGAGCACCTTCTCTGAGGCGAATAGATACATTGCATGCGGGTAGGTATGTATATATTATAAGATTTGACAGTAATGCTCTACATCCGATATACGAGTACCTACATAACGCTAGCCCGAGGACGACGCGGGCCGATGATTGAGCCGATGAAAGGACGAGCTATTGTAGGCGGCTCCATCGAGCATTGTGTGCTCGACGGGTCTCCGCATTGTCGCGGCTCACGTGGACCCTGGACGGGCTCGTCGCAGTAGGTACTTAATTATATAAAATAGCAATTGTAAAATGAATTTGCTCGTAACATAATGGAATGTTATATTTATCCGCGATTGTTTGAAGGTATTCCCACGGCTCGGGCGGCTCGCCTGAGGCGGCTGACAGCACGCAGCACCACCTCGGTACCAACCAGAGGATTTACCGATGGCTAGCAAGCAACCACCAGCACAATACAACACAATACACAATTTAAACAGACATAAAAGCAATACAAAAATTGCTTTCTTTTAAATTCCAATGGGAGCCATTTAATAAACAACAGGGAAAATTATGTAAGCTACCTATACTTGTTAGGTATACTTGTTTTTTGTGGATCTTATGTGTAGAGTTTGCGTGAAACTGAATGAACACTTTGAGAACATGGTTGACCTCCAGGTGGAATTCGAAGTTACCATCAGTACCATCATGCAAGGGCAGGGCCCTTTGTAGCTATTCAACACCTCAGCACTGCACAGCCACGATGCTCTTGTAGGCAACGCTGGCCGAAGTAGCATTTTCTAAACTGTGGCGCTGGGGCTATTAAATTTTGTACAAATTATAGTGGGTGAGGCAGGTATAGTT
This sequence comes from Eupithecia subumbrata, assembly GCA_949316285.1. Taxonomy (NCBI): domain Eukaryota; kingdom Metazoa; phylum Arthropoda; class Insecta; order Lepidoptera; family Geometridae; genus Eupithecia; species Eupithecia subumbrata. Next base: position 7,927,548 of record OX438640.1, on the reverse strand, counting down.
TGTAGGCGAGGATAGGGTCATACAACAGGGTCGGAAACAGCGTTATATACCTGTAGGGCACATCCGCAGCGAGGAAGATGTAGGTGGTGTGCAGCAGGCCGACCTGCACGGCGGCCAGCGCGGCCAGCGCCAGCACGCCACGCTGCCAGCGCCCCGCGCCACCCAGCTCGCGGTACACGCGCTCCACCTCCACGCCGCCAGCGCTGCCAGCGCCGCCAGCGCCCGCCATCACTCAGTGGCAGCCGGTGGACACACTCCGGGACGTGTTATTGTTTCAGGCTCGGATCAGCGTGGGAGCGCGCCGTGAGGTGATGTTTGGATAACTTTTGACCGGTCGATGGCTGAACTCTAAAACAAGGCGCCCCTGTCACAACGCCGCGCCGCCGTGACCGGTGTATGTGCTGTCCAGATAGTTGTCCGCGGATTTAATGGCACTATTTGTTTTGTAATTCCAAATATTTGGGAGCAATTACACGCTCTCAGTCTTTGAAACGATACTTAAGATTGAACGCGGTTGCAACAAGATTCCGGACAGAGCTGGCGGTCCAGCCACCGTGGGTCAGAGGCGGGCTGCGGCGCGCACGCTCGGGTCCACTCACTGTCTGCACACGAACTGCTGCGATGTCTGCTGCACTAGTCACTCGCGAGCTGCAGTCTCCAGCACCGCTAGAGAAGTGGTGGGCGCTGGCTGCAGCAGCAGTGCCGCTCGGCTGCGCCTACAATGAGGAGACATCCAGGTCAGGGCCTCGCCAATCAATCGTTCGATTACCGATTGAGTCGATTGTCGAGTGCTCTCCGCCGCCCGCCCCGCCCCGCCCGCCCGCGCCCCGCCGCCTCTCTTCACATACCAGTAGACTACCTATCTCTCACAAGGCTTTCGGTTAGTTTCAATAACATTGAACCTATGTTTAACTACGTACAGAGGTACCTGTCACATTCAATGACACTTTTGATGAGATATTTCACAATTTCAACATTCGATCAAGCTTGACAAATTAGTTTTTCAGCTCGGTGACCCTGTCGGTACATAAATGGTTAGAATGATTAGATATGTCAAATGTTCCTACCTACCTACTTAAGTATGTATATGTGTATATTCATACTTTTAAATAAAAACAAATAAATAAAATAAAAAAGGAGTTTATTCATCAAAACTATATCTAGGTTATAATGATCTTAAATATTATAAGTACTTACTTAGACACTTGATAGATAGAAAACAATGAACACTTTTGAAATAAGGTTATACAAAGAAAGTACTTATGTGACGTGCTAATGATGAAAAGGTTAAGGACCAGCATCGCTGAGTTTCTGTCTCACCTGGACAATGTCGCCACAAGTGTAGATAGTAATTGTATAATATCAATTTTGTAATATGGTTCCTAATAACAATGGGTAGGCAAGTAGGCATATAACCAACTATTTCTGATAAATAAACAGAAGCGGGTAGCCATTATGATGGTTGACACAGGTAAACGCTTTAACCAGTTCTGTTGACCTTACGAGAGAAATAACTACCTACCTAACCTAAGTCAAATATAAGTGTAACGCCTATAATCTCAGTGCTGTTTGGGAACTAATGTCCAGCAAATGGCTGATTTTGTTTAAGTAAATCTATTCCTATTTCAGACAAAAGTAGAGTATACAACGCATGCATTTTACCAGTATTGACTTATGGATGCCAATCTTGGGCCCTGACTCAAGACAATCAGAGATTGAAAGTATGTCAACAAGGAATGGAAAGAAGTATGATCAATGCCAGATTAAAGAACCGGAAAAGACTGACCGACATAAGAATGATCACCAAATTAGCAGACGTAACAACCAAAATACGCATGTTGAAATGGAGATGGACCGGCCAAACCATGAGATCCACGAGGAGGAAATGGTCCTATGAGATAACAGTCTGGTACCCACGTGAAGGGAAACGCAGCAGAGGCAGACCTACTAAGCGTTGGGAAGATGATTTGCCTAAGGGATGGCGTAGGGCATGCCTAAACCGCATGCAATGGCACACAATGGAGGAGGCCTATGTCAAAGGACAACCTGACTTACCGTACTAACCGGTGTCAAAAAATTAGTAAATAGATAATATTAAAACTGTAAAATAATAATTAAGATAACTTGTAAAAGTCAGCGATTAAAGGCTATTTTTATTTTTTTTTATCTTAAGAGCCAATTCCTGCAGTGAGAACTGAATTTTCAAAAACGGAAATAATTAGAATGGGTGGGGGGCGGGTCATTCCATTTTTGGAGGCTGCAAATCTAAAACTTACTTCGAAGCGTACTTGCTTCGCTAAGGGGTTCTTGCCGCGTCACGACTTTTCCATATAAGTTTTTTGAACAGATATTCAGGTGAATGCGTTTTTTCAAGGTTAAATATGAAGTTATAGAGTTTTAGCATGCCCCTGTTTTTCAGGTTCAGTAAATCATGATAATTTAGAAATAGAGTAATGTGCGACCTTTTTGGATCATCAAAGAAAAGCCTAATGCAAGAATTTTGAGTTCGCTGTATCTTCTGCTCATATTCTTTCAACAGACAAGGACCATAGACAATATCGCAGTAGTCTAAGTGAGAGACAACCAGAGAGTCTGCCAAACGCAATCTAACGGGGACACTTAGATGTGTTCTGAATTCATACAAAGACTGGAGACCAGCATTACATTTAGATATTTTAGATTTAAGGTGTTCTTCGAATGTCATGGTTGGATCGATCAACATTCCAAGGTCTCTCACGAGTTTAAACTCCTCGATAGTAGTATTATTAATAAAGACTGCGTGCTGGTCTTGTCTACATAAGTCAATGGGGTGCTTACTGCCCATGACCATGTATGTGCATTTTCTGGGTTAAGTAAGTTAAGAGACCATGATCATGTGACCATTTGCTAACACTGTAAATCCAGATTTAGCTTATCAAGTATTGAAATTGTTGAACCAGTTTCTGAACTAGTGCGTAAGTGTCGTATGCATACATGTGCGCTACTCTTAATTTTACCTGGATGAGTAACAAAAAAATGAGTATAAAGTGAGTAACGCGTCGGCCTAGGATTGAACCTTGAACTACGCCCCTGTCAACTACCGCGAGAGTAAATATACGTTTGGTGCCACTTTTTTTTATTTTATTCACACAGCATTATCTAGCCCCTATCTAAGCAGAGCTTGTGTTATGGGTACTAAATAACTGATAGACTTAATACAATACAATACATAGACAGATATTTTTACTATACATAGAAAACAGACAACCAGACCAACGGAGCAAATTCCTGCAGATCGTACACAAATTTGTTCCGAGGGAGGAATCGAACCCGCAACCTCCTGCGTCGCAGGCGGACCTTCGCCCGCTGCGCCACGGAGGTCGTCGACTTTGAGCTGAGCATAATAATAGTGAACATAATAAATAAAGAATACTTTATCATCGGTTTTGAATATTGATTTAGATGACAAGGCATGGTCGCAGGCGTCCCTGCCTGTCAAATTGGGAGGCTTAGGTATACGCAAAATTTCAAGTGTAGCCCTGCCAGCGTTCTTGTCTTCTGTCTACAGCACTAGTTCTTTAGTTGAAAAAAATTTAAAGCCTTCTCGTTGGGTCCCACCTGGAATGTCATTGAAAATTTCATTTTTAGACGAAGCTCTAACGGCTTGGCATAGTACTTGCCCCGATGCTGCTCCCCCAAAATCACGTTTGTTCCAACGGCAATGGGGCGGGCCTCTGTGTGAGATAAATATAAATAAATAAATAAATAAATGGAAGTCAGGACATTGGTTGAAAGCATTTCCTTCATATAACACTGGCACTTTATTGGATCCCGTAACTTTCCATATCGCAACATATCTTCGGTTGGGTGCAAGGTGTTGCGTGCCTTATCAATGCCAGTGCGGTACTGCTGTCGAACAGCTTGGTCATCACGGATTATCGTATATTAGGGCCGCCGGTCGGATATCTCGCCACGCCAGCCTTAACGACATCATCCGGCGGGCCTTTGTCACCGCTAACGTACCAGCTATTCTCGAACCGAATGGTCTGTTACGTGACGATGGTAAGAGGCCCGACGGTATGACACTAGTTCCATGGGAGTTGGGGAGGCCCATTGTGTGGGACGCTACATGCGTCGACTCACTTGCGCCTTCCCAGTAGATTGTTCCTGTAGATTGTTTGCAACAGTCTGCAGTTAGCGCAATTGTTTCAATTGTAAATACTAGTTCCAATTTATTTCTATTATTTGATTGTATTTGATTCTCTTTGTGAATAAAGGCTTCTGCCCTTTATATACTACTATAAAAACATAGACAAATGTTTGTCCGATCTGCAAATTTTTGTTCCAGGATAGTATTATTATAAATTAAAGCCTTGCTCATGTAGCGTCGATGCAATGATACATTTTCCTCCACGTTTCTCTTTCTAATGCGGTCTCTTTTACTTCTTTATACGGCATTACTTGTTCCGGGTATTCAGGGTATTTTATATAATAACTATAGTAAAAAACTATCTATCTATGTAGTGCATTGTAAAAGGTATATCAGTTATCTAGTACCCATAACACAAAGTTCTGCTTAGGTTGGATCTTGATAACGCTGCTGTGTGGATTGTCCAGCATTAATTATTTATTGACTTACTCAGACGTTGTCAGTTAGCTCAACTGTTTCGGTTGTAAGTCAATACTATTGTACTTCTATTCCTTTGTTTCTATTCTTTACTTGTAATGTTTCATATTTATATTCTTTAGTCGTCATTTTCTTTGTTGATAAACAATAGGTATGCAGATCCCAACTCTTCCCGCGGGTGTCTAGAGAGGCGAGTAAGGGATATCCACCGGAGGCAGGCAGCAGCGCCTCCTGCGGAACAATTCTACCACCGAACTGCGATCCCCAGCCCACATGCCTAGCGTGGGGATTATGCCCCCCCCGTGTAATAAAAGTCAACAAGGCGCTTATCAGGGGAGGCCTGCGTCCAGCAGTGGGCCAATATAGGCTGTTGAGGTTGAGGTTGAGGATGCAGAGAGGATTTTTTGGACGAGGCAGTAAGAGGAGGTAGGGGAGAGTCGGATATTACCCCGCCCGAGAATGCATATAGCTAGCTTGGAATATTGTTAGATTAAGTCAGTCCGTAGACGACGGACAGCGCGCACGCACACAAGACCGGTCTTACGCCTCGCGCCATATCCAGCGGTTCTCAATCTTTAACCCCAGGTCCTTCAACCTAAACCTACGCAATGTTTAAATGCACTAGCTGCTCGGTCGATTTTACCGACGGTCCCCAATGCTCAGTATGTCAGGGCCGTTTCGACTTCGGTTGTGCCGGTGTTTCCGAGCATGGATATCGACGTCTCGGAGAAAACCGCAAATCGACTTGGAGATGTCCCTCGTGTAAGAATACCGCCCGAGCACCGAGTCCATGTCCACCTACGAACGATTCCCCGGCCCCTAAATCACCTGCTCCGGCTGACATGGATGCGGTGCTGGCCGAGTTGAAACGTTTGTCTCTTCAAGTTGCTGTACTACCAGGACTAGACGAGGCTGTCCAGAACATCAAGGCGGAATTAACTGCACTCAAAACCATAAAACCAGAAATTGCAGATATCAAGTCCTCTATTGACTTCGTCGATCGTAAAATGGGTGCACTATCGGATAAGATCTTGGAAATGGAAAAAGATATAAAAACCCTTCAGAAAACAAAACATGATGTTGATCATCTGCAACTACGGGTGGAGAAATTGGAGGCCCATAACCACGAGATGGAGCAAAGATCACGCCTCAACAATCTTGAGATTAAAGGAGTACCGGTCACCAACTCCGAAAACCTCTTCGAGATCATATCTAAAATCGGAATACATGTTAAGTGCTCCATTCCTAAAGAGCAGATAAACTACGTGGCTAGAATACCTATGCGTAATAGCAAGGATAATAAAACTATTGTGGTTGCTGTTCATAGCAGATACCTAAAGGACAACTTCGTGGCCGCCGCCAGGAAGTGCACAATCACTGCGGCAACCCTTGGGATGGCTGGCAGCAGCAGAATATTTGTTAATGATCATTTAACTATTCAGAACAAAATACTGCTCAATAAGACCAAAGCCCTAGCGAAAGAGAAAGGGTACGCATTTGCATGGGTTCGTGGATGCAAAATATTCGTCCGAAAAAACGAGAGCTCGCCAATAATCCACATACGCACGGAGATAGATTTAATGAAGTTGTAGTTAACATAAGTATATGTATACACTTGATTTTCCCGACTACTTTTTTGTTGTACTACATCTGTGTAAAATTTCGCCTGGAAAGTTTGAATAACGCTGTCTCGTTCACTGGTCAGTTCTATGCACTTGCTATGCGTAATCCCACCGCACGCTTATCGCTACCCTCTATTTCGGTAAGTCGACTCGCTATTCGCTATTGTTTCTTTTGTCTTGTTAATTGCCTTTATGTCCTGATGTTATTTTACAATGTAATGTTATCGATCTGTCATAAAAATTTGCTAATTGTTCACCGAATTACTTCTAATAACTTGCGCTTTTGCTGTTATAAACCTACTCAGAGATTAATAACTAGTTATAACAATGATTAGTGCGTATTATCAAAACGTACGCGGTTTACGTACTAAGACTGCTACTTTTTATGGAAATATTTGTTTAAATTCGTACGATGTTATTTGCATTACCGAATCGTGGCTTATTAATGGTATCAAAAATAACGAATTATTTGATGACCGGTACATAATTTTTAGAAGAGATCGTAATTACGGAGCTACCAAGCAGGGGAAAGGTGGGGGGGTTTTGTTGGCGGTTCGCCGTGAACTCGCGGCCGAATGCCGGAGCGAATGGTCGTCATCCGCCGAGGATTTGTGGGTAACTTTGACCATTCGAACTCGTAACCCGCGCTCAACGTACAAGATGCATATCTGCGTAATCTACGTATGCAATGAGAATCTAGGTAATTCAATGGAGGTACAACTAACAAATTTTGCTGATAAATTGTCTGACATTGTCTTGGAAAATCCTCTCGATAAATTTATTATATTTGGCGATTTCAACATGCCATTTATCACATGGACGCCAAGTAATGACGGTATATCCCTGTCGCCGAGTAATGTGCAAGGGTCGCATCAATTTGATTTTATTGATGTCATTAATACATGCAGCCTTTTACAATACAATTCATTTTTAAATACTACTCATGGCCGCCTTCTTGATCTTATTTTTTCCAATAGTGATGTATCTATCCATGCCTGCGATTTCCCCTTAGTTCCCGAGGACCCCCATCACCCCGCAATAGTAACAGATGTTGATTTCGTACAGCTACATGCAATACAGCCACAATCGTATATCAAGTTCGTCTATCAGGATGGTAATTACGATCAAATATGTACCAAACTTAACTCGGTCGATTGGGTAACCGAGTTAAATACTGGTAGTGTAGATGACGCTGTACGTCGTATGTATACAACTATTTACACTTTACGAGATACTTTTATACCTTCGAAGACTGTTGCTCCCTCTAGAAAATATCCACTCTGGTATAAACGGCCCCTAATAAAAATACTACGTGAAAAATCTAAGTACCATAAAAAGTTTAAAACTTATGGTAATTCCTATGACTGGGATTCTTTTGTTATTCTAAGAGACAGAGCGCGGGCGATGGAGAAGGAGATGTATAATAGTTACTTAAACAGCATTGAAAGTCTTATTAGGAGTAGTCCTCGCGCGTTTTGGACTTACGTTAAAAGTAAAAATAACTCTAATACGTATCCTTCTGTAATGCAGTACGGCGCGCGATCGTCGGATCAAGGTAAAGAAATCAGCGACATGTTTGCGGAATACTTCCACTCCACTTTTCTCCATAGCTCACCTACCCAAGTACTACCGGAAGATGAAATCTCGCAACATCTTTTCTCTTCTTGTGCGGATATCGGTACGGTTGTGGTTAGCGAAGACGAGATTTACCGCCTTTTTAAGTCTTTAGATCTGAATAAATCCGCGGGACCCGATAATATCCCTGCTATCTTTATAGTTAAATGTGCGGAAAGCTTAGTCTGTCCCCTTACCATTCTGTACCGCCGCTCATTAACAGAGGGTGTTGTTCCAGAAATATGGAAATCGGCCTATGTGACTCCAATCCACAAAAAAGGGCCCAAGGATGTCGTAGAAAATTATAGACCTATTTCTAAGCTATGTCTGTTTGCTAAGGTCATTGAAAAGGTAGTATATAACCAAGTATACTCCGCATTAAGACAGGACCTCATGCCGCAGCAACATGGTTTTTTGAGAGGTAAGTCTACGACATCAAATCTTCTCATCTGTTCTGAATACTTGTCTAAGAACATGGCCGAGCCTTCGCAGGTGGACATTATATACACAGACTATTCCAAGTGCTTTGATCGTATTGATCACGTAGTCCTATTGAGAAAGCTCCAAAAAATAGGTATTAGAGGCAACCTCTTCAGATGGTTCACATCTTTATGTTTTTAATAGATGCCAGACAGTTGTTCTAAGCGGATATTCCTCATCACCTATGTTTATTCCTTCAGGAGTCCCGCAGGGATCCTTATTAGGACCCCTACTTTTTGCTATTTCAATTAACGACATATCGTCCTGCTTCCTACACTCTAAAATAATACTTTATGCTGACGACATGAAAATCCTTCGTAAAATACAGTCTCTCGCCGATGCATATCGTCTGCAAGACGACCTGACGAGATTTCAAAACTACTGTACTCTAAATCAGGGATCCCCAAACTATTTTGGACAAGTGACCCCTTTTCCAAAATGAACTGTTACCTCAGACCCCCATGACCAAATTACCTACTTTTAAGATCAACCCGCTTGTTCATAACGGTCCGCTAACTTAAAACAGCTGCTACAGAGTGTTATTTTTCATTCTGACTCAGGTCAATAGAAAAAGACAGAGTGAGAATTAGCAATGCTTTAAGTAAGCAGACTATTATGAATAAGGGGGCTTATCTTTAGGTTTTTCCTATTGATAGAAAATACCTAGCTACTAAGGTACCAATTATAAAACTTTGCACTTGGTTAAGTGAGTAAAGTTGACTTCATTTTCTCATCAAAATTTACCAAAGTAAAAAGACATACAATTCAGTAAATATCAAGTTTAATTTATAATGATTATTACAAATTAAGTACTTAAAGAATCTTAAGTAGGTAGGAAATTATATTTAAAAAAGTATTAATTTGCAAAGAGAAAATAAAACATTCAGTGTGATGGATGAACCTGGCGACTATCTAATCTACCAATCTAGCTACATCCGGTTCAATATTGGTGAGTTGCAGCCTTAAATCTCCACGTTCGTTGATATTCAAACGGTTTCTTTGTTTCGTCAAAATGTTTGTTACCACACCGAAGCTTTTTTCAACAAGGTATGATGATGGAAAAGCGATAATAAATGAGTACTTATATGAGTTATCGTTGAAGCTTTAACGAATTTCAAAACAGTTTTGCGCAAATTAACTTTCAACCTAAGTGCAAGCTCGTTAAATAGTAAAATATCAGGAACATGTTTGGACTTCAACTTGATCATGAATTCGTTCTTGTTAAATCGCGTAAGCGTCAAATAGAGAGCAAGTCAAAACGCGCCTGAAAGACGTACACTCGAACTCATTATCTTGCGCAAACTTGTCCTCACTGACTTGCCGAGTTTTTCATCTTTTACGAACTTGAGACTTTACATTACTACAATAATGCTATTTCCTACAAAAATATTAATTATTCTTAGTACACGTAGGTAACAACAACATAAACAATACAGTACCTACCTAATCTTGAAAGTTTTAAATAAGAACTTGTGTTAATTTAACAGGGGTCGATTTTTAGACCTCGTCGACCCCCAAAATCAGTTTTCGTTTATGTCGACCCCTAGGAAACCGATATCGACCCCTTGGGGTCGATATCGACCACTTTGGGAATCCCTGCTCTAAATAAACTAGGTATTAATGTCGCCAAGTGCTTTGTTTGCTCTTTTACCCGCAAAATCAACACTATCAAATTTGACTATACTCTACTTGACACGCCTCTTTCACGAGTAGATACCATACGAGACTTAGGCGTCTCCTTTGATAGCAAACTAATTTTTGATTCTCATATTGAAAACATAATAAAAAGAGCATCTAGCTCTAACTCAGGACAGTCCACTTTGCCATTCGCAATGTTAAAAATAAAATAAAAATAAATAAAGAAAACTAAGATACCGATGAAAATTTACTAGGTTATAAGTACATAAAGCACCGCAATTTTTTTATTAAATCACACTAATCATCACACTTTTATTAAAAATGCGAAAGTTTGGATGGATGGATGGATACTTTAAATAATTACTTAGACTTGTTATCCCATAAATCAGTTCCCATGGGATAGAAATCACCTTTAAACTTTTCCATAGCAACAACGCGTGCGAAGCCGCGGGCATAAATAAATAAGTAAACCAGTAAACTTAAACTAGTATTAAAAATGCGAATGTTTGGATGGATGGATGGATAGATGGATGTTACCTCTTCACGCCAAAACTACTGAACGGATCGGGCTGAAATTTTGCATACAAGTAAGTCAAATCCTGGAATCAAACATAGGCTACTTTTTATCCCATAAATACGTTCCCATAAGATAAAATCACCTTTAAACGTTTATTGAAACAACGCGTGCGAAGCCGCGGGCATATACTAGTACCGAAATAAAAGGCAAAAGTACTGTTTAAAAAACAACTTTTACTTGTTCTTTTCGGTTATAATTTATTGGGTAAGTAATTATTTGTTTTATAACCCTTTAAAGAAATTCAAACCAAAGAATATGGATAAAATCCAAATTTAAAGTTTTTCTACAGAAGGGCATCAATATAATTTTGAAATGACTATATTATAAACGAGCTCACATCTTAACAAAAACTATCTTAAAGATATAGTCGATACACTAAAAATCTATGAACACAACACGTGCCGTTCGGTTCTGAGCTATCGGCGCTGGCTGACTGCTGACCGCTGACCGCTGACCGTTGACCGTTGCTGGCGCGCAGGGTAGTTAGGATTGTAGATTTGCGCTAGGATACTTACATTCATTTATAAAATCCAACCTGTATTATAATGTTCTTCTAGCCGAATTTCGACCACGGCGGCCAGTCTCATCGGAGACTAGCCAGATGCACAGGACATATTATAATGCACAAGTGTGTGCGCAAACACAGGTGCACCCTCTATTCCCCTACTCTCATAATCTGATGAAAGTATTACATTGTTATCTATTGTGATTGATTAATTATCAGATTATAGGTACCACCAAGCTATTACCAGTGTAATAGCTTGGTGGTACCTATAATCTGATAATTAGGCTTGCGAGGAAATCTTTTGTAGCAGTTGTACAAAATTTCCTGGGAAAGCATAAGGCTGACAACTATGTAGAATTAGTAGAAGATATACTGGTTCGATTCAAAGATTTAGTTAAGCTGTAATATGAGTATAAAATTACACTATCTCAACAGCCACCTAGATCAATTCCAACACAATTTAGGAGAACTAAGCGAAGAAAAAGGGGAACGATTTCACCAAGACATAAAAACGTTTGACGACCTCCGTGGCGCAGCGGGCGAAGGTCCGCCTGGGACGCAGGAGGTTGTGGGTTCGATTCCCGCCTCGGAACAAATTTGTGTACGATCTGCAGAAATTTGTTCCGTTGGTCTGTGTGTTTTCTATGTAAAATAAAAAAAATCTGTCTATGTAGTGTATTGTATCTTAATACAATACACTACATAGATATATACTTATATATCAGTTATCTAGTACCCATAAAGGCAATTTTTTTCTATTAATCTTGACGCTAGTAAATCAAGCACGTTCTTTAGAGTCTCTGATGAGCCTCTGATGAGGTCATTAAGCTCATTCTGTGAAAATGGCTTAGGATTTGATGATTTCCCGCAGTATTCAAAGTCGTCATCTACATGGGAAGAAATTTCGATCTCGAAACCCAAAAAAGGTGCACCAAAAAAAAATTGTAGGCCTGTGTTATAACTATCTATCAATCATAATGGCAGATTTATCAAAATAAGGGAAAGGACGAGGCGAAGGATATGAAGTAGGTACTACCTGTGTAGGTACACACTCCCGCCTGGCGTATAACAAAATAAGTAGGTAGTTAAAATAAATAAACATCTTAGTTCCTAATAATAACTTGTAATTCAAGAAACTTGGTTTGTACAATTATCATTAAATGCAGTGCCTGAATTAAATTCAGAGCACCAGCTCGCGCCTGCCGCTGCCGTGCGCAGGCGCCGCGAATGTGTCACGTTTTACACTTCATTTTGTTTAAGAACATGTCAACGATTTATACCTGACGTCTAGGTTTAAATAATAATATAACATGATGCTAATGTTGGCATTAGCACAGATAAAGCAGGTACTAGGTAGGTACATATAAAAAGTACACCACACGACACGTATTTCAGCTTAAATCTATTTGTGGGCACTTGTTGTACTCATCATACATATAACATTATGATGTTATTGTAAGCTTAGACCACAAAGTATCAATAAACTGAACTGTCACAGTTTCACATGACCAAATGGCTAGTTGATCACACATTAAAAACAGATTCCACTTTGGATTGTCTATTGAGGGTTTACCACCATTATGTTTAGGAAGGCCAGGGTGTAGGGCGTCCTCTCGGAAGACAGAGCTTCTTGGGAGGCATGAGTCTCTCGCAGCGGCATCAGGAGATGGTGGCGATGGTGGGCGCGGCGTGCGCGGTGGGCTCGGCCAGGTCCGCGAAGCAGGTGGGCAGCGGGCGGCGCAGCGTGTCGGGCACCAGCCGCGTCAGCGCCGCGCTCAGCAGCGGCAGCACGCCGAACACCGCCGTCGGGATCCACGCCCCGTGCACCGCCTGCGCACACCACATTACATTAGACAGCTCAACGTATACCTACCTACTCCTTCTATGAGCAGAAACAATAAGCTAAACTTTCTGCTTTCTCTACCAGAGCGCGTTTTCTGCTGGCAGGAACGAATTTCAGACAAATTTGAGGAAACACCGGGTTATCAAGATTCCATTGAAAACTTTCTAGATAATGCTGTGTGAATTTGTCCAGCATTATTTATTTATTTATTTATTTATTTATTATTCTACGATGCGATTTCTCCCTCGTTCGCGCCCACCTAAGTAATACACACTTGTTGAGCAAAACTAGTAAAAGTAGTGCTTAAAAATGTGTACCTACTATTGTTTTGTGTTATCTGTTAACCAACCCAATATACACAAGACACACCTCTCCTCACCTCTCCTCACCTCACCTCAATAGCCTGTTATATTGCTCCACTGCTAGACGCAGGCCCTGCTGATAAGCACCTTATACATATTCAGTGACAATTCGGTAAGAAATTGAAGTAAGTACCAGCAGAGGAGTGAGCGGCGCGAGGATGGCGCCGAGGCGACCAGCCGTGGAGCTGGCGGCCAGCAGGCGCTGGCGGGCGCTGGTCGGGAACAGCTCGGCCGTGTACACGTACAGCGCGTTCAGCGTCATGGTGGCGCCGCCCTGCCCCACCAGGTACAGCGCGATGCCTGCCCAGCCGCCGCCACCGCCGCCGCCTGCAACACGTGGTGTTGAGTGACAGCAGGGCTTGAATAACCGGAAAATACCGGTATGAAAAGGTTAACGGTATGACGTCATACCTTTATATTACGATATCCTTATATAACGGTACCGTTATGTTCCGATACCGAAAAATAGCGATAGCTTTATTTTTAGCAGTAGCGTAATTTTAAAATAAGAGTACCGAAATGAGAAAACTATAAATAGCTCTCGGCTCAGCTGCAGATTCTATCGAGACAGTTCCGTTCTAGTCGAGCGAGTGAGACCGGACAGTCGTGTGACTCGTGCGTTTCGAAGTTTTATTTCGTATAACCGTTTGCTTAGCTGAGCCAAGTTGCAATTATATTTAATAACTAGCGGCCCGACCCGGCTTCGCACGGATGGACATTTATTTTTAAACATTTTGGAATAAACGTAGAGTAAATGTAGGTATCTAATATTTCTGTGGCAGGACATTTACTTTTATCCGACTGCCTCGTTGGTCTAGTGGTCGCTTGTTCAACCGCTGAAAATGAGGTCCCGTGTTCAAATCCCGGGTCGGGCCAAGGTTTGTATTATTGGGTCTTTTCTAGCAAGTTTGCGGTGTTAGACGGCTTAAGCCGTTGGTCTATCGCTGGACCTCTCCCCGGCCGTGTCGGTCTGCCGTCCTATCGGATTATGAGAGTGAGGGCAAAGAGAGTGCACCTATGTTTTGCGCACACACTTGTGCACTATAATATGTCCTGCGCATCTTGGTCGATGAGACTGGCCACCGTGGTCGAAATATCCACATCCCTCACTGCGTTGCACGCACGGGACCACACCGCGCACTGGCCACGCCGCGCCGGCGCGGCGGCGGCGGCGGGCTGCGTTTATTTACTACTAGTTTATGCCCGCGGCTTTGCACGCGTTGTTTCTATGGAAACGTTTAAAGGTGATTTTTATCCCATGTGAACTGATTTATGTATTATGTATGTATTGCGATAATGGTATGAATACCGGTATACATACCGGCACCGGTACAAATACCAGTATACATATCGGTACCGGTATAAATACCGGAATACATACCGGTACCGGTATACATACCGCTATTTATACTGGTACCGTTATGTATATCGGTATTTATACGGGTACCGGTATATATACCGGTATGTATTGCAGTAATAATACCGGTATGTATACCGGTATTTACACCGGTATGTATTGCGATAATAATACCGGTATTTATAAAACATACCGGTATAAATAACGGTATAAATACCGGTATTATAACTGGAAAGCATACCGGTATAAATACTGGTATACATACCGGTACCGGTATATATACCGGTATACATATCGGTACCGGTATAAATACTGGTATACATACCGGTACCGGTATAAATACCGGTAAACATATCGGTACCGGTATGTATACCGGTGTTTATGCCAGTACCGGTATGTATACCGGTATGATTTTCAATAATAATACCGGTATTTATACCGGTATGTTTTATAAATACCGGTATTCTTATCGCAATACATACCGGTGTTAATACCGGTATACATAATGGTATAAATACCGGTATACATACCGGTACCCGTATAAATACCGGTATACATACCGGTACCGGTATGTATACCGGTGCCGGTATGTATACCGTATGTTTTATAAGTACCGGTATTTACACCGGTATGTATTGCGCTAATAATACCGTTATTTATAAAACATACCGATATGTATACCGGTATTTATACCGGTACCGGTATGTATACCAGTATTTATACCGGTGTGCTTTCCAGTTATAATACCGGTATTTATACCGGTATGTTTTATAAATACCGGTATTCTTATCGCAATACATACCGGTGTAAATACCGGTATACATACCGGTACTAATACCGCAATACATACCAGTATAAATACCGATATACATACCGGTACCCGTATAAATACCGGTATACATACCGGTACCAGTATAAATAGCGGTATGTATACCGTATGTTTTATAAGTACCGGTATTTATACCGGTATGTATTGCGGTAATAATACCGTTATTTATAAAACATACCGGCATAAATACCGGTATACATATCGGTACCGGTATAAATACCGGTATACATAACGGTACCGGTATACATACCGCTATTTATACTGGTACCGGTATCATTACCAGTTTACATACCGGTATTATTACCTACCGATTATATTATTATTATATTATTATATACCGGAATTTATACCGGTACCGGTATGTATACCGGTACCGGTATGTATACCGGTACAGAAATGTATACCAGTATTTATACCGGTAGGTTTCATAAATAACAGTATTATTACCGCAATACATACCGGTGTAAATACCGGTACTTATAAAACATACGGTATACATACCGGCAACGGTATAAATACCGGTATACATACCGGTACCGGTATACATACCGCTATTTATACTGGTACCGGTATGTATACCGGTATTTATACCGGTACCGGTATGTATACCGATATCGATATTTATATGTTTTCCAGTAATAATACCGGTATTTATCCGGTATGTATTGCGGTAATAATACCGGTATGTATACCGGTATTTATACCAGTACCGGTATGTATACCGGTATTTATACCGGTACCAGTATTTATACTGGTATTTATATCGGTACCAGTATGTATACCGGTATTTATACCGCTACCGGTATGTGTACCAGTATGTTTACCGGTATAAAATAATGTTTTTCATGTGTGAAAAAAAATGTTTTTCTTGTGTGAAAATGCCTTGTCACAGTCAGGGACCAGACAGCTAGAGATAGATAGATAGATAGATATTTATACCGGTATGTTTTCCAGTAATCATATCGGTATGTTTACCGGTATTTATACCGGTACCGGTATGTATACCGGTATTTATACCGGTATCGTTATGTATGTTTTCCAGTAATAATACCGGTTTGTATACCGGTATACATACCGGTACCGGTATAAATACCGGTATACATGCCGGTATTATTACCGCAATACATACCGGTATAAATATCGTTATTCATACCGGTATACATACCGATATTATTACCGCAATACATACCGGTATAAATACCGTGATCATTACTGGAAAACATATAAATAAATACCGATATCGGTATATATACCGTAACCGGTATAAATACCGGTATACATACTGGTACCGGTTTAAATACCAGTAAACATACTGGTACCGATATAAATACCGGTATTATTACCGCAATACATACCGACCGGTATAAATACTGGTTCCGGTATAAATACCGGTATACATACTGGTACCGGTATTTATACCGGTATCAGTATTTATACTGGTATTTATATCGGTACCAGTATGTATACCGGTATTTATACCGCTACCGGTATGTGTACCAGTATGTATACCGGTATAAAATAATGTTTTTCATGTGTGAAAAAAAATATTTTTCTTGTGTGAAAATGCCTTGTACAGTCGGGGACCAGACAGCTATAGATAGATAGATAGATAGATATTTATACCGGTATGTTTTCCAGTAATCATATCGTTATGTTTACCGGTATTTATACCGGTATCGTTATGTATGTTTTCCAGTAATAATACCGGTTTGTATACCGGTATTTATACCGGTACCAGTATGTATACCGGTATTTATACCAGTACCGGTATTTATACCGGAACCAGTATTTATACCGGTCGGTATGTATTGCGGTAATAATACCGGTATATATACCGGTACCGGTATGTATACCGGTATTTATACCGGTATAAAATAATGTTTTTCTTGTGTGAAAAAAAAAAATGTTTTTCTTGTGTGAAAATGCCTTGTCACAGTCAGGGACCAAACAGTTATAAGAAAACCAGATGCCAGATATCTTGGCAATACAGGTCATTGACCTTCAGGAAATATAAAAAAGGCACTTCTTAAAATTTTTGAAAATTATTATTAGTACGTATTAAATTAGAATGGAATAGAATAGAAAATTATTTATTGCCTTAATTTAGAAAACACACAAAACAAAAATATACGTACTACTTAATTAAAACTAATAAACTTAGACAAAAGGAGTAAATTCAGCATTTAGCTGTAATGCAAAAATGCAAATGCAAGGCACTTATAACGCTTATATTTGGCACTTAGTGTAGACAATCTAGTCTCCAAGCTGAATGAAAAGAAACAATAAAAAGCATATTTTCGCATTCTCTCCATGCTTCCTTTCACAAGGAAAGAAGCCGAATTGACGAATATAAGAACGACCGCGACGTCATAGCTGTGTATTAAGAAGTGTGTTAGAGTGAAACCTCGTTCGACAAGGCAAGTGGCATTCCTATCGAGCGAACTGTAAACAGAGCACTAGCGTCGTTTACTCACGCGTTTTTCGGTACCGAAATGAATTACGTTACGGTACCAGAAAAATACAGGTAGCTACCGGTACCCTTAAAATAATGGTACCGTTATTTTATACCTGTACCAATACCGTTATTGTATACCGGTATAGGTCTACCTTTAAATCAAAACGGTACCGTAATTTTTTACCGGTAGCTTAACCCTATACCTATACCGCTTTCAAGCCCTGAGTGACAGTCCCGCACCGCTGCGCCGGCGCGGCAGTGCGACGTCTCTGCACCGCGGCACACATCACACGCTATATTTAGCTATATTTATTTTCTACATTTAGCTTAGCAAGCTAAGCGAAAGGTAGAATAGTGAGTGGTAAGGCTATAGTGAATTTCGGTTCTAATCTGTTCCATAAAACCCTTAAAGGTGTCGTTATTACAGGGGTTTTCAAATATGCACGTAGTCTTGAGGTATGGATTTTGAATTTGATGCCAATTTGCAAGTGGTTTTAGTATATTATATTATAATACTTATAATAATATAATAATAATATATATTAATTATAATACTTTAAGCTTAAAAGTTTTCACTTATTGAACGAAAAATATGCATAAACTAAATTTAAATAAACTTAAAAAAGAGAATTTAAAAGAATTTTTAAGCGATGCCAAAAATCTTACGCTTCATGTTGTGAGTAACGCGCAACTACGTAATTGAACCTACCTCTGAGTGAGGCGTTCTAGCAGTGTGTCCAGTTTAGCACTGACCTGTGGCTCTGTGCGAGGAGAGCACCAGCGCGGCGGCGGTGAGCAGCAGCGCGGCGGTCAGCAGGCGGCGGCGGCCGAGGCGGTCCAGCAGCAGCGTGTTGGCCAGCAGCGCGGGCAGCTGCGCGCCCGCCAGCGCCGCGTACGTGGCGTGCGGCTCGCCGCCCATCGCGCGCGCATTCACCGCCAGCCCGTAGAACACGAACACGCCGCTGAACCACCACACGAAGCATACGCACAGCCGCACGCGCAGCGCGCTGTATCTGACAAACGATCAACCACTTTAGGTATGACAACATCATTATTATTAGTGAGTATTGGTGGGTTTCGTGTGAACACAATACTGAGACCGCCACTTGATGAAAGCGAACCTCTCGGTCCTCTCATAGTGACGCGCACGATGTGTATCTTCATAATTCTTAATGATTGGTTTCTGTTTTGTGTGCAAATAAAGCAAATTAAATAAAATTGTGCCAAGCTAGGCTAGGCGGCGTGTCCTTCATCACAGCTAAGGAAAACTTAGACTATATTTCGTACATAAAATTTAATTGTTATTGTCTTGTCGGTACCAAATGGCCTTAAATTATCTAATGCTTCGCTTATTATTTTTCCTCGATGTTTTTGCTATCGTTTTCCTCTATTATTTTTCTATTTCCAAGATAATGACGAAACAGTCTGCCGATACTTCGATGTCAAGACAAAACAGTCTTGACATCGAGGCATCGACCGCGGCGGCTCTGGTTTCCATCATCTTCAGGCGCTACTCGCTGCGCTGGTGGAGTGGTACTCACTTGACCAGAGCACGAAGCAGTCCCTCCTCGTCCTCTCCCTTAGCCTCAGCCTGCTGCTTCTGCTGCATCAGCACTTTATCCAGCGTCTCCTGCGAGATCTGCAGCTTGTTGCAACTAGCGGCTCGCTGTATGGCCTCCATGGCGTCGGTGGTCCGGCCGCGCGCCAGCAGCCAGCGCACGGACTCGGGCAGCAGCCAGGGGTAGGCCAGCAGCAGGAACGACGGCGGGTAGGCCAGCCGCGCCCACAGCCGCCAGGATCCGGCCAGGTAGTCCAGCAAGGCCAGCGCGGCCGCACCCAGTGCCAGGGGGATGCCTAGCACCAGGCTCGTCTGAATGCGGTGTTCTGCGTCCAGCCACTCTATCACTGGAACGAATACAACTAAACATAAGCCTCCGCCGCAGCCGTAACTTTGATTGAGGTGATAGTAAGGTGCACTTCATGAAGGAATATACCAGATTCTTGTAGCAGAATCAATCGTAATGACTTTACGCATCTCTTCTATGGATGGCAATTGAATTAATACAGGGGATATGGATAAAATAACGTATGTTATTTTTACTCTTTTGTTCATAGGTTATCTTACGACGGCAGAATCCTGGCTTGCACGGACAGCATGCAATAGGACGCTAGGGCGGTGTATACGCACCTTGCAATAGAAAGGTTCTTACTGAGCACGAAGGCGGCGGGGTAGACGCTGGCGCCGAACACGGTCTCCAGCACTTCGGCCGCCAGGTACGCGCTGTATGACGTCACGAACGACTTGACCACCCCCACCACCCCCGCGCCCACCGCGCTCGTCACTAGCGCCGCCCGGCGGCCCCATCTGGAACCATAATAGATGATCACACTCCTGCAGTGGCACGGAGACTCAATGTGCAACTTGGCCTTCTCTCACAAATACGGCATACATTTATTCCATTCCTTCCGAGAGTGCTTACCACCAGAAATGATAATTATATTGTGCTATTCAAGTATAATAGCAACATTTGCAATAAATCTAGGCATGGTATTATAATGATGTCCCTCGTTAAGGGATGAAACGTTGGTGTTCTTCCAACACAAATAAGGTTCGTAGTTAACCCGCTTACATCCGTAATGAATTCGTCAAACTACGATAGTTCTTATAGTAAAACTAGACATGGTAGGTGATAAACATTGACCGTTCTTTCCACAGATTAGGTCCTTTTTGTACGAAGTGTCTAGGTTGCGATAACAAACTAGTAAAGGTCAACAGCGTACTTTTTCCCCGATGAGTCAAGGCCCGTGCTTGCTACTGAGTATTATTACAGCCTCCGAACCGGCTCGCATCTCTCAGCACAATCTCGTCATCTCAAAATGTACCTACCTAATACCTGTTCTATCATGTTTACTAAAGCAGGAAACAGAATAAAAGCTATAAAAGTCTAGTCTTTGGTATACGATTATAATAAATACACTAAATATTATGTGGAACCTATTTTACCTACCACGAATAATTCAAATGATTCCCACCCCTCGAAAGATTCATCATAACATAACCCATGGTAATGATGTTGTCTATCAAACTGAAAGGACCGGTGATGGACTGTGATGTGGAGCTCCAAATAGTAATGAAGCGATGGTGCTGTACACACCTGTCTGAGACGTAGCCCATGATGGGCAGCGAGAGCAGCATGCCTACGTTGTGGACGGTGCCCACCAGCGAGCGCCGGACCTCCTGGCACGCCAGTCCCAGCTGGAACAACACGTAGCGCACGTTAGCGCAGGAGCCTCCTACTGAGGGTACACCAGATGCATGTCAGGACATGTCAGACATAGCATTTGTCAGGACTCAGGATTCCGAGGGGTTATTAGAAAATGTCAGGGTTTCTGGTGCAATACGAAATATATATTTTTTTAATGCCAGAAGCCTATTCACAAAGAAAATTAGGTACAATAAAATAATATAAATAAATTAGAACTAGTATTTACATGAATTTATTTATTGATACAATTGAGCTAACTGCAGACTGTTGCAAACAATCAACAGGTAGCTCAACTGATCCATATCAATACCAGTCGCAAGCGTCCCCAAGACGCTGGCTGCATTGCCGCGCTGTATGGCAATGCTGATGCGCTGTGTCAGATACTGACCAGCTCTCGGGTCACGCGTCGCTTCGACCAGACGCTCAGATATTTTTTTTAAAACCCGAAGAGCCTCGGTACCCCACGGACCTAGGGTCTCGTCTCCAATGGGAAATAAGTTAGTATTATATATACAAAGCAGAATAAAGTGTTTTTTTTTGTACATTGAGTACAAAAAATTAAGCAATGTGGAACTGTGTGTAAATAGATATCCATTTAAAAATGCAACATTCAAAAAAGGATACCTCTGCTTATGTAAGTATATTAATGTTAGTTTACCTCAGCTACAATACTGCTGCCCGGTCCGTAGACGAACTCCTCGCAAGGCACCTGTGAGCCGTTGTCGAAGGAGTGGGCCGTGCAGCCGCCGTCCAGGGGCGCAGGGCGTGAGCAGGCCTGCGCCTGCGCCGCCAGCGCCCAGCCCGCCCACGGGGGCGCCAGCGCGGCCGTCGTCTCGGCGCCCTCGCACTCCGGCACACGGCATCTGGGAAGTAAGACAGATAATATGATTTTTAAATGATACCCATTTACTTATACATTTTTTCTGTGAAAAGGTTATTCTTATCTCATGAAAACTGATTTATGGGATAAATAGTAGCCTAGCTTTAATTCTAGATTTATACCTGAGAAACAACGCGTGCGAAGCCACGGGCAAAAACTTGTTTATGATATTAAAATGTGATCAGTGTGACATTACTGCGGTCTGCACGTACTTGTGCATTCAATGCAGTCATGAGCTCGCTGTACATCAGCACTGCACAGACAGGACAGTCGGCATGCAAACTCTGGACTGTCTCACCGGCACTGCCCCGCGCGCCCGCGCCGCCGGCGGACTGTGTCGACTCGACAGGCTCAGCGTGGAGGCTCTGGTTGTTTTAGCACAGCTAGCATATCAGTGGATGTGATACTTTGTATCTCTTCGGCTATTGAAGATAACGGGAGCAGATGGTCTAAAAAGGCCAGGTGCATCAGTTCCGGTTCCGCAGAGAAATCGACCGTCGAGATGA
Organism: Eupithecia subumbrata; assembly: GCA_949316285.1. Classification (NCBI taxonomy): domain Eukaryota; kingdom Metazoa; phylum Arthropoda; class Insecta; order Lepidoptera; family Geometridae; genus Eupithecia; species Eupithecia subumbrata. The sequence goes on along the minus strand of OX438640.1, from coordinate 7,905,008 downwards.
TTATTATAGGTAGTAGGCCTTATCTCATTCTCTGTAACATATTTCACGTCACTTTAAAAGAATTTTGTTTGAATAGTATGTTCAGCGGTGCGGTTGAAACCGGTGCGGGTCGCGGCGCAGATAAGCGGCAGATGAGTCCGACCTCGGAGCCCGGGGTCAGTGGTACCGGCTGCGCTACAGCCGGCCACTGTTTTTATTTATTTATTTATTTTATTAACACGTTCGCGCGAACCAGCCGTTTTCTCGGACTGCTGAGATTGACACGCAATTTTCCTATACAATAGTGTACGACGTCTACACACGTTCTGTTGTTATTCCTCATGAAAATATACTATTACACTGTAATGGTCCAGATTATGCTGGCTTATTCAATTTGCAAATATAGAAACTTTTAACACTTTCTGATATAACTTGTAACACCGAAAGAATAACACCTTCTTATAGAGAATCTTGCATGAAAAAATAAAATATTCGAGTAAATCATAATAGTGCGGGTGTGAGCTTGAAGTTGATGGGATCAACTATCGATGATTTCATAAAGAGATAGATTTTCGATTTTTAAGGTTTACATTTAAAATTTTCTAGTTTAATGCCACTATGGTTTGTAGTGTCTTGCAAGAACATCAATTTCAATAAGATTTAAATAAATTTCCGAACTTTACCGGAATGGGAAATGCAGACCAAGTATTGTTAACTGAACAGACTAGATAGAGTTTACGATTACTTTATATTTAATAGAAGGTTCTAGAACGAAAACGATGGAAAGTTATCGATGGAATATTGACTTCCTTAGGACAGAGGGGAATGATAGAATGCCAGAAAAATAAAACAGAAATATTTGATAATCGAAGGATTTTGAATTTTAGGAACTCCGGAGAAGAAAATCTGATCGGGGAGTGTCAGTTGTCGTGGGGTTTTTGGCTAGGAAGGTCGAAGCGCTGATCGACTTTGGTATAAATTTTGATTGACTTTTTGCGCTCGGAAGCGAAGTAATGTAGATTCTATTTGATTTACTAGCTGCTGGGTCAACCTAACATGGCGAGCTCCAAGAAGGATGGAATTTTAGTGTTGTGTTCCTTCTGATCAACGAAGATTTCAGTCCATTGTGGAGCCAGCTATGTCTAGAGTTTGGGTGGGTGTAGGGCGTAGAGTCTTTGTTTAAATTCATGGGAATCTTAAATTCATTAGGAAGTAAATTCATCAACGAGCTAGAACCTCCCCTGTGCATAGGAAATCCAGAGTGGGAAACTCTGGTCGTGTGTTGCAGCTTAGTAAGTAGCTGAATGCATGCCCTCTTGTTAGGTAGACTGTCTAGGGCCTGGGTTACCTTTGGAGTGGGTCCAGCTCTGATTTTACCCTTGCATTGGGATCGGAGAACTCCCCGATGGTCAGACCCCGAGGTTCCGTGGAGGAACTTCAACTGACGCGTCGGTCTTGTCTATATATTTATCTATACGCTACCATACCTCTGTTAGGTCGCTCAGATGCACCCGGCTCGCGAGCCAGTATCTGAGGGCACGCACACTGTTATAGAATAGGACAAAATCGGGCCTTACAACCCCGTATTCCCTAGCAGTGATAGTTAGTGGGCTAGGCATTGCACTCCGCCAGTCCAACATTACACACCACGTGATTAAATGTAAATGTGAAGCGACGGGCTTCTAGTTGGGGTATACAGGGCTTAATAGCATAGGTAGAATAGGTAGGTACACTGTTTAGGGATGCTAGGCACAAAACCTGCGATTAGAAGTTAGGATCCGGTGAAATAAATGTTAAATCTTTATATCTTTCCTGCGGAAAAAGCCTAAACATCTATCAAACAAGAGACCTTCACGTTTTTGAATGTTTATTGCTAGCTAGGTTACGCAAGCCACACTACTTAATCCTAACGTTTCTCTACGTTGTAGACGGATGGTGTTACATCCCAGAGCTGGCTAATCTAAATTCTTATTATGTTTATCAAGCACATCCAGTAGACCCTGGATTGTGTATTAAATTTAACAAGCAGACTTGGGAGACCATTTACGTTCCAAGTCTGTGGAATTGTCTTCCTGTTAAACGGTTCTTTGCAAGCGTCATCCCGATTGTGGAAGAACTGAGGGTTTATTATGTCTATTGATTAGATCTACGGTTAGCCTGGAATGTGGTTCCACCCCGTTTACAGAAGCAGCAGCTTCTAGGTAGGTAGGTTGAGGTAGGATAGGTATAGGAGAGGTAGGTAGGTGTATTTGGGTCGCTTCAGACCATTCCCCGTAAAACTCTACTGAGTTAGCGTTTTTCAATCGCTTTGCACTTAAATGTCTGGTTACAACTGAGTACGGGCCAGGCGATAGTCTTCTACTTTCGACTGACCCCGAGGCGCTGAATATAATATTCTGAAAGGGGCACTTAATAGCAGATAGCTTTGGTCTGGACCTGTGTGGACCAAAGCAAAGTTCTCTGGTAACCGCACAGTGGAGGCATTGTAACTAAAATCATAAAATGATCCAATTATTATCGTAATCTATACTTAAATCTACTTCTTCACCTAATTGTCTTTACCTTGAATGCCCGAGGATTGGATTATACTCTTACTACGTAATTTAAGTTGTTTCAGAGAGAGAAATTTAGGTTTAACCGACTGTGAAAAAGGAGAGTTATGTTGTATCAGAATTTAAAAATTGATAATTTTTAGGTAAATCAAAGGCTTAGCCATTTGTCTGAAGTTCCTAAAAGAATCTGAGTTACTACTATACGACGTACGGGTCCTTCCGCTAGCTAGAAGATCATTGGCCACTTTAAATCATAATTATTATATTACTAAGGTTAAGGTAAAATATACAAATCTAACTATAATAATCACTATTGAACAGGTAGGGTATGTTACGATGGTTTGGAGTGTTACAACACGACAGAACGTGTTAAGCCGTCCATCGTCTATAGACGTGTAGTCGCTTCTCAAATGCGTCCGTCTAAAAAAACAAGTGTTTTTGGTGAAAATCCTATCTACCAACAAACCTAAGGCCCGTATTATGAAAGCTTGTCCAGCATAGACCAATGCTTGAGTGACGTTTATGCCATAGAAAAGCGTTACTCAAGCATAGATCGATGACTGAGCAGATTTCATATTACAAGCCTTAGTCACTTAGAACTAAAACAACCTATCTTGTTTTTGTTTCTGTGTTTGAGATTTGATTGTTGACTAGCGATTTTGCAACAGGTACACCTACTACAGTCTTACTCCTGTGCTGTTTGCCTCTACCTATAAACTTACCTATGTTTACTCAAAATTCTTGAGAAAACAACAGCTTATTCGCAAGATATTATGAAATCCTACAGTTGCAAGGTTCAAACGATAAAACAAATATAATATCAACATAATTACTTACGTTTTGTCCGCAAAATTCACAAAAAAACAATTGTTGCCACGCAAAATGCGCGCGTAACAAACGCGCGTCACTCTGCGGTGACACAGCTAGGCTGAGGTGTATAGCAGTGTGCGGGAGGATACGACTTGTAATGACGTTGTGTCGCGGGAGCAGCCCATAGCCAAATTATTTTCAACTCTATGCTTAGGCTCATATTTGAACCGTCCCAAGTGACAGTAAACGCTTGATATTTTGATATGATGTGACACAGAGAATGAAATTCCCATATTTGTATTAAAATCAAACGTGGCTAAACGTTCTGCCCACTAGCATCGGAACTAAAAAGGACGTGATATTACGTTGTGTCACCTCACATAATCACCGAAAGGACTTGAAATGACGTTCTGTCAGAGAACGTGTTAAGGCAATGCCAACAAAACACATAGTAAAACATTTTTATATAAACAGAGTGCAACGATTATTCTATAGAATGTGTGTTCATAATCGTTCGTCACTCGACCAATCATTGATTAATCTATTCACACAGCATCACATAAATCCAGAATACATCAGTCAAAAAGGGGAATTTAGGAAAAAATTCAGCTTGTGGGTAGTTCTCCGTCACAGCGCTAAATGGGTGACAGCGGTTTTTCTGCGTTCAACTAGAAGAGGGCATCTCTTTGTATGCAAACTGAGCGAGACTTCAGCAAGGCTCTGCAGACTGTCCGCTAGCGAGTCATCGACGCGGAATCTGACACAGTTAAATTTCTAATATTTTACTTTAAAAACTTTCGTAGTTTGACGAATTCATTATGAATATCGGGTTAGCTACGAAAGTAGAACATTTTTTGGGTTCAGCAAGGAACTATACTACCAGAAAAGTAGTTTTTATCATACATAAAAACACCCCGAACATCCGAAACAAATATCTCCAACATTTGTCCCGATGCGGAAATCGAACCCGCAACCTCCGGTCCATCGCCTGCTGAGATCTCTTGCGTCATCAGCATCACCTGGAATGCCCTGGTACCGTGTACATGACATTCATGTGGTTCGCTCGGGTGGTAGGCGAGACAGCCGATGGGTTTGTTAGGATGGCCGTGGTATGTAGTTGACTACATACAGTTCAGTTATTTGTGTCTGTCATACCAACGCTTTTACCTCGCCACCAGATTTTAGTATATAGAACCAAAGTTATTGACATAGCTCAAAGAACAAGCGAGCTGAAGTGGCAGTGGGCCAGCCAAATCTCGCGAAAACCGACAAACAACGCTGGTGAACATGTTCTTGAATGGAGACCATGACTCGGCAAACGTAGTGTAGGAGATGACGACCTTCGAACGACTTCGAGCAGATGTTGGATGCAGGAAGCTGAAGACAGGGCGCTATAGCGCTCCTTAGGGGAGGCCCATGTCCAGCGTTGGACTAGTATAGGCTGATGATGATGATGACAACGAGATATTAGTGTAAAGGAAATACTAATAACTTTATCTCATTCATTACGGATGTACCTATGCGGGTTAACTACGAACCTTCCAACACAAATAAGGTTCGTAGTTAACCCGCTTACATCCGTAATGAATTCGTCAAACTACGATAGTTTTTAAAGTAAAATACTTTATCTCATATTTATGTTTTAGTTATTTCCTAATAGTAGTGCAAACATAGGTTTATGAGCCCCATGCCGTTATCTCGGAAGCAGCGGCCCTGCGCGTGCGCATGCGCCGCCTCGCCCCGCTGCACGTGTCACGTCGTCCACAGTACGACCACTCGAGATAACGCCGAGTGTCTCATTCACAGCATCACTCGAGTCTCACCTCTGCAACTCTTATCAACGCTTTGTCTCAGAACTGCTGCGCGCTGGCACAAGCGCTTGCGCAAGCGCTGGCACAAGCGCTGGCACGTGGATCTTTCCGACTCTAAACAATGTATTCGATCTGTACAAATATGTATTACTTAGGAACTTTGTAAGTATTCAATGTGCCACAGTAGCTAGTAGTAGGTACCTGAAACTGTACATCATAGCGCATCATTTTCAAATAGGTGATCTGACTGATCTGATCCCTCAGGGAAAAATATGAGTACATCGGTACATAATGTGATTGTTTTGAAAATAATTAAAATTAATGATGAAAATATGAAGGTATGGGAAATTTTTCGACTTGTTTCAAAATATTTCGAAAAGTATAATACCAACAAAAACGTCATAAACTATTTTGAAATACACAAACACCTTTTATTTGATATCCCATCCCACATTACCCTGTAGATCTCCTCCTGTACATTAAATCTGTACCTACTGGCGAACGAAATGTATTTTTTTTTTTTATTTCAAGTTAATTGCGGTATTTGCTGAGTTGAAGAGGAAAAAAAGGACAGACAAAGCGAGACCATAGGGTTTCGAAACCGATCTCGAAACCCTATACATACATAACATAGAGCCGAACATAGAACCGAAGTCGAAATCGGTTATAAAAGAAGGAAGAGATGTACAAAAACTATTATCGTTATTCACCAGTTGATACCCTCGCGGTCCAGAATCATTGTTGCACCCTGTATAGCGTACTTTCGGCTTACTACGCATGTTACGTGGCACCCTGTATAGTGTACTTTCGGCTTACTACGCATGTTACGTGGCACCCTGTATAGTGTACTTTATTACTAAGTAAGATTTTAAAGACGAAAGTGACGACGAAAGTAAATGGATTTTATTTTTGTCGCGAGGAAATTATGTACGAATAACCATAGACTACAGCGGGAATAACATACTGAGGTCCCGTCCCGGCGGCGCGATGCAGGAGCAGTCGCAGGCAGAATCCAGTGCCCGCGACAAACATAAGGTTTTGTTGTAATGATGTCCTACTCTTTGTGACGACTTTGTGAATGTATTTCACGGTTCTAAATTTTATCAGAATTTCTTGAGTATGTCTATATTATGCTAATCATATCACTTCATGCCTATGCTAAGTCTGCCTTCGAGGCAGACTTAGCATAGGCATGAAGTGAATTTGTGCTCTGCATCCACAGAAATATATATTATTATTGTATTTCGATATCTATGTTACCTATAGCTCTGTCTGCAAGTAAATCTGCAGGAGCTGCGCCTAGTCCATCAGAGCCATCCGCTTCACGGCAGATTATTAAATTGGCGCCAGGTTTAAACAGGAAGAGCTACTTTGGAGTTACATCCATAGATATAATCTATGGTTACATCTATTTCATGATTTGAGGATAGGTATAGCAATGAGCATGAGCAATTCCGAGGTAGGCACCTACACTAATAAAATAAATAATAAATAATGCTGGACAATTCACACAGCCTTATCTGGCCCCAAGCTAAGCGGAGCTTGTGTTATGTGTACTAGATAGATAACTGATATACTTAATACAATACACTACATAGATATTTTTTATTATACATAGAAAACACCCAGACCAGCGTAACAAATTTCTGCAGATCGTACACAAATTTGTTCCGAAGCGGGAATCGAACCCGCAACCCCCTGCGTCGCAGGCGGACCTTCGCCCGCTGCGCCACGGAGGTCGTCAAACTAGTGTTCGTGTTTACCTGAAGGGCGTGGGAGCGGCGAGGAACACGTAGTTGGTGCCGTATGCGCCGGTGAGCAGCACGGGCAGCGCCAGTAGCAGCGCCAGCCGCGCCTGCCAGCGCGCCCAGCCGCCGCACCACGGCTCGCCCTCGGCGCCCGCGCCGCACGCTGCGATGGACATGTCGCACAGCACAGACTGTCTACTCTAGCGAGGAGGGCGCGTGTGTCGCGGCGCGGCGCCGGCGCGGCAATGACACCGAGGGGTGCCGGCTCCGCCAGCTGGCCGAGGCACGTCGCAACAAAAACAACTCTACGAGCGAGGGATTCGGTTCAGTTAGCAGTGGAGCCGTGTGTGTGGGAGCCGCGTAGTTTGAATGCTCCAGCGGCCACGTGCACGTGCCAGCGTAGAAACAGAAATAAATATTGCACTAGCGTCCCGCCCCGCCCCGCCTCGGTTCGCCGCCGCTCGCGGGCCCCGCAGGGAATACCTACTAGGGATGCAACGAATATTCAGCAACTATTCGGTATTCGGCCAAATACTACTATTCGGACGAAGATAGATATGCGACCGACATAATTGTTTGGGTACCTAGTCTGGGTGGTACATTTTTTCTGGTAGAATCAATGTCCTGTATCATGGTTGCTAAGGAATTTTTTTTAAAGTTTTTGACACTAAAATCTCGCCTTTAAATCGTCACACCTTTTTTGTTTTTAAGTTGTAAAAGAAATAAAATAAAAACGCAATTTAATCAAAAACACTTAGGTACTTATTTATCAATGGATCATTTATTTATTAGTCTTGATATTGAGTATAAAGGTGTAATATAGATTATAGACGTATTGTTTTTAATTTAATATTTTTAATTTATCAAATTATTAGTAAAAACAAGATCTTCAATATCTGTTAGTAACTGACGATTGCGCTTTTCTTCGTACGACAATACCTGCTATGGAGTTTAGTCCGTCACCGCACGCACGTGCGAGGTGACGAAAAGTTTTTTTTTTTTTTACAAAATTTATAAACTTTGGTTACTGTTTTTAGTTGGTTGATGGATCATGGATCTGCCATTCGGTGGAGACGAGCACTCTTCAAATAAAACTCTATCTCATTTGCAATCGCACTTTTTTCTATTCCCGCTGTTGGCAAATTTTCAAAGACTTCATCGAAAAATTTACAGAAAATTGTTCGCGTGAAATGCGCTGTATCTCCCGCCGAATACTCGAAGGCCGTATATTCGATATTCGGCCAAATGACTATTCGTTGCATCTCTAATACCTACACTCTAAAGTCGGCCATACTCAAAGTGTGCTCCGCGGAGCCCTCCGCGAAAACACTGGTCATAAAAAATAAAACGTCAAGTGCGGGTTGAACTCTTGCACCGAGGGTTTCGTATGATTATAAGACCTTGCTTCTTGCCAAATTTTATGATTCTAGGTCAATGGGAACTTAATACTATACTAGGTAGGTTATTAGGTTTTGGTCCAAGGCAAGAATATTTTTTTTTAATAATATACAAATTTACGGTTTCATGGAAGCTTGTTGCCAAACTTTATAGTTCTAGGTCAATGGGAAGTACCCAATAGGTTTTGTATGCATTTGATGCCCTATGAAATTTCAAAAAATTCGAACATAAACAGCTGTAACTTTGGATGGCGTTGACTTAGGAGTTGTTTACATATAAATATATCGAGGCTCCATGAGGTTGCGGAGTTGAGTATTTGTTTTTTGAGTTTTTTTTTTTTTTTTTTCAACTCGATATCTACGCGTTCCTGAGAAAAGGGGATTGACAGACGGGCAGATGAACAAAAAAGTGATAGGATCTCTAAAAATAAGGTTGCATAGAAAATTAAACATTATACGACAATCATTAATCATAATTATTTTAAGTACCTACTTGTTTGTACTTCTCTTTGATAACTTTTGGCAACGAACTTACTCAGAGATTTACCAACTGTCTGAGTAGACTTCAGCCTAGACTTCAAAATTGGGGATCGAAGTTTTTTTCTGACTTACAAAAACATTTCAGTAAGGTGCAACTTAAATCCCACCACTAAGCTTGTAACCAGTGCAAAAAAAACTCTAACATTTTTTCGACAAAGATTTACAATGGGTATGCTTTTTGTTTTGTTATGTTTTTGGCTTACCCAATATCGTACGAAAAAGGGGACGCTGATCCCGGGCGTCGCAGATGTATAGGGTGGGCGCGGCGAGTGAGGTGAGCTCTACTTTTTCACTTGTTAGTTTCTGTCGTAAAGATAATTGATTTTCTTTAGACGCCATGCAATAAATCACGGCATGCTCTGCTCGCCACTTATTAATATTTACCCGCTTAGTTACTTACACTTTTTACCAACCCATGCAAAAAGCTCCGATTTTCTTTTGCCACAATACTAAAAAAAGTCGAGGCTCGCTCCGCTCGCCGGCTACTAGCCCTTCAGGTTCTGCCACTGTTAAAATCTTCCATCTCTAAAAAGCTTATATTTCTTTTGCAGCAATCCAAAAATGGGCACTTGATACGCTAGCCATTAGTGTTGCTTGTGTTGAGTGTTTCTGGCTGCTGCAATAACTTTTTGTTTAAAATCCCTGATACAATCAAAATCATATTAATTTGTTCATGTCAGTTTGCAAAAGGTCAAAAAAAAAATTGCGGCTCGCTTTTCTCGTCGATAATTGGGTGTGGGTTCCGTTCTGCAAGATTGTTGGATTGTAAAATTTTAAGTGAAGAGACTGAGTAGCGGCTAAGTTTTACAGCCTTCATTAGGCAATGTGTAAATCCGCCCCTCATTACGCCAACGGGGCTACGACAAATATTTCGATTCACAAAAGGGCTCCGTCGCCAAATGAGTTTGAGAACCTCTGCTCTATACTATACACCTAATACATTTTGACATTTTCAGGTGCATTTTATTTAATATGATAATTATGTTTATGATAATAATAGTCTTTGACAAGATATCAAACGGTCTCAGATGATAGTAGATTGAGTAGGTAACCTTCAGTTTTTAGGGTTCCGTACCTCAAAAGGAAAAACGGAACCGTTATAGGATCACTTTTAATAGATCAAGAACTCTACTAGAACATCAAATACTCAAGTCCGTAACCTCTTGGAGCCGCAATATAAATAAAACTTCTAAGTCAGCGCACTCAAAAGTTACAGCCGTTTATGTCCGAATATTTTGAAATTTCTAAGGGAATCACTTGTACACAAAACCTATAGGGTACGTCCCGTAGACCTAGAATCATTTAATTTGGTGAGCAGCAAGATCTTATAGCACAAGTAAAGGAAAAAATCCGAAAACCCTATAGAGTATTTCCCGTAGATCTAGGATTATGAAATTTGGCAAGAAGCAAGGCCTTATAGCACAAATAAAGGAAAAAATCCGACAACAGCTAATTTGTAGGTTATTCAAAAAATATATATATATATTCTCGCCATGGACCAAAACCTATAGGGTACTTCCCGTTGTCCTAGAGTCATAAAATTGAGTAAGAAGCAAGGTCTTATAGCACTATTAAAGGAGAAAATCCAGAAGCTGTAAATTTATAGTTCGTTAATTTTGGTTCTCGCCATGGACCAAAACCTACAGGGTACCTTCTTACCGTTGACCTAGAATCATGATAATTTGGTAATACACAAGGTTTTACGGAACCCTTGGTGCGCGAGTCCAACTCGCACTTGACGTTTTATTTATCTCTACCTAATTCTTTTAATTTATTCAAAAACCGACTCATGGTCGTTTGTTCATGTGATGACCCAAAACATAAAAGAAAGGCTAAAATTTTAAAATTACATTCGATCTCGGATTACCTAACTAAGTCCAACCCACAACGGGCTCCATTTATACATGACTTGTGATCAGAATTATTGTGGAAAGCACCTACCTACCTATTTACCTACTAGGTAGGTACATACGCCCTCAGATTACAGAATATCTACTCAATCTGACCTAATAAGTAGGGGTACTAATTTTGAAATCTTTGCAACCTTAAATTATATTATAGTCATCTCAGAAATATTATAAATGCGAAAGTTTGGATGGATGGATGGATGTTCATTACTCTTCACGCCAAAACTACTAAACTACTAAATCCTGGAATCAAACGTAGGCTGCTTTTTATCTCATAAATCAGTGCCCATGGGATAGAAATCACCTTTAAACATTTATAGAAACAACGCGTGCGAAGCCGCGGGCATAAACTAGTAGATTAATACACAGTGTTTTAATCAGTAATGAAAATGCCTTTTAATGTAGATTATTATCTATGGAAATATTTGTGATACGTGATTAATGTGATTTTTAGGGTTCCGTATCTCAAAAGGAAAAAAGGAACCCTTATAGGATCACTTTGTTGTCCGTCTGTCTGTCCGTCTGTCAACCCTCTTTTCTCAGGAACGCGTGGACGTATCGAGTTGAAATTAATGTCAAATACTCAAGTTTTAAAACCGCGAACAAGGTAAAAAACCGCTAAGAAACGAGTTTATTTTGAGCATGGAGTTGTGAAAAAACTTCCCTTCATACTTTTTCTGGGTTTCGGACACCAAAGCTTGAAAAGAAAAATAATATGATAAACCAGAAAATAATGAGGGGTTCACGCCATATCTCCGTATCCAGGACATTTGCTCATCGTGTGAGATTTCTACGTGATCAGCAGATGGAATCCTACATCTTGGCTCCCAGGGAATTTGAAACCGTCATAACTCCAAAACCACTTGAGACAGACCCATGTTGTTGGGTCTCGAAGACATCAGAAGAATGAGCTCTACCACATGGAGCAATAAACTTGCCCCCCCTCCTTCCCCACCCCTCCTTTCCCCATCTACATAAAGAAATTATTACACCCTTTCTCTTTATCTAGGGAAGAAATGTCCACATGGTCTCCATGGTCTACCTACATGATCATTTCGTTAAATCAAGTATGAAATTTTCCCTCAACAATAACTAAATAACAGTTTAAATCGCTAAACGAATCGACAACGAATGAAATATTATAATTGTAAGGCGACTCGCGTATTCACTATTCACCTATAGATAAACAAATTTATCGCTTTCACGATTCACTCACTGTTGCGATCGTTAAGACTAATAGATAATTACCAACCTCGTCGCGTCGTTGCGATCGTTAAGAAAAATAGATAGTTATTGAATAGCTGTTTCACGTTATTTCACTGGAATTCCATAAACCGTTTATTTAGCAACTCAACCATTAAGATTTTTTTAAAAATCTATAACTCACTAGTGCAATGAAAAAGTCACAGTTTGATTTTGGTTGTCATTCTGTGCCTAATTGCGGTGACCATAGAGCCACTTTATGAGCAAGTGTGTTGAAAATTACTTTTCATGCTCGCCATGGATTATAACCATATTATAACCTATAGGGTACTTCCTGTTGACGTAGAATCAGAAAATTTGGCAAGAAGCAAGGTCTTACAGCACAAAAATCCTATAACCATTTAATTGTAGTTAATTCTAAAAAAGTACTATTCATTCTTACGATAGACCAAACCCTATAGGGTACTTTGCGTTGAAATAATAATCATGAAATTAAGTAAGAAGGTAGGTTATATAGCACAAATAAAGGAGAAAATCCAGAAACCGTTAACCGTTTTAACAAAAAAATTAGATTCACGCCATCGACCAAAACCCACAGGGTACCTACTTCCCGTTGACCTAGAATCATGATAATTGTGCAAGACACAGGGTCTTACGGAACCCTTGGTGCGCGAGTCAGACTCGCACTTGACGTTTTATTTACAACTGCATTAAAGCAATCAATTTTGACAACTTTGCCAAGTCAAGATAGTTAACGAAAACTTTTTCGTTTCGCTATTTTGCACACCCATATTAGCCGCTATATGAGTTAATTACTGCGAGTTTGAGATCGGAATGTAGATTATAACAAATGTGCGAGCACATCGTTGCGATCTTGGCGGCGCGGCGGGTGGCGGCGCGGGCGTCGCGTGCGCTTATCAGCCGGGCGCGGAGAGTGTTAGATAGGCTGTGGCGGCTCACCTGCGCGCGGCGGCAGTGCGCAGCGAGATGACGGCGCCGGCGCAGGCTCGCGAGCCCGAGCGGGAGGCCCCGGCCGAGGCACTGGAGGCCGCGCTGCACAGCCTGGGGCCGCTGGGCCTCTACCAGGGGTACGCGCTGCTGCTGCTCTGCATCCCCAACCTGCTGGCGCCCATGTACTCGCTCAACTACATCTTCGTGGCCGATCAGGTGCCTTTCCGGTGAGATCCTCCGCATCAAACACCTGTGCGACATCTACCTTCAACATTGCTCGATGTATTTTCGTATGGTTGAACGCTTTGGTAGGGTAGGTAGTAGGTACTCTCATTTAATATTTTTCCCACTTCAGCATTCGATGCAATTTTTATACATTAGATCAGGGCCATTATTAATGTAAAACAATCCATTTTTGAACATGTCAGTCTAGTGTGTCTGCCGCATGCCGGTGCCATCGGTGGTTCAAGTTGACACAATTAATTGTTTATTTTATAGATAAGGTGACCTTCTTAACTGTTTAATGTTTGATGAACATCGGCGCCACCGTCTTAATTCTATGGGGGTTCGAATTAAAGACGTTGGAGGATTTTGATTTTTGTAAAATTTGGCTTTGTGTTTTGTTTGTCATAACTTTTTATACCTACTACACTTGCTCAGAAAGTTGTTTATTCCTTTTCCAAAGATAAGGTACGTCATTGCATGCGTTTTGAAATGCGAGAGGGAAAACTCTATGGAATTTAATTTCTCACGCGTTTAGCGGGATAGAAAAGTGTATGGAAATCCATTTCTAACGTGTTATTTTTTTTCCTAAATATCAGCCAGTAGGTTATTTTCATAATAAGTCAAACAAACGACAAAAAGTTTTTACTCCGAATCCACCATATGATATCGGCCTCTTTCGTATTCGGAACAATAATTCAAAAAAAGAACCTTGCATGCATGTGTAAATCGTACGTGCGCGTATTTATTGCTACAGTTGAGTTTACAATTTGAATTTACTTGAGTGATTTTGAAGATTCTAAAACGATTATTTTCTTCGAAGGTGTAGTATAAAATACTATGTATCACTCGGGAGAAAGTGCGATTCCTACCTCGTGTGTTTTAAGACCCTCGGCTGCGCCTCGGGCCTCAAATGACACACTCGATAGGAATTGGGCAGACGAGTCGGTTCGGTAGCCACCACCGGGCGGCGGCGCTATCACACGATAAGTTAATGTGTTTCATCAATAGTACCTAATAATAATAAATTTTATTTTGAAACATAAAAACTAAATTATAGCATGCTTATACAGTTTTGACAACGTAGATACTTATTTGAAAGTATACAATATAATTACGTGCCCCTTATCTTCAGGCGACGCGACGTCTATCTCTACTAAGATTTGATAAGAGAATCAATTATAATAAGACTAGCTGCTGCCCGCAGCTTCGCCTGCGTAGTTCCCGTTCCCGTGGTAATTCCGGGATAAAATATAGCCTATGTCCGTCTCCTGGTTCTAAGCTGCCTCCCCACCAATTTTCAGCCAAATCGGTTCAGCCGTTCTTGAGTTATAAATAGTGTAACTAACACAACTTTCTTTTATAAATATAGATGTACTAACGAAAACATTCTTTTCATTTAATCTATAAAATGATCTGCACGCCGCCGCCGCCGGTAAGACCATTCATGTGAACTCACTGCTATCTAATCTGATTCAATGCACAGATCGATAACATTTCTAAATATTGTGAAAACCGTTAATCTCTTTGAAAGAAGAATGCCAGCGTTATCTAGAGATGTTGCTGTGCGGAAGGTCTCCTACAGGGGTCGCTATGTCTTTGTTGCAAAAGATTTGAACGCGCTCGCCGCTGCAAGACGCCGGCGCCGGGAGCACGGTCCGACACCAGCCGACAGTCCGTGAGCCAGGTGGGCGGGTGATGTTGGCACTGTGGCAGGCACCCAATGGGTTAACGTTTAAATTGTTGCAACGTCAAATATTGCTGAACATGGACGTTCGGGCATCCTTAGGGCACCTCTGTTGTTGATTTGATTCTAGCAGTTAGAGTGTAGGCTCACTCTAGTGGTGGTTGTTCCAGATGCGCAGTGCCGGAGTGCGAGGGCGGCGCCCCGGCGGGCTGGCAGTACGCGGACGCTGCGGCCGCCGCGCTGCTGCAGGGCGCAGCGCCCTGCGAGCGCCCCGCCCCCGCCAACGCTTCCTCCCCCGCACTCACCTGCAGTGTGGATGACTACCTCAACACCATGCAGCCCTGCGAGCATTTCGTCTACGAATCAATGGACACTACGTTTGCAGAGGTACAGTACAGACTCGGCACATATGTACATAGTTCGGTTAATATTTAACCTACGTAATCTATTCGACGTTTTGAACTTCCAAGTTTGTCCATTACGCCTGGTAGTAGATATCAAATTTTCCATAACATCTCATCAGACTAAAAATATAAAGGAGAAGCTTTGTATGTTACTCCTTCGAGCTCAAAAGTTGAACGGAGTTGGATCAAATTTGGTATCTACCAGGATATCCAAGATTATCACTAATACATACGGAGGCTTAGACGCCGCCGCCGCGCACCATCTCAGTGGAACAATGCGCGTGGGAACCTCGTGGTATGACAAGACCAGCCGGCGCCGGCGCACTCTGATCATAATACGCCCGCGAGTAGGTACGTCCTTGCTTAGGTAGCTGCTATTTACTTAAGGGTCATTATCATTAGTTATTTGGATGATGTTAGCAGCCGTCGCTTCTGTGGAAGTCATCTGAGGGCCCCTGAAACCTCAGCAGGTTTCAGTTTCACATGCGTGTGATGTATCGCATTCCGGTCACCAATAAGTACCCCAATAGTAATATTTGGTTTTCAATTTATGCCCTTTAAGGTTCGTAAACAAGAGATTTCGCGGAGATTCCAATACGTAAATAAAGCGCACCCACTTTTGTAACCGGTCTCTCTCTCAAAATTCAAGAGTTTCCTCATAGAGCTAGATTTATTTATTTATTTATTTATAACTAGAACGATTACATTTAACCAATTTCACTAGTTATCTACAAGATTAAAAATTATACAAAGAACACACAATTATATAGGTAAGTATTGAGTAATCCTTAAAACAAAAAAAAAACAAAGAACTAATGATAATAAGAGTCATATTTTCTTATATACCTTCTATCAAGCGTCCATCTTTCATACATCAATCTCGCAAAATAACAGTCAACAAATAACAATTCTAACAGTATCTTCTTCCATTCATCGGCAAAGATATCACAATCCGGGTTCTGGTCAAGAAGTCTATTGAGGGCGGCGAGGGTGCGAGGCAGTGGAGAATTGGCACGAGCAACGGTTCTGCTGAAAGGAACAGAAAAAAGCCTATGGTTTCTGTTGCGGAGATAGCTATCGGGGAGTAGAGTCGAAAAAGAACGTTGCGGAAATCAGGAGCGTCGATCATACCGCGGAGTACCTTGCACATTGTTGCCATCTGATCATATGCTCTTCTGGTTTGTAGAGAGTTGTACTGAAGACACCCTTGGAGGAACCTAGTTGGGTACATGAATGGATAGTACCCAAAAACGCGCTTGTACGGAAACCTAAGAAACGCCTTTTGGACCTTTTCCAGTAACAGAGCATACACACTTTCGTGGGGATTCCAGACACAACAGCTTGCCTCTAACTTGCTTCGTACTAGGGCCCCAAACAAACAGATAATTTTCGAAAGTCGATAGGTTTCCTGAAGGATAATTTGCGAATCAGGGAGATCAGCTAGCCTGTCATTACTTCGCTAGTTTTTTTTAGTTTCTAATTATGTTTTTTTTAGTTTAAACTGGTTGTACTTTAGACTTCGTTCACGATCGCTATACGTACTGACTAATTACCTTAGAACCTTACTAAGTTCCGGGATAAAAGTATCCTATGTCCTTCCTCGTAGTGGACTCAAATCATACCAAGTTGCAATTCAATTCATTCAATAGTTTCGGCGGGAAGCGCGGTCAGAAAACAGAATGACAGAAAAATATTAAAAAATGAAATTTGGCTTCAGTATAGATAGATCCCAAAATAAAAATCAAAATTAGTATTCTGTATCGTCTCGTAGTAGGTTTTTATACAGGTTGTAAGTAAATATTTCCCAAATTTATTAAAATAACAAATACGTAACAAACTAAACATGGCAAATGCTAAAACAAGCGAGTTAAAAAAAAGTGTCTTTATTGGTTATTGGGGTTGTTCCAGTTCTCGCTGGGCTGTCGAGAGTGGCTGCGCACGCTGGTGGGCACGGTGCGCAACGCCGCGCTGCCGCTGGCGCTGCTCCTCACGGGATACGTCTCCGACACGTGAGACCACACACACACACACACACACCATTCCATACTCAGTGCCGGATTAAGACTACTTGATGCCCTAAGCAATCCACGCCTGTGGGCCCCCCACTCTCCATAATTCTCTCTATCCATAATTTAACCGATTTAGTGCGGAAGACAGACACCGGAGGGACGCCATAAAAATATTTTCCGTCTGGCGTATGGCACCGGAGCGGTGTCAAAATTTAAAAATAAAAAATATAAATTTATACCCTTAAAACTATGCTAAAATTGAATTTGTTAAAAAAATTCGTTTGTGGATATTGCGTGAATTCAATCAAACACTTCAGGGGGTGAAAACCTGTTATATAACAATAAAAATAACAATAAATATGTATTTCAGACACGAGATCTAGTTTACATAGGTACACAAAGGAATAATTACAAGTAATTAAATAAACAAACAAAAAAAGTTATGTTTTATGTACCATATGATATTTTGGCTTGAGGCTCGCTCCACTCGCTGTTTTTATGTCATGTCGTCTTATCTTCCTTTTCTCTAATAAATTTCGCAATCTTTCCAAAAATCTTTAAAACTTTCGAGTCTCACAGTCACTCCGCTTGCCTATTTCGTAGGTATAGTCTTTTCATTCACTTCCAATTTTCGCTAAGTCCTTAAAATTTCGAAGCTCGCTCCAAACGCCGTTTTTTAATCGTCTTTTCTTCCTTTTCTCTCACAATTTTTTCAATCGTCGCGAAAAAACTTTTTAAATTTCAAGGCTCGCTCCGCTTGCCTATTTTATATGTGTGGTCGTTTCGTGCATACATTTCCCAATCGTCACTAAAAATCTTTTAAATTTTCGAGGCTCGCGCCACGCGGTGTTTTATATTGTCTTTTCTTCATTTTCTCTCACAAATGTCAAAATTGTCTTTTCTTCGTTTTCACTCACAAATTTCCCAATCGTCGCTAAAAAACCTTTAAAAACTTCGAGGCTCGTTCTGGTTACCTTTTTTCTCTCTCAAATTTCTCGAGAGTCGCTAAAAAGTCTATCAAATTTTCGAGGCTCGCTCCACACTCTGTTTTTTTATTAATTTAGGTAACGAACTTATTTAGTGGCTCCGTTAAATAGTTCGATATCCAAATGGGATCCGTCAGTAAAAAAAGTCTGCGAACCGCTGCTCAAGTCAATTTAAAACGCGCGGATTTTCAAACAGCCTTACCTTTCTTTCATGCCTTTCTTTCAGTGCCCCCCAACACAACACGTGATGCCCCAAGCAATTGCTTAGTTTCATCATCATCATCATCAGCCTAGATTAGTCCACTGCTGGACATAGGCCTCCCTTATTGAGCGCCTTTGCTTAGTTTACTTATAGGCTAATCCGGCACTGTCCATACTAGGCAGCCGCGAGTGGCTGCGCGCTGGTGAGCCGGTGCGCGTGGACTACACACAGCGGTTGGTCGCAGGTTCGGTCGCCGCGCCGCGTTCTGCTTGTTCGCGGGCTGCACGGGCGTGCTGGGCGTGGCCAAGGCACTGTCCGTCAACTACCCCATGTACCTGGCGCTCGAGTTCCTGGAGGCCGCACTCGGCTACGGGTTCACCAGCGCTGCCTACGTACTCGGTCAGTAAACATTCATAAATAAGTAATACTAATAAAAATTTGAAAAAAATTTGAAAAAAAAAGTGTGCAGAGTGTGGTGCTGAGTCAGTGGTTGGCTTGCTGAGCGCCGGGAGCAGGCTCGTCCGCTGAGGCGGAGGTGCGAAGAGTTTCGGGAAGGTGTGTTGTGTTGCAGCGGTGGAGCTGGCGCGGCCTCGCACGCGCGCCGCGTTCGCAAGCCTGTCGGGCGTGGCGTACGGGCTGGGCGGCGTGCTGTTCGCGGCGCTGGCGTGGCGCGTGCGGCGCTGGCGGCGCCTGCTGCTGCTGGTGCACGGCGCCGCGCTGCTGCTGCCGCTCTACCGCCTGCTGCTGGACGAGAGCGCGCGCTGGCTGCACGCGCGCGGCCGCAGCCACGACGCCGCTAGGATACTCAGGAAAGCGGCGCGGTGGAACAAGGTCTCGTTCATTCATTATTTAGGTATACGAGTATGTCAACATAGAGCGGTACCAATATTTTTTCGAAATGAGTTGTAAAGAAAGTCGAAGAAATTCAATATTGTTTATATAGTGGTTTTTGTGACGGGGCTGCAAGGAGTAGAAGAGGTATCTTAATCGGTGTAGCTACAGGAAAGTGGATTGAAATTTTAAAGAAATAATCATCCCCATTCACAGATTTTCAAAAATGGTACATTTAGCATGAAAATAGGCATTTTACACAAAAACCTTTTTTGCCAGTCGATCCTGTTTCACAATAAATAACTGATCAAAACCTTACATGCGACCCACCGAGGTTAGATTACTAAAATATTTAGAATCGCAAAAAAAACATCTAAAATGTAGTTTGGGTACCAAACTACATTTTAGATGTTTTTTTACTATTTTAAGGTAGGTATTTTTCAAATAGCGATGTCTCTAACCGGTACCTTTAGTACATGTATGTATAATCGACAAACGTTCGAAACCCTCGACGCGCGAGTTACACTCGCACTTGACGTTCTTGTTTTCTGTAGTTTCACTTCACGGTACGGTTCTATCTCGTACGAACTGATTTATGGGATAAAAAGCAGCCATGCTATTCCTGGCCACATCTATTAAAAAATTCAGTCCAATCCGTTCAGTAGTTTTGGCGTGAAGAAGTAACAAACATCCATTCTAACATCCATCCATCTAAACTTTCGCTTTTATAATAGAAGGTAGTTTGATTTACTTGAAAAACTAACAGATTTTACTTAGCAGTACATATCTGTGTCAGTACCATCGGTGGTATAACTAAAGCTCTACATTTATTCGTTACCTTCTGCGCCACGACCGATGCGGCCCGCGCCCGCGGTAGCAGCCACTTCCTCTCACTTCACCATCTCATAATCATATGGAAGAGTTTATCAGATGACCCTGATAAAACTTTTAAATCCATCATGGTTATTAACACTAAAGTCATTTACAAGGGGATATTTAACATGACAGGTGACCCTGGACGAGGAGGTGATGAAGAAGGTGGTGTCGGAGGAGGCAGAAGATGAACGCGAGAGACAGAAGGAGAGCGGAGCGCGGTCCCTCCTGAGCGTGGTGCGGTCCCGCGCGCTGCTGGCGCGGCTCGCGCTGTGCGCGTGGAGCTGGGTGGCCGTCGCCTTCGTGTACTACGGGCTGACCATCAACTCGGTGGCGCTGGCCGGCGACAAGTACGTCAACTTCGCGCTCAACATGGCCATGGAGGTGGTGGCCAGCCTGCTGCTGGCCATGGCGCTGGAGCGCCTCGGCCGCCGCCGCGCCGTCTGCGGGGCGTTCCTGCTGTGCGGCGCCGCCTGCGTCGCGCCCTTCTTCATCGGTACGTTACTTACTAGCATCGAGCCGACTCAGAGCGGCTTTCTTTCAAAAACTAAACACGCAGTTCCTCAGATCTCACGAAACGAAAATAAACTTGCACTTTACTAACAAGCTGCATCAGGCGCGTCAGCAACAAATATTGTCTGTGTTGGATCTATAGGAATTAAATAAATATCAATACTAATTTTCATAGAATAGACGTTTAGTCTTCGTCGACTATTTATGGACTTCAGTTCTCTTAAAACGCTTAAAATTCTCCACTGCTCCCTGGTCCGAAGTCACCTTGAATATGCTTCGCAGGTCTGGAATCCCCAGTAGGTATAATAAATATGTAGCTTTGCTCGAAAAACTCCAGCGTAAATTCCTGAAATTCATCAACTACAAGCACAGAATCGTTAATTCCAACTACACTGATAGCTGCAAACAGCATCACTTGCTACCCCTTGAGTTGAGAAGAGAAGCCGCTGACCTGTCTCTACTGCTAAACATTATCCTAAATGTTGTTGACTCACCCTCGCTCTTATCCAGAATAGGACTAAGTGTTCCGCCCAGCCGGACTTCTCGACGAAACTACCTAAACTGCACGTCCCTTCCTATGCCACTAATTATCGGAAAAACTGTACCTACCTCGGACCATGCATGTTTTTAACTCAACTTACTCAAAAAACGTTGACTTGTTCAAGATCAAGCAAAATACTTAAAAAAATATATTATTTCTAACTTGTTTAAATGAGTTAAATGAGGGTTTATTATTATTATTATTATTTTATTATTAATTATTTTGTATCCGGTATGTTATGTCTTCTTTTCTGTAGCTGCTCCTTCTAACTGATTGGGTACTGACGACAGGCATATCTTTCAGTTTTCATTTGGAATTTTATTCATTCTTATATAATATACAGTTTTAGGCACGTTACTCATTCTCTTTATTATTTTAATTAGTTCAGTTATTATAATTTTAGGTTCTATAAGCGGAAACCGTTTTAGTTTTATTTGTTCTAGTATTATGTATTGTTATACAAGTAGTACAAGCTTTTTGTTTCCCAAATAAATAAAAATAAATAAAATAGACGAGCGATCTCGATGGCTCAGGAAGTAAATGGAAGGAGGATCCGTAGTAGGAAGAGCAGAGTGCGGTGGGTCTTCCTCCTTAGTCCTGGCGCCTGGGGGCAGGCGAGCTGACGGCGCGCGTGTTGCAGCGCACTCCGGCTGGCGGCTGGCACTGTTCTTCGCGGGCAAGCTGGCGATCACGTTCGCGTTCAACGGGCTGTACGTGTTCACGGCGGAGCTGTTCCCGACGCGCGCGCGCAGCTCGGCGCTGGCCGCCTGCTCGCTCGTCGGCCGGCTCGGCTCCATCGCCGCGCCCATGACGCCGCTGCTGGTGAGACACACACCTTTCATTTTATACAAAAGCTAATACCAGCGCCATGCTGTAAAATTCTCGCTGACATCAGCCGTCACTTTGGAAATGTATCGTGCTGTCCTCCATGCACACGCCTGACCATCGCCAGCACGACTCCTGTGCTGACAAACACTTTTCAGTATCTTGTAGGTGCATTTCTAATTTCTATACCTGCAGGTGACGTAGTGCTTCTTGGGGCCCGTTATTAGGCTGGCCTCTTCTGTCATCTTGTACACCACGGTGTAACGTAAGGAGGGTGTTACAGAAGGTGTCGGTACAAGCGGCGATGTACGGCGCGTGCTCGCTGCTGGCGGCGCTGAGCGTGCTGCTGGTGCCGGAGACGCGGCGCGCGCCGCTGCCGCAGTCGGCGCGCGCCGCCGAGCAGCTGCGCGCCGCGCCGCCCCCGCCCGCCGCACCCGCCCCGCCCGCCCCGCCCGCCCCGCGCTTGCTCTCCGCGGACACCTGACTCCTGTACTGTAGCTATTGCAATATCATCTTCATAATCAAACATCTTTACATCCACGGAGGATGGTTCTTGCAGTGTTCGTTCGGCGGCCCTGACGTAGATCACTTGACGTCTATAGAACGGGAAGTAGAGATGCGGTCGCAGTATTGCCGCTCGTCATAGTAAAAGAGCTACGGCCGCTACGGCGTAGTAAAGGAGCTGTGTCATAGCGTTATCTGTAGCTGCTACGGCGTAGCTTACCTGTGTCTCCTACGGCGTAGTAAAGGAGCTGTGTCATAGCGTTATCTGTAGCTGCTACGGCGTAGCTTACCTGTGTCTCCTACGGCGTAGTAAAGGAGCTGTGTCATAGCGTTATCTGTAGCTGCTACGGCGTAGCTTACCTGTGTCTCCTACGGCGTAGTACATGTGCTACGACGTAGCATTATCTGTAGCTGCTACAGCGTAGCTTACCTGTGTCTCCTACGGCGTAGTACATTTGCTACGACGTAGCATTATCTGTAGCTGCTACGGCGTAGCTTACCTGTGTCTCCTACGGCGTAGTACATTTGCTACGACGTAGCATTATCTGTAGCTGCTACGGCGTAGCTTACCTGTGTCTCCTACGGCGTAGTACATTTGCTACGACGTAGCATTATCTGTAGCTGCTACGGCGTAGCTTACCTGTGTCTACATTGTACTTACTTACCAAGTTGGAGTTTTAGTAATTATTGTAGATTATTCTCATGTGTCACGGAATGCGCATGCAGCTTTGATTTATAAGTAGATATTGTAGTTTAGTTATGCAATTGTAGGTAGTAGGTACGTTGCTACAAATTATTATGGCTGTGATATAGCGCGTTATTAATGTATTATTTATTAGGATGTTACTATATAGTAACCTTTATTGTATCATAGTGATAATGAGTTAGTAAACATTGTTTCCCTAACGTTCGTATTGTGTGTGCAGTTGTTTGTTTTATAGGTAGCTATGGTTACATACGTAGGTTACCTACCTACCTACGTATCAAACAATAGATACTTACGTATACCTACTACAAGGTAGCAAGCAGTAGACTAGAAAACATGTTTCCCTATATATGTAGTTATAATGAGTGACTACAAAATAAAACAACAAGTTAACATGAAATCAGTATTCGATTTATTTTATCTTTACGTCAATATCACAGCAGGCGAAGGCACTCATGTTTATAGTAATGCTAGGTACTGTCGGGTGCAGATTGCACTATTAATGGTTTACACTAGCCAAACTTATGTAGAATTTTTGTTAACATACGCCCCTACCAAACCTTAAATTTACTCTCTTACCGCGTCTATACGCAATTATATCTGGAACTCGACGCCAAGCAAATGATCTTTTGGATTTAGTAGGTTTGTTTACAAACACTCTACATCGAGTTTGGCTTGTGTACAGGTACTGTCGGGTGCAGATTGCAGTCGTTTAACAAGTTGGATAACTTGGCGCTATTCATGAGCTCTTTCAAATCTGGGTCAGAAGTAAAATGGCCGCGCCGCCGTGTCGTGCATCGATTACCTGTTTATTCAGTGGTTGAAAGTCCATCTTCCATGCAGTGTGTACCTACCTACGGATGGAGCGAGTTCGAATCCCGACTCGTGACGCTATGCACAACGGGGTACCCAACACGAACCCCTGATTTAAAATGTAATTATTTATTATCATTAAGTATTTATATTCAAATTAAAACCTAAGTTTAAAAATAAACAATCCAAAAATGTAAAAAGTTGAGCCAGTATTTAAAAAAAAACTTGATCAAAATAACTTCAGGAGGAAATTAGAACCCCCCCGCATGACAACTACCTTCTAATCAAAATAGAAATCAAAATGTGAAGCTGAGCTGCAGCTGCAGGTCCACCACTCGACAATACCTACCTACCTCCACGAATACATTATAATATAAGTCAATTTATCCGTAGACCTACCTACCTAGTAAAACGAAACAATGTAAATATTTATAACCTTACAACCATCTACCTACTTCAATTAAAGTTACTACTTAATGACAAGATATTACTAATTAATGACTACTTAGTATTTCGAAAATTGCCAACAATAAAACAGTTTAATACTACCCTGTCCCAGTACATATACTTGTGTTACATGCATGTGAAAGTATTGCACTATGCTTTCGTTCACACTTATAGGTAGTTTACACCTATAGTCCGCGCTCGACCAGAATGGGACGGAACCTTACCAAAGTAAACAATTAATGTGATATTTCCATCCAGCACAAAACGCGAGTTGTCAAACAGAAATGGAACCTTGCAATGAAACAATAAGTGCGACCGTGCTTGTATCAATCAGCAGGACCAAATAGTCGCACCCCACCCAGCTGAACACATCGGAATTACTGAATACAACAATATCAGTGGTCCACGCACCAGCCTGTTTGACGACCTCCGTGGCGCACCAGGCGAAGGTCCGCCTGCGACGCAGGAGGATGCGGGTTCAATTCCCGCCTCGGAACAAATTTGTGTACGATCTGCAGAAATTTGTTCCGTTGGTCTGGGTGTTTTCTATGTATAATAAAAAATATCTATCTATGTAGTGTATTGTATTAAGTATTTCAGTTATCTAGTACCCATAACACAAGCTCTGCTTAGCTTGGGGCTAGATAATGCTGTGTGAATTGTCCAGCATTATTTATTTATTATTTAATTATTTATTACTGTTCCTACAGCTTACCGCTGTGCTGTCCGGCTTTCCTGGATAAAAAGATGCCTGTGTCCTTCCCCGGGATAGACATATCATTTATTTTCCACCACAAACAAACACACCAGACCTTTAAATTAACAATTTTGAAACAAAAATAACTTAACATAACTTGGTACCATAACGGTACGTGGTGGAGGTACTTGTCTTTGAAAAATTAACAATTAACAACATGTAAAAAATCTAAAAGTAGGTGAGTAACGTGTGCTGCAGTAGCAAATAGGAGCAGGCTCAGCGTAATGACAATTTTTTTTAATGCCAATTTCTATCCCCGCCTATGTTTGATTCCAGGCTTAGAGCTACATCTCAAAATGCCCGCATCAGCTAAATTTCAAACCGTTCAGTCGTTATGGCATGGCGTGAAGAGGTAATAATCAATGCGAAACTTTACACGTTTGGATGGATATCCAAATGTCTAAACTTTCGGATTTAGACAGTGATTTTAATTTTAATTGTTTCGACGACATCCGCTTCTCAAATACACAAACTAGATACCTTACCTACCTATAATGTGTAGGTACGTGGATATAATGACAGATCAGTCTCTCCACACTACATTGTCCCTTCCTAACTAACAAGGTACCTACTGAATCTACTACCTACTTAGGTACTAACAATCTAACCAATAATATGTTAAATAATGTAACCATAACATACATACATACCTACATAACAGAATTCCCTTATCAATGCTGAGCGACTAGTTTACAACAGTTACTTGTTATCAGTCGAGTAGATAATATGTAGTACCGATGGGAAGTAGGTAGGATGTACTTTGCTTGCACAACACACTTGCCTGCAGTTTATAATTTTTTTTTATGTTTTGTTCCACCTAACTATATCATCCCTGTGTGAGACATGTTTTGCTTTATAATCCGAATTAACTGATTATTACTTATACCTACTAGCTTACAAAATGTACTTAGAATGGAATTAGAATCAAAATGACAGCAGTCGAGTGAACGAGTTCAACCGTCCGTCCGAAGTAGAGTCACGCACACGTGCGCGTGCGTCGGTGGGGGTGCAGGGGGCCCCTTACCCCCCACCACCCCCACCGACGACGCACGCAACGCACACACTCACAGGCGTTCACCTTCGTCATTGTTTTCCTTAATAGATAGGTACTTATGATAATAATTCGAATGTTATTTACAGTGAATACACTGTATACCTACTTATGTACAGTAAATTACCTTCTGCCACACATTTACCAAAGTACCTACAACCCGCCGCGCCTGTACCTAGGTAGGTACCTAACTTTTTGTGATCTAATTGTATTCCGACGTCAGTCTTTTGATTTTCAAGTAGGCTATCTACAGCGAATATACGCCGCGGGAACAGTCCGCAGTGACGAGAACCCTGCGAGTGCAGGAGGGCGGTCAGGAGTCCGCGCGGGCGAGGGGGGCGAGCTCCTGCTGCGGCGCGGCGAGCGGGGGCGGCAGCAGGCGCGCGTACACGCCGCGCAGCGCCGCCAGCGCGGAGAAGGTAAGCGCCGCCGTGCAGGAGAAAGTGGCGGCGGGCCCCAGCCGCGCGTACACCACGGCCACGAACACTGGGCCCAACGCGCGCGACAGGCAGCCCGCGCCCGTCAGCACGCCCATCCAGACGCCCTGCGGCCGCGGGCCCAGCACCTTCGAGAAGATCGTCTGGATCAGCGTCACGCCCAGCGAATAGCCCACCGACACCAGCGTGTACCCCAGCAGGAACTGCGGCAACGTCAGCCCGCGCGTGGTCAGGCACCAGGGCTGCGTAGCCGCCGGGCAGCCGCCGCCCGCCTCGCCGGCGTCGGGGGGCGCCAGTGGGGGGCCGTCCGGGCCCCACGGGATGCAGAACACGGACGCGAGACCCGTCAGCAGGAACCCGCCCCACAGCAGCAGCGCGCTGGAAGGAACCAACACCACGGTCAATGGTTGATGCACTACACTGATAAGCAGTACAGTTTTAGGGATGAACGAGTGGACTTCGATTTGACTCCTCGTCGGTGTCAGATCACATCATTCGAATCAGACAAAGGTAACTGACCGTTCTTCTATGATCTTGGAGAGCGGCGCGATGAGCGCGAAGGTGGCGACGGCGAGCAGCGCGCCGGCCGACATGAGCGCGCCCATGTACTCGATGGCCTGCTGCTTGCTCCACGCGAATTGATCTATGGTCAGCGACGTGGCCAGCGTCTCCAGCAGCACGAAGTTGAACACCAGCACGAAGAACGCGCCCACTAGCGTCCAGCTGCTCACCCTGTCCACGCGCAGCGCCGCCAGCGCCTCCTTCTCTGCAACACGAGCGTTTGTACGTCAGAGTGGCCCTGCAGTGGTCGCACCCTGCACCCCACCCGGCCCCGGTACTCACCGGAAGACTTGCCCTGCGCCAGCATGGCCTCCCTGGCAGCCACGGTGCGCTCCTTGAAGCAGCACGGCAGGAGCAGCAGCAGGTTAAGCGTGCCCAGCAGCGCGTTGGTCCAGCCCGCCGCCGTGTACATGTCGAGGCGGAGCGCGGGCTGCGGCGCGCCGGGCGGCGGGTAGTCGGCGCCGGGCCCCAGCGGCGCGGCGGCCGCCTGCAGCGCGGGTCCCACCACGAAGCCCAGCACCTGCGCCAGCGACACCACGGCCACGCAGCGCGTGCGCTCCGCCACCAGCGTCGCCGCCGACAGGTACGACCGCGCCACCGCCACGTTCGCTGCAACACGCGCCGCACGACGAGCCCTCACTACTTATCGGATCGGACAACAACAACTATTTTGGCCATCTCTTTCAAATAAACACGTTTTGCAAACTGGACTGGAGTATTCTAGCAATGCATAGGTATTTGTATTTATTCACCATTATCTATCACATTAGAAATAATACAAGGCAAGTCATGTTTTACTAAATGAGAAAGATTCATATTCCTTCACTCATATTCAAGAAAGTTATTTAACAATTTCATCAACAAACACAACAAATGAAGTCTGCGATGTGTATGGCGTGCCCTAATGGGGGAGAGCGTTCGGGACAAAGTGCGAAGTATTTGTCCTTAGAACCGTGACTCACCAGAGTGGCTCATCGCAGTTGCGTTCAGTAGAACCGCACCCGGTTGGCCAGGCCATAGGTGGGGAAATGGAAGAGGCACTCACCCGAGCTGACTCCGATGAGGAACCGGGCCAGCAGCATCCAGTAATACGCGTGCGGGCGCGTGAGGTGCAGCTGCGCGTACAGCACGCTGGCCAGCACGAACAGCACCAGCGAGGCGGCCAGCGGCGCGCGCGCCCGCCCCGCGCGGTTAGCCCAGTAGCCCAATAGTGGGGAGAATATCAGCTGGCCCAGCGGGTTGGCGCCCACGGCCAGCCCCAGGACCTCCTTCTGCGACCCCGGCTCCAGCTGCAACAGACGTGACCCTCAGCATCCCTCCACGTATGAGCCTCTAGCTAGTCGGTACAAAAGGACAAGCCCTGGCTGGTGTATTGGTGCACGAGTGCACCTCGGTACACCGTGGCGCGTGGGGTGCACATACCAAGGTGCATATAAGACAATATTTTCATTAAAAATCCTAAAACCCCTGGACCTATATTATGTCGTAGGTCGTTGTGGATTCACTAATATGTAGGTGAATTTAACCCTCTTTCCTCTGATATATCTCATTATTATTAACTTTTCAAATAATTGCATTAAAGACTATACGACGCATTAGTAAAAATATATGTAAGTATCTATCTATGTATATAATGTATTAAATACCTATATCAGTTATCTAGTACCGTAAAAGCACCCAACTATAATCCAAAGGGGCAACTATGGTCCAACGACATTACATGACTAAATCAATATTATCGGCTAAACGGTGATATCTAGCGGCAAATCGCGGCGTTGCTAGCAGAAATATATTCGCCATCTTCATATGACAGCCGCCATTGTGGCGTCACCATTTGACGAAACAGGTTAAGACGCTACCCAAACAGCGACACCGTAGAAAGTCCACTTTTTCGTCGCACCGTTAGCCGTACTCCGACATATTACAAGCCCAAAAAAAAAAACAGTGTATAGTCAAATGTATGGAAAAAAGACTTATACAAAAATATTTTATAAAACGATCTAGGATCTTGAAAAAAAACATCACAAGAAAGAACAAGAAAAAAATTTTTCGTCTCGAAATGCTCAATATTTTGAGTGACAACCATTAATTATTTTAATACTATATGAAAGGAAATTTTATCAACAAAAGAAATATGTAAAAAAGTTTTAAATAATAACCATTTTAATAATAATAAAACCCAAAAAACACATTTTTGTAAGGCGTTTAGCGAAGTAATTGCAAAAATGATAATATTTTGCCAAAAGAATTTCAATCTTATTATTCAAACATCCCTTTCAATATATGCTCAAAATAGCTTCCACTAGCTTCATTCGGAGGCTGGATGCCTTCTCGGACGGACGTGAGGTTATGTAACTTTTTTCGCGATGACAGCTGGGTTCGACGGACGAATTACGATTTTCGACAACTTTTGTTTTGCGGGTTAAATAATTCATTTGTCATTGAAATAAAGTCTATATTTGATTGAAGCTAAGCCAAAAGAAATTTGCAGGAATTTTATTCATTGACAGACCTACCAATTGAGTAGAATAGGTTTATAGTGGTTTTATCTCTGGTAGCTAGATAGGTAGGTACTACTCAACATGTTTACAGCACGAAAAGTATTGGTCGAATTAAAATATGTTAAGTAGGTAGGGCGATTTTGATGACCTTATATATAAATAAACAATGCTGAAAACTTAAAATAGGAGCCTACGTCCAGCAGTGGACTTATATAGGCTGATGATGATGAATTCACACATCATCACCAAGGCCGAAGCTAAGCAGAGCTTTGTAATGGGTACTTACTAGATAACTGATTTACTTAGTACCAACCATTTGCATTTTTTTTTGCCCGTAGTTCTACCAGTAGAACTACAGGCAAATTTAAATTACTCGTAGTTCTATCGGTTTGTTCTCATAAAGAAGAGAGATTCTCAAAAGGACAGATACTCAAAAAACATAATTTACTTTAAATTTTTAATAACTCATAGAAAAACCTCAACGGAGCGGTTTGTCATAACTTTTTGTTATTGGCAATATGTGTACATTGACATCAATATAATAATTTTTTTTTAGCGTAACAATGAAGTCAAGTAAAGGAGATGTGTAAAGACGCTAAAAACGCAATAAACATGCAAAACAATTGTATTTCCAATGACAGTTGTCAAAATTAATGATAATCACTCATGAGTTCTTGGAAGGCAGCAACATAATAAAGAATACTTTATATCGGTATGAATATCAATTTGGATGGCAAGGCATGGTCTGTTGTGGTTTTTATGATTATTTTGTAGAATTACAATCTAAACTAAAACTGTCTTCATGATTGTTGTTTTAAAGGGAAATGTATAAGATTCTACAACAAAACTCCAAAAGAGTTAAAAGTTGTCAAAAAATAATTTCAAACAATTTGTCAACCATATCCTTTGTTAAAAAGGCTTACTACAAAATATCAGACTATCTCTAGAGGATAAAAAGCTTGGGTATTGCTAATAGTATTGCTCCAGCTCGAAAACTAACACCCTAATAAGGTAAAGGTTTCTTGTTCGCTTCTTTACTTTACCTTCAAAAGATTGAAGTGAACAATAAATTAAAGTAATCACTTTATTTCCCAGTTTTACTCTTGAACCTTTTTGAATTTATTGACGTGTCCAAGACTCCTGTAAGGGGTAAAGGAAATAAAGCACTGTTATATTTCATTTTATATCTGATTATTTGATTGACGACCTCTGTGGCGCGGCGGGGAAAGGTCCACCTGCGACACAGGAGGTTACAGTTAGTTTGATTCCCGCCTCAGGACAAATGTTTGTACCATCTGCAGATATTTATTCCAGGTGTTCTGGATGTCTTATGTATATAAAAAATTTCTATCTGTGTAGTGTATTTAATAAGTATATCAAAATAAGTATACCATAACACAAGCTCTAATTACTTTGGGGTTAGATGATGTTGTGTGGCTTGTTCAGCATTATTTATATATAAAAAAAAAATTGAGAAAGCCCTCCAAAACCAAATCGAAATATCTTCAACGATTGACACTTTTGTAATCCATTTAGTCCTCAGTTGTTTTGACTAAATTAGTATATATTTTTAATGTATAAAGTAGTATCATAATGGTCGGTGATATTGTCGGCACTTTAACACGCATGAAGATGATATTATTTTTTTAAGTGTTTCTGATTTCTATGAATAACTATCGATGAATGTAATTTTTATTATAATTGAGAAGCTACAATGAGCGACATAGGTTTTATTAAGGTATTTTACATGCAACGATAGCAAAGCCGCGGGCAAATGTTAGTTAACATTACATTATTACCTTGTGATTGTGCTATCAACCAAAATAAAACAAAAGTTTGCCTCTTCTACAACAGATAAATTTTGCATAAGTCTATGTAAAAAATAAGCGCCTCTGCCGACCACATTTGGTAATATTGACATGCAATCTGACAGTCTTAGTTTTCCACGACAGCGCCTTAATATGAGTTGCGACAAAGTTTTGACACACGCAGAAGAGCTGCAAACTTTCGTACTTACCCTCACATTGCAATCTAGTTATGTACTGTCAAGTGATTTAGTTTTGAAGGTGAGTTATCTCTCTAATAAAATAATTTTGAATCAATCAAACTTTTCAATTGTTTTATTTATGAAGTGAAAAATATTACAAAATGATACTTCGTGCCTAAATATAGTCCAACGGTTTTTTTGGACCAAAGTTAGGTTCATAATTTACATGAAGTTTAATGATGTGTTTTTTTCTTCCAGATCGACAAATAATGAGTCAACCGCGAAAAAAGGTAGGGGGGCGACCCTACAAATGGTACTCTGAAGATAAAAAGAAGAGCTGCCTTCGAGCCATTGATGATAAGGTCCTCACCCAAAGAGAAGCTGCGAAGAAGTTTAACATCCCACGAAGCCCATTATACTAAGACGAAAGATGCTAACTGCTGGTAATCCTAATACAAAACCAGGCCGTAAATGCGTATTTACTGATGAGGAGGAAAGAGCGTTCGTTGATCATGTCATACAACTATGCGACTTCGGGTTCCCAGTCACTGATCATGACCTACAATTTATAGTTAAAACTTATATGGATGGCAGTGGTCGTGAGATTAAGCAATTCTCCAATAAAAATTCATTCGGGAAGACAATGGATGAAGAATTTTTTAAAACGGTACAAGAAGGACCTTTCCCAGAGGTTTTGCAGCAATATAAAGAGGGCCAGAGCTGCTGTCGGTGAAGAAGAGCTGAAGAAATATTTTGCCAATTTGTCCACGGAAATGACTGACGTAAACCCTGATATGATAATATATACAATTCCGATGAAACCAACTTAGTTGATGACCCGGGCAAAAAGAAAGTATTAACTAAGCGGGGATGCAAGTACACAGAGGCAATAAAAAACGAAAAAAAACAATAATAAAAAACTATAATATAAGTATTTATTGTTCCTACTAGTTATAAGCTGATTTTTGATCTCATACTAATTACCGTGCCATAAGTGAGACTGTTTTGTAATTTTTGTTAATTTTGAGAAGATTTTTTTTGTTTTTGTTGATTATTATGTCAAAATAAATTTTTTTAAGGTATTTTGTACTTTTTTTCCCAATTTTAATTGAATTATAAAATAAGGAACGATTTTAGTCCATACTAGGCAGGTAACTATAAGCCATTTCCGAGTAATCGACCAATAAACATGTCATTTTGTTGCTGGACCATATTTGGGGCCTCCTCACAAAAACTATAGTCCAACTTTGAGTTCAAAAAAAAAGTATTTCTGAGTGAGATAGAAATAGACTTTTCACATAATTTTAAACTACAGTTTAACATATAAACAAAAAGTACAAAACACTTTTTTCAGGACTCTTACCTAAAAAAATATTAGCCCTAACGTAAATAATACGTCATTTTGGATCATAGTTAGGTGCTTTTACGGTACCCATAACACAAACTTTGAGTAGCTTACTTTGGGGCTAGATGGTGCTGTGTGGATTGTCCAGCATTTTTTTTTAAATTATGCGTGCTATGTCTGACATAAATGATTATTATTATTATTAATAAGACTAAGTCGGTACACTATTGGATTAGGTGCCCCTGTAAAAAATAGTGTACTTTTTATAAATAAATAAATAAATTTTCCTCATTAGCCTCCACTCTGTCGCTACGCTACGCCGCCGACGTCGCGGCGGCGGCGGCGGCACGGCGCGGCGGTGCCGGACTCGCGTAGCGCCCCGCGTCTGCCACTAACTAAATTCTGACATCTCTGAAATCAGACGACATAATTATATCGTTGCGCTTTTCAATTTATCAGAGAGTAGTTTTTGCCCGCGGCTTCGCGCCCGTTGTTTCTATGGAAACGTTTGTTTCCATCATAGGAAATCATTTATATGATAAAAAGTATGTTTTATTCCAGGCCTAGAACTACCTGTAGGTACCTGCCTATGCGCATTCGTTGAGTAGTTTCAGCGTGAAAAGGTAGGTACCTACCTAACAAACGAAAATCCACACCAACTTTCGGATTTATACTAATATACGGGCACAGCTCGATATCTAGTCTGTCACACTAATGTGACTAGCTGTGCCCGCGTCTTCGCTCGAGTATATTTCACTATTTCATGGGTGGCATGGGTGTAATTTTTGGACCCTTATTATTTTCCTTAGATACAATGGATGATACAAATGGATTGGGAGAGGCGGTCCCATACCATGGCCCGCACGAAGCCCGGATTTGACTCCGATGGATTTTTATGTTTGGGGTCACATGAAAACCATCGTGTACCAAGACGGCCACCCTGTATCTACTGTGGAAATTCTCCGACAAAGAATTATTGCGGCGAACGTGATAAGGGGTCAGTTGACGAGCAAAGTCGTGAAAACCGGTTTACGCAACAGAATGCGGGTCTGTGTTAGGAACAGAGGTGGCCACGTAGAGCATGAGTTAAAAAATTAAAGATTACATGATTTGAACCTAATATGTGTATTTTTTACTCTGTCCTCAAAATATTGTAACTTTGAATTTTACTACCTGAGTCCTTTGTTATCGAATTTTTAAAAAGATCGTACACTGGTGCCCCAACTATTGCACCTTTTTGGATAGCTAAAAACATGTAGATGTTTTTTAAATAATCTGCACAAAATAATGTAGGTACATGTTTTTGAGAAAACGTCGATTAAAAAAATACTTTGCCAAATTTTTACATTAAATTCAGATTTAAAGGGCCTACCGCTCTAGCGTTTACCATATTTCTTATACTTTCAAAGGTTATTCTTATTTAGTGAGTTATTTTTTACAAAAAAACACCGAAAAACCTACAAAAAAAGACGTTTTTTAAAAAATATCATAAATCTTCGACTTCAAGGTGACACTTTCACTAAAAATATTAAAAATTCAAATATCTCGAAGGGGCTTAACTTTAGACCAGGGTACCTCAGAGTCAAATTGGTTTCTACTGAACCCTGCTATCACGTCCTGAAAGGATCGGGTCTACTTACAAGTAACCCTGTATAAGTACCTACCTACTCACTCAGCATAAACTATTTTCTCTGTATTAAATAATGAATTAATCTTATTTTAAAGCTTAGTTGTCTTGCTTTGCAAGAGACTGGTGGCAAGCCTGTGGTACGGTACGGGTCACCAGGGCCTTAGTTTCTGCGCAAAATTTATAATTAAGGGTTTCGTTAGGGAACGAAACTCTTACTTAAGGTCTCGCTCCGTCCTTTTTTTCCTCTTGAATATCAGCAACTATCGAAGGTACCTACTAAGCAACTTTTTTTTTTACTATGACATTATTGTCTTTATTGACAAAGAAAATAACAATCAAACAATAGAAACAAATTACAACTGAAACAATTGAGCTAACTGCAGACTGTTGAAAACAATCTACAGGTACAACTCTCTCTAGGTTTCATACTTTTTGAAATATTTTGAAAAATTCGAATAATTGACCGTTCTCTAACTGGTACCTAGGTATATTTTTTGTTTGGTTGTCAAAAGTTCGAAAACCTCACGTAGAGCGCTGGCGCTGCGCCAGTTCTCTCCCGCAGGGGGGCAGGGGGCTGCTGCCTCGGCGCACAGCTGTTCAGCAGTTAGTAGGCAGCAGGCAACTTGCAGTAGGTAGGTATGTCTTCACGTACGACACGTACCCACCTATGCTATCTTACTATGCCAGTAAACGTGACACATACAATGTCGTCCTCGGACTGCCCTTCAGCTGAGTTGCGTGTATATTTATAGAACTCTCAGAGCGTGTTTATCTCGCCCGTGTTTCTATGTTATAATGCTACGGCTCCACCTGCGTCCTAACGCGTTAATTAACGCGCTTGTTTGGGCGTCACGCAGATGTGGCCAAGGTGTTAGCGTGTTATTTTATTAACGGCATTACTAATTTATTTTATTTATTTATTGAACTAGCACAGAAATTCCAGTTACGCTAGTCACCTAAGTCACAGTAGTCACTTATGTAACATTATAATTAAATTAAGGAAATATATTATATACTAGCACAATATAGAAATTACAGTTTAAATAAAATTCAATTCAATTCCAATTAAAAATACAATTAGTCAGTAAGTCCTATCAGTAAAAATGAATATATATAAAAGCATTTCAATCAGGCATTCAACTCGGACAGAGTCAGGCACTCCGCGGACAGACTCATCCAAGCATCCGCAAACACAATGGCATTAGACGCTAAGCGATAGCTCAGGTGTCGGCTTTTTCCACACTTCAAAGGGTAGTAGCGCGTCTTTTAGCGCACTAAGCGATGTTGGCTACATCATGGTAAAAATTAACGCCGTCTCATTCCGCGGGCCGCATGCGTAGGGAAAGGATGCGTCGTGCGTGTTGTTTTGCGGATTGCATTATGTTGGCAATCGAATGATCAAATGAATAGGAGTTCCTAGAATAACTCCAAATGGAAACATTCTTATGGAATCCAAAACTTCAATCACAAAAGAATCGCTCGGCAGTTAGAGAAAGGTACATGACGGCGTATCATCCAGTCTTTATCATGTACATACCAAAAATTGAACAAAAAAAAACATTCCATCATGCATAAAAAAAATCATGCACAAAAAATATACCAAACAAGTACAAAAAACCATTGTTGTGCAGTTAACGCGTTACTTCAAAAGGAATTACCACTTGACGGCGGCGTTGTAACGCAGATGTAGCCAGTGCATTTTTAGCGCCTTAATTAACGCGATAACGGGCATTATCACTAACGTCAACGCTAACGCAGGTGGAGCCGTAGCGTAAGAATAGGTACATAAGGTAGGGCCTACCATGGGCACCTCTGCGCTGAGATATCTTCATTGGTAATTATCTAGCAACTAGGTAGATACCTAGTCCATTCATAAAAGCACCACGGCCGCCGCCGGCGCCGCCGCTTCACCGATCACGCACTGGACCTACTCTGTTCCATTCTTGTATACGCTCTGTCAGGGCTCGCCACTTTGGTTCCTTAAAATAGAAACACCCGATTGCGAAAAAAAATATAAGTACGAAAAAAAAATCATGAAGATGCACTGTTTGCACCTAACTTGGTCGAGGTCTCAGGAACCCTGGTAGTATATAGAACATATTATTGTTTTTATTCGTACCTAGGTTATTTATTATTAGTATTAAGTACTAGTACTTTGGTTCCTTATTCATAAGTTTGTAGTTTTCTTGTAAATAAGCAAAACCATCAATATCCTCGAAGGAAATCTCGCGCATTTTCGGGTAATATTCAAATATGGCGCTTTTAGCGCTTTTAAAAATCACAGGTGGCAAGACTTGTTTTTGTTATGCTCTAAGCCTACCTATGTTCCTAATTTTTTTATTCATGATAATACTTTTTCAGTTGTAACAATAGGCATGTACGCACTCTTGGCGAGCTTATTGAATAATGTAGGTAACCAAACCACCTACCTTCATTGACATTTGAAATTGGACATTTTTTACTTTATTTTATTTTACATTTTGAATGTGCTATTGCAGCCACGAAGCTTGCTACGTTATCCCACTTAGCACTACCTACCTACGGACATTGGCAGAATTTTGTCGACTAGACGCAGAGCCATTAACCAAGAATTGAATTGAATTATCCTATTTTATCTGTATAATATGTACCTATTTTGAGTTTTGTTTTGTATTTTAAAATGTAATGAATCTATTTGACTTGACTAGGTGTTCCCTGTGAATCTATAGTATGATTAAATAAATTGAATTGAATAGCGTCACACTAACATGGCAAGCGCTGTATTATTATATGTAACAAAATAAATTAATAGCCAAATTAGATTTTTTTTTATTTTTTTACGTGGTAAAAATTTTGAAAAAGTTAGTCAGGTAGTACGTGTACATTCTCTAGCTAGTGGACAACTCGCCCGAATCAAAGCCTAAAAGGTTTTTGATTCGGACCAGTTGCCCCTCTCCCCCCGCGCCCTGCTCCGAAGTCCGACCGAAGTGAAGGGACAACTCGCCCTCGACTCGAGAAGGTCGTCGTTGCTCTTCAATCAAGGGTTCCGTATTGAAATGTTAAAAACATGCCGTTTATTAGGTATACCTACCTACGTGGTACCTACCTACCTACCTATAGACAACGGCCTGGCCTACGCTCTTTTGAAACATTAGTTGGATTGGAAATAACTAAATATCGATCGTGAAATTAATGAGTTTAGATACAGATTTTACAAAAATCAAAATCAAAAACTCTTTAATTCCATAAATACAATAAATGTACCTACACTTAGAAAAGGTCAAATTATAAAACTATACACTGACACGGAAATAAAGTGATATTTTTGATTTCTGTCGCTTCGGTATGTAGACTAAAGTAAAGAAGTGACCAAGAAACCTTTAGCCTGTTAGTTGTTATTTTTTGAGTTGGAGCAAAACCCGTCCCAAGCTTTTTTATATTCTAGATAATCTGATATTTTATAGTAAGCCTTTTTGCACAGCAAGGTTTTGACAATTTGTTTGAATTTATTTACTGATAATTTTTGCAACTCAATAGGAGTTTTGTTGTAGAAGCGTATACATTGCCCTTTAAAAGATACATTAATTTTGTGTAGCCTAGTTGTGGGCACAGCGAGTTTATGTTTATTTCTGGTATTAAAGTTGTTTATCACAATTTTTAGGGAACTGATTTCTATGTGTGTACAACAAGTTTTCATAAATATATTGACATGGTACTGTCATTATTATGTACTGTTATTTATTATGTTTACAGCACGGTAAGTACCTAGATGATAAATAAAATGTCGCCACAAATGCTGCCAAATTTCTTGTGGTAAATTTCGGGATGACCACTGTCAAACTTCAAATTATGATAGGTATCTCGGGAACTTACCATCCTCAGAGCACCAGTTTCTGAAGGGAAACAATAGGCACGGCTAATATTCATAGACGTTGGCGAGAGGTTACTACCTTGTCTAAGTAGGGATAGACGCCCGTGAGCGCGATGCTGAAGCCCAGCGACATCTGGAACATGGTGAAGTAGATGACGTAGACGCTGCGCCAGCGCTCGCGACGCTCCTGCTCCGTCTCCAGCAGCACCGCGCCGCCGCGTCCCGCCTCCTCGTCGCCCCCGACCTCGACCGCGTCCCGCTCCCGCGCCGGAGCCGTCTCGCGGCATATCGCTCTCTTGACCCACTCCATTAGGACACCAGATAAACACCATCTGAATGTAATCCACGCATTGTTTGCGATCGAGTAGGTACGCTACGCGACCGAGCGCCGCGCGACAGGCGACCAATGTCAGTGAATGAGTGTGAATAGGTAGGTACCTACACCGTAAACAAAGGATCCCGACGCGAGCTATCGCGAGCGCGGGCTGGAGGCGCACGCGCAGCGCGGCTCGCTCTCCGCTCGGTACTGTGCTGTACGAGCGTACGTAGTACGTAGGTACGATGCGATGTGGAATTCTTTGTTGTTTCTCGTTCTCGGTCGAACTCCAGTAGGTATTATCTCTTGTCTCCCTCGAATGCCCTCGATCGAGGTATTCCGTCATTCTCAACTTGGAGAAAGTCATTCAATTAATAAACACTGCCAGGCAGTGGCAGCGCCCCGCGGCCTCGCCCGCGCGGAAATTATACCTACCTAGGTACACAAATTTCAGAAATTTAATGTACCTACACCTGGGGTTGCCAACTTTTATTACAAGAAATAGAGTAGGTATATCTGATTTCAAAGGAGGTAAATAAAGAGTACCGACCGATTTATAAAAAAGAGTATCATAGTTTAATATTTTTAAAAGGGTATTTTTGGTACTTTTTGCAGCACATAACATCAGGAGCTCATTTTTCATAAATTTCACTTCACATTCATGACCGAAAAGACTCTCTCAGTAAATGCTGAAGTGGCGGGAACGGACAGTAAAACATTGTTAACTACAGCTAACAATTTTTTTAATCAAGAAATTCATCAGGACATTTTTTTAAATAAATTGACATTTTTCTGCAGTTGATTTTTCCATAAAGTCTGCTTTATCTATATAACGATTCTCCTTGGAGTTCTTTTAAAATTATAACTTCTGAACTGAACTGTCCGTATGTTTGGTCTTTGTAAATTAAGTTTTCCTTCTTTAATTTGTTCTAAATATTCGGTGAAGATAGTCAGTTATCACTAAGTACTAAAATCAAACCATTTTTGTAAGTAAATCAAACATTTGTCTAAGCTGTATGTACCCAAAGAAAAACACCTGATCTTGTAAAGGGCATGACAATTACCCTTTACAAGATCAGGTGTAGTATTGAGGCAATAAGAGTATTTCAGCGTACCTACTCGTGTTATAGATTATAGAGCACGCCTATATGATATAGAGTACAATAAATACTCTTTAAAAGAGTACACAGTTGGCCACCCTACCTACGCGCCGTAGGCGATGTTTTGTAAAAATAAAAAATGTAGTTCATAATTAACTTCATAGTCTACCTTCTTATACCGAGATTCTTACATCTGTGGTTTTGAGTGAATCAAACCAAGGGATAACAGTTTTCCATAGAAACTTTACTACCCACTAGGTATTTTTAAAAAACAAAATTCTGACATTTCCGTCCCTCTACATAATAGAAGCTCTGTTTGTAAAAATAATCCCCATCTGTTTCCCCGGCTACCTGAGGTTGCAAGGTACAGGAAACAGGCGGGATAGTACTAGGTAACAATCACATCCTGTTAAAACAACATTACCTAATGCAGGAAAGTGTTGTAAGTATTGCTCCTAAAATTTATATAAATTACCTAAACTGTACAGAAACCTGAATGTTCAAACCTTCAAACAGAAAATTATTATATTATTAATTAATATCAAAATGTTACTACAGCCTAGACGAATTTTTTAGTAATAAATCCTACTAATATTTTAAACTCGAAAGTTTGTAAGTCGGTATGGATGTTTGTTACTCTTTCACGTATAAACTCCGGAACGGATCTGGATGAAATTTGGCACAGAGATAGATTATAGTCTGAAATAACATAGGCAGGTGAAATAACTAATACATAGGCTATAAATATTTTATCCCGGAATTCCCACGGGAACGGGAAAGACGCGGGTGAAACCGCGAGGCGCTGCTAGTTGTAGACAGTTTTTAATGTTGCATCAGTTGCATGTCATCTCTCTAATTAATTTTGCATAGGTACCGTAAACGGTCAAGCATGTTGTTTCTACCTAAATTATCTGTTACCTTTTTTGTACACATGTTTTTTGCAAATAAATATCTTTATCTTTACCCTCAGTAATAAATTTTTGAAAATTAGATTGGCCTAGGTATGTGTTATTCAAGAATCTCAACTATCTTCCTATAACGTGGTAATAAACATAAGTAGGTACACAAACTTTCGTTTATTTAAAGGATAGTTAGGATTTTTAGTAAGTACTAGGTATAGTTAGGGCTGCCATCCGTCCGGGTTTCCCCGAATTTGTCCTAGTTTAGAAGGCGTCCGGGGAGCGTCCGGGTGGGGTTTCATTTGTAGTCCGGTTTTAAAAATTTCAAATCTTAGGCCGTCGCCAGGCGACGCTACGGCGGCAGCGTGAAACGGTGAAACACGCACTGTCTGAGTACTTTTAAGACTTTTGTTTAAAATTTAATTTAATTTTGTTGAAAGTGGGTTAATATTTTAATAAGGTTTTGTTTTCATAACAGAGTATAATAATTTGTATTTTATTTAAAGAATAAAAATAATATTAAAACGATTATTAAAAGAATTTGTGACAAAATGTAGTTGGTATTTATAAATATTCTGTTTACATTTAAAATGATGATAAAAATGACTTAATTTAATTTTAAAGACTAAAATTTAAAAAAAAGTTCATTTATGATATGACATTTTCAACCGTTTTTTAGGGTTCCGTACCTCAAAAGGAAAAAGGAGGATTTTGTAGGATCACTTTGTTGTCCCTCTGTCTGTCTGTCCGTTTATCAACCCCCTTTTCTTAGGAACGCGTGGAGGTATAGAGATGAAATAAATATCAAATAGGTACTCAAGTCCGTAACCTCTTGGAGCTCCAATATAATAAAACTTATAAGTCAACGCAATCAAAAGTTACAGCCGTTTATGTCCGAATAATACGTTTTTGAAATTTCCAAAGGAATCACATGCACACAAAACCTATAGGGTACTTCCCGTAGACCTAGAATCATGAAATTTGGCGAGTAGCAAGGTCTTATAGCACAAGTAAAGGAAAACGTCCTAAAACCGTAAATTTGTCGTTTATTCAGAAAAAAAAATAACTACATTGCAGCTCTTTCAATTTGCCAGTGTCACTCATGTTTATGGTTTTCTGGCCATTTTGGTCAATTGTCACTTACCTATGGCTGAAAATTTTCGCGGCTCGCTCCGCTCGCCGTTAAGTACGTCTTCATAGTTTGCTTCTTTGCCGTTTAGGACAACTAACGCTCTTAATATTTGTAAAATCTGTACTCCATTTTTACATTATCGTACATTTTTTAACCTATTAATAAATAATGATACAATTCACACGCTTCCGCCTCCGGCCCGGCCACGGTTTCTGTGTGTGGCGGCTTTTAGGCATTCCCTAAATTTTCTACCCTTTTTAGCTGGGTCTGGAAAAATACATTTTAGATTGTTACTGCAAAGCACTCTATTTGATTTCAGCTTTTACTTCTCCGATAGAGCGCTATTTGTCTAGCCGCTATTTCGGCGCAGGGACGTGGAGAGCCATCTTATATTTTAAACTATACCTACCTACCACCCTTTCGTGTCACTTACCTCCATCATCCATGTTACCTATACCGTTTTGGTTTTCCGTTTGTTTATTTTTAACTATTTTGTACCTGTGTCCATATTAAATGTTTTTTTTTTACTCTATTGTAACAGCGGTCTTTCTGCGTTAAAATAGAGGGATCTCTTTCTACACCATGCAAACTGAGCGAGACTTCCGACCCAGATAGATAGGTATCGCACTGCACTGGGTAAAACCACTATTATTATCTTTCAAGATTCGGTAGAGTTATTTTAAATACGAAGTTGCGTTAGAAGTCCATAATTTTGCAGTAAATCTAGCATAATTCTTAACCTACGGATCTGGCAACACTAAAATACTCCGTCCCGTCTCCCCGTCGTCGTCTCCCTGTTGGAAACACTATTCATATTCATTCATTCATTCCATTCCTGCTTGTCTTTTGTCTTGTCAGTTGTCGTGTCGATCGACCCGAGTTTTTCTGTAAAATTAAATTCTTAGTTTTCCACCAAAAACCTCGGTATTTTATAGAAAAGATGCAAGCATCGCGTTCTATCGTTTCGAGGCTATTTCAGGCGCAAGGTAAGATTGAAGTTCTACTTTGTTATCCTACGCAAAATGTCACCGATATGTCTATGTATTTGAATAGACCTCGTTAATCATATAAATAAGAGTTTTTTTTGTTTCTTTCAATTATTGACTCATTTAGATCAATATTAATCTTGTCTGTTGCAATTTATAACAAAATAGGTGATTCAGTAAGAAACCCTTTTTGTTACATAACTTTTATCTAACCTGAAACAGTGGCCTGTCAGCCTATTGAGAACCTTTAGTTCTAATCTCGGAACAGGGAAATGGTTTTTATTTTGTGCCAAATGTGCAACGTAACCAGCAGCCAAATTGTTAATACCTGCTTATTTACCACAGCATGCTAATCCTCATCTGATAGGAATTTTATTGGAAATATCTACCTATTGTGAATTTTAGTGAGCAGAGGATAGCAATGAGATCGAAAATAGGATTAAAAGCCGCCACACACAGAAACTGTGGCAGGGCCAGAGGCGAAGGTGTGCGGATTGTATTATACGAATTTATATGAGAGACTACAAACACACTGCCCGCCGGTACTATATGTGTAGACTCTCATATAAATTCACGCATTACAACTCGCACTCCTTTGCCTCCGGCCCAGCCACAATTTCTTTGAGTGACAACTTTAAATTAACACATAGCCTTTTTTGTTACCAATGAAGACAAGAAGATTGAGCAAACACAGCTCCTCATTAAAATGTATTCAATCAGAGGCCCTAATCTGCTAAATTAATCACTTCAGTATGACTATGTATGGGCACAGAATTACACATTTTGGTATTCTATCTTAGATGAAAACTACAGATGGAAGAATGCATGTCAAAAGTGCTGACACTTTTACAAGTTTGAGACATTTATCAATCTCTCCATGCTAATAGCACCACACACACTACCTAGATTAAAAAAAAAGCCAAATTCATATGGTTAAGATGAAAACATTAGATGAAATTATGTCCTCTGTATATTAATTTGGGAAATGGATGTTTTGAATTGTAATGTTGTACTAAAATAGTGTTAGGTAGTAAGTGATTGATCTTTAAATTTTATTAATAATACATGTAGAAACTATAAAAATATTTAAAATAGTTTGGACTTCTTTACATAGGATAAAACAAAGTTGCTTCTTGCTGTCTGTCTGTCTATCCCTATGTATGCTTAGACCTTTAAAACTATGCAATGGATTATGATGCGGTTTTTTTAATAGATAAGAGTGATTCAAGGGGAAGGTTTATATGTATTATACATGCATAATATAGTAGAGAAACACTGATAATTTTAGAATTTTCTAATGTGATGTCGTAATTATACACATTATTTTGCGCTTACATTGCAAATGCTGGCTGAACCCTACGAGATAGATGGCGAGTCACCTAGTGCAGACCTTAAAACAGCCGAAATACTAAAAGCAGACTTACCAACATCGACCTACCTTTCCCCCCCCCCTGGGAAGAGGAGGATATACCAGATGAATGGAGGACAGGCCTTCTGGTAATTGTACCTAAGAAAGGAGATCTCAGCCGCTGTAACAACTGGAGAGGCATTACATTACTGTCTATTCCCTCGAAAGTACTGTGCCATATATTACTGAATTGACTTTCAAAAGTCGT
This sequence comes from Eupithecia subumbrata, assembly GCA_949316285.1. NCBI lineage: Eukaryota > Metazoa > Arthropoda > Insecta > Lepidoptera > Geometridae > Eupithecia > Eupithecia subumbrata. Next base: position 7,860,379 of record OX438640.1, on the reverse strand, counting down.
TGACCCCATTCTACGTTATGAACAAGCAGGTTTTAGCCCAGGCAGATCTTGTGTCGACCAAATTAATTCCCTTCGTGTAATTTTTTAACAGGTGTCAGAATTCCAAAGAGAACTTTATGCTCTTTTTGTCTACTTCGAAAAAGCCTTTGACACACTTAGGTGGTCTGCTATTTGGTCCCGACTCCAGCACATTGGTGTGCCAGGAAAAATCATAAATCTGACTAAGGCTTTGTACCTGAATTACTCTTGTCGAGTCCGCAACGAGGGCCTTCTGTCAGATAAAATAGCGGTGAGCTCTGGGGTGGGCCAAGGTTGTCTTCTTGCCAGGAAAAATCATAAATCTGACTAAGGCTTTGTACCTGAATTACTCTTGTCGAGTCCGCAACGAGGGCCTTCTGTCAGATAAAATAGCGGTGAGCTCTGGGGTGGGCCAAGGTTGTCTTCTTACACCACTGCTGTTTCTCGCAGTGCTGGATGGCGTCATGTCTCGTGTCAACGTGTACGGACCAAGGGGAATCGAGTGGGGGCTAATGGAGCATCTCCAGGACTTGGACTACGCTGATGACCTATGCATACTTAGTCACCGATTCGTCGATATGCAGACCAAATTAGATGACTTGCCAAGAGAACCAGCGCGGGTTGGACTTAAAATCAATTTGCGGAAAACTAATGATTTGAGAACAGGTACACTGAACAACAACAGCGGAGAGGACGTAGAGCGAGTCTCTGAGTCACCTACCTCGGAAGCATCGTGTCAGGAACTGGAGGAACAGACTCAGACATAATATCCCGGATTAACAAAGCAAAAGGCGCATTCGCATGTCTTCGTCCGATATGGCGTTCTAAACCCCTCTCTAAATGAGTGAAACTTTAAATATTCAACAGCAACGTCATGTCGGTTCTGCTATATGGATGCGAGACATGGAAGGAAACTAAACAACTCATGCAACAACTTCAGGTGTTTATTAACCGCTGCTTACGACAGATTATGGAATTCTTCTGGCCAGACACTGTCATCTCCAACGCAGACTTGTGGAAACTGTGCCATGAAAACCACGTTGAGCTACAAATTCGTCGTCGTAAGTGGAACTGGATAGGTCATACTCTGCGGGCCCCGAAAACCATATTCCTAAACAGGCATTGGACTGGAATCCTCAGGGAAAACGCAAACGTGGCCGCCCGAGGCAAACTTGGCGACGAACAGTCGTTGACGAAGCACCTCAAGTCTGGCTCACTTGGAGCGAAGTAAAGCATGCAGCCTCGGACAGAACAAGATGGCGAAACACTGTATCTGCCCTCTACAGCACATACATACATACATACATAAGACATACTTAACATACTTTGGTAAAAATTTATAGACTTGTGGTTGTTTGAAAAATATTCGGGCACCTTGTTTATTAAATAGATTCATGATTCGTTGGAAATGGTGCAATGGACATGTGACAAACTGGAAATATTAAGTAAATAAATATAATGTTATACAAGTAGCACAAGCTTTTTGTTTCCCAAATAAATAAAAATAAATTAATAAATAAGTGATTCGATGTCAATGGACTTAAAGCAGTTTCATGTTTACCTACTGAATGTCATTATGCATTGGAAATATGTATTTCCAGAACAACTTAAATATATCAAGGATACATGAAGGTGCCAGAATTGACACCAAGAACAAGATTAATAAGCAACTCAAGGCTAAATAGACAAAATATTATAAATAATTATGAATAATCAATAGAAGCCAAACGTGTACATAATAATAATAATGCTGAACAATAATGGTTGCAAATGTTAATGCTTGCAGTGCGTCGCTACCACCCCCCGGGCGGGCACCAGGTGCGCGCGCCTACCATGGACGACCTGCCCGTGCCGAGCGGCTCCTGGCAGGCCAAGTACGACGCCGACCAGCGCCGGTTCAACGCGGCGCTGCTCTTCGGGATAGTCTTCACAGCCGGCACCATAATCGCGGTAACACAATAGAACCACCCACCTCACACAACAGAGCATCACACCACCACCACTGTTGTGATGTGCGCTCTAACTATATTGGTCTCATACGTAGCATGGTTACAGACACCTTATTCCAGGGACACTACACAATAATAATGTTTTCAAACATAGGCCCCTACTAAATGCATAAAACCGATATGCGTGTAACGCGCCACACCACAACACAATATTGTGGTTCTAGCTTTAACTAAGTATTCTTTTGTTTTTAACAGCATCAACAACAATCTCTTAAGATTCTTTAAGATATTCATTTTTAAATGCCGGCGCGAATGTCTTTTTTTCATACAATTATCCAATACGGAGCGGTTGGTTCTCAATGCACAAAGTCCTTTGAGGTTGACGAAATCGACCACAAGGAAGCAATTGAACATGTCATTTAAGCAAGTCGCCATCAAATAATAACGTCATGAACGCAAAAAGCATTTACGAATAAACTAACTATTGAGTTTTTTTTTTCGAAGGGACTTTATATGAGATTGTGATAATAGTATAAGACGCCCTCCGGCCAGGTGGGATGACGGCCTGCGAAAGCCTGCTGCCTGCAGTCTCTCGCAGGTCGTCATCCCACCTGCAAGTAGATGCTGGATGCGAAGAGCTAAAGACAGGGCGTTATGGCGCTCCCAAGGGGAGGCCTATATTATGCTTAATTTATCTAAACTGTTTGCTGTAGTGCGGCTCATTCTGATTGTAGAGTCACTATATTGACCGTACCCTTAGCTTACCTACCTATTTTACCTACCTACCTTTTTTTATTTTATTTTATTTTTATATTTTTTTGTTAATTATTTAGTTCACTAATAGAGTAAATACCTAATACAGTATGTAAATAAGTAATCTCTGGAACTACTGGTAGAACAAAATAGTCCCCGAGTGTAGGCTATAATTATGTTGTCTCGGAAGCATGTGAGCCTCCACTCCGACAGTTCCTGGACAACGCAGAGCTCACGTGATTCTCTGTCGGTGGCGGGCTAGTATTAGCTATGTCAATGTGCATTTAGTAAATGTTTGTTTGTCTCCGGCAGGCGAAGACGTCGGGTCTGGTCTACCTCAACTACTACCCTCCCAAGTCCGTGGACTGAGCGCCGCCCCGCCCCGCCCCGCGCCGCGTTTGTGCGACCAACCAGCACATTACCAAATATTGTATGATGCAACCATTTAGTTACACATATCCAATGGTGGATATGTATAGTATAATCAATCAACTAGTGCTTATTTCAAATTCATTATTTTATTTATAAGAAATAAACAAGTTTTGTGTAAACAGTCTTTAATTTTATGCTTGATAATATTTTTATGCATATTAGATAGGCAGGCAGGCAGGTACAATATCAGTTTAAAAAATAAATATTAAAATACTTAGAGAAAAGGAGGAGACCGTGACTCGGAAACGTAGTGTAGGACGCCCTGGCCAGGTGGGAATACGATCTGTGAACTGCAGGCAGATACTGGATGCGGCACGCTGGAGACGGGGCGCTATGGTGCTCATTGGGGGAGGGCGTCGCGCGCCGTCCGAACAAAATAAGCTGAGGGTGACTTAGGTTTAGAATGATAGTTGACACAAACGAGGTAAATAAATAAAAATAAAATAAAATAAATCCAGTAAAGTCGACAAAGCTGTCTCAATTTGACTGTCGACTCTCTCTAGTCTATTACCACCTACACCTCGATTTTGTTACTATTTAGGTACTTATATGAAAATAGTAAAGGAAAGGGTGGACTTTCAACAAGTAAACGAATTACAAATAAAATCAGTTTTACAATTTTCAAAATCACTCGACGATATTCTGGTTACCTTGGTAGGTACCTATATCCAAATTGTTACCTCAAATTACTTTAAACAAAGAAAATTACAATCAATAAATAGAACAAGTATTTACAATTGAGCTATCTGCAGGCTGTTGCAGACAATCTACAGGTAGCTCAAGTGATCCATCAATACCGTGGTCGCGCGCGTCCCCGCTACGCTGGCTGCATCGTCCCGCTGTATGGCGATGCTGATGCGCTGCGCCAGATACTAACCAGCTCTGTGTTTTAAACACACGAGTTAGGAAGAGCCACTTTCTTCCCGGAAATATATAATACCTACATGGACTACCTACTGTACCTACCTAACTACCTATTACTGTACATATATGTACGTTTTTATTCTTCTACCTAGGTTTGCTAATTATTTGATTAACTATAACAGTAAATAAATGATTTGAAAGTAGAGCGCCTTGGCATTATTTGAATGAACAGTGTTACAAGGTGAGGTCCGAGTATCAGTGTTCCCGCGCGATGTCGGAGAATGCGTCCAGGATGTCTCGCGTCGTCAGCGGCAGCGCCAGCCCCGCCGCCGGGTAGCACGCCGCGATCCGCGCCTGCAACAACACGCCGCTGTAGCACGCCGCACCACGCCCGCAGCGCGCCCTCATCGCGTACCTACCTGCAGCGCGCGGTGCTGCGCGATGAACTCCTCCTGCATGGCGCGCCACACCACCTGCAACACGCGCGCACTTGTACACACACGCACCTACACCTGCGAGGGGAGGGTGCGGGGAGGGGAGGGGGAGGGGGGCGGGGCGGGCGTACCTGCAGCAGGCCGCTCTCCTCGCTCAGGTGCTTCTCCACGGTGCGGTACAGCCGGTGCAGGGACTTGCGCACTGCAACAGAAAGAGCGGTCAGAGGGCGTGGGAGGAGAGCGCGGGGCGCGGGCGCAGTACGTACCCTCGTGCGCCGGGTACAGCGCCAGCAGCCGGCGCAGCTCGTGCTTGGAGAAGGCGGCGCGGTAGCAGACCTCGGCCTCGCGCACGCCTCCCGCCACCGCCTCCGCCACGCCCTCGAAGAACAGCGTCAGCTTTTCCAGCGGCCGCCCGAAGTACTGCGTCACATAGGCCTTCAGCGCGTCCGCGTAGCGCGCGCGGCACTCGCGCCGAGCTGCCTCCAGCGCCGGCACGCGCAGCGCCGCCAGCGCGCCGCCCAGCGCGTGGTAGTTCTCCAGCTGCACCACGGGCCGCGGCGTGCGCGGGTGCGAGGCGCGCGCCACCGCCGCCAGCATGCTGGCCGCCAGCGACCCGTACCAGCGCTCCAGGTCGGCGCGCCGCCCGCCCGCGAAGATGCGCTCGCAGTGCTCCGCCAGCTGCTCGAAGTCGCGCAGGAAGGGCAGCACGCCGCACTTGTGCCTGCGCGCGGCCACTCGCGCCGCCTCGTCCAGCGTCGCGGCACGCTCCGCCACGCAGCGGTCCGCCTGCCGCTTGGCCGCCACCGCCACGCCGGCCAGCGCCGCGCGCGCCCACGCTGCCTCGCCCTCCGCCTCGCCCTCGGCGCCCAGCACGCGCCGCCCCACGCATGCCAGCACGCGGAACGCGCCGCTGAAACAGACCACGCGTCAGTCGCACGCGGCACTCTGCGGCGGCGGCGCCACCCCACACGGATACTCACTACTGGTCGTGCTTCTCGACGTGCTGCGTGAGCGCCAGCAGCGCGCTCTCCAGCGCCGGGAACAGCGCGCGCATGTAGCGGCGAGCCTCGGGACCCGCGCGCCCCGCGCCCGCCGCCGCGCCCTCCGCCCCCGACCCCTGTAACGCGGAGGGAATGTTACTCTCCGCCGCCCGCACTCTCCGCGAGCCCCCACCCCCGCACCCTCACCTCCAGCTCCCGGTCGAGGTGGAAAAACTGCGTGCAGAAGTCCTGCTCGGCGCCGCACAGCGTCTCCACGAGCGCCAGCACGGCGTCCAGCTGAGCGTCCTCCGCGCCGCCGGGCGCGCCGCGCGCCGCGTCGCACGCCGCGCGCACGCTGCGCTCGTGCACGCGCGCCCACGTGCTCGTGTACACCTTGGCGAGCGCCTCGAAAGACTTCTCGTCCATCTCCTTGAGGCAGCGCATCAGCGGCGCCAGCGGCAGCAGGTCGGCGTGGTGACGCAGCGGCGTGGCGGGCGCGGCGAGGGCGGCTGGCGGCGCGGCGGACGCCTCGTTGCCGAGGTGGATCAGCAGGTTGTTGACGTGGCGCGCCACGTTGGCGGCGAGCTGATCGCGCGCGCGCGCCAGGCGCCGCAGCCGCTCCCGCACCGCGCCGAGCCGCCGCCGCGCTGCTGGCATCGCGGTCTCGGCGCGCAGGGCCGTGCGCAGCGCCGCGCACGCACCCAGCGCCCGCGCGCGCCCCGCCGACGACGCCAGCGAGATCTGCAGGAGGAGAGGGTGCGGTCAGAGCCAGCGCTCGCGGCAGTACGAGGGTGCGGTCGGAGAGGATGGCACCTCGGCGAGCTCGTCCAGGTGGTGCAGCGGCGGCGCGTCCAGCCAGGCGGTGATCTCGTCCAGCTCTCGCAGCAGGCGGCGAGCGTTGTCGTCGGGCGCGGCGGCGCGGTGCGGCGCGGGCGCGGCGGGCGGCTGCAAGCGCGCGCGGCGCTCGGCCAGCTCGGCGGCGCGCTGCAGGCCGGCGCCGAGCGCGGCGGCGAGGCGCGCGCCGGCGCCGGACGTGGCGGCGGCCAGCATGCCCGCCACGTTGGCCGCGTCGAGGCGCGCCAGCTGCAGCCCGAGCGCGGCCACCCGCCGCTCGGGGTCGTCCTCGGCACCGCCCTCCAGCAGCGCGCCCAGGGCTCCGGGGGACAGCGCGCCACACCCGCCCCGTCCCTAAGGACCAAACACCACTTTAATTACCTACTTTACAAGGTAGACTGATGTAGTATTAAAAAATTCCAAAAATTTAATTTAATTTAATTTTAATTTAATTTTAATTTATTTGGGAAACAAACAGCTTACTTAACTAAATTGGTTGTAACATATGGGTAACTTAAGCCTAACAGTTTCCGCTTATGGGTAAACAATATGTAATGTGTCCATTAAATCTTAAAATCTAGCAATGCTTAGAACTAAAAAACTAACGATTAAAACAAAACAATATTATGGATAGAAAACACTTAGTAATGTACATCACTCAATATATGTATAAAAATATATGACATTATCGTACATTTAAGCCATTCAAACCAAGACCAGAGCAGAGTTAATCTGCAAAGAAAGACTTATTAATCTGGATTTTTATGCCATTTTGCCTTAAAGAGAATAAATCCATATTGTTACTATATTCCCTGTTGAAAATGTTACATGTGCGTGCAAAGAAAGAGTTTCTGCGGTAGTTAGTAGAGCACGGTGGGACATAGAGCTTCATAGCGTTTCGGCGACTGACAGCACGATGCGGAACTTGGATTTGAATCAGCGACAGAAGATCGGGACAATCAATTATGTTCAAAGCGATGTTGTGCAGGAAGGTGAGGTCTGCAGCCTCCCGCCGCGTGACAAGAGGCAGCAGGTGATGACGCTTACAGCTGTTAATATAGTCAGGACAAACTATTTTGAACTTGAAGTTTAAGAATCGTAAAAACTTTTTCTGGACTCTCTCCAACATGTCTATATATATTCCATAGGTGGGATTCCAAGCCTGAGAAGAGTATTCGAGTCGACTTCTTACTAGTGAACAGTATAAGATTTTGAGTGATTTTACTGATTTAAAGTCTTTCGTAACACGGAATATAAAACCTAACATTTTTAAAGCCTTTGCAACAATGTTCTCGATATGCTCGTTAAAGCGAAGTTTAGAATCAATAGTTATACCGAGGTCAATAACACTACTAGTTTTAGTCAAAGCTTGGTCATTGATTTTATAGACGTGATGCATTCATCACGTCTATAAAATCAATGACCTGACTCCAGCGATCAATGACGGGTTGGGAGATCTAGTAAATGTGATATAGGAGCATTTAAGAACATTAAGATCCAACTTATTGGATACACAGTAATGATGGAATGCATTGAGGTCATGTTGGAGAAGGTCCGAATCAAGTGTGCTGTTGACAGTCTTATAAATTTTCATGTCATCGGCAAATAGCAAGAAGTTAGAGTACTTAAAACATGTAAAAATATCATTAATAAATAAAACGAATAAAAGCGGACCAAGAATCGACCCCTGGGGTACTCCAGAGGGAATAGGGTACGAGTTTGACGCGAAGCCATTGAGGACTACAGTTTGGCATCTGTCCTTGACATAGGAGGCAAACCACCTGTGTAGGTTACCCCGAATCCCAGCGACTAAAAGTTTGTCAAGAAGCAGAGCGTGGTCTATTCGGTCAAATGCCTTGCTGTAGTCGGTGTATATCGCGTCAACCTGTCTCCCAGTTTCCATGCCAGCCGTTACCGCGTCAGTAAAAGTGACTAGATTGCTTGCCGTAGATCTTCCCCTCAAGAAACCGTGTTGCTGTGGTAGAAAAGTGTGTTTTAGTGCAGCATAGAGTTGGTCGTGAATCACCTTTTCAAATATTTTCGCTAAAACACAAAGTTTAGAAATAGGCCTATAATTAGATATAAATAAAATGGATATAATGTCGTATTTAAAAGCCTCCACACACAGAAACCGTGGCCGGGCCGGAGGCGAAGGCGTGCGAGTTGTATCATATGAATTTATATGAAAGACTACACACACCACACCGCAGGCGGTGGCTGGCGGCGCGGTGCGGTGCACGGCCGTGGCGGGCCGGCGGCTCAGCGACACAGTCGGCGTGCGCGACGCGGCGCGGAGCCGTGGCGGCGCGGTGGCGAGGCGGAGGCGTGGCGTGTTAGCGTTGTATTTCAGCTAGTTTATGGAGTGTATCACACAGAGGGCACGAGCGGAGTTACAAGTTGTATTTATTTACAATTTTTTTAAGCTTGTGACCCGAATAAGGCGCTAAATAAAATGGACAATACCGAAAAATGTATAATACTAGTTCAACCACATCCTTGTTTATACGACTGCCGTATAATTTAAATTTAAAATTTAAAATTATGGTACTAGTGTGTAACATTGGTGATTAGTGATTACCGCCGAGGCGCCATTGAGACCCGAGCCGTAGGCGAGGGTCTTAAGAGAGCCGAGGCCGGTAATCTATACTTATAATAAAACTGTAACAGGTCCAATTCTGTAGGTACATTGAAGATATTTTGAAAATTTTTTTTGGAGGGCTCTCGATCTCTTATCGATACTGTTATTTTTTTCATTCATGTCTGTCTGTCTGTCTGTCTGTTTCTTAAACGCGCATCACGTCGAAACTACTGAACGTATAGAAATGAAACTCGGCACGATTTTAGGTCATACTACGAGGAAGGACATAGGATACATTTTATCCCAGAATTCAGTCAGGTTCCCCTGGGAGAGGGGATGAAAGTAAAATTTCTTCACCGCGCATGACGCCGAAACTACATAGGTAATGAGTTGGAAAGAAACTTGGCACGTTTTGAGTTCATACTACAAGGAAGGACATGGAATTTAGTAAGGTTCCCCTGGGAGAGAGGAAAAAGTAGAATTCTTAAACCGCGCATCACCACGGGTCTACGCGTCGTCGGATTTCATGCATGCTTTTTGTTAGAAACTGTGTTGCAAGATCGAATTTGACTAAATTAGTAGAAAGTCGAGTAGAAAATCAGTAGATTGATGAAATAATCTGTAGATTGAAGAAAAAAAATTGTAGATAAAGGGTAGGTAAGTTCCTATCTATTTATTTTTCCAAGACGCACCCATTAGTTAGGTTCCTACCTACTAAGGTGGTGCGTCTTGGAAAAATAAGTTAGGTTAGGAAAAATAAATAAGTTACCTTACATGATATAGGTATGGTGGTTTAGCTGGTCCAGTTAACTGTACTACCGAAGTTTGGTTGCAGTAAGTGGTCCAATTAAACTAACTGGATAACAGAAAAATATTTTTTACTGTGGTACACAGCCTACTGTACCTATCTACAAACAAAAAAAAAATTACGGTGGTCCAGTCAAATGGATCAGGAGCCCAATTCTGCAATACAATTGCTTCAGTATGACAATGGAATCGTTGCAGAATCATCACGTAGAATCCTTAGATTAATAAAACTCCAGATAGTGCGTGCGAGATAAATTAATAGTTTCAAACTTGACGCGCGTCTCTCCATCTGCATTCATCATAATTTCTTTCATCTGAGGTGGAATACCAAAACGTGTCATTCTGTGTCGATACCCCTGTCGTCGTGAAGCGATTAGTATAGCAGAATAGGGCCCCAGCTGAACGGAACCATGAGTAAGAAGTGAAACGAGTATGACACTTCTTAACACTGACGCTGGCCGAGTCGTAGCTAAAAGTCGTGTGGATAAAGAATGGGATTGAAGATGACATGATGATGATGCTATCCCCCGTAGACCCTACACGATTTTTTGCACGGCGGCGTTTCATAATATGAGAGACTATGGTTAAGGCGAAGTGGGATCGTGGTTGCGTAGGTATTTGACGAGCGATCGCCGCGCCGGGTCCACCCTTCCCCGCGCGGGGTCCGCCCTTCCCCGCGCACTCCCAACTAGCTACTATGAACTAAATAGGCAGGTAGGCATCTCTATGGTATCTATAATGTATATTCGATAGCACGAGGATTTATTCTATTGATTGTATTTATTTATAGATACCTATGCCTGCTTACCTATACCTACCTAATACAAATATTTTGTAGTTATATATACCGTTTTTTTATTGAGGATGTAGGTAGGTTAGGTAGGTAAGATGTGTGAGTAACGTAGATGGGTAGGTACGTAAAGTTATAAACGGATTTGAAGAAAGGAATAGTTTCTCCGTTCGCTGGTTTTACCTAAGTAGGTATTTTTATAATTGGTTTATTTTATATATTTATGTAGTTAGGTATTACCTTTATAGAAAACCCAATATCCATTTGGATCAGTTCTCTGCTATATTCAAAGGTGGCTTGGAAGAAAACGCTTTTAGTGATAAGTCCGTATAGAGAATTTGAAAAGTAAGGTACCTACCTACACTTTTTGTTAGTCGGATACACGGTTGGACATATTATACCTAATGTAAACGTTGGTTTTTGTCATCCCTAGGTAGGTATACCTATTAGGTACCTATCCGGCCCTAATATGGCCCGGTGCCATAGATGGCCCACTTTCAGAAAAAACTTTTTCCGTGATTTCTGTTTCATGGATTGTTGTTTTTATAAAAAAAAATATTCTATGCGTAGGTAAATATAAAGAGCTGGCCAAGATTTGATTAAATTGAAGAAAACAGATAGGTATTTTAAATGTGATTATATTTATTATTACCTTCGTACTATACATAAGTACGTACATTCTAATTCTAATTGAACCTCTCAATGGCATTAAAATCATCAATTCAATTAAAATGTGAAACCAGTCCAGAGCGCTTTTCCGTTTCTAAAACCAAGCAGCTAAAATCACACTGAAAAAGAGAGTCGTGATTTAGCTGTTGCAATTGGTTAAAAAAATATGTTATGTCAACAATTCTGCGACCGATGATTTCTTTGATCGTGTTTGTCACATACTCTTCTTCTACTATGTAAGGCAGGTCTTCTGAGTCGCTGAAACAATTGAGATAAACGATGTTATATTGATGACTAAATACGGTTTTGCGACAGAAACAATACCTACTTTTAGCTATTATGAAATACTTAAAATGATGCATTTCCTGGATAGGAATATGCGGATTCATAGAATGATAAACTGAAACTTGGATAGGTACTCTTTTATTATAGTAGTAAAGTGCTATGATTTTACTTACTCAGATTCACAAGGCTGAGGTGTGTCTGACACTAATTGAAGGTTTTCTAGTGCATCTTTAGACATTTCTTGCAATTGTGGTGATGTTTTTTCAGTAATTCCTTCAGTATGTAGTAGGTTTTCTGAGGTACTGAAACAATCAAGAGAAGAAGCACATGTAATATTGAAAGCAAATACGCATGTAGGTAGTGATAAAGTGTGCGTGCAATGTCCGGGTACCAGACTAACTGAAGAAGTAAGGTACCTAAGATGTTGCGTTCACACATTTCCGCGAAATTTTAATTATTTTGAATCAGTGGAAACTAGGGCTTGCATACGAATATTCGAATACTGAAATTGCAATATTCAAATATTCGACTAAAATGAATATCACTAATCTCAGACAGAACTCCGACGTGCATAAAAAGCCAAGTTCGCGAGACATGTCCATACAAGACAATAAAAGCTTACGTCGTTCGGGTTAACAAAATGACAAAGTTATAGGGTTCCCGAGTTCGGAAACACTCAGGACTGCCGCGTGCGACTGCGAAGTGTATTCGCTCACCTAGATTTAGAAGACTGTTTTTACTAATAATTCGTGGGTAATGTGCGTGTAAATTCCCAATGTCTCGTAATAACCTTTTGCTAAGTTCATATTTTAAATTTGTTTCTGCAAATAACACATATGAGAATAAAAAAAGATGTGATTTTAATAAACATATAGGTTTTTCTATAAATTCGAATCATATTCAAATTATTTGAATAGTACCAAAATAATAGTATAAACAGTAAAAAAAAATAATAGAAAGTATTCGAATATCAAAACTTTCGAATATTTGCAAGCCCTAGTGGAAACACGTTTTTTGAAAGTGGGCCATCTTAGGCAGCGGGCCATCTTAGACAGCGGGCCTTCTTAGGGACAGTCGATATCTTACTCGGAACAGACTAACAGACATTTATATTTAGGTAGGTACCTATCTAATAGGGGTAGGTTATAGCAGTAATATGGATTACATTACAATAGGTAGGTATCACCTAATTAATATAGCTACCTACCTAAAGTTATATTATTATAGTTATAATATTATTATAGGAGAGTATAGGTAGATAACTATCGAGAGAAAAAGGTTGGTTCAAAGTTTCAAACGATTACGTAGGTAAATATTTAGATCGATGGGTAGCACAATAGGTAGATATACCTAGGTATCTATTGGTGGTAAAATAATCAATAAAAACCTTACCTGTTCAAGTTCATCACTTTTCGTTCTTCAATTCAATTCTTCAATCGCGAATATTTTTTTGTTTTGTTATATTTATTCACCATTTTTGCTTGTAATGAATTTCTCGTTCAATATGCGTTTACGTAGGCGGCAGCGGAGAGGGCGCGAAAAAGTTGTACACGGGTGCTCTCGACGAGGCGCTGCGGCCGACTGATGGAAGGCGACAGCCGCGCAATGGCCGGCCCGCGCGCAGTTTCACTGTTCTTTATTTAGAAATGTATTTTTTGCTACAAAATAATATTATTTCGCAAAAAAATAAAACCATAATCGTCTAAAGTATTTATTAGGGAATACGTAGACGAAATTTCATTGAAGTATGTTAAATAACCAGCAAATAAAACTGATTTTTCCGTAGCAGTATCACTGTAAAAATGACGAATTAGAGGAAACTTTGCGATTTTTTTCTATCGAGTCAAGTTTAGTCAATCATGTTTCGGCTCCCATAACTTACTAACTAGAATCCTAAACTTTTGATTGTCATCAAAAACCAATAAGAAAATTGATGTTTTATTGCCTTAAAATTGATTTTCCGTGCAGTCAAAACGTGGGTTTTGGGACTCACTTCACCTTAAATGTGAACTTAATTAGTCGGCAGGTAAGGCAATCGCGAACGAAGTCGCGGGTACAGCTAGTCATCAATACACGTGTATCATACGACGTTTTTCAACACACTTGTGAATAAAATAATAAAAACTCATTTTATTTAGTAGATAAAAAGTTTATTTAGAGAAACAATTAGTAAATGTGCAGTTAGTAAACTAAAGGGATGAGATGAGGTTTCTTTTTATTTTCCGCGCATAGGGTTTGCGCCTATTCTGCCACGTACAAAATGTGGAATTTAAAGTTTTCTTTTATTACAGAGAAAACAAAAGTTACTTAAAAGTGAGTGAAGCCGCCGAAAAAGTCCAAGTGGCAGTGAATAAAATAAACAACTGGACAAAAACCTGGCGAATCAAACTAAATGAATCTAAATCTATTCATATCAACTTCACAAATAAAAGAGAAGACTATCATCCCGTATTCATCAACGGAATACCATATGCTAACACAGCGAAATATTTGGGCATGACCCTTGACGCCAAGCTACGCTGGAAAGCTCACTTCAAAAAGAAAAAAGAAGAGCTAGAGATTCGCTACAAAAAGATGTACTGGCTAATTGGAAGAAATTCTACTCTAGCAGTACAACATAAAGTTTTATTATATAAACAAGTCCTTATGCCAATTTGGCCTATGGCATACAGCTCTGGGGTTGTACCAAAAAGACAAATGTAGCCATTATACAAAGATTCCAGAACAAAGTACTCAGGGCAATCGTTAACGCTCCCTGGTATGTAAGAAATGGCGATCTTCATCGGGACCTGAAGATTGAATACGTCGATAGAATAATACAAAAATACGCAGAGGCACATGAACTGAGGCTTCATCATCATGTGAACGTCGAGGCTATCCAGCTCCTCGACAACACGGACATAGTGAGAAGGCTCAAAAGAACTAAACCTTTCGAGTTAGTGTAGTTTTAGTTATAGTGAAAGTGCATAAGTGCTAATTTTAAAGAACACATGAACCAAGTGTCTTCCCCTTAAATAGAGACAATAAGAAAAGTGCCGATGGACACGTTCTTAGTGTAATGTAATGTATGTATAAAATTAAGTTAAAACAAAATTACCCATTAGTCAAATCTATGGCTAGATTGTAATGTTATTCTAGTGTAACTATTTAGAAATGTATGCTAGACTACAATAAAAAAAAAAAAAAGTGAGTGAAAGTTTTATAAATAAAACTTTCACTCACTTAAATGATTGATCTATTAAAATTTTAACATACAAGTTAAAATTTTCTATTAAAATAAGAAGTTGCATGAAATGAGCAAGCAATAGCATTAATTTATTTGTTATATTTGAACACGATCTTTTTTTGGATAAAAACTTGTCTAAGAACAAAGCAACTCAACCAATAAAATTTAAAAAAATCTAGAACTCACTAGCGAGTTACAGCAATGAAAAAGTCACAGTTTGATTATGGGTGTCATTCTGTGCCTAAAATCGGTGACCATAGAGCCACTTTATGAGCAAGTGTGTTGAAAAAGATTTTTTCGACTTTTTTCAAAATATTTCAGAAAGTATGAAACCTACCGAAATTGTAAAAACTGTTTTGAAATGTCCAAACCGATACTTCCATGTGATACCCCACTCGGTGGGGTAGCCCCCCCTTTTGAAAATTATCCCCCCTCCTTTTGACCATTTTTCAAAAGTGTTCTTTTTACAGACTTTTCTATATTTTTCCTGTAAAATATAGATCAATATCTATAAAGTAGAAATAAATTTATTTTGAAAAGAACTCTCAATTTTTTTTCTATAACCCTAAGTCTTAACCAATTTTTTTATGCGGCCGTTTTACGAATAAATCGCTGTGCATTTCATCCTAGCGAGCGGATATGTATATTATGTCAGGTGAGATAGCATTATATTTAGGCTACTGATGAGTTCACCAGGACGACTTGTGTATCCTAAGGTTATCCAATAATTTTAACATAGGTAATGGTTTAATAAGCTGTTATTTTTCCTAATACCTACTTATTTACATTAAATAAATAATTAAAATGGTCAGCAAATAAAAGAGGTTCAGATCAGCAAGTGGATTTTGCCAGCAGAATTTATTTATATAAGTAAAGCAGTAGCAAATCGTGATTCGGATTTTATAGAATTTGACTCACTTAGCCTAAAATAACATTAATGCCCATGTATTTTTACATGCAGCTTATATTCCCTGCGATTGTAGGCCTTTACTTCCATAAATATTTCTAATCATTATGTCTGTAACTCAGCTCCAAGCTTGTGAATTTAAGTTTATTTGTTGTCATTTGGCAACATTTATTGTGTGTTTGAGTGGGTCTCTGGATGGTTTACAACAGTTTAGATTTACAAGTGGACCCGTTAGATGGTGCTACACTCGGGTACTAGTATAATTATTTTTACACAACAACGTCTGTTTGCACTCATTCACTGAACTGACTCACATAATTGTTGTGAAAATCAGACTTCAAAATTCAATTATTAAAAAAAAAACTGGTAGTAGCGCAAAAATATATATACTTGCAGTGCAGAGCACACGGATACTTTGGTGCATTCATTAAAGAATATCTACAAAGTCATAGAATCTCTACCAGATGAGAGCTCTTGAAAGCTACTTTGTAATGATTTAACCCGCCAACGGTGACGTCGATTTGACTTACATCTTTGGTGTCCCCGGTCTGACGCACCGGGGTTTTCGATGGATGAATTTTCAAAGTATTTTATTTACTGGCCATTTTATTTGGTAATTATAAATTAATTGACATTAAAACAACGATATTCCATTAATTACAGCTTCGTTTATTTATTTTTTCTTGTGACTAGACAACTTCACATAGAACCTACAAAATTGGTTAAGTTTGTAGCCAAAGATTTTAAAAAATTAAAAAAGACATCATTCAACATTATTTTTGAAATTAGTTCAATCTTTTCAGTTTCTACACTCTAGGAACTTACTTATATTAAACAAAAAATTTCACCCTACCAACAAAAAATAATAAAAAAAAATCTTTGAAAACCATTATTCTTCAGTCAAGCAAACACTGCAATAAGGCACTACGTTCTCAAGACAAAAATGTTTCTTGCACTTGTGGCAAGTGTATTTGGTCTTTCTATTTTTTTCCATCCACATTTATGCATCCATCGTCATCAAGCAGTTCATGGAGAAGCGACTCTAGAAGATGCTGTTTCCTTTCGAACGACATGCTGTAACAAAGTGTACATTTGGAACAAGATGTAATAAATTTTGTGATTTTCGATAAAATTTATAAAATCATGCAATAAACTTACTGATTATAGTATTATGCAATAAAACATTAACAAAAGTAAGTAAAGAATGTACATAAACCGGACAAAAAACGAATAGTAAATAATTCAACTCTGTCTATTTTACTTACATATTCGGTGACCCCGGTGTACCGCACCGGGTTGGCTCCAAAACTCAAGAACCTGCGCCCGCTCTGACGTCACAGTAGAAACTGACGATGGGGGAGAGGAAATGAGGCAGCTACTCGAAATCGCCACGAAAATCGGTCGCGGGTGAAAAAGTTATTCGAATTTTTTAAGTCACCCGGTCCCACAGACATATAGGTCACCGTTCCCGGGTTAAAAAACCATAAAAGCAAGAAAAAAATTTATTATCTTAAATGTACTCAAGTATACCTTTCGTCGGAGATCCAACTTGATTTAATTAATTGATTTGTATAAGCCATACCTTTGCAAAATCGTTGACCCTCTTGTTTACCCCTTGAAAGCATATCAATGCATTTTGGACAGCAGTTGTGCTATAAATGGGTAGTACCTACATCACAGTCTGTTTTGTAAAAAAATTCAAAAAACACTCAACAATATTGTTACAGGCTAACTACTTGTTATTTACAAATAGCATAGGCCCCTAAGGTAACCTATCCTACTAGGTAGTACCTATGTATACATTAAAATTTATTGTTTTATGGGAAATAGCAAATTGAATTAAAGCCACTCCAATCTCTCAGGGTAGATCCTGGTTAGTGTTACACAAGAGACAAAATTAAAATAAATAATGAAATATCCTGTCTATAGTCTCCTGAGTGAGGGGCAATGTCATCTCTACACTAGTTTTAAACTTATGGGTATTTGCTTTTTCCTCTTTTAATGCCAACATCTCAGGATGCTATGTCCAAGATTTAAATTAAAATGTTAAAAACGTCTACAGGCACAGGATCACATAGCCTGTTGAGTATAACGAAGGACTTTTTATGGGTGAGCGCGGTTCGAGCCGAGTGGGGTGCTGCAGTACTGTACACTACTTTATTGGTGGTAAGTACCTACTCTTATGATCTAACAATAATTTTTCGGATGGACTAAGGTAGTTCTTCTGAGGAGAATACTTACAGACTCATTCAATTCTTTTTCTGCTTCCCAGTCTTTGGGGAGACTTAGAGTTGTTTCTTCATACTTCATCATCGTATATTGATGCCAACAACTATTTTCATATGCTTGACACTGGATACACTTGTTAAAAAATTGTAGCACCTTTCGTTCGCGTTGTAGAGAAATTAAATACCTACTCAATCGAAGTGGTTGTAAACAAGGAAAAATTGAAATAGAAACAAACAAAAATCTTCAAGAGATGTACACAGTATCTATCTATCTATCTACTCTACCCCTCCAATTCAACTTCTTTCGACGTGACGTCTTGACTTCTTGGTTCAACTTCTTGCTTAATGCCAGAATCCGCACATCGGCCACTTTCCTGACGTTTAGTAGGCGGCAAAAGTCATCGTACTCCCAATGATAACCTGCCAGCTACAGATCAATTACACTGCTTGCAACGACTGCCAAACTCTTCGAACGCCTTCTATCTAGGTACTTCGTCGGTTAGTACCACTATAGAACCCAGACCAGGCAATTTGGTTTTCACAGCCAGCACTCAACAACTCTCCAACTCACACGGATTCTGCATCGTCATACCCACCAACTGAACGATAACTACCTATATACTCCACTGTTGGGATTTTCCTACACGTGGAAAAGGCATTCGACTGAGTGTCGCACCCTGGTCTTATTCTCAAGCTGATCGCCTCCCCCACACCAGCCGCCATCATCCAGGTGATTGCACCTTTTCTCCGTGAAGAAACAAAACCTGCAATACCCCCAGGCACCACACAGCCGTGTGGTGCTGGCTTAGAATTTGCACCACTCCAATTCTTCCCGTGGGTGTCGTAAGAGGATATCAAACGATAGGAGATATCAAACGGGAGCGAGCAGCAGCGCCCCCTGCAGAACAATTCTACCACCGAACTGCGATCCGCAACCCGCATGCCCAGCGTGGGGATTATGGGTATTACCCCCATAAGATAAGGCGCTTATCAGGGGGAGGCCTGCGTCCAGCAGGGCTATTCAGATTCACCGCTACCAAGTCGTCGACACGGAATCCCACACAGATTCGCGCGAAATTCAAATAATTTAGAGGTTTTTAATACATATTTTCTGAGTTCTTTATGGAACTTAACTCCCAGAAAAGTAGTTTTTCACAAATCGTAGTCAATTTTTTATGAACCTATGTTACAATAAAGTGTGATAATTATAATGTTTTTTTTGGTATTATGTTGATTTTAAGTATTAAAAGTCTAATATTATTAATTGCTCCAAAAATAGCACTAAATCCGAATTTCTTAAAACATGGGTTCATAGAAAATGTCTTATGATTTATGGAAAACTGCTTTTCTGCTAGTTTAATTACTTGCAGAACGCAGAAAATATTAAAAACCGATAAAATATTTGAATTTCGCGCGAATCTGTGTCACATTCAGTGTCGATGACTCGGTAGCGGTGAGTCTGACTAGCCCTGCAGCAGTGGCTGTTGAGGTGACTGGTGAGTCCCCCCAGTACTGCAGGGGTATTTTAGTAATTAAAATACCCCTGCAATACTATGTAGGTATGAATAATTCATTCGATTCGTTTCGGAATCGAATCCAACGGATCTATAAAACGCTATTTTGATTTAGCCTCGGGTTGATAATTGAATTCAGGAGCTCCTCCTCATTGACATGGCCATGAGTCAACAGATTTGCTACCTACGGATTTTTGATCATCAACCAGAGGCGAAATCGAAACAGCGTTTTACAGATCCGTCGGATTCGATTCGGAAACGAATCGAATGAATTAAAATAGCCCTGCTGTACGCACCCTATACAAAAGATATCCCGACTCTGGAGAACCAACTTCCACTTGGAGAAGATGACGTCACACTAACTAGCGTTCTACGCTGACGATAGTGCCTACTTTGCTTCCTCGTCAAACCCAGCCACTATATATCAGTATAAATATAATAAAAAACAAGCAGAGGTGTTCCTCTGCTTGTTTTTTATGCAGTGTATTCTTAAAAGATTTAACTTCATTCAATTCACTGTGATTTGAGATTGGAAATAAAATGCTACAATGAATAAACAATTCAAATTAACGTTACACATTAAATCAAAATCAGTATCAAAGAATCATATAAATCTGAAACTGACGATGATGGTAAAGACCAAAAATTATTTATCTGAAGAAGACGAATTAATTAAAATAGCAGTTTGTTTATTTATCATTTGATGTACATGTTGATTTATTTATTTATATAATAGTACTCCTAGCGAAAGGATCACCAAGCATATAAACATTTTACAAACAGGATAAGTCGTTAATCTAAGGGTGCCCTCAGTTAGTGTCACAGCGTGCCAAAAAATTTATCGGGATATACTCTGATTTCCCAATTGTTAATATGTTATTTTATAATAATAAAGGTTATTTACTAAACTACAAACTTATTGTTTTCGTTCGTAAAAACTAAAATTTTTATGTGGAAATTTTAGCGATTTTTACAGTAGGACCGTTTTCTGTTAGTGGTTTTAGAGGTTGAATCTGGTGGAGACTCAGAAGAACGATCCTATGGAACTGCCGTTATTGTTCAATTTGACACGGAAGCAATAATGGACTACCAGTCTCTTTCTCACAACAGTGGTTTTACGTTAGGAAAAAGCATACACACTCTTTTTATCAGCGCCCTCTTCCTGGTTTCGATGTACTTTTGCTGTCACGGACGCCATTTTAGTCTACGGTTTTGTTTACATGTGAGGAGATGTCATTGTGAGAAATATAAGTTTTCCCAGTGTTTTCGACTTATTTATTGAGCGAAACTGTGATATTAATTGAAAATCATATAGATGAGGTACCATGAAGTGTTCTGTAGCATGCTGTGGCCTATGTCAAAGCAAAAACAGGCCGAATCTGACCTTTCACCGGCAAGTGGCTAACATTTCGTTAAACTGTTGTCTATTGTATAATGTATTTGATATAAAGTTTATAAAAACCTGTTATTTTGAATCATCTTTGTTGTGAGCTGTAGAAACCCGCAATATTCTCAATATTTCATTCACATCGAAGACATAAAAACCGGTGCTAGTGTCGAACATCATCGACCATCGAACGTTATCGATAAATTAGGTAAGGTCTGTAGTGACATATAATTGCAGGGTTTGTTACAAGGAAACTGTCACGAAATTTAAAATGTATTATCTGGTACCTTACCTTACTTTTTTCAGAAAAAAAGTATGATTTTTTTTTATTATATCTTTGAAAATAAATGATTGTATAAAAATTTATTGTGTTTGTTGTTTACCTATGATAGTTATTAAAACATGTTCTGCTCTTGCTTCACCTCCGGTAAACCCTCGGATCCAGCTCTGATTCTGAAAATGAGGGTTTCCTTCGATTTCTCCGGGATTCCACTATCCGATCCTGACTTGGTTCAATGGCACTATCTCAGAAATGCGCTCTTCATAACATAGTATAAAACAAAGTCGCTTCCCGCTGTCTGTCTGTCTGTCCTTCCCTATGTATGCTTAAATCTTTAAAACTACGCAACGGATTTTGATGCGGTTTTTTTTAAATAGATAGAGTGATTCCAGAGGAAGGTTTATTTGTAGGTATATTACATGTATAATATAGTAGAGGCACACTGACAATTTTAGAGGTTTCCGTGCGAAGCCGGGGCGGGTCGCTCGTATGATATAAATGTAAATATATTTTCCCGTCGCCTATTAGTATTTTGTCCTGACCTTACTTTACAGTGGCGCCAACTGATGAGCACAAAAACGGTAGCCCTCGATTAAAAAGAAAAGCTCGTTCATCGATATAATGTTATCGACTAGACGTACAAGTGAACATCCCTAATCCGCCATGTTTGTCAACCGATTTGTTTACTTAGGTATCCAGGAAAAGTACATGCTTAGGGCAGTTCCATAGGATCGTTCTTCTGAGGGTGGAGAGCTAGTTTAACTGTTGGCAACCAGTGTTGCCGCTACCTAAATTTGGTCCTACCGTACACAAGTGGGAAAATTACCGTTTGTGACAGAAAAATACCGTACTCTCTAAATAAAACATATATTCATATATAAAACACTACTTCTACTCTTCTCTTCCAAATAAATCTACGACGTTTCTCACGGCGGCATCTTCATTCGCTTCATCCGGCTTGTAGTATGAAGACGGGTTTTTAATTTTTGTAATCATTTCGGGTGTTGGCTTGAAATTTACGCAACTTTCATTCGGTTTTCTACGAATGCATTGTTTTGCCAAAAGCGTCCCATTGGTAGTGGATGTTATGAGTCGGTTTCGAGATTTTGTTTTTAATAAATTAACGGCGCTAAAGATTCTCTCAGAATCGGCATTTGCGTGTGGCAAAGAAAGAATTTCAAGAAATTCGCCAAATTTAAAAACAATGGTTCTGAAATATGTAGTACCTATTTGTCCCAAAATTCGTCCGGTGACATTGATTCTGCATTAAGAAATGTATCGTCAGAAAAAAATGTATTTGGTAAAAGACGCCATTCATCATCAGTAGCCTGTTTTTCTTCATTTGTCTTACCTAGCCTGATGCAGGGAACCTCTAACATTATGGGCAGTAAGGAAGGTTCGGATATCCTTAGAACTTGAGCGTATCATTTTTCGGCGACAAAATTGATATATTGTGCAATAGTTCGTTCGAAAAATCATATCTATTCCTCATTTGACAGCATCCGGTTTTAATAAAATCAAAAACAGTTGACATTGACAGTTGCCACTTGGCAACAATCTCAACAAATCCTGTGAAAGATACTTTTTTTTTATGTGATGAAATTACCGTATTTTAGCGTACGGTAGTAACCACTTGACCGTATACCGTACATTGTGCAATTGGGAGGCCTAATTACCGTATGAAACGGTAATTACCGTACTTATGGCAACGCTGTTGGCAACACACTGTACATGGTCACTATGGTCAGTACCACTACCACAGTCAGTAACTCACTAACTCAGTACCGTCGTAGGTACCGACCTAGTTAGTACCTACCTAACCTAGTCAGTCTGAGTCTGTGGTTGATAAGCAAGTTGATATGTTAGTGACTTTGGTTGTTTGTTTCCGGACCGAACTACCTATTGGATAATTTTGTAAATACACAGTGTAAATAGTCGTTGTTTTGTTTTTCTTTGTAATAAAGTACCTAACCACAGATTTTTAATCTTATATTTTTCTGTCCATCAACCAAACTGATTAAAAATGAAACTTATTTCAAGTAAATTCATTTGGCTGTCTCGCGTTGCACAAAAATTTGCAACGAGACATACTATTGCGACACACCGGTTTTACAATGAGGTATGTAAACGTAATAAATAAAGTTTCGGAGGAGCGGTGGATAGGTGTTTATGTAGGTACTTATGCCGCAACGGGGTTCATGTGATCTCACAGTATCTTTAGCGTGGTTGGTCCAACGTGAAAATAAATTGGGTATTTTACTAAGGTGAGATTAAGAATTGTTTGTAGGTAATTAAATATGCAGGTCTCGACAGAGCCTTACAGATGCTCCCCTTAGAGTCGAGACTCTAGCTCCGTGGGGTAGGTACTGAGGCTCTACGGGTTTTAAAAAATTATCTGAGCACCTGGTCAAAGCAACGAGCAACTTGAGAGCTGGTGAGTATCTGGCACAGCGCATCAGCATTCAGCAGGTGTTAATGCAGCCAGCATCTTGGGAACTCTTCCGACTGGTATATATGGATCACTTGAGCTATTTATAGATTGCTTGCGACAGTCTTCAGTTAGCTCAATTGTTTCAATTGTACAAGTTCTAACTTATACCTATCACTTATTTGATTGTAATTTTCTTAGTCAATAAAGTATTGACTACTAGTGATTTAGATATTTACCTGACATTTGTTTGGATAACAACTGGTTTAGCAACAATTTCCCCAGCAGTTAGAAACTAATTGACATCTGTCATGTGATAAATAAATAGGTAGGTACCTATGTTGAAAGTTCTAAAGTAGCTTTAATGAATTGTGTGCCCAGGGCGCAGGAGCAGGTTTGCGAGAGGCTCCCGAGGCCGCGGCGGAGGCGCCCGATGCCGCGGCGGAGGCGTCCGAGGCTGCGCCGCTGTCGGACTCATTGGGACGAGGTCACAACTATCTGCGAATCTCTCTGACTGAGCGCTGCAACTTGCGATGTAAGTAGATGCTAACATACTTTGGTTAGCTGTTGTATGATTATGTTGACCTCCATATTACACTGACATATCTCATTGTTGACATGTTGTTACGAGAGGAACCTCTTGTAACAACATATCTACTGCATGCAGCATGAAGTATTTATCATGCATGATACACAGTGATAGGAAAGAAAATTAAACTAGATAGGATAGGATACCTACCAACTTGACAACATGTTTATGTTTGATGGGTTGTCGAAGGTCATCAACTCGTAGTACACCAGAAACCAAATTACAATCTTAGATGTTACTCTTAATGCTCTCTGATGTAAAATCAACAGTTACAACAATCATGTTTTTATGTAATTATTTTGACCTCTTATTACTGGTTATCTATCACTGTGAGATAAAAACTTAATGGCCATAGGAAGCATCAAAGACCAGTTAACAATACATAATAGTAGGTATATGGTAGAAAAAATTTAAGAGCTGGTACTTACATTAAAATCTTTTAATGAAACTTTGTCTTATCATGGTCATTCCACCAATCATTTACATTTGTAGATGACAAATGACATGTATGGAGCTTTTGTTAAATATCTAGTTAACACAAATTTCTTTAATACTAAGCAGTTGGTAATATTATTATTGGTTGTTACTAGTCTGCGTCGCTCACTGCTGTGCTTGGCAAGCAAGCTCCTCCCTGATCATATAGTAGACTGTACGTACACAATAGGTAGTTATTTTCATATTGAAGGAGTCATGCCCTCGATTTATAAGAAAACAATATCTGCAAATTTAGTTTTTTTTAAACCTTTTACTCTTGATGGAAATCGACACGAATGATTTAAAAAAAAGACACCCTGTATTATTTCACCAATGAAATTTGTTGCTGATAAGTATCAATCTTTGTTCATGTCTGTATTGTCAAGGAGCTGGATGGCCTCGACGTTAACATGACGATGAAGCCTTAGTTCATGAGCTTCTGCGTATTTTTGGACATCTTTAGCGACGAACTCAATGTTAAGGTCCCGGTGGAGATCGTCATGTCTGATGTACCAGGGGGCGTTCACTATTCCCCTCACTATTTTATTCTGGAATCGCTGGATGATTTGTAAATTACTCTTTCGGGTACAGCCCCAGAGCTGTATACCATTAGGTCCATACTGGCATAAGGACTTGTTTGTATAGTAAGATTTTGTTCCGTACGGTTACAGGGAAGTTTCTTCCAAGCAACCAGTACATTCTTTTGTATCTTAGTTCTAACTCGTCTTTTTTCTTCTTGACGTGAGCTTTCCAGCGTAGCTTCGCATCAAGCGTCATGCCCAAATATTATGCAGTATTTGCATACGGGATGAGCTTCTTGTTAATAAAGATGGGATGGTAGTCCTCTTTTTTGTTAGTGAAGTTAACGTGAACTGTTTTTGATTCATTGGGTTTTATTCTCCATTGTATGGTCCAGTGGTGGATTTTTTTGACTGCAATCTAAACCTTTTCTGCGGCTTCTGCATGAGTGGTTCCCACAGCCATTATGGCAGTGTCGTCAGCAAAGGTTACGATGGTGTTATTCTCAAGTTCTGGAATGTCACAGGTATAAAGTAGGTACAGGACCGGGCCCCTACGCTTCCCTGAGGTACTCCAGCTTTGATCTCCTTTATTTCTGAGTAAGCATCTTCCTGCCTTATTCTAAAATTTCTATCCCCAACACAGCAAGGTGAGCGAAGCTCGCCTTGCTGTGTGGCCCTATTATATGAGTTTAATATTCATTTATTCTCAAAAAGCCAAATTACATAGTGTCACTTGCATGAGAACAGGATTCTTATGTTAATTAAAGATACATAGGTTGTGGTCGTTCAATAACTGACTCATTTAATGTGTTCACTTAATAAGGAGCTTTATAAAGCTAGATTACCACTGACTGACTGACTGACTGATTCTCCCTGATGGTGGAAGGGGAGGAATGTTTTTTTTTGCAGAAATGTGCAGGGCGGGCTTGGGGGACCTAGGGGAAAATCTGAATTTTGAGATTTGCCCCCTGGGACCCCCGCCCCCCAGGGGGGCTCCCAAGCAGAGTCATACTGATGAAAAACTTTGAGGAGGTTTTATAGAGGGGATAATGCGATTTTGATTACAAAATTTTTTTTACCCCCCTTTTTAAGAATGCTACGAGATGCCGTCGTGATAGAGGAGTTCTGATTGCGGGACCGTATAAATAAAGGGTTTCTTCTCGAATTGGAAGAGAAAAAATCCCCCCCCCCCCCTTTTGATATCTTCCAACAAAGTACGGAGAGGTGGTTCAGGAGACCTGCGCTGCAGCTGGCGGGAACATGCAGCGCTGTATGTTTTGAAAGTAAAATTTTAAACCATTAATTGTTATCAAATTCCCAAGCAATGCTCTATTCTACAGCCTAATCTTTTTTTTTTCAAAACTACTATTTCATGTAGGTACCTCGTTTTTTTTGAAGCAGCAACTGAAATAAATAACCTAATTTATGAGTTGATTCGTACCTAGGTATTGTTTGTAGAAATTCATTTAGCGTCGTCGTTATCTCACGGTCATTCTCTCGCGGAACAACGTAGGTGTTCGTGTGTGTGTGTGTGTGTTCCGCTCTGGTGGGCCCAATTCTGCTCAAGTGATTGCTTCACTATGGAACTGGTCTCGTTGCAGAATCACCCTGTAGAATAGAATATCGTTTGTACGGTGACGATTCTGTAACGATACCATTGTTGACATAGTGTAGCGACTGGTTCAGCAGAACAGGGCCCCTGAGCACAGTAAATAAATAGTACTATCTATTGTGGCCTGAGTGTGTGTGTGTGGTGCAGGCCAGTACTGCATGCCGGCGGACGGCGTGCCGCTGTCGCGTCGCTCGGCGCTGCTGACGCGCGCGGAGCTGGGCGCTGTGGTGCGCGCGCTGGCCGCCGTCGGCGTCGACAAGCTGCGCCTCACGGGCGGCGAGCCCACGCTACGCCCCGACCTGCCCGACATCATCCGTACGTACCTACCTACCGCTGCAGCTACACTGTCGCGTCGCTCGGCGCTAATACCCCCCCTATAAGTCTAATAATGATCGGGCTTCGCTCTGCTTCCTTTAATTTTAATATTCACGTCTCAGCATAGATAGTATAAATGACCCCCAACAGTAGGTATAGTTAGAGCACTGCATGCCGTCCCCTGTTGCAGAGGAGCTGGGCGGCATCCCGGGCATCCGCAGCGTGTCGATGACGACTAACGGGCTCGTGCTGACGCGCAAGCTGCCTGCGCTGCAGCGCGCGGGGCTGGCTGCCGTGAACGTGTCGCTGGACTCGCTGCGCTCGGAGCGCTACGAGCGCATGTCGCGCCGTCCGGTGCGTGCCTATCAGTTGAAGAAACACCGCATTTTCGTAATCTACGCCCTCGAGTTAGTTGAAAACGATACCGGACTCAGGAACAGGGATGTTCCTGTTTCCATTCAGCTTGCCAAATCCCTTCCTATCTTGATTTGTTCAGGTTCTATGGGTACCTACCTACTTGTTTGTTGTTTTCATACTTGTTTCGTTTTTCGAGTGGTCAGGATGTACGAAGTACAATCAAGTAGGTATTCATTATCAGGGAAGAATCCAAGTTGGGCCAGATTTAGGTTAACAGGAAGACATAATGCGGAAGACAGAAATCACTTTGATTCATGACCTTACGCAGATATCATAGGAAGTTAGGTAACCTTGATTGACTTGACATCACTCACATGCCGAACCTGAATGACACATAGTTAGTACCTTGTACATCTTGGCCTCTAGAAACAAGAACGTCAAGTGCGAGTGTAACTCGCGCGCCGAGGGTTTCGAACGTTTGTCGATTATACATACATGTACTAAAAGCTATACACGACCTAAAAATAGTAGGTACTGTGTTTTGAAACGTGCAATACCAATACCTTTAATTTGATAACCCACTCGGTGAGGTATCCCTCATTTTTAAAAGCAAACCCCCCATTTTGTCCATTTTACAAACGTTACATACATTTCATCGCTCTGCAATCTTTGGAGATAGGGGGTGGGAATGGGTAAAATTTCGACTCTTTTCGAAATATTTGAAAAAATATGAAGCCTACAGAAATTTTGAAAACTGTTTTGAAACGTACAAACTACAAACCAATCAAAAACCAATACCTTTTCATTTGATACTCCACTCGATGAGGTAGCTCCCCCTTTTGAAATTATTCCCCCACTTTTTGACCATTTTTCAAAAAATGTTTTTTTACACACTTCTCTATAGTTTTCCTGTAAAATATAGATCCATATCTACAAACGCTACATACATTTCACATGGATGGATCTGCAATCTTCGGAGATAGGGACCCCTCCCTATCTCCGAATCCCCAGCCGCGGGAATGGGTATTTTTTCCACTTTTTTCAAAATATTTAGAAAAGTATGAAACCTTCAGAAAATTCAAATACTATTTTCAAATGTACAAACTGATACTTTTCATTTGATACCCCACATGACCCTGTAGGTATCTTTTGAAATTTCGACATCACAATTTGTATGGAAAATTTTAATTTTCATTTTTTTCGTTAAATCTGTACAGGCCACAGGCGCACGAAATATATTATTATTATAAATTTCAAGTTAATAGCTGCTGTAGTTGCTGAGTAATTAAGGAGGGAAAAAAGGACAGACAAAGCGTGACTTTATGGGTTTCGAAACCGATCTTCGATCTCGAAACCCTAAAAAGGAACTCAATGTAATGTGAAAGAACTGTGCAACACAAGAATGCAGACACAAGCAGGATTCATCCCTGATAGGGAACACTACATTGTACTTCGTACAAAACATAGTAGTTCGTAGGTACATAAACTATAAATACATCTATAACTTAACTAAACTATTTACGTCCGATAAGGACCGCCTTTAGCGGTAAAAACCTCCTCCCATCCATGTTATTCAAGCCAAAATATTTATTTTACTACCTATGTCATTTGAGTACACCACCGTCAAGTTTTATACAAATTGATCCTGTTCATCCAAAGGCTGTCTGGAAGAGATCGCATTTCAGCGATAAGACCGCCCGTTGTGGCACACTACATTTAAACTGTTTGTTTAAGTATTTTCAAAGTTTGATGGTGCCTCCAATGTGCAATATGAGATCTGTCGGCAGGGACAGGGGCTGGCGCGCGTGCTGGCCGGCATCGACCTGGCGCTGCAGCTGGCCGTGCCCGTCAAGCTCAACACCGTGCTCATGAAGGGTGAGTGTCAGTTGCTCTCCGGTCGATGGAGCCGGCCCGTACCTACTACCTAGTACCTACGTTATACATATATGAGACCAGTGCGAGGGCTATTCTGAATCAGGTTTCCAAGTCGATTCTGACCCAGATTCACACGCGTTTTGTAGACATATTGGTAGGGACTACACCTTTATAATTTTTTAATTTCGTTGGTGGACGTATGATCGATCGTGCGACGCGAGTCCGGCTCGAGCCTGCGTTGGCGGAGGCCCGCGCCGCGCCGCGCCGCCGCCGCCGCCGCCGCCGCCGGCGGCAACACAATAATTGTTGACTCTGACGCAACTTGCAGGTTTCAATGATGATGAAATTTGCGATTTCGTGGAACTCACCAAGGACAGGGAAATCGAAGTCCGGTAAGTTCTCACACTTGCCTACAAACCCGCCCACTTGTACCTGCTGCATACCCAGGGTGTTTCAATCATACGCGATCTATCTAATTGCATGGATTCGAGAATTCGACCCCCATTCTGCTATGTTTTATTTTGATTGTGAACGTCAGTTTATTTTTGTACTTAATATCACTTTAAATGGATTATTGGAACATTGAATCTAAGTTTGTCAATTCATAAAAATGGTTTGCGATGGTCGCAAAGTTTGTAGGTAGGTACTTTCCCCGCCTGCTACATCAGACATTTATTTACATGGTAGTGATTGATGGTAGAAAGGATAAAATATTAAAAACCTGAAAATATTTAAATATCGCACGATTCACGAAAATTAAAAAAAATATACTAAATAGGTTAGAGACATCGCTATTTATTCATTTTATTTTAGTTTATTAGGTACCTACACAAAACACATGACAAGCAATAGGTAATAGAATAACACAAAAAATAATTAAATATGATCTGGCCGTACCTAACCTATGTGCACACAACAAATAATAGAATTACATGTTAAGTAGTACCTACGTAGTTGTGTTTACATAATTACATTTTAAACAATCTTATAATTTAATTCAACTTTTGGAGAAATATGTTCGAGACAAAAATATAAAATATATGCATGCGAGTTTTCGGTGGGTTCAATCAAAACGACACGACACGGTTCAAACGCTACTTCGTGGAATTGCCTTCTGCCAGAGAATACTGGTTGAATACTGTTGCTGGGTGCTTGAACCACAGGTACTACACGCAAAAGCGCTACACCAACTACTGACATCAAGTCCGACAACCAGGCGTCCATCCTAGCTTGATTTGAAGGTTATCAGAAATCGCCTCTAAACCTATTAGGAGAGTGCGGAGCACTAATGCAACAAGGTAGCATTCACCTGGGCAAAGCATTTGTATAGCCCGAACGAATTAAGAGTTATCACCCCGGTGAAAAATGGCTAATAATTTGCTGTTCCTAGCAGCTGCAAGGGATAATGGCAAACTATGAACTCTTGTCAGCATTTAGTGTACCTACTCAAGGTACGGCTGGTCCACTAGTTCAACGTCGCTTAGCGAGCTATGGAAAGACCTAGGTATTTTCGGAGGTAATCTATCGGTTAGGATTCGTAGCGAAACTATCTAGCAGAGAACCAAAGTTGGCGACATAACTCCTCTGAGTTCCACTGCACTGCTACTTAGCTAATTCTTTAATTAGCAAGCTGAGTAGCAGTGGGTGGGCGGGCCATATCTGACGAATAACTGAAAACCGTTGGGTTTAAACGTGTATTTAGGTCGAGACCAAGGCTCTCTTAAAGTATAGTGTAGAACACCTAGTTGCCAGGTGGGATAACGATCTGTCAAAGACTGTTGGCAGATGCTGGAGGAGGCCAACTGAAGACAAGGTGCCTTATGGCGCTCATAAAGGGCGGCATGTGTCAAGCAGTAGACTAGCATATTAAGCTAATGCTGACCACTTATACAAGGTGCCACATAGCATGTATAATAAGCAAAATAAGGGTTAATTAGTAACCCGAGAGGATCATCATAAAATATATTCAAAATTAAAAAAATCTCAAGTTTTTTTTATTTAAAGTTTTCTTCCTTTTTGTGTTCTTTCACACGCACTCTTGCATTATTTAACATAATAAAATATTTCACAAATGTTTTAACTATTTTTTTGGCAAAACCAGTGTTTTGTCATGAAATTATTACACTAAAATGCAACTCCTTTAAAATTTCTAAACATTAGCAATAATGTAAGAATTCATATAAAATAAACTAACACGAATATGAATAAAAAGCTACAGTTTTATTCAAAACAATTGTTATTGTTGAACAAATGTTGATCACCAAGGTCCAGAATCACCCTTTTTCGGCTTAGTACACATACACATGTTTCGTGGCACCCTGTTTAGCTAAATAATGAACTATTAAAAGACTTATAAGTTATAACCAATATTTTTTTCAAACCAATAGTAATGGACTTATGACACGAGTTCATGACATTCAGTGTTATATTATTCTGCCAAAATAAAAACTAAATTCTGAATTATATAAATATAAAACGTATTTTTGTAGTTTTTAACCTGGAATAACACAAAGCATACTTTTATCTTGGAAAACTGCGTGCAAAACCGCAAACAAAAGCTAGTTAAGATGTTATTAAAAATTTTAATTCTATTCGAATTATCCGGATAATATGGATGATGAAATCTGAATTATCCGGATAAGGAAATTATCCGGATTTTGCAATCCCTACTGCGTTAGTTGCTGAGTTAATAAGGAGGGAAAAATGGACAGACAAAGCGATACATAAGGGTTTCGAAATCGATGTTCGATCTGGAAACCCTAAAAATGATGTAAATCCTTTGAAGTTTCAAAACAACAATGATAAAGTACGAATACACGCAACAGTGAATGTCGCGGGAAGTGGTTGCATGCGGCGAAGCAATCGGTCATAGTGGAGATCTTTAGGGGAGGCCTATGGCCAGCGGTGATCGCCTGATATGATGATGATGCCACGCAAAAGAACACGAATAAGAAGAAAACTTGTCCCTAATATTTTCTATAAAAGTAAAAAAATCTCGAAATTCAAAAAATCTTAGACATAACTTGATCCCCTCGAGGTCTAGCATCACCCCCTTTTGGCTTACTAGGTACACAATATTTGGTGGACACACACTGTAGGTATAGGGAGTTTTCAAGTTATTACTGAATATTAATCTGTGGTAGCAGGTGAATAACCTTCAGTATTGTGCACTAATTAAAACGGGAAAATTTTGCAGTGTTGGTCTTGTTTGTGGTTTGACAGGTTCATAGAGTTCATGCCGTTCTCCGGCAACTCGTGGGACTCGTCGCGCATGGTCCCGTACCGGAGTGCCCTGCGCGCCGTGAGCGCGCGCTACCCCGCGCTGCAGGGTGCCGTGCCGCGCGCGCACGACACGGCGCGCGTGTGGCGCGTGCCCGGCTACCGCGGCCGCGTCGGCTTCATCTCCTCCATGACGGACCACTTCTGCGCCACCTGCAACCGCCTGCGCCTCACCGCCGACGGCAACCTCAAGGTCACCACCGACACGACACCACACGAGCCTCTATCCGATACCCCACTCCACTATCCGTTCATCTTCAAAGGGTCCTTGGATTTCAGGATTTAAGTACAATCTTTTTCAAAACATAGGTACATACACTTGTGTAAAGAATTTTTTGAACTGCTAACTGTTATTGTCATTAAATGAATACAGGTAGCGGCACGTAAGTTTAGCGCTGAGCAAATGGTGAGCAATGGATACCTAATTTTTGACTTCTGCGCAATAACGGTCAGCACTAGAGTTTCGGGGCGCTACTTGTACTAGAAAGCACGGAAAAGCTATATCTGTCGCAGGACGTCGCATTTCAACACCTCCATTGCGGTCACGGATCCACCTGCCAAGCGTGCCGGTCACGG
Source organism: Eupithecia subumbrata (assembly GCA_949316285.1). Classification (NCBI taxonomy): domain Eukaryota; kingdom Metazoa; phylum Arthropoda; class Insecta; order Lepidoptera; family Geometridae; genus Eupithecia; species Eupithecia subumbrata. Next base: position 7,827,418 of record OX438640.1, on the reverse strand, counting down.
CTTGGGGGAGGCCCCATGTGTCGTTGTGTGTTGATGAGGGCTTCTCCCGCAGGTGTGCCTGTTCGGCGCTGCGGAGGTGTCCCTGCGCGACGCGGTGCGCGGCGGCGCGCGGGGGCCCGAGCTGGTGGGGCTCGTGCGCGCCGCGCTGGCCCGCAAGCAGCCGCGCCACGCCGGTTAGTACTTACACCACACCACACTTCCCTCCTCCACGTTCCATGTCTCAATTGGTCCGCTATGCCTGGAACTGGGTGCTGAGTCGGTCGTCAGCGCGTGTGGCGTCAGCGTCGCTATCACTGGAACGAATCGGCTCAACTCTAGTTCATTTATTTTTTTGTACACATCACACCAACGCAAGGGGAGTCCTCGCGATCGCTTCCAGTGCATTTTTGCCGGTGACCAAGAGCCCTAATTGAATTGTGTCCGAACAATTCGAGTATTCTGCGAAGATATGGAGGAAGAATATAGGAAGATCCGGCTAATAGGTTATTGTAGTGAGCTTGCGTTTTGAATAAATGTCGACCATCATTCTCTGTCTTGTCACCCCAGTCCGCTTTCGCACGTTGATCTCCACGGAGACATCGTTGCTGATGGAGTCCACTACATAGGTGTTGTCGACCCGGAGGACTCGCAGGCGGCGGCAGACCTGCACCTGCTAGGCTGGCATTAACTTTCTCTTTCCCGACCATTATTATTCCCATCGTATGGTGGGATCTAGGTACAGTCAGCGTCAAATTGATATGAGCGTCTAGAGTAGTCAAAACGATCTGAAAAACGTAAAAGCAATTTGATATACCCCGTTCAAATCACCATAATGTTGTCAGCACCCAGTGTTCAATATATCTTACTACTCCTTGTTTCACATTTATATTATAAATAAGCAGTCAGGGTGACTGATTGCTCATATAAATAGGTGCTTACAACAATATGATGCTTCGAACGGCGTATATCAAATTGCTTTTATGTTTTTCAGATCATTTTGACTACTCTAGACGCTCATATCAATTTGACGCTGACTGTACTGTCATTCATTACCTATTATCTCTCTCCACATCTCTCCATCCAACGCAACCGCAACACTGTGACATGATAACACTGACAATAACTATTTTCTGTTTCGGTAGTTAAGGTTCGTTTTGCATTCGCATTCGAATACGAGAAGCATGTATCTAATCAAAATAACCCCGGGAGCTCGTTTTCATAAGCATCATCATCGGCGCGGTATGAACGAGACGTCCGCCTGCCTCGGTCGGGTCGGGGTCCGCGGCGCGGGCGCGGGCGCGGGCGCCGGGCCGCGGACTCCGCTCACTCCGTCGTATGTTGTGTAGGCATGCAGAATCTCGCGCGGATGGAGAACCGCCCGATGATTCTGATCGGCGGCTAGCTCCTCAGAGATGACGTCACGTTCACAGCGCGCGCGTACAGCACGCGGGCGGGCGCGGGCTCGGACGGGTTCTCGCACCTGGACGCGTCCGGCGCGGCGCGCATGGTGGACGTGGGAGAGAAGGCGGTGACGCGGCGCCGCGCGGTGGCAGAGTGCCGGCTGCAGGTGAGCGCGCACCTGATGCGGCTGCTGCTGGACGCGCGGCTGCCGAAAGGGGACGCGCTATGCTGCGCGCGGCTGGCGGGCGCAATGGCGGCCAAACGCACGGCGGAGCTGATCCCGCTGTGCCACCCGCTGCCGCTGGAGCTGGCGCGCGTGGAGATCGCGCCGGCGCCGGAGGGCGGCGCGCTGCGGCTGCGCTGCGAGGTGCGGGTGACGGCGCGCACGGGCGCCGAGATGGAGGCTCTCACGGGCTGCGCGGTGGCGGCGCTCGCGCTCTACGACATGTGCAAGGCGGTCGACAAGGACATGCGCATCACGGACCTGCGCGTCGTGCACAAGCAGGGCGGCCGCTCCTCGCCGCCGCCGCCGCCGCCCCTTCCGCCGCCCGCGCCGCGGAGCCCGGCTGACGAGCGAGAGACTTTCGCGCCGATCAACTTCAGTAACTTCTAGCGACTGGTGCTGTATACCTACCTACCTACCTACTACAATACGGCTACAACATAATTAATTGTGTTGGTGATGAGAGTGGTAATGGTAGGACTCACGCAAGTACCTACACACACGTGTAGGTAGGTACATGAGGTACAGAACCAACTCACAATTAAAGGGTGTGTGAAGGGCTTGTGAAGGGTCTTCTATTGACATAGATTGATCCCCCATGGCAGGTTCAACTGTGCGGGCTATCTAAGTACCTATGTTGAATTTATATTTTATTTCGAAGATTTTTATTCTTAAATGGGGCTAATACATAGATATTATTATATTACATAAAGAAAAACCATTGTTACGAAATCAGTTGTAGATACATAACTCATCTAATTAAAAAATTGCTAAACATACCTACATGCATGGGGTAGGTAGGTAGGTGGTAGGTTCATCGACACAGGTTGATGATCCCACTCTCATTTGTTATGGTGGTCATATTATACAGGGTAATTTTTTGAGAGAAGCGGTGTTGGCCAATTCCGAAACCACGAGAGTTAGAGAAAAGTCGTGAAAGGAGTCATGCCCTCGATTTATAAGAATCAATAACTGCATATTTCATTTTTTTAAACATTTTAATACATTTCTTTGCAAAGATTGATCCTTATCAGCAACAAAAGCCATTGGATCACTAATACAGGTGTCTTTTTAGGGTTTCAAAGATCGGTTTCGAAACCCTTTGTCTCGCTTTATCTGTCCTTTTTTCCCTCCTTAACGTGTTTATAACACAGCAACTACTGCAGCTATCAACTTGAAATTTAAAATAATAATACATTTCGTGCGCCTGTACAGATTTAAAGAAAAATAAATGAAAAATGAAAATGAATATTTTCCATAGGTACAAATTGTGATGCCGAAATTTTAAAAGATACCTACAGAGTCATGATGTCGGTAACTTATCAAATAAAAGGTAGATATCAGTTTGTACATTTCAAAATAGTTTTTGAAATTCTTGTAGGTTTCATACTTTTTAAAATCTATATATATAAAAGAAAGTCGTGTTAGTTACACTATTTATAACTCAAGAACGGCTGAACCGATTTGGCTGAAAATTGGTGGGGAGGCAGCTTAGAACCAGGAGACGGACATAGGCTATGTTTTATCCCGGAATTACCACGGGAGCGGGAACTACGCAGGCGAAGCCGCGGGCAGCAGCTAGTATTCTATATAAATCTTTAACAGGAGGCGCTGCTAGTCTCAAATAAGTATATCTTTTTGCAATTAATCTAAGTACCTAACGGATGGCGGTGCGTGATGGGAACATTTTGGTTTGATTCAAATTTCAAACCAAAATGTTCCCACCTATTTAAAGATATGAAGGAATATCGCGCGTTAAACACTCAGCTGTGTGCTAGGAATCGGGACGAATTATCGCAATAACGCATGCGATACTAGACCGATTAAGGAATGGCTTTAAAACTGTTATTCAATTGCGGATTTCATCGCTCGGTTGATATTTATATCAACCGAGCGATGACTTTGATTGATCTTGAAAAGTTCAGTCTATGTGTAAGCCGCCGCGATTTATTAACAGTTACCAAGCTATAGTAATGGGTAACTATAACTACCAACTGTCTCAATGTACCTACCTCTACCTAGGTAGGCCTAATAGGCGTTTCTTTTACAAATAAAAAACCTACCTACCTACCTACTTGATGGATGTCTGTGGGCACTTGTAGGTACAAACACTGTTGTGAGGTTTTTGGTTTTTAATTAATAAAGTGCTTATTACTTAGGGAACGTTTTAAACTGTTTTGTGCTATAAGTCCTGCCTGACGTTTATGTTGTTGTTCAGTCTATAAAAGACAAGTTGTGATATTTACTTGCAGGTTAGTGTAAGAGAACAATAAATAATAAAACATAAGGTTCTTGTTATACACTTGCGAGCTTTAAACTGGAATCGCTTCAAGGGTTGTTCAAGACTAATTTTTACAATTTCTTTGCATTGCACTATGAGTTATGTTTTCCCTTACGCAGGATTTATTGGCGACGATAAATTTTGATTTAATGGACGATAATGTCCGCTGCCACACCGCAGCAGTGACTAGACAGTACCGACAGACGTCTTCCATGTCGACATTCCCACACTAGACTGGCCAGCCCTTATTCCTGACTTGAACCCAATCTGGCATATGTGGGACGAGCTTAAACAGCGGATACGAGGGAGAAATCCAGCTAATCCAGCTCCGGCGCCGATAGAAGCCGATAGATGCAACTTCGACCTATTGCAATAATTCCCAAAATTTAGGTAGCCAATTTAATTAATTTTAAATCTTCTTGATATCACTTGAAAGGTAACAAAATTACCTTTCAAATGATGTACCTACCACAATCTATAGTTCATTGTACATAAATTGTAAAAAAATTGTTTTGATCAACTCGCGATGAAAGCGATTCCATTTTAAAGCTCGCAAGTGTAGATTTAGTCAAGTAAGAAAAAATTACCATTGTAAATTTATTTTTAAATGTACCTATGGTCTATTATTATTATTACCTATGTAGGTTACATATTTTATATTTTTATAATTTATATTAGGTAGATACTACCTACCTGTGCCAGAAATTGTAGAATGGCCAGGCGGTTTACAAAACAGGGTCATTAAATTACATAAATTCCTTTACTGATTGTTGAACGATCAACTTTCAAAAACAAGTTGTAACATACAAAAATTATAACAGCGTGTTTTACTCTATGTCTAGATGTCACTGAGATGAATTAGGTGTTCCCAATGCAGTATAGTTAAAGTAACGGTGTAACAAATCAGCGTTCGTTTTAGTAAGCGGCCTAGTCCTACTATCTTCTGGCGCGTCGACGACACGTATACAATGTTATTCTAATTTTAGGTAAGTTTATGATTATTAAAAAAAGATGTATTGTATTATTGCAAGTTTTTTTATTAACCTTTTAGTAAAGAGCTTCTAAAGGGAAATATTTTATCTGCAATATATGCCTGCAACACAGTGGCCGGCAACTTTGCAAGCCAAGCAGGTAGACTCGCAATATTGCAGTAATATCCCGGCCAGACAGCCAGTATGTCCAATGATGTTTTGATAGGTTGCAGGGCGATCACTGAGCGATCAATATTACTGCAATAATGCAGTAAACTGAAACTGAAAAACTGAAACAACAATAGAACTTGCTGGGCAATAATGCCCAGCAAGTTCTATTGTTGTTTCAGACTCTTTATTGTTATGATCCATATCCATATCCATTTCTACACTAACGATTACATTTTGACTTATATTGTTTAAAGTTTCACACCTATTTATGTAGGGTCGAATCCACAATCTCTTTTGTTGCTCGACTGTGTAGCCCGTTTAAAAATCCGAATCATTGACCATACTATTGCAGATACACCGCACATGGCCCAGCCACTGTGTTGCAGCCACTTTATGTGGCCCCACATATTGCAGAAAAATATTGCCTGTTTAGAGAATGTATAAATAGATATTTAAGGCTAGCGTCAACAGGCTGGCATTGGATGCTACAAGTGGACGAGTTTTGTATGAACGAGAGGAGGAAAGGCGGGCGGGCGGCGTGGAGTGCTTCTACTGATCGGCAATCCGACTGACATTCCGAAATAAACGGCCCGCTGGCATTGTCGACAGTCCCATGCGTTCGCTCCGTGAGCTGCGGATCAATGGACGCACTTCTATGGCAAACCATACAAAGAATCCAAAAGAATATAATAGCATCTGATGCTCCCGGCCTGTCCACGCTAGTCTTTAAACTACACTATGGAGGATAGTCTCTATATAATAAATAAGTAAATGCCTATACTACAACATGATATACCTAGATAGGTAAAGTGTTATTATCTCCAATATACCTGGAAAGATGAGTAGAGATTATCAGTAATTTGTTTGTGATATACATTCATTACCGTTTTGTCAGTTCGACTGAAAACCAAATAGGTGGTCATTATAATTATGACAATTGATTTTGTTTAGCAATTTTAAAAGATTCTCTGTTCTAAAACCTCTGGTGATACATGGTGGTGAGTTTTAACGACTACGTACTACTAGGTAAATAGATCCTTGTTGCAAACAAAGTACTGGATGCTTATTTATTATGGTTGCTTTTTATTTATTACTCACAGATGAAACATGGTCCTAAAGTGAAATAAGTATCTAGGTAGATAACTGAAGTGAGTGGTTAGTAGTTCCAGGTTCCTAGGTACACTACTAGTGCGTCACCACAGTTAGGTAATTAAGAATAAAGCAATGAATATAACAAAAGTTGGTTGTGGCTAGCAACACAACACAAGACATGGGTCTCGGTCAGGCGATGGGTACGAGTACATTGGACTTGGCAGGCTGGTCCGGTGCGGGCCCTGCACTTGGCTTGTCAAGGCGCTGAACGCGGATGTCGTGGCTCTGTATGTAGGCGTTGATCTCCTGGCCCTTGCGCGCCAGCTGGTCCTCCAGCGCGCGCACTGCTAGCGGCAGCTGCTCGCAGTTGTTCTGCAGCTCCGGTAGCACCTCGCCCACGGTGCGCTCGCACAGCACGCCGCCCACCATGCGGAAGCACTTGCGCGACGCCTCCACGCCACGCAACGTCTCGATCACGATCCTGCAACAGCACACCGACACATGACGCCTGCCCTCTCCCGCCCCGCGCCCGCACTACAACTCGACCACAACTACTCACTTGTGCTCGTTCAGATCCATGCCCAGCTCGGACAGTTTGTTCGCCAGTAACCTCTGTTCGCCCCGGAGCTCTTGAAAATTAGCGAATATTTCCTCGTTCGTCTTCCCTTTGCCGGCCTTGGGGACGGGCTTAGCCATGTTGATGTGACTTCAAAACTTCAAATATAATACGATAGATTTCTAAAAGAAGACCTGATTTTTGTACCTAGGTACCTAACCTAAACAACGATGGAATCCCTTCACTGTAGATAAAACACAAGGGCTTATATTATTTCACAACTACGTCAAAACAAAATATTTCCATTCAAGAAACAAAAAGGTAGGTACTGAAAAGCACTGAAAGCCGAAAGGAGGAATAATAGATCATAGAGTAACTTTGTAAACGGGAACTATTTCTGTTTTTTTTTTTTATGGCAATGTTATGAGGGAGGAATCCAGCTGTGCCACCGTGCTGTGAATCCAGCAAACAGCGCTCCTCCTTCTTCTTTTTTGTATAGCATTATACATAATCTCGGTCTACGTTCCTTACGAATCAATCACTCGATATTTTTGACAGTTCTTTTATCGAGCGTTATGGGCATGGCGAGAATTGCAGGAGTATAGTATCAGAGACAAGACAATAGGTTTTATTTTTTTTACTAGCGACTCGCTCCGGCTTCGCACGGGTGCAATGCTCATATTAAATATACTACAGAATCGGCCCTTGGCCGGTACCGCCGCAACCGCTATGTCTCTGCATTTTAAATTTGTAATATCTTCGAAAATATTCATTTAAATTACATTCTGTAAAGGGCCATATTGATTTATATTACCTATATGCACAATATATTTAGGGTACTTAATTGGATAAGGATTAATGCTGTATTGCTTAAAATCGCTTCGTATATAAGCCAGTATTTCTCGTAAAAAGTAAAGGCTCCCACTACAGCTCCCACTACATAAGTACCACCTTTACAAGTAATTTTCAATTTTTTCAATTTAGTTTATAAGTTTCCTTGGTTTTTTTTTCCATTATTTTTATTCTGTAACTTTAATATTTTACCACTCATTGATTGCCTATTATTTTGTCCTTTAAATTTATATTGTTAAAACATTATATAGTTTAATATATGTTTGTAGTAATGTTTAGTCAACCCATAATTTGTTCACGCTGTGGCACCCTTGATTTAGAAAATCACTAGACTTAAGACCACTTTATTTGTTAATCTGTATGTGATGTGATTTTTCTGTTGGGAGTCCTTAAATAAATAAATAAATAAATAAAAGGTTAAAAAATTATTATTGTGGGTTATCCCTAAGAGATAGACATATACTCTCGCTGACTTTTTTTAGACCTTTTTAAGGTGTACAATACTGTAGTACTTTATTTTAATCTATCTCGTAGGGTTTAGCCAGCGTTTGCAATATAAGCGCAAAAATATGTGTTTATTTACGACATAACAAAAGATACCTCTAAAATTATCAGTGTTTCTCTACTACCTATATTATGCATGGATTATATATATATATATATAGTATAAATATAGTATATATTATATATATAGTATAAACCTTCTTCTTGAAACACTCTATCTAATAAAAAAAACCGCATCAAAATTCGTTGCTTAGTTTTAAAGATCTAAGCATACATAGGGACAGACAGATAGACAGATAGATAATGATGACCCTACTATCCTGAGGTGATAAAACGATTAAATAATAATACCTAGTTTAACAAAGATCTTATGACTACGTTCCGTATTTAACCATAATAATGCTATATGTATAGGTACTCTGTTGGCGTTCCTTTTTAACGAGGCTTCTAAACGGGCTATAGGTATTTTTCTACAATTAGTAGACTAAAAAATAAGCGTAGAAAGGGCACTGTTTGTGACACAGTGACTTTCATAACTCCCACTCGCATAAATTCTTTGGTTACATGGGGCCTTTTGCATAAAACAAAATGAATAAATTACTAAACATACACCCCACTTCCTTAAACCATTATCGTAACTTCTAGAATATTCAACTAGGTACCTATTTCATTGCACTCATATCTCCTTATATAACCTACCTATCTAAATTCACAATTTAGTTTTGACGATCGTTCAAGCATCTTATCCTTCACGTACACATCTTCACTTAGGTACACGATCCTGGTGTCTCCTGTTGCCCAGGCCCTAAGAGTGGTGTTCTCGGGAGACCCTAGGACCACTTTACTTTTACACACATCCTCACTCAACACTCAATCTCCTCACTTTCTTGGTGTCTCTTGTGGACCAGGATTGACATTACTCTCACTCACACACACGTGTGCTAAGAGTCTGCTGTATGCGGATGACTTAAAACTCTTCTCAGAGATTAAGTCTGAAGCAGACTGTCGGGCTCTACAATGCGATGCCGACGCGATCTTTGAGTGGAGCGTCGTTAACAAAATGGAGTTCAATCCAAGCAAATGTTACGTCATGACCTTCGGCCGAATGTTGCACCCAATTCGCTTTGATTACAAAATAAACAACGAATCAATAAATAGAACCATTACCATGAGAGACTTGGGTGTCACATTCGACCGAAAGCTTACATTCCATGACCACATTCGTTCCTTTGGTCAAGGACTCGTTCAGGCGTCTTGGGTTCGTCCTTAGAAATGCCCGTGATTTTGGGAACGACCAGGTTGTTAGGCAAATTTTTTTCTGCACTTGTTAGGGGCAAGGTGGAGAGCGGCGCTTGTGTGTGTGCGCGAGTGGAGCCCGCAGGAGGTTACTTAGAACCTCATGATTAAGAAGGTGCAAAATAAGTTCCTGCGGTTCCTCTACAAGCGCTGCAACGGTTACTACCCCTATCTGTATGTACCCCACCAAGTTCCTGTTAGGATGTCTGGGGTATAACACGCAGGAGGTCCGGCGCACTAACGATCAGATAATTACTGTGTGCAAAATCCTCCAAGGCAAAATTGAAGCCTCGGACCTGCGTAATGAGCTGTATCGACTCTACATCCCGAACAATTACTGCCGAGTTCGGAAACATAGGTTGCTAGATAGTCTTGCGCATAGTAGTTCGCGACGGAGATCGCTCAGTTTAGTTCGCCGCTCCTAAACGAACTAGTTCGCTCTTCTAGTTCGTCAGCTCCCAGCTCGATTCAGAGGAAGGCAGATCGTTCGCTCATTTTGATACTGCTCCTGCACGGACACGCGACAAGATTATGGATTGGTGTACATTTACCTACAATTTTTACACTATAAACCAGGGCTTGAATAACCGGAAAATACCGGTATGAAAATACGGTATGACGTCATACCTTTATATTACGATATCCTTATATAACAGTACCGTTATGTTTCGATACCGAAAAATAGCAATAGCTTTATTTTTAGCAGTAGCGTAATTTTAAAATAAAAGTAACGAAATGAGTAAACTACAAATAGCTCTCGGCTCAGCTGCAGATTCTTTCGAGACAGTTCCGTTCTAGTCGAGCGAGTGAGACCGGACAGTCATGTGACTAGTGCGTTTCGAAGTTTTATTTCGTATTACCGTTTGCTTAGCTAAGCCAAGTTGCAATTATATTTAATAACTAGCGGCCCGTCCCGGCTTCGCACGGATGGACATTTATTTTTAAACATTTTGGGATAAACGTAGAGTAAATGTAGGTATCTAATATTTCTGTGGCCGGACATTTACTTTTATCCGACTGCCTCGTTGGTCTAGTGGTCGCTTGTTCAACCGCTGAAAATGAGGTCCCTTGTTCAAATCCCGGGTCGGGCCAAGATTTGTGTTATTGGGTCTTTTCTAGCAAGAAATATTCACAGTAGCAGCCCGGAGTCAGGAAGTTGGCGGTGTTAGACGGCTTAAGCCGTTGGTCTAATGCTTGACCTCTCCCCGGCCGTGTCGGTTTGCCGTCCTATCGGATTATGAGAGTGAGGGCATAGAGAGTGCACCTATGTTTGCGCACACACTTGTGCACTATAATATAGAAAAAAAAGAAAGAAACGCACGGGGCCACACCGCGCACTGGCCACGCCGGCGCGGCGGTGCGGCGGCGGCGGGCTGTGTGTATTTACTACTAGTTTATGCCCGCGGCTTTGCACGCGTTGTATCTATGGAAACGTTTAAAGGTGATTTTTATCCCATGGGAACTGATTTATGGGGGTATGTATTGCGATAATAATAACGGTATAAACACCGGTGTTATTACTGGAAAACATACCGGTATGAATACCGGTAAACATACCGGCACCGGTATACATACCGACACCGGTATAAATACCGGTATACATATCGGTACCGGTATAAATACCGGAATACATACCGGCACCGGTAAACATACCGCTATTTATACTGGTACCGGAATGTATACTGGTATTTTTACGGGTACCGGTATATAATCCGGTATTTATACCGGTATGTATGACAGTAATAATACCGGTATGTATTGCATAATAATACCGGTATTTATAAAGCATACCAGTCCAGTATAAATACCGGTATTATTACTGGAAAACATACCGGTATAAATACCGGTATACATACCGGTACCGGTATAAATACCGGTATACATATCGGCACCGGTATAAGTACCGGTACACATATCGGTACCGGTGTATTATAATTTACTGTATTAATTTCTCAATGTGTATTGAATATTTAATGTAATTTTTTCTTTTAATTAATGTTATTGGTTCAAAATAACCGTCTTAATTAGATAAACAATAAAATAAATAAATAAATATTGCTTTTTTATTAGTCTTTACCACGTTTTAGGGTTCCGTACCCGTATAAGTAATGATACTAACAAATATTAAAATATTGATGTATCACTATATTATTTTTCTCTGAAATTCCCTTATTTTTTCCTACCAACTTATTTTGCGGTCAAAATGTTATTCTACATTAAATATAGAAGACCTAATTTTGGTACGGAACCCTAAATGTGCGAAGTCGACACGCACTTGGCCTTCGCTTTCTTGTTTGTCTCTTCGGAGGAGGGTGATGGACAAATGATAGGTAGGTAGGTAGGTAGGTACTATCATTAAAATTTTATGGGAAAGGGCCTAGAACTGATCGCAATAATTGCAAGTATTTTTCATTAACTAACTTGTAATTAATAATTTACTAATAAATAAATCATTAAATTAACATAATATGTTTCATTCCTAAACTCAAATTACACATATTCTATAAAAATATACATACCTCTGTTTTACTTTTTGTAAGTACCAACTCTAGCGCTCCGCTCAACTGGTAGGTATAGTAGTTCAAGGAAACGGCTGAGTCACTATACTGTACTATTTATCTACTGTGGTACAGTATAATGACTCAGCCGTCTCCTTGAACTTTATACCTACAGTTGAGGGTAAAGGCCCCTGTTGTTGAATTTTATGATATAAACAATTCTCATTCTGATGAAGAGCTTTATTTAATTATTATTAATTATTATTAGCCGAGTTCATCCCACTGCTGGGCAAAGGGCTCCCCCACTCTCTCCAGACATCACGATCACTGGCCAGCTCCGTCCAGTCGGAATTAAATATTACCTATTTATTTAATTCAATTATTTATTCTTGCGAAGATTGGTTAGCGGCCGTGTAAATGACGCTTATGTGTGCGTGCGTCGATTCGGGCGCTCTAGTAAGGAGTGCAACTACTGTATCTACTGTGACTGTACTATTTATTTACTGTGTCGCTAGGGTCATGCTCATGCATGTTCGTGTTCTATTCGGTTCGATCGCTCGGTCGAAGGGCACGCACGTCACGTCCCTCGGAAACGGAAACCAGTGTGTCAACAACTGACTATCTTGCGCGCGCACCTTGGTCTGACTGAAGAGTGAAGCTCCCCTAAATGACTCATACAAAATTTGATGAATTATATCTACATTTACATAGGTATATTACACTCTAGTAAGGTAGCCAAATATTTGTTACCAGATAGGATAATGCTTGTTCGTCATTGATTAACTAATACGAACAAACTGTTTATCAAAATAACATAAAGCCGAAACCTTTCGGCTACGGATTGGACGGCCTCGGGGCGCGCAGTGACTTTACGGCTTACATGCATGACAGGTCCTTATGTAACGCGGCCACTGCATCGGTATTGGAGCGGAAGCGAAGCACGTTCCCCGGTCTCTCCCCGGTCGTGTCGGTCTGCCGGTCTATCGGATTATGAGAGAAAGGGAATAAAGAGTGCACCTGTGTTTGCGCACACACTCTTGTGCACTTTAATATTTTATCCTTCGTTCGGAGCATAGGGCGAGGACTCCATTAGTGAATGCATGAGATTTTCTGAGTTTGACGGATGTTATTTGGTTGTGTTTTGACATTAACTTTGTGAAATTAAATCATACTAGGTACTATTATACATACACACATACACTATACACTAATATGCTGCATTTATAATGCAAAAGTTTTGACTCTTCACGCTAAAACTACTGAACAGCAGGACTATTAATACATTAGTCGACAGATTCACTCATCAACCCGAGGCGAAAACAAAATAGCGTTTTAAAGATCCGTCGGATTCGATTCGGAAACGAATCGGTGAATTAAAATACCCCACCAGACTCACCGGACACGGAATCCCACACAGATTCGCGCGAAATTCAAATATTTCAGAGGTTTTTAATATTTTCCGAGTTTTGTGAAGAACTTAACTCCCATAAAAGTAGTTTATCACAAATCGTAGACAATTTTTTATGAACCTATGCTACAATAAAGTGTGAGATAATGTTTTTTTTGGTATTATGTTGATTTTAAGTACTAAAACTGTAATATTATTAATTGCTCCAAAAGTAGCACTAAATCCGAATTTCTTAAAACATGGGTAGAAAATGTTTTATGATTTAAGGAAAACTACTTTTCTGCTAGTTTAATTACTTGCTGAACGCAGAAAATTTTAAAAATTGCTAAAATATTTGAATTTCGCGCGAATCTGTGTCACATTCCGTGTCGATGACTCGGTAGCGAAGAGTCTTTATAGCCCTGCAGATCGGGCTGAAATGTGTGGATGTAGTTCTAGACCTGGAATGAAACATACTTTTTATCCCATAAATCAGTTCCCATGGGATAGAAATCAAAACGATTCCATAGAAGAAATGCGTGCGAAGCCGCGGGCATAAACTAATTAGGAATAAATATTATTTTGAGTTAGAATTTGACATCATTTATTGTAGTAGGTACCTACCTACTTATTACCGACCTTTTTGAATTTGAAATTATTTTGTTGTTGAATTTTTTTTAAATTTGAATTTTTAAGTGAAAATATTATTTTAAAATTAATTTTATTGTTGATTTTTTATCAGAAAATTGTTATTGATTTATTGAATCCAGATTTTATTGCCACGTTTTCTTTAAAGTTTGTTTTATCTACTTACTACTATTTCATTTAAATTAGTTAGAGTACCTAGACCTACTTATGTGGATAAATAAATGACCATTCTAATTGAATAAATTAATTGAATTGAATCGTAGAAATGGTCTTCTCTTGCTTGTTTTCCTACGAAGGAAATCGAGCTAGACGCACCGTTACCGGCATAATATAATGTAAATACCGACGTTGCGCTGCGTACGCTGCTCCGTAATCGATCCAGTGGACGCGTAACTATATGATTTCTTTTTTCTTCTTCTTTTGTTTTTGGATCTGCATCATGGTTTGACACAATACACAATTATGCCAGATATCTTTCTTCTTCTTCTTTTGTATTTGGCTCTGCATCTTGTTTTGACACAATTCTGCCGATTTTTAAAAACGATGTGAATATGTAAGGAGGTTGAGTTTGTCCAAAATAAAAAGAGGATAATTTAATCTCAACCAAGTTCATTACAAAAGCAAGCACAATCAACCAAAATGTAGAATAAACAGCTATTCAAAAAGCACTAAAATAAAACTACCATTCTGAGTATGAAAAAACATAATATATACATAATCTTAAAAGCTACAATTTTATATTATTTACAGAAATAAATCTACAAAGTTTACATACAAAGATACCTATCTTTCTTAGGGTTGCAAGTCGAATAGTGGCAAAATGTGTTACATACTACTTAAGATATGCATACTGGAGAAATATTATGCTTTATTCATCTAAAGAATTAACGTACACATTGGAATTGAAAAGATAAAGATATGATCTCCATTTTGACAACATCAGTTGTCAAACAACTAAACAGAAACTTCTTACGAATCAAAGAGTTCATATCAAAATGGCACTTACATTAACGGAACCAGTTGCGAGCTCTGTCGTGAATACCAAAATAAAAGAAGTTGAAAAAATCAAACTTTAGTGATGTGTAAGGTGTTCTTTCCAAAAATAGCTTTTAACTATCAAGAATCACCCTCAAGGATCACGGGTGGCGCGCGGCGCGCGTTTTTCCCGATTCCCGCACTAAAATGCTTGTATCTCATAAAATACTAAGAATTTATTTATTCTATAAAAAGATATAGAATCTAGACTAAGTATTCTTTCTATTAGTCTATTTATTATTTGTAGGTACATGCTTATTATTTAGAATTTTGTCGATAACTCAGTATACAAAAATCGATAACTCATTATACAAAAATGAACCTTGTTGCTTCCGTAATAAAGTCGAACCGAATGTGTACAAAATGGCGGCTAAATGCGTGATTTTGTTACCTGATTATTTCTCGAACTTCAAACCGTTCGATCACCATAGACAAACTTTTAGTAAAGAGGTTCGTTCATTCCGAATCGAATGAGACATAGATTTCAAGCCATAGTGTTCCTTATATTTTAAAAATAAGGTTTCAATTGGTCTGAGGTGTCGAGCCCGGAGCGGGCATCGTGATACCTGACGGTATGAATTTTTTTCTGGCCCGCTCAGGGCTTCATAAAACTTTAAAGGTTAATGATAATTTATTTTTCTAAAAAAACAAATAAAAACAAGAGGAGGGATTCTCGTTTTTCATTGAATTTTTTATTGTTCATGAAATAGACCACGGATAAAAATGATGGTTTATTTGGATCATGATTTCCACAAACAAACGAATTTCCGAGAATATCAGTGAAATCTACGCTAGTATTATTACTCAGTGATGAAATATTCATAAATTGATATACCAACGAATAAATGAAAAACAAAATATTATCCTCCGTACGTGCTTATCTATTTATGTATAAGTTCTTCCTCAGAGAAAATACATGTTTAAAGAATAAAATAAAAAGTTATATGGTACACATTGCACAGTGATAAATAATAATTGGTACCTACATATGTAAGTACTTCTCTTAGGTTAACAATGTCGCTCTTTCCCGCCTATGCTCCCAATGGAGAGGAACCAAAGGCTGAAGATGAACATATGAATAAGATCGTGAGTTGGAACATAGATGAGAAAAATATTGAGGAAGTAGGAATCCTGAGTGAGAGAGAGGCAGCAAAGCTGGCGGGGGAGGCGGTCCTGCTGGCGGAGGAGGCGGTCCTGCTGGCGGAGGAGGCGGCGCTACTGGCCAGCTCCAGTGAGTCGGGCGAGGAGGAGCCGCCCGTGCACCCCGTGCCTCCCTCCGCGACCCAGACTCCGCAAGACTTCTACTGGGATGGCAAGGCCGATAATGCCAACTTAGGTGTTTCTACATTGTACTATCCAGGAAGGCCAATGTGAGTATCAATTTTACTTTAACAGCTTGTAGAAACATTGGTGGTATAACTGAAGCTTATGAAGGCTAAAAAACGTTATAACGACTATTTCAATATCATGGGCAATCATTTTGTGTTCTATTTCTGAGTATTGTTTCTTATTTCTGCTGTGGGGTGGGTTTGACAGACTGATGTCCTGTTTTGTTGGGGTCTGTCTCGCTCCTTCCTTTGCAAGTCTGTCTGCATTTATGTTACCTGGATCGGATCGGCTCTCCATCCATACTATGCTGACTTTCAAAGTTCAGAGAGACTTTGTAGAGCGCTGTGACTTTCTACAATTGATTTTGATCTTGTGTCTATCCTTTTGAGTGCGTTTAATAGTGCCGCGCTGTCTGTCTTGAAGACCAGCTGCATCTGGCAGGTCGGTTCTTTGATAGTTGTTTCCAGAAGCATGTGTTTTGCCGCCAGTTGTAGTCCCAGTGTTTCCATCTGAAAGGCCTTGGTGGCTGAGTTTAGTGGTTGAGCTCTTGAGAGTCCGGTTTCGGGACAGAAGTAGCCGAAAAGATATTTAAACAGGCGCATTCTCCTTCCCGAACCGACCGACGATGTTATCATTCATCCGCTCACAAATAGGGGTCGCCCCTAGCCCCGCGTCTAGTGATAGGTTTGTCGAGGGATGGCATAAGAATAAATAATAACTGGGAGAGAATAAGAATAAATAACACTGTTTTTGTTTGTTCTTAAGGGGATCGATGGTTCGAACCCCGGATGTGAAATATCTTCGCTGTCCGCTAGATGGCGCTGGACGTTTGATGAACTGAATAAGGCAAATAAAAAACTGTTAGTTTTAGTTATACCACCAATGTTTCTACTCATTTATGATATGCAAGCAGTTTGTTTCCATAAATTAAAATAAAATAATGATATAAAAAAATATTTGCAGCTACAAGCGCGTAACGAAGCAGCCGGTGGGAAGGTGCTGGGTGTCCGGTGGGCGTGGGGGCGGGGAAGGCGGAGGGGGTGCGCGCCGGCGCAGGTACTACCTGCAGGCGGGCGCGCCGCGCGACGCCGAGCGGGACGCGCGCGAGCTGGAGGCGCGGCGCGGGGCGCACCGCCTTCTGCTGCGGGGCAGCCCGCGCGATGCCGCGCTGTGGCTCGGTTTCGTGCGCTTCCAGGAGGAATGGGGCAGCGGCGCCGACTGGCTGGCGGCCTGCGAGGAGGCGACGCGCGCGCTCGAGCCCGCGCCGCCGTCCGCCCTGCGCGCCGAGCTGCACCGCGCGCGCCGCGCCACGCGCACGCACGCGCAGCTCGTGCAGGACCTCACGGCGGACCTGCAGGCGGAGAGCGCCCCGCGCCTGGAGCCATGGCTGCGGCTGGCGTGGGCGCTGGGCGAGGGCGGCGCGCCGGTGGACGTGCAGCGCGCCGCGCTCGCCGCACTCCGCGACCTGCCGCACGAGCCGCAAGCCTACCCGCATCTCTTCTACGTGTACGGTGAGACTGAGCGAGGTACCGTACCGCGCAGCCGCAACGCGCGACCCGACGACGACCCCCACCATAAAGCCCTTTTAGTTAGTATCACCTATTTTTATTCACCTTGCTTACGATCCCAACGGTACACAACATTTATTTATTTATTTATCTATTTATTTCATTATTTATTTAATTATTTATTTATTTATTTATGTTTGGGAATCAAAAAGCTTTGGAAAATATCATACAAAAACACAAGTTACAAAAAATTAAAAAATCAAGATTCTACAAATTAAAGAGCCATATCAACCGTTCAAAGGGGAAAAGAACAGCTTTATACCTTCGTAATACTTACTACATTTAATTATTGATGTACCTACTAGATACCTGTAGTTAGTATTAGTAAAAATAATTAGTTTCATAAATACAATTATAACGTGTTAGGTATAAAAATAAGAATGATAAATTAATTAATAAAATCAAGAATGATAAATTAATTAATTAAAAAAGAATATAGCAGTGCCTACCAGTAAATAGGTTACCATACTTACCATTAGGTAGGTGGTCGACGGTCGTGTTGTGCCAAAGAAATTAGTGTTAATTATTTTTTTAAATGCATTAGGTCTAGATTTAAAGAGATCGAAGTCAGCCGTGCTGTAAGTGCTATTAAAGATGGCAGCAGTTCGAGAAATGAAGGAGTTCTTGCGATAATTTGTGACACAAGCAGCTTTAGGTAGTTGCGTCTTGTGGAAGCACGAGTCGGGACAATGATCTTGATCTTAGAAAGAAGATGCGAACAGTCAAGCCTATTAAGAATAATATAATTTATTTTATTTATTTATTATGGAGGAATGTGAGGTCGGCGGCATCTCGCGCGGAAGTTTCAACGTTAGCAGATGGTGGCGCTTGCAGCTTTCAGTATAGTCGTATAATCGGGAATATATATTTTGTTTAAAATTAAGGTGTCTTAGAAATTTCTTTTGTACCTTATCTAAAGAGTCAATGTATTTGTTATACCGCGGATTCCATACTTGCGAAGCATAATCAAGTTTACTCCTCACTAACGAGCAGCAGTAGAGAATTTTGAGGGATTTTGTAGTCTTAAAGTCATTGGTGATCCGCAGTATAAAACCAAGCGTCTTCATGCTGTTCTTGATTATGTGTTCAATATTATGCTTGTTGAACAAAAGCTTAGAGTCTAGTATAACGCCTAGGTCGACCACTTGGTTCGTTCTAATAAGAGATTGATGGTTGATTCTATAATCGTACGTTAATGGGTGTTCGGATCTAGTGAACGAGACACTGTGACACTTAGAAATGTTCAGTTCTAACTTATTAGATAGTCAACAGCTATGTAGGTTAGGTCATGCTGAAGGAGAATTGCGTCATCGGCTGACTTGATCTCTTTATAGATTTTCATGTCAAATAAAGGTTTATTTATGTACAATAAAGGTCCATTTATCTAAAATTAACGGAAAAAGTTTGGATTATTGAATTCTCCTCAAGATCACTCGAAGATTCAGTTAAATGAGCTTATAAGAGAAGCAGCTGACCTGTCACTATTGCTCAATATTGTCTTGAATCCAGTTGATTCACCCACGATCTTATCCGGAATAGAACTGACTGTTCCCCCAGGGTTTCCGATTTCTCGAGGTTTTTTAGTTCTCGGGTGTCGAGACTTCTCGAGCCTGATTTCTCGGGTCTTCTCGGGTTGTCGAGAAAAAATAAAATACGTCTAAATTTTTGTTTAATTAATAAAAAGAGTCTTTAATTTAACTGTGTTTATTTTACATGAAAAAAATCAACATAATTTTTAACAAAAAAAACAAGTTCTCAATAAAAAATCAGCTCAAAACAAAATTGCTAACTAAAAACAATCATACTTCTTCTCCTTATCATAACTAATCTCATCTCACTAATCTGTAATAAAAAACAAAATCTCTGTTAACAATCAGCTTAAAACAAACATCTTAACTAAAAACAATCATACTTCTTCTTATTATAACTAATCTCAGGCTATGGTTTTAGGACATTTTAGACATTGCGCATTTGAGGCGTCCTTATTTTTCTTGAAATATTTCCAAACTTTGGAAGTTTCCATTTTGGTTCATTAGTTGTAAAATCTATAACAAACAGTTCAAGAATTAGTAAGTATTTTAGTTTAGTACCTACAAAATAGCTGACGCAACAGTAGGGAGGCCTATGCCCAGCAGGGGGTTGATGTGGTTAGGTTAGGCTGATGATGATGATGAAAAAATAGCTGTGTCCTTTTGTATACTACGTTTGGTAGGATTGGTTGGATACGTTTTGTGTTATTTGTAGTAGATAAATTGCCATAAAACAACGTCTTAATATTATGTGTTTAGTTTAGAACTTTAGGCTTTTGTGGGATTATTACAACATCTGCAATACAAATGCAATTAATGAAATCGGTAAATATTTATGCACTAACAATTCTCTTATTTGATTAAAAACAAACGTTTTATTTCTTTAACATACCTATTCATTTAAACAAAAATATTATTTTGGTAATACAAAAGTACTTACAAAACAAAACAAACACTTGAACTATTTAAATAAATAATAACAATACTTACCTGTTTGTTCTGCGATTCTATTACTCGTGCGTCACTAAAAAGTAAATACACTCACTATGCTGGGTTTATGATCCGACCGATCCGAACACGGCGGGAGTTGAAACACGAATGAACAAAATACAACTGGGGCCGCGTCGCGCTTGCGTTTGTCGGCAAAAACAAAGGATACCGACAGACACGAGCCGTGCTGTCAAAGGATGCCGCTGCCGCCTCGCATTTACAAAGAAAGCTAAGCGTAAAAATGTTTATTTAAACTTCTCGATGTCTCGACTTTTCTCGAGCTGAATTTCCCGGGTACGAGACCGACCGATTTCCCGGGAATTCCCGGGACGAGAATTCCCGGGAACAAACCCTCCCGCCGAGCTTCTCGAAGAAATCACCTTAAATTACATGTATATACCGAACTGCGCCACGAATTACCGAAAAAACACATACCTATCTACTGCAGACCATGCAAACATTTAACACCAAATATTCTAAAAATATAGATCTCTTCAAGATGAGGCGCAATGCTTTCAAGAAGTTAATTAATATTAACTTCTTCGATCAGATATAAATTCATAAACACTAACATTATGTATGATGATCAGTATTTATATATCCATCCTAGTTCCCCCCCCTGTAGTTGCCAATCAGCTTCATTTGGTACAAAATTTTAAAGGAAAAATAATAGAGAAGCTAGTGAAACGAACACTTTGAAAAATGGTCAAACCCCCCTTTGATTTTAAAAAGGGGGGATACCTCACCGAATGGGTTATCAAATGAAAGACATTGGTTTGTACGTTTCAAAACACTGAAATATTTTGAATAAGTCAATAAATTTACTTAATCTCCAAAGTACCTATGCAGAGCGATCCATCTAAAATGTAGTTTGGTAAGTACCTACAATTTTAGGTAGGGTATTCATCAAATAGCGATGTCTCTAACCGGTACCTTTAGTACATGTACCTACGTATAATCAATAAACGTTCGAAACCCTCGGCGCGCGAGTTACACTCGCACTTGACGGATCTTGTTTTATTATTAACCGTTGTAAAATTTAAAATAGGACAGGTTATTTTTACTGACTATGAATGGAAACTGGTTCATTTGTTCTAGTTTAAGAATTTATTGTTACCTAACATAAGCTTTTTGTTTCCCAAATAAATAAAATAAAATAAAAACGCCACGCCACTCTTGACCTACTGAAAACCCAATTTATACCTACAAAGATAATCACTAATAGCTCATATCTGATATGGTGATGGTGATGGTGATGGTGTGTGTACTCTTGTGTCCGCACTTAGACTCGAGTTGGTCCATTGTGCGTGTTTAGTTTGCTAGTACAACCAGCCTAACTCCGACCAGAAGCGCAGAATCTTCCTGGGATCTTCACAGGCTTCGCGGAGTGACCTCGGGTGGTCGAGGATTTCGTGTCGTTGCGCTGTTACTCCCTCGCATTCCAGGACTACGTGGGCAGCTGATTCTTCGATATGGTGATATCTGATATGGTATTTTCCAGCACTTGTCAAACTTATGAAGGAAAAATATAAATATTATAAAAAGTTTAAAAATTACAATATGAGATGCGATCTGGAAGCTTTTAAATTACTACGTAGCCGAGTGCATTTACTTGAATGTAAATGTTACAAATCCTATATGACAGCTATTGAAGATGGTATTGAGAAATTTCCAAGAAACTTTTGGTTTTATATAAAAAATCGCTCCAAATCGAATGGTATTCCTACATCCCTTAAATACTTTGACTCGACGGTTTCCACAGGCGATTTCATTTGTGAGGCTTACTCACAATACTTCTTCTCAACTTTCTCTTCACCCTCAGTGCAGACTTCCGATGATGAACCATCTGATTCGGACATTGGTAGCATAGAGATTAGTGAACTTACTGTCGAAGATTAATTACCAAGTTAGACACCTCCAAATCAGCCGGACCTGATAAAATCAGCCCTATATCTTTCATCAGTTGCGCGAAATCAGTATGTACCTACTCCTATTTGCGTGGCCATTACTATTTCGCAAATATCTGGCGAACTGCGAATTTCCAAGTATTGGAAATCCGCTTTTGCCTCACCTGTCCACAAGAAAAGACCTAAGTCAGAAATTTCTGATTATAGGCCGATTTCTAAACTGTGCATAATAGCAAAAATTTTCGAAAGAATCGTATACAATCAAGTGTATGCTACCCTCCAAAACTCGTTAAATGTATCGCAGCATGTGTTCCTTAAAAGTCGCTCGACGGTATCCAACCTTGGTCTTTTAACGATTTCTTGACTGAATCTATGGATAATGGCCATCAAGTCGATGTGACTGCATAACTGCAGCGTTGTTAGGGATCTCGGTGTCATCCACGACTCTAAGCTCATTTTTGATGATCACATCTATTCAATTGTTTCTAAAGCCTCTAAACCACTAGGATTTGTCATGAGGAGTGCTTCTAGCTTTCACCGCGCAAAAACATTTAAGATTCTTTACTGTCCTACGTTTGTTAGAAGCATCTTAATTCTAAGATGGAGCGAGTAATAATTTTAAAGCTAATTTTATAAAGATGGAAAAAAGATATTTATAATAAAAGAATCGAGCGCATTCATATAAAGTACCTTTATTTCCGTCTAAGAATTCCATACAGTTCAGCTAATTACCTACCTCGATTTATGTAAGCAATTTCACATTCTGCCTCTTTCCAAGCGGGGCCGGCGTGAGATCGCCGACTTATCCTTTATACTTAAAATGATGTCGAATAATATTAACTATCCCAATTTGCTTCACAAAATTAAGCAGAACTTTCCCTGCAAACCTATCAGATTTAACCCCCCTATCTACGTCCCCACAGGCTGGCACTAACTACCGTCAAAATTCCTTGTGGCGAGCGAGTAATAATTTTAACAAGTTATGTACCTAAGCAATTTGACCTGGATTTATTCTGCACAAGTGTCAGCTCGGCCAGGCGGCGGCGGCGGCTCAGCGGAGTTTTTTGGTGCCAATGATGTTGATAAATGTTAAGTTTAAAATTTTTGTAATGTAGATAACCTGAACTACATATTATATGTATATTTAGTTTTTATTTTGTTTATTTTTAATTCTGTTCATTTATAAGCCTTTGGTTTTCCCCTAAATAAAATAAAATAAAATAATGTCCATCACGGACCCCATCCTGCCCGAGTGGCGACACTTGGACTGGATCATGCGGGAGCCTCGATGGAGCGAAAGCTTTTATTTTATTTAATTTATTTGAGAAACAAAAAGATAATCTATACCTAGCTGAAGGTAAGAAAGTCCTGTTCACCGCACTTTGATCGCTCTGTACGCTAGGTGCGGTGCTGCGCGCGGCGGGGCTGTGGGAGCAGCTGGTGCTGC
Source organism: Eupithecia subumbrata (assembly GCA_949316285.1). Classification (NCBI taxonomy): domain Eukaryota; kingdom Metazoa; phylum Arthropoda; class Insecta; order Lepidoptera; family Geometridae; genus Eupithecia; species Eupithecia subumbrata. Next base: position 7,803,754 of record OX438640.1, on the reverse strand, counting down.
TGCTGGAGCTGGCCTGCGCCGTCAACTACCCGGCCGGCGGCACCTTCCCGCCGGCCGCGCCCGCGCCAGCGGCGGCGGCGGCGGCCGAGGAGAGCCTGCAGCGCGCCGAGGACGAGGTGCTCGCCAGCCGCCTGCCGCTGCACACGGTGTGGGCGCGCGTGGAGCGCCTGCGCGCCGCGCGGCACTGGCGGCCCGCGGCGGCGCCCGAGGCGGACCCGCAGCGCTCACCCTGCGCGGCGGACGCGGCGCCGCTGCTGCGCGCCGTGCCGCCCGCCGCGTCCCTGCTCATGTGCGTGGCCATGCTGCGGCTCGCGCAGGTGCCGCTGCTGCCTGCCTCGGAGGCGACGCAGGCGGCGTGGGGCGGCGCGCCGGGCGCCGAGGAGGGCGACGGGCTGGGCGCGGCGCTGCCGGCGCTGTGGCGCGCGCGCCGGCGCCTGCACCCGCGACAAGAGGCCGCCGCGCTGCGCCGCTCCCTGCCGGCGCTGCTGGACCCGCCGCACCTGCACTGCGACGCAGCGGGGTACGCGTCGTGGGCGAGCGCGCTGTGGGACGCCTGCCTCGGCTGGACGGCGGGCCGCGCGCGCCTGGCGCTGGCCTGCTGGCGCCTGCGCTGGCTGGCGGCGCTGGCGCTGCTGGCGGAGGCGGGCGAGGCGCGGCGGCTGCGCGCGCTGGCCCGGCGCGTGCTGCGCGACCATGCGCCGGCGCAGCCCGTGGCGTACGCGCTGTTCGCGAGGATGGAGGCGGACGCGGGCGACGAGGCCGCGGCGACGCGCGTCGCGCTGCAGGTCAGTCAATCGTCTCTACATATTTATTTACACAGGGTGTCCCATGCAACCTGTACCAGCGAAGGTCTGTGGTTAGGGGACACCAATACCTATCGATTATACCCCATGTATGTTCCCCGATTTTTTGTAGTTTAGGAGGAGCATTGATATACACTCTATTTGTGTTTCCGGCGAATCCTAGGTCTTCGGCGGTCGTCCCATTCTTGCGAGCCCTGCCTGCGGCTACGAAGTTTTCTTTTGTGTATCTTCCCAGGAAGCCAAGGATGATATTTTTTTGATCTGATGCGGATTGGGCCCTGATTATAAAGTTTATATCGATTTTCGATATTGTTTGGCCTAGGGTCTCGCCAATTATGCAGACTAGTTCAATTAAATTTTCCTTTTTCTTGAACGGGATTCCCTTGATTTCGATATTATTAATATGCAGTAGCTGCTCTTTATTATTTAGATCGCTGGAAAGCTTAGCGAGGTCCATCTTCAGTTGGGAGTAGTCAGCATGCGATGAAGACTGCGATTCGAGAGATTCAACTCTTTTTGCCACTTCATTGATCTTCAAAGTGTTTTTATTGATTTATTTATTTATTTATGTTTGGGAAACAAAAAGCTTTGGATCTAAAAAAATTAAATACAAGACAATAGAAGAATTAAGCTAAGCAGCTTCCACATACTTGGAATACGCCTGCCAGGTTTGGAATCCTCATTATAATAAGTATATTACCCAACTGGAGAAACCACAAAAAAAAAATCCTCAAATTTATTAATTTCAAACATAAGATCTTTATTCCGGACTATATCGACAGCTGGAAACACCATCATTTGTTGCCACTCGAAAGCAGGAGAGAAGTCGCAGACTTAACACTATTGCATAACATTTTATTAAACGTAGTTGACGCCCCCTCGCTCTTATCTGATATCCAATTATCGATACCCTCTCGTCGCTCCTCTCGTAGAACCAATCTTAAGCTATACTTTCCTACGTGCTCGACTAACTTAAGAACTCCTACCTGCCCCGCACAATGCATACAATATAATACACGCTAACTCTCAGCAGTAGATAAGTAACAACATAATCATTACATAAACAGCTATTTATTTAGATTTTATTCTTATTTATCGTCAGGGTAGTATAATATTGTTATTTTGTTATTTATAATATAAGGCATGTATATGACTCTTCAGACCAATATTTTCCTTCCTAACTATTATTTGTTCGTCGAACAGGCAACCCACTTCAAACTAGGTTTACTAACTCATTTCATTTAATTATATACTTTTTTTAACTTTTTATGATTATTTAAATTTAGTTTAAAAGCGTTTACGCCTTCCATGCGCAGTTTGGCTCAAAAACAGTTCTTTTCAAACCCGTTAATATCCTGAACCGCTTGTCTTATAGTACATGTTAATTACTAATAATTTTAGGAAAATTTGCTGTCTAAATAGTTAGTTAGGAAAATATTTCGATTAATGTAGTATGTACGAGTTCTATCAAGATAACTTGTTACAGGTTTTCTTAATTTCCCTTTCAGCATCAGTTTCGGAGCTCAAAATATTATAAAAATACTTACATATCTAATTAACAAAATATAATCACCAATCAATAAGATCCTCGAGAAAATAGTTAGTTAAAAAGATGTTTGGTTTTGGTATCTTAACTATGAGAAATTAAATTTCCAAAAATATGAAATATTACGAATTTTAAATGATTTTTTCACCGATATATCTTATTTAATTTAATATAATAATAGCTTACCAATAAAGTAGAGCATCTTCTTTAAAATTATACATTTAAAGTTTTTATTATTTTGTTTTTATTATTTTTCTGTAAATATTTTAAAACTGCTATAAAACGCTGCGCGCAAATCAATTCAAATCAGTCCGCCGCGAGGCTTTCTAGAGTGTGGACATGTCGCTCGGCGCTCTGACTGACTTGTGTTGACCTTTGTCGTGCGTATAGGGCTAGCGGACATTTATAGCGTCATTGAAACATTTTGGTACTTTGGTACGAAAAATATTTTGTGATTATTTTCGATAGTAAACATATTTTAGAATGTATTTATATTGTAACAAATCATATTTCAGACATGTATCAATGGGAAAAACCTAAATATGGAGGTACTATTAACGTTATTTTAAACCCTAGATCCGTGGGGTACCGAAGCTCTTCGGGTTTAAAAAAAATATCTGAGCGTCGTCGGGTCGAAGCGACGCGTGACCCGAGAGCTGGTGAAAATTTGGCACGGCGCATCAGCATTGCCATGCCATACAGCGGGGCAATGCAGCCAGCGTAGCGGGGACGCGACGACTGGTATTGATATGGATCAGTTGAGCTACCTGTAGATCGTTTGCAACAGTCTGCAGTTAGCTCAGTTGTTTAAATTGTAAATACTGTTTGTAATTTATTTTTATTAGTTAATTGTTTTTATTATTTTTTTTCTCCTTTCTCATAATACGCCATCACAATATACATGCAACCTGTACCAGCGAAGGTCTGTGGTCTGGAGACACCAATACCTATCGATTAGAATAACCACGAAAAATTGCAGAACATACATTGGAGTCCCATGTATGTACTGCGATTTTTTATAGTTTTCGAGAAACGAGTTTTTTTTCTGATTTTTTTTATTTTGGATATTTTATTTAGTTTAAGTTTTTTAAAAGCTGTTTGTTTTCCAAATAAATATACAGGGTGTTTAGGTAAAAAGTTGTACTCGAGTTGAATAAGAGTAATTGGCGCCTAAATTTGAATTTAGAATAGATAAATGAGGCAATGACCATACACATGTAAACAGTCGTGGTAAAGTTGAAGCTTGAGAGTTTAATTCTAACTAGCTGTACCCGCGACTTCGTTGGCGATTGCGGTAGGTACCTACCGCTTATGATCTGTTTCAGGCGGTGCGCGCGGCGTGCGGCGACGCGGACGTGCCGCGCGAGCAGGCGCTGTACTGCGCGCGCGTGCTGCGGGAGGTGGCGGGGCGCGGCGAGGGGGTGCTGTGCGACGCCGCGCTGTGCGCCGCCGTGCGGGGCGCCGCCCTGCCGCGCGACCCCGCCGCCGTCACGCTCGCGGAGCTGCGCGCCGCGCTGCAGGCCTGCGAGCAGCGCTGCGCCGAGCTGGAGGCGCGGCTGGAGGGAGAGGAGGCGGCAGGGGGCGACGTGGCGGCGGGGGGTGAGGCGGCGCTGTGCGCGGCGTTGTCGTGCGGTGCGGGCGAGTGGCAGGCGGCGCGCGTGGCGCTGCTTGGGGCGGAGGCGCGCGCCGCCGAGCTGGCCGCGCCGCTGCGCCCAGCCGCCACCGCGCGCTCTGCTGCCGCGGTGGCATGGCGCGAGGCGCGCGCACTGGCGCTGGCGACGGGCGCGGGGCTGACGCGCGCCTCGCTGCGCCTGCATGCCGCCTTCCCGAACAACGCCCTGCTCGCGCTCGGTACGTAGCCGATGCGACCCCGCACGCACACAGCGCTCGCCCTCCGCTCCATGATCGCGTTCGTGTTGGGTTGCAGCGTACGCGGAGCGGCCGGCGTGGTGCGGTGGCGTGGCGGCAGGCGGGCTGGCGGGCACGCTGCCGGCGCTGCTGGGTGCGCCGCTGGACGGGTCGGCGCCGGCGCCGGCGGTGGCGCGGCTGGCGCGCGCGGCGGCGCGGGCGGCGGCGCGGGCGGGCGCGGACGGCGCGGCGCTGGCCGTGCTGCGGCTGGAGGCGGAGGCGCGCGCGGCGCTGCCGCCGCAGCGCGCGCTGTTCGCCGCGCTGCAGCTACACTGCAACCACAAGGTGAGTGCGAGCGACGAGACGCGCGGCGCGGGGAGGCTGCACCGCTATGCTGTATGACCCGCTCGTGTTGCAGTGGCTGTACGCGCGCGGCGCGGCGTGGCTGGGCGCGGAGGGCGCGGCGCTGTGCGAGGCGCTGCTGGAGCGCGGGCTGCGCGCGCACGCGCTGCTGCCGGAGCTGCGCGCGCTGCAGCCGCCGCCCGCGCACTGACGCGCGGCACCGTGCTGCGCTGCGCGTGCGACACAAACTATCGTAGGAACTGTAACTCTGCACGCACATCTTCTCAATAACGATTATTCCCAAATTGTTAGTGTTTTGTTTTAGTGTTGTTGGTTAGTTTGGTTTAGAATGTAATGTAAGGCGCATACCCGACTCAGATCAGCGCCACCTCTGTGCTCACGCACGTGCCCAAAAAGAGTAACTTCGCACACAATGCAAAATAAAACTTGTACAGGGCCGTTAAAAATAAACTTATAATAAGTATTACAAACTGCAAAATCCATTTATGAAAATGCCTTCATAACAATAAGATAATTTAGCATTTGATATAATGGGATTTTTTGAATTTGTTATAAAAATCTATAAAACGACTTCAAATCTTCTAGTATCGCATCTAGTTAAAATTCATTTGTACTGCTAAAAAACAATCAGTTAGTTGTTATTGTTAGTTTTCCTAAAATATAAAAAAAAAAACTTAAGATTAAGGCTCAATTTCATTGCCTTGGAATGGAAGCTAATATATGCAACGAAACTGTACATAGCATAATGAACATTATATCAATTGTGTAAGGAACCAACTAAATACGAGCCAATAAAGAGGTCTCGCGTTGTCCGGGAGCTCCTGCGCCTATGTTAATTAAGTTCAATAAATTTGTGTAAGGAATGAATGCTTATTTTTTTTTGTCTTCATTAGGCATGTGGGTCGTGGGTAGGGAGAAAGTAGGTGGGTAGGGAGCAAATAGTGGGTAGGGAGCAATAGTAGGTAGGTATTGTGAGGAATATTATATTATATTACTTAATATTATATTACTTAATACAATACACTACATAGATAGATATATTTTTTTTATCATACATAGAAAACACTCAGACCAACGGAACAATTGCAGAATTTGGTCTGGATTTTTTTTGGCGTCCATGGATTTGATTTATATGAATCAAATTTAAATAATTTTCTACGTTTTTTCAATTATTCACTCCTTCTCGTAAAGGCCGGAGTTATTTTATGTTAGTAAAAGCTTATCACATGATATTCGAATTAGGTACATTCGAAATGTTACCATTAAAATAGTGGTGAGTGTACAAATAGTATGAATGCAATTTATCTACATCAATAATTAAAAGAATGATCGATATAATCGACCGATCGATCGACCCATGCAGAGTTGGTTTTGTTTTTAACATAATTATTGAAAGCTCTAGGTATTCATTCGTCTTTAAGCCCTTCGCATACGGACGCTAATTAGTAATGTATTTCTAGCGCGATTCCTTACACACACACAGCGGCGGCTGATTTTTAATCGCGATTTCGGCGGCCGATTATATTTATATTTATTTATTATAACCCTCCGTGTTTCCGAGTATATTTACCTTGGGCAAATTCTGCAGTTGGGTAAAAATAATTTTGAGAAGGAGGCTAGGAGGAGGATCCAGCTAGGCTGGGCAGCGTTTGGGAAACTACGTCGAGTCTTCTCGTCATCCATACCACAATGCTTGAAAACTAAAGTTTTCAATCAGTGCGTCCTACCGTGTGCGTTACTGGGGCGGCAAGTTGACTCGGATCAAGATGAATTTATATAGAAAAATCAGAGCGCTATGTCCTGTAAATGTGCCCAAAAAATTAAATTTGTGCGCCCTATGGTTTCAGAGTAATTCGAGAAAATAAGATTCCGCTGCAGTAACGCCTGAAAACGTTACTGCAGCGGCAACATTTTTAAATATTAGCCTTAGCCAAATTTAAAGTAGCTTAAAAGATAGCTTAGATTTGTGCACCTCCTGGGCCGAGCAGCGGCATTTGTGCGCCCTGTGGTTTTTGAGATATTGCAAATGCCGCTGCAGTAACGTTTTGCAGATTTCCAGATATCAAGATAACAAGTATGGTTTTTGGTGAGGAAGTGCGGTATAATTTGAGCCAATTTTTTGCCCTAGTCGTTTTCTAAAATAAATGCATGGTGTATGAGATAGAAGAGTTTTTCTGAAAATCAAAAACAGCCGCTAGCTCATGAACTACATCAGGAAGGCGCTCTGTGATTGCATTGGCTCATGCCTATTAGGAATACGTATCTTCTGACCAAATTGTGAAACCCTACATCAAATTTTAGATGAAATAAATCAATTTTATCACTGAAAATGGTGTACTTATTTCGAGCCTTACATAAGGAAGTTTTTAACAAGATACAACTTTAAATGATTTGCCAAAAATCAGAGCGCATATTCAAATAAACGCACACTGAATTTCAGCTTTCTGCACCCTATAATTACCACATAATAATTAAAAACAGCCCGAGGGGAACTTTTAGACAGTTATCCGACCAAATACGAAAGGCCATAAAAAAGCGGCCGCTCAGTACTTCAAGCCAACATCTTTAAATAGGTAGCTTTGTCATGTTTAACATTAGGTACACTTGCATAGAGAAGTTTTAGTGTGGGATAGAAGCATCTTTAACATTGGTCCTGGTCAACATTCATATCAGCCAATAACATGATAAAAGGAGCCGTAAGTACCTACAGCAACAATTAATTAGTTTTTTTTGCAAGTATATTGCGTTTTTTTTCTTGCGTACATTAGGTATACCTACAAATACTTTCGGTATCATAATACCTACCTAAAATAATGTTTCTCCGCAGTACCTACCTATCCCGACAGATCTATCCTAACAGATCTATCTCACTCACGTAATTTTGTGACTTTTTAACAAAAATTGATAAAGTTACAACCATTAAAACACTGTAGGTACATCTAGACACAGCAAGTAGTAGCCGGGCGTGTAAATGAAATGCTCCAGAAAATAAATACCATCCCGTTCGCTTGAGTGGTGCGCTGCACGATCGAGCGAGTCATCACGATTTTTAGAAGCGCGCCTCGCTCGCGTGCACATTGCGCGAGCGAGCGGGACACACGATTGGTAGGTAGTATTAGATACCTATTGCTATTTTGAACACAGTGAGGAACCATGTAGGTAGGTAGGTAGGTACATACTTACCTTTATGTACCTGCCTAATACTGTCATTCTCAAAATGTACTGCGTGGAGCCCCGGGGCTCCGCGACAATACTGGTAATAATTAAAAAATATAAAGTTTTAGAAACTAAACAAGGTTGCAGAGAAAATTATACATTATACCTAGGTAGGTAGGTACGATATGTTACGATATACGACAGTCACTAATTAATTAATTATATAAATTTAAGGTACACATTGTCATTCGAACTGCGAGGCGCGTAGTGGTCCACAGATCAAACTTACTTCTCTACTACCTTTTAGTTTTCTGTGGAGCGGGATAGGCGCAGGTGAATGGTAGAATACCTAACTACTTGCTCCTGCTTATATGAAATAGTATGTAGGTACCTACTTAAGAATAAAATATTACTAACCTATACCTAGGTATTAATTTCTTTGTTTTTTTTACCTAGGTTTTCACATTCATCATCATGCATGATTCATGCATCATCCAAGAAGAATATTATTAGACCTCGGCATACGGCACAGTGCACAAGAAAATAGAATTGTGTTAGGTAGGTAAGTATGTGTGTCCCACACATGGCACTATTGATCGAGTCCCACACGATCTTGCCGAGTGTAGCTCGCTCGCTTGTGCGGCCCGCCTCGCGAGCGAGCGGGAGACACACGAAGAGGCGGGAGGCGCGTCTCAGACAAGTTGTCTTGCGACTCAGACAAGTTGTCTTGCGAGCCCTCGCGCCTCCCCTCATTCGTGTACCTACAGCAAAATTAGGAAAAACATGCGAGACGCTCTCTTTTATGGAAGTGTGTAGATACAATTATGGCAGCACACGTGCTGAAGACCCACCACTAGAGGTGAGATGAAACATTCCAAAAATGCACGCCGCCCCCTCCACTAAACGTCATACAATCAGCGTGCATGTTTTACAATGATTTATCTCTCTACCTAAGCAGGTTACCTACCTACTAAATTTTTACACAAAAAACGTGGTCTTGACCTAGGAGTAGTAGTATTATGTGGTCTAGACCTAGATTGCTGTTTATTCTAGTACGAAACGAAATGAACCGTAAGTTAAAAAGACTAGGTATAGGTATATTTCGGTTCAGTTCGTAGGTAGGTACTACGAACATTTATACTTAAGCATTATTATTGTTAGGTTAGGTCTTAAAAGGTTTTAAATAAAAACTTTGCTGGACCGAGCAGGAAGCCTGAATTCATAGGTACATAATATTTACTCTCAGACATGTCGAAGTTTAGCCTGATTAATAATAGTACAAATTGAAGAGATCGAAATTACCTTTATCACCTAACTATTAAATTAACTGAAATAGCTTTTCTGCACCACTGTACAAACATAAGAAAAGCTGGTAGATAAATTAAGAAGGTACGGTGAATGTTCCTAACGGCCGCTTTTTTATGGCCTTTCGTATTTGGTCGGTTAACTGTCTAAAAGTTCCCCTCGGGCTGTTTTTAATTATTATGTGGTAATTATAGGGTGCAGAAAGCTGAAATTCAGTGTGCGTTTATTTGAATATGCGCTCTGACTTTTGGCAAATCACTTAAAGTTGTATCTTGTAAAAAAATTCCTTATGTAAGGCTCGAAATAAGTACACCATTTTCAGTGATAAAATTGATTTATTTCATCTAAAATTTGATGTAGGGTTTCACAATTTGGTCAGAAGATACGTATTCCTAACAGGCATCAGCCAATGCAATCACAGAGCGCCTTCCTGATGTAGTTCATGAGCTAGCGGCTGTTTTTGATTTTCAGAAAAACTCTTATATCTCATACACCATGCATTTATTGTAGAAAACAACTAGGGCACAAAATTGGCTCAAATTATACCGCACTTCCTCACCAAAAACCATACTTGTTATCTTGATATCTGGAAATCTGCAAAACGTTACTGCAGCGGCATTTGCAATATCTTAAAAACCACAGGGCGCACAAATGCCGCTGCTCGGCCCAGGAGGTGCACAAATCTAAGCTATCTTTTAAGCTACTTTAAATTTGGCTAAGGCTAATATTTAAAAATGATGCCGCTGCAGTAACGTTTTCAGGCGTTACTGCAGCGGAATCTTATTTTCTCGAATTACTCTGAAACCATAGGGCGCACAAATTTAATTTTTTGGGCACATTTACAGGACATAGCGCTCTGATTTTTCTATATAAATTCATCTTGATCCGAGTCAACTTGCCGCCCCAGTAACGCACACGTCCTACCCGTCATGACCTACGGAGCTGAGACGTGGACACTCACGGTAGGGCTGGTCCACCAGTTCAAAGTCGCTCAGCGAGCTATGGAAAGAGCTGACCTCCGTGGCGCAGCGGGCGAAGGTCCGCCTGCGACGCAGGAGGTTGCGGGTTCTTTCCCCGCCTCGGAACAAATTTGTGTACGATCTGCAGAAATTATTTCCGTTGGTCTGGGTGTTTTCTATGTATAGTAAAAATATCTATCTATGTAATGTATTGTATTAAGTATATCAGTTATCTAGTAATGGCTACCTGCAGAACTACCTACGTCTCACTTTTAGGGTTTCGAGATATATTACGAAACCCATGAGGGTTGATCATAAGATTTCGCTTTGTCTGTCCTTTTCCCCTTTAATATCTCAGCTTAATTTAAAATAATAATACATTTCGTGCACTTATAGTCTGTTTTTTTTATGAACATTTTCCATTCAAATTGTGATGTCGAAATTTTAAAAGATGGACAGGGTCATGTGGTAGGTATTAAATGAAATGTATCAGTTTGTACAATTAAAAATATTTTTCGAAATTTCTGTAGGTTTCATACTTTTCGACATATTTTGAAATAAGTCGAAAAATACCCATGCCCCCCCCCCATCTCCAAAGATTGCAGAGCGATCAAAGAACAAATTTTGAAAAATGGTCAAAAAGGGAAGGAATAATTTTCAAAAGGGTCACCGAGTGGGGTATCAAATGAAAGGTATTGGTTTGTTTGTACATTTCAACACAGTTTTTGAAAATTCTGTAGGTACCTACACACTTTATGGAATATTTTTTGAAATACCCAGTCCACTCCCAGTCATGTCTTCTCAAGTTTCTTTTCCATTTTTCTTTTGTTATTGGATCTTTTGCAAATCTAGAAGTGAAAAATAAGAATTATTTGTGAGCTTCTAGCTACATTGCGATCATTAGACATTACACATTAATCTCACGACACCATAATCTAGTATATCCAACTCCAACTCTGTCAGTCCATGTACCAATTACCCTGTATGTTTCTCAAACTACGACAATTTATGTTTAATTCCATGTTTTGTCAACCAATATTAAACGTTTATCGACAATAAACTATCGACAACAACAGTACTTCACTAGGTGGTATCAAAATGGTACATCGGATGTCATTTATTCATAATGTAGGTACTAAAATTTTAGTGAATTATAGAATTACAAGGCTAATGAGCTTCGAATAACGTTATGAAACAGTTATAATATTCTATGTACCTACTTTAAACAATTCAACATATTGCAAAGAAACTACCCGCTAAATCACGGCAACAGACTTACCGACGGAAATTAGATATTTTGATTGTCTTCACATAAAGGCACCACGCGTCTTTTGCAACCCACAGCTACACATGCCATTATAAATTAGGCTCTAGATTTAATATATACAGCGCAAAGATATAAATACAACTTATAAACACAAATTTTCATTGCTTTTACAAAACATTCGATGCTCACCAGCTGGTTACAAACAAAGCCAAAACATTCTCAAAATGTGCACATTGTCATTTTAGATCATTTTTAGATGGCATTGACAGTAGCCTGTCGTCACTTTCTTTTACAGGGACTAATATTATTCGAGCCCTAAAAACCCAAGCAACACAAAAACACAATGCGCAGATGTGATATGAAACTTGGGCTTTATTCCTAGAGCGATAGAGATGAAATTAAGAATTTTCGTTATTCACCTTAACCCATGTCCCAAGTTCAAGTGTTCCAAGAGAAACACTTGATGCCATCAACCATTCGTCGTAGGAAAGTCGTAAGTAATACAGTAACCATTGTTTGTTATAAAGGATAGCATTGTGAACATGCGAATTCTTTGCCATCACCAGTAAACACACCTTTACTTTTATAATGGCCGACACGGGGCAGCCGTAAGCGCCCGCAGCGCTTTTGCCTGGTTGGTACCTGAAGTAACAATTCTACGAAATATCAATAAATCTAGTATGAAACTGTAATATTCAGTGTTCTAAAATACTATTTTGTTTAAAAAATAAGTTTTTAATGTGTATAGTGCTATTAAACATGTTTTTAATGCCTTTACCGACCACCGAAAGACGCATCGAAGAGACAACATTTCTTAAAAAAATAATATTTGCTAAGATTTGACCATATTTTTTTCAAACTAATACTGTGGGATGTTAAATATAGTATTAAATCAACATTTTTTAAGAATAACAGTACTAAAAACACTCACTTCATATTTTAAAACTCGAAGTTCTCGGAGCGTCTTCTCAGCTGCACTCACAAAATTCAAATTACCGCCACTAATTTTTGTTTCTCTACGTCCATTCATTTTTTGCTTCTACTGGATAGTGTTGCTCAACCGGCAACCTTCTTAGTCGATTATAATCGTGTGTCGTATCCAAAAATCGACTGAGAGGCTTGTTCACATCAATTGACCCTAAATCAGCTGCGGGCTGCCGCATCTACCTACAGCGCTTTAGCGGGCATCGCGCGGGTTAACGTGGACGCCCGTATCGCTTGAGTGGTTATAACTTTTATTCGTATTATTGTGGTGTATGTATATTAAATCTAGAGCCTAATTTATAATGGCTTGTGTAGCTGTGGGTTGCAAAAGACGCGTGGTGCCTCACAATCAAAATATGTAATTTCCGTCGGTAAGTCTTTTGCCGTGATTGTGGCGGTAGTTTCTTTGCAATAATGTTGAATTTTATATAGTACATAGAATATTATAACTGTTGCATACCTAACGTTATTCAAAGCTCATTAGCCTTGTAGGAATTCTATAATTCACTAAAATTTTAGTACAATATGAAAAAATGACATCTGATGTACCACCTAGTGAACCTAGCCACCTAGTGAACTACTGTTGTTGTCGATAGTTTATTGTCGATAAATGTTTAATATTGGTTGACAAAACATAGAATTAAACATAAAATGTCGTAGTTTGAGAAATATACCGGGTGATTGGTACATGGACTGACAGAGTTGGAGTTGGATACACTAGCTAGATTATGGTGTCGCGAGAACAATCTCGTGAGATTAAAGTCTAATGATCGCAATGTAGCTAGAAGCTCACAAATAATTCTTATTTTTCACTTCTAGATTTCCAAAAGGTCCAAGAAAAATGGAAAATAAACTTGAGAAGACATAAGATATGAGATTAGTTTTAATGATTAGGTACAGGTGCAATGATTTTTTTTAAAGAAAATATGTAAATCTATACTTAGGTATAGTAAAACTGTAAGAGGTCCAATTCTGTACATTGAAGATATTTTGAAAATTTTTTTTGGAGGGCACTCTATTAACGATACTGAAGCCAAAACTGTAATTTTTTTCATTCATGTCTGTCTGTCTGTCTGTCTGTCTGTTTGTTAAACGCGCATCACGCCGAAACTACTGAAGGTATTGAAATGAAATTCGGAATGTTTTTGGTCATACTACGAGGAAGGACATAGGATACTTTTTATCCCGGAATTCAGTCAGGTTCCCCTGGGAGAGGGGATGAAAGTAAAATTTCTTCACCGCGCATGACGCCGAAACTGCTGAATGAATTGGAATGAAACCTAGCATGATTTGATTTCATACTACAAGGAAGGACATGGGATACATTTGATCCCGGAATTCAGTCAGGTTCCCCTAGGAGAGGGGATGAAAGTAATATTCTTTAACTGCGCATCACGACGGAACTACTGAATGAATTCGAATAGAACTCGGCATAATTTGAGTTCATACTACGAGGAAAGATACATTTTATACCGGAATTCAGTAGTGTGCGTTACTGGGGCGGCAAGTTGACTCGGATCAAGATGAATATATATAGAAAAATCAGAGCGCTATGTCCTGTAAATGTGCCCAAAAAATTAAATTTGTGCGCCCTATGGTTTCAGAGTAATTCGAGAAAATAAGATTCCGCTGCAGTAACGCCTGAAAACGTTACTGCAGCGGCAACATTTTTAAATATTAGCCTTAGCCAAATTTAAAGTAGCTTAAAAGATAGCTTAGATTTGTGCACCTCATGGGCCGAGCAGCGGCATTTGTGCGCCCTGTGGTTTTTGAGATATTGCAAATGCCGCTGCAGTAACGTTTGCAGTTTTCCAGAACGGCTAAATGAACAAGTATGGTTTTTGGTGAGGAAGTATGGTATAATTTGAGCCAATTTTGTGCCCTAGTTGTTTTCTAAAATAAATGCATGGTGTATGAGATAGATGGGTTTTTCTGAAAATCAAAAACAGCCGCTAGCTCATGAACTACATCAGGGAGGCGCTCTGTGATTGCATTGGCTGATGCCTATTAGGAATACGTATCTTCTGACAAAATTGTGAAACCCTACATCAAATTTTCGATGAAATAAATCAATTTTATCACTGAAAATGGTTTACTTATTTCGAGCCTTAAATAAGGAAGTTTTTAACAAGATACAACTTTAAATGATTTGCCAAAAATCAGAGCGTATATTCAATAGCCGACCTCCGTGGCGCAGCGGGCGAAGGTCCGCCTGTGACGCAGGAGATTGCGGGTTCGATTCCCGCCTCGGAACAAATTTGTGTACGATCTGCAGAAATTTGTTCTGTTGGTCTGGGTGTTTTCTATGTATAATAAAAAATATATCTATCTATGTAGTGTATTGTATTAAGTATATCAGTTATCTAGTACCCATAACACAAGCTCTGCTTAGCTTGGGGCTAGATAATGCTGTGTGAATTGTCCAGCATTATTTATTTATTATTTATTTTATTTTAAATAAACGCACACTGAATTTCAGCTTTCTACATCCTTTAATTACCACTGAATAAGTAAAAACAGCCTGAGGGGAACTTTTAGACAGTTATCCGACCAAATAGGAAAGGCCATAAAAAAGCGGCCGTTAGGAACATTCACCGTACCTTCTTAATTTATCTACCAGCTTTTCTTATGTTTGTACAGTGGTGCAGAAAAGCTATTTCAGTTAATTTAATAGTTAGGTGATTTCGATCTCTTCAATTTGTACTATTATTAATTAGGCTACACTTCGACATGTCTGAGAGTAAATATTATGTATGAATTCTGGCTTCCTGCTCGGTGCAGCAAAGTTTTTATTTAAAACCTTTTAAGACCTAACCTATAATAAGGCTTAAGAATAAATGTTCGTAGTACCTAGTACTTACCTACGAACTGAACCGAAATATACCTATACCTAGTCGTTTTAACTTACGGTTCATTTCGTTTCGTACTAGAATAAACAGCAATCTGGGTCTAGACCACAAAATACTACTAGTCCTAGGTCGAGACCACGTTTTTTGTGTAAAAATTTTGTAGGTAGGTAACCTGCTTAGGTAGAGATAAATCATTGTAAAAAATGCACGCTGATTGTATGACGTTTAGTGGAGGGGGCGGCGTGCATTTTTGGAATGGATCATCTCTACTAGAGATGGGTCTTCAGCACGTGTGCTGCCACAATTGTATCTACACACTTCCATAAAAGAGGCCGTCTCGCATAGTTTTCCTAATCGTGCTGTAGGTACTCGAATGAGGGGACGTGCGAGGCGAGGGCTCGCAAGACAACTTGTCTGAGTTGCCATGCCACGCGAGAGTCGCGAGCCCTCGCGCCTCCCGCCTCTTCGAGTGTCTCCCGCTTGCTCGCGAGGCGGGCCACGCAAGCGAGCGAGCTACACTCGGTAAGATCGTGTGGGACTCGATCAATAGTGCTATGTGCGAGACACACATACTTAACACAATTCTATTTTCTTGTGGACTGTGCCGTATGCCGAGGTTTAACAATATTCTTCTTGGATGATGCATGAATCATGCATGATGAATGTTATACCTAGGTAAAAAAAACAAAGAAATGAATACCTAGGTACCTATAGGTTAGTATTTAATTCTTAAGTAGGTACCTACATACTATTTGATAAAAGCAGGAGCAAGTAGTTAGGTATTCTACTATTCACCTGCGCCTATCCCGCTCCACAGAAAACTAAAAGGTAGTAGAGAAGTCACAGAGAGAAGTATGCTTGTTCTGTAGACCACTACGCGCCTCGCAGTTCGAATTACAATGTGTATCTAAAATTTATATAATTCGTTAATTAGTGACTGTCGTAGGTATATCGTTATTATCGTACCTACCTATAATGTATAATTTTCTCTGCAACCTTGTTTAGTTAGGTAGGTACTAAAACTATATTGTTTTTTATTATTACCAGTATTGTCGCGGAGGCCCTACAGAGGCTTCGCGGAGCCCCGGGGCTCCACGCAGCACACTTTGAGAATGACAGTATTAGACAGGTACATAAAGGTACCAAAGTATGTAACTACCTACCTAGTACCTACCTACATGGTTCCTCACTGTGTTCAAATAGCAAATAGTATCTAATACTACCCACCAATTGACGACCTCCGTGGCGCAGCGGGCGAAGGTCCGCCTGCGACGCAGGAGGTTGCGGGTTCGATTCCCGCCTCGGAACAAATTTGTGTACGATCTGCAGAGTTCCGTTGGTCTGGGTGTTTTCTATGTATAATAAAAATATCTATCTATGTAGTGTATTGTATTAAGTATATCAGTTTATCTAGTACCCATAACACAAGCTCTGCTCAGCTTGGGGCTAGATAATGCTTGCTGTGTGAATTGTCCAGTATTATAAAATTATAAATTGTGTGTCCCGCTCGCTCGCGCAATGCGCACGCGAGCGAGGCGCGCTTCTAAAAATCGTGATAACTCGCTCGATCGTGCAGCGCACCACTCAAGCGAGTGGGATGGTATTTAATTTCGGGAGCATTTCATTTACACGCCCGGCTACACCTACTTACTGTGTCTAGATGTACCTAGTCTACAGTGTTGTAGTGGTTGTAAATTTACCAATTTTTGTTAAAAAGTGTCACAAAATGCCCTAAATAACCCATTTCACTCATTGCGATTTAATTAAATAACTAGGTATTATTTTTAGGGTTCCGTACCTCAAAAGGAAAAAGGAACCCGTTTGCAACCAATGTGGGAGAGAATGTGATGTCACTTCTTCTCGGTACCCTTGTTGCGCACAGATTGCAAATGTTTTAGACATATAGACATGTTTTAGAGCAAAGTAGGTAGGCCCTTTATTTTTTCACAAAAGTCAGTGCAATTAGGTTTATTGTTGGCAATAATATTATTACTATGAATTGGGTAGTAGTTTGCGTGCATTTTGTTGACGCACACATTCAAAAATTTTGGATATTAGGGCATTTTAGTAATAATAATAATTTGTTTTTGATTTTATACAATGTTTAAACGTTTATTTTAATATATGCCTTGTTAAGTTTTAAATTACAATATTTAATTGTAGGATGTACAGTGTTAATTTTTAATTTTTTTTGTTAATTTTTCAACACGGCGTGAATGACCAAATTCTTAGTATAATTAATTATTAAAGTTTCGGAAATCGAACTATGTAGTTTTCGTTTTCTTTAAAATCAGTTCCTAAGAATCCTTGAATATTACTGCACTAAGTAAAGCCCAATAAAGTTGAATGTAGTTAAGACCGGGGGCAAAACTAACACTTTTTGGTTTTCGGACACAAACATAAATTCAATATCTGCAAACAATTTTATTGAATTTTACATAGGGCTGACAAACTCTCGCACAGACACACACACAGGTAGCCTAGTAGTCGAGATATTCGCAATGTTACTCTTGCCCCGTGTTACTACTGACCCCGGTCGACCTTACATCAAAATTAAGCCTACCTACCTAAAATCTGTGTTTTCACATTATTCTTGTATTCTATTCACGTGTAATTTCTGAACTGCATTTTCGATAATTATAACGTGCTAAATCTCATTCATCATTAAACAGACGTGGGAAGGTATGTATTATATGGAACTCGAGTGTCGAGAACGAGAATATTGTCTTATCAATAATACTGTAACAAACAATCGAATCCAGTAGTCTCTGTATCTATCCAATGCTTTCGTCTTTTCGGACCTCCGACGACGAGAGTATTGGATACCTACATTGGATACCTAGGTACCTATACCTACAGATAAATAAGATAAATACAGCGGATTAATTAAAATAGATTACGATTACGAAAATTTATTGTAGGTACCTATTATGTTAACGAAAGTAGGTATAATGTACGAAAGAAAATAAAACGCAATACACTTGCAAAAAAACAAAATAATTGTTGCTGTAGGTACTTACGGCTCCTTTTAACATGTTATTGACTGAAATGAATGTCGACCAGGACCAATGATAAAGATGCTTCTATCCCACACTAAAACTTGTCTACGCAAGTGTACCTAATTTTAAACATGACAAAGCTACCGATTTAAGGATGTTGGCTTGAAGTATTGAGCGGCCGCTTTTTTATGGCCTTTCGTATTTGGTCGGATAACTGTCTAAAAGTTCCCCTCAGGCTGTTTTTATTTATTATGTGGTAATTAAAGGGTGTGGAAAGCTGAAATTCAGTGTGCGTTTATTTGAATATGCGCTCTGATTTTTGGCAAATCATTTAAAGTTGTATCTTGTTAAAAACTTCCTTATTTAAGGCTCGAAATAAGTAAACCATTTTCAGTGATAAAATTGATTTATTTCATCGAAAATTTGATGTAGCGTTTCACAATTTTGTCAGAAGATACGTATTCCTAATAGGCATCAGCCAATGCAATCACAGAGCGCCTTCCTGATGTAGTTCATGAGCTAGCGGCTGTTTTTGATTTTCAGAAAAACTCTTCTATCTCATACACCATGCATTTATTTTAGAAAACAACTAGGGCACAAAATTGGCTCAAATTATACCATACTTCCTCACCAAAAACCATACTTGTTCATTTAGCCGTTCCGGAAAACTGCAAACGTTACTGCAGCGGCATTTGCAATATCTCAAAAACCACAGGGCGCACAAATGCCGCTGCTCGGCCCATGAGATGCACAAATCTAAGCTATCTTTTAAGCTACTTTAAATTTGGCTAAGGCTAATATTTAAAAATATTGCCGCTGCAGTAACGTTTTCAGGCGTTACTGCAGCGGAATCTTATTTTCTCGAATTACTCTGAAACCATAGGGCGCACAAATTTAATTTTTTGGGCACATTTACAGGACATAGCGCTCTGATTTTTCTATATATATTCATCTTGATCCGAGTCAACTTGCCGCCCCAGTAACGCACACATTCAGTAAGGTTCCCCGTGGAGGGGGATAAATGTTAAATTCCTGGGTCGCGCATCACGCCGAAAGTACAGAATATATTCAAATGAGCAATACTATTTATCCCGGAATCAGTGCTGTTCTCCTGGGAGGGTGGAATCATGCCAAGTTTCATTTGAATTTGAATGAATTCAAATGAAACTTGGCATGATTTGAGCTCATACTACGAGGGAACATAGGATACATTTTATCTGGGATATCAGTAGGTACGGTTCTCTTGGGAGAGGGGATAAAAGTCAAAATGTGTTCTTATTTAGAATTCATTAACGCGTCGTCCGATTTCATGCATTCTTTTTGTTAGAAACAGTGTTGCAAGATCGAATTTGACTAAATCAGTAGACAGTCAAAAAGAAAATTATTAGATTGAAGAAATAATCTGTAGATTGAAGAAAAATATCGGTAGATAAAGGGTAGGTAAGTTCCTATCTATATATTTTTCCAAGACGCACCCATTAGTAAAGTTCCTACCTAAGTAGGTAGGAACCTAACTAATGAGTGCGTCAATGCCTATTTCAGGCAAAGTAGGTAAAATGTGCAAATGGTCCATGCGATATTCATGGACATGATATTTGGATTATTTATTTATTTAAACCACCAAATATTATGTACCACCATAGTTTGGTTGGAGTAAGTGGTCCAATTAAACTAACTAGACCACAGAAAAATATTATTTTCTGTGGTAAACAACCAAAAAAAAATTACGGTGGTCCAGTCAAATGGATCAGGAGCCCAATTCTGTAATAAAATGGCTTCACTATGACAATTTATGATGTATATACTTAATAAAACTCCAGATAGTGCGTGCGAGATAAATTAATAGTTTAAAACTTGACACTTTGACGCGCGTCTCTCCATCTGCATTCATCATAATTTCTTTCATCTAAGGTAGAATACCAAAACGTGTCATTCTTTGACGATACCCCTGTCATAGTGAAGCGATTAGTTTAGCAGATTAGGGCCCCAGCTGAACGGAACCATGAGTAAGAAGTGAAACGAGTATGACACTTCTTAACACTGACGCTGGCCGAGTCGTAGCTAAAAGTCGTGTGGATAAAGAATGGGATTGAAGATGACAACATACTATCCCCCGTAGACTTTACACGATTTATACACAATTTAAGTAGGTACCTAAATAAAGATACTTATGTTAGAAGTGTAACAGTTCCAATTCTGGGCATCGAAGTTTTTTTGCCCGGCGCTTCATAACATGAGAGAAACTGTGGTTTAATGTGAACTTAATTAGTCGGCAGGTATGTCAATCGCGAACGAAGTCGCGGGTACAGCTAGTATTAAAATAAATTACAATTTATTTAGTTTTTTTCATAATGGACTTTCTCTCTCTGTTCATATCCTGACTAACGACGGCAATCAACCATCACTGCTTAGTAAACCCCGTTTCAAAATAAAAACAAATTTTCTAGAAGATATACCAAGTTTACATAAGTTATTAAGATAGGACTTTAGTAGGTCCATATGTATACAGATTTACTGGTTAAGTCGACCTGAATCCTTGAGGGGGTTCTAGCTAGTTTCGATCTTTGCTGACTGATTTGACCGTGAAACATCATACCCCAACTTACCGTTTTCGATTTATTAGACTAAAATAAAGTTTAAACTAAATGCCATTTTTGGTCCAGTTTACTACTTTTTTGTAATTTGTCTGCATCTAGTTTTATTTATTAATTAATCCTCCCTCCATCGCCTCCCCGCCCTAGCCCATTAATTTGTGCTTGATGAAGTAGGTAGCTAGCTTACCTACCTATTATTAATGCTAAAAACAGTTTGGCTTGTAGGCACCTAACCTACAGAAAATAATTACCTAGGTACATAATTACCTAGGTACTACTTGTACTTATAATAATAATTCTTAAATTAAATCTGGGTCTGTGGGTGGGTTCTTGATATACCAACGTATTTGCCACACATGACTGCCCCGTTGGTCTAGCGCAGGGGTCGGCAGACTTACCAACCAAATGAGCCAAATATCAAGTTTGTAGATAAGATGATATTGTGTGCCTTAGTAAGATCTCCAAAATTAGCATCAGCATATTAGCACTGGGAGTCGGTACTGTGTATATTGATAACAGTTTCCATTTTATGTTGATGTATTTTCCTAGGTTTTCATTATTTCTTTGAATTTCCACAGGAGTTGTCAATTGGTAGGTACCTACTGCATTTCTTTCCACATTTACCCGGCTGAAACAGGAATTAATAAATAAAAAAGAAAAATATATACTAGGTACTATATATTAGGTATATACTATGATAGATGATTGATGTGATGAGGGTTCAAGTAATGGTTCAGTATTTAGTAATTGAACTGCTTTTAGAAGATAACAAACAGTGTCATCCCGTTATTTTTAACTTAGTTGTAATTAACAATTCAATGAATCATTAATAGACAAAATAGATACAATAGTACATTTTACACCTAGGCGAGAAAGTGATCGATTCCTACCGAGTGTGTCGTTTTGGGTCCGAGGCGCAGCCGAGGGCCTTAAAACAAACGAGGTAGGAATCGCACTTTCTGCCGAGTGATAAATAGGTAGTGCTTTATACTACACTACACCTTCGAGGAAAATAAAAAGCAGAATTAATTATTAATTGAAATTTAGAAGAACTTACCGCGCCCAATGATGTTGGTAAAACCCATGTAAAACCTCATTGACCGCGCCAGCCTTTGGGTTCTTTTTTCAAAATATTGTTCGGAAATCGGAGGAGGCCTAATGGACTTGGAGTAAAAACTTTTTGTCGTTTGACCGAACGAAAATAACCATAGCTACCGGCCGATCTTTTAGGAAATTAAAAAAAATAACACATTAGAAATGGATTTCTATACACTTTTTCCTCCCGCTAAAACACGTGAGAAATGAAATTCCATAGAGTTTTTCCTCCCGGTTTCCTATAGGCCTGCAAAGACATACTTTCTATTCTATTAATGGAAAAGGACTAGGCAACTTTCCGAGCAGGTGTAGTATAAAATGATTACCTGTTTATATAAAAGATTTATATATTATTATTTATTATGACTGACTGACTTCTTTCTTCTCTGGCAAAATGATTTTTTCTCGTTGATTGGCAACATGTTTCTTGATTGCCTCTGAAATAGAAGATAAGAAATACGTCTTAAAATTTTATAATATCATTAGCTTAAAGTTTACAAGGCCACGAAATATGTAGATACCGAACCGATTGAATAATAAGTAGTTGCTATATCCCAGAGATTAATATATTACTTTGAAACTGAAACTTTTCAAAGTTTTTAGTGAACTATGATGAGGAGATTCTGTTGCACAACAGTTTTTGTCTTGAGTTTGGCCAGAGTAGGGATAGGTAAATTGATTTCATGAGATAAGAAAAGGTTATGTCAAAGGCTGTGTACCTATACATTTAAGTATACTTGCATTAAAGGTGATATTTAAGAACTGACTGCCTCGTTGGTCTAGCGGTCAGCTTGTTCAACCGCTGATTATGAGGTCCTGGGTTCGAATCCCGGGTCGGGCCAATAGTTGATACTGGGGTTTTTCTAGCAAGGAAAATTCACAGTAACAGCCTGGAGTCAGGAAGTTGGCGGTGTTACACCCCCGTGCCTCGGAAAGCACGAAGGCGTTGGTCCTGCGCTTGATATCTCCCCGGTCGTGTCGATCTGTCGTCCCATCGGATTATGAGAGTGAGGGAATAGAGAGTGCACCTGTGTTTGCGCACACACTTGTGCACTATAATTAGGTATATCCTGCGCATCTGGCTAGTCTCCGATGAGACTGGCTGCCGTGGTCGAAATTCGGCTAGGAGGACATTATTATTATTATTATTATATATAAGAACATAGGCTAGGTTGGACACAACACTAGAAAACTAAATTAACACATAAAATTTGTAAAATGCTTAAGATTGATTCATAATTATTTGGGTGTACAAATTTGGTCACCAATTATTGTGCCGTACAATATTTTGTTGTACATTATTGTCTCCCAACAATACTACTCGGCTGTCCCAAATCAAAACACAGTATGGGACATTTTTGTCGAAA
The DNA here is from genome assembly GCA_949316285.1 of Eupithecia subumbrata. NCBI lineage: Eukaryota > Metazoa > Arthropoda > Insecta > Lepidoptera > Geometridae > Eupithecia > Eupithecia subumbrata. The sequence continues at coordinate 7,780,619 of OX438640.1, read as the reverse complement.
TCAAGATTTTTACACCATGCTCTTAACACAGTAAATGCCCACAATATGCAAAAAACCATTTTTCAATAAAGGCCTCCATTCCCAATATAGCGATACCATAAAACCTAGTAAGTGCACAGACTAAACCGCAATCCCCAAATCAAACACCTAGTAGGAGCTGATTACCACTTCAAAACACAGCAAGGCACACGTACTTACTTTGTTTTGGATTGGGATTTCCACTTGCTAGGTTTTTGATTTGGGAATTAACGTCTCTAAAAGATCATAAAATCTACAAATTACACAGTATATTCGTACCTATGCATGCATATTAAAATTTATGTAATTCAATGTTAGTTTCTTTTCCTTCATTGACATAAATTATATGCCTTTAGAAGTGTTTTATTTGCGTTAACACTTCTAATCTTATATTATGTTCTATTTATAACAAGTATATAGGAACCTAGTTCATTTAACTTCAATGCTTGGGGAAAGCTTGAGATAAATTATGCACAAGTGGGACTAATGAACTTAGAATATGTCTAATTTCTTACATGACTGCCCTTTGAACTTTACACAGTTTTTTCTTTTTTCTGTCAGTTTGGGTAAAGGCACCAGTAAACGTGAAGAAGCATATCAGATGCAGGGGCAGACAGACTCAAATGATTTAATTACTCTATCTGACCTCGAAGATAGTTGTGATGACTCTGCTGTTGATCCCGATTTAAGCCCTGATATAATATTTAATTTAGATTCCACCGACATACTGTGTTATGGTTTAGATTCCATGGACAAATGGTTAGTGTTGGATCCCATTTCAAAGTTAGTAAGTGTTATACAACGTGCATCGAATTATATTTTTAAAGTTTTAGTATGCAAAAATGTAGACAGTAATCTCATCTACCACCTCCAAGAATCATATTGAGCTGTAGATTCATAGTTTGGTAAGGCATAAGAACATCATGTTTTTTTGCCCTCTTGTAAAATTTGTTCGAAGTTGCTTACTATGTTTTGTTTTGGGACAGCCGTGGTGGTAAAGAAAGCACTGACCATAGATAAATAAAACTGCCTGCCAGTGCTGCCACCTGGTGCACGATTTTCAATCGTTATCACGCCATGGTTGTAAAGGAAGCATCGATTTGACAGCTGCTGTCTTCTAGTGGATTCGTTTTATTATGTGTACAATAGCAACACGTGCTGATAATGCATGCCCCGATATTGTACACCCCAATAAACCGTGTCATGGCTTCGAATTATTAGGGTGGTTAATGTGGGCCGTACAAAATTGAGTTTGGAAGCTCGTCACGTGTTAATAAAGCACGGCCTGATATTGTACGCTCATTATTTATTGTAACTAAATATTGCACATAATTACTACCTACATAGTTTAAAAGTGAATAAAATTATTATTATTCATTATTATATTCACTTAACTCAGATATAAGATGTATTGCGAAGTCTACTTAAATTATAACTAAAACGGGCCTCACCCATAGCCTCAGTCACGTAGAGTCCGGCAGTTAATCCCTGTGACCCCACAATACAGGTCATCCTGATCTAGTTTGGGGAACAGAGCCTAACTTAAGGTACCTACTTATCTCAGTCATTCATTAGGCTAGAGTCTAGCGGGTCGGAGCCATTGGTCTAGCTAGACCAATGGCTCCGACTGCATTTAAGCTAGTGTAACGATGCATAATACTGCTTACTGAAATAAAGATTATTTTATTTTTATTATAATTATTTTATTATAATGCACATCACGATTATCGGAAGCCATGTACATGAATTATTTGGGTGTACAAATTTGGTCACCAATTATTGTGCCGTACAATATTTTGTTGTACATTATTGTCTCCCCTTTGGTGGACACACAGATTGTTAAAATAACACCGCCGCCGCCATTTTGTGGTGCAGTCAAACTCAAACCAACGTTAGCATCCCTAGTACAGTGGTGACAAGTTAGGGGTTTTCCCCCTAAATTTGGGGGTAAAAAATCTAAACAGGGTCAATTTAAGGGGTAGAAAATATTTAGGGGTTTTTTTAGGGGGGCCCTGACAAAACCTGCAATTAAATTAAATAGAACTAAGCCTGCATGTCGTGTGTCTCGTGCGTAGAACGGAACGCACGACACGATCACACGTTTATGTATTGGTATTGCAATGCCTCGTTCAAACTTTAAATCGTATGGTCCGTCCCTCTAAGTCTAACTCAAAAAAAGAAAAAAACAGGTCAGTGAGAGAGATCGAGACGATCGAGTCCGACAACCATGTAGCGTTTGTAATTGTTTGTCTATCACGAGGTGTTGTGGTTTGTTTTCTTTCATTATATTCTTTCAATACGTGTGTTAATTATTTCTAGCACTATTCTCATCCTAACCTAATAATGGAGCATTTCTATTTTTTCTTCTAACCAATTCAGAAATTAGAGACCGAGAGTCAAATTAATCTGTTTGTTTGGTTTCGCATTTCTTGAATGTTAATCAACAGATATAAGTATATGTAATATACTGTTTTATTTTTTTCAATAAAATTTCAATTTCAATATACCTAAGCGTTTTTTATTTTTTAAGAGGCTTTTACAAAAAACTATTTCGACAGAAACTCAAGTATAGGTTAAAAAGACATGCATACCATTCATAGATGCAAGCGTCTCTGTCGGTTGTTATGATAATTTGCAAAGTTTAAGGCTTTGGGGACTACAATACTAAAAATATAGAAAAATAAGTGACAACAGTTCTAAGCACTCATGTTTCTGAAAAAATTTGAGAAGTGATTTGCACAATACAAAAAAGAAAACTGAAATAAATTTTTTTTAGGGGTTTTTAGGGGGATTTGAAAAAATTCTGGGGGTAAAATTTGGTATGGGTTGGCAACACTGCCCTAGTACATCTGTGAAGCCGGCTTTTGACTATGGGATATAATATAAATTACATCTTGTGCTATATATTACATCCCGCGGTTGCTGTTTACACTGTGAGATATATATTTTGGAGCACACAATGATCAGTTTACACGTCTGCACACGAACGCCAACATTCAAACGGAGGGCGAAGCGGGGGAGGCGCGGTGTCCGGGGACGTGAGGTAAAATATACACCTTCAAATGACCTTCAAATATCGCTCAAGCCGGCTTTTGACTATGGGATATATATTACATCCCGAGATATAATATTTTATCGCTCACCATACATTTTGTATGGCACCGTTTACACTGTGCTATAATATATATTACATCCCAAACTATAAATATTTTTTCGACCGAGTGAGCGATATTTGAAGGTCATTTGAAGGTGTATATTTTACCTCACGTCCCCGGACACCGCGCCTCCCCCGCATCGCCCTCAGTTTGAATGTTGGCGTTCGTGTGCAGACGTGTAAACTGATCATTGTGTGCTCCAAAATATATATCTCACAGTGTAAACAGCAACCGCGGGATGTAATATATAGCACAAGATGTAATTTATATTATATCCCATAGTCAAAAGCCGGCTTCAAGCCGGCTTTTGACTATGGGATATATATTACATCCCGAGATATAATATTTTATCGCTCACCATACATTTTGTATGGCACCGTTTACACTGTGCTATAATATATATTACATCCCAAACTATAAATATTTTTTCGACCGAGTGAGCGATATTTGAAGGTCATTTGAAGGTGTATATTTTACCTCACGTCCCCGGACACCGCGCCTCCCCCGCTTCGCCCTCCGTTTGAATGTTGGCGTTCGTGTGCAGACGTGTAAACTGATCATTGTGTGCTCCAAAATATATATCTCACAGTGTAAACAGCAACCGCGGGATGTAATATATAGCACAAGATGTAATTTATATTATATCCCATAGTCAAAAGCCGGCTTCACTCGGTCGAAAAAATATTTATAGTTTGGGATGTAATATATATTATAGCACAGTGTAAACGGTGCCATACAAAATGTATGGTGAGCGATAAAATATTATATCTCGGGATGTAATATATATCCCATAGTCAAAAGCCGGCTTGAGTCAAACAAAGCACGGAAAGGCAGTGCGTGCCGGCGGCCCCGTACCTGCGACAGAGAATAAAACTAGCTACTACGTTGCACGCGAGAGTTTAGGTATTTCATGTTTATCTATTAACTTTTCATGAAATCCTAACGCCCGGCGCCCGAATACTCAAACGCAACTTACGTTTGAGCACGTCTCAAGTCGCGCGCGATTTTTTGACAGTTTTCAATGAAAATCTGTCAAAAATTGGTCGCCTCGCCTATGACCTGCGTTGCGTTTGAGTATTCGGTGGTAAGTTCTTTCGTTATTTTGTGATGTGGCCTAGATCTGGTGTGTGTGTGTTCTCAAAGAGATTCTAAGTGAAAAAAGTACTTTGTGAATAAAATAACTACGTGTGGTGTCTTGTTGACATAAATAGAAACGCCCAAAACTTTTGTTAAAATCGGCGTCATTTTTATTGCTCTTTAATTATTTTCTTGTAAATAAATAATTTATAGTGAACGTAAGGGACAAAAATAATACTCTCCCAATGAAGTACCTGATCCAACCACACAAATGCAGACTTCGGAATTAGGTAACATTCTACTTTACTACTTGAATTTCTGTGAGTGTCAGTAATGTTAGTAGCAGGGTTGTTGCGAATATCATCATCAGCACCCGCTGATGATCATTCAATGCGGATGTTGATGTTGATGTCTAAATTAATAGACATCAACATCAACATCCGCATTGAACGATGCTGATTTTCAATGCTGATGCTAATGTTTGTTGCAACATGACCCGAAGGGGCGAGGCTCAAATAAGTACAGATCAGATCAGGTAAACACGCGGTGTGCTTGTCGCGTGTTGTTTAATCGACCTGTTTATTCGTCGCACTACTCGCATTACACAAATTTAACCCCGCCTTAAGTATTTTTTGATTTACAGGGTTAGCCAGACCTCACTTAAGTTATGTACTACTTTAGTAATGTACTTATGTCGAACCAATTTTGTAAAAAGCTCTGAAAATTGTAACTGTCTACATTTTACGATTCATAAGATACAGCCCCCTGACAGACAGATAGACAGCGGAAGCTTAATAATAGGGTCCCTTTGGGGACCCAACTGTAAACTGCATAATTTATCGAAACTCGGTTTTGATGATGGAAGGACCATCTACATTAGGTATACCTAGGAGTGCGGAAAACTCAGTTCGCGAGTCAGACACGTACTTGGCTAAAATCAGCATCAGCACCGCTGATGTGTCTAAAAAGTGAATCAGCAACAATCCTGGTCGGTAGAGCTAATAAAGTTCTTATGAAAGTAATAAATCACACACACACCCCTCATACAGTCCTAGGAAAATTGTTTAGAGCATATACTTTAGCACTTGTAGGTCTTTAATATGATAATGTAAGATGTCCACTTTTGAGACCCAACTTAAGAAGTTATGATCAACTTGAATTTGGGATTACATAAGTTGGGATTTAAATTTTGACTACTTACCCTATTGACCCTAACAACTGATTTGAACCATGAGTAACCTTTTGCAGAGTATTAACTCTGCAAAAGGTTACTCATGGTTCAAAAACAACTTTTTTTCATTTAAGGACAAGCTCACTATTAGCTTTCTATATTTACTGATAAATGTAAGATCTACCCAAAAGTACTTGTATAATATGCAAATATCATTAAAGCTTTTAAAACTATCATGGTCTTCTAACACTACAATAAACAAATAATGTTCATATCCCACCATAAGAGCCTGATCTGTAACTTTATTTTCAGACCAAAAGAATAATACAGATACAGGTGATGTAGAAAATATCAACTTTCGGCCTTCACCTAATTTCAAGCACATGAGAAAGTATTTGAAAGCACACTCTTCACCTTATCAAAGTTCAGATCGCTCTACCTCGCCACCAAACGAGGAACAAGAGCAAGTGAACGGAGAAAGTGAGACAGCTCAAGCTTCAACCAGCAGCATGGCACAGCCGGGCCAGCCCCCTCTGCCCCCAAACTCCCCGCCCCCGGACTTGGTAGTCCCCAAGCAAGAATTGGTAGTCCCCAAGCAAGAAGTGAAGGATGAAGAGTACACTGAAAAGGCGACACTGAAGCTTGAACCTAAAGTGGAGAATGGGGAAGTGAAAAGTGATAAGCCACCAGAGAAGACTATGTGCAGGCAGTTTGCCCGAGGAACATGCACTAGGGGCTCTTCGTGCATCTATGTGCATGAGCTGATCCTCACGCAGTTGCCTGGTGTTTACACCTTCTGCAAAAACTTTCTGAACTCAATATGCAAGTTTCCAATGTGCAAGTTTGTCCATGCTACTGTGTTTGAGAAGGAACAGTTTTATAGGACTGGGTTCTTGCCGCCCCACTCTCTGGCTCATCTAAATGAGTCTAACAGTGCTTTGGCACCTCCCTCTACTCCAGCTGAAGGTGAGTTATATATATCTCTCCTTGCTTAGCACAATCAAGAAGATAGAGTAATGTCCAAAGACTTCTACATTACTCGCAGCTTGCTGAGTGATAGTGATAGGCTTCAAAAATTTTTTTTATTTAGTCCTTTCAAAATAAATCATTTTTGAGTTTGAGTCAGTACTCCTAAGACAAACAAAACAGGTACTCCTGCTGAATCATTTGTGATATGTTGTTAAAACAATGTCTCACAAATGATAAAGTTCTTTTGTTTTTTTTGTTTATAAAATTAAAATATTTTGATTTGATCATAAATCTGACAGTTTTTTGTATGTTCCTGTTTATTATTATTTATTATCATAGGTATTTTTGTTTTTTCAGCACCGCCTGCAAAGTCTATGGAATTAATGAATCCACCTCCAACTATGCATCCAGGGTAAGAAGTTTATACAATTAATAAATAATCCTGGATAATCCACACAGCACCACCTAACCCCAAAGTAAGCTACTCAAAGCTTATGTTATGGGTACTAGATAACTGATATGATATATTTAATACATTATATACATAGATGGATATTTTTTTATGATACATAGAAAACACCCAGACTAACGGAACAAATTGCTGCAGATCGTACACAAATTTGTTCCGAGACGGGAATCGAACCCGCAACCTCTTGCGTCGCAGGCGGACTCTCGCCCGCTGCACCACTGAGGTCTGGCAAACAATTACTTACATTGATTTGTTTCTTTGCTTATTTCTATTTAATTTACTAGTAACCAGTCTGTTTAGTTCAAGTTTTACAAAGTAACTATAAGAATAAAATATATATACCCAGTAAAAGTCTCATGGTTCCATTTCCAACTTTTCCACTGTTTTTACCCTCATCCATTCCTATCGATGCCATGGTTACAAATTAATTAATTTTCAGTTTTTTGTACACTTAAATTTAATCATTGAAACTCTCTTTACGCCACACCCTGTATAAAAAATGCAGTGGGACTTTGTTTGCGGTTTTAGTTTTGTTTAATACTCCAACCTCCAAACTCAGTAAATTTTTGATCAGTATATGTATTAAGAAACCGTATAGATTGCCATCAACAAAAGTTTCGCGTAAAAGGTGATTTTTGAAAATCTGTGGATGGGGATAGAAATTTCTCTAATAAGGTTAGTCTCCTAAGACCATTTCCTAAGGTAAGCTTCATCGGTTATGGTACTTCTCCTTACTGCCCTGTCCAAAAATTCCACCCTGTATATTAGGTTCATCCAGTTTAACTGTCCCAAATTATTGTGAAAAAAATTACAGGATTTCGAACCCCTCTGGTCGGTTTAGGTCGGCTGACTGGGTACCTGATCGCATAATGCTCAAATAAATTAAGGGCCCACAAGGTCCCATAACAAAGTGCTCCATATCCCAGAGGTTTTAACCTCTTTATCAAACAAAAGGTTTCTAATTAGGTAAATTTTAATGGAAAGAATGTACATAGTCCCCTGGTATTACTATGTAAGGGGCCCCAAAATCAGGGGCTTTATAATATCAGGTAATAAATAAGTAAAACCGTGTCAAGATACCGGTTTTTCTGTTTACTTAGGTATTGGTGTCCAAAACTAAACTAAACTAACAGAACAATGACAGGACTAAAACTGTTGCAGTCCTTTTCAAAAAGATCGAAATGAAAAGGATAGCATCATTTTTAGTGCTTACAAATTTGTTTAGTTTATTTTGGTGACATCTGAATCGACACCAGTAGGTACTCCAAATACCGAGCTTATTTTTATTAGGTAGTGCGAGTATTATACTTCTAGAAGTGTAACAAAACTATATTTAATTTATAAAATTGTTTCAGGGTGTCTGCTCTGCTGTTGAGTGGGACTTCTCCGCCCGAAGTCCTGCCTTTGTCGGAAATGAGCGGACCTTGGCCCACACCCTTTCATCTAGACAATAGTAAGTTAATCAAAATAAGTTGTATCTAAAAATTAATAAATCATGGGCAGGGAGACTAGATTTCAACGAAAACCCAAACCTTTAAAAATTTGCAGGTCACTTACTAATGGACTGAAAGAGACAGCATGACTCGAAACTAAAGTAAATATTTTGACATTGAAAAAATTAAAAACACTTCAAATGCCATAATATTTCCACTGTTTTTTAAGCCTCGCGGAAAAATACTAATCCCTCGGGAATCACATTTTTATAGGACCAATGCGGGATCATTCTCTAGTCTATACAATAGCGAAATAACTTTCATAATCGGTAGATAGAAAATACTTTTATTGCACACTTAAAACTAAGAACCAATTTAAAATGATATAATTATAATATAACCTAAGTGACAATTGGCGGTCTTATCGCTCAAGAGCGATCTCTGCCAGACAACCTGGTATAGATAGGATCGTGGGTAATGGTACTACTTATAAAAAAATAAGTGATTACTAGGTACTTAGGTACTCAAAAATAAATAATAACATAGGTACTTCAGTAAAATTACAAAATCGGTCCATAATAATTGACGGAGAAATCCGCCGCAATCGGCATACAGCCAAATATAGAACCTTCTCCTTTTGTAATTTCTTAAAATAAAAACAACAGTGGTTAGAGTAATACAATTGAGATATCATTACCCTAAGTGTGGTGGCTTACGCACTATAATAACAAAAACCTTACATAATATACACAAATATGTATGATATAATATACACATAAATAGGTAAGGTTATATAATAAGGGCTTACATCCGTAATGAATTCGTGTTGCATACACATAAATAATAAATAAATAATGCTGGAAAATTCACACAACTATCTAGCCCAAAGCTAAGCAGAGCTTGGTTTTTTGGGTACTAGATAAAGATAACTGATAGACATAATAAATAATACACTACATAGATAGATACATATTTTTTTATATATTATACATAGAAATACATCCAGAACACCCTGAACAAATATCTGCAGATCGTACCAACATTTTTGTCCCGAGGCGGGAATCGAACCCGCAACCTCCTGCGTCGCAGGCCAACCTTCGCCCGCTGCTCCACAGAGGTCGACATATATGTGATAGGATAATTTTTTATCCATTACCGCGTGAGCGAAGCCGGGAGCAGAAGCAGTTCCATAAATACATAAATGTACACTGTGTGTGTACCTATTTTATGTATTCAACTATTTGTGCTACTCTGTGTTTATGGTAGTGTCCGTTAAATTAGCAGCCCCGCCATGGAATTTGGTAGTTTCAACTATGCCAATAAAATCCCGGTGTCCTGAGTAAAATAAATAGTGCCCAGTTGTTTAGGAGTCATTTAGGTCTTTCACTGTGTCTGCTATCTTGACGACAAGCTAGCAGCTCCGCTGATTTCGACGAAACTATAGCGAGAAATGAATCATGAACTATAATACCTACTGTGCATTACGGTATTTTGTTCTCTTGTAAAGCTCAGAAATAGAGCTCCTGCGGTTTAAGAGATATTCGGCACTGAACATCTATGTACATACATACTAATGTTCAGACGAGTACAAAAGTCTTTACATTACGATTTCCACTTCTCACTAGATGGCGTTTAATGCAGCTAAAGCGCTTTGACCACAAATAATATTGTACCTACTTAGTTAATTTGTTCTGCGTTTGTACCCATATTTCACTAAATTTTAGTACTCGATAGATGGCAGGATTTCGTTTTGGTGTGTAAGACAAAATATGTGCACTGCACACAACGGCTTGCTAGAAGTTCTAAGTACCCTTTGGGTTTGGCTGGCAAAACCACCATAGAGTATCCAATAATTACCTATTTATTATTCACATGTCGAATTTAGAGGAAGGATCTTACTCAAAAAAGGTAAGATAGTAACAAGCTATAATCTTACGTCTACAATGTCGGACAAACTTGACGGACGCTTATGGTCTGGTATTACGGAGTCGGGAAGACGGCGGTGTGGTCCTGCGCCTGACCTCTCCCCGGTCGTGTCGGTCTGCCTTCCTATCCGATTAAGATAGTGAGGGAGTAGAGAGCCCACTGGCCGCGATCACGGTGTGGTAAGGCACGGCATTACGATACGACTCAAACGTTAGCAGTTGAAACGTTAAGGTGAGCGTTCACATGCCGATATCGGAAAATCCGCTGACAAGTGCGTCCACTGATCGGCAATCCGAATGACGTCATTCGCATTAAATGGAAAAGTTGCCTTCAAGAATCCTCGCCGGCATTGCCGACAGTCCGCTCCGTGCGGTACGGATTTTTTATGTCAATCCATTGCTGGGGCTAGTGCGGATTGTCCGATGCCGGCCTGTGAACGCGCACTCTAACGTTTCAACTGCTAACGTTTGAGCCGAAATGCCGTGCCTTACCACACCGTAATCGCGGCCCTGGTCTGGCCAGTCTCCGTTGAGACCGGCCGCCGTGGCCGAAGATTTGGACATCATCATGGTATTGAAAGTTAATATTCTGTATTTTGTCTACAGCTCGGAACGAGTTCGAATGCGGAACATGCGATTTACTCACATACAAGTAAGTGCGACGCATGACCCAAGAGCTGGTCAGTATCTGGCACAGCGCATCAGCATTGCCATACAGCGGGGCAATGCAACCAGCGTCTTGGGGACGCTTCCGACTGGTATTGATATGGATCAGTTGAGCTACCTGTAGATTGTTTACAACAGTCTGCAGTTAGCTCAATTGTTTCAATTGTAAATACTAGTTCTAATTTATTTCTATTATTTTATTGTAATTTTCTTTGTGAATTTGATAAGTACTATTCATAGCCATAATATCCTTCCTACTAATATTATAAAGTCGAAAGTTTGTGAAATCTGAATTTTGGTTTCCTAGGATCTCGAAAACCACTAAAGAGATCAACATGAAATTTGGCGTGCATTTAGAAGATAGCCCAACTTAGATAATAGGCTATTTATTAGACCGAAACCGAAAATATGCGTGCGAAGCCGCGGGCAGAAGCTAGTAATAACAGTAAAGCTAGTAATTCTACCTCTGTCTGTTTGTTACTTTTCACATTTCGATCTTTACGTATGGCGGGGAGGTAGACGGTGTCCCGGTGTGACGGTGGAAAAGCGCGTGCGAAGCAAAGCCGCGGCCAGAAGCTAGTATGTCATAAATAGCATTCACAAAATTTCTTGTATTAAAGTACCATAGAACATTAAAACGTTTTAAGAAATATCTAACTAAGTAATAATAAATTGGAAATGTTAGGTACTTTTTGTAGAGTAACTTCCTCGTTAAAACTTAAGTTTAGCAACTTAGGCTAGGTATTTATCGCGTTTATTTACCTTTTTTTCCCGACGTTTCAACAGGTTTACACACGGTCATCCCGTGACCACGACAGTGTGCCTTTTATAATAACTACTTATTTTAAAAATTACATTCCTAAACTATCTATCAGCTACCAAAAAACAATTGAGGATAACTTATTTTGCTCTTTGCCAAACTCTACTTATGTACTGTGTGACGGCTTGGGGTGGTTCCTCTAAAACGCATATGCTCCCGCTTGAGAGAGCGCTGAGAGCGGTCTTAAAGGTAGCAAATTCTTACCCATATAGATATCCTACGTCTCAGCTCTATATCGACTGTCAGGTCCTAACTGTCAGAAAACTTTTCATACAACAAACTATTCTTAGACTTCGCGCAAATACTAGTACTACTACTACCCATGACTCTCTTTTGAAAAGCACAACACTAAGAGCTAACATATATCGAACAATAGATTTTAAAACCAGTTTTGCTCAAAAACACACCTTGTTTGTAGGAGCATTTTGACGTGACAACGTCTTATAAATTGGTTTGCCGGGTGACACTTCAAGAAACTGCGTTACGCTCCGCTCACGTTATGCGCTCACAATGAGAGCGAGTGAGAGGCACGCGTCCCTTCCACTCGGGCATGGTTAGCCCGCCTAAGAGCGAGAGAGACAGACATAATTATTTTACCACTCAAAGTCGTTGTCACGTAAAACTTTCGCCCGTATACCGACTTTACAGGCAACCAATTTTTAGGGTTTTGATGATCGAAGATCGGTTTCAAAACCCTTATGGTCTCGCTTTGTCTGTCCTTTTTTCCCTCCTTAATAACTCAAAAACTACTGCAGCTATCAACTTGAAATTTAAAACAATAATACATTTCGTGCGCCTGTACAGATTTAGAGAAAAATAAATGAAAATAAATGAAAAATGAAAATGAATATTTTCCATACAAATTGTGATGCCGAAATTTTAAAAGATACCTACAGAGTCATATGGGGTATCAAATGAAAGGTATCATTTTGTAAATTTCAAAATAGTTTTTGAAATTTTTGTAGGTTTCATACTTTTTAAAATATTTCGAAAAAAGTCGAAAAAATACCCATTCCCCCCCCCCTATCTCCGAAGATTGCAGAGCGATCCATGTAAAATGTATAAAGCGTTTATAGACATGGATCTATATTTTACAGGAAAAATATAGAGAAGTTTGAAAAAAGAACACTTTTTGAAAAATGGTCAAAATGGGGGAGAATAATTTTCAAAAGGGGGGGCTACCTCACCGAGTGATATATCAAATGAAAGGTATCCGTTTGTACGTTTCAAAACAGTTTTTCAAATTTCTGTAGGTTTCATACTTTTTGAAATATTTTGAAAAAAGTCGAAAAAATACCCATTCCCCCCCCCCTATCTCCGAAGTTTGCAGAGCGATCCGTTTAAAATGTATGAAGCGTTTGTAGATATGAATCTATATTTTACAGGAAAAATATAGAGAAGTCTTTAAAAATAACACTTTTTGAAAAATGGGTAAAAAGGAATAATTTTCAAAAAGGGGGTTACCCCACCGAGTGGGGTATCAAATAAAAGGTATCGTTTTGGACATTTCAAACCAGTTTTTCAAATTTCTGTAACTTTTATACTTTTTGAAATATTTCGAAAAAACTCGAAAAATTTATTGATTTATTTTATTTATTTACCAATACACAAACACAAACCGAGCCACCCATTTAACCGAAGCATGCAGAGAGATCCATCTGAAATGTAACCTACATTTCAGTACCTACTATTCTTAGGTATTCGTTAAATTGCGAAGTCCGGTACTTTTGGTACATATTTGTTGACAAACGTTCAAAACCCTCGGCGCGCGAGTTACACTCGCACTTGACGGATCTTGTTTATATACCTAATAGGATAAACAAAACAGTTGTTTTACAGAACACTAGTCATGCTGAATTGAAAAAAAAAATTCATTCATAAATAACATTAGTTTGGTTGAAATACACCCACAGCTTTTAATTTATCTCCATAAATCACCCTACTTATATTTATACATGCATTCATTACGTACATACTTATTCACATCACGCAAATATTATACAAAATCTTAAATATAACTACTTTCAGCATGCAGTCTTCTTAAAACACAAATTACGCAAACTCCACTATAGATACACAAAAATACTTGTTAAGGGCTTGATCTTCTTTTGTTTTACTTATTTTTTTTTGTTTTTAGTTATGTTTACGGTTTCCTTTTTTTTCTGTTTGATTTTTTTTTCTATGTACCATCTATTAAACATACTAAACCCGCACTCCCTGGGTCTGCCGAGGTAGAGTTAGCCCTCGCGTCTTATCACAAGTCTTTACTTAGTAAGAGCGAGGAGACGATGCATTGTCAGCACTAGGTTTTCGGTTACAGTATCATGTACTTACTGGTAATTTTACACAACATAGAATCTAATTTTAGATATAAGTACCTACTCTGTAAACCATCAACCATTTTAGGAAATAAATTTTATATTATTTTTTTTATCTTATTCCATAAATATGAAGTATCAAAGTTGTCAATCTAACATGAGCGAACCCAAAATAATTGTAGCGCCCTGTCAGGGTTTTTATGCATTGTGTACCCACTAAGACTACCTACACTTAAGAACAATACCTGTATCTATGCATAAAAACAAATAACGATCGCAAGTCACAATGGCACTTTTATTTCATACAGTGCGGATCAGGAAAGTTATAGCAATTCCAATAGAACTAGTATCCACGCTATTATTTTTCGTGGAACAGACAAGTTCCTTCGTTCCGGAGTTACTTCGACGAGGCTCAAGAGAATTCCATCCTCTCACGATGCCTCTCACAACCAAAAGTCCTCCATTTTTTCTTTTCCAACCCTCGTCGACAGTAACTCCCTCCGAAGAGCCATGCCCAAATTGCCCAAACGTAGTCAACTCTCACGTTTGCGTTTCCACCAATCAAATCCATCTAGTTACATGCTACCAGCTTAGCAGAGCAAATCCTTACTGTCTGATTGGATACCTTGATCAGTCTCTTGGAAACCTCACAAAACAAAATAATAATCAGACTGCAAACTTAACAGAACTAATCTTCACAATCTGATTGGATAACTGATCAGTATAGACAAGATTACGAAACAAGATACTAAAGGCTGCCAACATGTCGGAACTAATCTTTGCAATGTGATTGGGTAAACTTAAAGCTCGATTACACGTTACGGTGCACCGTCAACGGTAAGAGTTAGGAAGCTTAAAACGGAACGTGTAATCGCTGTTAGGAAGAAAGGATGCCGATAACGGAAGACCGTGCGCTCCCGGCCGTCCTAACTTCCTAATTGCCGGTGCACCGGCAAATGTAATCGCTGACCGAGAGACCGGCCGCTCAGTCGCGCGAGGCGTTTGTTGTGAGCGGACGTGCATCAGCGAGCCTTGCTTCAAAAATGACTTCCAAAAAGGAAAAAAATGTATTATAGAACTTTAAAAAGACATGCCTAACTTATGGAACAAACAAAATCCTCTAACTCTAACGAATGCAAGATAAATAAAAATATTAAATAATGCTGGACAATTCACACAGCATTATCTAGCCCCAAGCTAAGCAGAGCTTGTGTTATGGGTACTAGAAATCTGATATACTTAATACAATACACTAACTACATAGATAGATATTTTTTATTATAGATAGAAAACACCCAGATCAACGGAACAAATTTCTGCAGATCGTACACAAATTTGTTCCGAGGCGGGAATCGAACCCGCAACCTCCAGCGTCGCAGGCGGACCTTCGCCCGCTGCGCCACGGAGGTCGTCAAAGATGTTCTTAATACACATTTAGTTTCTTAAAAAGAGATATTGCTTGATCCAACATTTTCTTTTTTTCTTCCTTCTCACATTTACAGCCGCAGTTGCGGCAAGGGCGATTCCAATTTTTTGAAATTTTGAGAGCACAGGCGCCATACTCCTACTACGTTCGACTGGCAACTGAGTTAGGAAGGCGGCGACCGTGCAGTGTAAATAGAACGTCCTTTCCGCCGCCACGGCGCACCGTTACGGTAAACCGTGAAATGTAATAGGCCTTTTAGTTTGATTAGTACAGCCAATTTAACAAAACAATATGCTAGAAGGTAAGAATATTGCTAGCATAAAATAATTTCATCATAGTTTGGCTATGATATCAAAGGGAATAAAGAATAACTGACCACGTACGGCGCCATCTCTTGGTAACGTTTGCAAATTTAAACTAGTACAAAGAGTATTGTCGGAGACAACTGCTTCGAATCCCCACCACGCCGCCGGCCCTGCCGCGGACACGAGCCGACCGGCGCCGAACAACAACGGTCCACCCGCGCCGACGACGACACATTCTCTTACGGCCGCCGACTGATGTACTCGCATTACTTTGTCTACGAATACAGCCCCTTGTTAATACAGTTCACACGTCTTTAATTTAACTATATCGAAGATTACACAAAACATATGGTCCTTCGCACCTCAAACAAGGACAAAGAAGTGTCTTGAGAAGTACATTGGCAATCGTGGTAGCCTACAAATATTTGACGCAGTGACCGGACGAGGTCAAGTGAAGGACAATCAAGAAGAAATACACGTCACCTGGACCCTGTGGTAAAAGGATACATGACAATCTTGTGAGTTCGTTCCTATTATTTTCCTTATTCCCCTCGTCTCTTGTTCCAGTCAAATATTCTTTTTCAAAATCTTTTTTTTTTTTCTCTAGCTACAACTTGAGTCTTAATTGTACGCTTACAACTTCCAAAACTTTTTTATTTACTCTTTATGCATTTAGCTTCATTCATAAATTTTTATCAGTAATACAAAGCCTTTTGTAACATAATTGCAGTCATAAAACTCGAACGCTAATTGATAAATAACCTTTACTCACCTTCATACGCAGTTACCTACCTACAAATATTTGCTATTCGCGCACTGCGCTTACGTGTCTGTTTTTTATCTATACAGTGCTTTCTTTCTTTTCCTTTCTTTCAAAGCAATTTATGTGAATATATGGTATTATTTTCCTTGCAATAGTTGTGTTTTATAACATTTATAAAATTACGCAGTTACAATGTCGGAACTTAAAACTTTTATTAAAAAACGTTCCGCTATTAAATGCAAACTGACAATTTTTAGCAACCACTTAAAAACTCTTGGTTCTAAGCCCTTAACAAGTAATCAAGTTACCGACTTGGAATGCCGCTTACGAAAATTTGAGCCCTTATACGAGGAATTCGATGCTTTACAGACCGAAATTGAGATTCTCTCTGACGAGCCACAAACCGATGACCAGTTTGTCTCCGCGGAGCGACAGCAGTTCGACACTGACTACTTCTCCATGGTGTCTACAGCCAAGAGTCTACTAGCTGAGCAAGCAAGGAATGCTGCCCGTGAGGGATCGGTGGCGAGCTTCAGTGACGCAGAATCTGGTACGCAAGTAAGAAGTTTAGTTAGGCTACCCAAAATTGACCTTCCCCGTTTTAGCGGTGGCTATCAAAACTGGCTTGAATTCAAAGATACGTTCCTGTCTCTTATTCATAATAGTGATGGCATAGACGACATAAATAAATTTCACTACTTGCGAGCTTCTCTCCAAGGAAGTGCCGCTCAGATAATTAAAAACATTGATTTTAAAGGTGCTAATTATACAATTGCGTGGGACCTACTGTGTGAGAGATTTGATAATAGTCGCTTACTGGTAAATAACCACCTACAGGCATTATTTAGCGTGGAGCCTATTCGCACCGAGTCATGTAAGTCGATTCGCTTTATTATTGACGTGACTAATAAAAACTTACGCGCTCTCAAGTCTTTGAAGGAACCCACCCAGCATTGGGACACGCTTATCATTTACTTGATGTCCTCTAAATTAGATAGTGTCACGGGTCGTGAGTGGGAGGAACACAGGAATAACATAGATTCCTCACCAACCCTAGCACAATTTACAGCATTTTTAAATAAACGAGCGGACTTATTGGAAACAATTGAAGAAAGTTGTAAACCTAAAAATAGCAAATACAAAAATGAATCGATAGACAATGCAAAGAGTTTGATTGTAAACAAAGGCTCTGATAAAAAATCACAACAAAAATCAAAACGCAGGTCATGTCCTTTATGTGACGATGAGTCACACAATCTATTTTCATGTCAATCGTTTCGAAGCCTACCTACTGAGTCTCGTATTGCTAAGGTAAAAGAGTTCAAAGTGTGTGAAAATTGCTTACGTTTTGGTCATGCTGCAAACAAATGTTTTCTTTCGCATTGTAAATATTGCACTAAGAAACACAACACTCTTTTGCACTTAGAAAACACAGATTTAGCTTCTTCTTCGAATGAATCACCTTCTACCTCGGAAGGCATTGTTCTGACCACAGAACACATACAAAGCATACAGCATGCTACTCCGTCGCGTGTTTTTCTCTCCACAGCGCTGGTGAGAGTGATTGACAGCCGGGGCCACAGACATACTGCGAGGGCGGTCCTAGATAACGGCAGCGGCATAAACATCGTGTCGGACAACTTCTGTCGTAAGCTGGGTTTGCCGAGGAGGAACGTCAGCTCCACAGTGGCAGGTTTTAATAATCATGTATCTAATAGTACACAATCTTGCACACTCGTACTTGAGTCGATAAATGGTAGTTATAGTACATGTTTAGACTGTCATATCTTCGAAAATGTCACGTCGGTTGTTCCAATCACATACATAGACACAAAACACATACATATTCCTCAAGGCTTGAGTTTATCTGACCCGTCTTATAATATTCCGTCGAAAGTGGATCTTCTTATCGGGGCAGACACCTTTTGGGATGTACTAGGTAGTCAAAAGATTAGCCTAGGTAAAAATCTTCCTGAGTTACGTAATTCAGAGTTAGGGTGGATTGTTACAGGTCGCGTACTTAACTCTAAAGACAAATTAGGTCAATGTTTTTTCACTCAAACTCAAAATGACCATGACCTTACTCGATTCTGGGAACTAGATACGATTTCTTCCAAGCACTCTCTTTCTGCGGAGGAGCGAGCATGTGAAGAGAGCTTCACTCTCAACACAACTCGTAATGACGATGGACGTTTCGTCGTCACGATTCCTCTCAAGCAAGATCCTCATGTCTTAGGCGATTCCTTTGAAATGGCTAAGCGCCGCTTCTTATCGCTTGAGCGTAAATTTGAGCGGGAGTCAGCATTTAGGGATAAATATCTAGCATTCATGAAGGAATACGAGCAGTTAGGTCACATGACACGGAATCAAACTCCTTTTCCTTACAGTGATAGCGTCAGCTATTATCTTCCACACCATGGTGTACTTCGGGAGTCCAGTACAACTACTAAGTTGCGTACAGTCTTCGACGCTTCAGCCGTTACCTCTTCAAGAGTTTCACTTAACGAAATTCAAATGGTCGGTCCTACGGTCCAAGACGATCTTTTATCGATCCTCCTCAGATTCCGCCAGCATAGGTATGTGGTTTCGGCAGATGTCGAAAAAATGTATAGATCCGTAGAAATCATTCCTTCACAACGGTCTTTGCAGCAAATCATATTTAGATACGATCCTTCAGAACGCCTAAATACCTACACTCTTAACACGGTTTGTCAAGGTACTGCTTCAGCTCCATTCCTTGCGACTAAGTGTTTAGTTAGTTTGGCGTCTTCAGTTAATGCGGATACCTTGAGAGATACCTTGAGCGAGGTCAGTGAACCTACGCTGCACGCTATTAAGGAAAGTATTACGCACGATTTTTATTGTGATGACTTACTTAGCGGGTCATCATCAGAAAGCGATGCGATAAACCTTTGTAAAGGAGTCGCACACGTCTTGAGCACAGCAAAATTTCATTTGCGGAAATGGCAATCGAATAGCACTCATATTTTGAACGAACTGTTCTCAGGTGTCAATGTCGATACTAACACAAAATTAGACTTGTCAAATAATACTAACTCGTCTTCAAAAACGCTAGGATTGCACTGGATTTGTAAATCGGACACGTTATCCTTTTCTATTGACATCGAACTTCACAAAAAGATAACAAAGCGCCACATACTTTCTGTTATCAGTCAGATATTCGACCCATTAGGGCTAGTAGGTCCATGCGTCGTCGAAGCTAAAATAATTATGCAGAAGTTGTGGGTGAACAGATGTTCTTGGGATGAAGAGGTTTCGTCAGAAATTCAGCAAGCTTGGTCTTCCTTTGCGAACACACTACACTGTCTAAATGAGTTACAGATACCTCGTTGGATTCTTAGCGAATTTTACGATAAGGTCGAAATTCACACATTCACAGATGCATCGGAACGCGCGTATGGAGCGTGTGTCTATATCCGGTCTGTGAGTAACTCAGGGATTGTTTGTGTTAAGCTCTTAATTTCAAAAAACAAAGTCGCTCCAATCAAATCTTGTACCATGCCCCGTTTGGAATTATCAGCGAGCTTACTAGGTGCAAGACTGTGTACTAAGGTACAAAACTCAATAACACACAAAATAGATACATGCTATTTTTGGTGCGATTCGACGATCGTCTTAGGGTGGTTGTCCACACCATCTAGCCAACTTAAGCCATTTGTTCGTAATCGTGTTCATGAGATCCAGGAAAGTACCGCCGGCCACAAGTGGAGTTACGTGCCGTCCAAGGAGAACCCGGCAGATCTTGTTTCTCGCGGGGTGAAGGCTGATTCTATCAGCGGGGCCTCTTTATGGTGGTCAGGGCCGCCCTTTTTACGTGAGTCAGTGGAAAACTGGCCTAAAATGCCTAATGATTCGCAGAAACACGACCTACCGGATCTAAATTCATGTTTACTTATAAATGATGATTCAAACAAGAACGATGACAACTTATTTACAAATCTTTTATCTAGGTTTTCAAAATTTACACACTTACAAAGAATAATTGCGTACGTACATAGATTCATTCATAATTGTAAAAACAAATCAAGTAAATATACCGGTCATCTTTCTTGCGATGAGTTAAATAAATCGTATAATTTATCATGCATACTGCCCAATTAGAAATGTTTCCCGATGAATATCGTATTTTAAAGTCAGGAAACTCTTTGTCTAAGAAAAATAGATTAATATCATTGACCCCGTTTCTAGATAACAATGATATCTTGAGAGTAGGTGGCAGGCTAGATAACTCAGCTTATAGCTACGACATAAAGCATCCTATTTTGCTTTGTAGCAAACATCACATTACAAAAATCATATTTCACATGTATCACTTGAAACTTTTACATGCTGGACCGCAGTTATTGCTATCCAACATTCGTCAAGCTTATTGGCCTTTAGGAGGCAGGAACTTATCTAAATCTATTGTGAAAGGTTGCATAAAATGCTTTAGGTTCAAAGCCAGTAATGTTCAACCTATTATGGGTCAGTTAGTAGAATCAAGAACTTTACTTGAATTTCCCTTTTTACACTGTTGTGTAGATTATTCAGGCAGTATTTTGATAGCCAATCGTAAAGGTCGAGGTTGCCAGCTAATTAAATCTTACTTGTGTATCTTTGTCTGCTTGTCTGTAAGGGCTGTACACTTGGAGCTCGTTACAGATCTTACCACGGAAGGTTTTATGGCTGCCTTAAATCGGTTTGTCGCTCGTCGAGGTAAGCCGCAAAGTATCACCTCGGATAACGGCACAAATTTCGTAGGTGCTTGCAATGAATTGCATCGTTTCTTGCAAGACTCAAGTAGTCAAATTAGTTCTGTCTGAGGCTGCCCAACAGGGAATTAAGTTCAATTTTGTTCCCAGTTATACACCCCATTTCAACGGTATGGCTGAAGCAGCTGTTCGTTCAACCAAGCATCACCTTCGTAGGATTCTCCAACTTACTCACTTCACATATGAAGAAATGCAAACATGTTTGACTCAAGTTGAAGCCGTACTTAACTCCCGTCCTATCACTGCCCTAAGCTCTGACCCTTCCGACTTCACACCTCTCACTCCTGCTCATTTCCTCATAGGACGACCACTTTTGTCTGTTCCACATCCGCAGGTGTCAGAGAGGATCACGTGCCTTGAGAGATATAAGAGAATCGAATACGTCAAGCAACATTATTGGTCTCGATTCTCCAAGGAATATATCACGTCCTTACAGCAAAAAACAAAATGGCCTACTTCTACAAGCGAGCTCAAATTAGGTTCCCTAGTCCTAATCAAGGACAAAGCCTTACCTCCACTGCGCTGGTTACTAGGACGCGTGGAAGCCGTTTACCCTGGACCAAGGGACCGAGTCTCCAGAGTAGCCGACTTGAGAACCAAGGGTGGGACCATCATTCGAAGGGCCTTTAACAACATTTGTCCCCTTCCAGAATTCTGTTGAATGCCTGCCTATCTACCTGCTTCAACCCGGGGAGTATGTCGGAGACAACTGCTTCGAATCCCCACCACGCCGCCGGCCCTGCCGCGGACACGAGCCGACCGGCGCCGAACAACAACGGTCCACCCGCGCCGACGACGACACATTCTCTTACGGCCGCCGACTGATGTACTCGCATTACTTTGTCTACGAATACAGCCCCTTGTTAATACAGTTCACACGTCTTTAATTTAACTATATCGAAGATTACACAAAACAAGTATGGACAGAGAATGAGGTTCTCGTACAGACTCTATGACCACTAAACCGTTATTGGTTGTAAATATAATAATCTACGACTGGCGGCACCACACATCTCGATTCGACATATACGTAAATAGGCGAGGACGGGTTTGATGCCTCTATACTATAACTTGTTGTCATGTAATAATGGCCTATAATTATAATATAACAGTTCACCATCTCGGTGCGTTCACGCAGGAATATCTATTTTCTAGATTTTTATATATGTTTGAGTCGAACTCTTGTTGTATAAACAGTAAAGGTAAAAAATAAAGCTTCATTGATGGATCATTTGATCAAACCTCAACAGTCTCCCAATTTCTTACCATAATTATTCAATTTAGGACAACATTACTATGCTTACCTCTTACAAGCCATTACTAAAGTAGTATTAACGAAGATGGTACTATACAAATACAGTACAGTTTTCTCGAATAATACCAAAATTTTGTTGCAAAACTACATTGTGCTCCTCTCTATGCTAGCTAGTTGTATTTAATAGTACCCCGATTATTTGAAAAGCACTTGAAAAAATCTCAAATGGAACCACTTCTGGCTCACCTCTATGCTGCACAAAAGAATCTTCCAAAAATGTCCATATTATGTCGAAGAAACGGAAGAAATTGACGGATATACATTAAAAAAATAACATACCTACTTTCAGCCAAACATAGACACAAACATGGAGGATGTTTGAAGTCGGTTTAAAAATAGCTATATCAATAACATTCAAAATTATATGCCATGCTAATCATAACATTGAACATTTCAGATTACAGCTAGAAGAACAACTATACAAAGAGCTGTTGAAGATTAAACAAAAACGCCTCAAGAAGGTAATCAAAAAGAAAGAACGAGAAGCCAGACTCGTTAAGGTGTTCGCACACGTATTGAAAAATGTGAGTATGTTCAACTCTTGACCAAAGTTATCGACATAGCTCCAAAAATTAGTTAGCTGAACAGGCTGTGGGCCGGCCATATCTCGCGAAGAACCGACAACAGCTGGGGTGAACGTGTTCTTGGTTGAAGACCGCGACTCAGCAAACGTAGTGTCGGACGCCCTCCAGCCAGCGATGCCGACCTGCGACAGAGTGCAGCCATATGCTGGATGCGGCAAGTTGAAGACAGCGCGCTATGGCGTTAATTAGGGGAGGCCTATGTCCAGCAGTGGACTAATATACAGTTGATGATGATGATGATGAACACATTTCATTTAGAAGGGCAGGGTGACTACTTCCTTATACATGAAACAGTTAAAAATCACGTGAGATATAGCCCGCTGACGGGGACGGACAGTGGAGGCATAGTTATAGGGTCCCGTTTTCACCCTTCGGGTATGGAATCTATAAGCTAGTAATCCCCTTTTTAAGAAGAATAATACTTAGAAATATCGATGCCGGAACAGGCAAAAAGAAAAAACAAATTAAGGCAAAATTATTTAGTTTATTTTGAGGTGGTCTCATATGCTTAATTCTCGAGGAATTGCTGTGATGTGCGCCGTACAACGTTGAATTGTAAAAAATTAACACAATATGAGATGGCAACGGCAACGGGCTTCAACAGTTTCATACATGTTATTTACGTATCGTCAAATAGACATGTGCGCCGACGTTAAAATAGTCGGCGGCGGGCGCCGGCCTGAAATCGGCGGCGGCGGCGTGATTTCGGCGTGAACTCGGCGCGTAGGTATGAGTAATAAATAAATAATGCTGGACAATTCACACAGCATTATTTAGCCTCAAGCTAAGTAGAGCTTGTGTTATGGGTACTAGATAACTGATATACATAAAATAATATACGAATACATTAGGGGGTGAATTTCGAAACTTCGAAGTTTCGTAAATTCGAAGTTCATAGCCTTTATTGGGCATTTTTCAAGTTCGAATGCGGTGGCCACGAATTCGAATTTTTTAGTTTCTATTATTTACCTACGCAAATAAGGCACCTTACGCAGTCGCGTAACGCACACGTGCTATGAAAGAGTAAGTGCGAGCTTTTTATTTCGGACTCTTGTGTAGACAAAAACAAATATCATTGGAAAATTCAATAGTTTTGCCTAGGTATACGCAAAATATCAAATGTAGTCTTACAAGCGATCTTGTCTTTTGTCTACAGCACCTTTAGTAAAAAAAGTTCTAAGGACATCTCGTTTGGTCCCACCTGGAATGTCAATAAAAATTTAATTTTTAAACGAAGCTCGAACTGCTTGGCACAGTGCTTGCCCCGATGCTGCTCCTCCAAAATCACTTTTGTCCCAACGGCAATGGGACGAGCCCTGTGTTGACACGGAATTGTTTGTTACAAAAGTGCTCTAGCAAGTCGGATCGTTCCCGCCGTTTTTAAATAGGAGTCAGGACATTGGTTGCAAGCATTTCCTTCATAATTATAACACTGGTACTTTATTGCATCCCGTAACTTTCCGTATCGCAAGATCGCAACATGTCATCGGTTGGGTGCAAGGTGTTGCGCGCCTCATCAATGCCAATGCCAGTGCATACTGCTGTCAAACAGCTTGATCATCACGGATTACCGTGTACTAGGGCCGCCAGTCGGATGTCTCGCCATGCCAACCGGCGACATCATCCGACGGGCCTTTTTCATTGCTAACGTACCAGCTATTCTCAAACCGAATGGTCTGTTGCGTGACGATGGTAAGAGGCCCGACGGTATGACTCTAATCCCATAGGAGTTGGAGAGGCCTATTGTGTGGGACGCTACATGCGTCGACACACTTGCGCCTTCCCATGTTCCGAGGACATACGTGAGGGCAGGTGCGGGGGAAGATTTCAGGTGCAAGATGTGCAGGTCTCGACAGAGCCTACACATTTGCTCCCCTTGGAGTCGAGACCACTGGTTCTTCGGATTTCTTAAAAATTATCTGAGCATTGAGTCGAAGCGACGCGTGACCCGAGAGCTGGTGAGTATATGGCGCAGCGCATCAGCATAGCCATACAGCGGGGCAATGCAGCCAGCGTCTTGGGGACGCTTCCGACTGGTATTGATATGGATCAGTTGAGCTACCTGTAGGCGAAGCACGGATATTATTCTCTAGTGTAGAATAGACATTATCGACATCGCATTGTAATTATCACAGATCATAATCAACGAAAATTATAGAAGTAGGTTAACCAGTTCTCTGCCAGGCTTCAGAGATTCGACCCGGAAAGGCGCTTCGTCGCTGCTATACGTGCAGCGTAAGCGCGTCAGTGACACTTAATGTGGAACGTAATCAAAGTATTTTCGTATGTTTTGGATTAGGTAAATTACTTTTCCGATTCTAACTCTATCTGTAAAGGGACTCGCAGAACTCAAGAATAAAAGTTATATTTTCTATCTGAACTTCGAACTTTCGAAATTCAGTTTCGAAATTGAAAAATATATATAAAGCCTGACGTTTCGTACCCCTAACAGTGTTAACACCTTAACAGTCTTTTGTGGTAACTTTCTAAGTTTTTGAAATTAATTAAATGCAATTAATACTATAGTATTAATTGGATTTAATTAATTTCAAAAACAAAATTATAAATTTATATGAATCTTTGTAGTGGAATTGTCCTGGTATTTGTTAAAGTTTATTTCGTACGGTATCCTCTTCATTTATAATCGGCACCTGTATCTGTCTGAATCAGCGGCGACTTTTGGTTCGGTTTGCGGTGCCTTTTGACATCGCGGCACCCTTTGACATCATGGCGCGGCGCGGTTCTTCTTTGACTACAACTTGGTTATAGGTAGCAGGTGTCGCACAATGTAATAATCAATAAAATGATGGACTTTTCAAAGCGTCTAAAAGAATACGTTCCACGCCGAATTCACGCCGATTGGCCGATCGGCGGCGGCGGCGTGGAAAATTCACCGGCGGCGGCGGCGGGTCGGCGCGGCGCACATGTCTACGTCAAACTAAATTAGACTTGTATTTTATCTAGATGTCGTCGCCAGTGTAAACTCAAATATTTGCACGTCAACATCTATAGATCTTGATCGGAATTACCTATATTTACCGGAATTTGGAGTCCTTTTATGGTTTTTAAAACACGCCAAATTATTTTGTATATTAATTTAAGGATATATTCTTGAAATCCTGATTATGAAAAATAAGTAACGTTTTTATTTTGAAACTCATTTCATTTTATTCTACTTATTGTTTGATTTTTCTGCTGTCTATGCGGAAAGCTATGTGACGAACCTACAATAGTCAAAATTAAAATAAAAAAAAAAAAAACAGAAAAATAGAATTGTGGCGAATTTACACATGCTTTTTTTCGTGATGAATTTACATTGTGGCAAATGTACAACAACCTATAGGTACCTACTTGTCATAAAAAAAACAAATGATGTTTTATTGGCGCTTATTTACTTTCAGATGTATCCCCGTGGCAATGGCCCGTCTCGTTCTATCTCAGATTCGGTAAGCATCTAGGCTGTATTTTAAGTTTTGAATAATAATTATGTAAAATAATTTTTCCAGCGTTATTGAATTATCTTGTTTTGCTCCAAAATATGTTTTACATCAAAAACAATACCTAATTAAATTGAATCTAAATGAAAAATGGTGCCTATTAAATTGTATGATGTCATAATAGATGTTTTTATAAAACCATGGGCATCCTATCCTACTAGTATTCGAAGCCGAAAGTTTAGTTAAAAGCGAAGCCGAAGATTAAGTTAGTAGCCGAAAGTTTGATAAATGTGAATTTTTTACAGATACAAAAAAGATCAAATTGAAATTCACTTTTTTTATTTTTTGAGTAAAATCGTCTAATTGCAACCACCGACTAATTTCAATTTTGTTTGTCTTTTTCAGGCATTATTCGACTTTCTTCTGGCGGAGTGTTCAAGTGCCATCATAAGTCAAAATCGACACCGTATCGTCGTAAATAGTGTTAAGGTGAAGTGAGCCCCATAACCCACGTTTTGACTGTACGGAAAATCAATTTTAAGGCAAAAAAACATATAATTTTTTATAATTTTTTGATAAGCATATAAAGTTTAGGATTCTAGTTAGGAAGTTATGGGAGTCGAAACACGATTGACAAAACTTGACTCGATACAAAAAAAATCGCAAAGTTTCCTCTAAATCTTCATTTTTCCACAATTACTTCTACGGAAAAAGCAGTTTCATTTGCTAGTTACATATCATATTTCAATAAAATTTCGTCTACGTGTTCTCTAATAAGTACTTTAGACGATTATGGTTTTGTTTTTTTGCGAAAGAGTTTTAGAGCAAAAAACAAATTTCTAAAAAATGACTAGTGAAATTGCGCGCGGGCTGGCCATTCCGCGGCTCTCACCTTCCTTTCTCGCCTTCCCGCGCGACGTTCGCTCGTCCTTGTCTCGCAAAACCGATCTCACATCGTCTTAATTATGTATGTAGTTAATGAATTAACTTTCTGTTATTATTTGTATCAACATTAGTTAGCGACTAGTAACGCCACCTATCTTGTGGAATGTGACACCTTCGTTAAACTGTCACCTGTCATTTGTGTGAATTATTAATAAAACTTCAGTCTGTTGCGAAATATCAATAAAATATTAATCTTATTTAACTAATTATGATTTAAATACGGTCCTTACGCAAGCCGCCCTTAGTTCTGCAGCGTATGCAGTCAAAAAAATCCGTCATCTTACAGACGTTGATACTTCTAGACTAGTCTATTTCAGCTACTTCCATAGTGTTATGTCTTATGGCATACTGCTGTGGGGGAACGCTGCAAATAGAGAGAAATAAACATAATGACAGTACCATACCATGTCAATATATTTGTGAAATCTTGTTGTTCACACATAGAATTATCAATCAGTTCCCTAAAAATAGCGATGTACCTACTTTACAATGGTGACCGAAAGGGTTTTGACATGGAGTCGAATTAAGGCAATGGTAGTAGGTACTTGATATCTTATACACGTAGAATTGACCAAAAAATAAGCTTTATACCATTACGAATTTGAGATTTATTATCTCGCTCAAGTACTTTCGATAGAGTTTCAAATGGTCTGACAGGGCAAAGCCTCTATGCAAAGTGTGTGGTGTGTTTAGAAAACACCTTTTGGTAGTACAGCTTTTATACTATGACGTAAGTTCATCTAAATTTTTTGAAAGATGAGGCGTCTGGCAGGCCTAATTTATCATTTATCAAAGCCACCTTGGAAATCGCGGAAGTACTCGATTTCTAATTCTATCCCGATAAAATATAAAAAATAGACCTCCAAACCTACTTTAACGAATTTTTGGTCCTAATTCAGCAACTTTGCAATTCGATAACTGCCAAAGCCACTAAAACTTCATAATCGGTGATCGTTCCTACCTGTGTATGGAGCATACGCAAACAAACTCTAAACCTTTATAAAATGACGAACGTGTTTTTAACCAAAATAAAATTAAAAACTTTATTTCCGTAAATACAATAATTGTACATTTAGAAAAGGTCAAATTATAAAACTAAACACTGACACGGAAATAAAGTGATATTTTTGATTTCTATAGCTTCGGTATTTAGACTAAAGTAAAGAAGCGATGAAGAAACCTTTTGCCCGTAAATTGTTATTTTTCGAGTGGCCAAGCTTTTTTTTCCTCTAGATAATCTGATATTTTTTATTTTATAATTATTTGTATTGCAAAATCTGCAAAATAATTTTTTTTTTTCAGTTTTCCTTTAAATTATTTTTTCTTAAATTCTGTTATCTGTTACAGGAAACGGAAGCACGCGTAGAAGCTTTACTGATCGGAGACAGGTCCTAGGAGAACCCCAATCGTTTCGCAGAGATCATCATCTCAGCTGCTGAACGGTCACTCCTGGAAATAGACCTCCCCTATCAATTATTTATTCATAACCATAACCCAGCCTACATATTGACGGCTACATATATAATCTACTCTTTATCAATTTATAACCTTTGTCTAGTCTTGGATACTTTCGATTAAATCCAATATAGTAAATACATGTGTTTTAATTGTCTGGGTGGGCCTCGGCTATAATGAACATACCTAGCGTGGCGAATGGATAGCCTAGTAGAGGATATTAATACTGCACGACTGATAATGTGATATAATAGATAATCTGATAATGTGGCAGGGAGGTAATCAATCGGGGACAGATATAGGTAGGCTACTTGAAAAGCGCATGCGAAGCCGCGGGCAGAGGCTAGTAGTAAATACATGTGTTTTAATTGTCTGGGTGGGCCTCGGCTATAATGAACATACCTAGCGTGGCGAATGGATAGCCTAGTAGAGGATATTAATACTGCACGACTGATATAATGATTTTCGCCAAATGATGGCAATGGACAGTAGATAACAACCTTACTTATAAAGTTATAATATTGGAGACCAGACGAGTAATCTCCTCATTTAGGCTTCAGTTTGATAAGAAAACAAAATCAACAAAAACTATAAAATAGGTACTTTATACATATCAATCCCTGTTTGTGCATAAATTCATATCAATTTCAACAATAATATCAATATTCAGAAATAATATAACATTACAATACAACACAACCAAATTTAAAAACAAAAGTCAAAACGTAGTTTACCTATTCGCCGAAATCAGTGGTGACAATGAATATAATATCCAAAAATTTCTTGCAACTTGGAACTTTCAGTTCTGTTCGGTTTTTATGTACAGCAGTACGAGAATCGAATCCGCAACGTGTAACTCAGGTGAACCTTCACACAATAAGCCACAGAGGTAGTCAAGTGATAATGTGTCGAACCCATCCTAGCATGGAAAACCTAGGCAAGCCTGTCAACGCTTAAACTATGAACGAAATAATTTTATTCAGTTCATGCTTCGAAAAAATGGTGTCAATTCAGATGTCCTCAAAACCAACCTACAACAATTTGACAACACTACCCTCGAATACTCAAACGTAACTTAGACTTAGAGTCCAGCCTACACCACACACCCGCGATTTTGAAGCCGTAGGTCCCCCGCCGTAATATACCTACTGTCTCCGGCTTCCGCCCGCCCCACGCAAAATCGATTGCAAAACGCAAGACGCTGCTTCAAAATCGCACTTTTTGACAGTTTTCAATGAAAATATTTAAAAAATTCGTGACTTGAGCGATGGCAAGCGGAACGTAGTCATAGGATCTTTGTGGCAAGCACGTCTCAATCTCAAGTCACGTTCAACTTCTTGTCTGATAAGCAGTGATCGGAAATTCGGGCGCTTATTTACCTAAAGTTGGTGAGACGACATTACATGGAGCGGTTGAAACCACCACTTTCTCGGGAATATTAGTTAAAAATAGGCTTAGCAAATTGGCATAGTACTATCGTGCGCGAGTGTACCCATGCGCGAACACACCCCTTCCACTTCCAGCGTTCTTTTTACGTGACGCGACCTATACCAGAAGTACCAGTTAGAGACTTCGTAATTTAACGAATACCTAAGAATAGTAGGTACAAACCTACATTTCAGATGGATCTCTCCGCATGCTTCGGTTAAAGTGGGTAATGGTAAATTTTTCGACTTTTCAAAATATTTCAAAAAGTATGAAACCTACAGAAATTTAAAAAAACTGATTTGAAATGTCCTAACCGATACCTTTCATTTGATACCCCATATGACTCTGTAGGTATCTTTTAAAATTTCGGCATCACAATTTGTATGGAAAATACCTATTCATTTTAATTTTTCATTTATTTTCATTTATCTTTCTTAAATCTGTACAGGTGCACGAAATGTATTATTAGATATGGGTCCCAGATAATGCCTGCGTGGTAAATTCAAAGAAATAAACATAATGACAGTAGTTTATATATACCTAATATCATTGATGACAGTACCATACCTACCATGTCAATATATTTGTGAAATCTTGTTGTTCACACATATATAGAATTATCAATCAGTTCCCTAAAAATAGCGATGTAGGGTAGAGTGGTAGCCATTGAACCACCAAAAGTTTGAAGGACTGTAGAATCAAATCGGAAGCAACCCTGACATATTATTTTTGCACAAAACCTACGTTAATTCAGTAGCTTCACTTTTGCATTGTCACTATAGCTGTTTATTTGATGACTATGTTACTATTGGACTTACAAAAAAAAATTAAATTGGTTCACTGTGTACCAGCAGTGGTACGCATTGAACATGGGGGGTGGTACTCGATTAACCTAGTGGTACCTGATGAACCACTGTATGGTTTATACCTCAGGTATGTTTTTACAAGTGGAAATAAAAATATAATTTTTAGTAATCATTTTAATTGCACTTCTTAGAACTACATCATATCTTTAAATTAAATATTTTGTATATTTTGAGATAGCTGATAAGCGACAGCTGATAAGTTTCATTTTTGTAGTGTTCACCAAAATGACACTTCCTATTTTTAATGATATCTTAGTGAGTTGGTAAGGTAAATCAACCTTAATTTCTATGATAAAGAATGCCTTGCACATATTATCTAACATAAGTTTTTATTTAGAAAAACAGAGATCAAAATTTTCATCAAAAACGAGTCAACCAAGAATATAGTAGCTCTAATAATGCCTTATTATTAGGCTAATATTATTCCAAATAATCATAACTTTACCTGTACCTAAGGTACTTAAGCAAATTAACCTTTAGGTTATCTACAAAAAAGAATAACATGCAAATAGTCTTACAAAATCAACAAAAAGTTATCAAGAAAACAGTCTTTATAATGGCAACTCTGCCTTATTATTAGGCTAATATTAATCAAAATAATAGGAACTATACCTGTAAGGCGGTTAACAAATTAACCTTTAGGTATTCTACAAAAACAAATAATTTGTAAATACAAAATCAACAAAAAATTATCAATAAAAGTCTTTATATTGGCAGCTGTAATTCTGCTCTATTATTAGGGTAATATTAATCAAATAATAATAACTATACCTACCTGTAAGGTAGTTAGGCAAATTAACCTTTAGGTATTCTACAAAAAAGAATAACTTGCAAATGCAAAAGTCTTACAAAATCAACAAAAACTTATCAATAACAGTCTATTTTCTAATTCTGCCTTCTCTCATCAATGTCACAATTATCACTAAAAGACGAATCAACAAGAGTGTAAAAGACAAAAACCTATCCATCTCAAAACATTATGATGTCTAATTTAGAAATCTACATTAGGTAGTAAGAATTATAAATATTAGGTAGGTAATCTCTTATAATTTTTTAGACAACTCTTGCACACATTTGAAACTTGGCATAAGTTCATAATATCTTAAATTTAATTGCGACATATCAACTGGAAGTTTGTAGGTAGCTTGCTGGCGAGAAGTCTCCACGATGTATTCACAGAGGCCGGCTTCCTGCTCATCATTAAAAACTTTTGTAGCATCGTATTGTGGTTCAAGGGGTATTAAAGGATTATTCATATAATTTTTTACATATCTTCTGAGTGTTGGATATGGGAGCTTTAACTCTTTAGCAGCCTTACGGATGCTAACTCCTTTCAAATGGAGTTCAATGCCTTTCCTTATTTCTTCAGGAGTATGGGCACCCTTTTTTCTTTTATCTCTGCTTGCTACTTTATTTCTTCCCATTCTAAAATAGTTCAAAAATAAGAAATTTGCTGTAAATAGTTACTTTATAAAGATCTGGGTAGGTGTACGCTATGAACCACACTATGGTACCCAGTGAGCCATGGTTCATAGGATACTCCTCGACAATGG
Organism: Eupithecia subumbrata; assembly: GCA_949316285.1. NCBI lineage: Eukaryota > Metazoa > Arthropoda > Insecta > Lepidoptera > Geometridae > Eupithecia > Eupithecia subumbrata. Next base: position 7,747,749 of record OX438640.1, on the reverse strand, counting down.
TTTACTGGGTACCAGGTACCACCCCACCCTTTATAAATTTAAAGTGAAACTACAACCAGTAGAAGAAGATTTTGAATGCAAATTTATATCTCAAATATGCTCAAAAACATTCTACCTTTATTAAAAGAACTCATATTAAAATGGGACTTGTAAAAAAAGAGTAATGAAAAAAGTAAACTTACTTGTTTTTCGCCGTTTTCGATGTTCGCAGTTGATAAACGCTCTTCCCTCGTGCACTCGCGGCGACAGATCACCAGTGAATGCGTACAATACAAGGTAGCGGCGCGGGAAGGCGGTTCGAACAGCATAAATTGCACGAACTGGGAACGTCGCGTTCGGTTGCTATGAGAGTGGTTCTTAGCGTACCACTGGTTCATAGGCTACCACTCTACCCTACCTACTTTACAATGGTGACCGAAAGGGTTTTGACATGGAGTCGAATTAAGTGGTTGCGATTTGAAAAGGAAAATCCAAATACAATACTTTTCAAACTGAACTTCAATGATGTTCCAAGAAGGGCAACTGCCAATGCGCACAAGAGCATCTATTGATGTTCAAAGTTGCTTTACCTACTGGGCAATTACCAGTTTCTAATGCGAAGTTGAAGGATCTGCAGGAGATGGTTACTGGGTTGATTACGGTCACATACTCTGAGTTAAATCGTCCAATAGGGTTAATGATGAAGATTTTGCCCTAGCTGCGCCCAGGACTTCCTATCGATAGTAATCGATTCCTATCGATAATAATCGATAATCGATAATGTTAGTTATTCCTATCGATGAATAACTAACATTTTGTGTAGGTATTATTGATCTTTTCCCGGTACTTTCTTGACAGAGTAGTAGGTATGTTGAACGAAACGCGTAAGCGCCACCAAATTCCCGACGCTTACGTCGTTTTTGAGGTTTTGGTCGCGAGAAAACTATACGTAGGTACTCTATTAGCGATCTAGCGCTGCATGTTTTGATACTATGGTTAGACGACATTCTAATCTTGTAGCGCTGCAGCGAATACTTGTGTGCGGGGGCGAGGGGGCGAGCGCGCCCCGCGCAGGCATCCCCGCTGTCATTAAGTTGTGACACATTTTTTGTTTGGTTTAGCTACTCTAACTACTTACAACTCACTGGTTTAGGTATGTACTAAAAAAATTAGAATCCACAGCTTGATTATTTTTTCCTGTTTATTGGTGTCACTTTGATTAAGAAAATCGTGGCTCGCTCCGATCGCCGTAATTACTGGGATTTTGTGCTTTATGTTCAGTTATCTAGTACCCATAACACAAGCTCTGCTTAGCTTGGGGCTAGATAATGCTGTGTGAATTCCAGCATTATTTATTTATTTATAAAAAATTTCAAGGTTCGCTTTGCTCGCCGTTGATTCTATAGGTTATAGTAGGTATGTTGGCCTCGTATTTTGTTGATATTCGACAAACAAATAAATTGTTAATTAAGGATGTAAGCGAACTGCGAATCATATTTGTGTTGGACCAGCGTTTCACACCTTACCGAGAGACGTAATAAATTCATCAAACTACGATAGTTTTTATTATAAATTATTCTAAGCTCATTATTTAGCTTCTTTGTCTTGCTACGCATGCCTCACCAATTTCAAAAAAGGCTGCAACTCATTCCATTTGCAGATATAAATTTTCTAAGCATCGAAAAAATTTCCAAAATTTTCTGGGCTCGTTGTTATTTATGTTCTCATACTCTTCAGGACCAGTTTGTGACCACCCGAAAAAGTAATAAATATTTCGGTGGCTCGCTCCGCTCGCCGTTACATCTTTTTGTATTTTTAGTTAGGTATTTGAGTCTCGCCAGTCTCGCTCGTTTTGCAGGTTAGGCCTTGTTAGAAAGGCAGGTAGGTATATACCTACTGACTGAGAAGTAAGTAGGTACGATTACATTCTGCGTAAATCTATGTCATTTGCTCGCAGCTCGAAGAGGAATAGAGCGAGATAATCTGACAACCCTGTCAGGATCTGTCGGAATTATGGAGAAGAATGTTTAGATATAGATTTTTGTATAAAGAGCATGATAAGGGGCACGTTGATGTGTGAGACTCGCTGCGCCGCCGTGCTGGCGCTCGCGCTGTTGGTGGTGGCGGCGCGGGGCGAGGAGGCGGGAGCGGAGTCCGACGACGAGAGCGACTCGGCGCCCTTCACGGTGAGTGTCGTGCGTGTGGGGCACCCGGGGCCGCGCTCTGAGGGCGCGCGCTGATGCACCCGCGCCGCTGTTGCAGGTGGCGGTGGAGCACGGCGCCGGCAGCGACTGGCGCTGCTCCGCGGCGCTGCTCTCGCTGCGCACTGCGCTGACGTCGGCGCGGTGCGCGCGCGGCCCGCCCTCGCCTGCGCCCGACGTGTGGGCGCACGCCACGCAGCCGGGCGTGGTGCCGGCGGCCACGCGTGTGCTGCGCATCGCGCTGGACGCGGCGGCGGCGGGGTCGGGGTGGGGCGCCGCGGAGACGGCGCACGACGTGGCGCTGCTGGAGCTCGCCGAGGCGCTGGGCGGCGCGCGGCCGATCCTGCTGGCGGCCGGGCGCGCGGACTGCGTGCCGCCGCGGCAGTGCTACGCGGTGCGCGCGCTCAGCGCGAGCCGGCTGCGCATCGTGGAGCTGGAGCTGCGCGCGCCGGCCGCGTGCTGGCCCGCCGCCGCCGCCGTGCACCCGGCCGACGAGCGCGCCATGTGCCTCGCGGGGCCCGCGCTGTGCCGCTCGGAGCGCGGCGCGGGCGTGGTGTGCGGCGGCAAGCTGTGCGGCGTGCTGAGCGCGTCGCTAGAGGGCGCGGGCGACGCGCCGCCAGGCTGCGGCGCGCCGCACGCGGCCGGCAGCGCGCCCCGCTGGCGGCGCTTCCTACACTGCGCGCACACGCGCGGCGCCTGCGGCCGGTGGGTACTCTCAGTCCGCGTGCTGTAGGTGCTCGCCTGGTGCTGGTAGTGACGCGCTCTCTGTGCAGGGACGGCGAGTGCGCACGGCTCTGCACGGAGCGCTGGCTGGAGGACGAGGCGCGCGCGGAGCCCCCGCCGCACCCGCTGTTCTCGGCGCCCGAGGAGGAGCCCGCGCCCGCCGAGATCGCAACTCCCACACGTACCGGTTCTGCTTATCTTTTGTATTTAGTGAATACTTGCATATGCAAAAAAAAGCACTATGATTGCATATGCAATTAATTTTATAAGCGAATTAATTTTTTTTTGCATATGCTTTTTTGCATATGTGTTTTTGTATAATATTTTCGGATAATTTATTCTCATTCTCGCCCGTAGCACATCTCCGCCGCGGAACATGAGTAGCGAGACCGCTGGATGAATTAATAAAGAGCACACGACACTTTCCAAAATAAAATTCAAGATCACACCGATGACGATCACAAGTCACAAAGGCACTTATATTTCTTACAATGAGGATCCGTAACGTTTTTAGATGAGAATGCAGATTTAGATTTATAGAGATAAGAAATTCATAACATATCAGTGTAAAATTTTTGTCCTACAACAAAAATTGACGAAGGTATGACCAATTTCCTAGCGAAGTTCACTGAGTGACCGCCGCGGTCGCTGTGACGTCACTCCTTCGGTAGCCGCCAGTTAGCCATAGCCGTTTGTTTGGTTATTTGTGACTTTGAAACAAATTAAGTGTCCGATTTGTGTCTAATTCACCTTTTTAACCGTCGAATCGTGAAGTACCTAAGAGTGCCGACTGCGCTCCGCTCTGTTCGCTCGGCCTCGTCAGTGAGACGTCACTGACTTACGGGTGCGTGTGACGACACGCACCCGCTTATTTGATTTTACCAGCAGTAACGGCGTAATGTATAGGTATTACTTAATATCTTCGTAAGTAATGGTTCGATTTGGATAATTCAAAAAGATATCATTGTTATGTCTAGTTCTATTGAAATTGCTATAACTTTACTGATCCTAATTCATGTACGTACATTATCACTATAGATTTTTTATATATAGGTACACTACATTTTCCGTAGAGAATGGCCCTTTTGTTGGTTCAGTCAGAGGTTTTGGGTCAAGCATTTGGAACCTAATTTAATACATTAATTTTGTTCTATATTTGGTAACGTAAATAAAAATCCGCTTATGACATTTTTATTTAATTTCATAAAATGTACAGATACACAATTATTATATATAAATAGGTGTTTCAAAAAAAAAAATCATTTCATTTCATTTCTTCGTCATCTGTCGACAGATTCATCAATTTTCCTGTCGATTCTTCGCTTTCTGTTTTCTTCTTTAATTTATTTAATTTTTCTGTAAAATCGACGTCCATGTTGTGAAAAATGTAGTTCTGCCTTTTATTTAGGTAGGTATGTCGATTTTGACAAATACACGCGGAACCGCGACATACATAGGTAAAGGCGGCCGGAGCGCGGAGGTGTGTTGGAGCAGATCGGCGGAACCGCGCGGGGAAAGAGATAGAATTTTAGTCAAATCTATGCGTTAGAACAGGCAGATTCGCTAATGTTCCGCTTCTCATACATGTCATACGGACAAGACATGGCGAAATTACTGCTACGGGCGTCTAAATGTGGAAGCTGCTTAGCTTAATTCTTCTATTGTTTTGTATTTCATTTTCTAGATCCAAAGCTTTTTGTTTCCCAAACATAAATAAATACAATAAAATAAAAAAATTCTAATACGTCCCGTTGACCTAGAATCACTCCGAGTCACCCTCGGTGCGCGAGTCCAACTTGTACTTGACTTTTTATTTATTATACTGACTATGTTTAAAAAAACCTGTTGACATGTCCGGGTTCTGGGCTGCAAAATCCGGGGTTTTCACGCGTCTTGTCTGGTAGGCAAATTTTAGAGATGGCAACCCTACCTATAAGTATGAACTATGATGGAAACTCCGCAACCGTCTTGCAAGTGCCCCTGTGCCCCCCCGCCCCCCCAAGTAAGCCCTTAATGTCAAGTAACCTAAACCGTAAGCAAATTATTATAGCCCTATCGGCGAAATAAAAAGGTGAAGGTGTTCCCCAATTAAAACAAATGGAATGAGATCTCTTTCTTTCATAAATGGATTTAGGAAAATGCGTAATTTCAGAGATGCACGCTACGCCTAGCCCCAGCACGCCGGTGCAGCCAGCGTCGCCGACGCGCACGCGCTCCGCCGGCACCTCGCCGCCGCCCAGCCGCGTCTCCGTCGCCGCGACGACGCCCGCCGAGTTGCCGGCTTCCTCTGGTCGTCACGCGCTGGAGTTCGACCCGAGTCGACAAGACTTCACAGTTAGTTTATTTACAATTTAATAAAAGTAGCTTATAGGTAGGTACCTACCCTTATAAATATCTATGTTAGCTTATATCCGTTTCCGACGCGTATTACATTCCTGTAGGCCTCACGTGACGGCTAGTGACTCGCAGTACAGTCCCATTGAGGCTCCCCAATGACACTCGCCGCGAGGCTCCCAGAGAGGCTCCCAGTGTGGCTCCCAGGGAACCCAGTAAGGCTCGCAGTGAGGTTCCCAGGGCACCCAGTAAGGCTCGCAGTGAGGTTCCCAGGGCACCCAGTAAGGGTTCGTGGGTTAGGCCCCCGGTGTGTGACGCCCCCGTGGTGGAGGCACCTGATTTCGTTTTAGTGCGATTAAAATTATTAGTTGAATATTTTTATCCAAAGTACAGTCAGATAGAAAAGTGTATTCTAAATTATGGAAATGATTATATGTGTCTACATGAAGTGATTCAAAGTCTTAGTTTTTAATATAAATCTTTATTAATAATTTTGGCGAAACAACAATTTGCTTGTCTAATAATAACACAAGTCAAGTTACAATTAGAAAATAATATTAATGATATACCTATTATGTACTTGCTTAATATAATTTTGAATACTAAATAAATGATATGGGTATACTTAAACATTTACAACATTGCTAACAAAATAATTAAACATTAAAATACCCTGTATTTTAATATAAATCTTTATTAATAATGTTGGCGAAACAACAATTTGCTTGTCTAATAATAACACAAGTCAAGTTACAATTAGAAAATGATATTAATGATATACCTATTATGTACTTGCTTAATATAATTTTGAATACTAAATAAATGATAAGGGTATACTTAAACATTTACAACATTGCTAACAAAATAATTAAACATTAAAATACAGGGTGGAAGTTTGTAATGCCACCTGGAGGGAAAGTAGTCTTAATTCCGGAGATAGAACATTTTACTCAAAAAAACATTCCTTTATTTATGAAAAGAAAGAAACTGCATTCAAAGATTTTCGAAAATTCTCTTACTACACCCGGGAATCGAACAGACTAAAATTGGTAAAAATTACACCCTGTAGGTACTTTTATTGCATCTATCGTTAGGGTCAATTATAATGACGAAATTTCTCTATTGGACGTCCAGCGGCAAGATGGGCAGACGATATTTCTAACACCGCAGGGCGAACCTGGATGAGATTGGCGCAGGACCGTGTGCAGTGGCACAAAAGTTTGGAGACCTATACCCAGCAGTGGGTGAAGTCGGGTTGCGGATGATGATGATTGAAGTAATTTAACGACAATCGACAATCGGCGATAATTTACCCTAGTGATCGATGCACTATAAGTACAGGGTGTAATTTTTACAGATTTTAGTCGGTTCAATTCCTGGGTGTAGCAAGCGAATTTTCGAAAATCTTTGTATGCAGTTTTCTTTCTGTTCAAAAATAAAGGACACATGTCCACACACTCGATTTTTTACTATTTCTGTGGAGATTATAAGCAAATCCGACATGTAATAACGTTCTTCCACCTAGTCTATTTGAAATTAATTTGTAATTATTTTGTGCTAAGCCCTGCGACGGACCTGGACTTGCCATTTTGAGATGACATGGCCGACTAAACTTTCCTATCAGTAACATTTTGCAACAATAACTTGACTTCTGCGAGAAAGGGGTAGAAATAGTGTCCACCGCTCTATTAGCATTGTCAATTAGTCCGTTTACCTGAACTCTATTGTTTTCAATTCGTTGCACGAAAGAGATAGATAAGAAAGCGATCTGGTTTTTGTCAAAAACCATTTTGGTCAGACGGCTCGTTTGAAAAGGTACAAAATAATATATTTTAAGAAAATAAACTGTAACAACAACCTTATAATAATATCAATTATTTGTTAGTTATAAAATACCTACATAATCAGATAATTACACCTATAACGCTTCATACTCATAATAATCATAAACATGAAATTTTACAGTGAAATTTAATTAGGTACTTATTTAGTTCTAAAACACTTTTTCGTCGACTGTATCTGGTACAAATGAATTTTATTCTAACGAAATCGGCTGTTATAATTTAATTGAAAATCGGGTGCCTCCACCACGGGGGCGTCACACACCGGGGGCCTAACCCACGAACCCCCCAGTAAGGCTCGCAGTGAGGTTCCCAGGGCACCCAGTAAGGCTCGCAGTGAGGCTCCCTGGGCACCCAGTAAGGCTCGCAGTGAGGTTCCCAGGGCACCCAGTAAGGCTCGCAGTGAGGCTCCCAGGGCACCCAGTAAGGCTCGCAGTGAGGCTCGCAGTGAGGCTCGCAATGAGGCTCGCAGTGACGCTCGCAGTCTCGACGTACTCATCGTATCCCATAAACCAGTTCCCATGGGATAGAATTAACCTTTAATCATTAAGTTTGCTTTGAGTACCTACAAGTAAAGAGGTCGTAATAACGACGGGCCGTTGTAGATGCGGTCCTCATCGGTACCCACACGCGTTGTCTTGAAGGCGGGCGAGTACGGCGGCGCTGCGGACTACCTGGGGGTCGCGGAGGAACCGCAAGCGCCGGCAGCAGCGTCCGCGCCCGCGCCCGCCGCTGCCAACGTCACGACGCCGGCGCCAGCGTCCACGCCCGAGCCCACGACGCTGGCGCGCGAGCAGCTCGCCGCGTCCCTGGAAGCGCAGATCTCCTCAAATATAAAAAAAAAAGTTTCTGCGGCCTCAGTGCTATCCCCGTTGCCAAGCCTTACCATCCCGCTATCAGCTCTTACGTTTCATATTTTGTAATGACACGTTCTCATTAAAAAAATACAAAATTAAGTATGTGTTTTTCTTTAAGGACGTAATTACGTTTTTGATGAGTTCGAATTTAGATATCTTAGCCAGCACACTAAAACAACGTGCCCACGCACAAACATTGAACCCGCTTCCGCTTGATTTTATGCACTAACTAATCTTGGTACTTGAAACTTGTATGGGATTGATGTAAATATTGTGCAATAGCATAGCAATACAATACAATACAATAACAATTTATTGCACACCAGGAAAATACAAAAATAAAAATACAGGAAAAGAGAGCTACAGAGTTGCACAATGGGCGGCCTTATCGCTATAAGCGATCTCTTCCAGACAACCTTGGGATGGATACGAAGCAGTTGTAGACGTAAAGACGGTGGCGTTTTACTTAAATCTATACTTATAATAAAACTGTAACAGGTCCAATTCTGTACATTGAAGATATTTGGAAAATTTTTTTTGGAGGACACTACTATCGATACTGAAGCCAAAACTGTAATTTTTTTCATTCATGTCTGTCTGTCTGTCTGTCTGTCTGTCTGTCTGTCTGTCTGTTTCTTAAACGCGCATCACGTCGAAACTACTGAAGGTATCGAAATGAAACTCGGCACGATTTTAGGTCATACTACGAGGAAGGACATAGGATACTTTTTATCCCGGATTTCAGTCAGGTTCCCCTGGGAGAGAGGATGAAAGTAAAATTCTTTAACCGCGCATCACGACGGAACAACTGAATGAATTCGAATGGAACTCGGTATAATTTGATTTTATACTACGAGGAAAGATACATTTTATCCCAGAATTTAGTAAGGTTCCCCTGGGAGAAGGGATGTAAGTAAAATTCCTTCACCGCGCATCACGCCGATACTACTGAATGAGTTGGACTGAATTGGTACGATTTGAGTTCAAGGAAGGACATGGGATACATTGTATCCTGCAATTCAGTAAGGTTCCCCTCGGAAAGAGGATGAAAATAAAATTCTTTAACCACGCATCACGACGGAACTACTTAATAAATTCGAATGCAACTCGGCATGATTTTAGTTCGTACTATGAGGAAAGATACATTTTATCCCGGAATTCAGTAAGGTTCCTCTGGCAGAGGGGATGATAGTCAAATTCCTTCACCGCGCATCACGCCGAAACTACATAGGTAATGAGTTGGAATGAAACTTGGCATATTTTGAGTTCATACTACAAGGAAGGACATGGAAATACATTTTATCCTGGAATTCAGTAAGGTTCCCCTGGGAGAGAGGAAAAAGTAGAATTCTTAAACCGCGGAACCCGAGGGGTCTACGCGTCGTCCGATATCATGCATTCTTTTTGTTAGAAACAGTGTTGCAAAATCGAATTTGACTAAATCAGTAGAAAGTCGAGTAGAAAATCAGTAGACTGGTGAAATAATCTGTAGATTGAAGAAAAAAAATTTTAGATAAAGGGTAGGTAAGTTCCTATCTAATTTTTCCAAGACGCACCCATTAGTTAGGTTCCTACAATACAATACAATACAAAATTTCCTACCTACTAAGGTGGTGCGTCTTGGAAAAATAAGTTAGGTTCCTACCTTACATGACATACGGTGGTTTAGCTGGTCCGGTTATCTGTACTACCGATGTTTGGTTGGAGTAAGTGGTCCAATTAAACTAACTGGACCACAGAAAAATATTTTTTACTGTGGTACACAGCCAACTGTACCTACCTAATAACGAAAAAAAAAATTGCGGTGGTCCAGTCAAATGGATCAGGAGCCCAATTCTGCAATACAATTGCTTCAGTATGACAGTGCAATCGTCGCAGAATCATCACGTAGAATCCTTAGATTATTAAAACTCCAGATAGTGCGTGCGAGATAAATTAATAGTTTCAAACTTGACGCGCGTCTTTCCATCTGCATTCATCATAATTTCTTTCATCTGAGGTGGAATACCAAAACGTGTCATTCTGTGTCGATACCCCTGTCATAGTGAAGCGATTAGTATAGCAGAATAGGGCCCCAGCTGAACGGAACCATGAGTAAGAATTGAAAAGAGTATGAAACTTCTTAACACTGACGCTGGCCGAGTCGTAGCTAAAAGTCGTGTAGATAAAGAATGGGATTGAAGATGACAACATGCTATCCCCCGTAGAACCTACACGATTTTTTTCACGGCGGCGTTTCATAATATGAGAGACTATGGTTAAATGTGAACTTAATTAGTCGGCCGGTAAGGCAATCGCGAACGAAGTCGCGGGTACAGCTAGTATACAATATATACATAATAATACATAATAATACATAATATACTTATAATAATACAATAAAATAATAAAAATACATACCAAGCAATATATGTATGTATACCTACAGTGTGTTTTATTTTAACTGGGACAGTACGGGGGCACCCATAACCACAGGACATACAGGTGCAGTTTCTTTGAAATATCAGCTCCTTTCTGGAGAAAAATATATTGATATTAATTTTTTTTGGTCGAGCGTGAGTAGCACCTTAAAATGAATCAAGTTGGAAAAAAAAAAATTTGATGCCAATCGACTCAGTTCTTTGTAAGGATTATTTTATTGTATCAAATGAAAAAAATTGAGCAGCGGAAGTTAGTAAAATTTGATAAAATGTATTCTCATACAACAAATAAATAAATAAATAATGCTGGACAATTCACACAGCATTATCTAGCCCCAAGCTAAGCGGAGCTTGTGTTATGGGTACTAGATAACTGATATACATAATACAATACAATACACTACATAGATAGATATTTTTTATTATACATAGAAAACACCCAGACCAATTGAACAAATTTCGGCAGATCGTGCACAAATTTGTTCCGAGGCGGGATTCGAACCCGCAACCTCCTGCGTCGCAAGCGGACCTTCGCTCGCTGCGCCACGGAGGTCGTCAAAACAAACAGGACAAAGCAAAATTCCTCCAACAAACATTTTATTAATTCTAATTGCACATTAAATAATTAATACTGTAGCGATTAAGAAGTTTAGGAACTCCTTTCTCTCACGAGTACCTAATTCAAAAACATTTCGTATTTCAGAACAATTTTGAATTTGGAACATGGTTCTTGCATCTGTCGGACTTTTATATCAGTCATTGCATCATGTGCGGGTTAAATACAGGACCCCACAGGTGCACGCGGTGCATGCCCACGCCTAGGGTATATATGTTCCTTGATGCCCACGGCTGGATCAACAGGGTCTTCTGTAAAAGAATAATTTGCTGCCAGTATATTTGTGGGGGTTAAATACAGGATCATCTTATATTTTGCCCTATCATGGCATAGTCAAATACGCAAAAAGTAGACTTAATTGAAGCATACCTCCTCAACCGACGAAGCCCAACTAAAGTAGGGACAAGATAATAGCAACATGTTGACCCGTAGATTTGCCCGTTGCTCTGACGAAGTGAAAGTTACCCTATTTAAAGCTTACTGTCAGAGCCTGTACACGGGTAATCTATGGGTTAGCTATACCAAAAAATCGTTGGAGGCCCTACGTGTCCAGTATAATAATACTTTTAGGATGCTGCTGAGACTCCCCCGTTTTTGTAGCGCCTCAGAGATGTTTGCTCAATATCAAACTGATGGTTTCCACGCCATCATTCGGAAGAAAACAGCATCTCTGATGAGCAGGACGAAGGCCAGTCACAACAGCATCCTAAAAACCGTGGCGGAACATTGTCTGTCTCCCATATGGAAACATTTTGCAAAATGTGTTGCTCCAGTCTGTAGATATGATGTCGGATTTTAAATTAAAATTAAATTAATTATTTTGAATTTTACCTAATATAATTTGAAATTGTAAGCTTATTTATCTAATCTTAATTTTTATTTTTATTTTTACTTATTGACTGTGTTATTTTGAATTTTATTTAATTATGTGTGTGTGTGTACTATGGATTATTTAATTATCTGAAATAAATAAAATACAATACAATAGGTGATAATAGGTCACATTTGACAGTTGTCAGTCTTATAGTATGAGATCCGGCTGCAGAATTAATGCACCCATAGAATAAGAGCTAAAAACCAAATTTTTACGCATATTTGTGATAAGGAGAATATATAATTATCAACAGGTTGCCTATCAAAATGTGTAGTATTTTTAATTAAATTATTTTAATTAAAAATTTTTGGAAAAAAAATCACCCACTTGGCACACACACTTCAGGTGGCAATCGCTATCCTCGTCTGATAGTACGAGAGCCTACGACCAAAACCATGTCTCATAGCAATACGGCAAAAACCCTATAAAATCGTTAGATTGTATGATTCTGAACCCGACTAGGTGTGTAGTAACGGTCGAAAGTGTAGCAACTTCGTACTATGACTGTTGCGCGCTAGCTCTCTTTCACTCTACCTTCAATATTTAGCATTACTTACTTACCTTACTGGGTCTTTAACAGCCGGCAACCCTTATTTGCGGCCAGATTTAAGTACAGCTGGACCGAAAGAGTAGAAATTAATTAAAATGAAACTAAACTAAACCTTTGCTCTAGCAACACGAAACCAATGTCAAATCTTTTCAAAATGTCACGCACATGTAAATAAACATTGGGTACCTACCTCAACGAAATTTGCATTATAATAACTGTTTTAGTGTGTATTATGGTGTTCAGTGTAAACCAACATGTAAACAAGATCCGTCAAGTGCGAGTGTAACTCGCGCGCCGAGGGTTTTGAACGTTTGTCAACAAATATGTACCAAAAGTACCGGTTAGAGACTTCGCAATTTAACGAATACCTAAGAATAGTAGGTACCAATACCAACCTACATTTCAGATGGATCTCTCTGCAAGCTTCGTTTAAATGGGTGGATGGTAAATTTTATACAACACTCGGTGAGGTAGCCCCCCTTTTGAAAATTATTCCCCCCCCCTTTTTGACCATTTTTCAAAAAGTGTTCTTTTTTAAACTTCTCTATAGGTATTTTCCCTGTAAAGTATAGATCCATGTCTATAAACGCTCCATACATTTTACATGGATCGCTCTGCAATCTTCGGAGATAGGGGGGGGGGGGGGGGAGAATGGGTATTTTTTCGACTTTTTTCGAAATATTTTTAAAAGTATGAAACCTAAAAAAAATTCAAAAACTATTTTGAAATGTACAAACTGATACCTTTCATTTGATACCCCATATGAAATCAAAAATCAAAATCAAAAACTCTTTATTTCCATAAATACAATAAATGTACACTTAGAAAAGGTCAAATTATAAAACTATACACTGACACGGAAATAAAGTGATATTTTTGATTTCTGTCGCTTCGGTATGTAGACCAAAGTAAAGAAGCGACGAAGAAACCTTTAGCCTGTTAGTTGTTATTCTTCGAGTTGGAGCAAAACCCGTTCCAAGCTTTTTTATCTTCTAATTATTCTGATATTTTATAGTAAGCCTTTTTGCACAGCAAGGTTTTGACAATTTGTTTGAATTTATTTACTGATAATTTTTGCAACTCACTAGGAGTTTTGTTGTAGAAGCGTATACATTGCCCTTTAAAAGATACATTAATTTTGTGTAGCCTAGTTGTGGGCACAGCGAGTTTATGTTTATTTCTGGTATTAAAGTTATGTTTATCACAATTTTTAGGGAACAGATTTTTATTTTTATGAGTGTACAACAAGTTTTCATAAATATATTGACATGGTACTGACCCTGTAGGTATCTTTTAAAATTTCGGCATCACAATTTGTATGGAAAATATTCATTTTCATTTTTCATTTCTTTTCATTTCTTTTTCTTTAAATCTGTACAGGCGCACGAAACGTATTATTATTTTAAATTTCAAGTTGATAGCTGCAGTAGTTGCTGAGTTATTATTAAGGAGGGAAAAAAAGGACAGACAAAGCGAGACCATAAGGGTTTCGAAACCGATCTTCGATCTTCGAAACCCTAAAAACTGGCTCGTAGAAAAGACTTTCTGTACCTACGACGAATTTTTAAATTCTGAATAATGTGCTAGTTAAATTTAAATAAATCTTATTATTTTTATATTATTTTATCATGATAAAACAATTAAGACGTGTAAGTTGACAAATTGTAAATAATATGTTTATCTGTTTATATGTATAATACATGCATAATATAGTAGAGAAACACTGATAATTTTAGAGGTTTTTAATGTGATGTCGTAAATAAACAAATTTTTTTGCATACATTGCAAACGCTGGCTAAACCCTACCAGATATATTAAAATAATGTACTAGGTCTACAAAAAAATCCTCCAATACGGCTATCTCTTAAGGATACCCACAATAACCATTTTATTAAAGGTTATTATTATTACTTTTTACGCGAAATAGTGGCTTATTTACGAAGCGATTTTAAGCAATACAGCATTAATCCTTATCCAATTAAGTACCTTAAATACAATGTGCATTTAATAAGGCCCTTTACAGCATGTACTAATTTAAATGAATATTTTCGAAGATATCACAGATTTAAAATGCAGGGACATAGCGGTTACAGCGGTACCGGCCGGGGAGCCGATTCTGTAGTAGATATATATATCAGCATTGCACCCGTGCGAAGCCGGTGCGGGTCGCTAGTAATATTATAAAGCCGAAAGTTTGTGAAATCTGAATTTTTGTTACCTAGGATCTCCAAAACTACTGAACAGATTAAGATGAAAATTAGCGAACGTTTAGAGCAAGGCCTAACTTAGATAATAGGCTACTTTTTATACCAAAAATACGGGTGCGAAGCCGCGTACAGAAGCTAGTATATCATATGGAAGCTGCTTAGCTTAATTCTTCTATTGTCTTGTATTTAATTTAGATCTAAAGCTTTTTGTTTCCCAAACATAAAGAAATAAAATAAATAAATAAATAAATAAATATGCGTCTTAGTACAAAGCGTACTGCAAACCAATATCGCAACAAATAGCGCGACACGAGACGCGATTCGGTGGAGGTTTTATTCCACCTTTGTGCACGCGGCGACGGCGGCGGGGCAGCGGCGGCGGCGGCAGTGATGTGGTGGCTGGTGGCGGCAACGGTCGCGGCGGCGGCGGCGGCGGCGGGCGACGAGGGGCGCGCGGTGGTGGGCGGCGCGGTGCGGCTGGGCGCGCTATTCGCGGTGCATGGCGCGCCGGAGGGCGCGGGCGCGGGCGCGCGCTGCGGCCGCGTGCGCGAGCACTACGGCATCCAGCGCGTGGAGGCGACGCTGCAGGCGCTGGACGACATCGCGCGCGACGCGCTGCTGCTGCCCGGCCTGCCGCTGGGCGCCGAGCTGCGCGACTCGTGCTGGGCGCCGCCCACCGCGCTGCGCCAGACCATCGAGCTGGTGCGCGACGCCATCGCGCCCGCGCCCGCGCCCCGCCCGGACCCCCTTGCATCCAGCTACACTAGCTGTGCCGAGGTATGTTCTAGTATCTTCACAAGTTCAGCTCCGCACCAGCACTCGTTACGTTACATCCCGTCTGTACACAGACACAGCGCCCGCGTCGCGCCGCCTCCCTCTAGCCATCAGTTAGTCGGTGCCGAGACTAACGAATACGTTCTAATACTTACTTACATAGTAAAAATAGTGTATTATGCAAGCGAGGGCCATAGATGAATCATTAGCAAGTGAAGGATTCTAACGACTGAATCACGACCGGAGTGATTCATGATGATTGAATCGCGAGCGTAGCGAGTGAGTCACGTCCTGAGCGACGCGAGTGATTCATGGCCCTCGATATAAATCCGTTTTATTCAAGTTGAATACTAGGTATACTTTTTATTTATCATGACTACAAGAAAAAGAACCAATAAAATATCGAGGAGTTATTTGCACGAGGCGTTCGTATGTCGAGTATTCTTTTTACAAGGAGTTTGTTTAGAGTATTTTTTGCACAATGAAATTGTATAGCATTGCTATGGTCGAATATATTGGTGTGTTCTAAATTCAACAAATAGGTACAACGGCGGGATATTTCCCATGATTTGAGCTTTCCAATTTCAGCAATGATAATGACTTTAATGATACGATGGATCATCACATGGTTATTATCAAATACTTCGAGTAACGTTTTGATACAGGAAGAACGCCTGCGTAGTGGCGCATGGCGGTGCGGCGTCTAATTATTCTGTGAAAGACAAAAGTTCTCTCCTTTTTAAATAGCTCGATTTTGTCTACCTATCTCTATATTTAAACCCGAATAAAGTTTTTAGTAAGTACTAAGTCGCTCAGTTTTGTTAAAAATACTTCGGAGTCAGGAAATAAAAAATGAAATTCAGAAGAGCGCAGAGCGCCCTTCGTCCCGGTTCCGGGCTGCGCCGCTAATTGCGGCGCTGACAGCTGAGACACTCGAGCCGCTCGAGTGTGTCCGCTCGCTCCACTGCTCGACTCGAGTAGTGCAACGTCAACCGGTCCATCTGCACCGGTCCTGTCCAAACCAACATTTATTCGCAGGAATGTAGGTACAAATACCTAATAATGCTATTTGCACGGAGCGCTGTTTGTCGAAAACCGTCGAAAACACTGCAACCTCACCCCCCCACTCACCCGCGTAATGTTGCTCGTCCGAAAACATTTCCCAATTTTTAGGGTAATTTTGTTGAATAGATCATCATCATATCTGCTTTTAAGCAGGGCTTGAATAACCGGAAAATACCGGTATGAAAAGGTTAACGGTATGACGTCATACCTTTATATTACGATATCCTTATATAACGGTACCGTTATGTTCCGATACCGAAAAATAGCGATAGCTTTATTTTTAGCAGTAGCGTAATTTTAAAATAAGAGTACCGAAATGAGAAATCTATAAATAGCTCTCGGCTCAGCTGCAGATTCTATTGAGACAGTTCCGTTCTAGTCGAGCGAGTGAGACCGGACAGTCGTGTGACTCGTGCGTTTCGAAGTTTTATTTCGTATAACCGTTTGCTTAGCTGAGCCAAGTTGCAATTATATTTAATAACTAGCGGCCCGACCCGGCTTCGCACGGATGGACATTTATTTTTAAACATTTTGGAATAAACGTAGAGTAAATGTAGGTATCTATTATTTCTGTGGCAGGACATTTACTTTTATCCGACTGCCTCGTTGGGCTAGTGGTCGCTTGTTCAACCGCTGAAAATGAGGTCCCGTGTTCAAATCCCGGGTCGGGCCAAGATTTGTATTATTGGGTCTTTTCTAGCAAGTTGGCGGTGTTAGACGGCTTAAGCCGTTGGTTTGGTCTATCGCTTGACCTCTCCCCGGCCGTGTCGGTCTGCCGTCCTATCGGATTATGAGAGTGAGGGCATAGAGAGTGCACCTATGTTTGCGCACACACTTGTGCACTGTAATATGTCCTGCGCATCTTGGTCGATGAGAATGGCCGCCGTGGTCGAAATATCTACATCCCTCACTGCGTTGCACGCACGGGGCCACAGCGCGCACTGGCCACGCCGGCGCGGCGGCGGCGGCGGGCTGCGTCTATTTACTACTAGTTTATGCCCGCGGCTTTGCACGCGTTGTTTCTATGGAAACGTTTAAAGGTGATTTTTATCCCATGTGAACTGATTTATGGGGGTATGTATTGCGATAATGGTATGAATACCGGTATACATACCGGCACCGGTACAAATACCGGTATACATATCGGTACTGGTATAAATACCGGAATACATACCGGTACCGGTATACATACCGCTATTTATACTGGTACCGGTATGTGTATCGGTATTTATACGGGTACCGGTATATATACCAGTATTAATACCGGTATGCTTTCCAGTTATAATACCGGTATTTATACCGGTATGTTTTATAAATACCGGTATTCTTATCGCAATACATACCGGTGTAAATACCGGTATACATACCGGTACCAGTATAAATAGCGGTATGTATACCGGTACCGGTATGTATACCGGTGCCGGTATGTATACCGTATGTTTTATAAGTACCGGTATTTACACCGGTATGTATTGCGGTAATAATACCGTTATTTATAAAACATACCGGCATAAATACCGGTATACATATCGGTACCGGTATAAATACCGGTACCGTTATGTATACCGGTATTTATATTAGTACCAGTATAAATACTGGTACCGGTATAAATATCGGTATACATACCGGTATTATTACCGCAATACATACCGGTATAAATACCGGTATTATTACTGAAAAACATATAAATATCGATATTGGTATACATACCGGTACCGGTATAAATACCGTTATACATACTGTTACCGGTATAAATACCAGTATACATACTGGTACCGATATAAATACCGGTATACATATCGGTACCGGTATAAATACCGGTATAAATATCGGTACCGGTATAAATACCGGTATACATAACGGTACCGGTATACATACCGCTATTTATACTGTTACCGGTATCATTACCAGTATACATACCGGTATTATTACCTACCGATTATATTATTATTATATTATTATATACCGGTATTTATACCGGTACCGGTATGTATACCGGTATTTATACCGGTACCGGTATGTATACCAGTATTTATACCGGTATGCTTTCCAGTTATAATACCGGTATTTATACCGGTATGTTTTATAAATACCGGTATTCTTATCGCAATACATACCAGTGTAAATACCGGTATACATACCGGTATTAATACCGCAATACATACCGGTATAAATACCGGTATACATACCGGTATACCGCTACAGAAATGTATACCAGTATTTATACCGGTAGGTTTCATAAATGCCAGTATTATTACCGCAATACATACCGGTGTAAATACCGGTACTTATAAAACATACGGTATACATACCGGCAACGGTATAAATACCGGTATACATACCGGTACCGGTATACATACCGCTATTTATACTGGTACCGGTATGTATACCGGTATTTATACGGGTACCGGTATGTATACCGGTATTTATATCGGTACCAGTATGTATACTGGTATTTATACCGGTAACAGTATGTATAACGGTATTTATACCGGTACCGGTATGTATACCGGTATGTATACCAATATCGATATTTATATGTTTTCCAGTAATAATACCGGTATTTATACCGGTATGTATTGCGGTAATAATACCGGTGTGTATACCGGTATTTATACCGGTACCAGTATTTATACTGGTATTTATATCGGTACCAGTATGTATACCGGTATTTATATCGCTACCGGTATGTATACGCTGTGGCTTGTAGCGGCACAATTCTGAGACAGGGACCTTTTTGGCCCCTTTTATTTTATTTTATTATTATTTTATTTTATTTTATTTTATTTTATTTTATTTTATTTTATTTTATTTTATTTTATTTTATTTTATTTTATTTTATTTTATTTTATTTTATTTTATTTTATTTTATTTTATTTTATTTTATTTTATTTTATTTTATTTTATTTTATTTTATTTTATTTTATTTTATTTTATTTTATTTTATTTTATTTTATTTTATTTTATTTTATTTTATTTTATTTTATTTTATTTTATTTTATTTTATTTTATTTTATTTTATTTTATTTTATTTTATTTTATTTTATTTTATTTTATTTTATTTTATTTTATTTTATTTTATTTTATTTTATTTTATTTTATTTTATTTTATTTTATTTTATTTTATTTTATTTTATTTTATTTTATTTTATTTTATTTTATTTTATTACTTTTAATATGTGTATTGGGTCAAATATACCGGTATAAAATAATGTTTTTCATGTGTGAAAAAAAATGTTTTTCTTATGTGACAATGCCTTGTCACAGTCAGGGACCAGACAGCTATAGATAGATAGATAGATATTTATACCGGTATGTTTTCCAGTAATCATATCGGTATGTTTACCGGTATTTATACTGGTACCGGTATGTATACCGGTATTTATACCGGTATGTATTGCGGTATTAATACCGGTATGTATACCGGTATTTACACCGGTATGTATTGCGATAATAATACCGGTATTTATAAAACATACCGGTATAAATACCGGTATTATAACTATATCGATATTTATATGTTTTCCAGTAATAATACCTGTATTTATACCGGTATGTATACCGGTATTTATACCGGTATAAAATAATGTTTTTCATGTGTGAAAAAAAATGTTTTTCTTGTGTGAAAATGCCTTGTCACAGTCAGGGACCAGACAGCTATAGATAGATAGATAAATATTTATACCGGTATGTTTTCCAGTAATCATATCGGTATGTTTACCGGTATTTATACCGGTACCGGTATGTATACCGGTATTTATACCGGTACCAGTATGTATACCGGTATTTATACCAGTACCGATACTTACAAAACATACGGTATACATACCGGCACCGGTATACATACCGGTACCGGTATACATACCGCTATTTATACTGGTACTGGTATGTATACCGGTATTTATACGGGTACCGGTAAGTATACCGGTATTTATACCGGTATGTATTGCGGTAATAATACCGGTATGTATACCGGTATTTATACAGGTACCGGTATGTATACCGGTATGTATACCGGTATTTATACCGGTACCAGTATTTTTACTGGTATTTATATCGGTACCAGTATGTATACCGGTATTTATACCGCTACCGGTATGTATACCGGTATTTATACCGGTACCAGTATGTAGCCGGTATAAAATAATGTTTTTCATGTGTGAAAAAAAATGGTTTTCTTGTGTGAAAATGCCTTGTCACAGTCAGGGACCAGACAGCTATAGATAGATAGATAGATATTTATACCGGTATGTTTTCCAGTAATCATATCGGTTTGTTTACCGGTATTTATACCGGTACCGGTATGTATACCGGTATTTATACCGGTATCGCTATGTATGTTTTCCAGTAATAATACCGGTTTGTATACCGGTATTTATACCGGTACCAATATGTATACCGGTATTTATACCAGTACCGGTATGTATACCGGTATTTATACCGGTCGGTATGTATTGCGGTAATAATACCGGTATTTATACCGGTACAGAAATGTATACCAGTATTTATACCGGTAGGTTTCATAAATAACAGTATTATTACCGCAATACATACCGGTGTAAATACCTTTACTTATAAAACATACGGTATACATACCGGCAACGGTATAAATACCGGTACACATACCGGTACCGGTATACATACAGCTATTTATACTGGTACCGGTATGTATACCGGTATTTATACGGGTACCGGTATGTATACCGGTATTTATATCGGTACCAGTATGTTTACTGGTACTTATACCGGTAACAGTATGTATACCGGTATTTATACCGGTACCGGTATGTATACCGATATCGATATTTATATGTTTTCCAGTAATAATACCGGTATTTATACCGGTATGTATTGCGGTAATTATACACGTATGTGTACCGGTATTTATACCGGTACCGGTATGTATACCGGTACCAGTATTTATATCGGTACCAGTATGTATACCGGTATTTATACCACTACCGGTATGTATACCGGTATTAATACCGGTACCAGTATGTATACCGGTATAAAATAATGTTTTTCATGTGTGAAAAAAAATGTTTTTCTTGTGTGAAAATGCCTTGTCACAGTCAGGGACCAGACAGCTATAGATAGATAGATAGATATTTATACCGGTATGTTTTCCAGTAATCATATCGGTATGTTTACCGGTATTTATACCAGTACCGGTATGTATACCGGTATTTATACCGGTATCGTTATGTATGTTTTCCAGTTATAATTACGGTATTTATACCGGTATGTATGGCGGTAATAATACCGGTTTGTATATCGGTATTTATACCGGTACCGGTATGTATACCGGTATTTTTACCGGTACCAGTATGGATACTGGTATTTATATCGGTACCAGTATGTATACCGGTATTTATACCGGTACCGTTATGTATACCGGTATAAAATAATGTTTTTCTTGTGTGAAAATGCCTTGTCACAGTCAGGGACCAAACAGTTATAAGAAAACCAGATGCCAGATATCTTGGCAATACAGGTCGTTGACCTTCATGAAATCAAAAAAAGGCACTGCTTAAAATTTTTGAAAATTATTATTAGTACGTATTAAATTAGAATAGAATAGAATAGAAAATCATTTATTGCCTTAATTTAGAAAATACACAAAACAAAAATATACGTACTACTTAATTAAAACTTATAAACTTAGACAAAAGGAGTAAATGCAGCATTTAGCTGTAATGCAAAAATGCAAATGCAAGGCACTTATAACGCTAATATTTGGCACTTAGTGTAGACAATCTAGTCTCCACGCTGAATGAAAAGAAACAATAAAAAGCATATTTTCGCAATCTCCCCATGCTTCCCTTTTACAAGGAAAGAAGCCGAATTGACGAATATAAGAACGACCGCAACGTCATAGCTGTGTATTAAGAAGTGTGTTAGAGTGAAACCTCGTTCGACAAGGCAAGTGGCATTCCTATCGAGCGAACTGTAAACAGAGCACTAGCGTCGTTTACTCACGCATTTTTCGGTACCGAAATGAATTACGTTACGGTACCAGAAAAATACAGGTAGCTACCGGTACCCTTAAAATAATGGTACCGTTATTTTATACCTGTACCAATACCGTTATTTTATACCGGTATAGGTCTACCTTTAAATCAAAACGGTACCGTAATTTTTTACCGGTAGCTTAACCCTATACCTATACCGCTTTCAAGCCCTGCTTTTAAGTTTCCGGTGCCTGTACTTAAACATATTATTATAGTTACATTATTACAAACAGTTGAACTTACGCCGTAAACTGTTAAAATCCTAACTCATAAACTGTCCCATCTTGACCAAACAAATAAGTTGGTTGGATAATGTAGGTAATGTAGATAACGTGGCTATTAAAAATCTATACTTATAATAAAACTGTAACAGGTCCAATTCTGTACATTGAAGATATTTTGAAAAAATTTTTTGGAGGTCTCTCTATTAACGATACTGAAGCCAAAACTGTAATTTTTTTATTCATGTTTGTCTGTCTGTCTTTCTGTCTGTCTGTTTGTTAAACGCGCATCACGCCGACACTACGGAAGGTATTGAAATGAAACTCGGAGTGTTTTTTGGTCATACTACGAGGAAGGACATAGGATACTTTTTATCCCGGAATTCAGTCAGGTTCCCCTGGGAGAGAGGATGAAAGTAAAATTTCTTCACCGCGCATGACGCCGAAACTGCTGAATGAATTGGAATAAAACCTTGCATGATTTGATTTCATACTACAAGGAAGGACATGGGATACATTTGATCCTGGAATTCAGTCAGGTTCCCCTGGGAGAGGGGATGAAAGTAAAATTCTTTAACTGCGCATCACGACGGAACTACTGAATGAATTCGAATAGAACTCGGCATAATTTGAGTTCATACTACGAGGAAAGATACATTTTATCCCGAAATTTAGTAAGGTTCCCCTGGGAGAAGGGATGAAAGTAAAATTCTTTCACCGTGCATCACGCCGAAACTGCTGAATGAGTTGGGACTGAATTAGTACGATTTGAGTTCATAATACAAGAAAGGACATGGGATACATTTTATGCCGGAATTCAGTAAGGTTCCCCTGGGAGAGAGGATGAAAGTAAAATTCTTTAACCGCGCATCACGACGGAACTTCTTGATGAATTCGAATGCCTAGATACATGTCACTTTATACCGATCTACTGATTTACCTACGACCCTTAAACATATTATTTGCGACTCTAATACCTACATTGCATTACGAGACCCATAAAACCCAAATTGGCAGTGCCCTTCTCCGGTGTACGGTATGCGGGAGCAAGTAACATAAGCTGTCGGCATTTTTACTGGCCAAGTCGATCTCCACCAGTAACTCCTCAACCCTCTGCTTAGAACAGACATATCCTAATTCAGGATTATAGATTATCGTAAATGTAATTCATGTAGGTACCTACTTGTGCTAACCGTGTAATGAATATAGATAGACTCAGTATAGTCTAGTATAGTATTATTATATCTGTGGTATAGTGAACAAACTCTTTTATTCCAACCAACCCACAATAGCCTAAAGACTTAGACATAAGTAATTATTAATATTAAATACAAAAGTGGTGACCCCGATGTAAGTTCATTTGGCAATTTGATGAAAATTTTTATTGTCTGGTGATAAGCATTCTTTTTTTTTTTCCTGGAAATTTCAAAATATTTGGACATAAACGGCTGTAACTTTTGAGTGTGTTGACTTAGAAGTTTTATTTATATATTGCAGCTCCAAGAGGTTACGTACTTGATACGTCCACGAGTTCCTGAGAAAAGAGGGTTGACAGACGGACAGCAGACAGACAAGAAAGACAGACGGACAACAAAGTGATCCTATAAGGGTTTCTATTTTTCCTTTTTAGGTACGGAGCTCTAAAAAATGAGAATTAAATGGAAACCAAAAGGTCATGCGCACTCTGATCTCATGCCCAAATTATCGGCAAGTGGAGCAAATCGCGAAAATGTTGGGGTTTCGTTAGATTTTTTCCTATGTTTTGCATACTAAACGCCCCCTCACTCTTGTCTAATATCAAACTATCTGTACCTTCCCGCCGTTCCTCTCGCAGAAACCACCTTAAACTGTACTCACCCCCTTGCTCTACTAACTATCGTAAATACTCTTATCTGCCCCGCACTATAAACTCTTTTAATAATAATTATTCACATGTTGACCTATACCATAATAAACAAAACATTTTTAAACATCTTATTAACACAAATTTCTTCATTCTTAAGCAGTAGGTAATATTTTTATTTGTTGTCAGTATGTACACAATATGTATTCTAATTTTAACTACACTATTTATATCTTATGTATTATAATATTTATAATATTAATGTTATTCTAGATTTATGTGACTCTCACAAAGTGCCTTTAACAAGTTTTGTTAATGAGCAGGCAAACCACTTTAAACTTAGTGTGCTCATTTAATTAATTTCTTGTACCAACCTTATTAAGTTGGTAAAATTTTTGTTTAAACATATTTACGTTTTATTAGTGAAAACTTTTAAGCTTTATTTATACCACCAATGTCTACTCATTTAAGTTTTACAAGCTGTTTGTTTTCCATCGAATATAAAATAAAATAAAATAAAATAAAATAAAATAAAATAAAATAAAATAAAATAAAATAAAATAAAATAAAATAAAATAAAATAAAATAAAATAAAATAAAATAAAATAAAATAAAATAAAATAAAATAAAATAAAATAAAATAAAATAAAATAAAATAAAATAAAATAAAATAAAATAAAATAAAATAAAATAAAATAAAATAAAATAAAATAAAATAAAATAAAATAAAATAAAATAAAATAAAATAAAATAAAATAAAATAAAATAAAATAAAATAAAATAAAATAATAAAATAAAATAAAATAAAATAAACTCAAACAAGCGTTGAGCGTAGAGCACAGGCCCTACGTGCATGTCTGTGGCAGGGCGTGACGGGGCGCGGCGGCGGCGGGGCCGGCGGGGGCCCGCTGCTCGGCGTGCTCGGCCCCGGCGCCAGCGCGGCCGCCGTGCAGGTGCAGAACCTGCTGCAACTCTTCTCGATACCGCAGGTGAGCCCCCCTCCCTCCTCCACCGGCTCCACCTCTCCTCTAGCGCTCCCCGAGCCCTGCCTGAGCGCTTCGTGCGGTGCAGGTGTCCTACTCCGCGACGTCGCGCGAGCTGTCGCAGCGCGCGCGCTTCTCGACGTTCTTCCGCGTGGTGCCGTCGGACCGGCACCAGGCGCGGCTGCTGGTGGCGCTGCTGCGCGCCCACAACTGGACCTACGTGCACGCGCTGCACACCGACGAGAGCTACGGGCAGGGCGGCATGCGCGCTTTCCGCGAGGAGGCGGCGCGGCGCGGCGTGTGCGTGGCGCGCGAGGAGGCGCTGCGCGCCGCGCCGGCGCCGCGCGCCGTGGACGCGGCGCTGCGGAGGCTGCTGGCGCCCGGCGCGCCGCGCGTCGCCGTTTGCTGGTGCGAGGGCCGCACGGCGCGCGCGCTGCTACTGGGCCTGGCGCGCCTCGCCCCGTCCGCCGCCGCGCCGCTGCGGCTCGTGGCCAGCGACGGCTGGGCGGACCGGCGCGACGTGGTGGCCGGCGTGGAGCGCGCGGCGGCCGCCTCGCTGACGCTGCGCATCCGCTCGCCGTACCTGCGCCGATTCGACGCGCACTACCTGGCGCTCGCGCCGCACAACAACACCAGGAACCCCTGGTTCAGGGTGAGCGCTGATCGCGAGGGTACGCTTGAAGTAGGTGGTAAATTGAAGCCGCAGTGATCCGTTCGTTTGCAGGAGTTCTGGGAACAAAAGTTCAACTGCTCCCTGTCGGAGACGAGCCCGCCGGCCGGCGCGCGCCGCTGCACAGGTGAGCCCCGCGCCAGCTCTCGTCCGCGTCCATGCCACGACTACTGTTACAGATTGTAACAAGTGTTCGGCAAACAGGGACGGAGTCGCTGTCGACCGACTACACGCAGGAGCCGAAGCTGGCGCTGGTGGTGCGCGGCGTGTACGCGCTGGCGCACGCGCTGCACGACATGCGCGGCGCGCTGTGCGGGCGGGCGGCGCGCGGGGAAGGTCTGTGCGCCGCCATGCTGCCGTTCAACGTGTCGCTGTACCAGCGCTACTTGGCGCGCGTGCGCTTCCGCGCGCCCGACGGCGGCCTCGTCGCCTTCGACGACAACGGCGACCCGCCGCCCGAGTGAGTGTCCCACAGCTGCCGTCGGGCGCGGCCGAAGCGCGAAGACGTGACGCGAGGCTCTGTGCGCGCAGGTTGAGCGAGTACGACGTGATGTCGTTCGACGGGCGGCGGTACGCGCGCGTGGGGCGCTGGCGGCGCGGCGCACTGCGGCTGCGCGGCGGCGATGCGGCGGCGGCGCGACGCGCGGCCGGCGTGCACGCGACGTGCGGTGAGGCGTGCGGCGCGGGGCAGTGGGCGCGCGCGGGGGAGGGCCGCGCGCGCTGCTGTTGGACGTGCGTGGCGTGCGCGCCGCTGGCCGTGGTGCGCGCGCCGCCGCTGGCCGGCTGCCGACTCTGCCCGCCCGGCCACCACCCCGATGTCACAAGGACCGGTACGCTCATGTCTAACTCTCGTCTTTCAGCCACGTCTTGTCTTACTTACGTTGGATACTAGGTACCTACATAGGTACAACACAGTTTGTCAAGATACTATTTATATTTATTTTATTTTTATTTTATATATGATCCATATCTATCCCTATTATTGTTTTACATAATTATTAGTTTGTTAGTTGTAACACTGCTGGATTGCTTTACAGTTTTTAAGGATACATTACATAATTAAAGCCATGCTACGACCTCCCGCGCCTCCAGCTCCGCTTGAACCCTCATCCAAAAATTTGATATAGGTATAGTTTTTGACTAATATAGGGGTGAGGATTTCGAATTTCATGACGGTGGGGTAGCATTGCGGTGAGCGAAGCCCGAAATTTGTTGGCGTGAGTCGGATTGCGGTGAGCAAAGCGAACTACAATACACACATGTCACACAGCAAGGTGGCCTGGAAGAAATCGCTTTAAGCAATAAGGCTGCCTATTGAACGTTTTTATTTCAATAAAATATAAATTATTTTATAAATTTTGTATAATAAAGTGTTCATCATTTATTCATTCATTAGCTACAAGAATTACTGGGACAAAAGTGGTCGCAGTGGTTTTGTAGAATAAGCCAATTCGTAATCTACACCTTAGAGCTAGTTGAAAGCGACTAAGACTAAGTACAGTACATTAATCCAGTTTTCAGTAAACAAGAAGTCCGTGTCACCTCTTTACTGTGTGCAATTGACAGCTCTGAATGGGTCACAGACTCTACACTGACATGAATACGTGAACCCGTAGCTACGATGCTACGATGGTCTACGAACTAACATTTTTTTGTAGTAAGGAGGGGCGTGCGCGTTGATATCTTTCGTATGCTACGTCGATCCCTCGTAGCATCGTAGAACGTGCTACGAAGGTCTACGACATTTTTTTGTATGTAAAGTGAATGGTAACTTCACTTACTCGTATTACTATGTTCAAGAGAAGAGATCTTAAAGAAGACCAGTCACCAATGTTCTGAATACTCCTTGGCAGCTTTGAATGTAGCCACGCCGCTAAGCCACCCGTAGCCATCGTAGCACTTGCTACGTTGATCTACGAAATTACATTTATGTGTAGGAAGAAGGTGCGTGCGCGTTGAAGTCTTTTGTATGCTACGGCGATCTCTCGTAGCATCGTAGCACGTGCTACGAACGTTTACGTAAAAGTAGGATTCTCGTTATTGCGAAGAAAGTAGGAGGGGTAGGGGAAAGTGAAATATATCACAAGAAAGAAAGCAAAATTACCTACACAGTGGTGAAATCCGCAACTCTCTACGACGTCTATTTCGAGAGATATTAGGAGTTTTGTGATTCCCTCCTAGAATCGTAGCACGTGCTACGAACGTCTACGTAAAAGTAGGTTTCTCGTTATTGGGAAGGAAGTGGGAGGGGTAGGGGAAAGTGAAATATATCACAAGAAAGAGAGTAAAATTACCTACACAGTGGTTAAATCCGCAACTCTCTACGACGTCTATTTCGAGAGATATTAGGAGTTTTGTGATTTTTTCGCGCAAGTTTCCATTCGCGCAAGTGTCCATTCGCTCAAGTGTCCACTCGCGCAAATGTCCTTCGCGCAAGTGTCCATTCGCGAAAGTGTCCATTCACGCAAATGTCCATTCGCGCAAGTGTCCTTCGAGCAAGTGTCCTTCGCGCAAGTGTCTTTCGCGCAAGTGTACCAGATCCGTTTTAATGAACACTTATTTTCTTATTAATTTTTTGAATATAAAACTTTCAATAACACTCTTGACTCGGATCTCCTCCGACAAGATCTCAATGCGTCCCATGAGTACTCTGTATCTAATATAGTAAACCAGACCGTTCTCAAATGCTCTTGCATCGGTAACATTCACTAGATCCGCTAGTATACTGTTGAATGTTTCTACAAAATTAACGATCAAGCTCTAGATACAACCAGTAGTGTCCAGGACCTAGGCATAACCATCGACTCTAAACTTCGTTTTATTTATTTATTTATTTATGTTTGGGAAACAAAAAGCTTTGGATCTAAAAAATTAAATACAAGACAATAGAAGAATTAAGCTAAGCAGCTTCCACATATAGAATGAGGATAAATTATCCGAAAATGTCATAGAAAAACACAAGTTACAAAAAAATAAAAAAAAATCAAGATTCTACAAATTAAAGATTAAAGAGCCATATCAACCGTTCAAAAGGGAAAAGTACAGCTACACCTTCGTAATATTTACTACATTTAATTATTAATGTACCTACTAGATACCTATAGTTAGTATTAGTAAAATTAATAAGTTTCATAAATACAATTATAACGTGTTAGGTATAAAAATAAGAATGATAAATTAATTATTTAAAAAAGAATATAGCAGTGCCTACCAGTAGATAGGTTTGTATTATAATATCAATGTTATTCTAGATTTATGTGACTCTCACAAAGTGCCTTTAACAAGTTTTGTTAACGAGCAGGCAAACCACTTTAAACTAAGTGTGCTCATTTAATTAATTTCTTGTACCAACCTTAGGTATTAAGTTGGTTAAATTTTTGTTTAAACATATTTAAGTTTTATAAGTGAAAACTGTTAAGCTTTATTTATACCACCAATGTCTACTCATTTAAGTTATACAAGCTGTTTGTTTTCCATCGAAAATAAAATAAAATATAATAAAATAAAAATACTTACCATTATGGTGGTCGTGTTGTGCCAAAGAAATTAGTGTTAATTATTTTTTTAAATGCAATTAGGTCTGGATGTAAAGAGATCGAAGTCAGCCGTGCTGTAAGTGCAATTAAAGAGCGTTTTAGGGAGAGTTTTAACGAGCACATCCTACTAACGCGAAAGTTATGAATGTAAGCGGGTTAACTACGAACCTAGTTAGTGTTGGAAGAACACCAACGTTCCCCAGTAGGTATATTCTATATTCTATGAAGTTTTGCATGAAAGTTTGTAGACAGTAGGTATCGGCTTCTTGTCGCAGCGTGCAGACAGTCTGCGCTGGAGTGGGGGTCGGAACGGCGGTGGGCGCGCGCGACGGCGGCGGGCGCTGGGGGCGCGGGGCTGGTGAGCGCGGCGCTGTGCGGCGTCGTGCTGGCGCGCCACCGGCGCACGCCCGTCGTCAAGTCGGCCTCGCGCGAGCTCTGCGCGCTGCTGCTGGCGGCCGCTGCGCTGTGCCACGCCGCCGCGCTCGCGTCGGCCGCGCGCCCGCAGCCCGCCGCCTGCTGGCTCGTGCGAGCCGCCGCGCCTGCGCTCGCCGCCGTCTACGCGGCCGTGCTGACGCGCACCGCGCGCGTCGCCCGCCTCGTGCACCACGCGCACCACCCCGCGGCGCGCCGCCGGCTGCTGTCCTCGCGTGCGCAGGTGCTGCTGTGGGCCGCTCTCAGCGCGCCGGGCGCGGCGGCGGGCGCGTGGAGCGCGTGGCGGTGGGCGCCGGGCCCGCGCGTGTTGCACCCGTCGCGCGCGCGCTCCGTGCTGGCGTGCGGCGGCGAGGAGGGCGCGGCGGCGCTGGTCCCGCTGGCGCCGGCGCTGGTGCTGCTGGCGGCGTGCGTGGCGCTGGCGGTGCGTACGCGGCGGCTGCCGGCCGGGTGGAACGAGACGCGCTGGGTGGGCGCGGCCACGTACGCGGCGTGTGTCGCGTGGCTGGCGTTCGTCCCGCTGTGGGGCGGCGCGGGCGCGGGCGGCGGCGGTCGCTCGGCGCTGCTATGCGGCTGCGCGTCGCTGTCGGCGGGCGCGGTGGTGCTGCTGGCGCTGGGCCCGCGCGCCTGGCTCGCCGTCGCGCGCCCGCACCGGAACACGCGCCACCACTTCCTCACCGCCACCGACATCCGCTGCCACCTCGGCAAGTACCGCCCGCACGCAGACGCCGCTGCCGCCGCCACCGCTCGCGACCAAGTTAAACGACACAACGCCAAACGTAAGTCTGCTACTGATGGCAGCAGAGTACCACTCACCTATCTGGTGTATGAATGAATTGTTTATTTAGAGAGCGTCTCGAGGGGCTGCCAGACGACGGCGGTGGCGGGGCGGGACTGCGGCGGCGCGGCGTGCGCGCGCGCCGGCGTGTGCGCGCGCGTGACACGCACACCGGCGCGTTCCCCCGCCCCCGCCCCCGCTCCCGCCGACGAGGAGCTCGCCGACGTGCTCATCGTGCTGATGCATCACCACCACGCTCTGCCCGACCCCTGCGGCCCCCAGGCGACCATTTGCAATCATTGACTAAGTGTCTATCGGCGGTGTGTATCGGCAAAGTGCACGTAGAATTTTTTTTAAACTATTGAATAAATGTTAACATATTTTAAATAGGTACTTACAATCCTTTATTTTCAAAGAAAATTACAATCAAGTAATAGAAACAAATAAGAAGTAGTATTTATTACAATTGAGCTAACTACAGACTGTTGCAAAAAATCTACAGGTAGCTCAACTGATCCATATGAATTCCTGTTCGAGCGCCTACTCTCTTCTAATAGCAAGCACACTCGCAGTATTTTTGCCTTTTGTTTGTTTAGGATATTCTGTGGTTTTATTTATGACGACATCACACCACTAACTTACGTGTTCGGGTAAACCGACCACGCAGCAGAAAGGCATTTAGCTGCGCTTGCAGTTGATTGCGTATTTGATCAAACTATAAGCTTAGGAAAAAATTACAAAACCAAATAGACTCAGTTTTGAGAGACCCATTTCTCGAATGATTTTGTTTTTAATTCGAGTGATTTTTTTTTTAATTCGAGTTTAAATTTAAATTTTAATTTATTTGGGAAACAAACGTGTGTTGATTAACGATTGAGAGTAGTGGATGAAACAAAAAGGAACTGCTCCGCCCGCCCCGCCCGCCCCGCCCGCCGCCGCTGCCGCCGCCGCCGCCGCCGCCCGCCCCGCCCGCCGCCGCCGCCGCCGCCCACGTCGACAAAAATAGCGCGAAGGAGGTCGCGTGAGGCGCGAGTGTCTGCGCGCGGACAGACCGCGACCGCGCCGCGCCGCGAGCGCACGCGCAGCATGCACGCGACCCCTGCGCCGGCGCCGCGCGCGCTGCTCATGCTGATGGCCTGCGCCGCAGCGGCATTCGCACAAGATATACAGATAGGTAACATTTTACGTTCTTTGTGTGTAGGCGCCTGCGTTCTGGAACCTCTACTCTTAGCACTAGAACAACAACAGTGTTCACTGATTCGTTTGAATAATATTTTTATTTATTTTTATATTTTAGGAAAACTACCAGCTTATCAAACCTTTTATTATGTCATTATTTATTTTTATTTAATATCAATGCCTAACCATTTGGAGCCTACTAAAACAATAGATTTAAAAAAATCAATATAAAGTTAAAGTTACCTTACAAAAATAACATTTTAAGCCAAACAAACCAACAACACTAAAACAAAAGACAAACCAACAGCATCTAACATTTTGTACCTAGATTAATCTGTAAAAAAAGAATTATTACTAATTTTAGTTGTAAAGCCATTTTTCTTCAGAGAGAATAAATCAACATTTTGGGCATAATCGTTAATGAACGTCATTTTAGGTTGATTTTAGGTACATTTCGAGTCTTCATAAACTTAAAAAGTTAGAAATTGGTTCCTACTAGGTATAAGTACTTTGTTTATTTTTTTTTTTTTGATGAAATAGGTACCTATCCAAAACGTTCTCTTAATGTATAGTCTCTAGACATTCCGATCCGAACCAACGCTGTGTCACACAATGTTCCCATATGTGCAGGCGTCGTGGAGGAGAGTTCCGAGCGCGCTCGGAGCGTGGCGGCGGCGGCGCGCGGCGCGCTGGAGGCGGCCGGCGAGCGCGCGCACGTCGCGCCGCAGCCGGGCGAGGAGGCGGCGCTGAGCGCGGCGCACCGCGTGTGCGCACTGGCGGCGGGCGGCGCGCACGCCGCGCTGCTGGGCGGCGGCGAACGCGCGCAGGCGCTGGCGCACGAGGCGGCGGCGCGCGCCGGCCTGCCTCTGCTGCTGCTGGACGAGGCGCCGCGTGCCGCCACCGCCGCCTGGGAGGCGCTGCAGCTGCAGCCGCACCGCACCGTGCTGGCGCGCGCCGCCGCCGACCTGTGCCGCGCCAAGGGCTGGGGGCGCGCCGTGCTGCTGCACGCGGGGCCCGCGGCGGAGGCGGCGCGCCTGGCGCCCGACGCGCGCCCGCTGGCCCTGCTGGCGCGCCAACTGCCGCCGCCCGGGGCGCCCCCCTCCGCGCTGCGCAGCCTCATGCTCGTGCTGAAGAAGCTCGGCGCGGACTCGTTCGTGGTGTGGTGCGAGGCGGAGTGCGCGCTGCGCGTGCTGGAGGCGGCGCAGCGCGCAGGGCTGGCGGGCGCTCGGCACTCGTTCGTGCTGCTGGCGCGAGACCTGCGGGCCGCCGAGCTGGAGCCCTACAGCCACGGCGGCGCCAACGTGACGGCGCTGCGGCTGTGCGACCCCGCGTCCGTGGAGGTGCGCGAGTTCATGGACGCGTGGCGCGCGGCGCACGAGCCGGCGGAGGAGGCGGCGCTGGACGCGCTGCAGCGCGAGCCGCCGTCAGCGCTGCTGCTGGCGCGCGACGCCACCGTGCTGGCCGCGCGGGCGCTGCGCCGCCTGCAGCTGCCGCCGCGCCGCGCCGGCGACTGCGCCTCGGGCCGCGGTGCCTTCCACGCCGACACCTTGCTCAACTACTTACGCTCCGTGAGTCCCCGACCTTGCGAAATGTTCAGGGCCCTCGGTTAGATATAGGTACATAACTAAAGTGCGTGTGATGGTCGCAGGAGGATTGGAACGAGGCGGGCACGAGCGGGCCGCTGACGTGGGAGGCGGACGGCAGCCGGCGCGACGTGCGGCTGGAGGTGAGTGCGGCGCGTGCGGCGCAGCAGCGGTACAGGGCGGGCAGTGACGTGCGTGTGCGCAGGTGGTGGAGGTGGCGCGCGGCGGGGTGCTGCAGCACGCCGGCGTGTGGGCGCTGCGCAGCGGCACGCTGTTCCAGCACGAGGGCGCGCCCGCGCCGGCGCCGCCGCTCGGCTCCATGACCAACCGCACCTTCAACATCCTCATCGCGAGGGTACGTACTCTCCTGCGGTAGGTAGGCGCCCCGAGGCTCCGCTGAACCGTGCCTTGCTTGCCTGTTCCAGAACAAGCCCTACGTGATGCGCAGCGAGTCCACGGGCCGCCTCTCGGGCAATAGCCGCTACGAGGGTGAGTGCGCCCCCGCCCCCTGCCGCCCCGCCCGCGTAACAATACTAATAGAAATTTATTTATTGCATAAAAACA
The DNA here is from genome assembly GCA_949316285.1 of Eupithecia subumbrata. NCBI lineage: Eukaryota > Metazoa > Arthropoda > Insecta > Lepidoptera > Geometridae > Eupithecia > Eupithecia subumbrata. Next base: position 7,713,511 of record OX438640.1, on the reverse strand, counting down.
CAGACAAAACAATCATTTTTCTAAATACATATAACCAATAGTTTTTTTTTTTTTTTATGAGCCCGTATGATAATATATAATATAATATAATATAATATAATATAATATAATATAATATAATATAATATAATATAATATAATATAACCAATAGTTAGGTACTTTAAATCTATATTTGCGTTGATTGACGACCTCCGTGGCGCAGCGGGTGAAGGTCCGCCTGCGACGCAGGAGGTTGTGGGTTCGATTCCCGCCTCGGAACAAGTTTGTGTACGATCTGCAGAAATTTGTTCCGTTGGTCTGGGTGTTTTCTATGTATAATAAAAAATTTCTATCTATGTAGTTTATTGTATTAAGTATATCAGTTATCTAGTACCCATAACACAAGCTCTGCTTAGCTTGGGGCTAGATAATGCTGTGTGAATTGTCCCGCATTATTTATTTTATTTATTGCTAGCCTTAGATATCTACGCTAGGCTTGTAAAGCCTGTGTTAGAGACATCTATGCCATCCCTCATTCATTACAGTGACACTGATTTGATACGAAAAAAGGTTTAGAAAATTTAGAATTCCTGTTTACTTACAGAGTTTTGTTATTATTAAATATATTTGAAATTACTATTATAATCATTACATTTCATTACAAATTATATTTTCTCTTTTTCAAGATAAGATTATTAATTTATACCGAACCATTTTGATAAACATGCAAAAAGAAGAAAAAAAGTTACCGCGCGCGCTAGTGTGTGTTTGTGTGCATGCGTGTTTAAGTGTGTATTTGTTAGTGCAAACGTTGAAGTTTTCTGAGGGCACCATTCTCTTATTAAGAGTATGGGCAAAAGATTGAACTTCGGTGTGTATAATTTGATGTTGATGTTTAATGAATGAGTAATGTGTATGATTGTATATTTTATAAACTAACTAGAGTCTATTGTAAGATTTTAAATAAATCTTCGGTTTCTTCGAAAGAGTGATTACGAAGAGTTTTTTCTAAAAATAACTTTAGTTGATACGAGCTCATGCTAAGTAGAGTATCGAGTGTAGAGAATTGAATGCGACGATCGGTTCGTTTCAGGTTTCTGCATCGAGCTGATCGAGAAGCTGGCGGGGATCCTGCAGTTCAACTACACGTTCATCGAGCAGGAGGACGGCGCGTACGGGCGCAAGCTGAGCGACGGCTCCTGGGACGGCATGCTGGGCCGCCTGCGCACCGACACGGTGAGCGTGCCCCCGCGCGCGCGCGCAGCGTCCCCCGCCACCCCTCGCTCACCGCCCCCTCCCTGGCTGCTTGCAGAGCGTGGAGTTCGCCATCACGGACCTGACGATCACGGCGGAGCGCGAGCAGGCGGTGGACTTCACGACGCCCTTCATGAACCTCGGCATCAGCATCCTGTTCCGCAAGCCGGAACCGCCCAAGCCGCAGCTGTTCGCCTTCCTGCTACCCTTCTCGAACGGGGTGAGTGTCGCAAGGACTCTGCTGTGCGCCCGCACCGCCCGCACCGTACTGTAGCGCGTGGTGTGTCCCATTCAGGTGTGGCTGTGCCTGGGGCTGGCGTACGTGGGCACGTCGCTGGTGCTGTACGTGGTGGGCCGGCTGTGCCACGAGGAGTGGCAGAACCCCTACCCCTGCATCGAGGAGCCCCCCTCGCTAGAGAACCAGTTCACGCTCGCCAACGCGCTGTGGTTCAACCTGGGCGCCGTGCTGCTGCAGGGCTCGGAGATAGCGCCGGTGTGAGTGCCCGCGCGTGCTGCCCGCGCGTGCTGCCCGCGCTGCCGCGTGCTGACCGCTTCCGCCGTGTTGCAGGGCGTACGGCACGCGCGCGGTGGCGAGTGCGTGGTGGGTGTTCGCGCTGGTGATCACGTCGTCGTACACGGCCAACCTGGCGACGCTGCTGGCCAAGAAGAGCCCCACGGACCTCATCCACGACGTCACCGAGCTGGCCGACAACCAGCTCGGCATCGACTACGGAGCCAAGGCCAACGGATCCACTTACACATTCTTCGAGGTACCTCCTATAAGTAGTAACATTTAGGTACTTCAAGAAAAATAATTAATAGTAATAAAAAAATAAGTAAAGTGACACATGAAGTCGATCCACATTCCACATGCACGACTGTGAATGATTTCATTCGAATTATTCGACTTCACAAATCATTCGAATCATTCCAATGACTAGGGCAAATTAGTAACTAATTTGGTTAGTAGTGGCGTCGAATATAGAATTGATTTCACGTCGACTCCCCGACTCGCCATTACTAACCAAATTAGTAACTAATATGATTAGTACCTAATGGCAACTGCTCGACTCGGGCAGTCGAATTCAATTCGTTATTCGACGCCTCGATCTATTCGTAGAGGCATTAGTAATTACTAATTAGTAGTTGTCATTCGACTTTGAAGATTAGTCGAATGAGTAAATGAGTAGTTGTAGATCATTCGACTAGCCAGATTATTCGCATTCGCGCATCTTAAATTCAACAGCAGTCGCAGAGCCCGCTGTATAGACGCATGTTCGAGCACATGAAGAAGCACAGGAAGGAGATGCCGACCAACAACGACATCGGCATCCAGAAGTGAGTATTATACTACCAACTAGCTGGACCCGCGACTTCGTTCGCGATTGCCTTGCCATACCTGTTGACTTATTAATCACATTTGACAATAGTTTGTCTCGTATTATGAAACGCTGAATAATAATACATTGAGTTGTGTGACCTTTGTCATCTATTTAGAAAACGGCCATCGCTTTGATAGAGCCTAAGAGCGTTGTATAAGTTACCGGCTACCGTAACTACAGGACATGGACCCTATTCTGCTAAACTAAACGCTTCACTATGACAGTAATATTGAATACCTGTTTTGGTGTTCTATCTAAGCTGAAACAAACTACAGATGGAGGGACGCTCGTCAAAAATGTCAACATCAACGAAGAAACCATTCTATGAATCTCTCCGCGCGATACTCGTAGCACCTTACGCACTATCAATCTCTCCGTGCGATACTCGTAGCACCTCACGCACTATCAATCTCTCCGCGCGATACTCGTAGCACCTTACGCACTATCAATCTCTCCGTGCGATACTCGTAGCACCTCACGCACTATCAATCTCTCCGCGCGATACTCGTAGCACCTCACGCACTATCAATCTCTCCGTGCGATACTCGTAGCACCTCACGCACTATCAATCTCTCCGCGCGATACTCGTAGCACCTTACGCACTATCAATCTCTCCGTGCGATACTCGTAGCACCTCACGCACTATCAATCTCTCCGCGCGATACTCGTAGCACCTCACGCACTATCAATCTCTCCGCGCGATACTCGTAGCACCTCACGCACTATCAATCTCTCCGTGCGATACTCGTAGCACCTCACGCACTATCAATCTCTCCGCGCGATACTCGTAGCACCTTACGCACTATCAATCTCTCCGTGCGATACTCGTAGCACCTCACGCACTATCAATCTCTCCGCGCGATACTCGTAGCACCTCACGCACTATCAATCTCTCCGCGCGATACTCGTAGCACCTCACGCACTATCAATCTCTCCGTGCGATACTCGTAGCACCTCACGCACTATCAATCTCTCCGCGCGATACTCGTAGCACCTCACGCACTATCAATCTCTCCGTGCGATACTCGTAGCACCTCACGCACTATCAATCTCTCCGCGCGATACTCGTAGCACCTCACGCACTATCAATCTCTCCGTGCGATACTCGTAGCACCTCACGCGACATGCACTAAGTATAATGGAGTTTCTTTATCTCTAAATATGTAGTAGGTACGTAACGATTCTGCGACCATAACATTATTTTATTTTATTTTATTTTTATTTTATTTTATTTATTTGGGAAACAAAAAGCTTATGTACAGGTAACAATAAATTCTTAAACTAGAACAAATGAAGCTAAAGACAGTTTCCACTTTCCACTTTAATTTTTATGATAGAATCAAAATCAAATGTATTTACTGCATTTGGCTGTGCAATGTCTTAACATTTACAATAACAACTAATACAATTCTAAAGAAAATAATACATAAAATTCCCAGACAAATGTAGAAATATTAATAATAATACACAGTAGTGTCAATGTTATTTAGGTACCTATGTACCTACAATTTATACGTCATAAATTCATTAAAGGAGTAATAGCATTTTTTGTGAATAGTTCAGTCACCTTCCTCCGAAACAAAGCACAAGGAAACTCTCTTACAGACTCCGGCAGTTCATTATAGTTGAAGGTGCTGAGCAGAATATACTTTTACGCATCAAAGTCGTTGAGGAGTTGCGAGCAACTCTATGTTTGTCTCGCCTATTGCGAACCACATAATACATAACCATAAATGTCATTCTGTGACGATACCACTGTCATAGTAGAGCGATTAGTTTAGCAGAATATGGCCCCAGCTGAACGGAACCATGAGTAAGAAGTGAAACGAGTATGACACTTGACACTGACACTGACCGAGTCGTAGCTAAAAGTCGTGTAGATAAAGAATGGGATTGAAGATGCAACATGCCGTAAACCCTACACGATTCATAAGTTACTATATATATTCATAAGTTAAATTAAAATTAAAAATTAATTAACTGTGGTTAAATGAACTTAATTAGTCGGCAGGTTTGGGAATCGCGAACGAAGTCGCGGGTACAGCTAGTCTTAAATAAAAGAAACACCATGAAATTTTACATTTGTTTAAAATTATTAAGGTATTATCCATCTGTTTCTTCATATTATGCATTGCAGGGTGCTGTCCAACACGTCCCTGTACGCATACCTGTCTGAGTCCACGTCCATAGAGTACGAGATGGAGCGCAACTGTCAGCTCACCAAGGCGAGTGCACACACACTCACTAACTCTGTTCTAACTCTCACACTCTACATACGAACCTGTCCGAGTCCACGTCCATAGAGTACGAGATGGAGCGCAACTGTCAGCTCACCAAGGCGAGTGCACACACACTCACTAACACTGTTCTAACTCTCACACTCTACATACGAACCTGTCCGAGTCCACGTCCATAGAGTACGAGATGGAGCGCAACTGTCAGCTCACCAAGGCGAGTGCACACACACTCACTAACACTGTTCTAACTCTCACACTCTACAAACGAACCTGTCCGAGTCCACGTCCATAGAGTACGAGATGGAGCGCAACTGTCAGCTCACCAAGGCGAGTGCACACACACTCACTAACACTGTTCTAACTCTCACACTCTACAAACGAACCTGTCCGAGTCCACGTCCATAGAGTACGAGATGGAGCGCAACTGTCAGCTCACCAAGGCGAGTGCACACACACTCACTAACACTGTTCTAACTCTCACACTCTACATACGAACCTGTCCGAGTCCACGTCCATAGAGTACGAGATGGAGCGCAACTGTCAGCTCACCAAGGCGAGTGCACACACACTCACTAACACTGTTCTAACTCTCACACTCTACAAACGAACCTGTCCGAGTCCACGTCCATAGAGTACGAGATGGAGCGCAACTGTCAGCTCACCAAGGCGAGTGCACACACACTCACTAACACTGTTCTAACTCTCACACTCTACAAACGAACCTGTCCGAGTCCACGTCCATAGAGTACGAGATGGAGCGCAACTGTCAGCTCACCAAGGCGAGTGCACACACACTCACTAACACTGTTCTAACTCTCACACTCTACATACGAACCTGTCCGAGTCCACGTCCATAGAGTACGAGATGGAGCTATTTATAAATGCATAATCCTATTAATATTACAAAGCTGGAAGTTTGTAAAATCTGTTTTTTTACCTAGGATCTCCAAAACCACTACTGAACAGATCAAGATGAAATTTGGCGTACGTTTAGTTTAGAGCGAAGCCTTAGAAAATAAGCTTCGATACCAAAAATACATAAATAGAAGATTGTTATTAATGGCGTGTTGATGCGTGTCCGCAGGTGGGGCCGCTGCTGGACAGCAAGGGCTACGGGATCGCGATGCGGAAGGGTAAGTAGGTCACGGTGGCGGTGGGACACCAAGCGCAGCAAGCTGCTCCTCATGTCAGTGTTGCTGATGCGAGCGTGTGCCTTGCAGACAGCCCCTACCGGCAGGCGCTGAACCTGGCGCTGCTGAACCTGCAAGAGGCGGGCGTGCTGCGCGACATGAAGAACAGCTGGTGGAACGAGCGGCACGGCGGCGGCGCCTGCAAGGTACGTGTCGGCGGCGAGGGTCGGAGCTGCGCGCTGCGAGCCTGACCGTCGCTCTCTCTGTCGCAGGCCACGGAGGAGTACACGAGCCAGGGGCTGGAGATGGCGAACTTCCGCGGGCTGTTCCTGGTTCTGTGCGTGGGCTGCGCGCTGGGGCTGCTGCTGTCGGCAGCGGACCTCGCGCTGGCCTCGCTGCGCCGCGCGCGCGCCGCCCGCGAACCGCTGTGTCGCCGCCTCGCCGCCGACCTGCGATACGTCTTCCTGTTCGAGCAATCCGTCAAGCCTCTGCACGTGAGTGTCGCCCGACCGCGGCCCGCGGCCCGCCACCGACGCGCTCACCCACGTCCAGTTCATGTTGCAGGACCCGCTGAGCTCCTCCTCGAGCGGCCGCTCCTCGGCGGAGGCGGAGGCGGAGGCGGAGGCGGCGGAGGAGGAGGAGCGCGGACGCTCTGGGTCGGCGCGGCGCGGCGCGTCGGGGCGGCGGCGCTCCTCGATGCACGCGGCCAGCCTGCGCCTGGCGCGGCACACGGCGCGGGACTCCGCCACGCCCGCGCCGCGCTCGCCCGCCGCCACTACGCCGACAAAGCGCTCGCTCAGGAGATAACTACCTACCAGCACGTGCATGTGTATCCTCTGAAGCAACGTACATATCTCGTAGCCGTACCCAACAGTACCTTTATTCAGGGAAATCATATGTTTATTTGTAGGAAATACGTACTGGCCTAATTCAAATAAGCCCTTGCTATTTTCCCTGCGAAGGGAATTTTCAAAAAATGAAATTATTCTCCGAATGCCGAATACTAACACTTCTTTTGTTATACGGGTCCATCCAACTATATGAAGATTTTATAGGACATCAATAAGATATCGAGTAACAAACATAGCTACATAAAACACAAACCTACCTACGTATGCAAATTGTAAACCCCCCCCTATTTTAAAGTCGGCTGAAAGTAGCATTTTAGGGATTTTGAAAATGTCCGAATTAAATAAATAAATAAATAAATGTATTCAGATTATGCGCCTATACTTGTCGTATGGTGCGCATTGTTGTGTACCCATAAATTGGTCATGAATCGAGTGTTTCCAGCTTATAACAAAAGCTGTTAGCTACCGTAAAATAAGCCATAACAACCTTCAGTTAGAAGGTTGTTATGGCTTATTTTACGGTAGCTAATTAGTACAAGCACACCGTAAAATAAGCCATAACAACCTTCAGTTAGAAGGTTGTTATGGCTTATTTTACGGTAGCTAATTAGTACAAGCACACCGTAAAATAAGCCATAACAACCTTCAGTTAGAAGGTTGTTATGGCTTATTTTACGGTGTGCTTGTACTAAATAGAAACTTATTAGTTAGGTATAATTGAGATAAGTATTAGAATAAAAATTTGCTTTTTCCTTTCATTTTTGGTAATACATTTTTTTGCAAAGATTGATCTTTATTAGCAACAAAATCCATTGGTTCAATAAGACAAGTTGTCTTTTTTTTTTTTTGAAAAATCTTTAGTGTCTATTTCCGTCAAAAGTAAAAGGTTTTAAAAAACTAAATATGCAGTTATTGTTTTGTTATAAATCGAGGGCATGACTCCTTTCATGACTTTTCTCTAATTTTCGTGGTTTGGAATTGGCCAACACCGCCCTTCTCAAAAAACCACTCTGTATAAGGTTAGTAGTTAACCCGCTTAGATCGTAATGAATTCGTTAAACTACGATAGTTTTTAAAGTAAATTGTTATATGACTTTAAAGTTTACTTTTACGTTGTAGTGTATGTACACTTGGTTAGTATTTTTTTTAATAAATAATGGATCACGCCAGAATAAAATGTAGTTATTGTTGTAGGCGAGTCACTTTGACCCACTCTGTATGTAATAGTGAAGTAATATTTAATTTATTTATAACTTATGTTTTTATTTATTACGTGTGGTATCGACAGCAACGATCAAGGTGTTCGCACTCCGTGTTCGCGCTCCGTTTTCGCGCTCCGTGTTCGCCCTGCGTGTTCGCACTCCGTGTTCGCGCTCCGTGTTCGCGCTCCGTGTCCGCCCTGTGTGTTCGCGCTCGAGGTGTGCACGTGGTCTTGACATGTCGGTCTGTTTGTCAGCTAGGTAATTAGCGTGCACCATAGGAACCTACTGGTTAATTACTGATGTGCTTTAAATTTGGGTTGAATATTTAAATAAAATGTTATTGAAAATCTACTGAATTATTTAATATCTCCCAAGTTGATGTCAGAACATCAGGTAGGCAGTACCTACTAGGTATACACGAGAGACGCGCATCACGCTGAAACTACTGAATGAATTCGAATGAAACTTGGCACGAATATAATCTAGAGTAATATTAAGTCATCTCACAAACATAAAAAAACCAATACAATATTTATTCTCATAACACTTAGTTCAATTATAATTTTATTCATGTCATCATTTTAGCAGGTACATAACTACTAGGTATGTCGTTTATAAATAGATAGGTAGATAAATCATTTGCGTCTGCAACGCACAGTACACAGGTATGAAAATAAACATTTTGACAGAAAATATAATGAAAAATAGAAAAAATAAGTAATAGAAGAAAATAAGTAGCACAAATTAAAAAAAAATTACAAATAGGTAGGTACAGTGTGTGCTGCAGCCCAGCAAAAAGGCAATTAATAAATAAATAAATAAATAAAAAGTAATGATGTGTCAAAACAATTTAAGTGAAGATACCGTTGCAGTGTTTGATAAAATAAATAAACTTAACGTGTCATTAATACATATATTATTTTCAGGTAAGTACCTACTTACAAAATAAAGTAAATTCGACTCCACTAATCTCTTGTTCCGTATGCACAAAACTTGTCAGGCTCTGCTCTGCGCAAACTGTCTGCGTCAAAAGAAGTCGTAGACAATTTTGAGTGTCATTTTTGTAAGGTTCTAGGTATCTACAGGGGAGGCCGCGGAATATTTGATCGAAGTCTCTTGCATATTACTGCATTTTGCAGAGCTATTAAAAAAAGCTTATGATAGGCATCACAAACTGGCCAATCGATTTGTGAAAATTCCTTCGTCTAAGAGAATAATAAGATAAAATAGGCGGTGGCGCTGATTTGGGTCGGGATGGCGCCCCGGAAATAAAGTGATATTTTTGATTTCTGTCGCTTCGGTATGTAGACTAAAGTAAAGAGGCGATAGTAGAAAGTAGGCACTCGCTAATTTTGGAGCGATTTTGTAAATTCGTATTCTAAGGTAGTTAAAATGGGGTCGTAATCGACTAAGGCAATTTTTTAAACAAGCATTCTTAGAAGGATGATATGGGATGTATAGGTTTTGTCATAATAACTTTAAAATTGTAGAGGATTGGTTGTAAAACTTTGGCGTTGATAGTTTACATGGAAACCAACATTATTCTTGGGGTAGGTATTAGTATTACTAAAGTCCACGCGGATGAAATCGCGGCGCAGCTAGTTATGTTTAAAAGAACAAGCGATTTTATTATGGTAACAACGCCCAGCCCAAACCCCTAAAGCTTGAAAGCTGAAATTTGAAAGGTAGGTTACCTTTTACTACATTACTACCATCTAAGAAGTGATTTTAGGAAATTCCACCCCTAAGGGGGTGAAGTGTTTTCGGTGTTTTTGTAACCAGTGGGCCGATCTATTTGAAACCTACGGAAAATTACTAAAAAATTAAATTATTGATTTTCAGAATTTTTCAAAATATTTCAAAAAATGCGGTACAACGGGTTATTAAACTTTCAGATGCTTAGTTTGGCTCCGTATTGAAATGTCTGAAGTTTTCAGTATGTTCTGGAACAACAATAAATTAATTTATTTTTATTTTATTTTTATTTATTTGGGAAACAAAAAGCTTGTACTACTAGTATAACAATACATAATAATAAAACAAATAAAGCTAAAACAGTTTCCGCTTATAGAACCTAAATACATAATAACTGAACTAATTAAAATAATAAAGAAAATGAGTAACGTGCCTAAAACTTAATATTTAACAATGAATAAAATTATTAAATGAAAACTGAAATATATGCCTGTCGTCAGTAACCAATCAGCTAGAAGGAGTAGCTACAGAAAGGAAGATTAAAATACATGTTTCAGGATTTTCCATAAAAATCTCATAATAAGGTTAAAAGGTCCAAATTTTAATGTTTTTTTCTGTAACTTTTTAACCAGTTACTCAATCTGCTTTAAACTAACTGAGAATCCTGAAACTACAAAACGATTACATAAATGTTTCAGGATTTAGATATTCCTGAAAATAGGTTAAATAATAATTGTGTTATTAAAGTTTGAGATTCGTAGTTTGGTACCGTGTAGAATAGCTGTTACTTCTTAACGTGCTTTGATTGTCCTGAAATTTTATGTATGAACTGATTGTACAATAATTTAAAACACATTTTTCAGGATTTTTTATAAAAACCTTAAAATAAGGGTAATGGGGGGTCAAAGTTCCCGAAGTTTCATATGACTCCAATTGATTCGAATCTTTGTATAAATCCCACTAATATTAAGCCAATAGTTTGTGAAATCTGAATTTTTATTATCTAGAATCCCCAAAACTACAGAAAATCAAACAGATCACGATGAAATTTGGCGTACGTTTAGAGCAATGCCTAACTTAGATGCTTAGCTTGATTTTCTTGCCTAACTTAGAGGCTTCTTACTATCCCGAAAAACGCGTGCGAAGCCGCGGGCAGAAGCTAGTGTTCAATATACTAAAATAATATACAATAATGAAATATGTATTTCAGGAATTATCAAAACTTCTCTTAAAATGGGCTAAATTAGGGTGTTAGAGTTTCAGATCCTTAGTGTGGCTTGTGTACGATAAGTCTGTAACGTAGGTATGTCAGGATTTGCTATAAACTCAATGTGACAAATTAACATATAGATATCATTACGGAATTTTCCAAAACAACCCTTAAAACGGGATATTTTTTTTATTGAAAACGTGTTTTAGGAATTCCTAAAATCCCCAAAACTTCTTGAAATCAGCTGAAACCCTTTCTCTGATGAATCTGTTTTAGCTCTTTTCGAGAAGTTTTTTGCCCCAAAGTTCACGCGAATGAGATAAATGGGCTAGAAAGAGTTGAAGTCATGGGTGCGATTCAAATTGTGTCAAAAGATAAAACAGGTTTCCTTAGACACCCATCAAAACAAGATTTAAACTGAAAAAGAATATTCAGTTTTTCGAAGTGGAAATCTGCGAAACACGTAATGAAAAGGAGAATAGTGCGCGCGCAGGTGGTGCGCGGTGTGCGGGGTGCGGTCGGTATCGAGTGGGGCGGCGGCGGCGGCGGCAGTAGCGCCATGGAGCCTGCGACGAGCAGCAGCGGGGGCGCGGCGGGGCCGGCGGTGCGCCCGCTCGTGCGGCCTGACGAGCACGGCGAGGTCGACGCCTCCAGGTGCGTGTGTCTCCGCGCGCTGCCCGCCAGCACGCGTGTGTCGACACCTACTCTCGCAGCTGCCCCCTCAGGCTGCGGAGGCTACTCGGGGAGGCCCTGGCCATCATGCGTTCTTCCCATGTATCCTCTCCAGGGAAGCCGGAGCCCTGGAGCCCCCGGAACGGCGGTCGCGCGCCGCGCATGCGCCCGCCCGACGCGTCGCGAGACGCCGAGACCTTCCGCCCATTGCATAATATGGATAAGGAAATGCGATTATCCACTCTACGTACATTTACATCTAGAGAGTTGTTACATAAAATGGGTCAAGCAAGGGTTGACCTATTTCATTACATTTCGACATTCGCACAAACTGTTCCATATAGGTATAAGCACAGATTAGGTAAAGTTACTTCGGTATCACTTAGGAGGAAGCCGTACTGTGTTGGCTTGCTCAGTCGTAAGTCCATGCTTGAGTATAGTTACGCAGTAACAAGTTACTCAAGCATAGATGGATGACTGAGCAAGCAAACATAATACGGGCTGTGGACAAGAAGCCTAAAGATATATACACTAAGTGTTCCAATCGTAGAGAATTAAACAAAAGTGCTGGGGGACCGTGGGTTCTGTAATTTTTAGGGGCAAAAGGAAAAACAGGAACCCCTATAGGATCACTGTTGTCCGTCTATCTGTCCGTCTGTCCGTCTGTCAGCCCCCTTTTATCAGAAACGCGTGGAGATATCGAGTTGAAATTAACATCAAATACTCAAGTCCAACCTCTTGAAGCCTCTATATCAGTGGTTCCTAACCAGGGGGTAATTACCCCTCCGGGGTAAAACAGCTATTTTGCGGGGGTAATCATGCTGCAATTTTTAGTAAGTATTAGTAAATGTGTAACTGATTTTTTCAGTGTAAAAGTCTGAATATCTATCTCATTACAAGGAAATATGACGAACATTTTGACAGTAAAGGATAAAGTTGCAAGTTTTCTGCGTAAATTGGAGCAGAGTTCAAGTTGGCGATGTGTCGATATTCACACAACTGTGTGAGCAATTGGTAATGATGAATCTGAATGTTTTCTTCGATAACAATATAAAGGGGGGTAAAATCAGTTTTCCTGATAGGTCGCCAGACCAAAAAGGTTAGGAACCACTGCTCTATATAAACAAAACTTCTAAGTGAACGCAATCAAAAGTTACAGCTGTTTATGTCCGAATATTTTTAAATTTCCAAGTGAATCACATGCATACAAAACCTATAGGGAACTTCCCGTTGACCTAGAATCATGAAATTTGGAAAGCAGTGAGGGAAAAAAAGGAACCCCTATAGGATCACTGTTGTCCGTCTATCTGTCCGTCTGTCCGTCTGTCAGCCCCCTTTTATCAGAAACGCGTGGAGATATCGAGTTGAAATTAACATCAAATACTCAAGTCCAACCTCTTGAAGCCTCTATATCAGTGGTTCCTAACCAGGGGGTAATTACCCCTCCGGGGTAAAACAGCTATTTTGCGGGGGTAATCATGCTGCAATTTTTAGTAAGTATTAGTAAATGTGTAACTGATTTTTTCAGTGTAAAAGTCTGAATATCTATCTCATTACAAGGAAATATGACGAACATTTTGACAGTAAAGGATAAAGTTGCAAGTTTTCTGCGTAAATTGGAGCAGAGTTCAAGTTGGCGATGTGTCGATATTCACACAACTGTGTGAGCAATTGGTAATGATGAATCTGAATGTTTTCTTCGATAACAATATAAAGGGGGGTAAAATCAGTTTTCCTGATAGGTCGCCAGACCAAAAAGGTTAGGAACCACTGCTCTATATAAACAAAACTTCTAAGTGAACGCAATCAAAAGTTACAGCTGTTTATGTCCGAATATTTTTAAATTTCCAAGTGAATCACATGCATACAAAACCTATAGGGAACTTCCCGTTGACCTAGAATCATGAAATTTGGAAAGCAGTAAGGGAAAAAACCGTTATTTTGTTGTTTATTCACAAAAATAAAATACTTTTGATTCTTGCTATGGACTAAAATCTATAGGGTTGACTTAGAATTACAAAATTTGTTAAGAAGCAAGGTCGTATAGCACAAGTAAAGGGAAAAAACCGTAAATTTGTTGTTTATTCAGAAATAAAAATATTTTTGGTTCTCGCCATGGACCAAAACCTACAGGGTAGGTACCTACTTCCCGTTGACCTAGAATCTTGATATTTGGAAAGCAGTAAGGGAAAAAACCGTTATTTTGTTGTTTATTCACAAAAATAAAATACTTTTGATTCTTGCTATGGACTAAAATCTATAGGGTTGACTTAGAATTACAAAATTTGTTAAGAAGCAAGGTCGTATAGCACAAGTAAAGGGAAAAAACCGTAAATTTGTTGTTTATTCAGAAATAAAAATATTTTTGGTTCTCGCCATGGACCAAAACCTACAGGGTTAGGTACCTACTTCCCGTTGACCTAGAATCTTGATATTTGGCAAGACACAAGGTCTTACAACTAATATACGGAACACTTAGTGCGCGAGTCCGACTCGCACTTGACGTTTTATTTTTAGCAATATTTCGATAAAAATTATCTACTCGATAGATAAAGTGATCGTACAATTTCGAGACTTTGCTGCTAACATAATGTAATAAGTAGGTACCTTGTAACACTCTATTTGTTTGTACGATGCGATAGAAACAAACCCACGGGCCGCAGTGTAGTCGCAGCTGCAAGTGTCTGAACAGTGTGTGTGTGTGTGTCAGGTACGGGGCGCCGAAGGAGGCGACGCACAAGGTGCGCGGGCGCAGCGACGTGCTGGAGCTGGTGTGCGGCGCGGAGGCCGTAGACCCCGAGCTGCTGACCGTGAAGACCTTCTACTTCTTCTTCTACTCCGCCTTCGGCTCGTTGTTCCCACTGATGGGCGTGTACTTCAAGCAGATGGGCATGAATGCGGGCCAGTGCGGCCTGCTGATCGGCACGCGGCCCTTCGTCGAGTTCCTGTCGGCGCCCTTCTGGGGCTCGCTGGCGGACCGCTGGCGCAAGGGGCGCACGCTGCTGCTGGCCTCGCTGGGCGCCTGGATCGTGTTCACGCTGCCGCTGAGCTGGGTGCAGCCCGGCGCCGTGTCCTGCGTGACGCCTGTCAACGCGAGCGCGTACAACCTGACAGAGCCGCGCTACGACGACGAGTGGGCGCCGGGCGCACGCGCCTTCCGCGGGCCCGGCGCGGCGCGCGCCGCCGGCTCGCCGCTGCCGGTGGACGACGCGCTCAACTACGACCCCAAGGCAAACCGCGACTGGGTCACGCCGCTGCACTCCTCCATCGTCTACCGCACGCCCGACATACAGAAGACGTTCTTCCTGCTGCTGCTGCTGGTCGTCATCGGCGAGTTCTTCAGCGCGCCCGCCATCACGCTGGCGGACTCGGCCGTCATCACGCTGCTGGGCGAGGACGCGGACCGCTACGGACACCAGCGCATGTTCGGGTCGCTGGGCTGGGGGCTGGCCATGTTCTTCGTGGGCATCGCGCTGGACCACAGCACGGCCTTCAGCGTGCATCCCTGCGGCGGCCCGCAGCGCTACGAGAAGAACTACACCATCTGCTTCGCGACCTTCTCCGTGCTCATGGGCGCGGCGCTCATCACCGCCACCCAGGTACCCACAGGCCGCCACTTGACCGTGCCTCCACTAGCGTCAGCCTCACCGCCCGCCTGTTGCAGATCCGGTTCAAGTACGAGTTCGCGCCGGTGGAGACGCTGGTGCAGGCGCCGCCCGCTGAGCCCACCCACGAGGAGCGCCTGCAGCAGCAGCTGGCGGAGCAGCTGCAGCTGCCCGGCCTCGACACCAGCGCGCCGCTGCCCGCCGCGCAGCCGCCGCTCGAGCACGCCAAGGTACCGCCGCGCCTCTTTGGACATTATTACATCTTAATTGAGTGATAGGATACAAAGAGTTGACATTAATGGGAAACGGTCTTCGGGGTCTGTAGTTACAATGGGTGTACCGCAGGGTTCTATCCTCGGTCCTTTCCTATTTTTAGTTTATATTAACAATCTACCACATCTTGTTAAGAATATTCACGAGATTGCGTTGTTTGCTGATGATACTTCATTAAATTCCCAATTTTGTTCCCAAAAATTGTTAAAACCCTCGAGCTTTTTGGTCTTACATCCAGTCAAATAAGCAACATAATGGTTATCCATCATCTATGACGTATAAAGCTTCTAATCTAAGCACGGGTTCGAGCATCTGTGATGCTTTTGCGAACTATTTTGATTCAAGTTACTTACCATCAACTTCAATTCCAGGGCCAACTTCTCTTGTTTCCTCTTCATTATTGTCTCTAGTACCTACATCTGCAGTCTCCTCTTTAGCTTCTCATTTATCATCACCAGCACCTCCTGCCTTACCTTTGTCTTCCGCCGATCTATGCGCTATTGAAATTATCCCGTCTCGCATCCTCCGTTCTTTAAAAACCCTCGATTGCAATAAGTCAGCCGGCCCCGATGACATTCACCCTCACATCCTGAAAAGCTGTGCGAGCTCAATCGCATACCCTGTTAGTCTGCTTTTTAAAAGATCTCTAACAGAAGGAGTCATGCCCGTTATTTGGAAAACTGCATCTATTACACCCATCCACAAAAAAGGCTCCAAACGCGAGGTATGCAATTACAGACCCATTTCAAAGCTGTGTGTGCTGGCTAAAGTCCTTGAAAAGGTTGTTCACGAACAAGTATATCAAGCTCTTAGGCACTCCTTCATGGTTGAGCAGCATGGGTTTCTCAAAGGTAGGTCTACTACCACCAACCTTGTGACTTTTATCGATGCTGTCACCGCTGGCATGGAGTCGGGTAGTCAAGTGGACATAATCTATACTGACTACAGCAAAGCTTTCGATCGCATAGACCACTCTATCCTACTAGCGAAGCTCTGCGCTGCAGGAATACGAGGTGATCTACTTCGGTGGTTTACCTCGTATGTCCAAGGTCGTTGCCAGGCTGTAGTGCTGAACGGCTTTGAGTCTTATCCTTCCTTGATTCCTTCGGGAGTTCCACAAGGTTCGATCCTCGGACCCCTACTATTTAATATTTTCACTAATGACATTTCTTCCTGTTTTGCTAATTCTAACTTCCTTCTTTACGCGGACGACCTGAAGATAATGAAGATTATAACCTCCCCTTCTGACCTCTTACTATTGCAGAAAGATCTGGACAACCTCGACGCTTACTGCTCTGTAAATAAACTAGACATTAACGTTCAGAAATGCTACTGTATATCCTTCCATAGAACTTCTCCCCCTTTTTGTTCTGATTATAAAATCAATGGCGAGTCACTTACTCGAACTAACACAATTGTAGACTTCGGAATTACTTTGGACTCTAAATTATTATTTGATAAGCACATTGAAAAGATCACTGCAAAAGCCATGAAGACTCTAGGGTTTCTCCTTAGGGTAACTAGAGATTTCAAATCGCTAAAGACGCTCAAATTACTGTACTGTTCACTAGTCAGGAGTAATTTGGAATACGCCTGCCAGGTTTGGAATCCTCATTATAATAAGTATATTACCCAACTGGAGAAACCACAAAAAAAATTCCTCAAATTTATTAATTTCAAACATAAGATCTTTATTCCAGACTATATCGACAGCTGTAAACACCATCATTTGTTGCCACTGGAAAGCAGGAGAGAAGTCGCAGACTTAACACTATTGCATAACATTTTATTAAACGTAGTTGACGCCCCCTCGCTCTTATCTGATATCCAATTATCGATACCCTCTCGTCGCTCCTCTCGTAGAACCAATCTTAAGCTATACTTTCCTACGTGCTCGACTAACTACCGTAAGAACTCCTACCTGCCCCGCACAATGCATACATATAATACACGCTATTCACAAATTGATCTTTTCCACGCCAAGCAAAACATATTTAAACACACAGTAACCAAACAATTTTTTAACTCTCAGCAGTAGATAAGTAACAAAATAATCATTAGGTACATAAACAGCTATTTATTTAGATTTTATTCTTATTTATCGTCAGGGTAGTATAATATTGTTATTTTGTTATTTATATAATATAAGGCATGTATATGACTCTTCAGACCAATATTTTCCTTCCTAACTATTATTTGTTCGTCGAACAGGCAACCCACTTCAAACTAGGTTTACACACTCATTTAATTATATACCTGTTTTAACTTTTTATGATTATTTAAATTTAGTTTAAGCATATTTTTCGTTCTATAAGTGAAAACTCTTAGGCTTAAATTGTACCATTGTTTCTACTCATTTAAGTTTAAAAGCTGTTTGTTTTCCACATAAATAAATAAATAAATAAATAAATAAATAAATTTTAAAATGAAACGACAAAACACAAAATTCGACGATGTGAATAATGCAATCTCAAAAGTACTTCATTGGTAGTGTCAATAATATTTTGCTAAACGAAACGAAAACGAAATGTATAAAATTTACTCTACCTAATGTAAAACATTAGAAACGTTAGAAATTGTAAACAGTACAGTATTCTTAGGAATAACCTTAGATAGTAAACTTCAATGGGGCCCACACATAGATAAGCTATCGAAGAGACTTAGTTGCAGTCAAAAAAATCCGTCATCTTACAGACGTTGATACTTCTAGACTAGTCTATTTCGGCTACTTCCATAGTGTTTTGTCTTATGGCATACTGCTGTGGGGGAACGCTGCAGATATTAACACCGTATTTGTGCTGCATGCAGAAGAGAGCTATTCGTGCAATCTATAATATGGGTCCCAGAGAATCACTGCGTGATAAATTCAAAGAAATAAACATAATGACAGTAGGTACCATGTCAATATATTTATGAAAACTTGTTGTACATCAATCTATTCCCTAAAAATAGCGACATACATAATATAAATACTAGAAATATGAATAAACTCGCTGTGCCCACAACTAGATTACACAAGGTAAAAGTATCTTTTAAAGGGCAATGTATACGCTTCTACAACAAAACTCCAAGTGAGTTGCAAAAATTATCAATAAATAAATTCAAACAAATTGTCAAACATATGTTTTAATATCAGACTATCTAGAGGATAAAAAAGCTTGGGACGAGTTTTGCTCCAGCTTGAAAAATAACAACTGATAGGCTAAAGGTTTCTTCGTCGCTTCTTTACTTTAGTCTACATACCGAAGCGACAGAAATCAAAAATATCACTTTATTTCCGTGTCAGTGTTTAGTTATATAATTTGACCTTTTCCAAGTGTACATTTATTGTATTTATGGAAATAAAGAGTTTATGATTTGATTTTATTGTGCAGGTGTTCGCGCAGACGACGCGCGAGATGCCGGAGTGGGTGACCGTGCTGCGCCAGTTCCAAAACGTTAAGGCGGCCTCCTTCCTGTTCGTCGCCTGGTTCATGGGCTTCGGCATCGGCCTCATCTTCACCTTCCTCTTCTGGCACCTGCAGGTCCGTGTCAGTGCAGCGCCGTGCCGCGCCACCGCTCCGCGCGACCCGTGTCTGATGACAAGTATGTGTTGCAGGACATCGGCGGCTCCCCGACGCTGTTCGGCGTGGCGTCCGTCATCAACCACATCTCCGAGATCTTCGCGTACTTCTTCAGCTTCAAGCTGATCACGCAGATGGGGCACGTGAAGGTAGGTAGCGGTGCCTGCGCGGGGTGCGCGGGGTGCGCGGGGCAGTGCTCGAGTGACGGTGTGCGCGTGCGCAGGTGCTGTGCCTCGGGCTGGGCGGCAACGTGCTCCGGTTCCTGTACATCTCGTACCTGTCGACGCCGTGGTGGGTGCTGCCCTTCGAGTTCGTGCAGGGCGTGACGCACGCCGCCGTGTGGGCCGCGTGCTGCTCGTACATCGCGCACGGTGCGCCGCCCGGGCTGCGCTCCTCGGCGCAGGGCGTGCTACAGGGGCTGCACCACGGGCTGGGGCGCGGCTGCGGCGCCGTGCTGGGCGGGCTGGCGGTGGCACGCTACGGCACCACGCGCACCTTCGCCGGCTACGGCCTGCTGTGCGGAGTGGTGCTGGTCGTGTTCGCGTTCATCAACTTCCGCGACGGCGGCGGCGGCGGCGTGGGCGCCGGCGGCGCGGCGGCGGACGAGGAGGCGCGCGCCGTGGCCGAGGCCGGCGTGCTGGCGCCGCACGGCGTGCCCTCCAACCCGCTGCCGCGCGCACTGTCCTCCACGCGCCTCGCTGACCCGCAGAGCTACCACCACGACCAGTACGGCGCCACCGCACAGGTCAGTACCTCCGCCCTCCGCTCTCCGCCGACTCCTCCGGCGCCGGCTGACCTGACCGCGCGTTTGTTGCAGAGCTCCGCCGGCGCGGACAGCCTGACCGTGGGCGGCGCCGCCCCGCGCCCCTCCAACCCCTTCCTGGCGGAGCCGGCGCCCGCGCTCCGGTAGGCGCGCCCCGCCGCCGCCTCCTCACGACTGCTCTGTGTGTCTATGGACCTGTTCCCCCAACTATGAGTATAATAGCTTTTGATTTGTTATTATTGTGATAGTTTTGAAGAGTTTACGAATATAATTCTAGCGCAAATAAATCTATTTATACAGGGTGCTACATTACATTCATAATGTAATAGATTGAACACCCGATATGGTTATAACTACCTGCCTATGTTGTTATGAGATTTAATAGGTAATTAATTATAGAAAAGTATTATTAGTGGGTTCACGATGGCCGTGCGGGCGCGGGGCGGGCGGCGCCCTCGCTCTCCGCCGCGGACGTGCGCTGCACACTCACACACACACGCACTGGGCGGACGCTCACACGACACTTCACTACAACTGCACTGTGAGGAAACTTGCTCTTCTCATCTACAAGTTCTACAACTACTACTAACCTTGTTATATTTAGGTATTGAAAGTAAGTTTACTTGTTGTTAGTTTTGTTGTTGTACAGTTCCTGGCCGGCACGCGCCGCCGCCGCCGCGCCGCCGCCGGCGGGGGGCGGGCGCTCCACTCGACTTCTATTTTTGCACAGATTAAAGAATATATAAATCTGTGTTTTGTTGTTGAAGTCACTCAGGCGTCAGGTGTCTCGGGCGTCTCGGGCGACTCTGGCGTCTCGGGCGTCTCGGGCGTCAGGTTAATGTTTAGTTAAGGAGTGTAAGTATGTCAGTCGTCGATAGCTATATTAGCTATTTATAATGTATCGTTGTGCGCATCCATGTCACTTTTTGTTAGTAGTATATACTACAAGTACCTAGTCAGTAGTAGATAAGGTTTGTTATCTTTATGACTTGTATGTAATATGACTTCAGTGGAACGAAAACGTTTTATTTATATATGAATTTATGTATGAATGTACACTAAAACGAAACGCGATTTCATATCATGGTGTGATGAGTAGATAATTATATATTTCTATGTACTTACATATATGTAGATACCTACTTACTAGCTTCAAGTCTATTTCATCATTTTCCCATAAACGATGTAATTGGTACGATGATTGTTCCACTCCACACGGCATGCGCATGCGCATGATTTGTACCTACCTAACATTTAGATTTCGGAAAATGATGTAATGGGCCAGTATAAATATTATGGTCAAGTGTGAGCACGACGAGAGGGCAATGTAATGAGATGATAAAGCGGTATCGGAGGCTTTCAATGTATTCATTGTAATATGTACCTACTTATAACTCTGACAGCTGTTTATCTTAGCTCGCTTGGATCGTCGCTGACCGCCCCGCGCCCGCTCGTGAACGCGAGCGCCGCGGGAGGCGGCGGCGTTCGCCGCTGTGAGCGCCATCTCTACATAGCTACCTAATTATCTATAAGTACATAATATATTATCGTAAGGACTTTCTAGATGTATTTAACAAACGCCATCTATGGCTGAGGATGCCGTGCTGCGCCTGCCTGCTCGGCGCTCCACCGACCACGGCGTACCTACGAGTACCTGCACACTACAGCATACGTAGGTCCCAGGCAGAGCTGATTGCAGGAGCTAATGCACACTCAAGTCCTTGAACTCTACTGTACTGTATGTGTACTGTGCTGTAGGTATGTCTGTACGGAGTGAGAGTGACAGTGAGGTGACGCGGTCGGAGAGACACCGGACTATATTTTTGCACAGAGCCCGCCCGCGCCAGAGCCGCGCCAGAGCCGCGCCGCGACGGGCGGCGGGCGGGCGGCAGGCGACACTATGTACTACCCATAATGTCACTATGTATTTCAAATGTATATTATTAATAAATGTTGAACTATTCCATTAGCATTTTGTTTAATTCAAACACCCCTTCGCTAAGTTGTCGCTGCCGGAAAACGCAGCCGACCCGCACGCCGCGCGCCGCACGCCGCGTGCAGACGCTCGGGCCTTCGATAAGTTGGATGTGTTCAATGAATGAGAATCTCTCAACGTCCGTCGTTCATGTAATGCATGACTAACGATAGCTAAACAATAATGTATAAGGTACCAACAGTTAGTGAACATAGGTGAGGTATGCTTCTGAAACATGACCTGACCGCAAACAATACTTAGATGCACAAACCCTACACTTGGCTGTGTCTGTGTGGTACTTGTAAACGAGGACGGGCGGTGGGGGCAGCGCGTTGCCGCGTGGAGCAACGAGCAACAACGAGCAACGACCAGCTGTGCGATTACGGTAAAATATCCCATTCAATGGACCGCCATCCGGGGAGACTGGGTAGGTACCTATATACAATTTCGATTTCCATTTTTCATTTTAAATTTCATACTTATGTTACTCACACTAGACCTTGTTTTGCTCGACTACGTTTTATTACTACAAAGTTTTATTACGTTGAATCAGAATTACTGTAACGGAGCAAAAAAATATTCATCATCATCATCATCATCAACCTAAATTTGTCCACTGCTGGACATAGGCCTCCCCTAATCATTCAATAAAGGTAAAATGCCAAGATGCGTCATTCTGAGTCGATACCATTGTTATGGTGAAGCGATTGATTTATGAGTCTGCGAGCGACTCCTCCGGAACCGGAAGGAATGACGGTGGAGTGAAATGAGAGGTATGCACTCCCCGCCGGTGGCGCTGGCGCTCCACCACACAGCCTGCACCCATGATTCTCGCTCGGCTCAGCTAGGTAGGATAGGCGACATTCGCAGCCGACCATAGGGTTTATCCGATTACAGCAAAATTTTAATTGCCTAAAATTTAAAAAGAGAAAAATACTTTACAGCAGCAAATATGTATTTTGGTCAACAGTAAATAGTAGATAGGTTTACAGGATGTTTGGTATTGGGACCGACATAATTTTTTAGGGAGTGGCCCCCCACTGGGACCCCCGTCCCGGGCTACTTTTCCCCAGTAGACTCAATGTCTAAGTGTCAAGGTTGCTGAGATCATCGATATAAGTAAAGAATGAGGTACCTACGTACTTACTAGATTCTTGAAAGTGGAAGGCTCAAATTAGCTGCAAAATAGATTTAGTTTTTTTTTTCTATTAATTTGGAAGTTGTCACGATTTACAACTTTTACACAGACTTTTGACTCTGAATGCCTGTCAAGTAATTATTAATTTTGAATGAGTAGACATTTCAAAATACAGCACAAGTTATTTTGTAGCAGTACAACCACAAACAAAAATATATGACGATTGAAAGGCGAGATTTTGAGTGATTTACAAAAAATCTTTAAAAGAATCAGCAACCGTGACACTTTAGGCCTACTTGTGCCAAAAGTTGGAGTTAAAAAAATAACTCGGGGCTTCCTAACTCTGTGTTAATGTTTTGAATTTTCAGCTCACAGTTTATATTGCACCAGTGGAAATTAGCCCAGAGTCGACCAACCCGAGGTTAATGTCATATTCATTCATTCTTTTTACATCCGGCCAAATATAGTAGGACGAATGCTGAATGATTTTAGTGTACTGCTCTCTCTCGCTCTACAGTAATTTGAATAAGTCTATTCCTTCATGTCAGATTTGAAATGACATGTGGTTCTTGATCGCATTATATCGACTGTTGTTTATTTTCTAATTAGTTTCTGTCCGCGGCTTCGCACGCTTTGTTTAAATGGAAACGTTTAAAGGGCATTTTTATCCCATTGGAACTATTTTATGGGATCAAAAGCCTGTGTTTGATTCTTGGCTTTAGGCTTTGATTAGCTACATGAATGCAAAATTTCAGCCCGACCGATCCGTTCAGAAATCATGGTGTGAAGAGGGAACAAACATCTAAACATCTATCCAAACTTTGCATTTATAAATATTAGTTTGATTAAAACGTTATGTAGCTGGATACTTACTTGATATGAATGGACCGTTCTGCAATTCTTCTATTATAAAATCCGAACTAATGTATTCAATGATCGCTTCATTATCTATCATCAGACAATCGACCAGTCATTTATTGTTCAAGACAAAAAAAACCGATATGACAAACTCTACCAACATTACCTAACCTATATAACATCGCAGCTTTCATATTTTTGACATTACTAGCCCAGAGTTAGTTGACCCAACCCTCCCACATCAGAGGGTTAAAAATTTCAATATTTAACACAAGGTTACCTCCTAACTCTTGGTGGTACAAGAAATAATTCGAATTTAACTCCAAAGTAGTATTCAGCCCTGAGTTAACCTACCCTGGCGCAAGTGGGGCTAAGGACATTAAATCTACCCCGGGGAAATGTAGGTCATGACCCCAAAAAAATTTTGTTGGTCCTAATACTAAACACCCTGTATGCAGTACCAATGTACCTACTTTACTTCTACTTGTCTTACTTCGAGAAATGAAAACGCGTTCTTCAAAATATTCATTTAATATGGTACACTTGGTACCGAGTACCGAATAATTACCTACATAACATACATAGAAGAACTATAGGTAAGTATCTTACTTAATTCACAACACAGAAACTTCTTTCGAAGCAAATAAACTAAACCTAAAATCTAAAAAACTTATCTATTTATTAAACTTGTCTATTGAAGTAGGTAGGTGTGCTGGGCTGGGTGGCGCTGGCAGCGCTCAAAATAGCACGGGCCGGTCGCCGCGGTAGGCGGCGCGCACGCAGTGGAGATTTCTCGCTGGCCGTGCTGACCGGCGCTGGCGGCGCTGGCGGCGCTCAGAGTAGCACGAGCCGCCCGCCGCGGTAGGCGGCGCGCGCGCGCAGTGGAGATTTCTCGCTGGCCGTGCTGACCGGCGCTGGCGGCTCTGGCGGCGCTCAGAGTAACACGAGCCGCCCGCCGCGGTAGGCGGCGCGCGCGCGCAGTGGAGATTTCTCGCTGGTCGTGCTCCCCGCGCTGTAACTACATTTATTTTTACTTGTGTTTACTATTTTTACTACTTAGTATTGAGGATTCCATATCACTGAGTAGTATTCCAAGAAGGGACGGACAAGAGCCTCTTTCAGCAATCTTGTCGGCGAGTTGCATTTTAGCTGCAGTTTACGACCTGCTGTAAACTGCAGCTAAAATGCAACCTTTCCGTTTACTTTTAATGAATGACCAGAAAAGTTTAGGATTCTTTGTTACAGCATCTACCATTAACGAAATGTATTTGAGGTAGCAGGTTTTTTGAGCCTTGGCACATTGATCACGCAGGATTTGAAAGTAAAAGACACCAAGAGGGTTGTTATATTTTTTAATTCTTAGGTACGTATAGATTGTATTTTTCTCCAAACATGCTCGTTAGTTCTCGTGAGTACCAGACTGGGTATTTATTTCGCGGCTTTTTTTTTTCAGGGGTAAGTACATGATTTTTAATGACAGCGGATTTCTTGATAAAAGAATGAAACCATTTCATCAACAGAAGTGCTGTTCAAGAATTTATCCTCCAAGGCGATAGCTTCTAGTTCAGAGATAATTTTAACATAATTTGACTGATAAAAAGCTGGTCCGTTATCTGATTTACGTGCTAGAAAAATAATGTGAGTCTTTAAAGGGATAGAAAGTTCAATAGAAGGATGGTAGTTATCCTCTGGCACAAGAGCGTTGTCACAACGATAAATAAATAAATATATCTATAAATAAATAAATAAAGTTAAAAATTACTGTAACAGAATAAAACAATTACAGCTAATATTTACACTTATATCTATTTCTTCATAATCTAAGCCGTAGGCAGAAGGCAGAGTTCCCAGAATGCTGGCAGCATTGCCGCGTTGAATGGCAATACTAATTCGTTGACCGAAATAAAAGCCAGTTAAAATAAGTTGAATAGTTTTATTACGTAGGATCAGGTCGAGTGTTTTGTTATCACAGTTATTGCTGAATTGCTTAGTGCAGATTTCCAATTAATTTTAGTGAGGTTGAAGTCACCTATCAATAGAGCATGATCAAAATTATCTAGAGCTTTTTGTGCACAATTGGTAAAATTACGAAAAAAGTCGAAAAAATACCCATGCCCCGTATGCGTACAAGCCTCTAGCTAGAACCAGTGGTGCGGGCTGTGCGTTGTTTATCAGTGAGTCAGGCACCTACTCCGTTATTATATACAAGTATACATTGAGGAATATAATTCAATCAATTAGTTTGTCGCATTACAACCACAAACAAAAAAATATGACGTTTTGAGGCGAGTTTGGTGAAATCGTATTTCAACAATTCGTGACACTTAGGACACTGATTCTACCGGAGAATAAAACGTTAAGTGCTTGTTTCTTGCCAAATATGATTCTAGGTCAACATGAAGTAGGTACCCTGTATATTTTGGTCGAGGGATAGATTAAAAAAAATATTTTTTTGGTTAATAAGCAACAAATTTACGGTTTTTAGATTTTTCTCGTCATTTGTGCTATATGACCTTGCTTCTTATCAAATTTTATGATTCTACGCAAACGGGAAGTAGGGTAATGTCGGGTAATACCGGTCACCTAAGCAAAATGAGACATAAATTAAAGCAACTTTTTACTGAAAAACTATTTGGAAAACTTAAATTTAACTATTATTCTATCATATTTATGACATATGATATTAGTTTTCTCAAAACTCATGGCACAAAAAACTTCTTAAAAAAATGTAGCTTTGACCGGTATTGTCCGACATAGCGGGCAATGCCGGTCAGCAGGTTGACAATACCGGTCAGTTATTTTAAAGGCATAAATTACAAATTTAGTCTTCGAGGGACTCGTATCCCGAGCATTCGGCATTCGGCGTGAGCCTAATGCCCACACCGACCGCACCTGAACCACAGTTCATTGTGCTGACAATAATCATTGCACATCAAACACCTATTTTTCTGATTTTATATTTCAGTATCATCATCATCGCGAAATTTCAGTCCGTTGTTTCGACGTGCTAAAATAAAAATTACAGACCAGTGATTGTGTATAATTTTTTTTTTTTTAAACAATTCACACAGCATTATCTAGCCCCAAGCTAAGCAGAGCTTGTGTTATGGGTACTAGATACTTGATATACTTAATATAATACACTACATAGATAGATATTTTTTATTATACATAGAAAACACCCAGACCAACGGAACAAATTTCTGCAGATCGTACACAAATTTGTTCCGAGGCGGGAATCGAACCCGCAACCTCCTGCGTCGCAGGCGGACCTTCGCCCAATTTGTAAATTGTAAAACTAATGTATAGCGAATCGTCAAAATTCGACCAATTGACAGAAAAATCGGTGAACATAAAAAAACACAAACAAACAGTCAAGAATAGAACCTCCTCCTTTTTAAAACGTCGGTTAATTAAAATAATAAACGCAAACCCTACGATCATAGAACATAAAAAAGTCGCAAAATATCATCTGCTTGAATTTCAGACTTGCGGCTAATGCCGGTCACGGTGACCGGCCTTAACCGCCTGTCCAATTTTGAGGTTAATAATAATTTAAGAAAAAATGCGTCGCTAATTGCTTCAAATCTACAATCTAATGAATAGTTAGATAACTGATACGTAAAAAATATTATAGATAATAAAGGAAATATGAAAATTACGATACTCATCTCTTATTTTCTGCGGCTAGAAAGTTATAACAAATTGGTGCGAAACACACATGCGTCTTGCACTAAGTGACATGTGGCCGGAACTAAGCGGGGGTGGGTGCGTCGGGGCAGGGAACGATCACGCCACCCTCTTTGCATATCTGAGTGCCCATAAACGCAGTATTTTGTTAGAAAGTCAGGTGACCGGTATTGCCAACTGACCGGTTTTACCCGACTTTACCCTACCCTATAAGTTTTGGTCTATAGCAAGAATCAAAAGTTTTTTTTTTGTGAATAAATTACAAAACGGTATTCCCTTTATTTGTGCTATAAGGCCTTGCTTCTTGCCAAAATTTATGATCCTACGTCAACGGGAAGTACCCTTGGAAATTTCAAAATATTCGGACATAAACGGCTGTAACTTTTAAGTGCGTTGATTCAGAAGTTTTATTTATATCGCGGCTCCAAGAGGTTACGGATAGGAGTATTTGACGTTAATTTCAACTCGATACGTCCAGGCGTTCCTGACAAAAGAGGGTTGACAGACGGACAGACAGACGGACAACAAAGTGATCCTATAAGGGTTCCTGTTTTCCTTTTGAGGTACGGAACCGTAAAAATGCCGCCCATAAAATGAAAGCCCATGAACCTTGCCCGGGGGGCAAGGTTCATGGGCTTCATGAGCAGTGAGTTACCTATTGGTGTCTGAGTAGCGCGCGGCGGGTCCCAGCGTTGGGTCGGGCAGCGGCGAGGGCGGAGACGGGCGGCGCGCGGCGAGCACCGCGAGCAGCGCGGCGACGGGCAGCAGCAGCGCCGTCAGCAGCAGCGTCGCGGCCGCTGCGTACAGGTTGCGCGGCGCGTCCTCCTCCGCCTCCTGCGCAAACACAACGCTTCAGGTCAGGCAAGCTCGCGACACAGCCCGTCCCTTCATCCAGCACACTGCACGCACCTGGATGAGGTCTGCGATGTGCTCCGGCAGCGGGTGGAAGCGCGCCAGCAGCGCCAGCAGCGGTCGCACGTGCAGCAGCAGCTCGCGCGCCACCTCCTGCGCGAGCGCCGCCTCCTCGGAGCGCAGCCAGAGCGCCGCCCGCCGCGCGCACCACGCGCCCCACGCCCAGCCTCCCGCCCACACGGCCGTCTGCCACGCCGCGTACTGCAACACACCGCACAGTGAGTGACACTGCGCCGCGGTCCCGTCCGGCGGCGGCTGCGCGCGCAGTTACGTACCGTGAGCAGCAGCGGGCGGCGCGCGCGCGCGACGGGCGCCAGCGCCAGCGCGGCGGCGGCCAGGTGCGCGGCCAGCAGCAGTGCGGCGCCGCCGGCCGCTAGCGCCACCGCCGCCGCCGCGTACTCGCGCGGACAGAGCGCGCGCAGCGGCACGTACGCGGTCGGGTCCCACTTCAGCCGCGCCGCCATGGCCAGTGTCGCGCCGCCTACCATCTGCAACGCACAACGCGACCGATAGGTATAGCCTTGCCTCTATTCTAACTGTACAGGCATCTCCCGCGCACACGTGCCGGTCACCTCCTCTCCCTTAGTACGGGAGTCCGACTCGCACTTGACCTTTTATATATATGCATGGGAAGGCGCCGTACTGGGGGATATTCCTTTCGGACGCATTCACAAGTCGACGCTATCTCCACGGCATCAGGCATATAGGCAGACGGGAGGCAGGGCATTTGTATCACCATTATGTTCAAAGCGAGTGCATCTAAGTCGACATGTAATCTTCAAATCTAGGATTATCTGTCTCCTCGCAGCTTTCTAACTTTTCTGATAAAGTGATGTCGGTCTCAAGTGATATAAAAAGAATTACAAAGTCCTGGGTCCATACGATGATAAGTCCGGAGCGCGTGTCGAGGCTGCGTGAGGCTGCCGACCTCACCTTCCTGCACAATGCACAACATCGCTTTGAACATCATCGATTGTCCCGATCTTCTGTCGCTGAATCAAATCCAAGTTCCGCATCGTGCTGTCAGTCGCCGAAATGCTATGAGACTCTATGTCCCACCGTGCTCTACTAACTACCGCAGAAACTCTTTCTTTGCACGCACATGTAACATTTTGCAACAGGGAATATACTAACAATATGGATTTATTCTCTTTGAGGCAAAATGGCATAACAATTCAGGTTAACACTTTGACAGCCAAGCATTTTATTTAAGTCCTTCTTTGCAGATCAAATCTTTTATAAGGATTATCTTACTAAATTTACTTTATTCTGTGTGTTGGTCTTGTTTGATTTGATTGGCGTAAGTCTATACTAATGTAGGTATGCTAATTTGCCAACTTCGTAATTTTTGTCGTCGGACAAAAATTTTACACTGTTATGTAAAGTTAAGAACTTCTTATCTCTATAAATCTGCATTCTCAACTAAAAACGTTACGGATCCTCATTGTAAGAAATAAAAGTGCATTTGTGACTTGTGATCGTCATCTGTTTGATTTTATTTATTTTTATTTTCGATGGAAAACAAACAGCTTTGTAAAGGTGGTATAATAAAAGCTTAACAGTTTTCACTTATAAAACTTTGAATTTTATTTTGGAAAGTGCTCTTTATAAATTCATCCACCGGTTCCGCTACTCATGTTCCGCAGCGGAGGTGTGCTACTGACGGCGGAACTCATCCTGCGGGTCCGCTACTCATGTTCAACGTACGAATACTAGGTTCAGAAATGCTCGGTGCTGGGTTTTCTGAATATTCGCCTGCAGCGGGCAGTAAAATACCTATTTAGTAATTGTTTTTTTTTTTTTTTGATAACATCACAAGTTCATCTTCCTTTTCTTTTTCTAAAAGTAGCAATGTTGATATATTTTTGTTCATTTTGCGCCGAATCAAACACGACAGTTCAAACACTGACGCCACACGTCCGCGGACGGCTTGGTCCTGAGAGCCTGAGAGTCGTCGCTCGCACGCGACGGTTCAGAGAAACCAGCGCCTAACAGAACAATAAACGCCACCGCGCCGCCGCCGCGCCGCCGCCGCGCCGCCGCGCCGTGGCCGAGATGTAGTCCCACGCAGCATGACGAAAAAAACTACCTCCTCAAACTCAATCTCAACAGCCTGTATTGGTCCACAATTGGACGCAGGCCTCCCTCCTGAGTCGTAGTCGACTCTTACGACACCCGCGGGAAGAGTTGGAGTGTTGCAAATTCTAAGCGGCATTACATAGCTAGCCGGGACTTTATTTATCCCAAAATGTTCAAAAAATAAATATCCACCCGAGCGATGCCAGGACGTTCCGCTAATGTAATAATAAAATGTTATTTAAAATTGAGTGACGTGACTACATGAGGAAGAGTTTTGTATCCATTATTGTTTTGTTTTAATATGTGGTTCTCAACACTGCTAGATTGTTTTTAATTTCTTAAAGACACAATACATAATTGTTTATCCCTAGATAGATAGATAGATAATCTTTAATCTTTGAAATGATGTTGGTTGGAGGAGTAATTAACACGACTGTAGTTGGTTCTGTACTGATTATTTATTGATGAAAAACCACGCTTTTTATACAAGAATTTTACCTCTAATTAGAATTTATTAATTCCTTATCTGTGTAACTCGATATGCTTATTGTTTTAACATAAAATGATTATCTATTTTCTTATCTGAAGATTCTCCGTAAGTAATCCGATATGTTTGACATTTAATAAAATGTAATTTAATTCTATTTTTCTTATCTCTAAGTAGGTCATTGAGTGACGTAGTACATTTGGTATGTACCTACACTACACCTTTCCCCTTTTTTTTATCTATAATAATTAATCTAAAGGTTATATAATTCAAATCTAAATATTGCAATTATATCTGTAAGTACAATGTTATGTTTACAAATAAATGATCTTTGTTATCTGATCTTACAATTTTTGCTTACTTGCTAGTAATATTTTTTTTAAATGAAATTAAATGGTTTAGTCCTATTTTTATGTACAATTTTTTCTCTTCCCGATACTAATATTTTGACATTTACATCTTGATCTTCTATTACTGTGTATGGTCCTGAATATACTGGATCCATTTTATCTCTATCTTCCTTTTTAATTAACAATAGATCTCCTAACTTGTAATTTATTGAATTGGTAGTTAAATCATATTTTAACTTTCTATCAATTTTTGTTTTAATCAAATTATTTCTAGCATCCTCTTGGGATTTTTGTAACCTATATTTAAGCTCTATAGCATAGGAATTAAAATTATAAACTGGATCTACTCCACTTACAAAGTTACTTGGTATATTACATAGTTTACCAAACACGGTGTATACTTTGTTGCCGTATGCACTGTTGTATTATAAGAAAAACACCAATACTGTAACCAATCTGACCACTGATAAGCCTGATTATCTGTCTCTATTCTTAAAAATGCTCCTAATGATTTATGCGAATTTTCTAAGGAACCAAGGCTTTCATGGTGATAAGCAGTTGATTTCAGTTGGTTAATTTTTAAAATTTTACATACTTCTTGCATGGTTGACGAAAGGAATTCGGTTCCCCTATCTGTTGCGATTTCAGTAGGAATGCCATAACGTAATATAAAATTATCGACAAATGATCGCGCTACCGTATCCGTTTCCTTATTTAGGAGTGGGTATGCTTCTACATACTTAGTAAGTTCACACTGTAATGTTAGTATGTAACAGTATCCATTTGTATCCTTAGTTAACGGACCCACTAAATCCAAAAATATTTTGTCAAGTGCAGTTGTTGAAGTACTAGTTATACATAGTGGCCGCTTAATATTTCTATGGAACTTTTGTTTTTGGCATTTTTCACAATTTTTAACAAATTTTATAATGTCACTATCCATGCCTGTCCAATAGTAGTAACGCTTTAAGCTATTGGTCATTCTTCGAATGCCTGCATGGCCACTTGTTGGCAATAAATGGAAATCATTTAATATTACTCTTTGATCATCTTTATTATTTATCTTCTTGACACCTTTTATTATACACAATCGGGGTCCGGACCCTGTACTATATTTATTTATATATTGAGCTAGTTCTGTTATGATACTAGCGGTGTCATCATTATGGAGTATGCAAATCTCCTTTATATTTTGTGTGTTGCAAAACGTATCTAATTCTCTCGCGAGGAAAGCTCGTTTCGTACACGATCGAGAACTAGGTTTGATACACAATGTCAATAAAGATGGCGAGTAAATTATAAAATCATTTTGACTGGTAATACAATCCTTTTGTTTTAAAGTTATGTAATAGTCTTTTGTATTTAAACTTAATTCAGGCAATTTTTCCGTTTTTTTAGAAATTTCTACCATGGTCGGCCTATCATGGCTGAAATCCTTGTGAACAGACTCATTTACCTGTCTTTGCTCTTTCATTCGTTTCCTTTGTGCTCTAGTCATTACTGACATGATATTTTGTGTCGTGTTTTTAAGTTCGGCACTAGTAATCTCAATTCTAGATAATGCGTTCGCGGCGGCATTATCTTTTCCTTTCAAATACTCTACTGTAAAATCGTATTCTTCTAGGCACAAACGAAACTTAGGATATAACTGTTTCTGCAATGCGGTAGCAGATTTTTTGTAAGGAGATGATTTTTCATTTCGTCAACCATTTGTTGTACAACTAATTACATACATTACTATAACTAGTTGACAATCATAGCTTAGCACTTTGAGACAACCTAGTTATAAGTACAAAATTAATTAATGTTTGAGCATCTGTGTCCTTAATCATTGTGGAATATAGTTCCACTGCGTCTATCAATTGGTTAGTGACGGCCTCTGAGCCATTCATGGCTGGCAATAAAGACACTGCTGTCCTCAAATTAAAATCTTCCTTTGGAGCCATGATTTCTTCGTTTTCTTCTTCTTGATAATAAGTCAATATTTTATTATATATCTCTGTAAACTTTATCTAGTAAGCTTAATTAATTTTCCGTCTTCTACATATTTCTGCTTTTTCTATTTTGTCGCTATATTGAGCGATAGTTGCTTCAACTTGTGCACGTAATGCTTCTACTTCTTGAAGTTTTTTCCGGAACCTCTGATCGCTCGACGGTAGACCATCCCCCGTCGGCGTCGCTGCCGATGCGCATCAGATCGGATCACCCAGAGATCGTACCAACATACCGACTATGATCTCTCGCGAAAACTACACACATCAAAAAAGTCTAAGCAACACCTACAAATTTTGAAAATTTCTAATTTTATGTATTTTTTTTAATTGTTTCTTTTCTTTTTTAATTATTGTTTATTCTTTATTTGTTTAAGTATCTCAAATTCGATAAATAACTAAAAAAAACAAAAAAAATTACATAAAAAGTATGCTGTGCATTTTGGTACAAATTTTTATTATAAAATAATGGTACGAAATAAACAAAAATTTTACCTTCATGTTAAATTATAGGATTCTTCTGGACATTAAAATTAAATCTAATACAGTGTGTTTCCTCCTCGATTGTTTAAAACTTGTCTGCATCGATTCTGCATGGAGTCAATAAGGTTATTGATTTCCTCCTGAGCCAATTGGTCCCAGTGGAACTTGAGTAGGTTTTTTAGCTGTTGTTCCGTAGAAACCCCATCAAGATCTTTCAGGACTCTTCTTTGGAGCATATCCCACACATGCTCAATGGGATTCAAGTCAGGCGACTGAGCTGGCCACGGTAAAACGCGTATATTTTCCCCCTGTAGCCATTCTTGAGTACGCCTTGCTGTGTGCGGACGAGCATTGTCATGCATCAATGTAAACTCAGGTCCCAATGTTTGTGAAAATGGACGCACATAGGGAGCCAGCACATGTTCCACATAATTTTCAGCATTCAGGTTGCCATTTATAAAAACGAGGTCGGTTTTTCGGTTTTTGGCTATACCAGCCCAAACCATTACTGTCGAGCCGCTGTATGGGTGGACTTCCTGGACACATCTTAGACGTTCAGCATTTCCTGAGCGACGATATACCCTCATTCTTCTCGTATCAGGCTTAAAACCGAATCGAGATTCATCGGAAAACAAAATTTGGTCCCATCGTTCTTGCGGCCATAGCACGCGGGTTCTGCACCATTGAATACGACGAGCTCGATTTCCGTGACGGATCTGTGGGCATCTGATTGGACGACGTGCACGTAGACCATACTCTCGCAGTCTGTTTGGCACAGTTTGGGAACAAACAGCGGGACCATCAGCATTCTGTAGCCTTGATGCGATCTCTTGGGCAGTCAGCTTTGGTTCACGTCTACATGTTACCTGGATATATCGATCTTGACGACGAGTA
The DNA here is from genome assembly GCA_949316285.1 of Eupithecia subumbrata. Classification (NCBI taxonomy): domain Eukaryota; kingdom Metazoa; phylum Arthropoda; class Insecta; order Lepidoptera; family Geometridae; genus Eupithecia; species Eupithecia subumbrata. Next base: position 7,678,837 of record OX438640.1, on the reverse strand, counting down.
GTACTACGCCCTCGGCCTGGGTGCTGTTCAGACGGATCACCTGTGTCACAGTAACGCCTCCAGAGTCGGCAAATTACGCTTCTATGGACGCCGAAATACCGGGCAACATAGGCTTGACTGTTTTCAATTTCTAGCATCCTACAGCTCTCTGCATCTCTTCCGTGGTAAGATGACGACGCTGCATTGCTACAGTAAAACTTCGCGATATTATTCGCGCCTCATAACGAACGGTTACTGCGGTTACGATTTTATTTTGTCGGTTAAGAAGTAAAACCACATCTATGAAAATGACGTTGAATTGGACAAAAGAATGTTTTTATTGTTTAAAAACATAATTTACTGAAAAAAACTGCCAGTATTAATTTGTTTAATAAGGAGGTTGACTATTCAAAGAAGGTTTGATATTCCATGAAAGTTTAAAACGAATAAAAAAAAATTATACCACCGAAGACTTGTGTTGCTTAGACTTTTTTGATGTGTGTATTTTAATGCGACCACCTTCAGAATCATTTTCTATACAATAACGAAATAATAATCAAAACCGGTTCAGTCGACCTGCAGGTGATGCTGGATGCGGCTAGTTGACGACAGGGCGCTACGGCGGGAGTTAGGGGAAGCCGGCGCCGCCGTCCAGCAGTGGACTAATATAGGTTGATCATGATGATTACATAATAAACATACATACATCCGAACATTGAACCTCCAACTTACGGTACATCTCATCCGAATCTAAAACTAAGCGAGTCCAACTCACACTTGACGTTTTATGTTAACTGAATAATCCTTTGTTTGAGCATAATCTCACTTGTTGGAAAATGTGCATCACACAAGGGTTTGTTGTTGGGAGCAGGTGGCTGCCGACCGACACAACATGCAGGCAGTGATGGAGCCCCTGCACTGGCATACCTGCGGCCCCCACCCGCCCCGCTCAGACGGATCAGCGGCGAGCGGCAGCCCCCTGCCCCCTGCCTGCACCACGCGACCGAGACAACACTCACCGCCAGCAGCAGGTTGACGTGAGCGAGGAGCGCGGCCGCCGCGCGCTGCATCGTGCTACGTCACACGCTTTGTTGTATTGTTGTGCTGTGCGCGTCGCGTGCTCGTGCGTCGCGCTGCCGGTCCGTGCGCGCGCGCTCATTGCGACGTGCTCGGCACACTGCCCGCGCGGCGGCACGCTGACACCGCGCTATCTCTCGTTATCTGTGATAACGGGTGACTCAAGTGATAACAACCAGGAGGGGAAGCGATTACCTGTAACTGCTATCGCTCCTCAGAAACGTAATGCGGTGTTCTCTGCCGACTTCCTTGCCGAGAGATCACTCGCGGGATGACGGAACCTCACGCTACAGTGGAAAAATAACAACAAAATATTTGAAAAAATATCACTTTATTGCTTTTTTCATTTCAACGCTAATCATAATTTTAAAGTCTAATACAAAGTGTGCGAGGACGCGACGCGCGGCGCAGGGCGAGGCGAGTGCGACTCCGCACCATTGCTACCACGTGTAGGGTACTCAGCAGTACCTACTCTACGCAGCAGGACTCTACGCCGTAGCAGCCTACGGCGTAGAGTCCTCCTGCGCCTATGTACGTTACGCCTACGCCGCATATGCTACGTCGTAGCCACCGGAGTTACGCGATCGATGGCGATGCTAGAGCGACTACGCAGAAAGGGTGCTACGACATGTGCTACGTGAGCGCGGACCGCGTAGCACTCGTGTAGCAGTGCTACGAATGCTGCGAGCCCGCGGACCGCGTAGCACTCGTGTAGCAGTGCTACGAAAGCTGCGAGCGCACTTAGTCACGTAGCACGTCATCCATATCTTCGTAGCAGCTGCATCGCATTGCATCGTAGCGAGCCGTCTACGCAGCGTAGCGCGCGCGTAGCAGCCAGGCACGCCAGCTGCGGCCGCGCGTCGCCTCTGTGCGTATTGCATGCTGCATTATTGTCTAGTTACGTGTGAACAATTCCTCTTAAAAACGTTTTTAGATCTTTATTTGTTTATTCAATAACCTATTAACTCATGCAAAGAAATCTTAATCAGGGACGAATCAGGAAAGATTTCTGCATAAAATTTGATTTTCCGCATTCGGTAATCTCACTTGTTGGAAAATGTGCATCACACAAGGGTTTGTTGTTGGGAGCAGGTGGCTGCCGACCGACACAACATGCAGGCAGTGATGGAGCCCCTGCACTGGCATACCTGCGGCCCCCACCCGCCCCGCTCAGACGGATCAGCGGCGAGCGGCAGCCCCCTGCCCCCTGCCTGCACCACGCGACCGAGACAACACTCACCGCCAGCAGCAGGTTGACGTGAGCGAGGAGCGCGGCCGCCGCGCGCTGCATCGTGCTACGTCACACGCTTTGTTGTATTGTTGTGCTGTGCGCGTCGCGTGCTCGTGCGTCGCGCTGCCGGTCCGTGCGCGCGCGCTCATTGCGACGTGCTCGGCACACTGCCCGCGCGGCGGCACGCTGACACCGCGCTATCTCTCGTTATCTGTGATAACGGGTGACTCAAGTGATAACAACCAGGAGGGGAAGCGATTACCTGTAACTGCTATCGCTCCTCAGAAACGTAATGCGGTGTTCTCTGCCGACTTCCTTGCCGAGAGATCACTCGCGGGATGACGGAACCTCACGCTACAGTGGAAAAATAACAACAAAATATTTGAAAAAATATCACTTTATTGCTTTTTTCATTTCAACGCTAATCATAATTTTAAAGTCTAATACAAAGTGTGCGAGGACGCGACGCGCGGCGCAGGGCGAGGCGAGTGCGACTCCGCACCATTGCTACCACGTGTAGGGTACTCAGCAGTACCTACTCTACGCAGCAGGACTCTACGCCGTAGCAGCCTACGGCGTAGAGTCCTCCTGCGCCTATGTACGTTACGCCTACGCCGCATATGCTACGTCGTAGCCACCGGAGTTACGCGATCGATGGCGATGCTAGAGCGACTACGCAGAAAGGGTGCTACGACATGTGCTACGTGAGCGCGGACCGCGTAGCACTCGTGTAGCAGTGCTACGAATGCTGCGAGCCCGCGGACCGCGTAGCACTCGTGTAGCAGTGCTACGAAAGCTGCGAGCGCACTTAGTCACGTAGCACGTCATCCATATCTTCGTAGCAGCTGCATCGCATTGCATCGTAGCGAGCCGTCTACGCAGCGTAGCGCGCGCGTAGCAGCCAGGCACGCCAGCTGCGGCCGCGCGTCGCCTCTGTGCGTATTGCATGCTGCATTATTGTCTAGTTACGTGTGAACAATTCCTCTTAAAAACGTTTTTAGATCTTTATTTGTTTATTCAATAACCTATTAACTCATGCAAAGAAATCTTAATCAGGGACGAATCAGGAAAGATTTCTGCATAAAATTTGATTTTCCGCATTCGGACTATTTTGGTCCGAATGCAGTGACGAATGCGGAATAACTCTAATTTTTAATACTCGAGTAAATATGATTAATGTATTTTTTTTTTGTTTACAAAATAGTCAAAATAACATTAACATAGGAATCAAAACCTTTGCACGTGTACCTATGTCGCCGGCATGCGGCAGCTCCATTATAAACACTTAAACCTACTTTTTAGCTTTCAATGGCAGCGGGAGCTCCCGCCTTGTCTCGCTCGTGCTTGGCAGTTTTATAACTCTGTTCGTTCATTCATAGTTTTGAACCCAATGTTCAAAACAATGAATGAACGAACAGAGATAACTTTGTGTTAGATTACAGAGTAATGTCTCGCGTACGTACGCACGTAAGTACGCGAGATATTACTCGACGTAGGTACGTACGTACATACGTGCGAGGCCGCGAGGGGGGACCGTCGAGAGATCTATACCACTCTATACGAACTAAGTCTTACAAGTAGATTTGGCACTAGTGGTGGCAGCAGGCGAGGGACTCGCTCTGTCCCGCTCGCACGCACGCGGCGTGCGCCGGAGCGAGCGGGAGGGCAGCACCGGGAGCCTCGCCTCACATTACAACAATAGGTACAGTCGGCTGCACTAACATGTGAAACACCGTTCGCTGACGGGGGGCACCCCGGAGGAGGGTCCCAATCGGAAGGCGAGTAGAGTGTAGAGTGAACTGTATCTCAGTGCAGCGGACTACACTAAGTACTTATACTTAACAATAATCGAGTATTTCCTTACGTCCATATTCAGTTAAGAGTAGGAATATATACTAATTCTCTCTGGTAATGATAATATAACATTGATTGATATGGACCTATGTTAATCACCATAACTTATCTTCTAAAAGTATCACTTAATTGTTACAGTCAAGTTACAGTCAGCCTAGCTGCGACTCCTGCGCATATAAACATTATTGAAATATAATTAAATAAAAAGATTTCCTGTAGGTTGGTACGGTAAGATGTAATAAATTAACATTTGTTGCAGATTTTTTAAAAATTGTTTCCATAAGTACTTGTTTTAGGTTTGTTTGTATTATGTGCGCAGGAGTTGACTGAAGGTCCACTTAACAATATGGCAGTCAGGGTTCGTGAGTGTCAACACCGCGCAGGAGCCGCGCATGCGTCCTGCGACCGATCCAGACAATCATTCTCTAAACAATACTAAAACTGGAATGTAAAAAAAAAAAAAAAAAAAAAAAAAAAAAAAAAAAAAAAAAAAAACTAAAACTAAGTAGATCAATATTTAATTTCAACGTCTTACAATTTACTAATTCGATACATACTCGTAACTTGTCTTACACTAATTATAATGAAATGTACGAATCGTACGCGAGGTGCCGACGCGAGGCCGAGGCGAGGCCCGAGGCGAGGCCCGAGGCGAGGCCGAGGCGAGGCGCTCTCCGTGGGGCGTATCACAATCATTATACGTCAGCGAGCTACCGGAGACTGCAGCTGTGGGGGGCGGGTGGGGGCTACAGCTGCGCGACGGCGGCGCTGGCGTGCAGGATGAGTAGCGTGTGCGGCGGCGGCGCGGGGGGGCGCGTCGCCAGGAACTGCGCCTGCACCGCGTCCCACGCCGCCGAGCGCGCACCGCCGCCGCGCCCGCGCCGCGCCCGCCTGCGACCCCGCGCGCCGCGCCCGCGCCGCGCCGCGCCCGCACCGGGCGACGGAGGCGCAGGCGCCGCCGAGCCCATCTCGTCCTGAAACATGCAACCGGTCCTTGCTCATACCATGATCTAGGCACGGTGGAGACCAGCTCGGTTCGCCAGGATGAGGTTATCAGCTGCTCTATCAGCAGCGTGTTTTTACTATGTGGGCTGCTCTTTTGAAATTAGTGAAATGAAAAAGTTAGATGGACATGACGGCATCGTAGCGTTCGTATCGCGGCCGGAAGCCGCGGTCCTGTCCCCCCGCGCTCCTCACCTGCTAGAAAATCTTGTCGAGGATGGTGTACATGCGCAGGTTGGCCTTCTTGCGCCAGCCGGGCGGGTGGTCCGCGCCGCCGGCGCCGCTGTCCGACAGCGAGCTCTCGTCGTCCGCGTCGGCGCAGGCCGCGCCCGCCCCCGCCCCCGCGCCCTTCTCCACCTTCTCCGACAGCGACAGCGCCTGCAGCGAGCCGCCGCCGCCGCGCCGCAGTAGCCGCCGCGCCATCACGAACGCCGCTATCTGCAACCAACACGGAGCGTTGCACTCATCCTGTACGTGCCCGCCGCAGTGGAGAGCGAGCGCGCGCGCGGCCGGCTCACCTGCAGGATCATGCCGACCACTCCGAACACGATGATGACGAACACGTTGTTGGGCGCCTCGTGCTCCACCTCCTGCAACAGAGGCACGTCAGTAGTGCGGTGCCTGCGGGCGAGGCAAGAGAGGGGGGGGGCGTGCGAGGAGCGCTAGAGGTTACCTCGATCATGTCGAGGAGCGGCGCGACGACGTCCTGGTGGCGCTGCATGGCGCGCAGCGCGGGCTTCACGTCGTGCAGCAGGTCGATGCCGCGGCGCGCCAGCTCGGCCTGCGGCGAGTCGCGCCACCAGGCTGCCAGCGAGGCGCCCATCCAGGCTGCGTAGCACAGCTCGCTCAGCGCCAGGCACAGCACGCCGGCGCAGTAGGCGTGCAGGCAGGAGGCGGGCCGCCGGCGCGCGCCGCTGCCGCCGCCGCCAGCCGCCGCCGCCGCCAGGTAGACGAGCGCGGCCAGCCACAGGCCCGTGGCGGCCACGTACGCGGCCGACACGCGGTACTGCGCGGCGCACAGGAAGCGGAACCAGGCGTACGTGCTGGGGTCCCACGCCAGCCGCGCCGCCGTCGACAGCAGCGCGCCGCTGTACATCTGCGAACAAACAAACACATGCCTACATTATCATTCAACAAATGGAGTGTTTATCCACGCGCGGTCAGATTGGGGCGGGATGGGAGGAACCATTCGGTTCTTGTTTGACGAGGCTCGGTCCCATTCTGAGTTTGCGCTGATGACCCACTAGAGAACATCTACAACTATCCTCTATAGATAGAACTGTAAAAATGTAAGGGTCAACATTTTGCTAGACTTCTGTTCTCTCTTCAACATGACGTGCATGAACATAAACTACTTTGGAACATGAACATAAGCATGAACATAAACTGCTTTGGAACTATTTTTTTAACCCCCGACGCAAAAAGAGAGGGTTGTTATAAATAAGTTTAACCTCTTCAACATGAGGTGCATGAACATAAACTGCTTTGGAACTATTTTTTTAACCCCCGACGCAAAAAGAGAGGGTTGTTATAAATAAGTTTAACGTGTCTGTCTGTGTATCTGTGTATCTGTCTGTGGTATCATAGCTCCGAAACGGATGAACCGATTTTCGTTTAGTTTTTTTTTGTGTCAGATAATTTTATCCCAAGTGTTCTTAGCCATGTTTCATGAAAATCTGTAGGGGTTTTTAAAATTTTTAATTTTGCTCTTGTTTGTAATTTAGATTAGATTTTTTTACAAAGGTACTACTTCTCTGGGCACACTGTAGGTACTTATAATTTCATTAAAGTGTATTGTATTTTGCGTTCCGTACCTCAATAAGAAAAAAATAAACCCGTATAGGATCACTTTGTTGTCCATCTGTCTGTCTATTTGTCTGTCTGACTGTACGTCTGTTGACCCCCTTTTCTCAGGAACGCGTGGAGGTATCGAGTTGAAATTAACATCATATACTCAAGTCCGTAACCTCTTAGAGCCGCGATATAAAATTCTAAGTCAACGCAATCAAAAGTTACAGCCGTTTATGTCCGAATATTATGAAATTTCCAAGCGAATCACATGCACACACAACTATAGGGACGTAGACCCGTACACCTAGAATCATGAGATTATTGAGCAGCAAGGTCGTATAGCACAAGTAAAGGAAAACATCCGAAAAACATAAATTTGTAGTTTGTTCACTAGAAAAAATACTTTAGATTCTCGCCATCTCGGTCTACTAATTATACGGAACCCTTAGTGCGCGAGTCCGACTCGCACTTGACGTTTCATTTTTATTATTAACTGTTGTAAAATTAAAATTAGTTCAGGTTAGAAACTGTCATTAGCTTCGTTTGCTCCAGTTTAAGAATTTATTTTTATCTAAACATAAGCTTTATGTATTCCAAACGCTAAAAAAGCTTTATGTTTTAGGCAAAATTACTAATGTAATTGTTCAATGTAAGTAAGCTTATGATGTAGGTACGAGGCTACCTACTTTAGTGCGTTAAATTATAACTAGATAGCGCTGCTAAAATTGGTCGAAGGCTAGATCGCGCAGGAGAGAACGCACGGGTTTAGGTGACCTCAGTTTGTGATTTTTCAATAAATAACTTTTACTTCTACTGAGACGGTCGTTTCATTACGCACCTTTCCTTAAGTCGGACAATCGGATTTGGTACTGTGTTGTTCATGGTCCTTCGAGCCGGATTTAGTCTTTTGTTTTTGAAGCACTAGCGAGCAGTGGCGATTCCACTGAGCAGTGCAACCGATACCTAACCACCTAGGTTCGGTATTAGAGTGACTTGGCCAAGCGAGCCGGTCATTTGTAGGAGAAGAGTGAGGAGCAAGCAAGGCGTTCGAAACGTCGGCTGACGGCGCCGCCGACATCACCACCACCAGCAGCAGCGACGCGGGCAGCGGGCGCAACTGGCAGTGGGTGTCGTCACAGGAGTGACGACGAGGCAGGCAGCGCGCATCAGTGACGTCACGACGACGTCGCATCAGTGACGTCACACCAGTGACGTAACGCAGGGGTTTGCCTTCGTGATCTGTGAGTACATTTTGTGATGTGAATGTGATTGTTTTGAAGAAATTTAACTTTGAAGAATTCGAAGATTATTTTGGACTTATTAACGTTAACGTAAAATTTGGACTTAGAAATTTTAATGCATGATAATTAAGACTTAGAATAATTTCGCGAAAACGTAACCAACGGGGAACCTATGCCCGACTTTGGTCCGAACTTCAAACACTTGTAAAAATTTTAGGAATTATTTTGAACTTGTAAAATTTTTGGGATTTATTTGAACTTGTAAATTTTGGTGCCGAAAGGTTTACGGAAGGTTTAAGGAATTTACTTGTTAATCACAGTAGGTTTTTGGTGTTAATATGACGTTGTCCACAATCAAAAGTCAATTAAGTCTTAAGCTTTCGATTGAAAAGTCTTCTGTTAATTTTAAAAAATCTCCAAAAGACAGATTAAGTAAAGAGTCGTACATACTAACACGAATCGAGGCTTTGGATGAGAAGTGGCGAACGTTTGCGGAAAATCATGCTAAGATTTTATTAAGTAGTGAGGACATTAGTCAATCTAAGTACATTTTAGAAAATGTTTTTGAGGATGTTGAAGAGATGTACATTGATTATAAGGCTGAGTTGCGGGAGGCTTTAAGCTTGCTTAAGTCCGTTGCTCCGGCAAGCTCGCGCACCATGTCCTCGGGAGAACTGAATGTTAAATTGCCCAAAATATCAATTCCTACTTTTTCCGGTTCTTACGCAGAATGGACAACTTTTAAAGATTTGTACACCTCGTTGGTGCATAATAACGCCTCAATCGACAATGTGCAAAAGATGCATTATTTGAAGGGGCATTTGTCGGGAGAAGCCGAACAGCTGTTAAGGCATGTGCCCATCACAGCTTCCAGCTATCAAGAAGCTTGGTCGGCACTGAATAATCGGTTTAACAATAAAAAGTACCTGGCAAACTGTTTATTGAAGCGTTTTATGAACCAACCCAAGATCACAGCTGAATCGTGCAGTGCAGTTAAAGATTTGTTAGATATCACCAATGATACGCTGAACGGTTTGAAGAATTTGGGTATCAATGTAAGTACCTGGGACGCTATCGTAATCTACATAGTTTGCTCAAAGCTGGATTCAGAGTCACGTAAGGAATGGGAATATAAAATAAGTACTTCCGATGAAATGCCAGCTTTGAACCAACTACGCGAGTTTTTAGAGTCACGATTCCGGGCCCTCGAGTTCATGGAACCCAAGTCAAAAACGAAACCAAATTCTTCAACCAAAGCAATGCACGCAACTTCGGCTGGTGGGTCCGATTCTGGGGCCAAGGTATGTTGTCCATGCTGCAAGGGTAATGATCACAAGATATCAAACTGTAAGGAATTTTCAAAACTGAATTATGATCACAGGCACTCGTTTGTTCAAACGAACAATTTATGTTTCAATTGTTTAGGTAAAAACCACTCTGCTTTCACATGTCGAGCTCCTACCAGGTGTAATATTTGTAAGCACAAACACCACTCTCTGCTCCACCCAAGTCAAAAGGCTTTTCCAAAATTAGTAGATACTGCCAAATCTGATTTAGCAGTAGAAGTCAAGTCAGCTGTCAACGACGTTAAGGCGTCTTTGGACGAAGCAACGTCAAATGTCAAGGTACATTTCTCCCAGAATCAGGGAACTAATCAGGTTCTGTTAGCTACGGCGATTGTGAGAGTTCAGGCAGACCACGGAAACGTTCGTCTGCTCAGGGCACTTGTAGATCAGGGCTCTCAAGCGTCATTTGTAACAGAGTCAGCAGTACAAATGCTAGGTCTCCGTAAGGTGCTTAGTAGGAACAGCATTGCGGGTTTAGGCGGCGATGAAAGATTAGCATCTAAGCACGTTGTAGTGATGAACTTAGAATCGCGCCATGATCCGAGCTTCCAACTGCAGGTACGCGCACATGTTTTACGTGCAATCACAGGTCTCCTTCCATCAGAGAAGGCAGAATATGTGGACTGGCCGGAGCTGGCTGAGGTCGCTCTTGCAGATCCACAATTTCACACGCCCAGCAGAATTGACGTTTTGCTCGGTGCCGACGTGTACAGTAAGATTATCCGAGAGGGGTTGATCAAGGGACCCAATGGCACTCCAACAGCGCAGTGCACAGCATTGGGATGGATCTTATCAGGTCCTACACATCAGTTCGAAGCTGATGGTGATCAACATTGCTTTCACAATGTAGTAAGTAAGCACTTGTGTACAGATGAATTGCTTAAGCAGTTCTGGCAACTCGAATCCGACACCCTTAGTGTAAAAGAAAGGATTCTCAGCGAAGAAGAGCAGCGGTGTGAGCAGTTCTACAGTAGAACTACTTGTCGAGACTCTTCTGGTAGGTATGTTGTGCGACTGCCGTTTCGGGATTTTGATCCGCAGTGTAAGTACGGCAACTCAAGAGAAATTGCTACCAAAAGATTTCACCTTCTTGAAAATCGTTTTAAGAAGAATCCTGAAATCAAGGCAAGATATTCCGATGTCATGCATGAATACTTGGACCTTGGACACATGGTTCGTATTACTGGCGAGGATTGTAAGAACACAAACGCGGTTTATCTGCCGCATCATGCCGTAATACGCGAAGACAAAACCACGACCAAGATCAGAGTAGTGTTCGATGCGTCATGCAAGGGAATGAATGGAGTTTCTCTTAACGATACGTTGATGATTGGTCCTACGCTGCAGCAGGATTTACGCCACATCATCACCCGATGGCGTATGCATCCAATCTGCCTCAGCGCTGATATCGTCAAAATGTATCGCCAAGTAGTCGTTGCGGATGAAGATGCAGATTTTCAGAGACTAGTGTGGAGAGACGATCCGGAAGCTGAAACACAAGAGTACAGATTAGTAAGAGTAACTTTTGGCACGGCCCCGGCTCCATACTTGGCAGTAAAGAGCCTACAGCAAGTCGCGACAGATGAAGGCAAGGACTGTCCAGAAACGGCCGAGAAGGTAAGAAAGGATTTTTATGTAGATGACCTGCTGACTGGATGTGAGACAGTTGAAGAGGGAAAAAGGATTTTTAAGGAAATGAAGGAGTTGCTATCTAAAGGAGGGTTTGAGTTACAGAAATGGGTTACAAATGATAAGGATTTAGCGGAAGAAGTGGAAAGTCAAGGATCTCCAGAAGGAAAGGTAGATATTAAGATGGACCAGGTAGTGAAGGTACTTGGACTTTCCTGGGATAAAAGATCTGATGCATTTCACTACTCAGTGAAACTTCCGGAGTTGCAAGATCCCATAACCAAGCGCAAGGTAATGTCGAACATCTCCCGTCTATTCGATCCCTTAGGATGGGTCGCACCTTGTATTGTCGTGGCGAAGGTGATGATCCAGAATTTGTGGTTAGCAGGAATAGATTGGGACGATGAGCTTCCAGAAGAACTGCGCAGGGAATGGCTTGCATACCAGTCTAATCTTACTAACATTTGCGAAATAAGTATTCCCAGGTGGCTTGAAGCTAAGACTGAAGACAGTTGTATGGAACTGCAAGGGTTCTGCGACGCATCCATCACCGCCTACGCTGCAGTAGTCTACTTGAGGACTATTGATGTAGAAGGTAACGTACACGTTAACCTTATTGCGGCTAAGACCAAGGTAGCTCCTACCATGCAGATTTCAGTTCCCCGCCTGGAGTTGATGGGAGCGGTTCTGTTGTCTAAGTTGATCACTGAAGTAGGCAACTTGTTAGGGATCGAACGTCGTCACATCCATGGATGGACCGACTCGACTGTAGTGCTGGCGTGGCTCAGCAGTCATCCCAGTCGTTGGTCCACGTTCATTGGCAACAGGACGTCCGACATTTTGTCGAAGTTGGATAACACGCAGTGGTCGCACGTTCAATCAGCCCAAAACCCTGCAGACATCGCTTCCAGAGGATGCACCCCTTTAGAGTTAGCAGAAAGCCCCTTATGGCTTCAAGGTCCGTCTTGGTTGAGAGAGACAGACATTGAGTATCTGAGGTCGAAGTCGTCAACTGAGCTGGAGCAAAGGAAGATTAAGGTCCATGTCGCAGCCGCTGAAGATCCGTCAGCTGGAGATAGCCTGTGGACGAGATACTCTTCTTTGCACAAATTAGTACGTGTTGTAGCTTACTGTAGAAGGTTCCTGAAGTATAAGAAGGATATTAAGTTTGAACCGTACTTGACAGCACGAGAGTTGAGTGACGCCTTAGACTCTTGTATAAGACAGAGTCAGCTAGGATTGGGAGATAATCAAACCAAGCTGAAGTCATTAAGCCCTTTCCTTGATGATAAGAAGATTATGAGAGTGGGTGGTAGGATCCAGAAATCCAACCTTCCCGAGGACACCAAGCATCCCATAATTCTTCCACACGATAGCCATTTTACGAAATTGGTTATCGATGAAGCGCACAGAAGGACATTACACGGTGGTCCAACCCTAATGCTCAACCATTTGCGCACAAAATATTGGATCGTGTCAGCTAAAAGCCTCGTTAAGATGCATGTCCGCAAATGCGTAGTTTGCGTTAGACACGCTGCTGTCACCAAATCTCCATTTATGGGCCAATTCCCAGTAAGTAGAGTCACACCGGCGAGAGCGTTCATGCACTGTGGTGTTGATTTCTGTGGCCCAATAAATGTTCGAGTATCAAAGGGACGCGGCAATAAGTCGTATAAAGGCTATATAAGCGTTTTTGTCTGTATGGCAACCAAGGCCATACATTTGGAGGTTGTAAGCGACCTTACTGCTGAAGCCTTTATAGCTGGCTTCAAAAGATTCGTGGCTCGAAGAGGGCACGTAAGTGATGTGTGGAGCGACAATGGGACGAACTTTGTAGGAGCGTCCAAGGAACTTGTCAAGCTCGTTACTGCTGAAGGGTCTTCAGTAGCCCTTGAAATAAGAAAATGGTTAAGCACCAATAGCGTGTCGTGGCACTTTATTCCCCCACATGCTCCGAATTTCGGAGGACTTTGGGAAGCAGGCGTGAAATCGACAAAATTTCATCTAAAGCGCGTTATTGGTGATTCCACGCTCACCTATGAAGAGTTGTCCACCGTTCTCACGCAGGTAGAGGCATGCCTAAATTCTAGGCCGTTGTCGATGTTGCCCAACGATCACAATGATGCAACCCCGCTAACTCCAGGACATTTCCTGATTGGTGAACCCTTGGTGATCGTACCTGAACGTGACTACGAGCAGAGCAATGTCAGTTCGTTAAGACGCTGGCAGATGACGCAAAAGATGGTGCAAGACTTTTGGCGAAGGTGGTCCAATGAGTATTTAGTTCATTGTTTGCAGAGATATAAATGGACAAAGCTCAATCCGGAACCCAAAATTGGCGATGTCGTTCTTGTTAAGGAGGACCATCTTCCTCCAGCTCGCTGGATGTTAGGCAGAGTGGTATTTACTCATCCTGGATCAGACCAGGTTGTACGTGTCGTAACCTTGAAGTGTGGCCAGTCTCTCATAAAGAGACCTACTTCAAGGTTATGTTTGTTACCAGTGACTAACTGAGTGATGTATTGTTGTATTACTTGTTTATCTTATGTATAATCGATGGTATTTTTAAGTTGGCTAGTTACATTTTGTTTGTTGTCTAATTTTTTTAAAGTTTGTTAAATTTTGTATATCCTAGCCTCATGGCGGGTGGTAGAGTTAAGAACTGTCAATGTAGTTCTTGGCGGGTGGCATGTTCAATGTAAGTAAGCTTATGATGTAGGTACGAGGCTACCTACTTTAGTGCGTTAAATTATAACTAGATAGCGCTGCTAAAATTGGTCGAAGGCTAGATCGCGCAGGAGAGAACGCACGGGTTTAGGTGACCTCAGTTTGTGATTTTTCAATAAATAACTTTTACTTCTACTGAGACGGTCGTTTCATTACGCACCTTTCCTTAAGTCGGACAATCGGATTTGGTACTGTGTTGTTCAGTAATATTATTTAGTACAATTACCAGTGGAATGAGATATTTGCAGTATTATTTTTCTTGCTACTGGTGTTTAAGCACCCTTTCACTGCACTAAACATCATTTATATATTTTTATGTGAGAGCTGCTTTCCGCATCATTTGAAGTATTGTAATAATATAATATAATTTAATAATATAATATAGCATAACGACTCAAAATGAAAATAGCGACGTTAAGTCGCAATTTTTAGATTTACCTCGTTTGTGTCAACTATCATTCTGAGCCTTCTTCTTCTAAACTGCAACTTATAAAAAGATTGCTTTGAAAATTCTTTCAGGAGCAATAATAACACAATATAAGCCTATTGAAAAATACTTATCTTTTTCGTCTTGACTACAATTACAGTAGTAGGTAGGGACATCATCGAACTACTGAAGTTTTTTATGCACCTATTCGACCAACAAACATTGATCTTCATTACGGATGTAAGCGGGTTAACTACGAACCTTATTTGTGTTGGAAGAACACCAACGTTAGGGACATCTTCAGGGTGAGTGCGGTCCGTGTTCTTCCAACACAAATAAGGTTCGTAGTTAACCCGCTTACATCCGTAACGCATTCGTCAAACTACGATAGTTTATACTAAAAAAATTATCTAATGAGAATTAAAACTTGATTTTTTGATCATTGAATAGAACAGACTAAGATAGAACAGGCTAGACTTTGTTAAATTTTAACTCTTTATATTTGTTCAATTATTAATATTTATGTTTATAACCTTAAAGAAACTTTCTCATCCAACCTAAGTAGTAATTGATCGCCATAACATGGTCGCATACTCCCAGAGTCCTGCGCTGCGCCTGCGCCGATGTATGCATCAACAACAGGACTCAATTACCTTACCTAAAGCATTTCTGACGACCTCCGTGGCGTAGCGGGCGAAGATCCGCCTGCGACGCAGGAGGTTGCGGGTTCGATTGCCGCCTCGGAACAAATTTGTGTACAATCTGCAGAAATTTGTTCCGTTGGTCTGGGTGTTTTCTATGTATAATAAAAAAATATATATCTATGTAGTGTATTGTATCAAGTATATCAGTTATCTAGTACCCATCATAACACAAGCTCTGCTTAGCTTGGGGCTAGATAATGCTGTGTGAATTGTCCAGTATTATTTATTTATTTATTTATTTATTTCAAGTTGTTTGTTGTAAAGCGTATAGATAGGTATAGTGCACTCTTGACGTGTCGCGGTTGGATCCTGCATCTTATAAGGACATTTTTCCAAACCATTGTTGTTTACTACCAGTGCCTATAAAATAAAATTCAATTTCATAGGTATTACTTTTCTATTTACATTTATCATGTTGGTTGCAATATGAATGCTTTATTCTTGGGTGGTATGTGCCGATTGCTATCATAATTAATCTTCGTATGATAGTGAGGGAAAATCGTTCATAATTGGCATAATATTACGTCGTAATAAAAAGGATCCAGAAATCCGACAAAACAGAATCACTCACTAGGTAATACAAGGGTAAAATAAGGCTCCGTAAGTGTAAGCTTTGTCATAAGGTGCTTCTAAACGGGCTATACTTTTCTGCAATTAGTGGCTGCACTATTGGCTACTAATTGCCCGGCCATTGTAAAAATATTGCTCGAACGCTGATGTCCCAGCAATCTATGGCCGGGCCATGTGTTGCGTTCAAAAACAAACAACAAAGCACAGAACATAGCAATTAGTCATTGCATCACTCATAACTTCATGTCGGTAGAAAAAGATGCAATATGCCATTACAATAGGGAGCGACTGAAACAACAATATAACTGGCTGGGCAATATTGCAGTTAAATCGATCGGTCAGCGATCGCCCGGCCATTCCGGCCATACTGGCCACACCTAAAATGTTTAGCAATTAGTCATAATAATAGTCTTTATTGGGTAATAATAATTACATGTCAAAAACTGTATACATACTTTGCTATGTATACCTAATGTATTGCCATAATATACATTTTGATTTGAAAATGTACCTACTTATAATATAACTTAATAAATTGATTAGAATTAATAATTATATAACATTATAATTAAACAATATAATTAATTAATAATAAATTGAAGAGTTATTAATTCATTAAAAATTATTGCCGGGCCATTACTGCAGTCTTGCATAGTCTGGCTGGTATAGCGAGCAATGTTGCCGGCCATTGTATTGCAGCCACATATTGCAGAAACGTGTAGCCCGTTTAGAAGCACCTCTAGAAAAACACCTTCAAACTTCAAAGCAATTTTTGCACATGTTCGAGTGTAAGGTAAGGATGGAGTTCGGAAGTATGCTATCTTTTTACACTCAATTTTATAATTTTGTTGGGATACTTTCTTTGCTGTAGAACGTGGGTTAATATTGTATGGACCGTGATCGTTGTTCTTTGTTCGAACTCAATTTTTGTATTCAACCAAAGTATTTTTGCCATGCAACTTACGATTACAAAAAGTATTATTAAATTTGTAGTAGGTATAGGTATCGGAAGCCAATTAAATTAGAACTTGAAACCTATGCATATATGGAATGTATTAATTAATATATGATAATGATAATGTATAATATTTTAATAAACACAGTATTTTATCAGCATCCGTGAGTTTAATTCCTCCACACCTCTCACGCCATTACAAATTAAAAAAAAAAATGATTTGAACTCCGTACAAAATGTATGGTAAAAGATTTTTGCGTTTTCTGACTTTTCTAGTAGGTACTCAAACATTAGTTGGTCCCAAAGAACTTTTAGAGCAGTATAAATAAATAATGCTGGACAATTCACACAGCATTATCTAGCCCCAAGCTAAGCAGAGCTTGTGTTATGGGTACTAGATAACTGATATACTTAATACAATACACTACATAGATAGATATTTTTTTATTATAGATAGAAAACACCCAGAGCAACGGAACAATTTCTGCAGATCGTACATACACAAATTTGTTCCGAGGCGGGAATCGAACCCGCAACCTCCAGCGTCGCAGGCGGACCTTCGCCCGCTGCGCCACGGAGGTCGTCAAGAAGTCGAAGTATAAGAGACAGGATCAATTGGCATCAAAAAAGTTTCTGTGAAAAACGCCCATCTTCTCGAAATCTGTAACATTTTTTCAAAATCTGTGAATGGGGTGATATTTTTTTTTAAAAGGAAGGGTGGTTTCCTTTCCTGAGACCATTTTCAGGTAACTTAACTGTTTAAGCTCAACGGTTAAGGTTCCTTCCCTTGCTGTCCCCTCCAAAAATCCACCCGGTGGGTATACAGTGCAGTATGGCAGAAAGCTGCTCCAACTGCTCCGACCGATTCCTCCTTATGGTTGCCAACTCTCCCGGAATTACGGGATTACGCGGGAACGCAGCTAAAATAGTCCGGATTTTTGATCGCTTCAGTCGTTGCGAACCAAAATTACTGAAAGAATGATAAGTTCTACGGACAGTCAGCGACGCAATGTCTGAGTTAACGGACAGTGGTTCAAATATTTGGAGCGGAGTCAGATGTTTGAACTCTTTGCATAAGTGGTACGAATTTGACGACTCTATTTACACGAAAGTGAACAATTTGACAATGGACGAAGAAATGAAATACAGGTGTGCACAAACTTCAAATACACCTATGAATTTAATGATTTTATTGTTTCTAATCAAAAGGAATAACTAGCTGCTCGCAGTGTAAAAAAATATTACTTTTAAATAAAAATATTTTAATTTCATTGATTTTTTATTTCATGTCCCGGATTTCTGATCCACACAGTTGGCAATCCTATTCCTCCTCCCTCTCGGCAACATTATTAAGTTCGTACTCTCGAAGCTTGTTGTCGGTGAAGCACCAAACTAATAAAAAAATTAAAATGTCCTACATTATGCTAGTGGGTAGTGGGTACATTGTGAGAGGTAATTCAGGTCCGTATGATGTAAGCGGGCTGTTAATGAATTAGGTCAATAGATCAATTGCTATTGATCATTGATCTCTGCTGATTGGTGGCCATCGGGCTGGATGATGCTGCGCGCGGACCCGCGTTATCTCCGGCGGAGGGGCGGGGGCGGGCGCCTGTGCTTTGTGCTGCGGCGGCGCATGACGGCGCGATGCGTCACACATCGTCCGATCGAGTCCGCGGCCGCGGCTCAAACACCCATTGTGTCCATAACCTGCTTGCTACCTATCAAACCGGGCAGAGGTTGCTATTCCTATCCTACCTACTTTCGCTGAAGACTCCTTTGTTCGAGCAGCATCAAGGCGTTCTCTGTTCTACCTTGTAGGTACACACACACACACACACACAAATATTACGGTAGGTATGTATATTATGCCTACATAAACGCTATCAAGACGATCCACATGCTGAATGTTATCTTATTGAGATATAATGACTAGGTACCTACCTACCTAACCTAGGTCGACACAGGGGACAGGGTTCTCTGTTTGTTTTTATTTTAACAAATACGTCGCTGTCGCGGTCGCTTCGCGTAATAATTATAAGTAACCAATTCTGTCCGCATCCGCACCACCGTTTTAAAAATTTCTCTAAAACGAATTAACTGTAATATTAGTAAAGAAACAAATCTCAAAATATGACCTAGGTATCCTATTGTAATATGATATGACCAAGGCGCTTGAAATTGTTTTGGAAAATATAAATTTGCTCCAATTATTTCGCAAGGCGCTTTACATATTGTGTATTTTGGGGTTTATTATCATTGTATTAATAATAGTAATATGCTTTTATTTCATACACTCGATCCATGTCCCGTATTGAATCTCATCATCATCATCATCTGCATGCAGTCTTCCGCAGATCGTCGTCCCACCTTGCTGGCTTCCTAACCTACGTTTGCCGAGTCCGAGAGAGGTTTTCGTTTTGAAACAAGACTGAGAATAAAAATAGAATATTACATTGTCAGCGGTGAGCGCAGCGGGGCTGCCGTATTCCACAAAAGAGAGGCCTCCGCAATAAGAACTAAATAAAAACATGGTGTTAGCAAACTTTATTTAAAACTCCATGTCTCAAGTATCCAATAACTTTAATGAATGCGTTTGCCGTACAATATTCCCTTTTTCATATTTCGCCTTCATTTTTACAATGTTAATGAGTTTTTCCGTAGATCCTACAAATGAATTCCCAATCTTTTTCGTCGCCTCTGCTGGCTGTCTATTTTATCGTGCTACTCGACAGTGACGTCCCATAACATTCACAGGCTATTTTGCAGCAGATAATTAAAATTAATCAAATAGTTCAAAAAGAAGGTTATGATTTCTAATGATGCTAATAGTACGGTGCCGGCCGTCAGCAGCCTCTTAACTAATAATAATAATAATGCTGGACAATCCACACAGCACCATCTAGCCCCAAAGTAAGCTACTCAAAGCTTGTGTTATGGGTACTAGATAACTGATATATTTAATACATTATATGCATAGATAGTTTTTTTTATTTTATTATTTATATAGAAAACACCCAGACCAACAACGGAACAAATTTCTGCAGATCGTACACAAATTTGTTCCCTCGGAACAAACAACAAATCGAACCCGCAAACTCTTGCGTCGCAGGCGGACTCTCGCCCGCTGCGCCACTGAGGTCGTCAAAATAACGAGTTTTAAAAATCCGTAACTCATTCCGCTGCTCGCCCTATTTTATGTTTAGCTTTCTTTGCTCTTGCTTGAAAAGCAAAAGTTTCAAAAATAATACCGGTTCGCTCCGCTTGCCTTTTTTTGCTTGCTTTTTTGCTTGCTTTTTTGCTTGCTTTTTTTGGTCAACTGCCGCTCTCTAAAACCCGAAATGTCTCGCGTTATCCTATAAGAAGACTCAGGTCAACGGAATCAAAACCATATCCTATAAGAAGACTCAGGTTAACGGAATCAAAACCAGAAATCGGATCCCATCCGAAAATTGTTTATTTTTGTTCGATGAAATTAAATAAAATCGGCAAAGTGTAAATGTACTCGCTCACGAAGGGTTCCTTTTTAGGGTTTTGATGATCGAAGATCGGTTTCAAAACCCTTATGGTCTCGCTTTGTCCGTCCTTTTTTTCCTCCTTAATAGGTAACTCAAAAACTACTGCAGCTATCAACTTGAAATTTAAAATAATAATACATTTCGTGCGCCTGTACAGATTTAGAGAAAAATGAAAATGAATATTTTCCATACAAATTGTGATGCCGAAATTTTAAAAGATACCTACAGAGTCATATGGGGTATCAAATGAAAGGTATCATTTTGTACATTACAAAATATTTTTTGAATTTTTTGTTGGTTTCATACTTTTTAAAATATTTTGAAAAATGTCGAAAAAATACCCATTCCCCCCCCCCCCCCCCCCCCTATCTCCGAAGATTGCAGAGCGATCCATGTAAAATGTATGGAGCGTTTATAGACATGGGTCTATATTTTACAGGAAAAATATAGAGAAGTTTGAAAAAAGAACACTTTTTGAAAAATGGTCAAAATGGGGGAAAATAATTTTCAAAAGGGGGGGCTACCACACCGAGTGGGGTATCAAATCAAATCAAATCAAATCAAAAACTCTTTATTTCCATAAATACAATAAATGTACACTTAGAAAAGGTCAAATCATAAAACTAAACACTGACACGGAAATAAAGTGATATTTTTGATTTCTGTCGCTTCGGTATGTAGACTAAAGTAAAGAAGCGACGAAGAAACCTTTAGCCTGTTAGTTGTTATTTTTCGAGTTGGAGCAAAACTCTAAGCTTTTTTATCCTCTAGATAATCTGATATTTTGTAGTAAGCCTTTTTACAAAGGATATGTTTGACAATTTGTTTGAATTTATTTATTGATAATTTTTGCAACTCACTTGGAGTTTTGTTGTAGAAGCGTATACATTGCCCTTTAAAAGATACATTTATCTTGTGTAGCCTAGTTGTGGGCACAGCGAGTTTATCCTTATTTCTAGTATTTATATTATGTATGTCGCTATTTTTAGGGAATAGATTGATATTTCTATGAGTGTACAACAAGTTTTCATAAATATATTGACATCAAATGAAAGGTATCGGTTTGGACATTTCAAACAAGTTTTTCAAATTTCTGTAGCTTTCATACTTTTTGAAATATTACGAAAAAAGTTGAAAAATTTACCTTAACCGAACCACCCATTTAACCGAAGCATCCAGAGAGATCCATCTGAAATGTAGGTTGGTACCTACTATTCTTAGGTATTCGTTAAATCGCGAAGTCTCTAACCGGTACTTTTGGTACATATTTGTTGACAAACGTTCAAAACCCTCGGCGCGCGAGTTACACTCGCACTTGACGGATCTTGTTTATTGGTTGTTGGGTTTTTTTTATATATCGAAAAAGAAAAAAGCTTACAAATGAACGACGCGGTGTTCTCAGGAGGGTTATTCAATTCAAGTAAGTACCTATTGAGTGCTTTACGCTCAACATTTCTTAACTTCGGTGATCGATCAGATCAACTTGGTACGGATGTTGTCCGTTTTATTATGATTTTTTTATTATTTATTGTTCTAACGGCAAAAGAAATACATATTCTCTGAAAAATTGCACCTGTCTACCTTTTACGGTTCATGAGATACAGCCCGCTAGCAGACGACCGACGGACTGACGGACGGACATACAGCGGATACTAAGTAATAGGGTCTTGGCACCTTTTGGTTACGGAACCCAAAAAAGGGCATAATTCTTCGAGACTCAGTTTCGATTGGAAGTACCAACTACCTACATTAAAATAGTGCGGAAGCGGAACACTCGGTTTGAGAGTCTGACACGCACTTGGACAAAATCAGCAGCAGCATCCGCTGATGTGTCCTGAAACGGCATCAGCAACAACAACCCTGGTGCCGCCTGCTTGGTATGGTAAGAAGTTTAGTTAGGTAGGTATAGGTACCCTTAGCTACATTGTAGTGTAGTAGGTATCTTCTGTGGGTAGGTATGAGTTGCGTCACGTCCACGTTATCGTCGCCGTCACGACAATTGGGCCGTCACGGAAGTGGGTCACGGACACGGACACAACCTAGCGTCTATTTTAGAAGAGAAAATAATAAGGCGCTTGCTTGCTAGGTACTAAAATGTAAGATTACAATTTAAAATAATTTATCCCTAATTAATAAGCTTTTGCTATTTAAGTTAGGTATTTTATTTTACGTTATAGGTACCTACCGGGTGTTCAGCAGACCCTGTGTGGTAACTGGAGTTACCTTAGGAGAAACCAAGTGCAATAGCTTGGTGGCTTTTTTTAACCCTTTTTTAAGTGTTTTGCGACATTTTTCCTTGAACTAGGTAGGTATTTAGTGCTTTAACTTTTTTGTATGAAATACCTAGCATGCATAGAGTAGGTACATCTGGCATGTTAGCTCGTACATATTATAATATCTGTGCCCGTACTATTAAAATCAATATTTACGTTACCTACTATTGTATAAAAAGCTGTAAGCACACACACACACAGACAAATACCTACCTAGTGAGCGAGCCTTGAAGCTTAATTTACAAAAAATGTGTTCGTCTGTTCGGCTCGGTCATCCATCTCGAACCTCGATTGCATCCATGGTCATGGAGCGTGCTGTAACTAACTTTAGGTATTTATAGGAGTGTGTAGTACATACTGGTAGGTATTCTGTGGCAGCAGAGCGCCACAGTAGATGAATAGTACAGTACTTGCACTCCATACCAAAGCGCCCGAATCGACGCACGCACACATAAGCGTCATTTACACGGCCGCTAACCAATCTTCGCAAGACAAATCTATCTAGTGTCACGTCGCGCGCCGCCGAGACTGGTCGCAGTGGTCGCTGCGCTGGACGAGTTTGTTGTGCCGCGTCGCCCGCGCTGTCCGCCCCCGTTTCGATACCTCAACGTTGCAAAGTGCGCGACGAATAATAAATTAAATAATGGCGGCATCACGACAACGTGTATACTGCAGTGTTTACGGGTGCCTAAATTCAAAGTTGGTTAAACCAACACTGTCATTTTTTCAACTTCCTGCTAATGCTGAAAGGTAAAATAAATATTGCTTTTTTATTACTCTTTACCACGTTTTAGGGTTCCGTACCCGAAGCATAAATAATGTTACTAACAAATATGAAATATTGATGTATCACTATATAGTTTTTTCTCTGAAATTCCCTTATTTTTTCCTACCAACTTATTTTGCGGTCAAAATGTATTCTAGGTACATTAAATATAGAAGACCTAATTTTGGTACGGAACCCTAAATGTGCGAAGTCGACACGCACTTGGCCTTCGCTTTCTTGTTTGTCTCTTCGGAGGTGGGTGATGGACAAATGATAGGTCGGTAGGTAGGTACTATCATTAAACCTTTATGGGAAAGGGCCTTTAGAACTGATCGCAATAGACGCAAGTATTTTTCTGTAATTAACTAACTTGTAATTAATAATTTAATAATAAATAAATCATTAAATTTACAATAAATAATAAATAATAATAATAAATAAATAATGCTGGACAATCCACACAGCATCATCTAGCCCCAAAGTAAGCTACTCAAAGCTTGTGTTATGGATACTAGATAACTGATATATTTAATACATTATACATAGATTTTTTTTATTATACATAGATAGAAAACACCCAGACCAACGGAACAAATTTCTGCAGATCGTACACAAATTTGTTCCGCGGCGGGAATCGAACCCGCAACCTCTTGCGTCGCAGGCGGACACTCGCCCGCTGCGCCACTGATTTCGTCATTCCTAAACTCAAACCATGATAAAACCTCAATAAATGTTTCATTCCTAAACTCAAACCACACACATTCAATAAAAATATACACACCTCTGTATTACTTTTTGTAGTAAGAAGTCCAACCCTAGCGCTCCGCTCAACAGTAGGTCTAGTTCAAGGAGACGGCTGAGTAATTGTACTGTACTATTTATCTACTGTGGCAGCGTTCCCGAGGCGGCGGCGGCGGGCGGCGGCGGCGGCGACAGGCGCGGTCGTTGACCTCCGCTCAAGACGAAGACGAAGATGCTCACTCACACACACAACACAACTGACACAGCAACAGCAAGTCTTCTTCAACAAACATTCCACATTCCCTTTAGATGACTTTCTATTTAGGTATCAATTTAATAAATTGGTAGGTACCTAAGCATCGTTGAAACTTCTTTTTCTGAGGTGGGAACTTTATAATAAGTATACCTAGGTACCTATCTAAGTGTATTGTATTGTAATAAGTAGGTAGGTACCTATATCCTAAACCTATTAGTCAACCTACCTCGGTACTTACCTACCTACAAATAATCAGTGCAATGATTACTAGAGATAGATATTTTTATTATACCTAGTACATAGAAAATAGCCCAGAACACCCGGTGAATTTTTTGAGCACAGATTTGTAGGTACTAGGGGGTGCAATTTCGAAACTTCGAATTTCTTACCTGTGTTGAAGCTGAGAGAGCTTTCTCAGCGCCTGACTACATTTGTAACCGTCTGAGGATCTCTCTCAGCGGCAAAATGCACCAACTTTTTTGGGGGTTTTTTTCCAACTAAAGTAAAATGTACCTATGTTATGTAAATAACAAGAAATAAATAATGCTGTACAGTTGACACAATCTAGCCCCAAGCTAAACAAAGCTTGTGTTATGGGTACTGGTACTGAGATAACTGATATACTTAAATACAATACATAATTTTTTTTACCAAAATTTAGGGGAATTCCAGAAATTTACCCTTTTCCCAGGCGATTTTACGGTTCACCCTCAAAATTACGAACAAAGTCATTTCGTCCGTTGTTGGCTGTCAGCAGGACAACCCTCTTGGTCCGGCCATATTTAGCCTCGCCATCCAACCAATAATTCAACGTCTCCAATCCAAGCTCAATGTTTGGTATTTAGATTACGGTACATTAGGTGGAGTGGTGAACACAGACAGTTTTTATCTACACAGTTTTTACACGCCCTACATCATCTACAAGCAGCGCACCCCCCACCACCCCCACCCCCGGCGCTCACGTCGCGGGCTCAACGCGCGCTCGTGCGTAGGGCTCGGAGAGATGCGGAACGCGCGCATCTAGAACCGCACTCACCCTGACTGAAGATGTCCTTCGTTAAGGGGATGAAACGTTGGTGTTCTTCCAACACAAATAAGGTTCGTAGTTAACCCGCTTTCATCCGTAATGAATGTTAAAGTACATCTATTATTATTTATTTATTTTATGTATTTTATATTATTAAGTTAAAGAATGTCGGTTGTTTTATCTTTAAACTCACTACAATCTTTACATTTGTAAAGATTTCATTTAATATTGTTTTTTTCAGAGTTAAGGTCGTCCATTTCGATAGGTACCTACCTACTCAATTTTTGTAAATTTTAAACTTCTAATATTGTCTCAAACTCAATAAATGAAATCTCTTGTTTTAAATTGATACTTTGAATTTTGCATAACCAAGTGCTTTCACCAAAATCAAACCATTTATTAAGATAGGCTAAACATTTGTCAATAAATACCAAAAAATTCTTTTGAATTTCATAAGTTTCTGTGGGTGATTGATTTTACTTCTAAAGATTGCAACATATTTTTGGTTATAACCAAAAATGTATCTTTCCTTCGTTGTTCTAGTGCTGTTTTTAAATTTGACATAATATTATACACATTAAGACTGTGATATTATTGCCTTCAAGTTGTTAAACAGCTATATGAAAGGTATGAAAAAAATGGCTCGCACAATGCAAAAAGATTTTAACTTTACTGGTTCCATTGGTTTCAGTCATCATCAAAATATTTTGATTTGTTGGTAGGATTTCGACGACCTCTGTGGCGCAACGGGCGAAGGACTGCCTGCGACGCGGAGGTTGCGGGTTCGATTCCCGCCTCGGGACAAATATTTGTACGATCTGCAGACATTTGTTCAGGGCGTTCTGGATGTTTTCTAGTACCCATAACACAAGCTCAGCTTAGCTTGGGGCTAGATAATGCTGTGTGAATTTTCCAGCATTATTTATTTATTATTTATTTAAATTCAAATCCACAAATGGGTAGGTACTTGATAATTTGGTGTTGGTTCCGTTCTGCAAGATTGTTGCATTGTAAAATTATTTATAGACTGACTAACAATGCAGTAATATTTCAGCCTACATTTAATTAGAAAATGTGTAAATTCGTCAATTATTACACCAGGACTCCGCTCCGACAAATTTTTAGATTCACAAAAGGACTCCGTCGCCAAAAAGTTTGAGAAACGCTGCTAGATGCATTGTGTGGCAGCCTTGACTGGAATGTGGAGTAGAGGCGTGTGGGTGCGGTGCGGCGGCGGCGGCGGCGGCGGCAGCGCACGCGCACGTGGCCGGAGGGCGGCCGACCGGCTGGACCGGTGCCTCCGCGACCCGGATGGCGGCCGCCTCGGCCCTGGCATGCTGTCTGGCCGTCACCTCACCTGCACCGAGCGACGGACAGACAGCATGCCAGGGCCGACAGCAGCGGGTTTGGGTAGCGGCGCCCCGCCGCGCCGCCGCTACCCAAACACGATGTAGAATTATTGTAAACAAACCACGACACATAGGGTGACTAGGCCGGTTCACGACCACTTAGTCGACTTGGATCCTTTGATGTAACTTATTTCATAAAAATGATAGTGTTCTAACATTAAAAATTATTGAAATTGATAGAAAAAATATGGAATCAACGAATGTTCGCTAGATTGATCATATTTTGTAATTGTAAGTATTAAATAAATATAGATTTATCACAAAGTGGTATTTTCTCAGTTCCCGACCGCTTGCGGCCAGCTTGCGTCCATCATTTTCGTCAGTTGGCGTCCACTAAAGCTTCATTAAGAAAAGGGCTTTAAGTAGTATGTATAGGGTCTAAAATTACAACAGCAATGTAGGGTACAAAAAATCACACCATTTATTACATAATTATTTGTTATTAATAATTTGTTATTAATTATTACTTATTAATTATTTGTTATTCATTGTTATAATTTTTTAATTAGTTGCAAAACTAACAAGTAGGCAAAATTTTCATTCAAAAAGTATGGGATAAATACATGGTCGGTAGCAGGCCGATTGCCGACCACGAATAATGCTTTTTGAAAATGGACTGCATTTTATATTTTATCAACGTTTTGCTGGTCGCATTCTAACATGTAAGTAAACCATATGTATGGTCGGCAAATGACAAAGTACAACATGATATACCAAGCTTTTTGGAGGAGAAAAATCCTAAAGAAAATTGGTCGAAAACAGTCATTTGCCGACCATGTGGTCGAGAAACGATGGAAGCGTATTTTTAGTAGGTTAGTTTGGCGAACACCCTTTAATTTAGTTAAAAACGCATTGAATCATTCAAATTACTGGTTACGAGATAAATTACATATTTTTTAAACGTTACAAGCCACATTTCCACCCATAAATCTATAAAAGAAACGGTTTTATTTACGTTTGAAAAAGTGTCCTCTCACTATTTATTTTATAGAATTCCAGATTAAAAATCCGATGCTCCCGCTGCGGCTCTAATTCCGAAGTTATATGACATTCATTACGTGTCATAGGCGAAAAAACGGTGTCGCGGCTGGGAAGGGGTAGATTGCTGTTTCGTTCAAAAACAAAACGAACTTTAGTGCGTTTCAGTTCAACTATTTTTATTGGATTTACGAAAAAGTGGTCGTGAGCCAGCGGTGGTCGGCTATCTAACCGGTTTACCCTACCTTTAACTGAAATTACTAAAACTCACCAAAGATACTAGGTACGATTAAAATCTTTGCAACTCATTTGGCGTAGAGTTTCAGATATAGGTAGGTGAGTAATTTACTTACCTAATTGAATGCAAATTTATTTCAAAACTATAGGCCTCATAGTTATTGAGGTACGGACAGTTAAAAATCCCGAAATCCGAGAATCCTCGCCTTGATGTCATACGGTCATACTCTCTCCAACGCACTATACTTACCTACTTACTTAGGTACCTATACCTACTCAAGTAAGTAGGTACTTTATTACCCATACATTCTATGTTTACCTTCTGATCTGAGCTAAGTACTTGTAGGTAGGTAGGTAAGGTACTTAACGATAAGAAAACCTTCGTAACTTTGTTTGTAGTTGGTTACATATGTACTTACCAGTAGGTAGGAGGTAGGTAGGTAAGGTACCTACTTCACAAAGAACTAAGTCTTACTTAGTCCATAAATACCTACATACTTACTCTACTCACATATAGGTATAAACAGAAACACACAGAATACCTAGTAACTTAATGAATGCCGAAGTAAAGTAGGTACCTAGGTCACATTTATCTACTGTGCCTAGGTACCGTACGTACCAAGTAGGTAGGTAGGTGGATAGTTGTTACCTTAGGTATTATGTAGGTCAAACAGAACAGAGAAAAGAGGCCAATGTTACTCAAACAAAACAACGAAACGCACTTGGTAGGTAGGTTAGGTACCTACGCAATATGCAGTGCAAACAATCTTAGCCTGAACAAACAATCCACTTAGCATTAGTAACCTGTCCACTGAACTACCACAGTTGATAATATTAGGATGAAACAATATGTATTTAGTAACAATTCCGTGCAGAACCTCCTCTGACAAGATCCAACAAAATGTGATTTGTGGGCGTTTACTAAATATTGTTTCATCCTAATTATTATACAATGGATTTCCGCAAAGTAACGCCTGAATCTATTATTTACCACAGTTGACTCAGGCTTTTCCTTGGGAAATTATGGTGCGTTGGGGTATTCAGTATTCAGTATTTTATTGCTTTCATACAATCAGGTCGTAGATTAGGTGAGTTTGTGTGAGTTTAGGGTATGATCGGATCGGACGTGGGGTGAAGAAGACCGTTTGAAATTAGTTTTAGCCGATATTAGTCACATTTCCTAATGCTGCCAACGTTTTCTATTCTATCTATGGCGTCGTAGAAATTCGGCGAAAAATGAGGTTTCAAATCGCAATTTAAAAACAAAAGAAAACAAAACAAGAACTTTGAGCCGTATATTCGTAATACATTTACGCGAAAAATAAGATCAGAACGGCGCAAGCAAACCTTCGTAGGTCTCCGTCAAGTTAGCAGACCCGCTAAGGATTAGGTGGTTCTAAGTCTAACTAAGTACCTGTGCCAATTACCTGTGCAATAAATAGTGCCTTCCGGTCCCCGGAGCATATAAATAGTGCTGCAGTAGGTACTTTATTAGGTACCTTTAACTACACAACTTCCCGCTAAGGAGGGATTTTGGAAATTCCCCCCCCCCCCTAAGGCATAGGCTGCAGTAGGTACTTTAGGTACCT
Source organism: Eupithecia subumbrata (assembly GCA_949316285.1). NCBI lineage: Eukaryota > Metazoa > Arthropoda > Insecta > Lepidoptera > Geometridae > Eupithecia > Eupithecia subumbrata. The sequence goes on along the minus strand of OX438640.1, from coordinate 7,649,513 downwards.
TTAACTACACAACTTCCCGCTAAGGAGGGATTTTGGAAATTCCCCCCCCCCCCTAAGGCATAGGATAGATACGAAGTAAAAAGAGGGGTTGAATTTTTTTGATATTTTTTGTGCCTTCCAGTGGCCCGATTTGCATGAAACTTGCAGAGCATACTAAGAATATAAAATTATTGACCACGTGTTTCGGGATTTCTCAAAATATTCCTGGAAATGGGGTAAAACGTGTTATTAAAGTTTGAGATTCATAGTTTGGCTCCGCATTGAAATGTTTGTAACTTTTTAATGTGAGATGCTAATGACCTGAAATTTTCAGTATGTACTGAACTGAAACAACAATAAATTAAAACTGTTTCAGGATTTATCATAAAAATAGGATGAAAGGGTCCAAAGTTCCCGATGTTTCCTGTGACTCCACATGGTTTGAGACTTTGTATAAATGTTCAATATCCTAAAATAACACAAAATAATGAAATGTGTTTTCCAGGAATTTTCAAAACTTCTCTTAAGTTGGGCTAAAGTAGGGTGTAAGGAAGGACTTTCATATCCTTGGTGTGACTTGCGTACGAATGGCCTGTAACAAATAAATTTACGGGATTTTTGAAACAACACATAACACGGGCTTAAACGGGATATTTATTTTAAACGGGTTTCAGGAGTTCAAGAGTGAAATTTCGTACCTACACCTATTTATTGTGTAAGAGACGGAAATTTCTAAAACCCCTAAAACTTCTAGAAATCAGCTGAAACCCTACGTTTCACCTGACTTCGAGAAGATTTTTACCCTAAAGTCCACGCGAATGAAATCGAGAGCAGATCAACAAGTTTATTTAATTTACATAATATTTAATTAATTTAGGTCTTTAACTGCGGCTGCTATCTTGACGTCAAGCTGGCAGCCACGCTGATTCTGACTAAATCGTAGCTAGATATAATAAAATTATGAATCATGATGATTCATGTCATGAACTAGGTATGTCAATGTACCCCTACACAAAAGTAAAGTGGATATCTCGTCCGCTGATGAGTTTGAGATTCGGACCAGACGTACCCTCACCCGTCAATTAGGGTTAGGGTACATCTGGTCCGAATCTCAAACTGATCCGCGGACGAGATGTCCACTTCACTTTTGTGTTGGGGTACATCTGGTCCGAATCTAAATTCTCTTGATTTTAGATTCGGATCAGTTGTACCCTCAACCAAAAGTGAAGTGGACATCTCGTCCGAATCTCTCCGTTACTTTTCAAGGTTTCTGAATTGAAATACATCCAGCACATATCGGTTCCTCACTAGGTACGTCAGGTAAGATAAGTACTTACTCTACCTAATGTAGTTAACCAACTCCTAAAATGACTCTTTTCTAATACATTTTGTTCCGGAATCTAATCTATCCTAAAAATATCACTAGTTCGTCATCAATCATCATCATCACTCACTCACTGACCGACTGACTAACTCACTGGCAGATCATAATAATGTTTAGATACTTCTAGCAATTGTAGCAAGCCTACTAAAAAGAACTCTAAAGGTTCTTCCTCAGGTCGTGAAGTTAATTAAAGCATGTAAGTAGGTAGGTCTAAATAACACACATACAAAACTCAAATCATGGTAAATGTAAATATCCCATTGTAAATGACTTTAGAGCCATTACATTACTTACGACTATGAAGTTTGCAAATTCCCAGTTCAGTGTATTAGGAAAACTTTCGAGTAGGTAATTTACCAACTTTCCTTTACAAGGATTTTTCTAAATTCTATCATTAAAAGGGTGAAAAGGGGGTTGACATGAATGAATTCAAACACAATGTTTCAGGAATTTTCATAACATTTCCCAATTTTACATGTTCTCACTCGGATGGGCTCGGATTTGTTCGATGCATAGGATAAAAGCTAAGAATAAGTACAAAATAATTTAACGTGTACCTATTTCAGGACGTTTCAAAAGTACTCTTAAAATGTGCTAAATACTACAGTTCTTGTTGTTAAAGATTCAATTTGTATTGCAGTGAGGTAACACGTGTGACGTGATTGGCTTGAGACTCGGTTTAGATGGCTATGGCTAATAAACAAACAAAAGTATTGCCTTGACGGATTTTGTTTACCCATATGTCCAGGCGAATGAAATCGCAAGTAAGCTACTCATTAACGTATAAGCGGCAACACGAGCATTGTTTCTTACGTGACGTTACGTTACGTTACGTTCCTCCGTGCAGTGAGATGACAACTGCATGAGCAATCGCGCAGTTTTATGGTGTTGCAACAAATGTGTAAACTAAATAAGTCTCAGCAACGCGGAAAACTGACTAATGTTATGTATGGTAGGTATGTGACTGTTTCTTTGTGGACATTAACGCAAATGAAGGAATTGAAGTTACGTCTACCGGCATTCTGCAATGCGCGGCTCGCTAGCCGGTAGTGCCGTTGGTAGGTAGCTGTGTGTAGGTAACTAGGTAAGTAGCTGTGTGTTTCATCAAGACGCACGTGTGTTCTTGCTTGAGATAAAACATAATGTCATCAATAGTCATCATATGAGGAGTCGTTAGGTATGTTCGCGATTGATCGCGTTCGCGTCGCGGTTCGGTTCTGTAATCGTAGCAATTTGATTAGCGACGATTTTTAACTTATTGATTTCCATTTTCCAAATATTCCTTAAAATTAGGTATTGTAGGTAGATATTATTTTTATCGTTATTTACGAATTTCTGGAATTTGTCAACAAACCTAATAAATTAAAAGCGTGGGCAAATCATGGCGGACCTTTGCTCTTTGAAATTGGAAACTTATGAGGCAGGAAAGAAACACAATATTCTGTAATCCTGCGCGGTCCGAAGTGAGACTAGCCCAACAGAAGGGATACCTAACCTACCTAGCCCCTCCCTACCCCAGTTACATTACATTACAAGTGTTAGCCGGACATTGCTTCGGTGCGCCTGCGCAGCATTCCCACACAGGCTGCGCTTGATTGAATGCAGTTTGCAGTAAAGTAACACCTACCTGTCTGTACTGTAGGTAAGTTAAGTATCTTACTTATGAGGTACCTTACCTAGGTACCTAGGTATGCACCGCATTCTATTGTTTAGCGGTTTTCACACCCACCACGTTGTACACCGGCAAACATAAAACCAGCTTCTCCTGTTCGAAGTTCCAAGAATGTAAATAGATTCCACGTGTAAGTACCTACCTACTGCCTATCTGTTTATGTGCATAATTCCACGTAAATTGGTGTCGTCGGTCAGGCAGGTGACAAATAACAATGGGGAGTTGGATCATCCAAAAAAAAAATGTAACAAATAATCTGGGAAGTCGCTAGGTAGACAACAAAATTTTCGCGTTTTGAATCGGTCGCTGATTGATAGTGATAAGATAACATTTGCTCCACCCCCGCCCCGCTTTAGGTCACTTTGTTAAAATTTTCAAAAAAAATTGGCCAAAATTTACCAAAAACAAAAATTGTCGCAGCGGCAACTTTATACTGTCTGCCTGCCTCTGGTCATGGGCTCATTCTATTTATATTAATAGCTTTATATCTACTACCGCAGTCTTTAAAATTTTCGGGGCTTCCTCCTTCGCTCACTATCATTTATTTTGTCATAGACTCTTGCTTTCTTTGCCTCAAAAGTCAGAAAAAATAGCTCAAAAATTTTGAGACCCTCTTCGCTCCCCATTTCTTATAATTACTTTTGTTGGGAGTTGGGAGAAGGGATGTCATGTTTGCGGTCAATATGCAAAACACTGAAAAAAATATAACGGAACTATAAAATGCGGCTCGTTCCGCTCGCCGATAGCAGATAGATATCACACGTAGTAAGTTAAGTAGGTACAATAAGTACTTACATTAATATACATATATTAGGTACTAATGTCAGCGTTACAAATGATGAGCAATACGTAGGTACGATCTAATGAATCTCTGGTACTAACCAATGCTGAAATATTGGGTTATGTATTTATATACAGGGTTGTCGGCGCAACACAACGTTTGTCACAATGGTAACTGGGGCTAAGTGGAACAAGTGCAACACATGTACCTAATTGTACCTATTGGCGGGCTCTTTTAACCCTGAAAACCCTTCGGATATTTTTATGATTTTTAGATTTTTACCGAAATTTTAACTATTTAGTGCTGTAACTTTATTTGCACGGCTTGCAATTATTTTTCATAACGTTTGTAAGGTTTGTCCTTCCTTACTGTTGAAATCAATATTTACGTGTGATCTAGGTAATTAAGTAGCTATGGGCATGTTGGGCATGGTACGCAGTGTTGAAAAGTGAAATTAAAAACAGAGAGTTCAAAGTATTGAATTAAAAAAAACTAAGTGTGTCTCTGATCTTCCAATTAACTGAAAACTTCTCTAGTTCATTGTCATTACAACGCGGCAACGGTAGGTTAGGTATACAACATTTTCTGTCGAACGAAACCACATAAAAACATAACAAAACAATCATTTAATTGCTACTTACACACACACACATAAACAAAACAGACATAAAAAATATTGCATAGTTAACTTATGCATATTAAGTAAATTTAGAAAAAAATCTTTATATTAAAAGAACAAGGTATTTTTTGGTAACACCGCCTAGCCCAAACCGCTGAAGCTAGAAATCTGAGATAGGAGGGGAGGTAGGATTTACCACACAACCTCCCGCTAAGGGATTTTTGAAAATTTCACCCCTGAAGGGGTGAAAAGGGGGGGTTAAAGTTTTTTGGTGCTTTGTAACTCTTTAACCAGTGTCCCGATTTCCTTGAAGCTTTCAGAGAATACTTAAAATAAAAAAAAATTGAGTTCATATTTAAGGATTTTTAAAAAAATTCCTGGAAACGTTTGAACTGAATATACAATATTATTAAACACATGTTTCAGGATTTTTAATAAAAATCACTAAATTTGATAAATATGATGTATTTCAGAAATTTGCAAAACTTCTCTTAAAATGGGCTAAAGTAGGTGATAGAGTTTGAGATCCTTAATGTGGCTTGCGTACGATACGACAAGTCTGTAAAGTATATCAGGCAGGATTTGCTACAAACTCAATGTCACAAATTAACAAATAAAATAACGGTATATTTTCTTATTGAAAACGGGTTTTAGGAATTTTAAAGGTCGGAAATAGCTAAAACCCCTAAGACTTGTCGAATTTCACCCTCCAGCCACGCGCATGAACTCGCGAGCGGGTCAGCAGCACTCATTCATAATGCTGACACTGATTTGTCTCGCACTCATTTATTTTCCCCGTTTTCCCCCCAACATTCTTTCTCCCACAACCACATGTCATAAACAAGACGTCGACTACGTTGCAGGTGAGGTACCTGTCGTAGGCCGATTGCTGATCTACCAGCTTTCGCCAACACCGCACCGCACCGTTAGATATGTTTATTTTATACGTATTTCGTGGAATAGGACGGGAAAACATTCGATCTAGGCTTTGTTATTATTATATGTATAGATGCGACAGTTGCATACTAGGTAGGTAGTACTTGCCTTTTTGGTTTGCCTGAGATCCTGTGATCCCACTGTTGGTGGTGCGTCATCATCATCATCAGCCCGTATGTTCACTGGGGGTCCGTAACAATAAATAAAAAATAGTTATACCCAAAAGGTTTGCTGTAAGAAAACCCGTAGGGTTAAACTCGCCTTTCTAGTGTCCACATGTCCTACCTATACGTTGTATTGTCAACTTTTGTGTATTATTTTATTTGTGTACAACAAAGATTTTTAAGATTTAAGGATACAAAAGAAGATAGAACCTGAGATACTTAGTTAAATAACTTTCTCGTGATCACGAGGATTTTTTATAAAGGTCGTCGCTTGACATCAAAGTGAAACAAAAGGTAGTAAAAATGGTTGCGAGATGGGAAGGAGCCGTAACATCTTCATGCAACTGCTGGGTTTGAAGCGCTTCTGTAGTGCTTCTGAAATGGGCCGCGAAGACTCTTTTAACGCTATTCGGCGGAAGAGGATTGCGTCTTCATGTCCTTGTCCAGCCAGAGTTGGCTCGCTCGATGATTGGATTATTAAAAGAGTCTGACAGAAATACTTATTCATACAATATCATTTAAACGCGCTGAGTGGACAGGACATTGCCATGCCACCTGATCTATTAGTTTCTTTAATTTTTGTTTGTACCTACGTTTGTATTGTGTATTTTTTTTAATTATGTGTTACTTAAAATAATGGACCACTGACTGCATTAAATATTTATTTATTTAATGGATTCACTGCCGTGTATGCCTCTCAGTGTTGCCGGCGGCAGTCGAATTGAAAAAGTTCCGATCCGAACGCCAAAATGGTCTGAAATATGACAAAAAAATTCTGCATTTTGCAAATTTACTTATATTTACAGATACATTAAAAAAAGCTTGTGATAGGTATCGTCTACGCGCGGTCCGAATTTTTGATAATTCCTTTGTATAACGTAATGATAAAATAAAATATGTAGTTGCGCTAGTATCGGGGTATATGTACGCCTTAAATGAATGTGTCCTACTGGACGTTCTATAGCCTGTTGAGCCATACTACCTGGCCTTTTTCCTAGGTGACTTGACCAACTGACTTTTTTTTCTTGAGGCATCAAATATTGAGGTGTGCTCTGGTATGTTCTGGAATGATGTAACGAAGCTGTTTGGATAGGCGTTTTGGTCCGAAAAGATCCGCAGAGGCAGAAAAAAGTCCGAAACGGACAAAAAGTTCGCACCGGCAACGCTGATGCCTCTGCGTTGCGACCCGCAGGAGCTCGAAGATGCTGGAGGAAGAGGAAGACGTCCGTGTGGTTCGGTGTCAAGGAATGTATTAGTTTAACACTTACGGCCAACGACGCACATGTCCATTGCCGGGTCCTGCAGGCGGTGGCGCGGCGGCGGCGGCGGCGGCGCTGCCCCGCGGTTGCTGGGCAGTGGGCCACCCCACACCAAATAAGTGTTCGAAGCTGTTTAGCCAGTTCAAGTGCGACTTGTTGCTTGCCTCCTCCCCGCGGCCGAGGCACCAGCAGCGGCGGCAGCGGCGGCGGCGCGGCGGTCCTGGCTCGCTCGCGCAGCCGTGCGTCATCGCCAACCAAGTTCAAGTGGTTGGATCGATGAGCCCGCCGCCGCCCCCGCGCCCCGGACCGAAGCGACCGAATTACGATTTCTGCTTGTATTGTGTGCATTTACAGAATATCTGCTAATAAGACCTCGGTAAAGTCGGATAAGACCTCGGTGAGGCATCACTAAGTGACCTCATGCCCTCGCGCCGCCGTGACGCAAGTGGTGACTAGTCAATGTGGTTTATTGGAAGATACGTTTAAATGCGCGGAAGATTTTGATTTTTTGCTTGTTGTAGACTGTAGTAGAAGGATAATGGTAAAATAACGATCACTGGCATGTGTGAGTGTGAGTAGAGGCATGACTGTGATGGCGTGTCATTCATACATAACATACATACTTTTTTGTGTTATTATTTTTTTATTACGAAATAACATGACTTAAAATTTTATTTTTGATGTTGTAATGTTTTTTTTATGGTTTTGACACATGTGGCACATGTGGCATATACAGTTATACAGTTGGAATGGTTAAAAACTGAAATTTTCAGTGAATTGGAAGATCAGTTTTTTTTTAAATTCAATCCAAAGTTGAACTCTCAGCTATAAATTTTACTTACCCCCAGTTTCCATAATTAATTACTAACGTTGTGCCGAGCACCCTGTATAATGTAATGAGTATAATGACAATGACACACTCACAACGGCAACAACACACCAGGTACGATGTGTAGTATTGTATTTAACATAGTAGGTAAGGTACCTGGCAGTGATAGTAGTTCAATGGTACCTGGCGGCCGCCCCACACGTGTCGAACTGCAACGGACGGAACGGAACCGTTCTCCGTGCGTGGTCCGGTCCGACACGCAGCGCGCAGCGCGCAGGCAGAGCCAGACCTCAGTCAAGTCGACACACAAAGACGGTAGCAAACCAACCCAACACAACACGCGATGAGCTTTGTTTGTAAAAAAACCCTTCGCCTGACTATGTACCTTACCTACCTTATGTGAGTGGGAAAGTAGGTTAGATAGGTTAGGTACCTATACCCTATACCTACATGTATAGGTACATTGGGTGCTGTGCTGTCTAACTATGAACGAGGGTCGTTGACTTTATCTCTTGAATAATTAATCCCAAAATGACATACCTTAATCTGTCGGAGTGGAGTCTGTTATTTTGGCGGCAAGGGAGGGGTGCACCGGACCGGTTGCAGGGCGGGGGCGCGCGGGCGGTCGGGGTGGGGGGGGGCGCAGGTAGGCAAAAGGGGTCCTCGAACTCAAACAAAGGATCAATTACTAAATTCTTCAAAACAAACTACCTTTGTTCATATGTACTTACTTACCTTACTAATTGTTAGTAACTTTACCTAATCTGTGAATAAACTAGGTAGGTATGTACATATTACCAACTCGCTTAGAACAGGTGCTTCAAAATTAGGAATATAAATTAATAAAATGTAGGTACCAATAACCTTTCTATTCCGTGTAGGGACTCCAATCCCAAACGCGGGATCCGCACTATTTTTGCGGGATTAGAAATGCAGTGGTAGTGTTACGAAATGAATGACACGCCAGTATACCTAGTTAGTAGTTACCTAATATAATAGGTACCTAACTACCTAACCTACCTACCATCGAAGTTAATTAAACTAACTTTGGATTTAAATAGGTACCTGTAGCTGTAGGTATTGTATTACAGAGCGTCCCAGGGCTATACCACAAGGAAGGAAAGTGTCTTAAATATTGTAGACTAGTAGCGCCTCGCGATTTCACCCGCGTAATTCCCGTTCCCGTGGGAATTCCATTCTAAAATATAGCCTATGTGCTATTCCAGACTATAATCTATCTCTGTGCCAATTTTCAGCCAGATCCGTTCGGTAGTTTTTGCGTTGCAGCCCCTCAACGGTTTCACCCGCGTAGTTCCCGTTCCCGTGGGAATACCGGGATAAAATATAGCCTATGTGTTATTCCAGACTATAACCTATCTCTGTGCCAAATTTCATCCAGATCCGTTCAGTAGTTTTTACATAAAAGAGTAACAAACATCCAACCATCCATCCATATAGGTACTTAATTTTAATTATTTGGGAAACAAACAGCTTACCTAACAAAATTGGTTGTAACTTATGTATGGGTAACTTAACATAAACTTACAAACTTTCGCGTTTATAATACCTACCTATTAGTAGGATAGAAAACTTTACTGTAAGAAGAACACTTCATTCTCATTGTAAAAACAAACTGCATTCAAAGATTTTTGAATAATCGTCTGTCTGAACCGGGAATCGAACCCACCATATTGTACAAAAAACACCCGTAATTTCACGATACCGATCAAAAGGCTCAATCGTAAGGATAATTTTTACCATGTGTTTAGCCACGTTCATTGAATGAATGTGTTGTCAGCGTGCATTGAATGTGATGTGATGTCAGTTATTGTTTTCATAGAAATCGAGGGCATGCATGACTCCTTTCACGACTTTTCTCTAACTCTCGTGGTTTCGGACTTGGCCATCAGCGCCCTTCTCAAAAAACCACCCTGTATAATTATTAAAAATGAGATAATTTGATTTGATACTTGATTAATACGAGGTAATTTGATTAATACCTAGGTACTTATAAAAAAATTGCATTTTTTTGTTGTAATTTTGGCGTTGTTTTTTGCTCAAAGAGTTAGGTATACCTAGTCGGGTCGTCATTATTTTATGAAGTTGAAATAAAAATAATGGTAGTGCCAAAGATTAGTACCTAGGTAGGTAGGTACCTACAACAAGATAATAAGGCCCCTCGGGGATTAATTCTCTGGTCGGGATTAAAGTTGTTATGCTGTGCTCGGCAGCTGGGTGAGGAGCGTCTCGTCGTTACCACAGTAGATAAATAGTCGTTACGGTCCAAGATAGGTAGGTAGTAGGGTAGGGTAGGTACTAGCCTAGTATTCCCGGGACTAATCCCTAGTACTAGGTACAGGTAGTGCAGACAATAAAACCGGCCAAGTGCGAGTCAACTCGCACACGGAGGGTTTCCTGCGTGCGTCCGTACCATCGTACTAATCTATAAAAAACCTACCTTTTTAACCGACTTCGAAATAAGGAGGAGGGTCTATATTCGGCTGTATGCAGGTATGTTTTTAGGGTTTCGAAGATCGAAGATCGGTTCGAAACCCATGTGGTCTCGCTTTGTCTGTCCTTTTTTCCCTCCATAATATAATAACTTAGCAACTACTGCAGCTATCAACTTGAAATTTAAAATAATAATACATTTCGTGCGCCTGTACAGATTTAAAGAAAAATAAATGAAAAATGAAAATGAATATTTTCCATACAAATTGTGATGCCGAAATTTAAAAAGATACCTACAGAGTCATGTAGGGTATCAAATGAAAGATATCAGTTTGTAAATTTCAAAATAATTTTTGAAAGTTTTGTAGGTTTCATACTTTTTCCGAAGATTGCAGAGCGATCCATGTAAAATTTATGGAGCTTTTATAGATATAGATCTATATTTTACAGGAAAAATATAGAGAAGTTTGTAAAAAGAACACTTTTTGAAAAATGGTCAAAAAGGGGGGGAATAATTTCAAAAGGGGGGGCTAAAAGGTATTGGTTTGTACGTTTCAAAACAGTTTTATAAATTTCTGTAGGTTTCATACTTTTTGAAATATTTTGAAAAAAGTCGAATAAATAGCCATTCCCCCCCCCCTCCCCTATCTCCGAAGTTTGCAGAGCGATCCATTTGAAATGTATGGAGCGTTTGTAGATATGTATCTATATTTTACAGGAAAAATATAAAGAAGTCTTTTAAAAGAATACCTTTTGAAAAATGGTCAAATAGGAATAATTTTCAAAAGGGGGACTATGGGGTTTCAAATGAAAGGTATCGGTTTGGACATTTCAAAACAGTTTTTCATATAATCTGTAAGTTTCATACTTTTTGAAATATTTTGAAAAATGACAAAAATTTTACCATTACCCACTTTCACCGAAGCATGCAGGGAGATCCATCTGAAATGTAGGTTGGTACCTACTATTTTTAGGTATTCGTTAAATTGCGAAGTCTCTAACCGGTACTTTTGGTACATAGGTACCTATTTGTTGAGAAACGTTCGAAACTCTCGGCGCGCGAGTTACATTCGCACTTGACGGATCTTGTTTTATGTGTAAATCCGTCGATTTCTCCACCATTTAGGTAGGGTAAAACACCCAGTAGGCAGCCCCGCACCAGTACTCAGCCTTTACAGACATTATTTTGATATAAATAGTGTTGAAATTTGTTTACCCCTATAAAATAACGTTCAATCGAATCCATGTCTCATTATTAGCTAATAAGCACACCTTCGAACCAATAGCATGTCAGGTTGACGAGCTACACTCGTTCATTGCACTGCCGCCAATGACAATGACTATAATGCGTCACTTTTTCAATTTTTTTCCTAAGGAAACGCGTTCAAGTTCTCGGTAAGTTTTTGTGTGTATTTGTTGTAATTTGTGGTGGATTTTTATACTGTGTTATGTTATAATAAAATGTTTATTTTGCAGTTTATTATGCATTTTATTCGTCCGTGTGGTGCCGGCATAGAATTGCACCACCCCAATTCCTCCCGTGGGTGTCGTAAGAGGCGACTAAGGGACACACGCACCGGGGGGCGGGCAGCAGCGCCCCCTGCAGAACAACTTCACCGAACTGCGATCCCCAACCCGCATGCCCAGCGTGGGGATTATGGGCATTACCCCCCAATGATGAATAAAGCCAAAAAATGGCCCCCAGTTCCCGGCCGCCTCGCTATTCCTGGCCATGGTAGCGGCCATGGTAACGGCGGGGCAGGGGGTGCTAGGAATCACCGGGCTACCTCAGGCTACCATACATTACGCAAACCGACCCTGGCAACGTTCAACGGACGCACTCTGAGGCTTGACCACCATCTAGCGCAGTTGGAAGTGGAGTTAGAGAACATTAAATGGCATGTTCTGGGGTTATGTGAAGTCCGTAGAGAGGGGGAGGACACCATAACCCTAGACTCGGGCCATCTTCTCTACTTTCGCGAGGGTGATAAAACATCCCAGGGTGGCGTAGGTTTCCTCGTCAACAAGGCCCTCTCTAACAACGTCCAAGAAATCTCCAGTGTGTCGACCAGGGTAGCGTACCTGATCCTTCGGTTGTCCAAGCGGTACACCATGAAGGTCATTCAGGTTTACGCACCGACCTCGGCACACTCGGATGATGAAGTGGAGGATATGTACGAAGACATATCCAACGCCTTACACAACACTAGGGCTTGCAAATATTCGAAAATTTTGATATTCGAATATTCGATTTTTTTTCGGGTACTATTCGAATATTCGAATATTATTCGAATAATAGTAAAAAAACTATATTTTTATTATAATCACATCTTCTTTTATTTTTTATGTGTTATTTGCATGAACAAACTTAAAATATCAAATTAACAAAAGGTTGTAACGAAACATTGGCGATTTACACGAACACTCAACCACAAATTCTTGAAAAAACATTCTTCTTAATTAGGTAAATAGGTATTTTAACAATATCTACAATAAAATTTAATACAATAACAAGTACATAAACACGGTAAGTAACTAGGGTTGCCACCCGTACTTTTTAATAAAGTATTGTACCTACTTTATTACTTGCTAACGTACTCTATACTTTATGAGCACAATAAAGTATGCGAAAATACTTTATTTGTTCGTTTCACGTTACTACGAGGTATTTTTTTTAGAAAGAGAGCACAAATAACTCAGCTGCAAAAGTCTTCAAAATGAACGCGGTCTCTCCGCATGGTGTTGCCTTAGCATGCTAGTCATTTTGGACAACAGCGGCTGTAAAGCCTGAAAATTATGTGTTGCTCACTACGCACACTTTGTAGCCCTTTCAGTTTGCCATTATCACGCATGGTCATGGTTTTCTTGCCATTTTTGCCAATTGCCACTTAAGTCTGAAAATTTTCGCAGCTCTCTCCGCTCGCTGTTATATCTTTAGAGTTTGGTTCTTTGCCATTGAGGATAAGTACCGTTTTAATACTAAGTATTACTAATCTCTTACCAGGTAAATTAGACTCAATTTTCTCAAAAAAAAGGTGGAGACCCTATAAGTAACGGTAACACCGCGAGGGATAGACGGGATAGACAGGTCCGTACTTCTAAAAACGAAATCAAATTTTGATTCGTTTTTGTGCTATCGCTTATCTTATGCAAGCGACATAAAAGTTGGTTTTGCACGACAACGAAAATTAAACTTCGATTTCCTTTTTCCGAAATAAGCATACGCGAATGCACTACGCAGTCGCAAGCGGCACTCCCGAGTGTTTCCGAACCCTATAACTTTGCCATTTTGTTAGTTTTTGATTTAATCGAATATTCGAATATTGCAATTTCAGTATTCGAATATTCGAACCAATATAATATTCGAATTATTCGAATTTTCGAATATTCGAATGCAAGCCCTACACAACACCACTAAGGCACACTTCAACGTTGTTATGGGGGACTTTAACGGCAAGGTGGGAACCCAGACTGGCAACGAATCCCGAATAGGCCCGCATGGATATGGAATTAGGAATCACAGGGGGCAAATGCTGGTCAACTTCCTTGAGAAAGAGGGGCTGTTCTTAATGAACTCCTTCTTTAAGAAACAGCCTCAAAGGAAGTGGACATGGCAAAGCCCCGACACTGTGACTAAAAATGAGATCGACTTCATCATGACGGATAGCAAGCAGATATTCAGAGATGTCTCAGTGATCAACAGGTTCAATACCGGATCTGATCACCGACTGCTCCGAGGCTCTCTGAATATCAACTTGAAGCTTGAAAGAAACCGTCTGATGAAGTCCACGCTCCGACCTAACCCAATCCAAATCATGGCGGGCACCGAGAAGTTCCAGCAGCTTCTCGGGAATAGATTTGTTGCCTTGGATCCCACTGATGACGCTGACGAGACCCTACACAATCTGGTCGAAACGCTGAGGGATGAGGGCATCAAGTTCTGCAAAAAGCAGCGCACAGGCAAGAAATCCAAACTCTCGGATGAGACTCTCGGGCTGATGACAAAAAGACGGGAAACCACCCAAGCGACTTCGTCAGAAAGGTCAGACCTGAACAAGCGAATTGCGAAGATGGTACGACGCGACCTTCGGAGCTCCAACACACGCCTCATCGAAGAGGCTATAGAGCGAAACCGAGGGTCCAAAGTATTCACTCAGCAGCTTGGCAGGAGCCACCTGACGAAGCTGAAGACGCACGACGGGAGGACCGTATTGTCGAAGCCGGAGATCTCCGCCGAGGTAGAGGATTTCTATGGCCGTTTATACGCTGCACATGCCCCCCATTCCCGACGAGACGACCATGATTCTAGAGCCACTCTGACACGCCACTATACCGACGAACTGCCAGAAATCAGTCAAGACGAGATTGTGTTAGCTCTGAGGCAGCTTAAGAATGGAAAAGCCCCCGGTGAGGACGGAATAACATCAGAGCTTTTGAAAGCCGGAGGTGCCCCTGTTATACAGGAGCTACAGAACCTCTTCAACACCGTCCTTCACAGTGGGAGAACTCCAAAGGCGTGGAGCGGGAGTTTGGTGGTGCTCTTTTTTAAGAAGGGAGATAAAACCCTTCTAAAAAACTACAGACCCATCACACTCCTGAGCCACGTCTATAAGCTGTTCTCATGTGTGGTCACAAATCGTCTCGCCAGGAGACTCGACGAGTTCCAGCCACCGGAACAGGCCGGGTTCCGCGGAGGATTTGGCACCATTGACCACATTCACACAGTGAGGCAGATTATACAGAAGTCCGAAGAGTATAATCAGCCTCTGTGTCTGGCCTTTGTGGACTATGAAAAGGCCTTTGACTCTGTCGAAACCTGGGCTGTTCTGGAATCCTTACAGCGATGCCAAGTAGACTATCGTTATATCGAGGTGCTGAGATGCCTCTACGAGGCCGCCACCATGAGTGTCCAAGTACAGGGCCAGCAGTCTAAACCCATCCAACTGCGCAGAGGAGTTAGACAGGGGGATGTTATATCCCCGAAACTGTTCACGAGCGCGTTGGAAGATATGTTTAAGACGCTGGACTGGAAAGGTAAGGGCATCAACATAAACGGCGACCACATCTCACACCTGCGATTCGCTGATGACATAGTCTTAATGGCGGAGTCGCTAGAGGAGCTGAACCAAATGCTGGACAGCCTAGCCTCAGCCTCGCGACGCATCGGTCTTGGCATGAATTTGGATAAAACCAAAGTCATGATCAATGGCCTCATTGATCCGGGACCGGTCGTCGTACATGGCCACCTTCTCGAAATTGTTTCCGAGTATACTTACCTTGGGCAAATTCTGCAGTTGGGTAAAAATAATTTTGAGAAGGAGGCTAGGAGGAGGATCCAGCTGGGCTGGGCAGCGTTTGGGAAACTACGTCGAGTCTTCTCGTCATCCATACCACAATGCTTGAAAACTAAAGTTTTCAATCAGTGCGTCCGCGTCCTCACGGTAGGGCTGGTCCACCAGTTCAAAGTCGCTCAGCGAGCTATGGAAAGAGCTATGCTCGGAGTCTCTCTGAAGGATAAAATTCGTAACGAATACATCCGACAGAGAACCAAAGTTATCGACATAGCTCAAAGAATAAGCAAGCTGAAGTGGCAGTGGGCCGGCCATATCTCGCGAAGAACCGACAACCGCTGGGGTAAACGTGTTCTTGAGTGGAGACCACGACTCGGTAAACGTAGTGTAGGACGCCCTCCGGCCAGATGGGATGACGATCTGCGAAAGACTGCAGGCAGATGCTGGATGCGGCAAGCTGAAGACAGGGCGCTATGGCGCTCATTAGGGGAGGCCTATGTCCAACAGTGGACTAATATGGGCTGATGATGATGATGATGATGATGCATTTTATTTGTTTATTACGTTGTAATTCAGGTGGCCGACTACTGGTTTTCGAATTTTTAAGATAATTCCAGTAGTCAGCCATAAGTGGCTGACTACTGGTTTTTTTTTAATTTCTCTTGTATGTTATTGAAATTAATGGAGCGGATAGTACCAATTTCGCTCATTACATTGGGAGTAACAAATAAGACGAAAAGTGTATTTTACCAGTAGTCAGCCGCGTAGAAATGTCAGGGGCCGACCAATGGGTCTACCTACAAATCCAGTAGGTAGTCAGCCGTAGTCCTGTTGCACCAAGTAGAAACTTAAACCCTTTTAGGTATTATTTGTTTTATAATTTCATTATGTTGGTATTAATATTATTTCTGAAGACATTTAATTCCAATCAATAATAAAAAGAGGCAGAAAAACACGATAATGTAAAATAAAAAGAATAAGATGCACAAACTGGGAAAGGGAATTGACTAGCGACACAGAAAATATTAATGTCTTCATGTACTTAATTCGCTGGGGACATATTATATGAAAATAAATAAATCATAATTAAAATTCTATGCCAAATACGCAAGAATAAGACAGGGGCGGTAAGACATGGCTGACTTCTGGAAAAATTTGGCTGACTAGGTACTGGTGAAAAGTGCCATAATTCGTTTGATGTTGATTTTTTCTATGAATCTATTATAAATAATATAATGTTTTGTTTTTTTTCTAGTAAATTTTATAAACAACCTTTCGGAAAGCAGCAATTGTTTTTATTCATAGGTATTTCGCAAAGCTTAAAAAAACAGTTTGTTTAATTTTAGATTCTTTTTAAAGGTTCGATGTCAGTTTTTAGTCTTTTCAAAACAATCAAATTACCTGGGTAGTAGGTACTTAGAGGTTATTTTTTTTTGTAAGTTTACGTAGGTAAAAAGTATGGTAAAAAGTTAACCTAGGTAGGTAGATAGATTAGATACCTACCTACCTATTTAAAATTTCAGTAGGTAGGTACAATGATGTAAGCTTCGATAAGTGAAGAGGTAGGTATGTCATACATAACGTAAATGTAGGTTTACTTATTATTTATCGAAGGATGTAAGTGTTTGTGTAGCTTCAATGCCTCTTCAGTCTGTAATCGGAGGCCTCCACACAACACAACACGGCACCTAGGTAGGTAGGTAGGTAGGTTGGTAGACAAGGCTGTTGCTAAGATTCCCGATGTTTTGCAACGGGATGGCGAATCAAAGGGTCGATCTCTAGGGGGTTAGTTACCGCGAATGCAATGTTGATGAAGATGAATATTTTCTCCGCGGTGCAGAGCCTCGCGGTGCAGCCCATGGCGGCTCCGGACTGCAGGAGGCAAGGCAAGGCAGGCCTGCAGGGGGTATCAGCTGGGCATCGACTCGGCACTCGCGCACTACGCTCCACGGACCGCCGGCGACCGCGCACTCTCACGCCGGGGAAGGCACTGACTGAAGTGACTGACTGACCTGACCGACCGGACCGGCTGACTGAACGAACGAACGAACGAACGATACAAACTGCTCCCGTGCTCCGCTGCTGCTGATAGGTAGGTCGGAGTTGGGACAAACAATAAACATGCGAAGCGGGCGGCGCGGCGCGGCGGCGGCGGCGCGGCGGCGGCGGCGGCGGCGGCGGCTGACTCGGAGCAGGAATTTATTCAGAACTGCCTAGGTAAGTACCTAGTTACTGCTTCGCCACGACGTTGTTTGTATGGAAACGTTAAAAGGTTATCTCTATCTATCCCGTGGGAACTGATTTATGGTAATTATAATAGTGTCTTTCTTTTAAAAATGTTTATTTGCCAGAATATCAATGTGGTAGGTAAGTATAGGTAAGTCTTAAAACCAGTACCTAGGTAGTTCTACGAACAGTAGAACTCGCGAGCTCTAAATTTTTTCAACAATAATTTACTTACCTATTACTAAAGTTATTTAAAACGGTCATTCACATTAAAAAATATTTATACTATCATTAGTACTTTCTATCGAAATTTGAATTAGAATCAACATAAAACAAACAAAAGAAGGGCCTGTCGTACCGCTGCGCCGCTCTCCCATACAAGTTTAATAGTTTGAAGTTCATTTCGACATGGCACGTCCGATTCAAATGAAATTTTGCAGGTTCCGTAGCTATCCGATTATAGTACCTGGAAAATTTCATTTGAATCGGACGAGCCGAAAATGAAAAACAAACTATTTTTTGTATGAGAGAGCGAAAATCAGCGCTATTCCGGAGCCTTCTTACTTATCTTATGGGTTAATTAATCTTATTAGTTAATCACATTTACTTTTTTACATTGGTATCTGGACGCAAAAAATCAATGCATCTAGGATTTTTCACCTAAAGATTATCATTGATCTGCAATATTTACAAATTTTTAAAAGAATGGAAAGAACTGAAAACCCTCTTCATAATATTTTGAGGACCGGTTCTTTTTGTAGCCCCTAGAACCGGGGTTTCCCGGTTCTTTTGGATCCGGGAAAAACCGTTTCCGATGCCCCAGTGCCTACCCATATTTTATTCTAGTTTAAGTTAAGTTAGGAACTACATCTAGGTAGGTACCTATGCAAAATTTCAGCGAGATCCGTTCAGTAGTTTTGGCGTGACCGCGTGAAGAAGTAACAAACTTCCATCTACATAGGTATCCATCCATACATCCATCCACACATTTGCATTTATTTATAATATTTATTTACTTATTTATTTGACCATAAAGATATAACATTACAGGAACTTAGCCTAAGCCGTTACATCTCTCAAACAATATAGGTACCTACACTTCTCAAAATTACAAAGCAGAACACTATTCATATAAAAATGGAAACACAAATATAATAACAGTACCTACCTATACAGCAAAATTAAACATAAATAAAATTTAAGAAACTAACAACCGAAAAATTATAATACCATAAAACAGCATAATATAAGAAACAAAAGAAACAACCTCATTAAACATTGTAATACCATAAAAACAGCAAAATAACAGAATACATGGAACATGTCGGTACGGTAGTTTAGGTACACAATTAAATTCCGGTAAGAACATATTTCATATTCCGTTATTTTCGGAATATTCCAGACATATTTGGTTGTAATATGGGTACCTTATCTAAAAATATATCAGCTTCAGGATGACACTTTAGGAGCTGGTTAAGATATTCTGAGCGCGGCAGATAGGCGATTGTTGTCTAGCGACAGTTCGCGGGGGAAGTGGCGCGAATAGCGGGACGCACTGAACTGAACCTAGAGGGTTGCTCAGGGACGCAGAGCCGGCTCATTTCTTTTATTAGGTCTGGACTGTCAACTACCCCTCTTAGGACTCGGCACACCCACATTAGCTGCTCACATAATCTGCGTGTCTCTAGCGAGTTAAAAACTAATGTACCTTGGAGGTATTTGCAGTGGTCTCGAACGTCATAGTGCGAAATCGGTAGAGCTGCCAACTAAAATCGGTATATATGTACCCAAAATCGGTATATGACAAATATACAACTTTATTCAATAAAATTCGTATATTTATCAAAAAATAAACTAACAGTCAAATTTACCTATATCAAACACACTTAAATCATGTCCTACGACTGACGTGCCGATATGGGTGCATAAAAGCATGCATTCGCCCGACCGACCCAAATCGACATTTTGGGTTTGGACTGTTGGAATTTTCATCGATGCAACGTAGTATAAACGTATAAACACCCTTTCGCATTACTCGAACTTTTTTAACCTGTAGTGTGATGATGAATTTATGAATTGACGTTGGCATTTCGACGTCAATTGAAACGAAATAAACAAAAATATTAAAATCCTCACTAAAGGCGATCTAGCCATCTGCCGTCTAGCGGCCCTAGGCGCAGTACAGGATAATTATTTTTTACGATCTTCAGGATCATACCAATTCTTGCCTTTGCCCATAGCCACGGTCATCTTTGAATTAATTTCCAAGTCATAACAATTATCGTCATTAAGATAGATAAGATAAGATAAGATAAATTTATTGGTTCACAAGAAAGTACAACAATAAAAAAGAATTAAATGAAAAAACAACGTGAGACCAAAAGGCAGCCACTCAGTATGTGCTGCAGAAGCTCGGGGAGAATTAAAATTAATTAATTAATTAATTAAGAATTAAAGAGTCGTTTTGCATGGAATAGAATAGTGATAGACAGCCTATTTTGCTGTTTTGTTTTATAAGCTTGATATGAAAAATCGGCTCTGAAATCGTGGAAAAATCGTTGCATTTCGGTATTTCGGTAGGATAGAGCTCATTTCGGTAGAAATACCGAAAAATCGGTAGGTTCGAGACCACTGGGTATTTGGTCGGACGGGATACATGAAGGGGTAGTAGCCGTGGCATTTTTTGTATAGAAATCGTAGGAACCGTTTCTGTACTTTTTCCAACATAAGCGTGTATGTAGACTCATGTGGGTTCCAAACACAAGAGCTGTTTTCCAACTTAGTCCGCACCAGTGCTGTGTATAGGGTACATATGGCTGTGATATTGGTAAAGTCGTTACAGTTTCTTGAGAGAAACCCTAGTCTCTTAAAACAATCTACCGTGAGGGTGCTAATGTGATTGCGGACGGTGAGCTTCGTGTTAAATATTACTCCAAGATCCTTTACTGTGTGGCATCGGGCAATAGGCCTATTTTCCAGCTCGTACCTATATGCATGATAAAGGCTGTTTGGATCTTGTGAAAGTCATTACTTGGCACTTATCAAGATTAAGGCATAGTTCATTCGCTTCACACCAGTCAAGGATGGAATTCAGGTCTAGTTGCAAGTTGTGACAATCTTCAACAGTCATTACAGGGGTGAAGATCTTGAGGTCGTCTGCATAAAGAAGACATTGACTATTACGGAGTCGTTCGGAGAGGTCGTTCACCATGATTGTGAAAAGGAGTGGTCCTAGTGATGATCCCTGGCTTACCCCGGAACGTGTAGGGTATGAACCAGAGTCGTAGCATCCCAGTCTTACAAATTGCTTGCGGTCTCTTAAAAAATCAGCGAAGAATCTTAACAGTTTTGGAGTACCTAAAGCCCATATCCCCGATATAAGACAGTGATATTAGTGTGATGTGAACCTACCACCTACTATCTGTGACCTACAACCTACTATCTGTCACCTACTGCCTACTATCTAAATAGTACCCACCTACAATTTAAAATATTAAAATACTTCAAAATAATATCTACGTAATCGATGATAGTAAATGTGTAGGTAAATCAAGCCTTTCTCTCACTTCGGTTCCAAAATTTAGTACCTACTACTTAGAGGATCTGCGAGCGTGTCCTTGCTGTGCACGCGCACGCGCACGCGCCAGCGCCCCTTGCAGTCGGTGCCGGCTAATAGATTGTCGTCTTCAAGAACCAATCAATGGCAATTACCGCTTGTTTGTGAGTGTGACTAAGTGGGCGGCGGCGGCGGCGGCGACGCGTCTTCCGCCCAGCTTTTTAAATGCCCGTTTGCGGCGACCGCGTCGCTCGTCTCGTCCACAAAGTAGGTACCTACTTTTTGTAGATGCCCTCATCCGACCTCAGAGTCCGCAAATACAATAGATCACTAGCCGCCGCCCGCCGCCGCGCCGCCGCGCCGCCGCGCCGCCGGTTTCTGACAAAAATTAAAAATGTCTTCGAAAATCCGGCAGATCTACGGTCGATGACTCCGACCCGCAAATGCCCGCAATATACAGGATTTGGATTCCTTGGTCGGATTTCGGCCAACACACCACAGGAATGTTCTCTCGCTCAGTCGAATACTTAAATAGGTACGTGCCTACCTAATAGGACATACACAGAATGTAAAGCACTTACACATCAATAGTTGTGCGGACGTAGTTAGTAGTTATTTTGGAGAACTGAGCCACCACAAACACTATCAAATGTTCAGGGCTCGTTCTTATTAATTTTTTCTTACCCTTCTAACTTGCTTGCGAGCACCTGAACGAACAACAAAAATTTCGATGGTTCGCCGATAGATATCTTTTTAAATCCTAACTTTTTTGTTAATTTTATCAATGTTAATCGCCGAAAAAATCGCAAGAATGCTGCAGCTATCTCCGCCGCTGTCGTCTTAGCGTCCTTGTCTTTGTTACTAACCCGACCACACCCAACTTCAAAATTTCGGGGCTCGCTTCACTTGTTTTTAATAAAATTTTTACTTGGAATAAAACATAGGTAGGCAAAGGTGCAACCTACCTACTAAATCTAAGAACACCACAGTGGGTATCCTGCTTTATATGATATGTGGTATGGTAACCGTGGTAAAATGAACACTAGGTGTTACCTACGGGTGTTACCTAGGTACCTACGGGTTTCACAAAGCAATGCAAATCAAGCAAATGTGAATTTAATGTAGCTACTATGACCGCATCCGTCGCACAACTAGCCGGGGTGATATACCTAATTCATTCTATTCGATTCCGAATCGAATCCGACGGATCTTTTTAACGCTATTTTGATTTCGCCTCGGGTATGATCGAAAATTCGAAGCGAATCTGTAGACTTATAGCCATGTCAATGAGGACGAGCTCCTTATTTCTATCACCAACCCGAGGCGAAAACAAAATAGCGTTTTAAAGATCCGTCGGATTCGATTCGGTGAATTAAAATACCCCTGCAGGTCTTGCTGGTGGAGAGGAGGGAGAGGCAAGATGCGAGTCCCTCTCGCACCGATGCAGGTGCCGCGGTCTGGGCGATCCCGGGGCTATTCATGTTACTTCCCATTTCGTCAGTGGGAGCAATATCCTAAATGTTATACTTAGGTGGAGGAATATATTCAGGAAGTCATTCTGGTCGTCACTCTTCCCACTTCATGATTTTTCCTATAACATCATTCGCTGTCATTGAACAAAATGATTGATTAATTCGATCACTATTTTGCCGATTCTTTTACTATTGTATAGAAAATGATCCAGGGATCGCATAAAAAAAATATTTTCTATGGACTAGTTTTTGTTTTTTTCCATAAAACAACATTGTTAGGTACTTACCTAATACTTTTGAAAAATCACGACTAGCTACAACAATATTGGCGTCGACAATTTAATACCTAATAGATTTGGATGGTTCTTTCGTTGTAGGTTGATTTTGAGGTGGTCCCGTGCTTCTGTCATCAGCAGGGATGCTCCGTAAAACGTATCCAAAACAAAGTTGACGGATGGCATTAAACTAAGGGAAACCGATCAGTTCTTTGGATGACCCTTCTAAGAAAATGATTTTTACGTTTATTTCTTAGAGACCCGAAACCAAAGGTGTCATTTAAATGGTCCGAAGCAATCAACTCACGTTGAATGATCGTAGATCTCCGAAGCAGGTGCTACGCTGCTACGACAGAAGCAGGTACTACGCTGCTACGACTGAAGCAGGTGCTACGCTGCTACGACAGAAGCAGGTGCTACGCTGCTACGACAGAAGCAGGTGCTACGCTGCTACGACCGAAGCAGGTGCTACGCTGCTACGACCGAAGCAGGAGCTACGCTGCTACGACCGAAGCAGGAGCTACGCTGCTACGACCGAAGCAGGAGCTACGCTGCTACGACCGAAGCAGGAGCTACGCTGCTACGACCGAAGCAGGTGCTACGCTGCTACGACAGAAGCAGGTGCTACGCTGCTACGACCGAAGCAGGTGCTACGCTGCTACGACCGAAGCAGGAGCTACGCTGCTAGGACCGAAGCAGGTGCTACGCTGCTACGACCGAAGCAGCCTGTATTGGTCCACTGCTGGACGCAAGCCTCCCCTGATAAGCGCCTTATTGGCTTAATATCACATGCCCATTATCCCCACGCTGGGCATGCGGGTTGGGGATTGCATTTCGGTGGTAGAATTGTTCTGCAGGGGGCGCTACTGCCCGCCCCCGGTGGATATCCCTTAGTCGCCTCTTACGACACCCGCGGGAAGAGTTGGGGTGGTGTAAATTCTGAGCAGGCACCAAAGAGCGATGTTACCTTAGTGTCATTAAAATTAAAGGTTTTAGTAGGTACCTTTGTTAAGGAAAGCTCATTCTTTTCTTTTAATGAATTGACTATTCCCTTCCTAGTAGATAAATATATTGCGCGTGCTGGGAAATCTTAGTTTGGTACCTAGTGTCATTGACTCATAATAAATGAAACTCGCTACATTTTACTAAACACATCTTTAATAAGTGGAGATTAATATTAACGAACGTTAATTAGTGAGAAAGAACATTACGGTGTAGTATCTAGAAACTAACACTAGATGGCACGTCGGGGGCGGCCGCGGCGGCGGCGGCGACGGCGGGGAGGGGGGCAGGCGAACAGATCCCATGTTTACAATCCTTCCTAGCGAACCAGAACATACAGTGACATTATGACATTCCAGGGCATACGGTACATATATCATCGGTACAATACAAACGTCAGACAGCCTCGTCAAATAAGTCCCTACTAAGTTTCCAGCCAATTCATGAATCCATATATTTTACTAGTGGAGGCCTACGTAAAATAATATCAAACAGCGAAATACTAATAAATTTAAAAACAAAACCCAATTTCATAAAGATTGCTTTGAACCAAGTGGGGATGTTACAGAGCATAGGATCCGGTTCCGATATGTCGGAACTTCCGATTGATTTTACACTTACACCCGGAGGGGCCGTGCCATCCCTGCCCGGAGGCTGGCGAGGGGGCGATGTCTGTACGTCCGTACTCCCCTCCCCCTATGGTCCATACTAAATGCTTTCCTCTCCCCCAGCCGCCCGCGCCGCGGCTCGCCGATCTCCTACTCCTCTTATACAATAACACACAGAAAGCACAACAATAAACGCACAAGGCGTGTCACATAATACGCGCTACTTTAATAGATGCCACTAAATATATAAGGTTCGCTATTTTATTATCAAAACTAATAGTAGGTAGAGTTCGCGCAAAACTTTGAGCTCTTTGAAGTTGGCTTCAACGGCTGATCACCGAACCGTAAATAAGGCGTTGAGGAGAAAGAACGGGGTGAGGGTGATCTGTCTGTTAAACCAGGGTTGCCAGCAAGTTGGCTTGACTGATCGATGGTACCTTCACAGTTTGAGTTTATTAATCATGTAAACGGGTTAGTTAGCTCCTCGCTGATGGGATGTAACGTTGGTGTTCTTCTAAGACAAGCTAGGTTCCTAGGTAACCCGTATATATTTACAATGAAAGCTGAAAAGGATTTACTAAGTGTAAAAGAATGTGACAGCTTAAACATTAATAAAATACGCTAAAAGAATAAGTATAGTCGTTAGAGTTTCCGAAATTTGCATCTCTGGTTGAGATAGTCAAAATGTTTATTCTTTTTAAATAAGTCTCTGACAGCTAGGCTCCAAATTACTAATCATAAGTTATTCATTAGGTAGCAAGGTAATTTTTGTTATTAATTACATCAGATCTCAGAGGTTACACACATTTAAGGTACATAAAGAAGTTTATCTCATTGTAAATGAACTGTATAGTTTGTTTGAGAAATAAGTACCTTAAACCTAATAATTACAGACCCCTGGGGCAAATCTTGTGCATTGGTTTTAGGTATAGGGTGTCATACCCCCAGGCCCCAGACCCCAGGGGTACGGGATAGTTATTAGTTTATAATACAAACTACTTTTTATTTTGTGGCATCTATAAACGTCTAAATACATTCCTATATCTTATGTTTAGTGTACACACATGTTCGAAGCTTATTTTAAATAAAATTTAATAAAATGTAGAGAGCCATAAAAAAACTTATAACTAATAATTCAGTCTATTGAAGGAATATTATAGCAGACAACAAATAAGATGTAAACTAATATTTGTACTTTTAAAACTTACATTAATGAGATATTACCAACTTACTGGACTAAGTGGGAATAAAATCAGTCTCAACATAAAGCAAAGCAAAGATAGTCGCTGAATCTGTTGATGTGGGGCTGCAGTGGGCGCGTGCGCAGGCGCGGGCCGCAACGCAAGCCACCCTCGCTCTTTGGTAAAGTCTAAGGCCGAGATTTATAGAGCAGACTTTCGAAAAACTTCTTGAAGTGAAAATTTCTTTCAAGCGCGATTTTTGTGGACAGTGAACGACACTGAGACGTCGTCACGCTCAGATCGGTTACGTTGAATCGGGTGTGTATACCTAGAGGGCTTCAGTTGGCATCTTTAAAAATGTTCACCAGTTTTTATCCAAGATGTAGGCAAAATATATTTGGTGCTATTATATTAACGTACATACATCTTTGATACTTATTCAAATGTGTGATCATAAGCACACACCCTCTTGTTAGGGTTTCGAGATCGGAGATCGGTTTCGAAACCCTTATCTCGCTTTGTCTGTTCTTTTTTCCCCCTTTAATATCTCAGCAACTACAGCAGCTACAAGAAATTTAAAATGATAATATATTTTGTGCGACTGTACAGATTTGAAGAAAAAAAAATAAAAATTAATATGAAAATTCCATACAAATTGTGATATCAAAATTTTAAAAGAGATCTATAAAGTCAGGTGGTTTATCAAATGAAAGGTATTAGTATGTACATTTGAAAATAGTTTTTGAAATTTCTGTAGGTTTTATACTTTTCGAAATATTTTGAAAAAAGTCGAAAAAATATCCACTCCCCCCCCCCCCCCTCCCCCCTATCACCGAAGTATGCAGAGATCCATCTGAAATGTTGGTCGGTACCTACTATTTTTAGGTATTCATTGAATTGCGAAGTCTCTAACCTTTAGTACATATTTTATGTATAATTGACAAACGTTGGAAACCCTCGCCGCGCGAGTTACACTCGTACTTGACGGACTTGTTTACCCCTTGCGTAGGGGACTGTCGTTGAGCCACCGCTGCTCTCCGTCCGTCCGTCTTCATGCATACTAATATTATATAGTAATATTATAAATTGGAGGAAGTCTCCCTGACTGTTCCCTCTTCACGCCTAAACAGATCTCAATCAGATTTGACAGTGAGGTACATGTTATCCCGGGCACGTACATTCATACTAGTTTCTATCCCGGTACAACGCGAGTAAGCTACTACCTAACAAAATTAAACATGAACGGGGGCCCAACTTCAAGTGCTCATTAAATGCAGAGTTTATGTAGTTACACGTGGAACTACACGCTAGAGGTCTCTCAGGCAACAAATAAATACGATCGCGTCTCGACCCTAACGTGAAAGTGTGCCCTATAGATCAAGGCCGAGGTCACATCTACATACTGGACAACATAACAAACAAACTCCTAAGGGAAGATCCCTTCTAACCTACAATCCACTTATATTAAGTTTAATATATTATATAAATGTGATTTAGTTTGTTATAAAGTACTTACCTATTGTTATTTTATTACCGTTTATAAAAAACAATAGCCTTTTCTAGTGTAATAAATTATAAAAATACAAACAACACAAAAACATGTGTAGAAAAAATATTTTAGAAAAGTGCAGTTGTCTTTTCGACCGCCGCGCCCCCTCGCGGCGGGCGGGGGCTTGCCTCGTTGCAGCAATCGGAAATGCAACCAATCAGACTTTGGATTTTACTTCAATACTACTTGCAGTTTCATTTTACATTAACTTTAGTCGCGATTAGGTTTTAACTTACCTAATGGTTCAATATAAGGCAGGAGAGACACGGTCGCCGAGACACTCCGACCCGGCGCAGGGGCACCCGCGGCGTTCACGGCGATATACAAGGTACTATCTCTGAGATACATCGCGCATAGTAGGGATTGGTGGATAGCGAACGACAGGTTGGTGGATAGGTCCTTAGGCCTTGTAGCGCGGTTGCGGCGGCTGCGCGCGCAAGCACAGCGCCAGCGTGAGCAGCAGCGCCAGCGCCTGCGCTGCCAGCAGCGCGCCGCCCGCCGCCAGCGGCGCGCGCGCCATGCGCTGCAGCTCCGCCATCACGCGCTCGCCGCAGCCCTCCGCGTGCAGCCCCGCGGCCGCGCCGCCGCCCACCGCCAGGCGCCGCGCCGCCGCGCACCCCTCCCCCTCGGCGTCGCAGCAGGAGGCGGGCACGCTGTAGAAGGCGGGCGGCGCGGACACGGACAGGTCGAGCGGGTTGTCGCGCGCCGCCCACCGCGAGTGCTGCCAGTCGCGCGGCCCGTCGGCGCCACAGCAGCGCAGGCCCTGCTGGATGGCGTCCAGCACCTGCGTGGGCAGCTCGGCCTGCCCGTACTCCGAGCGCACGGTCACCGCCAGATGCGCGCGCAGGGCGGTGCGCAGCGCGCCCGTGTGCGCCGCGCCCCACCACGCCGCCGCGCCGCTCGCCACGCCGCTGGAACATACACAACGTTACATGTAGATACATCATACAGCCCGCCAGCGCGCACGCTCGCCCGTCGTACAGTACCTGAGGGCTAGCAGAGCGAAGGCGGCAGCCAGCAGCGAGGCGGAGGAGCGTGCGGCGCCGGCCAGCGCCAGCAGCGCGCCGGCCAGCAGCGCGGCGGACCAGCCCGCCACCGCGCACAGCCCGGCGCGCCCGCCCGGCTCGCTCGACGCGCGTCCGTCGTACAGCGCCCACAGCGCGAACCCGCCGCAGAGCACGCCCACCGCCTGCAACACACATGCATATGTACAGTAAGTATTAACTATAAACACGCTGCGCTGCTCCCACACATATTTCTAATCTCGAGTCTCGACTGTGTACATTATTAATTATAGTCTAAGCCGCAATTTTTAGGGTTTCGTACCTCGAAAGGAAAAAAGGAACGCTTATACGATCACTTTGTTGTCCGTCTGTTAGCCCCTTTTCTCAGGAACGCGTGGAGGTATCGAGTTGAAATTAACATCAAATACTGAAGTCTTATAACCTCTTGGAGCCGCGATATAAATAAAACTTCTAAGTCAACGCAATCAAAAGTTAAAGGCGTATGTCTAAAATTTCCAAGGGAATCACATGCACACAAAATCTATAGTGTACTTCCCGTTGGCCTAAAATCATGATATTTGGCAAGACACAAGGTCTTACAATTATACGGAACTCTTAGTGCGCGAGTCCGACTCTCACTTGACGTTTTATTTAAATTATAAGTTTACTTCATAATGGTTATCGTTTTCGTTTCGACTAGCTCTAAGGAGATTACAAATCTGCGGTGTATTTTTTAATCCAAGATGACGGGTAGTTTTTAATTCTACATTTTACATAATGGCGTTATTGATTATTTATTTAGGTACTACCTAGTAGTTCTACGAACAGAAGACCTCGCGAGCACTAACATTTTTCAACAATGAATTTACTTATAACAAGTTATTTTAAACTGGATATTTAGGTAGGTACAGACAGCGTCAGAATTAAGTAACCCCCCCTGCATAACACAGTGCAGGCTAGAATCCGATATTTTATTTATTTTTATCTTTTCGTTCTGATGTTACCGAAATAAAAATATAATTTATTTTCTAATTTTAAAACTCTTACGAATTACAGGTTTGGATTTAAACATGCATGTATTACGCAGGGGGGGCTACTTAATTCTGACGCTGTCTGTACCTACCATTTTTGTAATTCCTGTTTGTAGGTAGGTATATAGTGAGAACTTGCCCTTATGGCACAGGAAATGTTAATTCGTAACAGATACCATACCTACTCGTTTTCACCAATCAACTTTGAGCCTTATTTGTGTAGAAATAATGTTCCTAACTCTCTGCTCGCCGCCGTCTCGTGTTATTGAGACGGCTCGCTCAATATTCTGCTCCACATGCCAAAAATCCTCATCAGATCTTTACCAAATTTTTATGAGAACAATTTAATTTAAAGTTACTACCCTTCAATTAAAAATACAATCATTGAAATCAGATCTCTGAAAGAGGAGATATTCTAAAGCTCCTCTTTTGCCTTTTATTGGATGGAGGAAGTACGCCTTTCATCAAATAACACCGACGACTAAAAATTATATTAAATCTTAGAATCTGGTACACCTGTATGTCTGATACATTTGGAGATACTGTTAATCAAAGTCAGCTATATCATTACCTACATTGTAGTCCCAAATAGAAGAATTGTATTTTTTTGTATATTGATTACAGTGTGTTTGTTGGAACTATGTATGGATTGAAGGAACTGATCAAGGGTTCCCATGTGACCATTTTAAACCACATAATATGCTATAGAAAAGTGTTATGATTTTTTAAGATATTAACAAAAGTTTGGTATAATTTTGTTTATTATTTTTTGCTCAATGATTGGTATAGCTTATTGTGATGAAAGAATGTATTGTAGTGACTAATAAAAGTAATTAATGCATTATCTGGTATTTTACTATGCTCTAAAGTCTGAACATACAAAATCCCATACTAGACTAATTTGAAGCCATAATAAAAGTGATAAATGCACTATCTGGTATTTAAATTAACTCTAAACTCTAAACGAAAAAATTCTGAACTAAAAAAAAACAACTTGAAAACCATGACACTTTTTATAATAGCATTTGTGGTTTAAAATGATCACATGGGTACCCTTGATTATTTCCTTCAATCCCTACATCGTTCCACTAAACACCCTGTATATGTACCACAGTGTGACTATCTGTGGCAGATTTCTGCCATTTTGGCAGATTTGGTTTCTATAATTTAATTATGGCAGCATATTACGGCGATTTACATCAGTGGCAGATTTTAGTAATTTCAAAAACATTTGTATGAGTTTTAATTTTCAATGAAATCATCTGTAATCTTTAAAATATTTTATTATATTCCAAACTTTGCAGAACCTCTCTCATGTTTGCCCATGTCAAACAATTTGTGCGAGAGAATATTTTCCCAGGTCTAAACAAAACCAAAATAAGGAACAGGTTCCTAATGCTCCTATACAAAAAACATTTATGCATTCATCATCTGTAATTAATAAAAGACAAAGGAACATGGAGACTAGTCTCTTATACAAACTAAAGATAAATGATCAAAACGCATCTTTGTCATCAAAATCTATGTAGATAGATACACAGAAAAAGAAGATGTAAATTTCAAGGCCAATATTGATAGGTACAATACATAGCAGGTACCAAGTATACCTAGTATTTTATAAGCATAGTGTACAAGTTTAACAAAAATAACATTTGGGAAGGTATAGTATAGATAGTGCACACTATTTACAAGAATACCGCTAGCTAGGCACCTCAGTATCTGCGGACCAATACAATGATGAATTAAGTACAAGCAAACCCACATAATCATGTGCAAAATTTGAAATGGCTCTCATTTGGTGAAGACGAGGTTCTGGCCACTTTTTCAAATATATTTATCGTTAATTTTTGATCTAATTAAAGTCGGTAAGACTTTGAGAACTGCAGGTCTTCGGGGACACCCTGTATATTAGGGATTAGTCCCGGGAATTCCCGTTCCCGAAATTCTTGGCCGATTTAAGAACCGGGAAATCCAAAATCATTTCCCGGGAAATTTCGGGAATTTCGGAAAAAATATTAATATTAATTTTATTAATTTTAACTTAATAACATTACCGAAATAACATAACTCAATATATTTCACTTCCTCTTATAGCATGTCGCATATATCACGCGGTATAAGGCAGGGTTGACATGATTTGTATCACTTGGTTCTTGTCAATTGTTATTTTCACTGCAATGAAAACAGAGAGCAGTCAAAAATGTACGAGAGTGCCCAAAATTGAGCTTCCGTCCGTGTACACATGCACAATGTACCTATACCTCCTTTATTGGTTGAGGATTCAGGGCATTAATAATTCCATAAAATTAGATTAATCTATGTGTTATTCCAGAACCTAAACTATCTACACACCACACACACACAAATTTCAACTAAATCGGTTTCCTAGTTACGGAAATACGCGATAGCAAACATTCGCACAAGCTCTTGCATTTATAATATTAGTAGGAAGCTAGGAAGTGTGATAAACGGACTTCGAACCGAAAAAAAACTTGAACCAAACATGTAAGACAGAGATGAAAATGTTACAATCTTGATGTCTTTTCTTTCTGCTAGTACTCCGTGTGATTAAACCTTTGAACCTACCTTTCTTACCAACCTATAAAAACCTTAAAACTGGATAGACCAAATAGATTATGAAAGAAAAAAAAAACAAAATTATATTAAACTAGCTGTACCCGCGACTTCGTTCGCGATTGCCTTACCTGCCGACTAATTAAGTTCACATTTAACCATAGTCTCTCATATTATGAAACGCCGCCGTGCAAAAAATCGTGTAGGGTCTACGGGGGATAGCATTTTGTCATCTTCAATCCCATTCTTTATCCACACGACTTTTAGCTACGACTCGGCCAGCGTCAGTATTAAGAAGTGTCCTACTCGTTTGACTTACTCACAGCTGGGGCCCTATTCTGCTATACTAATCGCTTCACTATGACAGGGCTATCGTCACAGAATGACACGTTTTGGTATTCCACCTTGGATGAAAGAAATTATGATGAATGCAGATGGAGAGACGCGCGTCAAGTTTGAAGCTACATATTAATTTATCTCGCGCGCACTATCTGGAGTTTTATTAATCTAAGGATTCTATGTGATGATTCTGCGACGATTCCATTGTCATACTGAAGCAATTGTTTTGCAGAATTGGGCTCCTGATCCATTTGACTGGACCACCGTAATTTTTTTTCGTTAGTATCGTTAGGTACAGTTGGCTGTGTACCACAATAAAAAATATTTTTCTGCGGTCCAGTTAGTTTAAATGGACCACAATAATTAATTAATTTAATTGTACTACTGTTAACTGGACCAGCTAAACCACCATATATCATGTAAAGCAGGAACCTAACTTATTTTTCCAGGACCCACCACCTTAGTAGGTAGGAACCTAACTAATAGGTGCGTCTTGGAAAAATAAATAGATAGGAACTTACCTACCCTTTATCTACTAATTTTTTTCTTCAATCTACAGATTATTTCATCAATCTACTGATTTTCTACTCGACTTTATACTGATTTAGTCATATTCGATCTTGCAACACTGTTTCTAACAAAAAGAATGCATGAAATCGGACGACGCGTAGACCCGTCGTGATGCGCGGTTAAAGAATTCTACTCTTTCCTCTCTCCCAGGGGAACCTTACTGAATTTCAGGATAAAATGTGTCCTTTCATGTCCTTTCTTGTAGTATGAACTCAAAACGTGCCAAGTTACATTCCAACTCATTACCTATGTAGTTTCGGCGTGATGAGCGGTGAAGGAATTTAACTTTCATCCCCTCTGCCAGGGCAGCCTTACTGAATTCCGGGATAAAATGTATCTTTCCTCATAGTACGAACTAAAATCACGCCGAGTTGCATTCGAATTCATTAAGTAGTTCCGTCGTGATGCGCGGTTAAAGAATTTTACTTTCATCCTCTCTCCCAGGGGAACCTTACTGAATTCCAGGATAAAATGTATCCCATGTCCTTCCTTGAACTCAAATCGTACCAATTCAGTCCAACTCATTCAGTAGTTTCGGCGTGATGCGCAGTGAAGGAATTTTACTTTCATCCCTTCTCCCAGGGGAACCTTACTAAATTCTGGGATAAAATGTATCTTTCCTCGTAGTATGAACTCAAATTATGCCGAGTTCCATTCGAATTCATTAAGTTGTTCCGTCGTGATGGGCGGTTAAAGAATTTTACTTCCATCCTCTCTCCCAGGGGAAAATTACTGAATTCCGGGATGAAATGTATCCCATGTCCTACCTTGTAGTATGAAATCAAATCGTGCTAGGTTTCATTCCAACTCATTTAGCACTTTCGGCGTCATGCGCGGTGAAGAAATTTTACTTTTATCCCCTCTCCCAGGGGAACCTGACTGAATTCCGGGATAAAAAGTATCCTATGTCCTTCCTCGTAGTATGACCTAAAATCGTACCGAATTTTATTTCAATACCTTTAGTAGTTCCGTCGTGATGCGCAGTTAAAGAATTTTACTTTCATCCCCTCTCCCAGGGAAACCTGACTGAAATCCGGGATAAAAAGTATCCTATGTCCTTCCTCGTAGTATGACCTAAAATCGTGCCGAGTTTCATTTCAATACCTTCAGTAGTTTCGGCGTGATGCGCGTTTAACAAACAGACAGACAGACAGACAGACAGACAGACAGACAGACAGACAGACAGACAGACAGACAGACAGACATGAATGAAAAAAATTGCAGTTTTGGCTTCAGTATCGATAATAGAGTGCCCTCCAAAAAAAATTTTCAAAATATCTTCAATGTACAGAATTGGACCTGTTACAGTTTTATTATAAGTATAGATAATTCCGATTTAAATCAAATTAATAGTATTTTCTTTTTCAACCATGAATTTATCAACCCTGGTATTAGATTATGTAAGTTATAGCTATATTACTTTTGATGTGTAATTTATATAAATTTTTAGGTCCATGTCTATTGTCGTCTCGTTCGACAATAAGCCAAGGCTTTTCTTGCTATAGAGCCGTGACTGAAGCCAGCTCTACACAGTCGATTGCTGCCATCTTACTCAGCAAAGTACCTTGCTGAGCAACATGACAGCAATACTCCATAAAGCCGGACTTGAGCTTGGCAAAGAGAAAGTACTAGAGTCAAGTGCATTGCTTCAATTTATTATCCGCTTTGTGCATGCACAATAACATGTTATTCTGATCGGCTCTGACTTCTGAACCTGTAAAGCGCAATGATGTCGCCTGCGTGGCTATTATTAGGTAAAAATACCAGATACCAGAATCTGGTATCAGGTAGGGAATTCAAATGTATTCGAACACTACCGAATACATCTAAATCAACCGTTTACGGGTGGCAGAAATAAATGCGTAGTAGGAAGAGACCTCTTAAGTACCCCGACGACGTTGATCGCCAATTGATTAGACGAACAGTCATCAATGACAACACGAATGGAAGTAACAATACAATTTAATTTATATTATTAATACTGTGGGCTTACAAAGAACACTAAATCCAATTTTATATTTGTCTTCGTTGAGCTTGGCCACCGTGGCCTAATATTTGGATAGAAGGACATTAATTTGTTTATTATGTGGGTACGTAATGAGGTGTTTCTAGATTGTTGTTTTCGCTTAGAGGCCTCGAAAAACAACGGGACCTCCACGGTGTCACTCTTACCTTACAACAACTCTGAACTTCTGTATTTTCATTGGATTAAAATTAAGAAAAGAATCAAAGCTAAAATGGTGGCCACGAAACTAAGAGTCTCATACTATACGAGATCTGGCGATATTTCACACAAGGATAGCTACTTTCTCTTTATCAAGCTCAAGTCCGGCCTCATGGAGCATCAGCAAAGCACTTTGCTGAGAAACATGACAGCAAATGAATGTGTTATGCTGGGTTCAGTCACGACTCTATACACCGAAAAACCTTCAGGTTTGTTGTCGAAAGAGGGGACAAAAGACATGGACCTAAGAATTTGTTATTCATTTTATTAACATCTCAAAAGAAATACAGCTTTAAGTAACATACCTAATACCGCATAGGTACCTGATATCAGCGAAATGCCTAAAAAGGAAGTTAAGTATATTAAATTATCTTATTTCGGTAGTGGTATAACAGTAAAAATATTTTTCCCGGGAATTCCCGGTTCCGGCTTTACAACTTCCCGGGATTCCCATTTCCTCAAAAAGGGCCCGATTTTGGAATCCCTACTGTATATAAATATAATAAATATCTAACAAGTAGTTCCGGACATTACCTGTTACATACAAACATTGACTCCTATTAATATACCTAAGTAGGTACCTACAGAAGTTAAGATTCTCTGTTTGTTCCTTCTCGTATGGATGACAAAGCTGCTGCGAAGCACATTCACTGAAAGTAAAAAGCTATTTTCGTGTGAAGGATCTCTTTCTATCCAAATCAGTGTCCTTTCCCATGAAATATCCATCCTTATTTATAAGTTAGATCGCACGCGTTTTCCTGATGGTTTGTAATAGCATAAGTATGTCTATAGGGCCAATGTACACATAAACGACATTGCGGAGACTCAACTAAACCGAGCCGATAAGTTTTTAGTGAATGCTTACCAGAAAGATTATGTTGAAAATGATCAGCAAGCATTTCATGAGCGAGTAACACCGTGACATTCCCATGTCGCTGGCTCGATGGCACTTCAATGAAACTCAAACTCTTGACGATTCAATGTAGGTTTACAAAATTATAATCGTTTTTTTAGGTGCGAAGAGTATGAATGATCTAACTTTTTCATGTAATTTTTCGACATTAACGGTTTCCAAAAATGAATAGTTTTCTTGTTTGGCTCGTCGTCGCTCGTTGCGCCTCGCCAAAATCCAAACAACATCCAACCCAAATCCAACCAACAACCAAAACAACAAACCGACCAAACCGTAGCACTAGCAGAGCCACAGATTAAATATAACATATTATATAGCATACTCTTTCTACGAGCAGAGCAGAGCAATCGAGAGCAATCGACTTCAATGGCTTCAAGCTTCAACCTCTTGTAAAAGGCTTTGGAGTTTAAAAGTTCCTTGGTTTGGCTTTGGTTTGAATGGTTCTGCGAAGTTATTAAATTTCTTTTGTCTTCTTCTTCTTCTTTTTGTTAATGGCTTGCTGTGCTTGCTAGCCTTTAAAGTTTTATGAAGCCCTGAGCGGGCCAGAAAAAAATTCATACCGTCAGGTATCACGATGCCCGCTCCGGGCTCGACACCTCAGACCAATTGAAACCTTATTTTTAAAATATAAGGAACACTATGGCTTGAAATCTATGTCTCATTCGATTCGGAATGAACGAACCTCTTTACTAAAAGTTTGTCTATGGTGATCGAACGGTTTGAAGTTCGAGAAATAATCAGGTAACAAAATCACGCATTTAGCCGCCATTTTGTACACATTCGGTTCGACTTTATTACGGAAGCAACAAGGTTCATTTTTGTATAATGAGTTATCGATTTTTGTATACTGAGTTATCGACAAAATTCTAAATAATAAGCATGTACCTACAAATAATAAATAGACTAATAGAAAGAATACTTAGTCTAGATTCTATATCTTTTTATAGAATAAATAAATTCTTAGTATTTTATGAGATACAAGCATTTTAGTGCGGGAATCGGGAAAAACGCGCGCCGCGCGCCACCCGTGATCCTTGAGGGTGATTCTTGATAGTTAAAAGCTATTTTTGGAAAGAACACCTTACCGGCTAGTTAGCAACAATTCATGAATCTTTAGAGAATTGATAATGGCATGAACTCATGAACACAAATCATAAATCTTGCAAATAATGTAAACAAAAAAATGTTACTATCCAAGTGACAAGACAGTGGTGCAAAACCTTCTTTGAATAAAGATCATTAATAATAGTTCTTGCCCGTGGCTTTGCTAGAGCAGGATATGTTCATATTAGAAGTCGCAATTCTCTGGACACACCGGATTTTTTATTCGTAAAGACGTATTTTTATCCATATCAGATGATGATAGATACATGCAGTTGGGCCATTCCAGCAACACCCCAGGTCAAATAAATAAATAACATAATTTGTATTTGAATCTGTAATTAAAACAAAGACAATGAATTAATTCAACAGGAGTCTACGTACCTGAAGGGTGCAAACGAAACCCTAACGGACGGACAGACAGCGGAAGCTTAGTTAGGGTTAATAACAAAGCTTCCGCTGTCTGTCCGTCCGTCTGTCAGGAGTCTCAATCTCATGAACCGTAAGAGCTTGACAGTTGAAACAACAAATACAATTTTTTGAATTAATAGCATAATTATATTAAAAATAAAATTTTATTTATCATTGGAAAAACACATGTTTTAGGATTTTTTCCTTTACTTGTGCTATAAGACTTTGCTTCTTGCCAAATTTTATGATTCTACGTCAACGGGATGTACCCTATAGGTTTTGATCATTGGCGAGCATTAAAAGTAATTTTTCTAGTGAACGAATCACAAATTTATGGTTTTCAGATTTATCCCTTTATTTGTGCTATAAGATCTTGCTGCTCACCAAATTTTATGATTCTAGGTCTACCGAAAGTACCTTATATGTTTTGTATGCATGTTGGTCCCTTGGAAATTTCAAAATATTCGTATATAAACGGCTGTTACTTTTGAGTGCGTTGACTTAGAAGTTTTATTTTTATTGCGGCTCCAAGAGGTTACAGATTTGACGTTAATTTCAACTCGATATGTCCACGCGTTCCTGAGAAAAGGGAGTTGACAGACGGACAGACAAACAGACAGACAGACAGACGGACATCAAAGTGATCCTATAAGAGTTCCTTTTCACCTTTTGAGGTACGGAACCCTAAAAACAACAACACAAACACAATAGGATAACCTCAACAAAAAATGTGCAGTACCCTTGAACCTTGAGGGGCGGTGGCCAAATTTCCACAGAATGTGACCAGTGACGCAAAGTAATTACCCATAAAATATGTTTGTCTTTTAATATCTTTGTGAAAAACCAAAGAATTAGACTAAAAATATGTCAGAATCAAATTTTATTTCTACTTTGATAAATCTCAGCTAAAATAATTTAAATCATAGAATTTTTTATTA
The DNA here is from genome assembly GCA_949316285.1 of Eupithecia subumbrata. Classification (NCBI taxonomy): domain Eukaryota; kingdom Metazoa; phylum Arthropoda; class Insecta; order Lepidoptera; family Geometridae; genus Eupithecia; species Eupithecia subumbrata. Next base: position 7,611,174 of record OX438640.1, on the reverse strand, counting down.
CGAAACGTAGTTACGTCATAATTGCCTATTGCAATGGTGGTAACTTTTTACTGGTATGGTATACTTTTGTATTGTGTTGATATTATTTGCAGCATTATACGATATCGAGTATATTTAATTTTCTAAAATATGGTATAGTTAGAGATTCATGTTTATAGGTTCATGGAACGAATAGCCAACACACAAGAAGTTGAAGTTGAACGAATTTGAAAACTGACATTGGCATATTTGTGTGAATCCATGAAAATAAAGATAAAAAGAAGAAGAAGGATTAAAGCCTCTACCCCACAGCCGCGATTTTGAAGCGTGTCTTGTGTCGCGCAATTTGTTGCGATTTTGTAATGCGATTCCTTACACACAGCTGCGCGATTACCTGTGTGTAAGATGGCATGCATACAACATTTTCCGTGAACAATTATCGCAAAATCGCAGGACGCGAAAACGCGTCGTCCAACTTCTATCGTGTCGATAAAATCGCAGCAGTGTGTAAGATCGTATGCGTCTTAACATAGACATATATCGTACTAGTTTCTGCCCGCGACTTCGCACGCGTTGTTTCTGTGGAAACGTTTAAAGGTTATTTTTATCCCATGGGAACAGTTTTGTGGGATTAAAAGCCTATTAACTAATAGCCTATGTTTGATTCCAGGCTTAGACCTATATCTATGTTATATTTAAGCCCAATTGGGTCAGTAGTTTTGGCGTGAAGACGTAACAAACATCCATCCATCCAACCATCCAAACTTTCGTAGTGTGATAAATGTACCTATACTAAGACGATATTTAGTACAAAATGTACAGCAAACAAATACCGACCCTTAAAAAAATCAAATTTATTTATTTATTTATATAGGGCATCCAACATGAGTTCACACAATGCAAGTTAGTAACAGTTATTATGGTTCTTAAATCTATGTTACTCTATTATATAGGACGCCTCAGCGTGCACAATAACAACAATCACTAAATTACAATGTTCTTTTTCTATCTGGACGGACAAAGTAGCTACAAAAATGAAAGGAAAAGTTAAATACAAAAGGTAAGGCGATATTAAACAAATGCTTAAGAGTAAAAATTAAATAGTAGATAAACAATATAGAACACAAAATCACAAAATCTACAATTTACGATGAGATCTATAAACTTATAGTAGGTACAATAACAATGAGATCAACTTATAATATATTATATTGCTTTTTTTGGTAGGTATCATTATTTATTCAAATAAAGGACTAACAAAACGTGTAGGTAAGGTACCTACTTCAAGAGGTTGAGAGAATAATACTTCTGATTTTCTTCTTAAATTTAGACAGCGAATCTGTGAGGTCTATATTCTCGGATTTGGCAAGCGAATTATAAATCCTGCAGAGTCTTGGCAAAGATGCAAATTTACCTAAATTAGTTCTCGAAAATGTTGAGGAGAAAAAATTATATGCATTATTCCTGGGTAGACGAAATGGGGCGTATAAAAGAAGAGTCCTAATCAAATCGGAGCAATCAATATGTCCATTGAAGAGCTTATGCAAGAAAATAAGATCTAGCATAGATCGTCGTGCAGATAGTGGGTGCAAATGGTAATGTTTTAATCTACTTTTATAACTAGATAGTTTTTTTGCCTGATGGTCATCAAAGGCCACGTGGTATAGAAATCGCCTCTGTACACTTTCGATGCGTTTAGAATATATTTCATAGTAAATTAAGTAGGTATTAAAGACGAGATGAACTAGGTAGGTACCTACTACTACTACTAAGATAAACAAAACATTTTAAAAATACTGTGGCGAGATTGATACCTATCAACGTCTCGTGGAACCTAATAATAACTTATAAAAACAAGCGTCGCTCTTAGATTAATTTTGGGTATTCGTGCTTAACTTGTCTGTTTTTTATTTGTTTGCTTATTGCTATTCTCCAAATTAGCTTCAGTAACGTTGTTGTGTTATATTCTAAATAATGTTTCTATTATTGCCATCTTGGTTGGTGTATACAAAGCTATATTAGGTATACCTACTGTTAATTTTAAGAAAATTGTATACGGCTCGTGCCCTAATAAAAGAAAAATAAAATAAGCGCCGAAAAATAATGAATAAATAGGTGCCTTTTACTGTTAGGTACTTCCCTACCTGCCTATTAAGGTTACCTACCAATTTACACAACCATAATCTTGTCATTTTTACGAGGCTGTAGATCCGGCAATAACTGCCCAATCAATTACCTACACAAACATAAATTTTTAACGTTGTAAAACCACCTAAAAATCGACACTTAACTCACGACCTCAGTGGCGCAGCGAGCGAAGGTCCGCCTGCGACGCAGGAGGTAGCGGGTTCGATTCCCGCCTCGGGACAAATGTTTGTACGATCTGCAGATATTAGTTCAGGGCGTTCTGGATGTTTTCTATGTAAGTATAATACAATAAATATCTATCTGTGTACCTAGTGTTATTGTATTATGAATATCAGTTATCTAGTACCCATAACACAAGCTCTGCTTAGCTTGGGGCTAGATAATGCTGTGTGAATTGTCTAGCATTATTTATTTATTACCTACGTAATACGTTTCTGGTGAACGCACGGGTGTGCGATGATCAGGCGGTGATACAGACTCCTACTGCAGGACAACCCAGTGCTTGGTACTTTTACCCTACGTGTGGGCGTACAAGTACAGAGCGTTCCTACTCACTATTACCTAATCTACGTAGCCTAACCCTTACCTAACCCCTATAATGGACGCCAACCACGTAATTTATCCTAAGAGCCGCCACACACTGAAGCCAGAGGCAGAGCGGTGGAAGACGGTAGCTCAGCCAGAGAAGAGATATGAGAGACCTCCACCGCGCCGCCACGGCTCCGCTCTGCGTGGCACACGCCGACTGTTTGTGTCGCTGAGCTGGCCCGCCACGGCCGTGAACCGCTTAGCCACCGCCCGCGGTGTAGGTATGTGTAGTCTTTCATATAAATTCGTTTGATACATCCTGCACGCCTTCGCCTTGAGCCCGGTCACGGTTTCTGTGTTTCGGCTTTAAAATATCTGACAACCTCCGTGGCGCATCGGGCGAAGGTCCGCCTGCGACGCAGGAGGTTGCGGGTTCGATTCCCGCCTCGGAACAAATTTGTGTTCGATCTGCAGAAATTGGTTCCGTTGGTTTGGGTGTTTTCTATGTATAATAAAAAAATATCTATCTATGTTGTGTATTGTATTAAGTATAACAGTTATCTAGTACCCCTATCACAAGCTCTGCTTAGCTTGGGGCTAGATGTGTGAATTGTCCAGCATTATTTATTTATTTATTTATTTATTACCTATTTAATAGTGTAGCCCTATCAATGTGTGTGTTCCTACAACCCTACCAGGTAGGGTTGTAGGAAGGTAGGTTTACAAATAGGGTATAGGTAATAATAGGTAATAATAGGTAATAATAGGTTTACAAATAGGGTGGAACACATACATTGATAGTATCAATGTATATTTTCCACCCGATTTGTAAACTAAATAAATATTTACCTACACTTACAGTGCGTTATTTATCTGGGCCTGAGATCTCGCTCAGTTTGCATAGTGTAGAAAGAGATGCCCTCTAGTGCAAAGATATGTAACATTAGTCACTAAAATCATTTACGTGATGAATCGTGATGACGATTGGTATGGCATGCTAACATCGTCGGTAGATAAAACGAGATATCGCCATTTTTCTGAGATAACGAGACGAAACCACGACTAAACACGCTTTTCGGGCAGCTTATTGTCAACATTTTCTCGAGCCACTCGACGCGCCATGCGCCAGCCAGCGCAGAGCGCCTTCAACTTCTTTGTTCAGTGCCACCCAAATCATTCAGAGGCCAAAATCTGCAAATCACATGCGAAGAAAAGCCCTCGATAAATCGAATTGTAGATTAGTTTTTGAGAATAGGTACGCATGTTGGCTACGAAGCAATCACTCGATATTTGACAGTTCTTGCTGTTGTTTTATCGAGTAAATGTATTGCCAGAAATGCCCTTCATTGGTCTTCAACATTCGACTCTACCTACGTATACGAAGTATACTAACTAGTTTATGTTGCTCTACGTCGTCAAATGCGGTCATGTTAAGCAAAAGTTCTTTTTCTGGCTTTAACTTCGAGAAAAGCTCTGCTCGAGTCATGTGTTGTTGCTCCGAGAGTCTTGTTTGAAGTGTCAAATCAACTTGACACGAACATTTGAACCGAACAGATTTGATAGCGAAACAAGCACAAAAAATGTCTCCCACCAAAACGTAAATAAATGGCCACCGTTGTTGTTACGTTCTTCCTTATAACTCGAAAATTGTTTTGTAAAATGGACGCCGAGGAAGGCAGTGAAAGGTAAAGGTAATCATAGAACTTTCCTAAAAAAACCAACTTTATTCAACTCAGAAAATTGAGACAAAATCAAAATCTAGTTCTTGACAGAGAGTTTCGCGCCAATATCTAGGTAGTGAAACAAACAAACATTGTTTGCAATTGGTCGGCAGCGTATTGCCGCCGATTTCAGTATTTAAGATGTACAATGAGAAAATACGATTTCCAGGATTTCATCTTCATCCCGGCGCGGACAGCGGTGGAGCTTAATGTCGCAGAGACTAGAGCACTTAGTCAAATTATTGATGATGCCTGTCATGTCACATGGACAGAGCTTTGATCGTGACGACGCAGCCGTAAGTGTGAACTGCAAGCAAGCGCCTCCGACGACACCTCCCGGCTCCCGCCTTTTCACATAACAATCATTCAATTTCACTAAATCAACAGATAGACAGATGAAATTATGTTCTACTTAAGTCTACCAATTTATAAAAAGTAATTTAGTTGAAAGCAAATGAAGTAATATACGGTAGACAAACAATACTTTTGGAATTGTTCATTGGATCTGCTCCTGTTCATTTTCATTGTTGAATAAGCAAAACCTCCTTGTTTGGGGAAGGCATGGCATTGGACGTAGGTATGTGTGGTTGGTGATTTATTTATTTATTTAAATTTACCGACAGATGATACACATTCAATAACACAAAAAAAAAAATAGATAGGTGATCCTCAGTCTTGACCTCCTGATTACAGGTAGATACAGCAAGCAAATAAATAGTAGATTGAGTAAAACATCTTGCTAAACAAGGTTGTTAAACTATTGTCAGTACAGGATGATGATGTGACCAAGTTTTAATGAGTATTTTTAGCAAAAGTTACTCGTAGATTCACATTGTGCACTCTGAAATCATCTGTATCAAGAGAAACATAGAAATTGTAGAAAGTACCCATATTCTTAGAAATAACCTTCGATAATAAACTTCAATGAGGCCCAAACATAGCTATCATAATCATAAGCCATCAAAGAGAATTTGTTCTGCAGCTCATGCAGTTTAAAAAATCTGTCATCTTACAGATGTGGATACATCTACACTTGTTTATTTCAGCAACTTCTTAAATCCTCTTCTCCTCCTCGTCAAACCTTGCTGTGCAAAAAGGCTTACTATAAAATATCAGATTAGATCTAAAAGATAAAAGATGGGTTTTGCTCCTACTTAAAAAATAAAAACTAACAGTTAAAGGTTTCTTCATCGCTTGTTTACTTTAGTCTACATAGGTACAGAAGTGATAGAAATCAAAAACAACCCTATATTATGGATATACCTCTATATATCACTTTATTTCCCTGTCAGTGTATAGTTTTATAATTTGCCCTTTTCTAAAGTGTACTTACCTACATTAAGGTGCTGTGCAAACGTAGATACTTTTCGTTTCCAGTTACTGACACCAAACACTTTTTGATGGTCAATGAGTATGTGTTAAGTGGGAGCAACTGGACACAAGAAATGTTTACGTATGCTCAGGGAGTGGATGATTTCATACTTCATGGTTCTATAGAAATCAAAAATTCATCGTTAGATTGTATCTGACACAAGACATAAAAGTGTCCACGTTTGCTCCCTGCCTTATTGTATTTATGGAAATAAAGAGATTTTGATTTTATCAAAAGAGATCCCATTTGACATTGTGGGATACCATTTCAACTAGTGTCATTTTAGCGCTGGGAGAAGAAGCATGCCTTGCAAAATTACAATAATCACAAGTCCAAGACACAAAAAAGGAGGATAATTGCTATTTTCAGTAAAGTTTTCAATGCATTTTTGATCATTATTATATTATGTTATTAGCCCTATCATAATCAAATCTAATCTATGTATTTATTTTTATTTTATGAGAGCTTGCACTTATTTTTAGGGTATCGTAAATTTAAGGGTTCCATTTTAAAGTGTACTTTAGATATTTTAATTGACGTATAATGCTATATTTTACCAATAAATGAACCATTGAACCATTCTGTACCTCAAAAGGAAAAAAGAAACCTTTAGGTATAGGATCACTAAATTAAAATTTATTATTATTATTTATACAAATAAATGACAGGTAGGAACATTAGCAAGTACCTAAAGACCGAATTAGTTTCTTGTTAGATACTAGATGTTGCTTCCAGGCTTGTGAGCTCATTGAGGTGTAGCATGCAGCTCGACAAGCGTCTGGCAGTGCTTACGTTTGGATTTGAAAGTGTTGAGAATAAGAGCCTCCGTGATCATTTGAGGCATCGCGCATCGGTTGTATACCGTTGCTCCCATGACATGTGTTAGCACTGATGATTTCGAATAGGTAAAGTCTTTTACTAATCCCTCGGGTGTCGGAAGAGGCGAATAACGGATACCTATCCACCCAGGGAGCGTAGCGGCGCCCCCTGCAGAACCATTCTACCAACGAGCTGCGATCGCCAACTCATGCTGGTTGGTTGCAACAATTAAAATGAAGAAATGCTTCTTAGCTCTAGGGATTAAACTCTCACTTTAGTTCTGCTAAGTATACATACTGACAAACTGTCTGACCAAGAGAAGTGAGAAATAATGTACCTAGTTGACAAGGCAAAACGCATATTTACATATCAAGCGAATAAAGTCCCATAGATTCACTAATGGCCCCTACCTCACAGCCGCGATTTTGAAGCGCGTCTTGTGTCGCGCGATTTATTGCGATTTTGTAGAGCTGTTCCTTACACACAGCTGCGTTTTTGGAAGCGCGATAAGACGCCGCGCACCGCCACCCTCCTTTCGCCGCCCCCCTCCGCCGCTATGCGCTATGCATCGAAGACCCCCCCTGCAAAAATCGCAAGACGCAGCTGTGTTTATGATGACATGCGTGCTAATACAATTATCGCAAAATCGCAGGACGTGGAAACGCGTCGTCCAACTTCCTTTACTATCGCGTCGATAAAACCGCAGCAGTGTGTAAGATTGTATATGTATTAGCACAAAAAGTACCTACCTACTGCAAACAAATATCGCAACAAATCGCGCGATACAAGACGGCTTCGAGATCGCGGCTGTGGGGTGGAGTGGAGGAGTTAAAGGGGTGTGGTGTGGTGGTGTGTCGCAGCTGCTGGAGGCGTACCTGACGGAGGCGGGGATCCGGCTGCTGGAGGAAGGCGGCGCGATGCCCAACTTCGCGGAGATCGGCATGCTGGTGCAGAGCTACGCGTGCAATTACTCGCGCAAAGTGGACCATCTGCACCATCTCGGCATCAGCTTACGCTCCACTCTCTACGGATTCGATTGCGAGTGAGTGAAACCAAGTGCCAAAACCAAATCTCTACTCTCTTATCTACGGACTTCAAAAAATGAGCTTTCATTTCGGATGTAGGTAGGTACCTACCTATGTTAGTTGTTTGATTGGTCGCTGTGGAGTTTACGGGACGCAAGAAAAATTTTTTTTTCAAGGTCATTGACCTTTGACCTTGACGATCAGGATTTACTTGTGCTATAAGGCCTTGCTTCTTGCCAAATTTCATAATTCTATGTCAACGGGAAGTACCCTATAGGTTTTGGTCCATGGCGAAATTTAAAAGTATTTTTTTTTATTCAATCTAATACAAATTTATGGTTTTCGGATTTTTCCCGTTACTTGTGCTTAAGACCTTGCTGATTCTAAGTCTTCGGGAAGTACCCTATAGGTAGGTTTAGTGTGCATGTGATTCCCTTGGAAGTTTCAAAATATTCGGACCTAAACAGCCGTAACTTTTGAGTGAGTTGACTTAGTAGTTTTATTTATATCGCGGCTTCAAGAGGTTACGGACTTGAGTATTTGAGGTTAATTTCAACTCAGACGTCCACGCGTTCCTGAGAAAAGAGGGTTGACAGACGGACAGACAGACAGACAGACGGACAACAAAGTGATCCTATAAGGGTTCCATTTTTCCTTTTGAGGCACGGAACCCTAAAAATATAAGGCTGCTACATATTTATGACCAAGCATACCGAAAATCATTGATCAACCCAAACATTAGCTTTTGTCAGGTGAAGATGCTTTGGCCGTATTAATAGATGCTAAGCTATCCCGTAAGACGGAACCGCCTTAGTAAGCAAGCAATAATATGACGTAATAAGAAATGCTCTTGAAAGATTTTCTTGTTCTAAAGTGATGATAATGATGAAGACGACGGAGAAGATGACGGTGCTCAGCCTACCCTTAGTATTTACCTCCTTATCCTTTTACTACATCTATTCCTATAATGTTAGTAAAAAATTCCAGTCTCTTTTGTTAATTTGATGCCATGTTATAGGGAATCTTGCCCCGCTGTGGTGCGTGAGGTTAGGTGCAGTCGACACGACGACACCCCGAAGTTGTCGAGAGGTAGGCCCGGAAACAAACGTCAAGTGCGAGTTGGAGTCGCGCACCGAGGGTTCCTTATATGTATAAGACGTTACTTCTGGGCAAATTTTATGATTCTAGGTCAACGGGAAGTTTAAACGTACCATATAGTTTTTCGTTCGGCGACAATCAAAACTTTTTAGTGAATAATCTACAAATTTGCGGTTTGCGTATTTTTCCTTTTACCGCTGTATAACTTTGCTTCTTGCCAAATTTTATGGTTCTAGGTTAACGGTAAGTATAGGTTTTGTCTGCATGTTGTGATTCCCTTGGAAATTTCAAAAATTTCGGACTTATACGGCTGTGCATTTTGATGACGTTGAATTAGAAGTTATAGACATATATATCGCCGCTCCGAGAGGTTACGGACTTGAGTAGGTACCTATTTGATATTAATTACAACTCGATACCTCCACGCGTTCCTGAGAAAACGGGGTTGACAGACAGACAACAAAGTGATATTTTATGGGTTCCTTTTTCCTTTTGAAGTACGGAACCCTATGTGGGAATACTTATGAATGACCCGGAGTCGGTCACATAAATTTTTACACTTTGAGGTATCCCTTTTGACTTAAGTGGTTAAGTGGTCATGTAAAGTTGTTGAATAAAAAAATCTAAATCTATTTGTTCCGTAAAACTAGAAAAAAAACTGAATATTCAGAAGTTTGAAGACTTAGCTTTTACTATTGATCCGTTAAAAGTTTTATAAAGCGACAACTGTCTGTTTCAGAGAGTCTTCCAACCCGGAGGCGGAGGCGGAGCCGAGTCCGCGGCGGCGGCGCGGGACGAGCGACAGCGGCGTCGTCGGCGGCGAGTTCGCGCCCATCGTGCTGACGCCGGCGCCGCAGTCGGCGCGGCGTGCGCCGCTGCCGGCCGGGCCGCCGCCCGCGCTGCCCCGTCAGTACTCGGAGCTGGCCGCGCGCGAGGTGCGCGAGGACCGCGCGCTGCACGCCTACTTGGACGGGGAGAGCATCGGCTCGCTCGACGACTTCCACGTCAGCCGCCGCACGCAGGTACCGGTCTGCCGACCACTGCCGTGCCCGCAATGCGCGCTCTCGCAGCGACTGTATCCCTCCGTCCTTGCAGAGAGGGTACCTGGTGGACGAGCTGGAGGCGGACGACGAGGAGGAGGAGGAGGAGGAGGAGGAGCCTGCGCAGCCGCTGTCGCTGCTGCAGCTGCAGGCGGACATCGAGCGCAACGCGGCGGGCTCGCCTCCTCCCGCGCCGCCCTTCACGCCGCTGCCCGCCTCGCCGCGCTCGCCCTCGCCCTCGCCCCCGCCCGCGCCGCGCACCCCGCCGCCCGATCTGGCGCCCGTCGCCACGTCCACCCCGCTGGCGACGCCGCTCCCGGTGCGCAGGCGCAACCACTCGATCGCTCCCGTGGAACTTGTCATCACTCTCGAAACGGACGTAGGCGAGTACCTCTTTCGCAACAGATCAAAGTTTACTATTGCGGTCGCAAGTATTGCCTCGCCCTGACCGCGCGCGTGTGCTTGCTTGCAGAGTTGGAGCCGCTCGAGCGCGAGTTCGAGGTGCCGGAGAGCTGGGTGCGACGCGTGGTGCACGCGCGCCGCGCCGCGCTACTGCAGACGCGCCGCACGGCTCGCCGTCGCGCACGGCGCGAGCCTCCAGGTACGCACGGGGCGCGCGGCCACGCTCCCCTCTGATATCTTGTCGACGATCGTGATTCAAGTATTCTTGTTTTGCAGGTTTTCGCGGTTTCGACACCTCCTGGATGGACATCGGCGGTGAGTAGCGTTCCACGATACCTGATGAGATGTTGTGCCTGGTGCAGTGCAGTGCAGTGTAACGTGTTGGCCGGCAGGGTTCCGCGGCTGGGAGCGCGAGGAGATCAGCGAGGCGCGCGCGACGGCGCGGCGGCTGTCAGCCGCGCTGATGGACTCCGACGACGACGGGTTCTTCGAGCGCACCTCCAGCCTGTCGCCGAGGCAGTCCGAGCCGCCGCTCGCCGCGGTGAGTGCTCGGCGTCCCCGCGCGGCTGCTGCCCTACCTCTAGCTAGCAGCTCTCCGGAGCGGACTCCACGACGTCTCCGGCCGAGTGCGAGGTCGGTCGGCGCCGGAGGGGTAACGAGACCGAAGCATGTGTTTTCGTTTCGAGTGAAACTCACCATTTTCCACTTCGATTGCGAGAAAATAAAATAATCAAAACTTACCTTCAGTAAAATAATGCACCCATTTTTCGCTTCTCAAAATATTGTACAGGGACACATTTTTAATACATATATTTTAGGGAAACTAATAGCTTCCTAGCGCGCCGCGTGCTGCGGCTTACAACTAGCACCACCACAACTAAGTTATTTTGAATAAATTTATTCTTTATCCCGCGGGTGTCGGAAGCGGCGACTAAGGGACATACACCGGGGCGGACATCAGCGAGTTCCATCACCGAATTGCGATCCTGCAGATGCGATTTAAATCAAAGAACTTAAATCAATAAATCCGATTTCAATCAAATTAATCCGATTTAAATCAAATTAATCAATTTGTTTTTTATACATGTTTTTGTAAACCCTGGTCCGTAGTAATCGACCTCTTCAATAACGCACCTACACTGAAAAAAATATACTTAGTCCAACTAAGACTCATTTTATCTTAGTTGGCGTCATAGTTGGAATATTGAATATCTCAATACCAACAAGAATGTATGGTAGCTGCAACATATCGAATTTGTTTAAAACAAAAAATAGGCACATCATTGACATATCAATGCTCAAAGTCAAAATAAATATTCACTTTGTCATTATAATATTTATTTGCACGGGGGGGTTAACAAACAACTTTGTTGCATATAATCTCTGAATTAAATTAAATAATTACAATTTATAAGAGCTATTACAATGTAACTAAGTTCTCATAGATCACAGAAGACAAAATCTTATCAGGCTCATATGGATTCATGTCCGTGATCATCACATTAGACAAGATCTTAACGAATGTAAACATATTTTTTTTCAGTCCACATTTGTTACCGCCTGGCAGGTGACCGGCACGCCGGCGCTGAGCTGGCAGGAGGAGGTGGTGCGGCGCGCGGCGCTGGCGCCCCCGCTGGACGTGCACGCGCTGGCGCGGGACGTGCGACGCGCGCTGGTGCAGCTCCCCGAGCCCGTGTCCTGGCCCGCGCTCACCCAGTGCGTGCGGCGCTCGCAACCGCAGCCCTCGCACGTGCTTCTCGACGTGCTGCACAAGGCCACGCGCGGCGAGCTGGAAGTGCTGCCCGGCGCGCCTCTCAGCGTCGGCGAATTCTCGATGCGCCTGCTCGACGCGGGGGGGGAGGCCAGCCCGCCGCTCCCCGCGGGAGAGGAGGGCGGCCCGCCGCCCCCGGACCCCTGAGCGTCCCTTGTGGCCGACGACGGCGAGCGCCCGCGACGGGACCGCGACCCTTGGACGCCCCTCTAAAGAGATCCTACGATGCCCCCGGGACGAGAGTGATGCCGATCGATTACTTATTTGAGTAATATGGTTCTTGGGTCTCGGAGCGTAGTGTTTGTTAAATCAATAAATATAATATAACACTGGACAATTGATACGAGTACAGCATCATCTAGCCTCAGCCCCGAAGGGGAGGAGCGCTTTGGGTGCGAATAGATAACTGATGTACTTAATACATTATATTGATATATACGTCTTTATTATACAAAGAAACACCGGAACAAATATCTGCAAATCATACAAATATTGATCCGAGGCGGGAATCTAACCCGCAACCTCCTGCGTCGCAGGCGGACCTTCGCCGGCATAGCCCCTTAAATATCTCGTTGCGTATGGTTTTGATATTGTTTATTTTGTAGAATAACTATACACTTCCGCACACCAAATCATGCTTTTATAGAATTTTTTTGACATTGAGTACATTAATAATAATAATCAAAACTTATTTAAAAGAAAAATCAATTGAAATGTTATCGATTTAGGTTTAAGTATGTATATAATTTGTGTAAATACAAGTAATAAGTGTCCACATTAGATACTAAATATAGGAGGGTATATTGTCGACATGCAAATGATTCGCCTAATGTATTTGCCCTGTAGGCGGTGGACCCTCCCACTGACGTGATCAGTATTCTACGTAGCTACGAGTGCGTGCCTCCTCTCTGTGAGCTGGAGGCACGCTTGTAACATATTAAATGTATATAATGTCAGTGTTTGTGTGTAAGATGAGATATATTTATAACCATATAACGTACGCAAGTTATAAAATATATGGCATTCGTGTATACATGGTTATTGGTAATTCACTGACACTGCCGGTTCTGCCCATCGTCACGAACACGTTTGTGAAGACGCCAGGTCTTAATGCTTATTATTTTATGTGAATCAGCTCTTCTAAAAATTAAAAAACTTCTTTGTCCGGAACCCAAATTATTACTAAAGACCGAACTTACACACACTGTTAATTTAGGGCAGAGCCGTTTTAAAGTATACTTTCAAAAAAAGCCTCTAAAGAGAGGTTCGATAATTGAATGGAGCGCGACCTATCAATACCAAGTTTAAGACTGAAGTCCTGGCATCGTCACAAGCGAAGACATTTGTGAAGACGTAGTCGCGTGCATTTCACGCAGTGCAGTGCCGGTGAAGTGCCAGTAACCCTGTATGATATGTCAGTCCAGTCATCCGTATGGTGCGTTCGCCGAGCCAGGTTTCATTGAGAATGTAGCGAACACGAGCTTACATAGGTATACTAAAGTATACGAGGACAGATCAGGGTGTTGCGCATGATGTCGTGCAGGATGCGAGTCCGCTCACTTGAACCTGCTCTCTCCCAAAAATGTTGGCCAAATAAAGTATCCTTCTATGGATAAGTAAGTTATTGGTATAAGCAAAGCACCTGTATTTTTGTAGTAGTTTTCGCATAATACGTAATGTAAACATTGTGAGTCTGGATACAGACTGCCACGTAACATGTGCGTACGAAGGCGAATGTGCAGGCTGTTCGGCACAAACGTTTGTCATACATAATAATATGGAAACTGGGAGCAGGTGGAACCGAGTGCAACAACTTGCCAGTTTTTTTAACCCTGAAAAGCCTCTCGGCTATTTTTTTTTTATTTTTTTTCCGTATTTTACTAATTATTCCCTGTAACTTTATTTGTATATAGCATGGCTTACAATTTTTTAAAATACCTATGGTATGTTGGATGTAAACAATTCTTAAAAATGTCCGAGAGGCTTTTCAATGTGACAAAAGCCATGGCATTAATTTGGATAAAACCAAAGTCATGACCAATGTTTCCGAGTAGGTAGATATACTTATCTGGGGCAAATTCTGCAGATAGGTAAAAATAATTTTGAGAAGGAGGCCAAGAGGAGGATCCATCTAGGCTGGGCAGCGTTTGAGAAACTACGTCGAGTCTTCCCGTCATCCATACCGCAATGCTTGAAAACCAAAGTTTTCAATCAGAGCGTCCTACTCGTCATGAACTACGGAGCTGAGCCGTGGACTCTCATGGTAGGGCTGGTCCACCAGTTAAGAGTCGCTAAGCGAGCTATGGAAAGAGCTATGCTCGGAGTCTCTCTGAAGGATAGGATTCGTAACGAATACATCCGACAGAGAACTAAAGTTATCGACATAGCTCTAAGAATTAGCAAGCTGAAGTGGCAGTGGGCCGGCCATATATCTCGCGAAGAGCCGACAACCGATGGGGTAAACGTGTTCTTGAGTGGAGACCACGACTCGGCAAACGTAGTGTAGGACGCCGTCTGGCCAGGTGGGATGACGATCTGCGAAAGACTGCAGGCAGATGTTGGATGCGCCAAGCTGAAGACAGGGCGCTACGGCGTTCATTAGGGGAGGCCTATGTCCAGCAATTGATTAATATAGGCTGATGATGATGATGAAAAGCCGCCATCTATTGCACTTGGCTCTCCCTACTCCCTAACCCCAGTTTGCATCATGGCAAACGTTGTGCCGCTCGCTCTGTGTCCTGTGGTGTCGCTGTTCAAATAAAATAAGTTGTACTCTGTCACCGAGTAGGTATAAGTACCTACATGAGTAGTAGTACAAACAAAGTAGGACTAACTCAATACTAGTCAATGTGGTGGTTCCTAGCGGGCTGCGGGGTCGGTGGGGCTCCAGTAGTCTTGTTAGTTATACTTGTAACTCTCACTATCTAAACAATTAGTACATTACCGTAGGTACAGATTAAGTTGACTTGTTTGAGATGTACCTAAGTAGGTATGTAGGATGGATGATGTAGGTGTAGGTATAAGTTATTTATTGTCAGTGTGATTCTGAATTATTGAAATGATAATTGTATATATTACTTATATCTAAGTACAAGCTTAGTATTTAGTTTGTGATACATTCCTGTTGTTCTATCTTGTAACACCAACCAACCAGCAGCCATCACGAACATGGCAAATGTTCATTACGGATGTAAGCGGGTTTACTACGAACCTTATTTGTGTTGGAAGAACAACGACGTTTCATCCCTTAGCGAGGGACATCTTCACGGTGAGTGCGGTTCTAGATTCGCGCGTTCCGCATAAATAAGGTTCGTAGTTAACCCGCTTACATCCGTAATTAATTCAGTCAACTACGATAGATTTATAAAAAATGGCAAAATATGTTTCTGTATGCGCCTCGCTCAATAGCATTCCTAGAGCAGCTAGCTTGTTACAATGTAGATACCTACAACAACCGTGGCGGCGCGGCAGGCGCGCTCGGCGCCGCGGCGGCGACACAGCCACAGGCACAGGGGGCCTATTTGAATTCTCCAACCACAAATTTCATCTTTAATTTCGGTCGATTAGTGTATTATAAAAACGAAATAATCGATTGCATATTTTTGAGAATTAAAATAGACCTTCAGAGTCGTACGGAACATTTATCAAAGGTGACTCCGTGGTGCTGCCGCCTCCGCCTTCACTGTATAACTCTAGGCCTAAAGGGCAATAGAATATTTATTGCTAAAAAAACTATCTAATGGTAAATTCAAATTTATAAAATAACGACTTCGATGTCCGGGCCTGCTCCAATCTGCTCCATACGTTCGATCCACTGTGTGTGTGCACGCACCGCCCGCCGCGCGCGCCCTGCTGCCGCCGCCGCCCGCTGCCGCTGTCAGTTCCGAAACTGGCGTCTGACTGTTGAAAATAAATTGATTGTTTTGTTATGTTTGTTTTTAAATTTCTTTATTTAACACAAAACCTTAACATGCTTAGATTAACCAAACACTTGTAGTGTTTGTTTAATCTAAGCATGTTAAAGTTACAAGCTTTACGAGACCAACTCGACAGGCTAAGAACGCTTTAACACATTTCTGATAAAAAATAAAACGTCAAGTGCGAGTTGGACTCGCACACCAGGGAGGGTATGCTTCTTGCCAAATTTTACGATTCTAGGTCAATGGGAAGTACCGTATAGGTTTTGTGTGCATGTCCCCTGGAAATTTCAAAATGATAGGGCATGAACGGCTGTAACTATGGCTAACCAAATTTCATGATTCCAGGTCTACTGGAAGTACCCTAAAGGTTTTGGTCCATGGCGAGCATTAAAAATATTTTTTTTGTTAAAAATTACAAATCTATTGTTTTCGGAATTTTTTCCCTTTGCTTGTGATAAAAGACCTTGCTGTTCACCAAATTTATGATTCTAGATCTACGGGAGTACCCTATAGGTTTTGTGTGCATGTGATTCCCTTGGAAATTTCAAAATATTCGGACATAAACGGCTGTAACTTATAAGTGAGAAGTTTGATTTATATCCCGGCTCCAAGAGGTTACGGACTTGAGTAATTTGATGTTAATTTCAATTCGATACACGTTCCTGAGAAAAGAGGGTTGAACAAAGCGATCCTGGGTTACTTTTTTCTTTTGAGGTACGAAACCCTTTAAATGGAATAATTGTAGTTACAGCTGCAAATTGTTATTATTGAACGCAGCAACGTTCAATTAAATTTGTGTTTTATTTTAACAGAATTTCCATTCACGAAACTGTCCAAAATCCAAATCGTTAATTAATCATCTATCGTTAAAAATCGTTAACGACTAGGACGACGTTGAGAATTTCACGACGTACCGAAACGCGTGAATGTTGACGTTCAGCTAATGTGAAGTAGGTAACGAATGAGGAAATAAAGCTTTTTTTACTTTTTATTATTTATTTATTATTTTTACTATCTCTGTATCCAGGGGAGAAATACAGTGTGTCCCTGGATAAAGTGTAACCCCGAAAGGGGGTGAAACTAGATCAAAAATTATCGACAAAAAAATAGAAAAAACAAATTCGTATATACTTTATTGATGAATTAAAATTTTTATTACTCACTAATGACTATATTTAATAAAAAAATGATTTCTTCCAAAGTAGTGGGTCTATTTTGTTAAAATAAAAACCGTAATAATGTCAGACAACAAAAAACAGCATAAAAAATGTAATTTTAATACAAAAATTAAACTTTAAGTTACGATAGCCACTCGTTTGCGAGTTATTTGTTATTTTATCGTCATCGTCACATATCTGACATTATTATGGTTTTTATTTTAACAAAATAGACCCACTACTTTGGAAGAAATCATTTTTTTATTAAATTAAGTCATTAGTGAGTAATAAAAATTTTAATTCACCAATAAAGTATATACGAATTTATTTTTATTTTTTGTTCTATTTTTTTGTCGATAATTTTCGATTTAGTTTCACCCCCTTTTGGGGTTGCACTTTATCCAGGGACACACTGTATACACCATGTGGAATGTCTACGAGATGATTTCGTTGAATCAAGAATGAACTTTTCGCTCATTATTAATTAAGAATGGAATGTGATATAACCAGTGATCGGAAATTCGGGCGCTTATTTACCTAAAATTGGCGAGAAGACATAACATAGGGCGGTTGAAACCACCTCTTTCTCGGGATTTTTTTCACGAGAATTCCGAAATTTTCTAAAATGTTGTTTTTTTTTCACCGGAATCTTATTTATAAACGGAATATAAGACACTTTTATTATTGCACGTTTTTCACTACCTAGTCGATATTTCCGGAGAAACATTTATTTATAAATTGTATTAAAATTAATTGTATATGAAAAATACATCTCGTTTATAAATAAGATACAAAGAAAAAAAAATTAAGATCTTATCGCATTCACGATTCAGTCACTGTCACGACCGTTATTGACTTCGTGGCGTCGGCGTCGGACGTTACGATAAAGCCTTCACCCCACTAATCCACCACGGTCCACCAAAATCGCAACAAATAGCGCGACACAAGGACACGCTTTAAAATCGCGGCTGTGGGGTGGAGGCTAAATAGATAGTTATCGAATCGCTGCTTCACGTGATTTTAACGGAATTCCATAAATCGTTTATTTAACCAACTAGGTGAAATAACGTGACACTCCTAGCAGTTTGGCAGACAGACAGAGCGCTGTATCATGCTGTACAAAGATCATTATGACTACGTCACAACGTTCCGTAGATGCTGTAATAAATAGCCCCCCTCTCGCCCCGGCATGAATGCTCATTCAGTCAGTCAGTCACTGCGACAAGTGACAGCTATCAATCAATCAAGATTTTTCCCGTGAAACGTGAAACCTAGGTACGAACGAAGTACGCTTTCAACGCTTTGTGGATTGCATGTACAGCGAGTCTGAGACGTGAGGATCGCATTATTATACACAATAATATTATATTTGCATTTCATTTCTTGTCCGGGGTGCGGTGCGGTGACTCGTAAGTGAACTCGGGTGGTCAGTCATTTTCCTTCTTCATTATATTTTCTTTTGCTTCCAGTTTCGGTGTTTGATACAAGCAATGCATCCCCAAGTGCAGTTGCGTAAGATAATTAGTAAATACTGGGTACGACAATTAGATAGGTATCAAAACAATAAAGCTGCATCATAATTATGAAACTATAACATTTAAATCCTCAATCTTAATAATTTAACCTACCCATATTCGTTGGTTCTGGGTTTTCGAGAATTAACATTTTTGAGGTCGTCTTAGTGCGTGCGTGTGTGTAACAAGAAAATAAATAAAACACCTGCACACTCTTTTCATTTCGCACTTTCTTTCCTGTTGTTTTGAATAAGTATTATACATAGATACCTATTTATTATGATTTGCAGGGTTGATGCGTGACTTGCAGTAATGAACGGTACGATGGGAACATTCCTTCTGTTACTCCTGGCGTTGACGGCCACCTGTGTGGCTGGTTTTCACAGGTAAGTACCTTCTTACTTCTGAATAGTGTAATGTTCCTTACATTAACTTTGCTCTAAATGTATCTATGCTGCACATATATACTATTTTCCAATCCACCAGAGGTGGGCAGGTAATGCAGTCTATTTGTATGAAGTGTATACCAAATCCATAACCTGTGCCAAATCTGCAAATATGTATGAATAGAATAGGAATTTTTAAAAGTAGTTATTCTAAGCTATTGCATGTCTCTCCACATAATAATTTGAAACTTGCTCTAATATCTCTAAAATGAAATGAAAGTAGAGAATTGATGAGTAGTTTTATTTCAGAGTGCCTCTGTATCGCATGAAGAGTGTCCGGCAGCACTTCCACGAGGTGGACACGGAGCTGAACGCCCTTCGCGTCAAGTACTCTGCCACGGGGCCGGCACCGGAGCCTCTCTCCAACTACCTTGATGTATGTTTATTTTTAAGTAGGCTTCATAAGAAAGTCTGCTTTTATTGTAAGTCAGGATCGTGTACTTACATTATGTTCACACTGCATTATGCAAATGTCCAGAGTTGAGACAAAATTTATTGACATACTAGTGATAACCCTGCGCCGGGGCCCCTCCATGTTATCTCAGAGTATTATTTGTTAGCATTTGCTGTTATTAATCAAGAACTCTTATCATCCCCTTAACCAGAATGTTACTGACTCTAAGAATCACTGCTTTTTATGTAAATGTAGAAGATTCCTTTTCTCTAAAAGGCAGTATAACTCTTGTGACATAGTAATGCCACTGTTTGTTAAGCGTGCAGCACTCACTATTGTCAATGCTAGCTGACCAAACAGAATTCGCTTTGCACACATTTTTGCTTGAAAGCAGTGTATAATTGTCAAAGTAACACTACTTTGACAATGTAGGGGAGGATGGGAGGAATCCACTGTATTATTATAAACTAGTTTATGCCCGGGGCTTCGCACGCGTTTTTTCTATGGAAACGTTTAACGGTGATTTTTATCCCATGGGAACTGATTTATGGGATAAAAAGTAGCCTTTGTTTGATTCCAGAATTAGCAACCTGTATGCAAAATTTCAGCCCGATCCGTTCAGTAGTTTTGGCGTGAAGAGGTAACAAACATCCATCCATCCATCCATCCAAACTTTCACATTTCTATTATTAGTGTAATGTTAAAGTAACTCTTTCTGTATGTCTGTACCTTTCCACGCCTCAACGGCCGCACGGTATACCAGGGATGAGCGACATACGGTACTTCAGCAAGCTGCAGGCAAAAGCTGGACATATTTAGTCTTTAATAGAGTAAACACCTTTACCTTGATGTTTGCGTGTGCAGGCGCAGTACTACGGGCCCATCTCCCTGGGCACGCCGCCGCAGTCCTTCAAGGTGGTGTTCGACACGGGCTCCTCCAACCTCTGGGTGCCCTCCAAGAAGTGCCACTACACCAACATCGCGTGTCGTGAGTACAGACTCTTCCACCCACCTCTTTGTTCGACACGGGCTCCTCCAACCTCTGGGTGCCCTCCAAGAAGTGCCACTACACCAACATCGCGTGTCGTGAGTACAGACTCTTCCACCCACCTCTTTGTTCGACACGGGCTCCTCCAACCTCTGGGTGCCCTCCAAGAAGTGCCACTACACCAACATCGCGTGTCGTGAGTACCGACTCTTCCACCCACCTCTTTGTTCTACACGGGCTCCTCCAACCTCTGGGTGCCCAATTTGCACATTTTTCTACATAATTTTTTGTCATGGAGTGCACCAGACGAGGCCGAGGCCGGCAGTGAGGCCGCGCTGGTATGAATGATAATCATAATGACATAGACATTTCATTTACTTGCCACCACATACATATGTACGTATACACATTTAAATTACAATTTTGAAATGAAAATAAAATAGGTAATTAATGGTAGAGGAGAGCTATTTGTGCGAGTGGATAAAAGTCCGCAAGATTAGGGGTGGTAGGTGCTGCGCCCTGCCTCTGTCTCTGTCTGCATGTCCTGCCTGGAGCGGAGTGGATGGGAAAAGGTGGATCAGGTCATTAAATTTCGTGAACATTCTCGGAAAGTGCTTCCTAAAAGGGTTCCTATCCTAAGCGTAGGTACATATTGACTGTGGAAAACAATCATTATTTAAATTGTTAATGAATACCAAAACGTATAAACTTTGTACTCAATGACCTTTTCTCATCTGTTATTCCTATTTATCTGCGATCTACAACACATGTACACATGTGCCTACGTAGGTACGGTTCATATCGCATTGACCGCGAGTAGCCCGGCGGCGCGGCGGGGCGGGGCGGCGGCGGCGCTGTTATCCATTTATCCTTCAGGTTCGTAATCAGTCGGAACGATGTCGTTCACGTTTACTTCTATTTTATTGTAGGTAACTTTATATCAACCTTACCTAAGTGAAAATACATTTTATACTACACCTGCTCGGAAAGTTGCCTATTCCTTTTCTATTAATAGAATAGAAAGTATTTCTTTGCAGGCCTATAGGAAACCGGGAGGAAAAACTCTATGGAATTTCATTTCACACGTGTTTTAGTGGGAGGAAAAACTGTATGGAAATCCATTTCTAACGTGTTATTTTTTTTTAATTTCCTAAAAGATCGGCCGGTAGCTATGGTTATTTTCGTTCGGTCAAACGACAAATAGTTTTTACTCCAAGTCCATTAGGCCTGCTCCGATTTCCGAACAATATTTTGAAAAAAGAACCCAAAGGCTGGCGCGGTCAATGAGGTTTTACCAACATCATTGGGCGCGGTAAGTTCTTCTAAATTTCAATTAATAATTAATTCTGCTTTTTATTTTCCTCGAAGGTGTAGTATAAAGCACTATTTATCACTCGGCAGAAAGTGCGATTCCTACCTCGTGTGTTTTAAGGCCCTCGGCTGCGCCTCGGGCCCAAAACGACACGCTCGGTAGGAATCGACCACTTTCTCGCCTAGGTGTAAAATGTACTATTATACTCGTTTTAGTATATCCACGGAAAATACCAACTTCTCTACTACCAATTAATATTGTATAGCGCGGGAAATGGCACGGGTGAGCGCTAGAATCGCAAGTAGGTAGGCAGGTAAAAAAAAAAAAAAATAATTATCTATCTATCTATCTATCTATCTATCAATCTATCTGGTATCTGTGGTAGGTGGATACTTGCTTTGAGCGAAATATCGCTATTCGAAATTGAATGAGCGCGAAAGGGACACATGCGAAACCCAGAGAGCACCAGTCCCTCTTTCCTAAGTATTTAAGTGAAACAAGATAGGTATCTAATTCTTTTTTAAAAATGTCATTAGGCATCGAATATATTCTTATATTTTTAAAAGTTCTTTTGCCAACCGCCGCAATATACGCAAAATTTTAGCTAAAAAAATCGTTTTTTATTGTCCCCTCTTTCCCATTTTTAACTTGTGTTATGGATACATTAAAAAAACCCAGAGCCGGAACAAATATCTGTAAATGTACAAACATTTGGCCCTGGAATCGAACCCGCAACCTCCTTCGCCTCAATTCAATTCTTGGATAATGGCTCTGCGTCTGGTCGACACAATTCTGCCAATTTCCGTTATGCTAAGTGTCATAAACCTTTCCGATTTTATAAACTCCTTCGCCTCATGGCGCCACCGGAGTCTTCCTTGCGACAGAGCAGCCCATGCGAGGAGCTGATCTTCTTTCTTGTTGCATGCTGTGGTGTCCCGGGTCGCGGCAGCAATCCATCCGTCTAACTCGGCCCGTGGATGTCGTGCATGTAACAGGGTATACTTTCAGATCCACCTGCTTTAATAAAAACCGCGCGATGGATATAGGATATGTGAATATTATCCGACCCTTCTTGTGAAGATATCGCGTCTCTCATGAGGATATTAGAGTTTACGTTTAGTTAAACTACAAGTTTTTTTTTTTTTTTGTTTCTTTTATTCTAATTTTTTACGGGCGATTATATCGGTAACCGATAAAGCCCTCAAATAAATAATAAAACAGCCGACTCAGGGAACCCACTAGAGGAAGGCGAATAGCTTATTATTGTATTGTAATCTAAAATAATAGTAAAATAATTGGTACACCCCTGCCTTTCTTAAATTCACATAATTCTTTACATCCAAAGGTTGCCTGGAAGAGATCGCTTCTAAGCGATAAGGCCGCCCATTGTACTTGTGTCTTATTTAATGTCTCTTTTATTGTATTTTTGTTGGTGTGCAATAAAGTATTTTTGTATTGTATTGTATTGTAATCAGTTCCACTGCAATCTCGAACCCGCACAAGCGTGGTGATCATGACACAGGGCCATGTTGATCAGTGGAGCGGGGCGGGGGTGCGCGCGAGGAGATCCGCTCCGCTGAGCTGATGAAATGTGACGTGTGTTGCAGTGCTGCACAACAAGTACGACAGCACCAAGTCGTCGTCGTACCGCGCCAACGGCTCGCAGTTCGACATCCAGTACGGCTCGGGCAGCCTCTCGGGCTTCCTCTCCACCGATGACGTCACCGTAAGCACACAACCTATCTAACTGCACCAAGGAACCTGGGAACTACTGACCAACCCTGTGTATAACATATGTGTTGTCAGGTGGGCGGCATCACGGTGCGGCGGCAGACGTTCGCGGAGGCCATGGCGGAGCCCGGCCTGGCCTTCGTAGCCGCCAAGTTCGACGGCATCCTCGGCATGGCCTTCCACAGGTAACACACATTCTGTTTCATCTCAATCATTTGCCATTGGATGGAAGACAATTTTTTAGGTACATATTGTGCTAGTACATCATCAGTTCCTTGTTTGTTTTATGACCTAGGAAATAACGTAGAAGTTATTTCAATGAAACTGTATATCAGCCTTTCAGTATTATCTTGAGAACTGTCAAAAATCCCCGTCGGTCGGAGCTCTGACCTCTGATCGCAGTTTGACATCATGTTCGCAATGTTGTCGGTTGTTGACGGTACGGGTGGAGCGATTCGTAATTTGCGTGCGTGTGCGCTTGCAGCATCGCGGTGGACGGCGTCACGCCCGTGTTCGACAACATGGTGGCGCAGGGGCTTGCGCAGCCGCTCTTCTCCTTCTATCTCAACAGGTAAACTGAACACATCCACTCACCATCACCACTCACCACTCACTACTCGCGCTACCATATACAACTACTGATAATAACTAATATAGATGCGAAAGTTTGTGTGAATGTTTGTTACGTGATCTATAAACTACTTCACCGATTGAAATGAAATTTGGTGTGTAGATAGTTTGAGCTTCTAGAATAACACATAGGCTAAACTTTTTTTCAAAAATTAACCTCTGAGGGGGTTAGAACAGGAGGTAAAGTTTATATGGAAACTTATTATTCCTTGGTGCGATTCACTCAAAACTCTGTATTAAAAATTATAAATTATAAAGTAAATAATGAATTCCGTATTTTTTTTTTACAAAACTGCCCTTAGGGGGTGTGCAGCTAGTTTAGAATACGAAAAAGGCAGATATCATTAGTTTTAGTATAAATTGGGTCCCGTTGCATCTTCCTAAGGGAACATGCAGGATACTCAATCTAAATGTCATTGAATGCCATGAGCCAGTACCATTAGGTACCAACGTGTCTCGTGATATTGAATGCGTGGGGTGGCAGGGACCCGAACGCGGCGCAGGGCGGGGAGATCATCCTGGGCGGCTCCGACCCCGCCAAGTACACGCCGCCCTTCACCTACGTGCCGCTCGACAAGACCACCTACTGGCAGTTCCAGATGAACAGCGTGCGCGTCAACTCGCACACCTTCTGCTCTGAGGTACCCGCGCCACTGCACGACTGCACGAGTGCACGAGTGCCACTACACAACACAGTGCAGGTCACACGGACGAAGATGAACTTGGCTCACGCTATCTCCTTCTCAAGAACGATCCTATTTCAACGTGCTACTGATTTCTTTTTCATTATTGACGACCTCCGTGGCGCAGCGGGCGAAGGTCCGCCTGCGACGCAGGAGGTTGCGGGTTCGATCCCCGCCTCGGAACAAATTTGTGTACGATCTGCAGAAATTTGTTCTGTTGGTCTGGGTGTTTAATAAGTATAATAAAAAAAAAAACTATCTATGTAGTGTATTGTATTATGTATATCAGTTATCTAGTACCCATAACACAAGCTCTGCTTAGCTTGGGTCTAGATAATGCTGTGTAAATTGTCCAGCATTATTTATTATTTTATTTCTTCCGCTATGCGCTAGTCGAAAAATGTAGTGCATTTAATCAATTATTATTATTTCAGCCGTTACTGTCCCACTACTGGGCAAAAGCCTCTCTTTCTTCTTTCACCCCCTCGCGATTTAACGCTGGCCCAGCCCATGATTTGCATTGTTTTTTTTATAATTTGGCTATTTGTGCGCCTACTCTACAGGTGCGACATAACAGTTTATGAATATAAAATAAACTAGTGTATAAAGGCAGCGGCAGTAACATAACAACTCGTCGGCTGGACTTTAGTGTGTAGACTAACGTGATCGATTATAACAAAAGATGGTCAAAGCAAAGTGTTGTAGAGGCCGAGAGTGAATCAGGTGTGAGGTGCACGTGTTTATGCGCAGGGCTGCCAGGCCATCGCGGACACGGGCACGTCGCTGATCGGCGGGCCCACGGGCGAGGTGCGCGCGCTGAACGCGGCGCTGGGCGCCACCGCGCTGGTGGGCGGCCAGTACGTGTTCGACTGCAGCATGCTGCCGCACCTGCCGCAGGTGGACTTCACCATCGGCGGCACCACCTTCACGCTGCACGCGCAGGACTACGTGCTGCGGGTCAGTACCTACACCACACTACACTACACCACACCACACCACACCACACCACACGGTGCAATAGCAGTGCCAGTACAGTACAGTACAGTACAGTACGGGACACGGACAACACCAACGCCGGACTTATTATTGTTATAATATGGTGGAGTGTAGCGCTGCTGGGGTACACGCCGGCCGGTGCCGAGGGCCGACGTCATTGTTGGAATCAATTCATCGTTAAAATTAAAAGAAAAAAAAAGTATTGTATAAAACAAGTGGCAGGTGTCCTTAGTTTCTGTTTTAGTTTAATTTAAACTGTATATTACAGATAAACAGTATTTCCTCCTACACGTGGTTTCTAAATTAAATTAAGAAATAAGCAGGAAATAATATCCTAATAGCAACACTACACAATACTTACTATCAAGAATAAACTACAATTAAATTATCTAATGTGGTTGAGACCATGACGAAATACAAAATGTGTGCCGAACAATATAATAATTATAATGTTTCGCTCACGTATTATTATATTTATTAACTAAGGTAACTAAGGATAGATTAAGCTAACGAAGCAAACAGAAACTATTTAATTTAATTTTTCAAAAAGTTTTTGTACTTGGTCATAATCTAGTATCAAATATAGCACATTGTGTGCCTAATCGGCCCCTAAACCTGCGGGCAACGTCGTCGCCGGCGCACAGCTGGGCCAACTCCTGGGACTGCTTCCTGCTGCGCAGGCTGCGGCTGGAGGACAGGTGGTACTTGCTCCAACGGAGCCTCGCCCCTCGCCCCTCGCCCCTCGCCCGCTGCAGGCGATTATTCGCCCTATTTCAAAATCAATATTGATCCCTCCCTATGAAATATTTTCTTAAAAGGACCTAAGCAAACTACAATATTTCCAATCGACATAAATACAATTCGGAAATTGTATTTGGATTGACGCTGTTATCTAGGTACCAACCTATGGTATGGTATGAACTTCGATTCAAAAAATTTGCTCTGCTCTTATCTCAGTATACACGTCATGTTTGCTTATTTTATTGTTTTTTTATCAGGTACAGATAAAACTGACATTATTAAAGTTTTGTTTTACTACAGTTAACTGCTCAGATGGAAGGAACAAAACATTGCGTCACAGAACAGGTTGCGTAGGTAAAGTCACTAAAAATGTGCGTTTTTGTCCACATTTATGGAATTAAAAGATTTAATCCGCAGCGTCGCAAGTTCTTTACTTCCAATACCGAGCGTCTTACGTTATATGTCCTTCGGAATATTTAATCCAAGAACCGCCGGAACTAATGCGGGTAAAACAACATTTGTCCCGCGGCTGGAATCGAAACCGCAATCTCCTGCGACACAGGCGGCTCTTCCCCCCACCCCTCCTCCAATACTCGAACACAACTCGGAGTAAAGCACCTCGTCCACGTGACACGTCTCAAGTTACGAGATTTAGGCGGTTCTCAATGAAACCTGTCCTAACTGTCTCAGGCTGCGCGAGGTGAGGAGGTTTACATAAAGGAAGTTGTAATGTTGCAGATCTCTCAGTTCGGGAAGACGGTGTGCCTGTCGGGCTTCATGGGGCTGGACGTGCCGGCGCCGCTGGGCCCGCTCTGGATCCTGGGCGACGTGTTCATCGGCCGCTACTACACCGAGTTCGACGTCGCCAACAAGCGTATCGGCTTCGCGCCCGCCAAGTAGCCGCCGCGCACCCCCCACCCGCACCGCCTTGCTCCTGCGCCTGCGCCGCCGACACATTGCCTACAGTCTCTTAACTCGTCAAGAACACCTTCATATTATGTATCGTTCTAGTTATTGAACAAATAAAATACTAATTCTTGGTCGATGAAAGTGTTAACGACTGGTAGCGTCAACAAGCATCCGCCCGGCTTCTGCATCGAGAGAGCGAGAGCTTGGGAGCGAGGCGATGCGACAGAACGGTAGCTTGAACACGTCTCTCATTATGATATTAGCTAATCTGCGGTCACATTCACCGCAATGTGCCAGATAGTCAGATATCGGTTCGGTTGTGGTGGTCCGCTTGGCCGCATCGCTGGTGAAGGCGCCTCACACCGAAGTGGTCGAGGCTCGGTGCCGCGGTCGCTGTCCGCATCATCTCCGATAAGTCTTCGTGTTGTAGTCATCGAACGTAGAACTCAGGGACACTTGTTAGATGGTAGATATTGTTTTATCTATAGTTAGATTACTTTATACCTAGTGCTTTGCAATGTTTATTTGATTTGAAATGCATTTATAAATGAAAATATATCCTGGGTTGTTTTGTTTCTTAAAATCATGGGCTGTTCATGACAAAATTGTTTTTGTGTTTTTAGTTATTAGCAATAAATTTTGGAAATAATTTAGTGGTTTTACTCTTGTAATGTCCCTGCAGCTGCGTGTAAGCAGTGAGCTAGTAATAGTTATTCAATGCGTGTAAGCGTGGTAGGAGGGTGTAGGGTCGGGTCGTTTCATCCATTATGCTATTATGACTGGTGACTGGTGTATTTTTAAAAATGAATAGGAGTGGAGTGCAGGACTCTTGCTATAATTTACCTAATAGCCTACTACGTTCCTCCGGTAGGTACTTTCTCTTAGTTTATTGAAGATAAGCAAGATTAATTCCGAATTAACCGATTCAGTTGGAAGTCCTCATAGCAGTGCCTGGCGGCAACAAATATTTCGTAGCTCTTCTGAGGCACCAAAAGCCAGGACATGTGATGGCGCCCCTAAGGTGCTACCCGCCATGAATTTGAAAATGTTGCTTTTTCTTCGTACCTTCCTCACGTGATTCGACCAGTCGCCACACGATATCGAACGAAGGCGGTGTAATCATTTGTTTAGTGACTTGCAAGTGACCATCAATCAACCAACGTGTTATCTAGTAGTGGAGATGGAAGGTACCTAAGTTACTTATTCCTACCATGGATTCTCAACCTTTTTATACTTATTTAATCGAATAAATGAAAAATAACCGTATAAAAAATTCAATGAAAAGGTATTTACTAACATGATCGAGTAGGTAGGTACCTACATAGACTGATTAGCAGTGACTCTCACACTGGGCACAGTACATGTACTGTGCACTGGGTCCGTATCCGTGTCAAATAAAATTTTACAGAAAACGTACCTACCTATTTAATGCTTAGTGATATATATTTAATTTTTTTCTAGAATCACTTCGAAATCGAAAATATATTCCCGAGTCAGAAATAGAAACGAGACGAGTTTGTCTCAGGACACCCAGACTTATGGTTTACCTATGCGAAACGATACTCGTTATATTTAATATTGAGTAGGTCCCTACATTCCACCGATCAATGTGAGCTGTAATAATGGGCGAGACTGCCTGCGCCCGCGCCAGTAGGAAGCGATAGTAGAATAAATAAAAAGGCAATTAAAAATTTTATACTATTTTATTTAAATAATAAAACCCTCACTTACAAACCTTCCTCAGCCATATAATATACCTATTGCCAAGCCTTTTGATTCCTTCCGTCGACCAATGTTAGAAAGAGACAAAACACTGTTTAGATGCTGAAAGAGGATTACAAGTCAGGAGGAAAACTTTCAATTCATTAAAATACATTTTATCGTTATAAATTATAATTACATAATCTGTCTGCCAGAGCACCGGCGTCCGTCCGTCCGTCCGTCCGTACTACACTGTATAACCTACATTCGCTACACTACATTTGCTATTGACCTAGTTTGCGTTTTTTTCTAAACTTTTTCACATATGCCTCCACTAAAGCTTGTATTTTTGTCGGGTTGATTTCGCCGGTTTTGTTGTGACATATCTGAAACAGAAGAAAGAGAATGAGACTCGGGGGAGAGGGGGGCAGTTCGCAGCACGCAGCGTACTGCGAACTGATCAAGAGAGGAAGGCTTGTAGTGTCCTGAAACAAGTATCGTTTCATTCAATGTAAGTACCAGTACGTTCTCAGTGACGCGGAGCAGAGCATGCTCGATAGCACCGGTTACTGATCCACAGATAAACACTCGTCCCCGCTGCTTCTGGATTCGCAGGTTGTACTACGCGCCAATACCCAGTGTTCGCAAAGCGCGGGGATTATGGGACAACCCCCCCATGTTTGGAGGAGACATGTTCAGCCGTGGACCGAGCATGCCTATGCATGCTAATGAAGAAGGAAAGCTATGTGGTGCTGCCCTGGAATTTGCACCACTCCAATTCTTCCCGCGGGTGTCGTAAGAGGCGACTAAGGGATTTCCAAGGGGGTGAGCAGCAGCGCCCCCTTTGGAACAATTCTGCCACCGAACTGCGATCCCCAACCCGCATGCCCAGCGTGGGGATTATGGGCATTACCCCCCATGAGATAAAAGCCCATAGGCGCTTATCAGGGAGAGGCCTGCGTCCAGCAGTGGACCAATACAGGCTGTTGAGGTTGATGTTGAGGAAGAAGTAATGTTTGTAACGCTAGTCATTGAACGCAGCATTAATTAGCAGCCAAGTCAGAGCTTGTGTACTCGGCACCTTGGTCGCGGAGAGCTTACCTTGGGCACGGCGCGGCGCAAGATGTGCTTGTACTCGTCCTTGGAGACGTGCTTCTTGTTGTAGTGCGGCTTCAGCACCAGCTTCACCTCCTCCACGACGCGCTCCTGCCGGTTCAGCTTCTTCAAGAACTGGAACAACAAACAACCTGTAGCCTCCTCCATTAACCCTTTACACCGCCTTTGCCCTCTGCTGGAGGAAGGTACCTGCGCGTTGATTCTAACGCCCTGTTTCTGATCCTGGGGTAGTTGACTCCGCCCCCCGCCCCCGCACGCTGCGCTGCTGACCTGACTCACCTTGCTCTTGACCTGCATCTCGACGGCGGAGCTGGGCAGCTCCTCCATCACCTTGAGGCTGTCGTCGTCCAGCTGCACCTCCACCGTCGTCTTGCTGCCTGCAACACAGATCATACACATTAACACAATATCATTGAAGTGAAAGTTAGATGTTAGGATGTCCGTTGCCACTTCACGCCAAAACTACTAAATGGATCTAGCTGAAATTTTGCATAGATGTATGTTCTAGAACTTGATTCACAAATAGGCTACTTTTGGGTATATTGGTCTGGGTGTTTTCTATGTAGAGGTATAATAAAAAAATATCTATCTATGTAGTGTATTGTATTAAGTATATCAGTTATCTAGTACCCATAACACAAGCTCTGCTTAGCTTGGGGCTAAGATAAAGCTGTGTGAGTTGTCCAGCATTATTTATCATTAGCGTCCGGACAGGAGCTGGTCAACTACACGTGTTACCGTAACAAATCTACTTGTCGCTTTAATTACATGTTAACACGTCCAGTGCGACCGGCTCGCCCTGCGTGTTCACTTAATTTTAATTCTAGTTCCTGTGACGCACCTGGTGCGTCCACCGTGAAATATACACGGCATCCGCGGATGCCGCCGGATATCCGGCAAGACATAATGAAAATCGTGGTGGCATTGAACGAGTTAATGGCTTATTTGTACAATGTTGTTTGATAATTAGTTACAAAAAATCTCGTAACGCGTACAGTTATCGCTTCTAGATTAGCTCGAAGAGTTATTGATTTTATATTTTAGTTGCACAATTA
The DNA here is from genome assembly GCA_949316285.1 of Eupithecia subumbrata. Taxonomy (NCBI): domain Eukaryota; kingdom Metazoa; phylum Arthropoda; class Insecta; order Lepidoptera; family Geometridae; genus Eupithecia; species Eupithecia subumbrata. The sequence goes on along the minus strand of OX438640.1, from coordinate 7,579,978 downwards.
ATAACCGAACTTGGTAGTTTTAAACCAGACGAATGGGGGTGTCCTCCTTAAAACGTATACATCTTAGTGGCAGCCATTGTAAACATGTTGTATTGTGTACTCAGAAGTGTTGGTTGCCACGCAGAACACCCATGAGCGTGTTCCTTCAGTCGATAAGCGAGTTTTAGTATGTATGGTGCTAATGCAGGTACTGTATGGATCACACCATAGTGCAGCCGACTGTATTGGTATAGTACGCGCAAATGTTTATGAACTCTCGGAAGAAAGAGCGAGTGGCTCCGCAGTATCTTATTTTAAGATGTCAAGGTAATTTCTCTCTGCGCTCGTCATGGACGACCATTTCATTCACAACAACGCTCAAGCGACAGTTTACTATGCGAACGCACTGCGTCGATTACAGATCTGTGATTGGTTCGACCTTTGATAAAATTGCACTAAGTTACAAGTTGTTGTGTCTCACGAGCGCGCTCGGGCCATGGTAGCTCTGGCTCTCTGTAATTTGAGCATTTTTTTTTTACTGTATAATTATACAATTCCGTTTCATATTATCGAGATGAAAACAATAAGATCACGAAACTGCTATAATAAAATATCGTCACAAAAATACTTGTATCAATAAATATATCGATATACAATAGGGCAGCACTACGGAAAGGTACTCGGAGGCGTTGATTAAAATAGCTGTCTAGCTACTTTACGTAACGGTCGGAACGCATAGCGCTACAAACCACTCGAGTATTGTAATAAATCGGATTCACCGGCCCTATACGTTCGTGTGCACCACCGTGCCACCGTGTGAGCCCGCTTACTATTGTTCTTGAATACGGGTGTACCTAAGTGTGAGTGCTACGTTCCTACACGAGACAATACGCGTTACCATTCCAAAGCAGTCGAGTTGAGTCGATCGTTTATTCTAGGTCTACAAGTACGTGTTTTTTTTTCTATCATAGACTCGACGTCTTACCTCTCTTGGTGCGTTTGTTCTTCCCGTTCTTGTTCCTCCTATGGTTGGCGCGGTGCGCGGGCGGCGGCGGCTCGAACAGGTCCCCGAAGTCGGATTCCCCCGGCGAGTAGGGCGAGGCGCCGCCCACGGGCGAGGGCGACCGCGACAGCGAGAGGGAGGCGCGCCGCACGCCCACCACCAGCGGCAGCGGCAGCCGCGAGATCTTGGTCGCCTGCTGCAACAGTACACGCGGGCGCATGTAGCAGGGAGCGAGCACGCAGCACGCAGGTCACGTGCAGTGGGGGACGTTCCCGTCGTACGGACGCGGTAGGAGTCAAATCGACCAAGTGTATACAGTCAAAAACTGGCTTTAAAAAATGCTTCTAAGCATTGCAATCATTTAAAAAAGACCTTGGAAGTTATTCCAAACAATTTTTATTAGAAATAACGAGAATAGAGGAAGTCTCTAGCCATATATAGTCAAATACCACTAGAAAACACAAAGAAAATAAGATTGTAACATTAAGGCAGAGTTTACTAACCCGGTGCACCAACACAACATACTCAAGGTGGTAAATTATTAAATTGGAATTGTATCTCATTTGATATTGACATCATCTGCATAACAGAACACTGGCTGAAAAGCTATGAGCTCATGTTTAACTTCAGCAACCACCAGGTTGGTAGTTCTTTTTGCAGATCACATGCTATTTGTGGAGACTCTTTAATATTAGTAAATAAACTCAAAGTTCAAAGAACGTAAGGACATATTATGCTTATCCGTTGAAAGCCACATCGAAGTAGCATGTGTTGAGCTAGAGCAAAGTATTGTAGTAAGCGTATACAGCCCACTATCAGCCTAATTTGAAATATTTGAAAAAATTATGGATGATATCTTATTTAAATACATCAAAATCTAATAAAAATCTCTTGGTATGTACTTTAATATTGATATTTTAGAAGTTTACTCCTTCAGTAGTAGATTCACTAATTTATTTAACTCTTTTATATAATCTAAGGCCATTTTCGGAATTATTTATAGAACTGAATGAACTGATCGAAATGAATTGAACTGATTGAAACATGCGAGTATCGTTGGAATGGAATACTAGAACACGACATATAGCAGTGAAACTGAAATATTAGCACCAGAATATAGGTAAATATTCGTCACATATGCAATATGCGTATTTTTCTTATAGAGGGGGATGAAAAGCAGAGTGCGCCTCACGGTACCAAAATGATTGAAACTCGAGCAACGTACTTCGAGTCCCTCGCTACGCTTAGGATGCTACTCTAGAATCTTTCGCTTCGCTCTGGATTAAAAAATCGCTCTCGCCCTAAATAAATAATTTCGTCCCTTGTGACTAGGTACATAGGCGTTCAGTCTGTGTGTTCTCACCGGCATAGGTTTGATAGGATCCGACTTGATAGGACTCGGCTTGGCGAGGAACAGCTTGGGCGTGGGGCGCGGCGCGTCGGGCAGCAGCACGCGGGGGGCCGGCGCCACGGCCGCCAGGGGGCCCGCGGCGCCGGGCCCCGCGCTCTCCGCCGCCGGGGGGCCCGCGCCGCCGCCGGGGGACGCGCCCGCTGCGCGCACCTCGGGATCCTCAGGTGATACATCGCGCGTCGACTGCAGGAGCGCCATCACCTACATCATACGGATATGTTACAAATCTGTCACGTTCATTCAAGAATGCTTCTGACGACCGTGTAACTATGGAAGGTAAAGCCTAGTCTCACTAAACATATAAAACATGATAAAAAAATTGCGTATATTATTAAATTTCTGAAGTATTTCCTATCATACACAAATAGCTGTTTACAGTGATCATGTTAGCCTGCTGCGTAAAAATATTAGCTATAATATTATTGTCTCATCGAAGCACAAGTCGTGTCAGCTTCCATGGTGAGGCGTTCATCAGTGTGAGCTTCAAAACGGTATTGTTATATAACGTCCGTTACCTTTTCAATAGGAGACAGCGGTCTCCTGTCCAGCAGCTCATCGGCCGACAGGTTCGTCTTTTGCGCGGCCTCCAGCGTCATGGAGAGGCGCTCGGGGTCCGCGGGGGCCGCGGGCGCGGGGGCGGCCGCGGGCGCGGCGGCGGCGGCGAGGGCGGCGGGGGGCGAGGGGGAGCGCGTCGGCTCGAAGGGGTCGTACGCGTCGGGCGAGTCGGGCGGCTCGGGCGGGGTTAGCGGCCCGCGGGGCTCGCCGCCTGCGCACCGAACAACGGACATCACATCAGAAAGCTTACATTATATTATTTTTTTATTTTTTTTTATTTTTATAATAAACGAGGTGCGTTAATAGCTGAGAACATCTATTATTTGTAATCGTTGCGACAGCTTCGAAATTTCATGCAGAGAGTACACGCTTTGCATTTGTACCTTCAACGGGGACGGAGGGCGCCTGCGAGTCCGAGGGCCCCTGCGGCGCGGGGTCCGCGGGCTCCGGCGGAGTCTTGGGCCCCTGTTGGGGCGCGGCGGCGGGCGCGGGCGCAGCGGGCGCGGCGGCGGGGGGCGCGCGCTCTGCCTCGTCGTCCGACAGCACGATGACATTCTTGGGCGAGGGCGTGAGCTCGCGGAAGGGCGAGCGCTCCAGGTCGATGATGGCGACCGGCTTGGAGGCGGCGGCGGCGGGGGGCTCCGCGCGCGTGCGCCGCCGCCGCCGCCGCTCAGCGCGCCGCGCCCGCCGGCCGATGCCGCCCGCGCCCAGGGACTCCTTGAAGCTCACGCTCACCAGGATGTTGTCGCCCGATGTGAACACCTGCATACATCACACCCACGATTACGAACAGATACCGGCTGTCCCGAAGTCGCTGGAATTATTTAATTCTAATTTCACAACTAGGATAAGTCTCGTTGTTTACCTCCTTGGAGGGTCCGGAGGCCTCCCTGAGGCGGCGGTGCGCGCGCTCCACCTCGCGGCGGCGGCGGCGCTCCTCCAGCGACACGGGCTCGGCCGGCGGCGGCGTGCGCGGCGAGGGCGCGCGCTCCGGCGGCGGTGGCGACCACGAGGCGGCCGCCACCGGCGCAGGAGACGCGGACCTGCGGCGCGCGCGCTTGCGCCGCTGGCTTCGACGGCGCGGGCTGCGCTTCTTCTTCTTCTGCTTCGCTGGTTTCGGGCTGGCGGCGGGCGACGGCGAGCGGCGCCGCTTGCGCGCGCGCGAGCCCGACCGGCGCCGGCGCGCCGCAGCGCCGCGCGACCCGGAGCGCTTGCGGCGCCGCTTGGGACTCGGCGAGCGCCGCGGGGACGCCGCCGACGAGGCGCGCCGCGGGGACGGGGACGCGAGGCGCGCGCGGCGGGGCGAAGGGGACGCGCGTCGTCGCGGAGACGGAGAGATTCGAGCGCGGCGCGGAGAGGGCGAGGAGCGCGGGCGGCGCGGGGGCGTCGGGGAGGCGCGGCGCCGCACCGGCGAGGGGGAGAAGCGCGCGCGGCGCGGAGAGGGCTCTCTGCTGGCGGCGCGCGGCGCAGAGGGCGAGCGCGAGGGCGACACGTCCCGCCCGAAGGCGTCCTTCACACGGCGCCGGCGCTCCGTGACCAGCGTGCGCACGTCGTACCGCTCCAGGTCCTTGCGCTTGTCCTTGCGTCGCCGCCGCGACACCGACGAGCTCGAGCGCCGCTTCTCTTTCTCCTTGTCCCGCTCGCGGTACGAGCGCTCCTTGACGCGCGTCGCCTTCTTGAAGGTGACGTCTCCGCGCGCCTTCTTGCCCTTCCCCTTACCCTCCTTGTCCTTCTTGCCGTCCTTCTTCTTCTTCTTCTTGGTATCATCGGCTCGGCGCTTATCGGGTATCTCCCCGTCCTCCGGGAGGGCGGCATGCGGCGCGAGCGCGGGCGGGGAGCCCTCGGAGAACATGTCGTTGGCCTCCTCCTCGGAGATGAGCTCGGTGCCCAGCCCCTCCAGGCCGCGCTCGGCCCGCTCCGCAGGCTCGAGGCCCCGTTCGTCGAGGCAGGGCGTGTAGGAGCGCGAGTCCTCCGTCTCGCTGATGGACTCGGTCATCTTGGGCGCGCGCGGCGAGTGCGGAGAGCGCGGGGAGCGCAGCGAGGCGCTGGACGCCTCCGCCTCGGAGTCTGACTTGTCCTTCTCGTCGTCCTTGCCTTCGTCGCGGCAGCTCGGCGTGCCGCCCTCGTCGGGCGCGTCGGCGGCCTCGTCCGCCGGCTCCTCCACGAACTCATCCTCCTTCTCGTCCGTTTGTTTCTTATCCGGATCGGCGTCGATAGAAACCTTCCGCGTGTCAGCGGCCTCGTCCGCCGGCTCACTCTGTGCTCCGTCGACGTCCTCGGGCTCGACCAACGGCGCGGACTCGGGCTCGGGTTCAGGCTCGGGCACCTTGGGCTCGAGCACCTCAGGCTCGGCCACCTCGGGCTCGGGCTCGGGCTCCGGTGCAGACTCGGGCGCGCACGCAGTCTCCACGGTCTGCTCGACGTCCTCGTCGTCGTACAGCGCCACGGGCCGCCGGATGAGCGCGGGCCCCGACAGGCGGATCTTGATCGGGTCGCGCGCGTTCGACGTGATCGGACAGCGCTTCGATAGCTTCGCCTTGTAGTCGTCCATCGGCGGCGGTAGGTCTGAAGCGGGGGGCGGGGGTGTCAGCGAACCTTCCCGCTGCTCCGGGTCCTCGAGGGGCACGGGCGCGGGCGCGGGGGGGCTGCGCGCCAGGCCGCGGCTCGAGTCGCTGGCGATGTGCACGCTGGTGGCCGAGTAGATGGAGAAGTTGGGGCAGTCGCCCGCCCCGAGGGAGGCGGGGGCGGAGGGCGCGTGCAGGAGCGCGCGGTGTTCGTGCAGCGCGGCGCGCACGGCGCTGTCCAGCACGGCGGCTGGCGGCACGCCCAGACCGCGCGCCTCCATGCTGGCCAGGATTGACTGCACGCCGGCCGCCAGCGAGAGCGCGGCGGAGGGCGGGGGCGAGGGCGAGGGCGAGGGCGAGGGCGAGGGCGGGGGCGAGGGCTGAGGCGCGGGCGCGGGCGAGGTCACGGGGCTGTCCTCGTCGTGTGTGGGCGAGGTGGGGTCGTACTTCTCCGTGTCGATGACGAGCCCCTCGTCGCTGCGCTCGTCCTCCTCGGGCTGGGGGAGCGCGGCGGGGGCGGAGGGCGCCGCCTCCAGCGGGAAGGCGGGCGGCTCCGGCAGCGGCGCGTAGGGCGGCGACTTGTCGGCATCGGCGCGCGGCGGGGGCGCCGTGCGCATGTCGAGCGCGGCGTCGAAGCCCCCGAAGGAGTGCCGCTGCGGGGGCTCGCGCCGTGGGCCGCCCGCGCCCTGCCACGCCGGCCCCCCCGCGCCCTGCCACGCCGGGCCCCCCGAGCTGTAGCGACGTTCGTCGTTGCGAGTCATGTTGGTGTTTCTCATGTTATGATCCGGCTGAGGCCTCCTTCCAAAATAAAACAATCAGGTACAGAATTTGTCTATATAAAACTAGTAAAATGTTCGATCCTCGGACCCCTACTTTTTAACATTTTATTAATGACATTTCCTCCTGTTTCGCTAATGCTAATAGATAAAGATTTTATTTATAAAATTTGTCTAATTATAAGGGACTTATCATCGACACGGATGAACTTTCTTCTATACGCGGCCGACTTGAAGATAATGAAGATACTGCAGAAAGATCTCTGGACAACCTCTACGCTTACTGCTCCGTAAATAAGCTAGACCTTTAACATTCAGAAATGCTACTGTATATCCTTCCATAGAACTTCTCCTCCTTTTTCTTTTGATTATAAAATCAATGGCGAGTCGCTCACTCGAACTAACACAATTATAGAGTTAGGAATTACTCTGGACTCTAAATTGTTATTTGATAAGTACATAGAAAAGATCACGGCAAAAGCGATGAAAACTCTAGGGTTTCTTACAGTAACTAGATACTTCAAATCGCTAAAGACGCTCAAAATACTGTTCCACATTACTCTGCTCCGAACAGGCAACCCACTTCAAACTGGGTTCACAGCATGTAATTACTTTTTTTAACTTTTTATGATTATTTAAATCTAGTTTAAGCATATTTTTCGTTCTATAAGTGAAAACTATTAAGCTTAAATTGTACCACTACTGTTTCTTTCTACACATTTAAATTCATAAAAGCTGTTTGTTTTCCACATAAATAAATTAATTAAATTATTTTTTAATTAACCTAGAGCCTGTAAAGTGGTACAAAGAAAGTCTACTATAGCTTGGCAAAAAAGGTTTAGAAATGGAACAAATTTTTTTGTCTGTTAGCATTCTCAAAGTAAATAACGTTTCATGTAAACATGTTCACGAATAGGTACATATTTTTTTATTTTGAGCATCACACGGTAATCAAAACAGGCAAAAAGTGAAAAATAATGGGTAAAACATGTCCTGAACGGATCTGCGTCGTCGCCGACCTTGATCACGTCGGGTGGGCCGCAAGGCTCGATCTGAGACCTCTCCTATTTGTCTTATTAATTTTATAAACGACATCGACAAAGGCTTTTGTTACTCCAACTTTTTACTTTTCGCTGATGACATGCAAATCTACAATAAGATCAAGTCCGCCAAAGACTGAAGATTCTCCTTCAGCATGACCTAGATAACCTACATTGGTATTGCCTAAAATCCAAATAACTTTGAACCGCTGAATATCGCAGAATATACATGAGAGTTTAATCGATAGGTACTAAGTCCCCCATCCCCTAGCCACCGATGATCGACCGCTCTTTGTACACCCTGTATTTTAATGTAACCTTTCACCAACTTGCAGGTGTCGGATAATAAATAGCTGACAGGCAAGACATCTGATAAGCGCACCTGTTCCGATCGTGCCAAGGCTCCTCATCGTCGTAGTGCGGCCTCCGGTTGTTATAGTCCATGAACGGTCCCCCGTTGTGGTCGTCGCGGCGGTCGTGGGGCCCCCTGCCTGAGCCCCCGAAACCACCGGGGCCGCGGCCCCCGCCTCCGAAGCCGTTGTCGTAGCCATCACGTCCGTAACCTACGTCAATTCGTGTTCGCATTAATTTTCTACATATCTAAATTTATTTATTTATGGAGAGAATTACATCATTGCAAGTTTTTTAGTAAGCCCTAAGGCGATGTCATATCTAGGTACTTATAATAACTTATTTATTTGGTCTAAGATACAAACAAGCAAAGCACAATACTAATCTATACATTTTGTTTCAATAACAAGGTGTGCCATTTCCATGGCTTTCGGCATGTTTTAGTGATATATACCTACGTTGTTTTCAGACAGAATATTGAGTAAGTAGGTAGCGAGTGACAAGGGGGCCAACTTAAGTAGGTTGGTCCTGCAGCTGGGCACCTCCCGCATGGCGGGGCGGCGGGGCGGCGGCCAAGTGGTCGTTATATAATAATAATAATAAATAATGGTAAACAATCTACACAGCATCATCTAGCCCCAGAGCAGAGCCTCTGTTCTATTCTGGTATTATATAAATTTCAGCACAGCATGATTGCATTTCAATCAAGGGATGAATTTTTGCAATAACTAGTAACCCCCCTCGGCTGTGCGTGCACCACAGGTAGCTGAGTAGTTTAATAAGTACATTGTTTTTAACCGGCTTCAAGTAAAGGAGGAGGCTCTATGTTCGGCTGCATCTATGTTTTTGTTAGTTTATTCACCAAAGTATCCGTCAAATGAAAAATGATTTTTTTTCTTGTTGCATTGAAAAGCAAAACTGTAGGTAATAAATAAGTATTGTTTCTTTTATTATTATATTAACTATGTTGTTGTTGAATTGAAAAATAAAGCTAGAAATAGGTTTTTTTTAATACATAGAGTGATTCAAGAGGAAGGTTTATATGTATAAAACATGCATAATATGGTAGAAAAATACTGATAATTTCAGAGGTTTCTATGTGATGTCGTAAATAAACACATTTTTTTGCGCTTACATTGCAAACGCTGGCTAAACCCTAAGCGACCTCTTCACACAGTTAACAGGTAATTTACACAAAACCCTAATGAATTATATTATAACCATACATAAATCATTGGTGAAAACCGATTGACAATTAGCAGTCCAGTAGTTATCGCGTTAAGACACGACGCCAACGTATCGGGAGGGGGGGGTTTTGTATTTAAATAATTATTTTAGCTCGGTGTGTAAACCAAAATGAGATATACTATTATGTACCTTGATGTCCCTGGTGTCCTTGGTTGGGCTGGTTGTTCTGGTTGTTGGCGTGCTGGTTCTGTTCCCGCGGGTACCGGTAGCCGCCGCCCCAGCCGCGGCCCTGTCCCGGGTAGGTGGGCGCCTGCCGACCCGCGTCGCCCGCCTTCCTATCTGGGAGAGGAGAGTCCTTGGTGTCGTCCGCCGGGGGAACCTTGGATCGCGTGCTCCGCACCGTGATGTTCACGTCTCCGTCCACGGTGACGGAGAGCAGCGAGCGGCGCGAGTGCAGCGCCTCTTGCCGCGCCAGGATGTCGCCGAGCAGGTCGGGCGCGGCGCTGGCGTGCGCCGGCGACCCGAGAGAGACCATCTTGCGGCGAGCCTGACAGAACACCAACACATACAACTAACCTGCCTTAATACATTTCTTATGCTCAGCTCGCAACTTCACAAATAACCAATTAGCCCTCCCACTTACAAACATCAGCAGGTCAGATCAACGACTCACCATCGGCCATCATTGTAAGTAGCGCGTACGACTGACCTGTCTATACGCGCTGAAAACGGCAGGCGTAGGTCTAGAGGCGAGTGCGGTGGCGGAGCCCCCGGTAGGGCCCCCGGCGCTCTCCTCGTCGTCGTCTGTGAAGTAGTCGAGCTGGTGCTCCGAGCCGAAGAGGCTGAGGGACGGAATTCCGGCCCCCAAGCGCCGCACCGCCAGCTCCGAGGGGCCCGAGGCCCCCGCCGCGCGCTCCGACCGCACGGACGCCAGCTTGGCGCGCACGCTCGCCAGCACGTGCGTGCGTCGCGCCGCCGTGCGGGGCTGCCGCTTTTTCGTCTACAAACAACACGTTTTAACCAGTAAATTGAATGTTTACTAAATCTATGAAGGTAATTTTTTTTTGCTTTTTCCCAAGCGTTTTTATCGAAAAAACATAGCACAAATCCGAAACCCACCTTCCTTTTTTTCTTGATGGTAGTTTTGACTCTTTTTGTTCTAGTGATAGGAGTCTTTCCATTCCCTCGAACCTCGTATTCCACAATAACGGTTCTGGTTCTCCTCTTAGTCCTGCGCGAGCGGGTGCGCGTGGCGGGCGCGCGCCGTGCCGAGCCGGAGGCGCCGCCGAGGGCGCGGGTTGCACGGGGTGCGCGGGAGGCGTTAGAGTCCCGCGCGCCGCGCCGCCCGCTCGACGTGGAGGGCTGCTCGTCCTCGCGCTGTCCGGTACTCTCGCGCCGCGCGCGCTCGTAGCCCGACCGACCGACGGCGTCAGACTGCATCGGGAAGAAGATAGGAGAGGACCTCCATACTCCATTGCAGTTTGCACAGAGCCACTGATCTTCAGGAATCTGAAAACAGGCTAATTTATTTAATCTGAGCCCCAAGGCTATATGCAAGGAGCGTAACAACTTAGCTGGCGAATAATTCCATTGTTTCATTATGAAATAACTAGATGCTGCCCGTGGCTTCGCACACTCTTTGTCGATATACAAAGTAACCTATGTCCTGGGGTAGTACCATCTGTCTCCATGCCAAATTTCATCAAGATCCGTTCAGAGGTTTAGGCGTGAATAGGTCGGACAGACAGATAGACAGTTACTTTCTGTTATATATTTGAGAGTTGAGATTAAAAGCCAGTTTTGGTAATGAACTCAATCACTTACAAATTTATAAAAATTATGAGTATATAATATATGGATAGCTTTGTAAATCCATACTAATATTTTAAAAGTGAATGTGAATCTCTTTGTCTGTTGACCTTTCCACAACTAAATGGCTGAACACTTAATGAAATTTGTCAGTGGTCTCCATGGTACAGACATAGCCTACTTGAAAAGCATGTGTGAAGCCGCAGGCAGCATCTAGTGTACAGCATCTAACATATGCTTATAGCTATCGAATATCGCATAGTATTGAAGTGTTACCCGGGTGAGTGGAGGGGTGAGGCAATGCATGTGGTAGCCGAGGTCGCAGCCGTCACACAGCAGCATGGACTCCTCATGGTCAGAACAGTGGCAAATCTGTGCAAATACAACGCATCACCATTATGCCTGTAGTTTGACATCACATCATACAACCATTCACATCTACATTATGGATATTAACAAGTAACTAGCTTAGCTTTTCATTCATTATTCAATAAAACTTATGTTGTCCCACTTGCAAACTAGTTTATATCTCAAAATAGCTATTTACAATGAATTGTAACTTCATGATCAGCAAACTGGAAGCTTTCTTTAGAAAAACTTCTATTCCACATTATAAGATGGTAACAGTTCAGATCCCACCAGATGTTTTACCACCCTAACATATCTATTAAAATTTGCTGATAAATTCAAAAAGTTTTACCTCACAGACAGTGGGGTCCTCAATGAGCATGGTCTCAACGGACGGACGGCGCTCCAGCACCTGCACGGGCTCCGTCCGCAGCACCCTCCCACCTGCACATGTGCGCACCACTATCGACTCAAAGCTTATACGATCCACAGGACAAGTGTTCATGTTCTTAGACCACTCTGTGATACAATCCAAGCAAAATATGTGTTCACAGTTCTGAGGTATCCCAACCTCTTGGTTGAGAAATTTCATGAGACAGATGGAACACTTCTCAGAGTTGCCTTCTGAACTATCCGAACTAAATCCTGTCACAGCTTTTGGTGATTTATCCGCTGAAGACTTGGTAGTTCCGGGCTCGCCAACGGGTCCTGCGGACGGCGCGGCCGCGGCCGGGCAGTCCGAGGCCCAGCCCGAGGAGTCGCTGTCTCCTGAGGAGTCACGCAGGCCGAGCAGCGCGCGCCGCGGCCGCATCCCAGCCAGCGCCCGCCGCCGCCGCAGCGCACCCAGCGCCCAGCTGCCGCTGCTGCTGTCGCTACCATCCTCGCTCAGAACCTACGACACAACATACAACTGTCATTCACACAGCTCAGTGCTCTACAACCAAGTAAACACAAATGAAGGTTTTGCTATGATCACCCTGAGTCTCTTCTTGCGCGTCGAAGTGGCAGGCTGGCTGTCGTCGGATTCGGATTCCGACGCGGAGGACAGCACCATCACCTTCTTGATTTTGCGCTTCGGCCGCGGCGATGGATCTTCGCCTTCGTCACTCATTTTCACGTCTGCTGTTTCGTTCCTGACTGCACCCAATGGGTGCGACACGAAGCTTTAGCAGGTGTAAATGACCTTCGTGCTAGATAACTATGCCATGTGAGCTGAGATTCGTCGAAGTCATCAAGTTAACGAAAGGAAACGTTGCATTTAGAGCTGTTAATGTAGTTGGCTTTGCATACGCGTAAGTAAAAAATATTTTACAGTATTTTATTTTGACATCAAGCCGCTATCATTTGCTTTGTCGGCCATTTTGCATTTTCTTTTTCGTTCGTCTTCTGTTGTCTTTGCTTTATGTTTTTTTTCCTGCATGTGTACGCACTCGTAACGTTAATTTGACAACTCGATCACACACAGCGGATGCTCCATTTCGTTCACTCATTCCTAGTTTCACGCGGCGGCATTCTAATTCTTGATTGATGTCCCAACACTATTATTCCATGGCGGCGGAATTTATGTGGCCAGCGCAGCACTTTTGATGCTAAATATAGCACTATTTCCACTAGTTTATTTGAATGAAATAGATTCAAATTTTTTTGGCCATGGAGAATGGCGATGTCACATGTAAATTTTAAATTAAATGTAAGTTGTGTTAAACTCTCAAGCAATTTTAAGAATTAGTTTCTCCCACACATAATACGCACACATAATGTAGGCAGGCAGGTACTTCAAAATAAATTGTCCAAAATCAAAGATCGTAGCAAAATCGCGAAGGAATTTCACCTTTGTAAATACAAAGGTGAAATTCCTTCGCGATTTTGAAATTTTTTTTTTTTTTTTTAAATATTCGGTGTGAAGTCGGGTAAATACCCGACTTCACACCGAATATTTTTTTAAACAAAACTCCAACTCGTCAGTCTACAACAGATGAAACAAGAATCCCAATACAAACCTAACAAAGGTTACTAAAAAATTTAGATCAATCTATATTTATTTAAAAAAAATCCCTTGGTCACAGCATCACGCATGAACGGATTACTCAATTTCGTTAATTAGTTTTTTGTTGCTTTTATTTTACTGTCTGCTCTATATGACTGTCCGGGGAAAGTTCTAAAGAAAAAAATATAAAGAAAGCTGCGCGGATCATTAAAAACATAAATTTCATACAACATAAAAATAACTACCCGAAAATCTCAAATGCTAATCAGACGACATTTCTTTTGAAAATATCTTTCATAAATGCTATTAAAAATTTACATTACTCAGTACAAGAGTTTTTGCGGTCTCCATCCAGCAAATGACTCAAAGTGACTCTTTTTTAAGTAGGCCTTAAGTTAAGTTACTAATAATTGCCCAATCAGAGGGAAAAAATATTACCAAATTTTTTAGGACCTAAAAAATGCAAAACTTTATTCTCAATACTAAATACTCAATATATTTATTGTTGTTAATTATCTATAATAAGTACCTAAGTATCACAATGTGAACCCTGTCGGGCGAACCAACAAGTGGAAGGCAGACCGGTGTTGTTTTTGATAAAAAATAAGTAGGTACTAAGGTAAGTAGTACCTAATTGTCTAGTCTAATTAAATTTATAAGATCTGTAATTAAAATTGTTTAGGACTAAGACGTACTTTAGCAAAAATGTAGTTATGTAGGTAGGTACACTAAGTTAGTACGAATAAATTTGATTGTTGTTAAAAAAATGATTGAAATAAAATTTTGTTTCAAATGTTTCATTTTTAATGTCACTTTGTCTATTTTGACATTTAAAAATTCATCTACGTCATAGTAACATTTGTTAATTAGGAATTGTTTTAATTTATTTGTGAATAGGGAATCGGATTGCATGTCTTTCATTACGTTTGGTAGCTTGTTGTATATTTTATGGAAATTTTATAAGGGCCGGTGTGTTGTGACGCTTATTTATAATTGAAGCTTATCGGTAACTCCCTCAAAACCATGTTATCTATCTATATATATATAGGTAAAAGACTAGCTTTTGCCCGCGGCTTCGCACGCGTAGACTACATCCTTCTCCTAGTAAACAAAGTAAACAAAATAATGATAATAAAAATAATTTAATGATAAAAATAATTCAATGTATCACAGAGTTATACTTACCTACTTTATCATCAATACGCTCTATCCTTGTCCCGTCCCTATCCCTTCACTATTTCTGTGTTTATCCATGACTAACATAAGTAATCATAATCATAAGTAAGTAATTAAATCAAAGTATTTCCTTATAAACAACATTTTTAACAATTTTGGATGTCGGCGCCAATATCACCAGACTATTTGATGAGCGTGAACACGCTACATACAACTGTCCATGAGAAAAGCAGTTCTCCCTCAAATCTACACCAGCATACTTCAGAGTTTATCCTTGAGCCTTATTAATTGTCATGGCGAAGCAGACTTTCAAAAGAAACTGCAGTCTCTTGAATTCAAAGGGAAGATCATTAGGAATCAATGGAATTCGTGGTATGAACACAGTTTCGCCCTGAGAAGGTCCGGTCAAAATAGTTGCCTTTATCACATTGCGCGACAAAGCTTTGACCCATGACTTCATCCCCCTTTTCACCCTCATGGGGGTGGAATCATCAAAATCGCTGAGACACGTGTAAATTATTTTTTAATCTTCAGCCTAAACCCAAAATATGAAGATACTGACTTTAAAACTGACAGATTTTCATACAAATTTCCATCCCCTATTTCACCCCCTTAGGGGTGGAATTTCCAAAAATCCTTTCTTAGTGCTCACCTAAACTATCAAAGGAACCTACGTGCCAAGTTTCATGATTGAAGCTTCAGCCGTTTGGGCTGTGCGTTGATGGTCAGTGAGTCAGTCAGTCACTTTCTTCTTTTATATTATATAGAAGAGAAAAGTATACTCATCAAGAGATATCTGAAACTACAAGAGCTACGAAGCTGAAATTTTGCATGGAGGTTCCTTTCAGGACGTAGGCACCCGCTAAGAACGGATTTTCGGACATTCGTATTCTAAGGGGGTCAAAGGTCATTTTTATAATAACTTCAGAACGGTAATTGTTGGTCCGTCAAAATTTGTAGGGTAGGAAGATGACTTAAAATTAATAGAGACGTATTTCAGGGTTTTTTGAAATTCGCTCCCCAAAAGGTCAATGACAAATTAAAAACATTTATTTTACTACTATCTATAACTCCCTGAAAAATAAGGATATTATACAAATAAGTAATTCAAACTCATGCTACCATCAAATATTGTAATTGTAATCATTTATATTGTCCTATTGATTTTAATTGTATTATATAATATGTATTAAATAATTAGTTTAATAGTATTATATCATATCGTATATTGTTATTTTGTATTCTTTTTATGTATTATTTTTTAGTTAAGTAACGTTTCATTTAATTTATGTTTTAGTCACAAATAAACGTTTTTGATTTGATTTGATTTTTGATTTGATTTAATTGTTTTTTATTTGTATTGACCCTAATTTGTGTAAAACTTACATTATAATAATTTTAAATCTGCATGCTTTTGTCTTCTAATTAAATTAAAAACTAAAGACTGTTCTATGTTTTATAATTAATTTAAATGCTGTACTTATCAATTTTTATTTTTATTATTTAAGACGCACACTAAGTCTTGTACAATAACCAATCCTAATCGTTGTAAGGGGAAGCACTCACTGCCAAACCACAAGCTATTCTCATGAATAGCTTATATTGGTGATGAGAGCCCTAAATATGTGTCATGTACTTTTTATGCAATAAACAATTTTTAATTTAATTTAATTTTTTTTTAATGGTTTGGAGTCAAAGTTAGGCGACTCACTAACATAAATCACGAAATCTCAGGAACTACAAGTGCTACGAAGCGGAAATTTTGCATGGAGGTTTCCATTAATACGTAAGCACCCGTTTAAAACGGATTTTTGTAAATTCGTATTTTAAGGCAGTCGAAGGTCATTTTTATAATATCTTTTACAAAGTAGGCACTCGCTAAGAACTGATTTTAAAAATTCTTATTCTATTGTAGTTGAAATGGGGTCATAATCGTATACGTAATTTTTTAAACAAGCTTAATAGAAGGATGAAATGGCTTTTCTCATACTATCCTTAAAATGGTAAGGGATTGGTTTTATAACTTTGGCGTTTAAATTTAAACAAACATTATTTGGGGTATTAGTATTATTTAAGTCCACGAGAATGAAATCGCGGCGGGTCAGCTAGTAAGTAATTTACTACTTCGCCGGGTATGTATGACATTCCGAGACAGAATGGTCACATGGCTCACACAAGCCTGTCATTGATGCTATGGCAAATGAGAAGACGAATCTGTTTTCTCTGCTTGTTAGTAGTGTAAAATCGTAACTCCTCGAGCTCCTTAAATCAAATATCAATTTATTAAATGACAAATGATTGTTTATTTATTTGAATTGGTCACGCATGACGCAGAGATTCTCTGGGACCCATATTATAGATTGCACGAACAGCTCTCTTCTGCAGCAAAAATACGGTGTTAATATCTACAGCGTTCCCCCACAGCAGTATGCCATATAAGACATCACACTATGGAAGTTGCTGAAATAGACAAGTCTAGAAGTATCAACGTCAAATATAATACCTGTACGATACTGATTAAACTATGTACCAAGCTCGAACACCTGAGTCTTGGAAAAATGCTGCAGTGACAATTTTACATAAGAAAGGGGATATCTCAATACTGTTCAATTATAGACCAGTTTGCTATCCCAAATCTATAAGCTGTTCGCAAAAATCCTCTGCAACCGTCTTACCCGAAAGTTGGATGAATACCAACCATTCGAACAGGCTGGCTTCCGGAGTGGGTTCTCTACCATCGATCACATCCATTCAGTCAAGCAGCTGATGGAGAAGAGTCACGAGTTCAACCATCCCCTTTGCATGGCCTTCGTCGACTACGAGAAGGCCTTCGACAGCGTCGAGCATTGGGCCGTGTTTGACTCTCTCCATCGCTGCCACATTGACGCCCGATACGTGGACCTGCTTCGGGAGATTTACAGTTCAGCAACAATGCAAGTGCGGCTACACAGCCTAACAGACCCAATTCCAATCAAAAGGGGGGTGAGACAGGGGGACATTATTTCCCCTAAACTTTTTACGGCTGTTTTGGAAGACGTCGTAAAAATGCTTCCCTGGGATGATTATGGTATTAAGATAAATGGTGTCCACCTTTCTCATCTTCGCTTTGCCGACGACCTGGTATTGTTTGCCGAAACTCTAGATGGACTGAAGACTATGCTGAACGACCTTTACGATGCCTCCCTCGCAGTAGGTCTTAAGATGAACATGGGCAAGACCAAAGTAATGTCGAACATTTCTGGGGTCCCGCTTTCTAACGTCAGTGTTGGGGGCGAGAGCCTGGAAATGGTGGAATCATACGTGTATCTTGGCCATGTTTTATCTTTTGGCAGAGATTATCAAATGAAAGAAGTCACCAGAAGAGTACAACTAGGATGGGCAGCTTTTGGAAAACTTGAAGACATTTTTAAATCCACTCACATTCCACAGTGTCTGAAAACACGTCTCTATAACCAATGTGTTCTGCCAACTATGACTTACGGTGCTGAGACATGGCGGCTCACTAAGGAGGCTGTGCACAAGATCAGCGTCGCACAGAGAGCCATGGAGCGTGCCATGCTCGGCATCACATTGCTAGATCGAGTTCCTAATACTGAAATTCGCAAACGGACTAAAGTTCAAGACGTTAATGAGCGGATGTTGGGGCTCAAATGGAGTTGGGCAGGACACTTGGCCAGACGGAATGACGACAGGTGGACTAAAGCACTGACTGAGTGGTGGCCAAGAGACTGTTGTAGGAATAGAGGACGTCCACCGACGCGAGATGGGTCGATGACATACGCAAAACCGTAGGCTACACCTGGCCCAGACTAGCACAAGACAGAGGTGAATGGCATAAACATAGAGAGGCCTATGCCCAGCAGTGGGTCAACAAGGGCTGATGATGATGATGATGATGACTGATTAAACTGCGTGGTTATGTAATAAATAACCAATTATATGCATATCACAAATACTAAACCTTGTTATTGTTCGCGTCATGTAAAAAGAACGCTGGCGGTCAAGCTGCGCAGTAGGCGATTTATGGGTCTATTCGGTGGTATGCAATGGGGCGTGGGGCGGGCGGGTCACGCTCCGCATGTCTGCCGGTGCGCTATTGGTTCGTCGGTTGACATTTGCTTTCTGTGTTGTGTCCACGTCACTTTTCTTGTCAAAATACCATCGCGCACAAAAGTTTACGAAATGGTCTTACATAGAAAAGTGAGAAAAATAAATCAAGACATTTATTGTTTTATGAAGAGAGACGCAGATAATAATGCTGTTGATAATTTGAAACAGTGTATG
The DNA here is from genome assembly GCA_949316285.1 of Eupithecia subumbrata. Taxonomy (NCBI): domain Eukaryota; kingdom Metazoa; phylum Arthropoda; class Insecta; order Lepidoptera; family Geometridae; genus Eupithecia; species Eupithecia subumbrata. The sequence continues at coordinate 7,561,507 of OX438640.1, read as the reverse complement.
AAACGTTATCACGTCACCCAAGACGACTTAGTGGATGGAGTTGCTACATTACATATTTTTTTTGTAATTATATTAAACATTCTAAACTGAATCGAACATGTTTTTAATTTTATCTAATATTATTTTCTAATAACCAATACCAAGCCGCGAGCTAAATATTAGTTAAAAATAGGCTTAGCAAATTGGCATAGTACTATCGTCCGCGATTGTAGCCATGCGCGAACACACCCCTTCCACTTTCTTCCAGCGTTCTTTTTACGTGACGCGAACTATATCACATTTATTTCCCAACTTACATGTTTTGTTGCAATAAACTGGCGACTGGATAGGGACGAAAGCAAATGGCGGCGCGGGCGCTCCCGGAATGTTTTTTTATTAAAACTCGTAATCAGTGAGTACGAGCTGGCAGCCCTACCTGTACCTGCGCTGCGCCGATAGAGAGAGAGAGAGCGAGAGAGATGCGCTAAAAAAAAGAAAGACAGCAATTCAATTCAACAGCATTTTGCTTGCTTTGTGATTTTTCAATATCAAAATTGCGGAAACATTTTATTTTCTTGGTTTTAGCTAAAATATGACTGCTGAAAACGAACGGGAAATTTATCATAAATTGGAAGCCATGAAGGAAATCAGGTTTACCTAAATACACGTTTACTCCGAAAGCTTCTTTCTAAACTTCAGTATTCTCTAAGCTGGATCAATAAACACTTCAGATTTATTTGAATTTGAAATTAATGTTCAAGTGTTGTTTTACTGCAATAAACTTTAGCTCTTGCGTACCGGTAGTTTCCATCAGCTTCTGAGATCAACATTGATAAAAGTCTGCGTTATTTGGTGGTTAGCGAGTTAATGTCAATGTTGTTGTGTTGTAGGAACAAGACGATAACCCTAGAGCGCATGAAGCGCAGTATCGTGACCGAGGTGCGCAGCGGCGACGCGGAGGGCCGCTGCCTGCAGCAGTACAAGCGCGAGATGGAGCTGCTGCAGCAGGAGAAGATGAGCCACGTCGAGGAGCTGCGCCAGATACACGCCGACATCAACGCCGTGAGTGCATAAACTAAATCAGAGCTCTCAAGCGATCTCATGAAAAGCATCTAAACATACCTGCACTAAATTCTAAATAGCCAGTTGGGCAATAAACAGTTAATCAATTGGTGATAGATTGTATGGCTATTTGACCAAATAATTTCATCAATCAACCGCAAAGGTATCAGCTTACATAAGCGTGCTGCCTACACATATATTGATTAAAGCACCCCAGGTATTTTTAAATGCTTTTGATATTAATTTGTTGAGAAAATATAAATCGGTTCCCTAAAACTAGAGATAAACATAATACTGAAATAAACTTATACTCGCTGTGCCCACAACTAGGCTACACAAAATTTATGTATCTTTTTAAGGGCAATGTATACGCTTCTACAAGAAAACTCCTAGTGAGTTGCAAAAATTATCAGTAAATAAATTCAAACAAATTGTAAAAACCTTGCTGTGCAAAAAGGCTTACTATAAAATATCAGATTATCTAGAAGATAAAAAAGCTTGGGACGGGTTTTGCTCCAACTCGTAAAGTAACAACCAACAGGCTAAAGGTTTCTTCGTCGCTTCTTTACTTTAGTCTACATACCGAAGCGACAGAAATCAAAAATATAACTTTATTTCCGTGTCAGTGTTTAGTTTTACAATTTGACCTTTTCTAAGTGTACATTTATTGTATTTATGGAAATAAAGAGTTTTTGATTTTGAGGATAAAAGGGAGCTGGGCTGGCCTTGTTATAGCTTACACAAGTTTATATTTGAATGTGGTAGAAAGTGAGGTATTGTTTGTTGATGTAGTGTGGCGTGGGAAGTGAGCATTGTTGGATCAATTGGAACATTTCCAACTGTTTGTTTTGACTGTCAGCTTTACAGCCCAACCATATTGTGCCACTGAATGCAAGGATCATGGATTCTGTATTAGTTGAACTTGAACACTTGAAAAACATTCAGCTTCAGTTCTATTTCATCACACAAATGAGAGGACCTTGGGCTATAAAACTAAAACTTGTATGTTAAGGCTCCATAATTTTGTATTAAGTATGGGCCTGAAGTAAACTAATCATAATTATGTATTGAATTGTACAGTTACACATTAAATACTTTGTTTCATTGCAATAATATATAAATAAACTTGTTTCTGCCAGCGGCTTAGCACACATTGTTTAATATGGATATATTAAAAGGTTATTTCTATCCCATGGGAACTGATTTAGGGGATAAAAGCAGCCTATTGTTTTATTCCAGGCTCAAAACCACATTTCAGCCCGATCCGTTCAGTATTAATTTAATATAACTTCTCTTGAAAAGATTCAATAATTATAAATTTTAATGTTAGACCATGATCCAGATGATGACCAAATGATGAAATAATAGCTTTTGAGTATGAACTTAATTTTTAAATAGTACAGACACTAAGTAATAAAAATAAATAATTAATAATGCTCGACAATTCACACAGCATTATCTAGCCCCAAGCTAAGCAGAGCTTGTGTTATGAGTACTAGATAACTGATATACATATTATAATACACTACATAGATAGATATTTTTTATTATACATAAAAAAACATCCAGTACAACCTGAACAAATATCTGTAGATCGTACAAACATTTGTCCCGAGGTGGGAATCCAACCCGCAACCTTCTGCTTCGCAGGCAGACCTTCGCCCGCTGCGCCACGGAGGTCGTCGTTGAAGTAAGAATGGTGAATGTTGATTTCAGATGGAGACAGTGATAAAGCAGACGGAGGAGAGCATGGCGCGCAAGCTGTCGACGGCGTCGCGGCTGCATGAGGACTACCGGCCGCTGAAGGCCGAGGTGGACCTGCTGCGGCGGCAGTGCCTCGGCCTGGAGCGGCTGCCCGATCTGCACGAGGAGGAGGGCAGCCCCATCACACCAGAGTCAGTGCCCCTCCTGCTACGCCTATAGCACCACACCGACCATGCCTCCCTGCATTGCCACAATCACCGTGCTAGTAGAAGTGTTCAAAATACACAGAAGGGCTGCAGCATGCAGTCCTTCCTTTGTAGGTTGCATTAGTACACTCTTACGACATCCCTGGGCTGAGTTGAAGATGTTGATTTTTATGTGGTGACAGCCATGGCCAATACAACTTTATTCATAATATTAATGACTTGTTGGAAGACCAGATGAGAAAGACACCATGTAAACTGGGTAGGCCCAGAGCAGGGAAGATTTTCCTTTCAAGTGGAGCATATTCTACATTTAATCCCACAGAAGTAGTAATATTCTTATCTCTTGATGCCGTAAGCTTAAGCAGCTTTGGTTGAGGCTGTGTGTGTTTAAACATAAGACATGTATGAGTACATCGTAGGTACTCCCAACGTAAATGCGGCCTGTGAGAATATTTGTGCAATACCTTAACCTACCCTAAGGATGTATGTATTCACCGTTCCAGTCGATTCCCGGCGCTGAGCGCGGCGCCAGCGCCCCCGCGCGCGCTGCCGTTCCTGGCGGCGCCGCGCAAGCCGCCGCCGCCGCCGCCAGCGTTCAGGTCTGCTCTCGACCAAGATTTCATTAGCGTCTCGCTGAGGTTCGGTTCTGTTTCTTTTGTTTTGTTTCAATCCCGAGCTCCGACACCGAAACACACGACGCGACAATACAATACCAAGACTCAAAAACATATTTACATATAAACGTTCCTGATTTTATTTTGTGGCTGTCTTTATAATTATTTTCTGTTGTCTATTTATTTGTACGTATTTGACTTGACTAAGTGTTGGGCAAACAAACAAACAGCAACTCTTGATCTCGAAAGAGTAGACATGGTGTTAACCAATTTACCACTAGAGCAGGTATAATTAGATCATGTTATTTGGTGTGAGAGCTCCTCCTGGTCCTTTTCCTTCCCACTCCTTTTAATTTAATTTAATTTTAATTATGTACTTTACTTGAAATTTTTGTTTTGACTTTATAATTTTCATTATCAATCACCCCCAAAATTGTTGTTTTTCATTTGATAACGCTATCTATATGATATCACTTATCACGGGTTTTCTGGGATGCGTCATTGAACCTACAACGTTAAATTGAAGCCTGCATTGTTTGATAAGGTGTGTAAGACAGATCGTTCGGTCGCGTCTCTGACCGAAGTATCTAATACCTATCTATATATAATGTTCACAGACAGCAACCACCCCCGATGAAGTCCTGCCTGTCGTGCCACCAGCAGATCCACCGCAACGCGCCCATCTGCCCCCTCTGCAAGGCCAAGTCGCGCAGCCGCAACCCCAAGAAGCCCAAGAAGAAATAGACCACATACAGGCTGCATGTCCGTTTCATCCCGTTCTAGATAATCTGAATCGCAAGCACCTTTTACTTTAATTTCAATCTAGTCTCAGTGAGTAGGTATTTAGTGTATACGTGAAAGTAAAGTATTGTACTTAAGGCCACAAGCGAGATCTGATTCTGGAGTTAGAGCGAATAGTGAATTCCTTGATGTACATATGTATGTAAGTACATAATGTGTCAGAAATGGTTTTTGGCACGAGCCATACAGAAATGTCTGATAGTACCTATTTGTTAAAGCAATGATAGCATAGGAACCTGATCGCAATAATGTAAATGAATACCTTAATTTTTCGACAAGGATATAAGTAATTATGATAGTGATGAACATTAAATGCGAAACAAATTACGATGTGGCCATGTTTGGTTTGTGTTATAAAAACTTGCTCATTTGTTCAAAAAACTATAATACCTATATCTGTGACTTCTTGCCCATAGCGTAAACTCCGTAAACTCTAATGCTATTGCGCATTGATGTTTAATAATTATTATACAAGTCTTTTCGAATGAGTACTTATTATCTACGTAGACAAGAAGGCAGCACTTATTAACGTGTTGAAAAGTTTTATCTATAATTACAATTTGTATGTGTTAGTAATAAAGGTAGGGTGTCTGTAAATAGTTAGATTTAAGATTATTGTTTAATAAACTTTAAAGTATAGATTTTGTACAAAGTAAGGTAGGTGATAAGTTGAGCATTGGACAGTAATAGATCTCGTGGACTGGACAGTAATATCTGTAATACTTTACTAGTAAGTAGGTGTTCTACGTGTGTAGGGAGTGCCAAATAACAGTTTTGTAAATACATATTTATTTTCCTCTTGCATTAAAATGTGTTGTGAAAACGTAAAATAAGTTTCTGTTACCATCCTCCATTTCCTAATCATAGGTTATACGACCTCTGTGGCGCAGGAGGTTGCGGGATCGATTCTCGCCTCGGAACAAATATTTGTTCGATTTTCGTTCCGGGCGCTCTGGATCTATGTCCAATAACATAGGACCCATTAAAATTCAGTAGACGGACAACCCATCTAAGGGCTGTGGACTCATGACGCTATCGGCCTGCAACCCTGGGCTGTAGATTGTGAAATTGTTAAATCATACCTACATAAAAGTTGACAACTACACTACTCTAAATGAGTGAGGCGACCATCTCTCAGCTTTAAACAAATCTGATTGTTGAATGCTAGCTTTAGGTTTATTGTCTTATTTTCGTAACCTTGTACAGAGCTCATTGTAAGTTGACCTGAAGGCGCAGCGCAGATGTGTCGCAGTTTCCAACCCATTAGGAACGACGCAGTTCCGTGTCCCTCAAAGTGCGTCAATCCCGCCCGAGCAGTGACCCTTGCCCCGCGCGCCCGCGCCACCACGCGCTGATAGCCGTAGGTATATTGTTGTAATTATCGTGTGCCCTCCATAGTCATCGTTAGTCGCGTGACTGCGTAATCAACCGGAGATAGCTTTTAATTAGATTCATTATTGCCTACGAGAGGTTATTAATAAAATAACAAAGGGAAGCACCTAGGCACTACCTACTTGATTTCTTTGTGAGCAATGGGCTGATTTGCCACATTTCGGCCAGTAGGTAGGTATCTGATGGGTATCCGGTTCATGGAAATTTCTGTCTGAAATGGAGGCGCGGTTACAATAATAATAAATGAAGTTTGAAAATAATAATAATGAAATGTACCTCGAACACAATGACTTAAAACTTGGAAAAAAAAGATCACAAACAAAAAGAGTTAATACATAACCATAAGTAATCTGTGTACCTACCTACATAACAAACAGTCAAACTTGTCTTAAAACTGCACTTACTTGCTATGACATCAGCTGGGAATCATCAGCGAAACTCTCGTCAAAATCGATCCAGCCGTTTCGACGATTAGCCAAAATCAACGAACTTGTAGGTACGGCCTACAAGTACTTACCACGTGTCCCTGGCCAATATAAACACCTGCCTTGTATACTTTCACATGCAATATGTAAACTGTGTGGTACCGGCTAAGATTTGCACCACCCCAACTCTTCCCGCGAGTGTCGTGAGAGGCGACTAAGGGATATCCTCCGGGGGCGGGCAGCAGCGACCTCTGCAGAACAATTCTACCACCGAACTGCGATCCCCAACCTGCATGCCCAGCGTGGGGATTATGGGCATTACCCCCCATGTGATAAAAGTCATTAAAGCTGTTATTTTGACATTACAGACATTATGCAGTTTTATTTATTTGTAAGTAGGTACAGGTAGGTAGTGCCTGTGTACCTACCTACCGGTGCCTGCCCGTGGTCCACCTACATAGTACCTACACCTGGCTGTACCACGGGCATTTTTTTCTTCCCGTGGTCCACCTCAAGATAACTGGGTGTTCCAGGGTAAAAAATTTCTTCCCATGGTCCACCTTAGTTCACCTGGCTGTACTAGGGGCATATTTTTCTTTCCGTGGTCCACCTGCGTTTTGCACATTTAAACTTTTTACATTACCTACCTACTTTATATAACGTTATACATTATTTTTTCCTTGTAGGATGAGTGCGATGTATGATAGGAGGTTATCCTTTTAAATTGTTGACATACCTAAGTGCGCAACAGGTTGATTAAGTCAGCTTGGCTACTTATCGTCGTCGGTACATAGGTAATTTTAATAATCTGTCGTGGCCGGATTGAGAATCAGACTGTTTGTAGAATGGCTATGCCGGCACCGCCGCGCCGCGCCGCGCCCAAAACCAATGTACATTTTATTAAACACCATTTATTTAGTTTCTAAGCGACGTTTATTAGACACACAGACAGACAGACAGACATGAATGAAAAAATAATCGGAATGAACATTTCATTGAATGCTGTTTTGTAAACCTCCTAAGTTCTACAAACGATAAAACTTTTAAATCCATCATGGCCATTAACACTAAAGTCATTTACAACGGCATATTTATACCATTACTAGCTGACCCGGCGAACTTCGTATCGCCTAACAGTCGATTCTTTAAATTTTTTTTTTTTAAATTTTTCTCTCCGTAAGAACCATCCTCGTACTTCAAGGAATATTAAAAAAAAAGAATTAGCGAAATCGGTCCAACCGTTCTCGAGTTTTGCGCTTAGCAACACATTCAGCGACTCATTTTTATATTATAGATTCGAGTTTTGAGCTTTCCTATATTTCGGCAGTTTCATGCGCCATGATGACGGAATAACTGAAGGCACTGCGAGTGAGAACAGATTCTACAAACGAGCTGATTTTCCGTTCCGGCGGCGGCGGCGGCGACGGCGACATACCTATCACTTTTTAGCTGGGGTAAAAACAAACACAAAAATAATTAAAAATATTTAATATCATTTTGAAAATTATCATAAGTATCACATTACAATCCTAATCGAAGGAAAACTAGTTAGGTTCCTAACTTTAGTTTCTTAACACTCGTCTATGAAATAAGTAAAAGTGTCCTTCATCAAATACGCGACACAATACAAGGGAAAACTAATTGATGGAATGTAATATAACAAAACGTACAATGCTTTAGTAAAATGCGATCTTAGGTTTTCCTTTTTGAGTCATGGAATTAAAATAAAATAAAAATACTTCTCCCATAAACTTACTACATACATTCATAATTAACAAATATCCCTACATTCTATTGAAAATATTTCACTTACATTATGGAACTGATTTTAAATATTTATATCATAAGATTCCGTAAAAGCTTAACGTTACACATTGAGGCAGGTAGTAAATAGTACGCGCCTTGATGCGGGTAGTAAAGAATTTACGCGAGGGTAGTAACGTAAGATGCAGTTGCAGGTAGTAAATGACAACCTACGCGCGGATAGTAGGTAATTACAGTGGCGTTCATCGTCAGCTCACCCCCTGGCAGGTTCAAGTCTTGTAATTAGGTCATAGTTAGATCAGTTTCGGTTTTATATTATTAAATTTGTTGTTTTTGTATAAAGACGGCTCCTAGATTTTAAATAGTTCTGTATTCATTCATTGTGTTTCTGTATGTCCGTCCGTATTTCATGTAATTTTGTATAATAGTAGTTTACCGACCTACTAAAATATTTTCCGTTATGTAGGTACATATTTTAACGCATTACTTTGTAATGTTACATTATAATGATGATGAACAAACTATAGAAATTAACTCAAACGTAACAGGGGGGTGAGCCAACAATGAACGTCACTGTACCTACGCAAGTTTGGAGCGGGTAGTAAACTATCTATGAGATTGGCGAGGTTCTTCTGCTCGTAGACATAGGTGGTGAGCACCGCACCGCGGTTGGAACTAAACGAGAGGGAATGAGGCAGAGGAGGCGATGCCGCAGTGGTTGTTCTTGTTGCGCGCCATCTTGATGTAGCCGAGGTCTCCCCAGGAGCGGCCCCACGAGTTCTTCACGAGCCAGTAGTCGCCGCCCTCCTCGTCCGTGCCGTACCCCACCACCAGCACCTGAGGAGGTATGGACTCGGTTAAGGACTACTTACAGGGAGATTTCACCTTATGTTTTGGTGGAATAAAAAAATTATCTATCTTATTTAGGGCATTATAATAAGTCACATATTTTGTCTTATGTATCCTAAATAAAATAGATCATTTCTTAACACTCCTGACACTTGAGAATAAATAGGCGAATCTTCTCCCACTCGCAGGCGCATGCGCGGAAAATGCCTGATCAGGTCTTACAAGAGTAGAAGTGGACATTCGATCTAAGCGTTTTTAGCCTTTTATAGGTACCTCATTATTAATCAAATATGCATACAATGTATCAGAATTAACTGTAGGGCGAAAGGGCAGGGGTGATTTCGGTCACGGGGGTCAATTTTTGTTCTGTATTTTGAACCGGTAACCAGGAGCACAAATTAAATTTCTTGCATAGTGACAGCATGAAGTTTTCCTTGCAATAACAATGAATCAAGTGGAACAATTACGAGAAAAATCTTATTAACCAACCACGAATGCAGCCACTAATGAAATACCACTTCAAATGTTTACTTTGCCCTCGTTTATCTACCCGCGGTTTCTAGGAAATAAATTACTGTGACCATTGTATAATGAAATAACACAACTTTGATCCGCTTGCTGATTCATACAAAGATTGTGTATATTAAGAATCTTCGTGAGTAGTATCGTGAGTAGTATATCTAACTATTTTATGGCAACAAGAAAAAGGAGCCTTCTGGGTTTCTTAGCAAGCAGCTATTCTGAGAAATCATTATATAGGTTATTTGAGTACCACGCGAATGCGATAAGCGTCGAGACGTGCGACCCACTGGCATTTGATACCCGTACACTTTTATCAGTTTAATCCTCTCTACGTGTAGACAGTGCTGTAGCATTGCTAATCTTGCTTTTGTTTGTAAATAGGTAGGTATAGAAAATTCCTCTATTTTTGTGTCTATTTCGAATTTTAAGTGGCGCAATTCGTTTTACCTATTCCTATGTAAAATAATAAACAAGATCAGCTGTTTTAACACGAAGGAGCAGCGGGTAAACTAATAACATTTTCATCGTTAACATGACAAAGTTTTACTTGAAGCATTTGGGTAGAATCCACGAACTAAGTTTAATCAATTAAATATTAACTGGTTTAATTTAAGTTTTTCAGAAAGTAAATTCTGTTAAATCACACTAATCACTCATAGTATAAATACGAAAGTTTGGATGTTCCATACATCCAAACTAGTTTGTTGAACGATCGGGCTGAAATTCAGCACACAGGTACTCGTAGGCCTAGAATAAAACAGGCTCTCTTTCATAAATCAGTTCCCACGGTACAGAATCGACATCACACGTTTCCGTAGAATGAACGCGAGTAATGCTGGACAATTCACACAGCATTATCTAGCCCCAATTAAGCTAAGCAGAGCTTGTGTTATGGGTACTAGATGACTGATATATTTAATACAATACACTACATAAATAGATATTTTTTTGTATACATAGAAAACACCCAGACCAACGGAATAAATTTCTGCAGATCGTAAACAATTTTGTTCCGAGGCGGGAATCGAACCCGCAACCTCCTGCGTCGCAGTCGGACCTTCGCCCGCTGCGCCACGGAGGTCGTCGATAGAAACAAGTAATAAATAGAATACTTACTCCATGGTCGAGTTCGGTGGAGGAGCAGTTCTCGTCGTAGTAGACTCCGTCGGAGTAGAACTGGAAGCTCTGCTGCGAGGCGTCGATGGCCACGGAGACCGGGCCCACGGTGGCCACGGCCGCCAGCAGCGCCTGCTCGTCGCCCGCGGACACGTCCGTGAAGCCGCTGTCGTCCGCGCCCGAGTTCTTGGGGTTGTATCTGAGGGGTTGTATCTCTAAGTGTATCTGGTGTACTAGGCATAGCACCAACTGGTGTTTGATGATAACTACTTATTTTGGATTGATCGAAGCGAAGAGCTTTTTTGTCATTCCAAAGTAATATTTATTTGAACCAATAAACATAATTCATCCATCGGGGAATTAAGGAAATATTTGCCTAAAATGTTTTTGACCATTTTAAAAATGAAGATAGATAGATGGTTTGTTCAGAATTGGCTATCACCTTTTTATAGGTAACGCTGCGACTTGTCATTGACGTATCTGACATTCGTGACTCTGACATTTCTCACGCCGCGTACATTTATGACCGTTAGGTTTTCCCGCGATTTGAAATAAATAATGTCATTCCTTCTTGGAAAGTCGAGTTGAAAGTACACATTTTTACGCTATTGTTTTCGGTGTATTTATAATTTATTGTCGTTGTTGTAATTATCATAAGAATACGATACGGATTTGTGCGGTGCGTGTAATTGTTTGCGTTTGACGTGAATTTCGACGCTGTACGAGACTCCACATATTAGCTCTACTGCTCCGACCGGCCCCTCTAAGCTAACGCTAAGCTTGCCCGCCCAGTGAAGTACAGATCTCCAAGGTATAGTTTTAGCCGTGACGCCCCGAGGAACTCTGGAAAGAGCTGAATACTGCTACGCGCCTCTGATTCAAAGGTTAGTGGTTTTTCGTAACACCCTCGATACACCTCATTCACGCAATTCACGCCTACTCTCATATTCTCGCTCCAAGATTATAATCACTTTCGTTGCATTCGTGTCTCACAATTTCGGAGTCACACAAACATTCATTAACAAAAAATCTACAGTCCATTTATCCACCATTTCATAAATCTAGCAATCGAACATTTGGTCATTCGAACCGGATTTAACTAGCTTTCATTTTCGCTTTATCATTACATTTCGCATCATTGTTTTGTTTATAAGATAGTATTGGAATCGGTAAATTTGTCGTTTGTTACCGTTCCGACAATATTATTTAGATTCGCTAAAAATATTGAGGGTACGTATTTAAAACAATCCAACGGTCATAAATGTTCTTTTTCGTTTTATCTATTTGTATTGCTAAGCTCGGTTGACAAATAGGCGTCAGTTGTAGCCACTAAAAAAGAAGTGGAAACGGCAAAATAGCCGTAGCTTTGTATTTGTTTTGTTTACATTTGATATAGAATACTTTTTTGAAATCTCAACTCAATAATAATGGAAACCGAAGGCGGAGATAAATACAGGATCGCTCGAGATTATTCCTATATGCGGATCGAACTTCTGGAGTCCTCGGATCTCGAAGGGGTAACAGAAGAAGATCTCAACATAATTAGTAAAGAGTTTCACTCGGCGCAAATCTACGTATTGTCAGGTACGTCTAAGGCAGATCGTAGCAATGAATTTTCGCACACCATTTCTTTTGATAAGAAATTATTAGGTCTCAAGTCAAGGTTGTCAAAAATACGTGAGCAGATAAACAAACCAACTATCCAGAATGGCAGTATGTTGGCAAAATTGCCCAAGATAGTTTTAAAGCCATTTGATGGAAGGTTTGAGAACTGGGTGTCTTTTAAGGAGCTATACGACTCGCTCATACACAGTAGGGAGTTGCCAGATGTAGAGAAGCTACATTATTTGCTGTCAAGTGTACAGGGTGCTGCCTTTGATCTTATAAAGAATTATCCACTGACAGGCAGCAACTATATGGCAGCATACAATGCACTGCACAAATACTATGATAGGAAGAGAACCATTGCCAACACCTACTATGAAAAGTTATTAAAATGTGAGTTGGTGAAGAATAAAAGTGCCTCGGAGTTGGAACGGGTTCATCGGACATTCACAGAGAATTTGGCCATACTGTCAAGGTACACCCTTCCAAGTCAGGATTTCATGCTGTTTCAGTTGGTATGGTCAAAGCTGGATGGGGCTACTCGGGAAGCGTTCGAGCTTCAACTTAGCCCGGATATTGACATTCCGCTGTTCGAAGACATCATGGAGTTTTTGGACAAACGTGCTCGGGCTCTAGAAAACTGCCATGGGCCACCCGCAACCTCTAAGCCAGCACCAAAAAATCGAACATCATTAATTGTATCCCCCGACTCCACTTGTGAGTTCTGCCCCAATGAAGGCCATGGTCCAGAAAATTGTCCGGAGTTTCTGAAACTGAACCCAGCAAATAGGTTCCGGGATGTGAAGGTAAGGAGACTGTGTATTTTGTGCCTAAAGCCTGCACATTCGGTCAAAAAATGCAGCTCTAAAGTAACATGCGGAAAATGTAGCCAACGGCACCATACTTTGTTGCATTTTGATGAAGCTGCTCCTATCTCCACTACATCCCAAGAATTGGCACCGCCAGTGGCTCTGGCCGCATATTCATCCAGTACCGATTCATTATTTTCTACCGCTGTGATTTTGGCAAAAAATAATAATAATGAATTTGTTGAAATTAGAATCTTGCTGGATAGCGCCAGCGCTTGTAATTTTATGACCTTGTCGTGCGCACGCCGGCTGGGACTAGAGCTGAGCCCAAAAGCCCAATCTGTCGATGGAATTGGCAGAGCTTCTACCAGAACACTTGGATCGGTTATGTGTGAATTGAGTCCCAAGAGTCAGGACTTCTCAAGCAATTTGGTTGTGGAAGCTGCTGTGCTACAGACTATTTGTCACGACATGCCACCTGGTTTTATTGATACCTCATCATGGGAGCATTTAGATGGCTTGGATCTTGCCGACCCTAGTTTTTATAAACCAGGGCCTGTTGACATGCTTGTAAGTGTCAACATTTTGGCGTCGGCACTCAGACCTGGTTTGGTTAAGGGTGCATCAGGTCAACCCGTCGCTATCCCCACTATCTTCGGGTGGATAGTGATGGGCGAGTGCACTATTGGCACCGGATTCGCTCGCCTTGGCAACAATGCCAATAGTCGTAAAAATTGTTTTTTTGTGTCCAACCTGTCACTAGACAACTCAATAAAAAGGTTCTGGGAATTGGAAAGTGTCGAGCCGCCCAGACCAGTAGCCTTTTCGAAAACTGAAGTGGCTTGCGATAGGCTTATGGAAGCAAATAGTTATCGAAATTCTGAGGGACGATTGGTTGTCCCGCTGACCTTTGCTGATCCTCAACTTAAACCAGTCTTCTCTAACTCTCGCGATATTGCTGTGAAACGGTTCCTTCACTTAGAGCGTAAATTTAAAGTGAACGCCCAGTTCCAGTCAGCGTACGTCGACTTTATGAAAGATTATCTGGAGAGTGGTCATATGGAGGAAGTGGAGCCTCCTACCACCAATGTCGGTCCTTTCTACTATATCCCTCACCATGGTATCCTGCGCCCAGAATCAGTCACCACGCCACTAAGAACAGTGTTCGATGCTAGCGCCAAAGATGCTGAGGGTAGGTCGTTGAATGACGTGTTGTTGCCAGGTCCCAAACTCCAAAAAAGCATCTTTGATATTTTGATACGTTTTCGATGGCACGAAGTGGTCTTCACGGGAGATATAAAAAAAATGTATCGTCAATTCCTGGTAACCCCTGATGATGCTGATTACCAACGAGTAGTATGGCGCGAATCTGCTGATTTACCTATTCGCGATTTCAGGCTACTTACGGTCACATATGGGGTTTCGTGTGCGCCGTACCAGGCTCTTTGGTGCATGTCTCGTCTGGCGTCCGAGTTTGCACCCCGTTTTCCCCTTGGAGCATCGGTGTTACAGCGGGACACTTATGTGGATGATGTTGTCTCGGGAGCAGACTCGGTGGAGAATGCGATTCAAATTCGTCGTGATCTTACGCTAATTCTGTCATCCGCCGGTCTACACTTGAGAAAATGGACTTCGAACTCTAAAGAGTTCCTCCGCGACTTGCCGCCGTCCGAGTTGTACTCGGAAAAGATGTGCAACTTTGAAGACCTTCAGGATTTGTCCTTGAAAATCCTCGGAATGTTATGGATTCCCACCGCAGACCAGCTCACATTCAGAACAGCTGCGCTCGAAAAGAGGTGTACAAAGCGGTCCATCTTGTCAGACATAGCTCGGATCTTCGATCCGTTAGGCCTTTTGTCTCCTGTCGTATTCCTTGCCAAATATATAATGCAGCTATTGTGGCTGTCTGGTGTTGACTGGGATGAGGATGCTCCTCAATTCATTTCGTCTGAATGGCTTAAGGTCAAGAACCAACTGTCGTCGCTGAGTGCTGTGGCACTGCCTCGGAGAATGGTTCCTTCGTTTGCATCTCTTCAACTTCATGGCTTTTGTGATGCTTCTGAGCGAGGTTATTGCGCTGTTGTCTACTGCCGCGCGTCGTGCAGTGACGGGACAACTGAGGTCCGACTTTGTTGTGCCAAGTCGAAAGTTGCCCCCCTCCGCAAACGCTCGATCCCTCGTTTGGAGTTGATGGCAGCTGTCTTGCTGACTGAGCTTATGTCTTCGTTAACCCTCGCCCTAGATGGTCTTCATCGTGTCGGTGCCCTCTTCGCTTGGTCAGATTCCAGCGTTGCATTAACCTGGATCAATTCCTGTCCGTCGCGTTGGAAAACTTTTGTTGCCAACCGTGTTACGGAAATCCAAGACGGTATACCCTCCGAATTCTGGCAACATGTTCCTACAGCCGATAATCCAGCCGATCACGGTTCGCGAGGTTTACTGCCCGAAGATTTAATCCGGTGTCAGTCATGGTGGTCGGGTCCGAACTGGTTGTTGAACCCTCGTGAAGAATGGCCGCAAAGTTCGTACGCTGCAAACAATGAGTCCGCACTCGAGGAGCGAAGAATATTGACTTTTATGACAGAAAACAATATTGGTTTTGTCGACGGACTTTTAAACAAGTTCTCGTCACTTTCGCGTATAGTGAATATCGTCGCCTACTGTTACCGATTCTCTAAAAATTTAAAGGCATCGGTGAAATCAACTGGCGCCTTATCGGCTGTCGAAACTAACCATGCGTTGCAGTTCTTAGTGAAGCATGTACAGGAAGTCGTGTTTGCTTCAGAATTTCGTGCGCTAAATAAAGGCAACCCAAATTTGCTCCCCAAAGTCTTAAGAAAATTATGTCCTTTCGTAGATGCCAATGGGTTGCTCAGGGTGGGCGGCCGCCTCGTGCATAGCGATCTGAGTTATAGCCAGAAGCATCCGCTGCTGCTTCCTCGAACTCACCGTCTGACCTATCTACTAATCGACGAGTACCATAGGAAATTTTTACATCCAGGACCGCAGACATTACAGAGTCTTCTCGCACAGGATTTTTGGATCCTCTCGTCAAAGCGAGCAATTCGTTCCGTGGTGTCATCCTGCGTCAAATGCTTCCGTGCAAAACCACGACTGTCCGCACCTCCCCGGATGGGAAATTTACCGTGTTATCGTCTAAGTCAACTGAAACCGTTTTCATCGGCTTCAGTGGACTACGCAGGGCCGTTTGACATAGCCCTTGGTCGTGGTCGTGGCGTCAGAACATACAAAGCGTATGTATGTGTTTTTGTTTGCACAGCCACCAAAGCAATCCATTTGGAGCTCGCATCAGAACTCACTTCGGAGGCATATTTGGCATGTTTGAAGCGATTTATAGCTCGTAGAGGTCGTTGCTCTAGATTGGTATCTGATCAAGGGACGAACTTTGTCGGAGCAAGTAACCTGTTAAAAGACTTAATGTCGCAGGCGACGCAGGCCGAGAAGGTGGAGTTCACGTTTAACCCTCCTGGTAGCCCACATTTTTCGGGGCTAGTCGAGGCAGGAGTTAAATCGGTTAAGACTCACCTCGCTCGTGTCGTTGGTTTGCAACGCCTGACTTATGAGGAGTTTAACACGCTGCTGATTCAAATCGAGGCCTTGTTAAACTCACGGCCACTTTCACCACTAAGCTCCGACCCAAATGATTTTTCGGCGTTGACCCCAGGTCATTTTCTTACACTTGAGCCTTTGACTCTTCTGCCTGAGGAACCAATCCTAGAAAAGCACGTAAGTCCTCTTCGTCGATGGAGGCTCATCCAACGAATGCACCAGGACTTCTGGCAGAGATGGCACCTCGAGTATGTGCACACGCTGCAGCAGAGACATAAATGGGTGGATGCGCGAGAAAATATAGTCCTTGGAACTCTGGTTCTCATTGCCAACGAGCAATGCAGTCCGATGAAGTGGAAACTCGGTCGGGTAACGCAGCTCCATCTTGGAGCCGATAATGTTTGCCGAGTAGTTACTCTAAGGACGGCTTCAGGAGAATGCAAACGGCCTGTGGTCAAATTGTGTGTCCTTCCCATGAACGAGGACATCGAACCTGATGCCCAGTCCACCTAATTCTAGCTGAAAGGATTAGGTAAATCTAGCTATGTTAATTGTAAATTTGTTTTTTTTTTGTTGATAAATTGTTTCGTATCATAATTCTATAAATTGATTAATTATACTTTTTTTTTTTTAAGTTGCGGAAAATACTGCGCATTTTGGTGGTCGGAATGTTCAGAATTGGCTATCACCTTTTTATAGGTAACGCTGCGACTTGTCATTGACGTATCTGACATTCGTGACTCTGACATTTCTCACGCCGCGTACATTTATGACCGTTAGGTTTTCCCGCGATTTGAAATAAATAATGTCATTCCTTCTTGGAAAGTCGAGTTGAAAGTACACATTTTTACGCTATTGTTTTCGGTGTATTTATAATTTATTGTCGTTGTTGTAATTATCATAAGAATACGATACGGATTTGTGCGGTGCGTGTAATTGTTTGCGTTTGACGTGAATTTCGACGCTGTACGAGACTCCACATATTAGCTCTACTGCTCCGACCGGCCCCTCTAAGCTAACGCTAAGCTTGCCCGCCCAGTGAAGTACAGATCTCCAAGGTATAGCCGTGACGCCCCGAGGAACTCTGGAAAGAGCTGAATACTGCTACGCGCCTCTGATTCAAAGGTTAGTGGTTTTTCGTAACACCCTCGATACACCTCATTCACGCAATTCACGCCTACTCTCATATTCTCGCTCCAAGATTATAATCACTTTCGTTGCATTCGTGTCTCACAATTTCGGAGTCACACAAACATTCATTAACAAAAAATCTACAGTCCATTTATCCACCATTTCATAAATCTAGCAATCGAACATGGTTTATTTGGTTCACAAATGGACAGCATAAAATACAGTCAATCGTAGACAAGTACATACATACAAAAAAACTAGAATTAAAACTTATGAGTAGTTACAAATTATTGAATGTAAGTATTTGTAACAGAAAATACCGACCGTTGAGGATAATTTGAAGGATAAACCAAAACGAAAATGTCGTTAAAGGTCAAAACAAAGTTATAAAGGTGAAATACACGTTAAAACTTAGATACAAGGTGTTTTCAAATGAGTCCACAAATACTGAAGGTAACTCACCTGCTACCACAGATTAATATTCAGTGAACAAGCCAAGCCGCAAATGATTATTATTTTAAGCTGAATTTTTAATTTTATAAATGTACTCCTCGTAATCAGCCTGTATACGTCCACTGCTGAACATAAGCCTCCATCAAACGACGCCACAATAGCGGCGCTGAGCTACCTCCGTCATTTACTAACGTATAGTGCACTAATTTGAAAACACCCTATACATTAAAGATGCGCGACTGCGAATGATCTACAACTACTAATTTACTCATTCGACTGGAATATTAGTAATATACTAATCTTCAAAGTCGAATGATAACTACTAAATAGTAATTACAAATGCCTCTACGAATTGATCGACGCGTCGAATAACGAATTGAGTTCGACTGCCCGACTCGAGCAGTTTTTTTTTTTTTTTTTTTTGTTGCCACTCCTAACCATATTAGTTACTAATTTGGTTAGTAATGGCGAGTCGGGCAGTCGATGCGAAATCAATTCTTTATTCGACGCCACTCGCCATTACTAACCAAATTAGTTACTAATTTGCCCTAGTCATTGAAATGGTTCGAATGATTTGTGAAGTCGAATAATTCGAATGAAATTATTCACAGTCGCGCATCTTTACTATACATATAAGTAGGTAGATTAGGTAGTATGAGTTTAGTAAAGTACCTGCATTTGTCGTCGATTCCCTCGTAAGGATAGCTCTTCTCCATGTCGATGCCGCCGTTGTCCTTGATGTACTTGAAGGCGTTGTCCATGAGGCCGCCGTTGCAGCCGTTGTTCCCGTACTGCGTGGAGCAGTCGATCAGGTTCTGCTCGGAGAGCGACACCAGGTACCCGGTCTTGCGGAAGTGCTGGCCCTCTAGCGCTCCCGTCTGTTCACAAACGATCATTTCACTCATTATTTCTTATTTTATTTTTATTTGTCAGGGATAATAATTAATTGTAGTACCTAAATATTATGAAGGTATAAAGCTGTACTTTTCCCTTTTGAACGGTTGATATTGCTCTTTAATTTGTAGAATCTTGATTTTTTGATTTTTTTGTAACTTGTGTTTTTGTATAATATTTTTGGATAATTTATTCTCATTCTATATGTGGAAGCTGCTTAGCTTAATTCTTCTATTGTTTTGTATTTAATTTTCTAGATCCAAAGCTTTTTGTTTCCCAAACATAAATAAATAAAATAACAAATAGTCACACTATTATTAAGGTGGTTAGTGACGTTATTTAAAAAATAAGCAGTTTTTTGTGATTTTTGCTTCCACAAGTTATTATACTAAATAAGCTAGCAGTTACAATGTGCCCAAAACTACGTACGCCATTTGCTGTGCCGCAGCTAAAAACCTACTAACAATTTTTAAATTCTAAAATCGACATTATGACTATAGACTCCAAATATACAATTAATCCAATTTTTTTAGGACAAATTCATAGCAAATGGCTTACAATGTGCGCAAAACTTCTAATCCGCTAACGTATCTAAATTATTACTTGAAGAACCTAAAGAATAGTAAAACCCCGTATTTTTTTCAAGCGCCCTTAGACACATTTACTGGTAATCTTATATAGACTTAATTGTACAAGTGTTACCCTTGTCCGCAAGTTACAACAATACAAAGGGGCTGTTTAAGTGAACGTATGGTAAGTAATTCATTAAATATTTATTAATAGTAATAAATACAAAAACTCTGATCATCGTTCGGTCAGCTCAGCTCTGAAACTAACTGCATAGGTATTATAATTATTCAGGATTGGTTTCAAAGGTTAGTTTTCTTTACTTTCATAATACCATTTGAGACCTCTCTTATAAGGCGGGTAGGTATAATATGTAGAAACCTGTACGTAGAAATCCCTGAGCTCTGAGCCCTTTTCAACAGACTTCAAAGAAGAGGTCCTATGTTCTGCTGTAGGTACGTATGCTTTTTTATGTCCCTAGTCGGTATGTTCGTCGATTTCTCCGTCAATTACGGAAAGATTTAGAATTGCTTTCGCTCGTTATTGCATAGAGACTGATGCCGAGGTGGTTCTATAATATTTTATTCCCGAGGGATTAACGCATTCACTGCCCAGCCCTGGGGCGGTGCGACTCGCAGGGGCGCGACGCCGCCGCTACACGGGGGCGGAGACTGGCATCTGCGTCTTCGGTCATGAATGTGTTAATACTTACTCATCCCGCAAAACATATAAACAGTGTAAAAATAAGGGATTCAAACCTTCTTTACTAAGATCGATGGATTTAAAGTAGGTTTCTAGTTTGTCTTAAAACAATCAAATTATTTACATAAATCTGTGGCTTCGAGAGAATATTTTATGAAAATATTATCACTTGTATTATTTTATTATCGATCGTTATAATCACGTTCTCATTAACCAGAAGCACATAAAGGTAGATAGACATAAGCGTCAGACATTGCAGGTCAGACTATTATTCAGTATCATGTAGACAACATCGCATCGTGTGCGTTGAATCACCCCGTGAGTAATCGTTAGGTAGTAGGTAGGTATGTATGACTCGATGGATGGAAACTATACAAAACAGACTTCCACATTATTTAGTTCTCGAACATGAGCGCGCTTCTTAGTCACTAAATGCGGACGCGCATCACATTTATCATTATTTCGTGCAGCTAGGCAAATAAGCTAAGCGGGTCACACATTTTGAGGACAATTAATTTCCTTTTGTGTATCGATTGCTCATTGCGTGTGCCTATCTATATATACTCTACCTACACAATACTTATCATCGAACTTCTAAACAACTGTTTTAATTTTATAATTTCTAAATTCTACTTGATCTACCTACTTGTAGCTTTCGACGCGGTCACTTTATGGCTTCACTCTTCACGTGACCGGTTTGGTCGGATGACGTAATCCTGTGAGGTTTTTGCGACCTAAGTATAGACTCGGTTACAATCAAAACAAGCGGAGAACTGACAATGTAACATGTAATAAAAGTTGAGCACCTAGGTACATTGAAAAATTCAGTCAATGGAAAATATCAGCGCGCAAATACGCATCTTCCTAAATTATTCATCAACATCTCTGGAACGTCTCTGGAATCCCTTCTAACATTACAAATGCAAAAGTAACTCTAGTTTTCACTTTGTAATTGTATTCCGGAGAAAGATGTGCGATATTGTTTAAGATGACTCAAGACCAATTTAGCCCTCTATCAATGTTCGATATTATTAAATAAGCGGACTGCAAGACTGTGGACAGTGCAAGGCAGTTCACACAATAGCCCACCTACGTCATAGATCTTAGTAACATTTATGGATATGGTACGTTCTCCCAGCGCTTACACAACAACTGGCCTGTGTCATAGTGGGTGGATCTAATTGCACCTAATTTGAGCCTGCCACTTTCGAGAAGTAGTAGTTATACCCTATCGCCCCTTTTTTAATTAGATCGATTTGTACAGTAGATGAAGTATTGTTGTTAACGACAGTCATTATCAGCATCATCAACAGCCCATACCAGTCCCCAGCTGGACATAGGCCTCCCCTGATGAGCGCCTTATTGACTGTCATTAGGGGGCATGTAGGTCGGAGCTCCGTCCGGTGGTGGATCAGCCCACCAACTACAGTAGCAAATGGCAATGGGGAACGCAACAATGGGGAATGGATGAATCATTTTGACAGCCTTAATGGTATCTAAATCATATAAAACTTGAATAGGGGAAACTTTTTGGCTTAAATATTCCTCCTTTCAAGTTTCAAAAGTTTTGGACAGCGCTAAGGCTGCCAAAATGATCCGCATTTTTGCATTCCCCATTGCCATTTGCTACTGTAATTGGTGGGCTGTTTTGCAGGGGGCGCAATGTGCACGACAAATACTCACAGTACTGAAGGACCAGCAGGAACCGCACTTGCCCTGGTCTTTGATCTCGGTGACGGCGCCCTTCTTGCGCCAGTCCACCTGGTCGGGCAGCGTCACGTGCGCGGGCGGGATGTACGTGGAGCCGCGGGTGCTGGCGCCCTTGCTGGCGTGGAGACCTTTGCCGTGCCTGGGCGGGACAAACGAAGGTAGCATTACTTCTTCAATCAGGGAATTCAACGTGGAGCTTTCCTTCTGCGTCCCCACGGACCTGCGACCACTGCGCCGCCACACAAGTCATCAAAATGAAAAAATGTGTACCACTGTACTTAGGAGTAGATAGCTGCAGTAGTTGATGAGTTATTAAGGAGGGAAGAAAGGACATACAATAAATGACGAAACCCTAATAAATGACCTTTGACCCCCTTAGAATACGAATTTCCGGAAATCCGTTCTTAGCGGGTCGTCCTGAAAGGAACCTCCATGCAAAATTTCAGCTTCGTAGCTCTTGTAGTTTCAAAGATCTCTTGATGAGTCAAGTTTTCTCTTTTATATAATATATATAGATAATAGAAAGCTCAAAACTCAAATCATAGTAAATATCCCGTTGTGAATGACTTAACTGTTAATAACCATGGTGGATTTAATAGATTTACTACCTACCTTCTACAAAATAAATATAACTACAAATCGTAAGCAAATTAACCTTTACCTATAAATGATAGGGCATAGCATAATCACCGTTTAAACAAAAGAATCCATTATTTCCTTAATTTATTCTTACGTTGTCTTGTCTGACATTGAATTGGGAGTAGAGCGTGGCACAACGCTCGCAGAGCGTGGCCTTCAGGGCTCCTTACACCGGAAGCCAGGCCAAATGGTCGATCGCTGGTAAAGACGCTCATGCTTACATAACACATATGAAGTAAAGTAGGTACCTATAATATACTATCTATCGGTTTCCGAGTGACTGTTTAATCTCATAAGCATAACATAACAAAAGAATAATAGCAGATACGTTATACGCCCCCTATTGCGTGTCAATCGGTAAGTATCTATATCTACCGGTGTTGTATTACTTCGCATTACAATGCAATTAAAGTATTATTGTAGGCATGCATGGCGGCGGTCCTTATCACCGAATCAAATGACAATAACTAATATTTTTCCTTTTGTGCCTGAATTGAATATATGTATATAGCATAACAACATTACAGCTTGGTGAATGTCTTTGTTTGTTGGCACCTATAAATACGGTGGGTGTGTATAGCGTGTTACATAAGATAACAATGCTAGAAAAAAAATACGAGAAATTGTAAAACAAGTTTACTGAACGCGGTCCAGAATCGCCCCCTTTCAGCTTAGTACACCCATTACGTGGCACCTTGTAGGAATCAGTGCAAACGCAAATCGTTTGGGTGAAACTGTGAGACCATGGTCTAATTTTAATGTTATCTATTTGAGGAACATTAAATATAAGCCCGTCATTTTTTTGCGTTGGACACATACATTTTTTTATTAGATCTAAAATGACTGTAGTACAGTTTTTCAGGTAGTTTAATACTAAGAAACTCGTACTAAGAGTAATAATACTAAGAGTCCCTCAGCTTGGAAGTATTTTAAAAATGAAAAACACTACCTCAGACAAAGTAAAAATCGATAGGAAAGTGAAATCACTCACTTGGCAGTCCTGTTGAAGCCGTTCATTAGGTGCACGAACTCATGGTGCAGCATGTCCCCGTACTTGTTCTGCTTCAGCTGGTAGGACACCAGTCCCTTCTGGAAGCGCTGGTTGTGCTTGGCGATGGTGTGCTTGTTCTCTGCGTAGATCTTCATGCGGAAGCGGTCTTCAATCTCGCTCTCGTAGTTTTTGTTGTGCTCCATCTTGATGTGAGGAAAATTGTGTTTTAGATGGGACTTCCAGGTAGGTATGATGGATTATAGGTATAGGTATTATTAAGCCACAATTTTACAATAATGGAATTACTAATATTGTTTTTGTTTTCCTACTTTGATTTTTTTTAGAATTGTGTAATGTAATGTATGTAGCTATAATAGGTAATTATGTGTCAACTCATCTGAAGATTCCCATAGTATTGTGCCGCGCACTAGGTTTTAATAGGGACATTTTGTTGTACCTAGTTCTGTACATTGGACAATAAATAAATAGATAATGCTGGACAATCCATACAAAATCATCTAACTCCAAGCCAAGCACAGCTTAAAAAAATAAATAAATGATAGTTTATTCTATTCACATGAATGAATTATGGAAGGTTCTATTGTAACCTACCTTGAAAGCTGTCCACTCTTCCTTGATGAGGTCCAGCAAACTGACGGCCGAAGCTGTCGCCAGGAGGCACAGGAGAGCCGCCAAACTCTTCATTTTGAACAATTATATCTGTAAGAAAAAAAACCATCAAATCTGCACGATTACCTACACATTCGTGGGACTTCTTTGTTTTAAAAATAACCGAATCCCGCACCCAAACAAACAGAACCTTTCTTTCTTTTTTACTGCCAAGTGGTACGGTGCTCTTCTGTAAGTAGGTATATCTAGGCCTTTTTTTTGAGTGCACAGGTAGGTAATGATAGGTAGTTATAGATTTACGTAGATTACCTTCCTTTAATAACACCACTAAACTACTTAGGTATCTACTGTTATTTTTAAAGATAATTGGTATGTGTAACCTAGGTATTTTTTGACACAATATGAACTTAGTATCTACCTGTTAAAAGTGAATGTAGGTAGCCTCCTCTTGAACATAAAAAAATCTAACAAAGGAAACAAACAAGCGAAAAAAGCCTACCTACCCAAAACGTAGGTAATTAAAACAGCTCTAAACTATAAAGACAATTAGACAAGTTCTTGTGAATTTAGAGACCTAGGTACCTACTGCGCAGCATTGATTTGTTTTGTTCTAGTCTGTTAGATAAAAGTACGTACCTTACCTACACAAAGGACGACAAGATTATTGAGTTTGTATGGGATTGGACAGTTGATTAAGTTTATAGTATAAAACAACGAAAGCATCAGCATCTTAACGAACAATTTTACAAAATTGTGGTTGTAAAAACTTACTTACTCTATTTCACAGGTACGTCAGGTACGATTTAATAAAGTTGAGGAGGAGTGCGTCTACCCACTTTGGCTATTCAATTGTTTCTAATGAATTATTGTTGACGTTTTCTTTTTTCATTGATGTGATGAACATTGAATGAACGAAAGCAAATTCTGTTTGTCATGAATGAACGAGGTTATTGAACCGGAAATAGGAGTGATAGTGTTGTGCAGTCTACCTACACAGTTGGTAACTTTACCCAGTTACCGGTTTCTCAAAAAAACAATTTAGCATGTCATTTCAACACTGTCAATGTCAATATCAAAGATCCTAAACGTCAGAAACAGCATGTTCGTGTTGTTTTTGATAATTTGTAATTTTTACGATGAAACAAAATGAAAAGGGGTCTCAAAGCCAAGGCAGGCGGAAGAAACATCAGTTGTATAAACCTAGAAAGAAAAAGAGTGACGAGGAAGATGCTGCCATACAATATTTACAAGCGCAGTACGAAAAGGTGCCCATAATAATGCTCTGTGGTTCTTAGACCTGTAGTTCTTGCTTCTTTTCTTTACTACTTTACTTTATGTTTTTCAGATTGTTCCTGATGAAATTAAAACATTCAAAGACTTTCCACTATCACAGAAAACTTTGAAAGGACTAAAGGACAATAATTACACTATGCCAACAGAAATTCAGAAACAGTCCATCGGCTACGCCTTGCAGGGCAAAGATATTTTAGGGGCTGCTCAAACTGGCTCAGGAAAAACTCTTGCCTTTCTTATACCAATATTGGAAAACCTGTTTTGTAAAAAATGGACAAGGTTAGATGGTGTCGGAGCTCTAGTCATATCACCAACTCGAGAGCTTGCTTATCAAATATATGAGACTTTGCGAAAAGTAGGAGGCCTCCATGATTTCTCAGCAGGTCTCATTATTGGTGGTCAAAATCTTAAATTTGAACGCAAAAGAATGGACCAAATAAATATATTGATATCTACACCAGGTAGATTGCTCCAGCACATGGATGAGAACCCTTTGTTTGACTGCAGTCACCTGCAGTTGTTAGTGCTAGACGAGGCAGACAGATGTCTGGACTTGGGCTTTGAGGCCACTATGAATGCTATCATTGAGAACTTACCAAAGGACAGACAAACCCTTCTATTTTCTGCAACCCAGACTAAGTCTGTTCGGGACCTGGCCAGGCTCAGCTTAAAGTTCCCCACATACGTTGCTCCACACGAGCAGGCGGCCACAGTCACACCAGAGTCCCTCCAGCAGAGCTACATTGTCTGTGAAATTGATGAGAAGCTTGGCATACTGTGGTCTTTCATCAAAAACCACTTGAAACAGAAAGTATTAGTGTTCATGGCTACCTGTAAACAAGTCAAATACACATATGAGTTGTTCTGTAAGTTAAGGCCAGGAGTGAGTTTACTAGCACTGTATGGAACTCTTCATCAAGAAAAAAGAGAAAAGATCTATAAAGAATTCTGTAGAAAATCAAATGTGGTGTTGTTTGCCACTGATCTGGCATCCAGAGGCCTGGACTTTCCCCGAGTGAACTGGGTTATACAGATGGACTGCCCTGAGGATGTGGAGACTTACATACACCGCGCCGGCCGAACTGCCCGGGGAGTTTTCGGCAAAGGAGAAGGGTTATTAATGTTACTGCCTAGCGAAGAAAAAATTGTAGAAGATCTGCAAGCATCAAAAATTCCTATTAACAAAATTTCAGTAGATCCTGCAAAAGTACAGGCACCTCAGAGGAAAATTGAAGGGTTGCTGTCAGACAACACTGACCTCAAGCAATCTGCTCAGAGAGCATTTGTCAGCTATGTGAAGTCTGTATACCTGATGAAGAACAAACATATATTCAATGTACAAGAACTGGACACAGATGCATATGCCAGATCCCTTGGGCTGATTATACCACCTAGAATAAAATTCATGTACAAATTCCAAAAAAAAAGTGTTCCACAAAATGAATCTGCTGATAAATCTGGTAATTTAGCTGTAGTTGATAAATTGAAAGCAAAAAATTATAATAGCACAGATGATAGTGACTCAGAGTCAGAGGCTAAGCAAGAACCAGTAGTAGAAACCACAACTAAAAAAACTAAAAGTAAAAAACTTGAAACAATTGATTTCCATAAAGATGATGATAGTGATGAGGACTTTCTTCAAGTTAAAAGGGGTGATGTTGAAGAAATAGAAGATATCACACCAGAGGAACAACAACAACCAATGTCCAAAAAGAAGGCTAAGCCTATCACTAAAGCAGCAGTTGCAAAGAAAATACTAAAGAAAAAGATTCAAGTAAACACTAAGGTGAAATTTACTGAGGGAGGTGAAGCTATTGGTGATGAAAAGAAAGATGTCAAGTCAGAATTAGCCAAGCAGTTTATCAACGAAGATGTTGGGGGTATTGATATTGAGAGAGCTAAACAAGTCTTACAAGAAGAGGATAAGTTTGACAAGATCAGATTCAGAGAGAAGGTCAAAGCTAAACACAAAGACGAGAAACGAAAACTTAAAAATAAGAAGAAGGAAGATGAACAAGAGCAGGATGACTTTGGTTCCCAGTCGGAGTCAGATGGGCCTGATCTCTCCTGGCTGCCGGACCCAGACAAGGTCTATGGGGAAGGCAGTGAGCATGACGGTTCTGATCAGCATAGCATAGGGGTAGCATCTGGAAGTTGTGATGAAGAATCAGAAGAGGAGAAATTCCACAGGTGAATTTTCTTTAGAACCCATAATGTAAGGCTACACAAGTCGTCCCAGCCATGTCATCAGTGGGAGCGGGCAAGTGTATGCTGCCTCACCTGACATAATAGACATATGTGCGCGCTAGAATGAAAGACATAATGATTTATTTGGCTGTGTAAAAAAATGGGAACAGACTTTTAGCACAAGGGTTATTTTATTGTAGAAAAACTATATGGAGTATCTTTTCAAAATTAATTTATTTCAACTTTTGAATAACTAAACTATGTCAGTATCGGCTTAGTAGGGCTTTATTTTAGAGTTTTCGTTCTCCATATAGTATTTATTTTCGCCCAAAATTGGGCTGAAATTAGTGGTTAGTAGTTGTATTTCTCAAATGTGTACTTCTTTACAGTTTTGGGCGCATATAAACATAGAAAATGATGAGATAAATTGATATTATCCTTAGTTTTGGTCTAGGATGGTCAACATCAAACAATGTAGTAGTTACCCTTCCACGTTTGTATGGAAAGATGAGTCACATGTTTAGCCTTAAGAAGTCAAGTTATAATTTATTCAAACGATTTTTTTTATAATTTGTTATTCTTGCAGGCCAAGTAAGAGGAAGCTGGTTGAAAGCAAAGGCATTCCGCAGGAGAGAATAGCGCCGCGCAAAATTAAGAAGGTGCAAGACATCTCAGCCTCTCTGTCCGTGCAAGAGGCCGAGGCGCTGGCGATAAAGTTGTTAGGAAAATGATAATATTTTTACTACTTACAACAATAAATAATTAAACAAATTTTTGTTATTTTATTAATTTGAAGGACTCCCAACAGAAAAATCACAATCATTGAAATACTATTACTAGCGTACTAACTACGTACGTAACTACTTACAACTCACTGATCAGTGATCACAATACATAAAATAATTACATATACAAAGTGGATAAAGGTCGTTCTTCTATTTTATGCGTGTCACAGGAGGATGTGTAAATGATGGGTCGACTGAACAGATCAAGATGAAATTTGGCGTATGTTAGAGCAAAGCCTAACTTGGATAATAGGCGAAAATACGCGTGCGAAGCCGCGGGCAGAAACTAGTACAAATAGGTTCATAAATAAAAGCCTCCACACACAGAAACCGTGGCCGGGCCGGAGGCGAAGGCGTGCTGGTTGTAATGCGTGAATTTATATGAGAGATTACACAAACACCGCCAGACGGCGTGTGTGTAGTCTCTCATTTATGATACAACCCGGGCCGCGGCCCGGCCACGGTTTCTGTGTGTGAATTGAGTTGCTGATGAATGAAACTAAATTTAATTAAAATAAGATAGACAGCTCCATCTAAATTATCTTGATCAAACCGGTGAGCTCCATGCGTGACACATGTTAAAAACTTATTTTTTTACCCAGAAACCAAAGATTTGTCATAGGATCTTTGCCAGAAACGATCATGATTGATTTTGTCTTCTGATATTATTATATAAGAATGATACTTATATCTTTTTGAGTTATCCAAAGCGGACCATTACCTACGAAGGAATTTAATGGTAATTAATTTTACGCCGTTACTGCTGGTAAATTCAAATTACGCGGTACGTGTGACGTTACTGACACGGCCGAGCGAACCGAGCGGAGCGCAGCGCAGGCGGGCGGCGGCGGGCGGCGCGGCGCTGACTTCGCGCATGCCGCGCACTTATACACGCCGTATTTAAATTAGCTTAACCGTCTTAATTCCTACACATAGAATGACCCAAACGTACGTCTCGCGGGATCCATCCACTTTATAATAGATGTCTTCAAAATATTAAACTTTTTAACTGGTTCCTTATTTTCCACCACACACACTATTTTCTACTAATCAATAGCTGGAAGCACTGTTCTCAAGACTCAAACTGTCAGTCAAGTCAAACAAACTGTCAAAGAGAAAGAAAACGGATCGTTGCGCTCATTGTCGAACGATAAAATTTTATAAAAATACGAAGTTTTCTATGGATTTAGATTAGTTACACCAGTTTCTATTGTTAATTTTAATTATGTTTTGGAGTGGAAATTTTATGGCCGTGAGGGAGCTTAATTTCCTGCTCAAGGAAGAGGTGCGTATCCGTTCAAATATTCATGGTTAGAAGCCTGACTCGGGAATTTTCGCTGTTATTTTACGATGTATGTGTAGTGTACAATGCTTGTCTGCAATTAAATAGAGCGGCATGATCACCTCCACCAAAATTTGATTTTAAATGTTTGTAAACAAACCACAAAGTGAATTTGTGATCTAATGTGGCCTAATGATTTGGTTTCAGAATGTAACTTTAGCCTCTGTACTGGAAGCAGATGACATTCTACAGGAGTGCAAAGCAGATAATAAAGCTTTGATACAGTTGTAAGTGGAACACATGGCTCAACAGGCCTGCATTCACTAACGATGACCACACATAACTAATGGCATTGGCTGACCAACTTAATTTGATACAGGATCAAAACAAAGGATTGCTTTACAACAAATTGTTGGACAATTGAACTTTTTGGGATCTATAAACTCAAAGAAAGACCAAATTGACTACTCTGTAAAGGAAAATTCTGTTATTCCTGGTAATAGTTTGTATACACAATGTTAAGTATTAAAGGCACTAAAATTGCTGTACAAATAAGACTTGGTCATGGAAAGCAGGCTTAGTGTACCCATTTTTCAGGATATCTTTTAAAGCTTTAATATTAAGTCAATTGAATAAGTGTGTAATGTAAACCCTTTGTAAAGAGCATTTAAAATAACTTGGTATGCTGATGGCAGCCAAGAGTTGCATGTCTTGGCTTCAAGCCATTAACATTTATAGTTTAGACGGAAGTAACATTAGAGACCCTCTACTAAAGATCTCCATGAGGATAATTTAATCATGTTAATTGTGGATGGGCTACTTGTTTTCAATAAAATGAAAGATTTTGTGATATCATAATATGTGGAGGGGTAGTGGGTCTATTAAAACCTCGGTCTGTCATCTTAATTTCTGTTTTATTGAATAAAACTAAAAATAATAACATTATCTAATTTTATTATCAAGAAAATTCAAAAAATGAATCACCTGAATTAAAATAATTCAAAGAAGCCAATTAATTGAGATAAAACAATAATCAAATGAATTTATAACAATCAGTTTAATTTGAGTCATAATCAACATAATAAAACGTGATGAATTAACAAGAAAAAAAATATTCAAAATAAGGAATTTGTGAAAACGAAATAATAATAAAGTTAATTAATCATAATCACTTTGATTTAAATACAATTAATATCCCAGCCTCTTACAAGAACAACCACACTGCTTGGTGGCAAATAAATGACGATATAGACGATATAGAATAACGACAGAAATCAAAAATATCACTTTATTTCCGTGTCAGTGTATAGTTTTATAATTTGACCTTTTCTAAGTGTACATTTATTGTATTTATGGAAAAAAAGAGTTTTTGATTTTGATTTTGATTTTGAAAATGGCTTTACTGATATGGCACGGGTGCAGGCCAAAGACTGCCATCCTGTTGTTTTGTGTTGCTCTTAGTATTGCGGCGCCGATATATTTGTTATTGCAATAATTCTGTAAGACTACTAAAACATGGTTTATCTATATCCCCAGCCTCACACGGCCCGATATTCTAGCAGAGCTCATAACCCTCATAACGGAGGAGCCTTCCAAGAATGTGGAGCTGGCGCAGCAGTACCGGCACGCCAGCATCGCGTGCGAGGTACTGACGAGCCACCTGTCCACACTGAGTGACCGCCTCACATTGGACACAGCGCAGATGAACAGACTCTGTGACTTCATCAACAAGGATCCACCGCTCAACCCCCTGTTGGCTTCATATTTTAGTAAAACTGTTGAGATGCTGCTTGAAAGAAGTCCAAAGCAGGTAACTAACCTTATTATCTTAATTGAAGCTTAGCTCACATGACAAATTCCCAATTTACAAAGTCTTTTAGTAACAAATACCGAGGCCACACTGCAAGCGCCTAGGTTAGCATGTAGGTTAGCGTCACACGGCTAGCGACACGAGAAAACAAACGCGTGAAAATGTATCTATGTGGCTGGCCACCCTGCAAGCGTCAGCTAGCTGTGTGTAGGTGTAGCGAGACATTACGCGCGATGAACTTACGGGCTTCGCGTCAACCTAGACACTTGCAGTGCGATCGCGGCCTAAATTCTGAAAGGAATAACAGTCTAAATGCTGAGCCGCGTAAACTTAAACTAAAAAAAAAATGCTCGAAATATTGACACTGCTTGTTTAGCTTTTAAGCTAAACAAGCAGTGTCAATATTTCGAGCAATGACAAAGTAGTGCCTATCTAAACATGAAATTGCCCCAGGATTGGTACCTGTACCACATTGTGTGTCTCCGAGTGCTGGACTTCTTCAAGTCCCGGCGCGACTTCCTGCCCAATCTGCTGCGGCACATCTCCACCTCGGCCATCGCAGACACCTTCAAGTACCTCATCCGGCTCGATGACCTCTTCAACAAACCCATTATGGAGGTAATGTATATCAAGAAACAATCTGCTATCCTTTGGACATAGCTCCAGGGTTTTAAGGGCCGATTCACACAAGAGAATGTTTTAAAATCGTAACTGCCCCTTCAGCAGTGTGAGTCGGTTTGAACTCATAATTACTCAAACACAACTTAGATTTAGGCTCATCACAAGTGATAAATTTTCAACAGATTTTAATGGAAAATTAGCAAAAAACTGTGACTTGAGACCTTGCCTATGCCTTTGATGATGATGTTATTGGCTAACATGATTTTGGATACAAGTAGTTTTAGCTCATACATAATATTATAGGTCTCGGTCATGAAGATATTGAGTGCTCATGACGCGATCTTGCAGGTTGCACCACTTAGGCTGGGCTACTGCCCAGCCTAAGTGGCATGCGTTAACCATGAGACACCGCCTTTATTCAAGTATCGCATCATAGCTGTTGTATTATCAAGGTTCGCGACAGGCGCGGATTGATAGTTTTGAATTACTTTAAGTAGGTATAGTAGGTAGTAGGTACTCGATCACGCGATTGGCAAAAATATTGTACAGCTAAATAATACTAGGAATTTGGGTTAAATAATGTAAACATGTGGTGCACAGAACTCTTTTTGTTATCATTGTGTGCCCATCTACAATTGAATATGTCGGTTTCTATCTGGGTTAACAATCTGATTCATCAATGCAAATATTGCTGGTTTTGACTACAAAGGCTTTAATTTAAACTAACTCATTTCATTATTCTCTTTGTTTCAAGAAAAAAAATATTTTAGGTTCAATGTCCTGCTTTCTAGGATGTTGTTTGAAATAGTGAACCCACAGTTTCAATGGTAGCTGTAGTTTTATTCACAAAAATTTCTAAGGTCTAACTCTTTTAGAGACCGTTCCATAGCTTAGTAAGATGATTTTACATAACCCTTAGTCTGACCACTCATGGGCTAATATCTCTTGAACATCAGCGACAGTCGCTCATGCCCCAGCTAGCTCTAGGTAGCTCGAGCAGCAGGATGGACGATTAAGCGGCAAGCATCGCTCCGCTTCTAGTTACCTCGGTTTTATTACTATAATTTTCGAGGCACCTCAGCCAACTTCGAGTCGAGTTAAAGCCCTGAGAGTTCGAGAGATATGGGTGGAGGTCCAGTGTCTGAAGCGAGGTGTTGTGGTTGCAGTGGCTGGAGCAGCACCAGTTCATTGACAGCCTGATCGGCATCATCTGCGGCTCGTACGTGCCGGAGCCCTGCCCGCCGGCGCCCTGCCTGCCCGACGTGCCCGAGAAGGGGCAGCGCGAGACCAGCGAGAAAGAGTACAACGATAACGCACCGACGCAGCTACACAACTCCTACGGTAACTGAGGCGTCCCCGGACCAGACGCGGCTTGCCGTGCGCCTGGCTGCCAATACGATATGACAAATAAGTGTTGTTACATTGAACTGGCCGCCACCGCAGGCCGTCTGTCTGGGAGAAGCTATAGGGTTAGCAGAAATGCTTTATATGTCCTTTAAATAAATGGGTAGCTTCGATTCATGCTCTAGTTTTGGAGTTCAGTGTTAGTATATTAGTTTCTGAGTCATCCCACGCCGACGGAACTAACAGATTCAGTCGTCTATAGGTGTCGTATCTAAAGCAATCGTTTGTGCCGCAGATAACTCTGAATCAGCAGCGCAGAGCAGCTCAGAGTCCCCGAACCGGAACTCGATCCCGGTGCCCCCGCCGCCGCCGCCGCCGTCCGCCTGCCCCGCCGCCGGGCTGGCCGAGCGCACGGCCAGCGTGGCGGCCGACAACGCGGCGGCGCTGCTCTGCGAGCTGGTGGCCACAGGGTGCGCCGCCGAGAGCGCGTGCGGGCGGTCGCGCACGGCGTGGCAGCTGAGCGGCGCGCTGGGGGCCGCGCCCACCGTGCGCTCGCTCCTCTGCAACGTGTTCACGAGCGCGCCGAGCCGCCGCCCGCAGGCGCTGCACCACGCCGCCAGGCTGCTGCTGCAGCTGCTGCATCATCACACGTGAGTGTACCCACTGACCTACCCTACCTCGCTGCCTGTACAAGAACTCTGATGGTGGCGGTCATCGCCGCGTCAGAGACCGGGAAAGGACACAGGAGATACTGGCTTGAGGCTTTTTTTGTTCGCAAGAAGCCGTATTTTGTGTAGGTATGTAATGTCTGAGTGGGTGTAGTACCGGACACTGATACCGTCCGTCGTTGCAGGAGCAGGAACGAGAACGGGGAGTGCCTGCGCGGCGTGGAGCAGGCCATGGCGCCGCACCTGCCGCTGCTGCACCAGGCGCTGCTGCGCGTCGCGCCGTACACAGACGTAGGTAGCACTGAGTAGCCGGGCCGCCGTCCACGTGGAGCTCTGTGTTTAGTGCTGTGTGTTGTGTGCAGGAGTCGGGCGGCGCGGCGGAGGGCGGGGACGCGGGCGGCGCGGCGCGCGCGGTGCGCGTGGGCGCGGCGCGCGTCTCCACGGCCGCACTCATCGCGCAGCTCGCGCTCTCCGAGGTGGAGGAGGTGGCCAGCACGCTGCTCACACTAGGTACCGATCGAGACGGGTTAGGGAGGCCACAGCCCCCTTTGGAAACAAAATCGGGTAGGCTGTATCAAGGATGCAGCCGCAATGCAGAATTTTTTTTTTTTTTTATTAGCTTTTTGTGGCTTTCGTGTCACTGCGGCCATGATAGGCCTATTGTGATCGCCACTTTTTGTGTTCCGCCTCTAAGCAGCGGCGTTCATAATTCGCCACTAACCCTTGCAGCTGCTAGGAACTGTAGGATTTTCTTAGGGGTGGAGTCTCTTAGCTCGTCTGGGCTAAGCAGGTGCTTGCCCAGATGGATACTACGTTTTTGCATCAGTGCTCCGCACTCTCCCAGGATATGGAGAGGTGTTTCCTCTGCCTCCTCACAAAACCTGCAGGATTGAGTGTCACTTAGCCCTAGTTTGAACATGTGCTTGTTGAGGCGACAGTGTCCAGTTAGGGCTCTTGTCATGATGCGAAGGTTGCTTCTGCTTAGCGCTAGGATTCGGTTAGTGAACTGTTTATCGAAGGCTTTTATTAAAGATTTTGAGTGGCTCATGCCCGAGGAATTCTTCCAGAGTTTGGACGATTCCTCGTAGCAGGAATCCAAGAGGGTTCTGCGAGCCAGGCTTTTCGGTATGCCGCAGAAAGGCTCAGGGCCCAGCCGAGTCCCCTTGGCCCCGGCACGTGCGAGTTCGTCGGCACACTCATTGCCGTTGACTCCCGCGTGTCCCGGTACCCATCTTAGGAGGACTCGGTTTTTAGAGCCCAGCGCGTTTAGGCGCGACAGACAGTCCTCGACTAGCCTGGACGTGATAACCTTCGAATCCAGTGCTAGGAGAGCCGCCTGGCTGTCAGAGTTAATGTAGATAGATTGGTTGGTGTAGTGCTTTCCCAGATTTATATCGGCGCATTCTAGAATGGCGAATACCTCTGCCTGGAAGATAGAGGCGTGATTACCTAGGTTTATGCTTTTGCCAAACCTGGGTCGCTCTCCATACACTCCACAGCCTACATCCAGTCCCATTTTGGAACCATCCGTGTACCAGTTTAGGCACCCGTCCTTGCAGAGTGGCTGGCTGTTTAGCCAGTCTTCTCTGGAAGGAAGTTCCACTGTGTAGTGTTTTACAAACACATGTAGTGGGAGCCTGACATCCGTTGTCATGCTCAAAATGGGCGATTCCAGAGTTGAGTCTTGCAGAGATCTCATTTTCTGGGAGAGCCAGTTCCTTCTGCCCAGTGTGCTGGCCCTATACATGCTGGTCTTTGCCTCCTTATGTATGTACATGTCGAGCGGAGGGAGTCCCAGCAATGCATTTAGTGCCAGTCCGGGGGAGGTGGACATGGCTCCCGTGGCCATAAGGCAGGCAGTCCTTTGTAGGCTGTTAAGTTTGTTGATTGCGGTCGACTGAAGGGCCTTGTCGTACCATACCAAGGAGGCGTAAGTGATGATCGGCCTCACAATGGCAGTGTACAGCCACAGGGCAATCCTGGGGTTGACGCCCCAGTTGTTGCCCATTAGTCTGCCGCTTGCTCCTAGTGCCATCTTAGCTTTTTGCAAGACGTTGGCTAGGTGTGTATTCCACGTCAGTTTTTGGTCGATGGTAACGCCCAAATATTTTACTTCCGAAGAAAAGGTTATGATTTTACCGTTAAGTTTAGGCTTCACGAGCTTGTCAAAAAATTGCAGAACAAGAATGCAGAACGTGAAATCACTAATCACTTTTCCTTTCAAAAGTTTATCGAAATAGTTACACGTAAAAATCTCACAAAGTAGACGTTCCTTCATATACAAACGTTTGTGTTGTTTGAATCAAAGCCATGAGTTAGAACCCAGAACAGCCGCTGAATCTGACGGTTGGCTCCCAACCAAAAGCTAGGGACACAAGAGCGTTCCCTTCAGAGGGGCTCTGCCCCCGGTTGGTAAGCGCGTCACTTGAGAAAAGCTGGACTGAAAAAATGGTAAGCTTAGTAAAAATTAAAAAGTTCAAGGAAAACACTATAATTTTCTATGGACGTTGGACAGGACTACGATTGTCGGGTCAGCATTTCTATGATAAAACTCAAAATAAGTTGTAATCGTAGCAATCTGGTTGCAGGCACGCCCGGAGTGCTGATAGAGCTGATGTTCGCGTTCCCAGAGAACAACTTTCTGCACGCGCAGGTGGTCGCCTTCTGCAGGAACGCGCTCTCCAACAGACTGTACAGGCTGCAGTATGCGAGACATGTTAGTTAACTATTCAAATAAAACTATTTGTACCAACTATTTGCAACTATTTGTACAAAAATTTGGGGATCACTTTAATCATTATATCCACCTAAACTAGTCACCACTCAAGTCTAAAACCTATTTAATCAATTGTTAATTTTAAAAGTGATTTCTACTTTCTTGTTTTTTCCAATTTTATATTAATTTTTCTGTATTTCATACTCTTGCGTTCATTGTCGCGAAACCACACGCAAAAGACTGGAAAATCTAAACAATAAAATGCGCTCATATTTGTTTAGGAACTCTGTTCCGAACAGAGTTTGCCTAACAGTAGTTTTTCTTTTTCAGTTGTTTGTGGAGTGTGATCTGCTGACAAGACTGATGGACGCTTTCTACGACAATGAAATAGACACTTTGTAAGTGATCCTAGTCTTCGTTAAACCGACCGACGCCAAGGCCCATGGCGGGTTCTATTGCACCCGCTATATAGCTAGCTAGGGTGTAGAATGGACTAGGCCGTGGTGTAAGAATCGACCCTCAGCAACTCGGTTAGACCTGTAAGTGTTGTCCGTGGTGTTCCAGGGTGGGGCGGGCGCGCGCCGGCTACATGGGGCACGTGGTGGTGCTGCTGGGCTGGTGCGGTGCGGCGCTGGGCTCGCTGGGCGCGGAGGGCGCGCCGCCCAGCGCTGTGCAGCAGCGCCTGGCGCGCCTGCAGGAGGACCACCTCGCCGCGCTGCTGCACAGGCACGACACCCCGCTGGTCAGTCTCCACACCACACCACACTGCCACCTCTTCACTATCGCCGGTTGTTGTAGTAGATTATAGTAGACAAACATCTTGTCCGGTGACGGGTAGCGGGAATAAGGAGTTTGCGCGGGTACACTCACGGATATAATTCATATGCCGCCGACAACAGCTTCGTATAGCTCTGTCTCGCTCTCTCATTGTTTTCTAACAAAAACAAGGAATATTTGACGCGACTGTCCATAACCGACTGGCCTTAGTAATTTGCCTTAGAATAGCTATCTGCGTATTTTGTCTCGTAGTTCGCCAGACACAAGAAGAATGACAGTTATTTTATTATGCACGTGAGCACGCAAGGGCGGAGGCACACTCGCGTGTAGTCAAAAAATCAAAATCTCTTTTTTTCCATAAATACTATAAATGTACACTTAGAAAAGGTCAATTATAAAACTAAACACTGACACGGAAATAAAGTGATATTTTTGATTTATGTTGCTTCGGTATGTAGCCTAAAACAAAGAAGCGACGAAGTAACCTTTAGCCTGTTAGTTGTTATTTTTCGAGTTGGGTTGGTAGTCGCCGAGCGTAGTCAGTAATCGCGACTGTGGTCGCGACGATCGGTGACTTGTTGGTTTTTTCGCATCAAGGGAATTCGCGCGTAGTTGCGTGCGCACGTGTCCCGATCATTCATTCACCGGAGGACAGTGAGAGAAGGCCCGCCTGAGACGCAGAAGGTTGCGGGCTCGATTCCCGCCTCGGAACAAATGTTTGTACGATCTGCAGATATATTAGTTCTGGGTGTTTTCTATGTAAAGTAAAAATATATATCTGTATAGATACCAGTTATTTAGTAGTAACCATAACCCAAGGTCTGCTTAGCTTGGGATTGAATGACGCTGTGTGAATTGACCAGAATTATTTATTTATTATTGTAATGAATGGTAGCAGTAGCTTCAACCTTCACGTCCATGGCTTGCCGCTCAATACAACACAACACAATACACTGCGTACTCAATAATTATATCTTGACAGAATCTGAAGTGAGAGTCCTTGCACAAGTGCAGCGTTGCCCGGCATCTCGGAGTCAGCCACGATTCTGAACTAAACTTGTGTTCGATGATCAATTCAATGGATGTGCCATTCAATTACCTTTACAGCCTCTTCCTTCTCAAGGCAATGGGATTTGTCACGAGGAGTACGTCTACCTTCCACCGCGCAAAAACTTTTAACATCCTATACTGCAAATTAATGTTAGAAGCATCAACAACTTTTAAACATTTCATCCAAGGATCAATACTGCAAAATGCTAGGCAATAAATAATGTAACAAATTGATTTCAGGGCGGCAGCTATCCCTCCGAGAACATGTACGACACGGGCGAGGAGGTGAGTTATATTCTACACTAGACTGTTCTAGTCTAGACTACATGCTATGTTTTCTTCTTCGTGCTGTACGAGTATGCACTGATCCATATCTATATCTACTTATATATCTGTAATTATAGTATGATATAGAAACAACAAAAACACTAACTATTATTAATATCTAGATTTATAATAAAATATAACATTAATGAAACTACGCAAAACCAGGATAATACGTAGATTCTGGCAAGTACTTACCTACCTACAAGCTGTCGTAAAACGTTATTATCGTATTATTGGATTGTGGAATATCGAGTTTCTGTCTTTTGTCTCGTAGATGATAAGAAGTTATCCAAATGCATTGTTCTATTAATAATACTTACATTAAAAAAAAAAGTAAAAATTCTTTATTTTGGGAACATATTGGGGGATATAACAAAAAATAGGCAGCGATGCGACCTGCAGAAGTAAAATACTGTGTCACAGATCGTAACGCCCGCCTCCAGGATTAGGGTAAGATAGTTTCACGAACTTTAGGTACTTAA
Source organism: Eupithecia subumbrata (assembly GCA_949316285.1). NCBI lineage: Eukaryota > Metazoa > Arthropoda > Insecta > Lepidoptera > Geometridae > Eupithecia > Eupithecia subumbrata. The sequence goes on along the minus strand of OX438640.1, from coordinate 7,522,030 downwards.
CTTTAAACTATATTAGGTAACAACTTATTAACTAAGTAATGAAGTTATATAAAAAACAGTTTCTAAAATAAAATCAAATCTAGAGCAAAATAACTAAATAAAAGAAAGTGAGGAATAGTGAAGTAGAATTTATATATAAGACGAGTGTAGCACCAACACAAACCTACTGTGGTTTAATGGTGCTACATTGTTAAAACATATGTATCCTTTCTAAATAAATATAAATTCTGTATTCTATTCTATGTATTTTAAACTCTTGTATTTCCCAGATGGAGAACATCTCTGACACATTGGCAGCTAATTACGACGACGTAAGCATCTTTACTCATTTTATTTTATTTCTACACATACCTTTTATTTGTAACTAGCTTCTGCTCGCGGTTTCGCTCTCACGGCCTCTGTATAAAACATAGCCTTTTTCACTGAGAAATAATGCAGCTTTCTATGTAAATAATAATAATAGTAAAATAATTCCTAAAATAGAACCATTGGTTCCAGAGACACCGGGCTAGCTGTCAAACGCAACATCAGACAAATGTTACCTATTTTTATTTGAATAGTGTAGAAAATGTCTTGTTTCATTCGTGACTTTTTTGATTTCTAGTTAAGCAATATGGCAACTTCAGAAAAGGACGATTACTACGCGGCAGAGGTGCGTTACCCATACACTTTATTATAAGTTAATCGTAAATTATAAAATAAGGGGTTTATTTATATAATTGCTTTTAATTGACATGATGCTTTTAATTGACATGATTATCGTTTGCAAACATTTCCAAGTGGTTTACACAAAATATCAACATTATCAACGCCTGACCACTGCGATGTAAGGCATTTATGTCGAGACGAGAGATTATGTCAAAAAGATAAATGACATGAATACTTTGCTTTCTAAATTGTAAGAATTAGTAGTGTTCTTGTTTTGACGGCAAACGTAGTGTAGGATGCACCCGACGATGACGATCTGCTCTGGATTGTGGCAGATGCTGGACAGCTATGGCGCATGACGCTCACCAGGGAGCGTGTGTCCGGCAGTGGAGTAGCATGGATTGATGTTATCTAAATCAACAACTCTTTGTTTCCATATTATAATAAATGTACACTTAGAAAAAGTCAAATTATAACAGTAGACCTCGCGAGCACTTTTTTAAAATACTACCTTTAAATAAAAAAATATAATCTTCGAAATCAGAACTCTAAAGCGGAGATATTCTAAAAGCAAAAAGGGTTTTGCTTTTTTTGGAAGAAGTACGCCTTTAATCAAAAAATCCTGTCGATTAAAAAAATTCTATAAAATCGTAGAATCTGTACACCAAGTTTCGTCCTGATCGGTTGTAAAATACGACCTGTAGAGGAGTAGGTACGGACATACTGACAGAAACGCTAATTTTGCTAGACTTGATACAGAGACGCTTCGCTCACTTCGTTCGCTCGGTCAATTAAACACTGACGGGGAAATAAAGTGGTATTTTTGATTTTTGTCGCTTCGGTATGTAGACTAAAGTAAAGAAGCGACGAAGAAACCTTTAGCCTGTTAGTTGTTATTCGTCGTGATGGAGCAAAACCCGTTCCAAGCTTTTTAATCCTCTAGATAATCTGATATTTTATAATAAGGCGCTACCCCGGCCCAAATCAGCGCCCCCACCTATTTTATTATTCTTACTCATTATCCACTTATAAACTGTCCCATCGATTTTTGAAAATTCCTTCGTTGAACAGAATAATAGGATAAAATAGGTGAGGGCGCTGACTTCGGTCGGGGTAGCGCCTTAAGCCTTTTTGCACACTTTGCACAGCAAGGTTTTAACATTTAAATTTATTTCCCGCTAATTTGAATATGATAACATGAAGTTAATAAACAATCATTTGAATGCGTTCCAGATGAGCAACGCGGTGGAGCACGGCGACTCGACGGAGTTCGTCGCGGACGGGCTGGGCCTGCACGACGCGGGGGACTCGGTACGTACGGCCTGGACACACTCATTCTATTGTGGTTTTAATTTATAAACATATTACATTTATATACATATATATTACATACATATTACATTATTATAACTTCAAATTGTTACGGTTATAAGACTAAGGTCATTAATATTTCCTATATTTTTTTCTACATTTCCAGATGACCAAAGCACAGAACAGCTTCTTGGAGCTCGCGAGTCAGAGGTTCGACGACGAGTGAGTATTTACAGTTTTTTTTACATATATCTGACAAAAATACTTACAATCACATGTTCAGCTTTGTTCATTCCAATAAATTACAGCATCGTTGACATTTAGGCACAGAAACTGTGTCGATTCGATTAATTTGAAAGCAATAAAAATAAAAACATAGTCTCAGTGCGAATAGACAAATCTAATCGTACTAAGAAATAATAAGAGATGAATGGATGGCAGCACCTTAGGAGCGCTATCTGTTTGTGGCGCCGCCGTGTGGGGAGGCCTATGTCAGCAGGCCTGGGGCGATACTACTCATGAAAATATCCAGTTGTTTTTCCGCGAAAATCTGTCTGTCAAACTTGACTGTCGAAAGATGATGCATGAACACTCGTTATGACTCCTTCGTGTTCTTTTAGTATACTATTCTTTTATCTAACCGTGAGAATCGATAAACTTACTTTTATAAGTTTTTATCTAGTTTCACCTGTCCGGTGTAAATCTGTTATCAAATCTTACATGTTAAATTAGACCCACTTTTTTGTTTGCTATGAAGTTTAAATTTGGCATTGAACTTACGATGGAGCCGAGGTTTCCTTAAATAGTAATGCATGTAAGCGTGCGTGTGATGTAACCGTGTTGTTTGTGGCAGCATGTGGGAGGACACGCCGGAGCCCGAGGACTTCTCCCGGAGCCCCTGCACGTGGGGCGCGCCAGGTAACGAACGTCCGTCACCGATAGCCTCGGTCCGCAGCGAGGCCCTGCGCCACCAGGCGGGCTGTGATGCGCGCCGCGATTCAATTACTCGACTTTGTTTTACTCTATTTCGTGCAAAAGAAACGAATGCACGACAAAACGGACAACAAAATAACCGCGGCGTGCATCATAGCCCGGCAGGACAAAAATTGGCCTTAGATATTTAGATATTAAATACTACCTGTATTTACAAAAACTATAAGTATTTTTTTAGATATTTATATTCTTAGATACTTTATTCCAAGTTAACAGAGATCTAATTATTGTTATATGGAAAGGTTTTAAAATTATTTCTATCCCATAGGAATTTAACTCATGGGATATAAAGCCTATTTCATATAGCATATTCCAATCAGAACCTACATCTATACAAAATTTCAGCCACATCAGTTTTGGCGCGAAGAAATAACATCCATCCATTCTTTCGCATTTATAACGATGTTTTTTTTATTTATTGATATGCAAAACAGAAAACAATCATAACATGATTGAACATTATTATAATTAAGGTTCTTAGACTAGATTGCGATTCGAACCAAGCAAAGGTACCTACACAATATGATCAGATAATAAAGCAGTCAACGCATATTATTTAAAAACTATAAATTAAGGTTAAAAGGCAAATCTAGTTATGTGGTCTGTGGTCTTTTTTTTTTAAGTGAGTTAAGAATAAATAATCAAATTAGATGTTGTTGACCCTGTCCTACTTGAATGTCGTCCACGGCGCGGCGGCGGCGGCCAGTCTCGACGGAGACCAGCCGTGCGTGTGCGCAGGACAGAATGTTAGTGCGATGAACACAAGTAATAAAGCGTAGATTGTAACGAGCTGCACTGTAACCAGCAGCGTGGGAGAGCGACAGTGGCAGCGCTGCTCCGGGCGGCGAGGGCTGGGCGCAGTTCGACGCGTTCACAGCGCCGCCGCCCGCCTTCGCCGCGACCCCGCCCAAGGACCCCTTCGCGCCCTACTGGAGCGAGCCGGCGCCTCAAGGTACGTGCATCATCATTTTTATTTTTATTTTTATTTATTTGGAAGATCATGACACCCTGCTTGACTCAGGCCTCTCCCTAAGACCGCCACAATGACTGAAGGACCGGTCATTGTGGAGACCAGGGGTTTCTCGCGACCTCACCAGTCCAGATACTAGTTTATGCCCGCGGCTTCGCAGGCATTGTTTCTATGGAAACGTTTAAAGGCGATTACATGAGATGTACACTTAAATCTGTAATAAGGTCTTATACATTTAAAAACAGTACTGTTACAAAATAGGTCAAAAACATTTCAACAAATTCGCAAGTTTGCGGTAGGTTACATTTGATGCGCGTGTTGTTTGCAGAGGACGACCCGGCGGCCCTGTGCTCGGGGCTGCGCGCGCTGGGGCTGGCGGCGGGCAGCGCGGAGCTGGCCAGCAGCCTGCTGGAGGCGGCCGGCAGTGCGGAGCTCGCCAACAACCTGCTCACCGCCATGAGCGGCATGACGCCCGCCGCCATCGCCAACATCGTCAACGCGAACCTGCAACCGCTGCCGATACATGCAGAGGTACGTCTCAACGCAGTCACTGCCGTGCCTCCGTCTGCGGCGCCCCGCAGCTGCTGGCGGAGGAACTCGTCCATCATATAGAAATAGAAACGCGTAGGCATGTACATGCCCCCGCCCTGCCCACAAATTACAGTAGTAAATGACAATGGGGAAAGCAACAATGGGGATCATTTTGGCAGCCTTAATGGTATCTAAATCTTATAAAACTTGAATAGGGGAAACTTTTTGGCTTAAATATTCCTCCTTTCAAGTTTCAAAAGATTTGGACAGCGCTAAGACTGCCAAAATGATCTCTATTCATTTGCTACTGTAATTGGTGGGCTGGGTGGGCGGTGACTACCTACCGTCATTATTACTAAGGGAGTGTACTATTGGTGGGTAGGTGCCTATTTATATTAAATAAGGTTGTTATGCGTTTATTTTATCTATAATCAACTTTATTTTATTTCTTATCTTTATTTTATAATCAACAGTATTTTTGGGATCTATAGACATTACTAGCTTCTGCCCGCGGCTTCGCACGCGTTGTTTCTATGGAAACGTTTAAAAGTGATTTCTATCCCATGGGAACTGATTTATGGGATAAAAAGTAGCCTATGTTTGATTCCAGGATTAGAATTACCTGTATGCAAAATTTCAGCCCGATCGGTCCAGTAATTTAGGCCAGTAGGTAACAAACATCCATCCATCCATCCAAACTTTCGCATTTATAATATAAGTATGATGTTGATCTTACCAATAAATCCCTTACATATCTCTATAGACTTCCAGTTTATTTTAGCGTGGTTGCGTAGCCAATGGCTTACAATATGGCATGCGCGGCGCACGAATAAATACTCGACAGTATGGCAAGCCCGGAGTGCTAGCATCCCTACACTCCGTGATGCGCACATTTAAGTATTTGGTATTCCCTCGTATAGTCATCAAAAGTCAACGTAGACAAGACGAAGGAGCCACGTCTCAATGAAACATTATGAATGTTCCAGGTCCTGCCGTCAGAGTCCACTGATCTCCCTTCCCCCGCGCCGGTCACGCCCCCCGCACAGTTCGGCAACGCGCCCGCGCAGCTGCCCAGTGAGCCTTCCGTCTTACCCGACCAATCTGTACCCAATGAACCCACGTCACCCACGGAGCTCACTTCGCCCAAAGAAGTTGCTCCACCTGCTGAGGTTTCTGTATCAGCTGGAGAGACTCTACCTGAAGAGGTAACTCTACCAAAGAAGGTTACTTTGCCCACGGAGGCAACTCTACCCAACGACCTAAAAGCAGAGTCTCCGGATAGCAGTAATTCAGATCCACCTGTCAAAGTCAATTGTGTCACACCGGTCAAGGAAATCCTCGTTGAATCAATACGTTCCGAGATCGTAACGGACGGTGAGGTGAACGAACTCTCGAATAAAGTGTCGGAAGTATCGGATACCGCGATAGATACCGCGATAGAGGCCACGGAATCGGCGGTGGAGGTGACGGAGGCCAGCGAGAGATGATGCATCGAGGTCGTCTCCGCGCTGCGCTGCAGCTAGCCAGAGGTCGCGCCGAGCTTTGTCCTCGGCTATCGAAAGTACGCATCGATTTTATCTAATAAATACAATGTATCTGAAACACGGCTGCAGTCCGTCGATCCGTGATACGAAGCACCACATTGTTCAAAGTTCGTCTTTAATAAATCGTACCTTCACAAGCTCTCGGATAGCCGAGCGGCCGGTGTGACCTGTCTGTATAACGTAGGTACTGTATGTTGGAGCGGTCTATAGAATACGCTTCCTTTGAATGTGATTAAACAATAACTTGTAAGAGAACGGCATTTATAACGTACGTTAATCCCGTCATGATTTTAATTCAACGACAGTTACACTAAAATTGATTTAAATTTTATTTAAAAGTTGATCGTTAAATTTAATGTTGTATATTTTTATATTTTACAATGAGTGGGGGGAGATTGGAATGTGTTGATCTGCACCGCCTCCTGTGCTATGTGACGCTGTACATATTGGTATTGAATGAACTGGCCCTCAATTAAAGTAGCGAATGGTAATGGGGAAAGCAACAATGGGGATCATTTTGGCAGCCTTAATGGTATCTAAATCTTATAAAACTTGAAAAGGGAAACCTTTTTGGCTTAAATATTCCTCCTTTCAAGTTTCAAAAGATTTGGACAGCGTTAAGGCTGCCAAAATGATCCTCATTGTTGCGTTCCCCATTGCCATTTGCTACTGTAATTGGTGGGCTGGTCGAGGCCGCGCCCGTGCCCTCGCCTCGCAGCGCTCCGCCACCCGCGGACTCTGATCTTTGTGGACACAATCGGTCTCGCATTAGAATTAAGTCGTAAGGTAATAAACAACTTCCAAAATCCCAAATCAGACGAATTGCGTATTATAATAGATAGTTAATTTAGGTATTCGAATAAATTGCAATACTATATTATAGCTTTATATCACGTAGTGTAGTTATGTAATATCACTGATGCTTTGGATGCATCCCGTCGCGTCGTGTACAAACTCCTGGTTTACTTCATTTCTCGCTAACATTGGGGTCCAAATAATGCAATGTTATCATTATACTTTCTTCTTTCTTCTTAAAATCGGCTTGAGGCATTTTTTATATTTCTTATAAAAATATAACATTTTGCAAGGTACTAATTGTATTGCTATTTCTAAATACTCTCAAGTTTCAGGGTAATTGTAACAATTTAACGACTTATTCACTTAACTTTTTTTTCGGTGTTTAAGAAGTTACTTATATATGTAGTTTATTGAGAATACGTAAGTAACTTCTTGTGATCATAAAGCATGCAATAAATCTTCAACGAAGTATATTAAAAGCAGACTATCGCCGAGCTTATATAAATAAAAAAAATACAGTTTCGTCTTTTGTGCATTGCCATAGTCATGGTTGGTCGACTGAGCGTACTTATACGATGACTTCATAAAAGTTTAACTTATTTGAAAATAGTTTCACAATAAACTAGTGATACAAAATGAATTGGTTTACGAGTAATTATTATATACTATGTGTAAATTAGCGCTGTAAAGCGGTGTGATGTTATATGTCCAATTATTCATACGTTGTGTTCATCCATCAATTTTAGGTATTATATGTGTAAATATTAGCTCGCGGTTGTACAGTATACAGTATAGTCTGAGTCTCTGATTGGTGGGTCACTTCAACGATGATTACTTTGTTGTGATATTCAATTCACTGTCTGATCTGATCATAGTCGTGAGTACAATTTGGTCTTTCAAAATCCAGTCCTTTGCTTAGGGATGCATTGTAATCGAAACGTGTAGCCTTAACGCGTATCTACCTACCTATCTAAAATAGTTAAGCTAATGTGAGTAAGGCGTTAGGTATTCAGTCAAGTGTCCAATTATTTAATGACATTTGCTGTGTTTTAGAATAATATTTGGATATACATCGAGCATTGAAGTAGAGACATCGCATCTTCTGAATCCATATCGATAACTATATCAGTTGCGACATATCGATAATTCGGAACGTCCCTTTCCGACTGGTTCTTCGGAAAGTATTTTTTCGATGGAAATAGTTTTTGTGGTAGACATTTTTCGTTTTTATCGCGTATGTCTCTGCTAGTGCACCTATTTTATAGTGATTTTAATTAATTTATGAGCGCTATGCTTTGTTTGTTATATACTATGAACTCTGACAAGCTGCGCGCTGTCTGAGACAGATCTCTTTTACAATTCCACGCACGGAAATTAATGAAATACATTTTCTTTGATTTTGTTTTTATTTAATTTTTTATTTCTATTCATACAGGGTGCCACGAAACATGTGTACTAAACCGAAAGGGGGTGATTCTGGATCCCGAAGGGATACAATTTTTCGAATTTAGTTATTTTCCTCTTTTTGAAAAAAAAATACATTATTTTTTCTTCATATTCGTTTTCTTTTATATGCATTCTTTATTATTATTATTGTTTTAAGATTTCAATGGCATTATATACTACAATGGATGTAATACTTTCATGACAAAACACCGGTTTTGCTGAAAATACAAGCATAAAAACATTTGTGTAATATTTTATAATGTTAAATAATGCAGGAGTGTGTGTAACAGAACACGAATAAGAAAAATAAAACAAAAAATATTCGAATTAAAAAAAATCGTTATTCACAAGTCCCCTCGGGATCCAGAATCGCCCTCTTTCGGCTCAGTATACATGTTACGTGGCACCCTGTATAGTTAATTTAATTATTTACTTGAAATTTTATCTAATAAAAAAAATTGATTAAAAATTGCAATACCTACACATATTTCGTACATGTCATAGTTGTCCAAACATACATATTGTGAACTCATATCGTAAGTTTAGTTTGAGAGTGTGTGCAACGAGCGAGCTTCACTCATTCGAACAAATTAATTTTAATGCTCGAGTTATTTACTTACTTTTATATTGTGAAAAAGTCACGTCCCACAGTAGAGATTCCGAGGCACGACGTTCAGAGATTTGGAGAAATGTACTTGTGATGCATTTATCTAGCCAATTTGTATTTTAGTACTGAGCGAGGCACAAGTGAAGGAGCCGGCGTTGTTGCCCCGTTCCTCTCACCTGTGGCTTGCGCGCCGGCCGTGGCCGCCCTGTGAGCTATGTGCCTTGAACATGCACCTGACTAACGGATCATTTCTGTTTAATGATTTCGATATGTGATTTACTATTGTGATGAGAATGCGCGAGTGCCGCGCTTCACGATGCGCGCCGCCGAGCCGCCGAGCGAACGCCGCCAGCTGCAGCTTGCCGCGTTTACCACTTCTGCCGGATCGCTGGAAATGCTGCCTCGCAGTATCTATCACGATCGTTATTTAGTTGATTGTGCCAAATGTTTGAGCCAAGAAACTGGCCTCGGTGGCATCGGGAAGCGTGCCACGCACACGTTGCAGATAGGTGCTAAATTAAATATTTGTACGTACTCAAATTTATAATATTGTGTTCTGTGTTCTAAAAACGGAACACTGCCTTCTATTTTAAATAGATTAACAAGAATACCGCAAAAAGTGTAGCGATTACAAAGATGACTAATGTCGCCAGCTGAAGCAACTTGGATAGAGAAGGGAGGCTGCTAACGCGTCGGTTCGGCAGACTTGCTTGTATTCACAATTAATTACATGTAAATAACATTACCTAGATTAGTATTGTAGGAGCCGCAAAATATTAAATGTTCCGTCGGAGCACGCATCGTTAGAAACGGTTCAAAAATCAATGCATTCATTGAATATTTTGTCAAAACCATGAATAGCACGAGTAGTGTGACTCGCACCGGTGTGCTGTGCGTACTGCACCGGTGTGCTGTGCGTACTGCACCAGTGTGCTGTGCGTACTGCACCAGTGTGCATGCTCATGTCTCACGCATGTGCTCCGAGATGAAGGGAGACAACGGAAATATTTGTAAATACCTCAATTCCTAAATCTATTAACAAAATTTGTGATCAACGAATCAGGGGATATCCATAGATGTATATCGTTATATATGCCCCGACCCCAAAAACTGTGGCATTGTCTTTGAATGTGTGTTAATAAAGTGACGACGCACGCACACATAAGCAGTTAAAAATGTTTGTGCCAATAAACCTAACTGTTATTATTACCATTTTATGTGAAATTACATTATTGCACACTTTTCTGAAATAAATAATGTCCTGTAAGCCCAGTGTGTAAGCCCCGAAATCGAAAATGTCTGAATGTGTGCGTCTAAATGCCTACGCACGCACACTACCTAATGAGTAGTTAAAAATAGTGTTTTTGCCAATATACCTAATTATTATTCTTACCATTTCGTGTGCAATCGTACTATTGCACATACTTCTGTGAAAAAAAACGTCCTATTATGCCCTTAAATCGAAAATGTGTATGTCTAAAACGTGTGCAATCTACGCACAAGCGTATGTATGTACCGTGAAAATAGTGTCATCTCTTTTTCTCCCAGATTATTTGCAAACACTACTTTATCTTTCGTGCACTCGCCATTTAAAATTGTTATTTTAGACAGCGCGGAAGGAAAAATAAAAGTTATACAGTGTGTCCCTGGATAAAGTGCAACCCCGAAAGGGGGTGAAACTAGATCAAAAATTATCGAAAAAAAAATAGAAAAAATGAAAAAAAAATCGTATATACTTTATTGATGAATTAAAATTTTTATTACTCACTAATTAATGACTCTATTTAATAAAAAAAATATTTCTTCCAAAGTGGGTCTATTTTGTTGAAATAAAAACCATAATCATGTCAGATATGTGACGACGACGATAAAATAACAAATAACTCACAAACGAGTGGCTATCGTGACTTAAAGTTTAATTTTTGTATTAAAATTACATTTTTTATGCTGTTTTTCCAATAATCTCCAAAAAACCTAAAATTAAGCCTATAATACTAGATATTTTTATGAATTTTTATTATTGTCTACTATAATGCTTTTAAATAAAAAAAAAAAACCTACGTTCTAACATAAAAAATGCGCTGGCTAGGAACTTTTTAAGTTGACCACTGATTACGTCACCACTCAGGTAGAGACACTTTTTTTTGTTGCCGTGTTGAAATGTGTACAGCAAATTTCAACACTGCAACAACACGGCGCGGTCTCATTGTGGTAAGGGCCTATCTAACGATACATATCTATAGGGGTTATCATTATAACTTGAGATTAAAAGCTTGGCACATTGTATATCGGGAAAGATGGAATGAAACGGAACTGCATCTGATCTCTGCCTCTGCCGGCCTAGTGGCGGCAGCAGCGGGGCGGTGCGCCGTCGGTCGGATCGTCTTCCTGCCGCTAGTATTGTAGAGTAAGGGTACTTTAAAGCTGTGAAACGTATTAGTGCAATTAGTTGCCTTTGAGTGTTGTCAAATTTTATATAAACTTAATCTTAAGCATTTAGGATTGTTGATTTCGATTGTATCTAGTTCTGTTTCTTGTAAAATATATCTTTAAAGAAAACACACGTATTTTAATGTACAAGTCCGGTTTAACGCATTCACTGCCCAGCCGCCACACGGGTACGGAGGCTAGCGTCTGCGTCGTGGGCCCTGAATGTGTTAGTATATCGTTGTTTAGATGTTAATGCGGTTACGTACCTAACTAAATAGGTCTTGCGTAACTTGGCCGGCGTATCGGGCACTTAAGTCTTCTATGATTTTTATCGGTAAATCCATTTATTTCATCTTATTTCATTGAAATAAGATTAAATATGGATTTATGTTTTTTTTTGTATGATGGTGTCCAAGTACTTTTGTATCGGACAATCATCATGAGATTTAAAGAATACTAGTTTATGCCCGCAGCTTCGCACGCGTTGTTTCCATGGAAATGTTTAAAGGCGCAAAATTTCAGCCCGATCCGTTCAGTAGTTTTGGCGTGAAGAGTTAACAAACATCCATCCATCCAAACTTTCGTATTTATAATATAAGTGTGATTTATCCCTAAAAAAAAACGCACTCTTGATAGTCTTTTGTAACCCTTTTTGCAACGCTTTCATAGCCTTTCCAGGATTTGTAAACATATGCTGTATCTACTACCTATTGAGTTTTGATCTGTGGCCGCCATGCGCCACCGTCCTTTGATTGATGCTTCCGTCGTACCAAGCTGTTATCAGTGTGTTTAAATTTAAACGATGTTCGAAATATGTAGCTACAATCTAACCAGCAATGAGACTACTTCGAATAAAATACTTATACTTATACAATAAGTTTACTCAAAATGAAACAAATAAAAACCAGAACCAGAAGTAGTTTTCATTAAAAAAATAATTAAATCGGCTTTGTTTTTGAGATAGCTAACATATAACTTTTTTCTGAGCTAAGCTATAAGGTTTAAGCTATTGTTTTTCTCGTTTATTTTACCCAAGTAGGTAGGGTACCTACCAAGAGTAAAAGTAGTCTTAAAAAACCTAAGTGACGTCATATTTAGACACCTGCTACTTTTTGTCTCAGGGATAAAGCTAGCTGTATCCTCGTGGGCTCAGTAAAGTTTGAGAAAAGTCGCATGCGTGTTCTGTCCACGGGCGAATTGAATGGGCGAAACGACTTACCACACTATACCTTTTAATTGTAAGAAATATGTAAGAAAGTTTTATATAAAAGTTGCTCAATATACTCTGGGTTGAACTTTAAAATCCCCATAACTTGAAAATAAAATAACTTGATACTTTGATATATTTTATTTTCATATTTTCATAATTTATTTATATATAATGACTATGTTAATCATCTACCAAACTAAATAATCAATATAATTCAACAGCATCCTTTATATACAATATGTATAGTTATAATATATGTCTATAACTTGCTCTTTCTCCAACCTTTAGAAAAGTGACAGTCGTCTATCCATACAAAATAATGTTGAAAAGAATTCTACAATTATTACAGATTAACAGGTAATAATTTGCCACAAGTTTTTTTGTTTTATTATTTATTTACAAATCTTATATTTAAAATTTAGTCCCATAATTTCCAAATTAATATTTAGCGTTTGAAATGGAACTTGCATTTATATTTTATATATTTGTATTGCATTTAAAATTAGTATGAATGAAGACGCCGCGGCTGCAGCGTGCATCTCTCGATAACAATCAATAGAATTCACAAAACTTAACTTGATAACAGAATATATCAGAGTTACTAATGACGACGTCGCGAGCCGGCACGCGCCGCCCTCGGCGAGGCGCCCTCTGGCGCCCCGAGGCGCCTGTGGTGCCGCCTCGCGACAACTACTACACAAAAATATATTTCTTCAACTAATATAAACATTTGACTCGATCCAACCAGATTCTGAACTATGACAATACCAAAAATAATTATTTCACAATCATACACACAATTTTATAGAAACAATACATTATTTTTATTTATAAAATATGTAACACCGTAACAATTTAACTCTATCAATGTAAGTAGTGGATACATACATGCAGTAGTCGGGAAGCTACAGTTCTATGAAATCGTGAAGCTGGAGTGAAGGTAATACGCAGTCATACATTAAGTATTACGAGATGTCGAATGAAATATCTACGTTATATATATAGCTTTACGTAGAAAATGTGGTACGCCGTCTCAAAATATAGTAGTTTGGGAAACACCTTGCGATAAGTGCAGGTCCTCGTCCTATGATATGCCAGTCAGATATACGCGGGGTCGCAAGCTCTCAACGCATCATCGCATCACATCCTCACTAACTGAACTAGCGGTTAAATCGTAAACTGCTTATGAAAATACGTCTCCGAATAAAACTTACAGTTAACAACAAATGCTGGTTAAACCATGATACCTTCGACTGCTCACACAAATGGAGACCTATCGTGGACTCGCTTAAACCTCCCAAGAAACAACATGAATTTAATATAAACATACATACGTAACGCAACTTTGGCATCAAAATACAGCTAACACATACGGACGTGAACTAGCATCACTATAGAGTTGGTATATCCAAGCTAACGCGGCTAACACGGACGTTACGTATAAGAAAAGAGAGTGAAGTCACAGGACACCACAGTAGACGAGCCACAGAGACTGTACAGAAGGGCCTACCCTCACAATTATTGCCATGCGATACACCGATACTACTGTAATTACACTTACATACGCCACGACCCATCAATTCCCCACACGGAGGTGTAAACCTCGGCCGCTATCGACAGGCCCCTTTGCGCTCTACACTTATATTAACAGCGATTTACACATTAGCATTAACCGTTTTATATATTATTTATCGCTTTACTTATTATTTTATTAGCTAGCAACACCAACACGACACCGATTGGTCTGGTCCAGGCTGGGCCCGCACTCGTATTGCTCTGTCCAAGGCGATATACAAAACTAGCGACGAATGCCGTTTCAATAGGAAACGTGAATATTACAAGACTGTACGTGTCGGACTGCTGGAAGCCGATGGATAACGCAGGGAAGAGGGAAGAGAAGGGAACTGAACAGTAGTAGGTGTCTACATAATAGTAACGCGTAGTAGGTAGTCTTCTACCTACCGGGACAGACTGCTGCAACGGAAGCAGAGACTCCGGAGAAACGGAGCTCAAAGTAACCGCCGGTGAGGAATGTAACCAAATTATTGTCATCCAATGCTTCATTTTCCAATCTTTAAAATATTTTTCATTTAATTCATTCACTTATTTTACTTTATACAGATCAACATAGTTTCACTTAGACTATCGTAAAGTTAGAGTTAATTTTGTAATTTCCATCGTAACTATATAATTTACAACTACCTGTATCGTAATAATCAGCAACGATCAAAATAATCTCAACTCGCGCAACGCACTAACACAATACAAATCTATTTATACACGTAACGTAAATGCAGCTACTGAATAGATCATAGATCGTAACGACAACGGAACGATAACGACTAACGGAAAGAGACGAGAGACGAGGAAAGAGTCGCCGAGCGACGATCACTACTGTAAAATACTTTGTATAAAAAGATTTAAGAATTAGTTATAATATGCGTTCGTTATATTTACATTATCACATAGCGTGATCGGCGGCGGATGCGGCGCTGAGCCGCATCAGGTCCGTTCTAGTACAGTACAGTACAGGCACAGAAATAATTGAACGATCAGCGTGTGACTGGAAGCGGGACACTACTGACCGAATGTTTCATGAGAGAAGTTTGTGCGTTCATTTCGAGTGACGCCTAAGTCAAGTAAGAGTAAATGTAAATTTCATAAGATCACTAGGTGTGGGTAGGTAAGCTCTGGCGTCTGCGGACCTCAGCACCTAGACTGGAGCTCACACAGCACCGAGACTAGACCTGGAGCCGCCGACAACTCCAATCGAAACGCCCTATTCCTAAATACTCTGACAAACGTCTAACTCGAGCCTCTACCTCAACTCTGACACGGCGAGTCCTCGCGGCCGCTCACTACTTACTACTTGAAACGATCGAGAAGGAAGCCAAGACGGCCCTTCTCGTCGGAGACTATTGAAACTAACGCTTGTATGCTGGACTAGAATCAGTAAGATTACAGTAGGATCAAATCTGTATATTGGTAACGTGGTGTGCACTTGTCTGCGACTCCCTGTGAGCCGCTCACAGCTGGTACCACTTCTTGTCCTTGTACTTCAGCATCAGCTGGTGCGCCGAGGAGGAGAAAGCTTCCGCCTGCAACAGAATAACACGTCTCAAAATAGCTCAGCATAAAAATGTTAAATTTCCTAAATGATACTCGAAGTCATAGACGAACCAGTAATGTTTTTTTTTTAAAAAGAAATGATTTGTATAATATAATCTCTATTTCTTTGACAAGTTCACCCACGCGCACCTCTCTACGGTAATCTCTGCGAGGGCCGAGTCAGTAAGTTCTGATGAAGACTACCCTCACAGTTCCCACAGATCATCGTCATCGGCGGGTTGGTGTGTAGATTATTTGTTAATTCAAATGAGATTGGACGGAGTGTGTCTGCACTGACCTGATTGCTCATCCGCTCGGTGCGGTCCTCCAGTTGGCTCAGCTTGTCCCCGCGCTCCAGCACCAGCATGTGCGCGCGCGAGACCTCGCTGGCGGCCGTGGAGGCGCGCGCCCCCAGCTGCTCGAGGGGTGCACCCCCCGGGATGTGCTTGGCGACGGCGCGGTTGGGCTTCAGGCCGCTGCTCTCGCCGACTGAAACGTACACACTAGTTAGTTACATAGGGTCCAGGATCTCTTCTCTCATATTTACGTGCCGAGGTTTGCTTCAGTTCTTCGGTAGATGTTATTTGCCTTCATCACCGCCCACATTGGGCGGGCCACTGGCCTCATTATATTTTGGCGCGCAAATACCGCGAGACCGCGCGCAAGTTTGAACACTACACTGGAGTAATATCGTGAATACTAGCAATAAGTCTCATCTAAATAACGTTTGCCGTCAGATCACGTAGGTATAGGGCTGAGCTCAACACTCACTTCCGGACCTTCAACTATTCGGGTCTACTTAAATGTAACTGGAGTTTATGGGATTGTATCTAGACGACATTGTCTACACTAGCCCGAGGTAGTAAGGTAGCTCGTGGACATCACAATGACTACGAGACGAGTACAGAATGTTTAATGGAAATATAATTGCTGATGTAATTGCTAAACGAACAAAAACACATAAATCAATAAGTGTGGCTTAAACCCCTTATCTTCGTGTGTTGTAATCAGAAGGCGAACTAACCATCTGAAAAGACATAAGTCCATCAATATCCCTTAAATTAATCTACAATCTGACAGAATGCAAAGATCTTAAAATGGAATTAAGAGCATTTGGAGACCATTTCAGCCCGTTTGCAGGCACAGTAAAGGCCTCCTGTTTTGGACGTCATTCCTTCTGGTCCCCTGCGCGTCGTAATCAGTGGTTCCCGTTCCAAACAATACTTTTGATGTTCTTCGACCATTTTGGGAGATTGGCCTGCACACTGGCATTTTAGCGTCATTTCGCTATCATTCGGTAACGGATTTCGTCGACCTTCCGTCATGAAGTCTAGTCAAGGGCCCACTTAAGAGTTTACAGTATCATAGTGAATGCAATGTAAATAAATGTAAATAAGAGTAGATAAAGAGTAAGTACTTACAGAGCTCTTCCCTGTCCAATTGTCTGGAGCCGCCCCCGAAGAGTCCCCGGAAGAAGGACTCCTTGGGCGGCTCCGGCATGTCGCGCGGGAGGAACAGCTCGCCCAGCATCTCGTATAGGCTGTTGCTGAAACACAACACATACATCTTATAGCTTACAGTCGAAAACAAATCGCTAAAAATGAATTAAGGGAATCATGACTGCCATTGACAACCATAACACAAGCTCTGCTTAGCTTGGGGCTAGATAATGCAGTGTGAAAGGTCCAGCATTATTTATTTATTTTATTTATTTATTTATTGACAGGCGACAGCCTACATTTTGGGATTCAGGTCAGACCATATAAGCATCATGACATGACAACGGCTGCACCAATTTCCATCACACAAATATTGCCAAAATAATTTTCGCACCTATGTACCTACGTAAAACTCCGAATTCCAAAGTGAATAAATTGAGGACTGATTGATCGACCTAACAGATTTATTTAATATTTAACACCAGGTATCCCAAAGAGCCTCAATACCAGGAACTGGTTTGAAGCAGGTGTAGTAGGGAAGACAACTCACCAGAACTCAGCATCTATTGTGAACTTCTGTATCTCCGTGGGCGACGCCAGGTACAGGCCGTGCCCTCTGTTGCTGAAGCAGAATGTCTTCGCTATCCTGAAAGGCCGAGGTGCGCGATCAAATCACATGTCACACCACTCACGCTGTGAAGTCGACTTTAAATCGTGCATTTTTAATCAGTATGATTATATTCTTGACTCGACTTAGCAACGTTAACATTAACAAATCGGAAAATAGTCTTAGAAACGATTGACGTCAAGTCATTTTGAAAGAGAAAAGAAGATCCCTTATATAAAGCAGATATTGTTGAAAGAAGTCGAGAAGAATACGAAGAGACAGTTTAGAAACAGATAATCTATTGTTGAAATAATCTCACCTTAGTATCCAATCCTCTGTTGGTGTCTAGAGGATAAATTGATATCTAACATAAAGCGTAGCTAACATGTAACTATGGCGTCTACCTACACAGCGACACACAGAGACAGCGGCAGAAGTTCAGAAAAGCACGAAATTATCAGAGAAAGCTCACCAAAAGCTCTCATGCTGCGAAGTATTATATACGGAGAGTAAGCTGTCGTGGGGCAAAAGAGTATTTACAACGATGATGACGAACTAAGGGACATGGCTAGTAATCCCGCCATCAGTGCTCTGCTACGAAAAGACTATTTTGCCCCAGCAGAAGATTATAAGATATTGCAGAGTAGTAAAGATCAATTGTCAGCCCAGCGAGAAAGAAAGAAAGAAGAGCGTCAAAGGAAAGCAACTGAAGAGGAATGTTTGTGGCGGCGTGTTCGGTGTCGACGGACGTGTGCCGAGTGTGTGTGTGTACTTACAGTTGGTAACACTATCAAGCAGTTCCACAAGCAGCTATCGACCAGGGCAAATCACTTTCATCATTATTTCTTATCCTTTTGAGTTTTTTTGCTGCTTTATGATTGCATTACGTGTGGTTTTGTTATTTGAATGGTACTTTATTCGTAATTTATGAAATTAGGTTTGGATGGATACCGTGTAAAACAATAATTTTGATATTTTTTATAACTTTACAAGCAACTAAAAAGCCTTGTCATTTTTGGCACGGCTATAAATGTTTATCGCAAACCAAATTCTTGCAACAGTTCGGTAAAGGTCTAGGAATCTCTCAAAACTTCATCAATTGTGTACGTAGTTAGGTGTAGAAATATAATGATTTGCCCTTAGCCGATCGAAAGTATCGGGATCACAACAGGGGTATGGGTATCGAAGCGGTACAGTAACATGGCTGCGGCTGGTGCCGCATGCCGGCGGACGGAGGCGGCGCGACTTACTGGTCCGTGTCCTCGTTTACTATTAGCTGTTGGCCCCAAATGGACAGCATTGGGTCTACGATACCCCTCTGTTTGGACTGTGTCTGGAAACTACCAGGAACACAGACACTAGTCAGCGAGGTGCTATTCTCGACACAGGCCTTACATTTTACCGCTACGGGGCTTCATCACATGCCCATGAATTACGATAGTAAATATTAAGATTAGCTGACTGTTCAGTTTTGATTGAAAACGCTTTTTCGCAGTTTTACAAACACACTAATGGAGATTTGTATAAAAAAATTATGATAAGTAGGATGAAACCTTGAATTTCAAATTATTTCATGACTTGATGGAACCCCGCACTGATTCCCATAAAATGCAAAGCACGTGTCGATATAACACAAGTTAAACTGTTAAAAATTAAAGTGTATTAGATATAATAGGTAAGAGATGTGATGGCGGGGACAGTAGGTACATGGTCACAGTGAGCGTTAGCACGGCTAGTCCAGGAGCGGCAGACGTCGCGCGTCGGGGGGAGGGTAGGCGCGTCTGAAGAACTAGTAGTATTTACAGCAGATCAGTTAGTTGCAGTTCCTCCTCGGCATTAGGTACATACATTATAGTTAACAGTTATTAGTAGGTAATAGTGTAGGTATTAGTTTTAAATGATCTGTACCGATGTGTGTTCGTGTCATAGCGAATGTCCAATAGTTACAATTTGAACTCAAATACATAGAAAGTGCCAAATATTGTAAGCACAGTGGTGCTCGACAGATTTGCAAAATTTTGACTACTCGTGTTCGGAAATAGCACAATTGTATCTAGTAGCGTGTGCCGGCGACAACTTGGAAGATGACACCGCCTCGCCTGGCGCGACAGCCTCGGGGGGTCGGGGGCGGTGGCACCAGGCGGGGGCCTTCCAACATCGATCGAAGGAAGTCTGTCGAGAGGCTCCCAAATGATAAAATGGCCCATGATCGGAATTCCGCCGGATGACGATGGGTGTAATGACGGATCGTTAACTGCATCCTCATACTGAATAAGTAAAATTGCGGAAGCTATTTATAGCTAAATGTAGTCTAAGAAAAAGAAGCCGTTTATCATTTAGTGCCTTCGTTTGGTGCACGGGTGCGTGTCACCCACAGCACCGCGCCGCGCCGCGTGCGCGCGCGCACCTCCAGACTCGATGCGAACACTCTTCGATTCATCTTTACAACTCTTATAAAAACAGCTAGTGAGACTTTAACTTATTATATTTTACTTACCTAGTCATTTCTCGTTTTTGCACGTTTATGCTGCAAGCCTGACCGCGGCAGACTAGAGATGCTGTAGATTTACTTAAGACCAATGTGGTAATGTTCCCACCAAGGTAACATCACAATAAATTAATTAATCACTAGCGGAGTCTACCTAGTCGGAGTGAGTATTCGCATCAAGACTGGATGGAACGTTCAAGAGTGGTCGTGAGCGATTTCGGTGGACATACCTGAGCGCTGAGAGCGGGAGGAAGTCCACGTCCACCAGTGGCCGCAGCGTGGGTAGGCTGTAGGCCACAAGGTGGCCCGTCGACAGGTAGTTCACGAGGCATACGCTATCTGGAACATTATAGACAAATTGTATCAGCGTCAAGATGTGGAACGAGCTGTGTCAAAACGAGCAAGATCAACTGATCAGGCGAGATGATTGCCCACATGTTTTAATGTTCAATCAAAAATTAACAAATTATATATTCTAGTTTACAAATTGCAACAACAAACAGATGACCCAAATCGGTTGCAACGACTCACACACAGAGCAAGTTTCCAGAGGAGCAGAATGTAGTACAGAAATATGACGAACCTTTCAAGCTAACAATTTCAGCTTTAACAACAAAGTCGGTATCGACAATCTGCTGCCTGTAGACGCAGTTCTGGCTGGGCAGCGCCACCACGCGTGCCTGCTTCTCGGACGCGATCACCACGAACTGGCGGTCCCCGGCGCCCGAGGGCTCCGGCGTGGGCGTGGGGCTCATGCGGCTGCTGCTGCTCGAGGAGCCCTGCTTCGTCGGCGTCCGTTCTCTCCTTTCTCGAACCTACACCGCATTTCGTTTGTATGATCTGATCATATTGAACTTACCTTTAATTGGCCTGTTCAGATCTATTCAGTATTCCCTACCCGTTTGCGGTAATCATACCAAAATACCCGATGAAATTTATACCGCGCAGCGCGCCAAACTGAGGTAAATTTACCGCAGTCGCTCCGGGTAGCGAATACCGCTTAGGTTTAAACCGGCCTTAAATTGAAACGAAGTTTGTACATAAACACATTTTCTCCGAATTTAAAACCTCAAAGAATTTACTCTATAAGTTAATTGTACAAAAAATCTAAAAGTCAGATTATACTTTAGAACCTCAGGCAGCAGTAGATACAGTATCCATACAATACTCACATCTTTACTGTCGTCCCTCCAACTTTCGTACGAGTAGGGTATTAGAGCACCATTGCAGTCTAGAAATGACATCGTAAGGATTGAACCTTTTAACCTAAATATTGGACCACCTGAAACAACATTCATTTTAATTTAGATTCAATATAGATAAACTTATCTCAGAGTATTCAATATAAGTGTGGTGTCTGGCGATCGGGAACAAAATCAGCTCTAACTTCTAAACCTAAGAACAAACTTAAGTGGGATCCATTCGATGCAGATTTGAGATTAGAACCCCCGAACATAACATTTCAGAGTATTTGTTTGTTGTAAATAAATATTAATAAAAAATAATAGTTTAACAAGATATCTTTTTAAAAGGTCCACAGACTCTCACAATAGATATAATTCTCTAAAGGCAGTTTCCAGACAACTAATGACATAGTTTTGGAGTCAAGTAACACGTGAAATTTTAAGCAGTGTTAATATGTGTTCGGAAAAAGTAGTGTTGGTGCTTACCACTGGTGGAGACGACCACTGGCGTGGTGTGCCTGTGCTCCGGCTCGGGCAGCGCGATCAGCACGGTCAGCACCGAGCCCAGCGTCGTGCCGATCCACAGCGTCGGCAGCAGCGTCGTCGGGTCTGCAATACAACCAAACATTACATTAACAATACCTACAGTTTGTCCCGTCACGCAAAAGACAAAGGTTCGGGGGTACGACGGCCCATAGAAAACAAAGAATTTGTAC